>JARFIW010000623.1:2025000-4425000 GCA_036346225.1 Platerodrilus igneus | reverse complement strand
ATATGGGATCTACTCATTGGATCCACCCGATTCACGTTTTACATATAAATTTCCATAAGGAGGGTCTGCTAATTTTTATTTTTAAGGGGTTTCCTCCACGCTCCCTCTTTGCTCTCCTCCTTGCTCGGACGCCTACATATCAAACATTTTGATTACGTCACACCCGCCTTTTATAATTTTTTTAGCTATGTGATACATCAATTTAGTCTAAAATTTTACGCAGAATCCGAATCTGCAAACAGATTTAAAATACGACCACCTCTTACCGTTTTACACCCATAAACTCTGCGAGATAGATCTTTCTCCCCATTTCCACCCACGAGATAAATGTACCTTGTTTGGAATCAATTAATATCAGATTTTTTTTAGCTATCCGAATTTCTAGGAATTTTTCAGATTCCATCATTTTCCAGGGAGCTACCCTCATTTTAAGAATTTTTACCGGTAACATTCTGAACCAAATAGTTTTCTTCGACTAACCATTACATCTTTCGAGATAAATCCATTTTGTTTGGTATTAATTAATATTAAATTTTTCTCAGCTATCCGAATTTCTAGAAATTTTTTAGATAGCATCATCCCCCAGGGAGCTATCCCAATTTTAAGATTTTATTTACCAAGGTAGATTTCTAATCACCGGTCCTTTTTAACATCTAGAATCGTTTAACCAAACACTTAGAGGTATTAAGCTGCGTTTATTCCGGCCACCCATCATATAGTTAAAATCACCACAACGCTATGCTATCGGCTACCTAGTCTCGGCTACTTTTCCAAGGTCGTGGTGACGTCATTGCCTTTTATAAATAAAGAAAAATGTAATACTATTCTAAAAATTTTATTCTGACATTATACATAACAAAATTTAAAAATATTTAATTCCAAGCATGAAGCCATTTAAATTTACTTTTAATAAAAAGTTATACACAGGAAACAGTCCTTTCTTTACGTTTGTTTGGAGTGGTTTTAACTGGAGTTAGGTTAGGTTAGTTGGACTTATGTAAACTTAGGTTAGAAAGAAGGACAAATTGATAGGTTAAATCAGCGCCGCGGCACTGACCTAACCTATCAATTTTTCTTTCTATCTAACCTAAGCCCACACAAGCCCAACTAACCTAACCTAACCTCAGCAACACTAGGTAACCTAAGTCCGCACAAGTCCAACTAACCTAACCTAACTCCAGACAACACCGACTAATCTAACTCCAAACAACGTAAACTAACCTAAACCTTCCCCTCCACCTTACTTTGTCCTTCTCTCTCCTCTCACATCCGTGTGACATACATCCGACATACATCCATACTATATCCAACATACATCCGACATATGTCCAGTATACATCCTACATATATCCGACATACATTCGACATATGTTCAACATATCTCCAACATGTATCCAACATATGTCAGCCATGTCCGTCATATGTCCGACATATGACCGAAAATTCGGAATAAATCCGACCTAGGTTGAATTAATCCAATCTAGGTCGAACATTCATCCGACCTAGTGTCGGGGGCAATTTCACTCTGTAAGGCAATTTCATTCTATACAGCAATTTCACTCTAACCTAACATCTTACATATATCCGACATATATCCGGACATATGTCGATGCGCACCCCTGCCCGACCTAGGTCGGATAACAAAGTGTTCCTAAACAAGAGAATGTAAGCGATATGACGGTGTCCGGCATATTGGAACATCTTCGGCAATATACGCCCCCACTCTGTAGGCTACATAAGGGGTAATTTTTCGTATTAAATTAGGTTTTGGCAGTATCTAGAATAGTTAACATGAGCGTCTCCAAGGTGATTAACGTTCTTCAACTTCTTGGAAATAAAATGAAACCAACAAATGAGCGATTTGGATTGTGGCTGTTGACAGAAAGGCGAACAGATGCTGACTGGTGGACTACACACACCAATTGCAGAAACATTTTGTGACAATATAATGTTGGTTAAAATTTGCGATTTTTTTGACACTAACAGATGTCGATTCCTTTTATTATTTATACGGATTTCGAATGCATTCTACAGCCGATAAGCTCTACAGTTCCAGACCCCTACATCTTTTACAACCAACATCCATGCCCACACTCCCTAGACTTACAGCAGAAGAAATACGATTCTTAAAATCCTTAGGATTAAAAGTTGTAAATGATGGGTGGCAGGAATAAGCGCAGCTTAATACCTCTAAGTATTTGGTTAAAGGACTCTAGATGTTAAAAAGGAGAGGTGATTAGAAATCGACCTTGGTAAAAAAAAATCTTAAAATTGGGTCAGTTCCCTGGAGGATTATGCTATCTAAAAAATTCTTAAAAATTCCAATAGCTGAGAAAAATCTAATATTAATTGATACCAAACAAGATAGATTTATCTCGAAAGAAACAAAAATATCTTTTATATGCTCGCTAGAGGGCATGTGTGTAAAACGGTAAAGGGTTACCCTGATTTTAAATCTGTTTGCAGATTTGGATTTTGCGTAAAACAGTAAGATGAATTCGTATCTCAACCCCCCTAAAAAGTATGTAGGGGGTGATTAAAAAACCAGTTGGTAAAAAATTCTTAAATCGAGGGTAGCTCCCTGGGGGATGATGAAATCTGAAAAATTCCTAGAAATTTGGATAGCTGAGAAAAATCTAATATTAATTGATTTCCAAACAAGATAGATTTATCTCGAAAGAAACAAAATATCTTTTATATGCTCGCTAGATGGCATGTGTGTAAAACGGTAAAGGGTTGCCCTGATTTTAAATCTGTTTGCAGATTTGGATTTTGCGTAAAACAGCAAGATGAATTCGTATCTCAAACCCCCTAAATAGTATGTAGGGGGTGATTAAAAAACTAGTTGGTAAAAAATTCTTAAAATGAGGGTAGCTCCCTGGGGGATGATGCAATCTGAAAAATTCCTAGAAATTCGGATAGCTGAGAAAAATCTAATATTAATTGATACCAAGCAAAATACATTTATCTCGTGGGTGGAAATGTGGAGAAAGATTTATCACGCAGAGGGTATGTGTGTAAAACGGCAAGAGGTGGTCGGATTTTAAATCTGTTGGCAGATTCGGATTCTGCGTAAAATTCTAGACTAAATTTATAAAAGGCGGATGTGACATAATCAAAATGGTTGATGTGAGGGTGTCTATGCAAGGAGGGGAGCAAGGAGGGAGCAAGGAGGAAATCCCTCCCACAAGGAGGAAATCCCTTTAAAATAAGACGTAGCAGATCCTCCTTATGGGAATTTACATGTAAAACCTAGGATAGATATGAATCGGGTGGATCGGTTGGATCGCGATTAGCGGGGCGGCGGCGGGGGCGCTGTTCCAGGATGCACCTCACCCTCTACTAACCACTTATATTTTGACTCTTGACTAAAATAATGCAACTCTTTCGAATGATAACAACTCGGTTTTAAAATGTTAACACTGATATTTTAAGCCTTAACTTCTTTTAGGCAGGATATATACTCGCAACGTCAGTGCAGGGATGTATATAAAGCAAAAACGTAATTGAATGTTATTAAAGGCATTTTATTTCTAAAGCTTTTACTGAAGACTTTTTATTCAGATAATTTTCAGCTGTATTTTCATTTTCTAAATAACGTTATGAAGTAAAATTCGAGGTAAATTTTCATCATAGCAATATTTACTTTGGCCGTGTAGCGCTATATATATATATAAATGTACTTATATTGCATTTGGTGCACTTTATAATCTTAAATATCAATATCCTGTAAGGGAGATACGAGTTTAATAATAGGACTAGGGGAGCTTATTGAATGTATATTTATCGGTCGTGGTTATTGGTTAGCGTTAAACGTTTATTCTACATATTTATTTCTACTCAACGTGCTTAGCATATTTTCCATAAATGCAGGAATAGCTATAAGCTATGTACGCAATTTCCAGAACTTTTTGGAGTATGCACGCTCGGAAACTATGGCTAATATCTGTACTTCAATTTATAAAGCGTATTTCGAACATGCATTTAAAGTTTCTAGCACGTTTTGAGTGCAATCTAACTTTTACAGTAGTAGACGTTTACTACAATATGGTCGTTCAAAGTTCTATTTTTTAAGCAGTGTGGCGTTTAAAGAAGTGTGTTTATATATATATATATATATATACACCGCACTGCTTAGCAAATAGAATTTTGTATATGTATGTGTATGTGTATGTGTATGTGTATGTGTATTGTATGTGTATGTGTATGTGTATGTGTATGTATGTGTATGTGTATGTATGTGTATGTGTATGTATGTATGTGTATGTGTATGATGTATGTGTATGTGTATGTGTATGTATGTATGTGTATGTATGTATATGTATGTGTATGTGTATGTGTATGTGTATGATGTATGTGTATGTGTATGATGTATGTGTATGTGTATGTGTATGTGTATGTGTATATGTATATGTATGTATATATTGTATGTGTATGTGTATGTATGTATATGTATGTGTATGTGTATTGTAGTATGTATATGTATGTATGTGTATGTATGTATGTGTATGTGTATGTGTATGTGTATGTGTATGTGTATGTGTATGTGTATGTATGTATGTATGTGTATGTGTATGTGTATGTATGTATGTGTATGTGTATGTATGTGTATGTGTATGTGTACGTGTATGTGTATGTAGTATGTGTAGTGTGTGCGTGCGTGCGTGCGTGTGTTTGAGTGAGTGCGTGCGTGCGTGCGTGCGTGCGTGCGCGAGTGCGTGCGAGCGTGCGTGCGTGCTTGCGTGCGTGCGTGTGTGTATATATATATACACAAAAGACTAGTTATTTGCAATCTGCAATAAGCAATTGTGTAGAACAAAATAAAAAATAAGATGTATCTGTGAATAAACTTTTATGAAAATAATAAGAGCTTTATTCACCTAGACAAATCGAGCTAATAGTTGTATAGCCATTAACAAAACAATAGCTTTATTATTTTACAAGGGGAGGAAACCTCCACTGACCGGTCTCAGCTTTCTTAAGCTTCGTCAGAGCGAATTAGTTTCCAATAACTCTATCGAAGTTATTATAATAATATAATTTTGAAGGAATCCTTGTACTATGGCAAAAAAAAAATAACAACGCCATCAGGTGGTAAAACACCAACACTACTAATCGTAAAAGTACAAAAATTGATTCGAAACTACATCGTCGTTCTATAGTTCAGTTGCCTGCTGCTCGCCACTGCTCTGTGTTCCTAAGTAATCTAGAATAAATTTTAAATTTTACACAATTAGATTTATGCCCCGACTAGCTCAGTTCAACCCCACACAGATTGCACGACGATACGATAACAGAAAAAGTTTTACCCCCCCCCCCTTTCCTTTTTCTCTTACACTTCATACCTGAATAAGATAAACTAAATAACCAAAATTTGTATAATAAACCAAAAATATGTACAATTGCAACTCTACAACCTTTGTAATATTATTTGCTATTTAAAACCCTTGAATCAAAGTAGAAATATAAATCTGTTCATCACCAAATTATACTCTATTAGAGCCAGCAAAAATAACTCTAGAAGCCTCGTTGAACATTCAATGACCCCTCTTTCTCTTAACGTAATTTCTACGTATCAATCAAAATTTTGATGACCCTTTACATAAATATCTAAGTACACGCAAGTTTTAAATGTTCAAAAAAAGTCTTATGCTATTAATTAACTGTGATCGCTAATCTGGTATTTTTCTCGATTGATTTCCTTGTTCGTATGTGTAGCTCTGCGTACACCCCAATCCTTTCAACTGCCGCTATATGCTGTTAACCAGTGGCCTTGGGTTGCTTTCAGCTTAATGTCCTGATTCGGAGTTTTCCCCTTTAGTATATCTGTTATTTCTAGTATAGGATTTTTATGTTAGATTTCTTACTGAATTTGTTTGGTGAATTGTTTATTGAAACGCTTTGTAAATCTCTCAGTTGATTTCTCCGGAGAATTTTTAGTGATTTTTTTTCAGTATATTGTTTTAAGTATATTTTTAGAGCCCTAAGTTAATAAATGTTAAAGATCATGTTTATCTTAATTAAAATTTGGACTTACATCTTTTATTGACGGCGAATTACTAATACACTTGTATATTTGAACGTACACGTGTACTTGAAATTTTTAATTATTGACTTTCACTTCTAAATCCTGGTTTAATTTCACACTTGAACTTTGCGTAGTAAATTTGTTCAGACTAGTACAGTTCGTGCTTAAGTTATAGAGATGACTGACCATTATCAGCTTGGTGTAATATATAAAGACAAGCCATCCCACGTGCTATCTAGGTTTATTGTGCATTATCTTTGTTGTTTAAGCATGGTAGAAACGTTGCACTTGGCGTATCATGTAAGCATTCGGGTTGTACATGGAGTTACCTATTCTATATTCTGTTGAAATGCTGCCAAAATCACGTAGGTACCAAAACTTTACTTTATGGAGTTACTTGGCTTTGGTACGTTGTACCTTTCAATATCCTGTATTTAATCTGTCACGTAGCCAAAATGTATGGGTCCGTATTTTGTTTTTCTCATATGTTGGATTTTATTTGAATTTGTCGAGTTTACTCTTAAAAAATTACGTAGGCAAATTTTATAATGTGATTCTTTAACACATGACATAAATTAGATGCGTTCTGAAAAATGCTTGTTTTGAGGGACTTGTTTATTGTGAGCACGCATGATTATTTCCTTACATTAAAGCGTCGAGTTTAAAATAAATTTGTTTCTCGTTTCTTTGACTTTAGATACTCCTAATTTGTATTTATTTAAAGTTTCTGAATGTATGAAAGCTTTTAAAATGAATTGGATTGCGTCTGGAGTTATTTGTTCTACTAAATGTGGTTGAATTAATAAAAAATGAGCTTCCTTTCATTGATTAAAGTTAGTTGTCGATTTTTGCAAAGCTTTTGCGAATTGTGTGCTTTTTATGAATCAAATGTTTAATTTCCTTAATTTTGGTGTTGTTTACATGAAGTATACCATCTTATATATCCCTAAATAACCTTATTATTGTTGCATTCTATATATATATATATATATATATATATATATATATATATAATTATTTAGATAAGATGTTATAAATTTCTTGGGATGATTTTGGTCAAAATAAATAGTAATTAAAAAATTTTTTTTGTTCTATTACTTAACGTTTCGGCAACACATTTTTGCCATAATCATAAGTCTATAAAATAAAAAAGATGTAGTCAATCAACTACAAACATGATAACTTACATTAACTGTTGTTCATAAATATATAATAATTTAATTAATGACAGTGACACTACTTCATTTAAATGAAAGTAGTATACACAATAAACTGATATAAAACTGCTAGATCTCGATTGATAAATTGGCATAATCATTGACACACGACTAACATAGATGTTTTAAGATAAAAATAAAAAGTTCAGTAATATTATTGATTATAAAAACGAGAATATACTATGCTTAAATTTTCCATATCTTGTTTGTTATTCATAGAGCTGGCGTCTTTGAGTATGTGGAAGGATTCCAAGAACAAGTATAAAGAATTATATATATATATATATATATATATATATATATATATTTAGAGGGAGGGGGGAGACAAAATAATAATAAAAACACACATGTCTTTTCTCTATACATATATGTAGAGAAAGCGAGAGAGAGAGAGAGAGAGAGAGAGAGAGAGAGAGAGAGAGAGAAGAGAGAGAGAGAGAAAGAGACAAGTTTCAACCTACAAGTCGTTTGACTCTTCTCCTGATACATTTCGACTAGGAAAAAATCAGTTTATGATTTTGTAATCGCAAACTTCGACCTAAAGGATGCTTGATTCTTGTCCGTTATGGTCTCTTGATACCTTTCGAAAAGGAATTAGTTTATGATTTTGTAATCGCAAACTTCGACCAACAAGATGCTTGATTCTTAACCGCGATAATCTTCTGTTACCTTTCGTCAAGGAAAGAAATCAGTTTATGACCTTCTAATCGACACAGTTTGACCTAAAAGATGCTCGATTTTTATCCGTTATGATCTCCTGATACCCTTCGGTAAGAAAAGAAATAAGCTTATGGGTTGGTAATCGACAAAGTTCGACCTACAAGATGCTTGCCTCTTGTCCGTTATGATCTCCTGTTACCTTTCGGCAAGGAAAGGAATCAGTTCATGATTTTGTAATGGACAAATTTCGACAAACAATATGCTTGTCTCTTGTTTGTTACGATCATCTGATAAATTTCGGCTAGGAAAAAAAGCAGTTTATGATTTTGTAATCGCAAACTTTGACCTAAAAAATGCTTGATTCTTGTTCTTTATGATCTCCTGATACCTTTAGGCAAGAAAAGAAGGTTGTTAATGATTTTGTAATGGACAAATATCGATTTACAAGATGTTTGGCACTTGTCCATTATAAGCTACTGATACATTTCCGCAAGGAAATATATCGTTTATGATTTTGTAATTGCAAACTTTGACTTACAAGATGCTTGATTCTTGTGCGTAATGATCTCCTGTTACCTTTCGGTAAGAAAAGAAATTAGTTTATGATTTTGTAATCGACAAAGTTCGACTTACAATATGCCTGCCTTTTGTCCGTAATGATCTCTTGAAACATTTCGGCTTTATTGGTTTTTAATCGACAAGATTGGACCTACAAAATACTTTTCTCTTGTCCGTTATGATCTTCTGTTACCTTTCTGCAAGGAAAGAAATCAGTTTATGATTCTGTAATCGCAAACTACGACCAACAAGATGTATGATTCTTAACCGCCATGATCTTTTGTTACCTTTCGTCAAGGCAAGAAATCAGTTTATGACCTTCTAATCGACACAGTTCGACCTAAAAGGTGCTTGATTTTTGTCCGTTATGATCTCCACATACCCTTCGGTAAGAAAAGAAATAAGCTTATGGGTTGGTAATCGACAATGTTCGACCTACAAGATGCTTGCCTCTTGTCCGCTATGATCTCCTGTTACCTTTCGGCAAGGAAAGGAATCAGTTCATGATTTTGTAATGGACAAATTTCGACAAACAATATGTTTGTCTCTTGTTTGTTACGATCATCTTTTAAATTTCGGCTAGGAAAAAAGCAGTTTATGATTTTGTAATCGCAAACTTCGACCTAAAGAATGCTCGATTCTTGTTCGTTATGATCTCCTGATACCTTTCGGCAAGAAAAGAAGGTTGTTAATGATTTTGTAATGGACAAACATCGATTTACAAGATGTTTGCCACTTGTCCATTATGAGCTCTTGATATCTTTCCGCAAAGAAATATATCGTTTATAATTTTGTAATCGCAAACTTCGACTTAAAAGATGCTTGGTTCTTGTTCGTAATGATCTCCTGTTACCTTTCGGCAAGGAAAGAAATTAGTTTAAGATTTTGTAATCGGCAAAGTTCGACCTACAATATGCCTGCCTTTTGTCCGTAATGATCTCCTGATACATTTCGGCTTTATTGGTTTTTAATCGACAAGGTTGGACCTACAAGATGCCCTTCTCTTGTCCGTTATGATCTCCTGGTATCCTTCGGCAACAAAAAAAATAAGTTTATGGTTTTGTAATCGACAAGGTTCGACCTACAAGATGTTTGCCTCTTGTCCGCTATGATTTTCTGTTACCTTTCTGCAAGGAAAGAAATTAGTTTATGATTTTGTAATCGCAAACTTCAACCTACAAGATGCTTGATTCTTGTCGGTTATAATCTCCTGTTACCTTTCAGCAAATAAAGAAATCAGTTTATGATTTTGTAATCGACAAAGTACGACCTACAAGATGCTTGGTTCTTGTCCGTTATGATCTCCTGATATCCTTCGGCAAGGAAAGAAATCAGTTTATTGTTTTGTAATCGGCAAGGTTCGACTTACAAGATGCTTGCCTTTTGTCCGTTACCTTTCGGTAAAGAAAAAAATCAGTTTATGATTTTGCAATCGACAAGGTTCGACCTACAAGATGCTTTATTCTTGTCCGTTATGAGCTCCTGATACCTTTTGGCAAGGAAAGAAATCAGTTTGTGATTTTGTAGTCAATAAAGTTCGACCTACAAGATTTTTGATTCCTATCCGTTACGATCTCTTGATACCCTTCGACAAGCATATACATATATATATATATATATATATATATATATATATATATATATATAATATAGATATATATATATATATATATATATATATATATATCGCCGCATGCCGATGTAATTAACGTTCAGTTTCCTACTGCCTGCCACCGCTCTGTGTCTCTAAATAACCTCAACTTTAAATTTTATATAGAATTTTTTTTATATGCCTTGACTAGCTCAGCTCAATTCACACAGAGTGCACGACGGTACGATAACAAAGAAGTTTCTACCCTCCTTTTTCTCTAGCACTTTCCTACTTGAATGATATAAACTAAGCTAACCAAAATTTGTATAATGGTCAAGAAATATATACACTTTACAGCTTTATAACTTTGGTAATGTAATTCACTATTCATAAATAAATTTCTGAATCAAAGTAACAATATCAATCTTTTTTTCCCCAAATTGCAACTCCCTTAAATCACATTTAAAGCCATCAAAAATAACACCATTTACTACTGGAAATACCTTTGAATGTTCAATGACCTTTCGCTCTATGTAGTTTTTAAAAGATTTTTACGATCCTTTACATAAATATTCCAATATATGAAACGTGTTAGTATTCAAAAAGAAATTAATGCCCTATACTATTAAAAATTGTTTTTATTTCTGACCTGTGTTTTCCCGGCGTGTTTCCAATCCTTCGAACTGCTACTGCACGTGTTTGACCAGTACCACTGGATTGTTTTCAGTCGAGTTCACTTGTTGATTTTGTAGTGCAGCTCGCCTAGTTGATTTTCTTAATTAGTTTCTCCCTTCAATGCTTAGATGCTCATGTAGACCAATATTTAGATGGTTGTTTAGACGAATACTAGTCGGTTATCTAGTCGAATATCTAGATTACTTAGTTGGTTATCTAGTAGAATAGTTATATTGCTGCTTAGTTGGTTTTCTGGTCGGGTATTTAGATCTAGTCGCACATTTAGAGCCCTAAGTTATTAAATATTAAAATTATGTTTAATTAAAAATTTTAACTTACGGTTTAAAGTCAACGGCAAACCTCTATCGTACACTTGCACTAGTATTACCATTTCAAAATTTTTCTATCACAATTTTCACTAAAATTATAATTATTTAATTTACTATTTTCACTTCGCGTGATATTCTAATTTGAACTGGTACAAAGCGTGTCTTGGTTGAAGAAAGACTGATTGTTTATCAAATTCGTGTCCTATATAAAGGATTCCCTTTCATTAATTAAAGTTAGTTGTGATTTATATACAGTGTGTTTGATATTAGCTTTTTGCTTGATTGGAGAATTGCGTACCTTTCTTTTATGATAAAATTGTTTAGATTTCTGGACTTTAGTGCTGTTTACATGGAGTGTACAACCCTTAGGACTCAATATGCCTCTAAATAACCGTATTATCATAGCAATATATATATATATAATTTAGGCTTTTATGCAAAGCCTAAATGATCATTCCAAATCGAACTAGTAACTGAAAGGTCCCGGACAGGATAGTAACCTGTATCTTAGACTTTCGCGGCTCATACATATATCACTGTATTTGTACGGTAATAACTATTCCTCCATATTAAAGTAAATCAAATTTTAATATTGTTTTTAAATATCGATATTATATTGATATCATGTCTGTAGTGTTTTAGATTAAGTAATAATTTTCAAATAACTGCAAAAGACAAGGTTTATATTTTGTTTTGGGTTAAGAAATTTAGTGATGTGTGGATGCGATGGAAAACAACATTTTGAAAATTGTTACTTTATTAAGTGTTTTATTTTCTAGAGTTGAGCAGTGGCTTGTATGCCGTGGTCGGAGCTTTTTCCCATCAATCAAAATATTAGGCTTATTAGGAAAAAAGTCTGTAACTCATTCCAATACCCCGCTTTTAAACTGAGAAACGTTTTTGTCAAATTACTACTTCGGTTAGATTTTAGGAATAGGTCAGAGCACTTTTCAAAACACTCTTACCTAAGGTAATTTTCGGCACGATCACGCACACATGAAAAGCTGTCAGTCTAATTTTTTACTTCTCAAACTTACTCCAAGAAGCAGAAAAACTGACCGTTAGAAATAGAACTAAGTAAAAGATAGGGAACCTTTCAAGTGTTTTGCGGTTAACCTTCTAGTGCTATAAAAGTTGGATTGCACTCAAAACGTACTAGAAAACTTTTTAATTTACGACGGAAGTAAATTTATAAATCGAAGCGTGGGCAATGTTTTATTTTAAAAGTGTAGATACACACGCGCTGGAACAACCCTTGTGGTAAAAGCATAGAGAAATAAAGTTGTAAATAGCTAGTAAAACACTTTTAAAACATAAATACTAATCATAAAGGTTGGTAGTAAAATCTCATACGTTTAAGTGCACACCACGCAGAGATAACATCGTGTTATAGCTCCATTTGCTCTTTAAATACTACTCACTTGTTCAAGCAAAAGCGTTCTTTAACATCGTTAAGCGAAGATAGCATTTTCGGCTATTTAATATAAAATACGTGTTTATGAGACAAAAATTCAGCCGCGTCAACGGAAGAAACGCATTTCTCGGTCAAAATCTGAAAAGTGGAAATTTCATAACCCATTTACTTAAAAATTAAAGTTTTAAAATAAATTGTACTATACTGGATTTAATTTAAATATACATTATACTAGTTTAATTTACTAAGCGAGTTACATATCCCCCAAATTAATATATATGTATATTGAAATAAAACTATTATGTCCTAAGAAATAGATTGTTACATTGTATAATTGAAATACATATTATAAAAGGTTAATGGAAGTTCATAAACCAGATATGAGAACGGAAACGGCTACTTTGTATTCCAGACGTAATATGACACTGCAGGTGCAGGTCATAGTAGACAATAAGAAACCAATTGTTAGAATTAAGATTATTAAAGTGTAATACTTTGTATGGTATCAAGAAATAGCAGACATAAGATCTGCATTTCCTACAAAGTGATGTAAGAGCAGGGATAGCACAAATACTCTCAAGAGCCCAAGATGGCCAGTCAGTCTGAGAACTCCATAACTTTAGCATTGTTAGTTGTTCAAAGCTACTCATTTGTAATTATTAATTATTGATTATTGATTTGTTAAAGTATTAACTTATTGTATTTATCAATTTCAAGTACTTAATGTTTAATGTATATAAACGTTCAAGTGTCTTAAAAGAAATAAAGTCATTTTGTAATTAACTAATTAAAATACACTTGAAAGGAGTGTTTTGTTTGGATATAAAATTTTTTTTAAAAAACGCTCCCACCGGCCCAAAACCTATCTAGCGTCCCAAAGCTTCGACATTTTTTTTTAATTTTCAAAGGCACATTTGGTTGCGATTTATCATAAATTGTTCACAATCGTCACATACTGATACGAACGAGAAATATTTAGCTTAGAATCTTTTCAAATATAATTTTTGTACACAAGCCTATGTTACTTATAGCTCTAACGAATTTTTGTTAATTGTGACTGACAGAGACCCATTCGGGTTTTATCTGTCACACCAACTCTACCAATTTCTAATGTTTTTGAAAATTTATCATTTCATCGTTCTGCACCTTAAAGAAGTTCTAGTTTACTGGAACGGATTTTACCAAATTAGTGAGGTCTGTAGTGAGGAACCATAATAAGACAGGTCCCTGAAAGAGTGGCAAAGACAATAGGGGTCGGTATGGCATTCTAAAACACGCTACTGCAATATGGAATGCAACGAGAAATCACCACATTACGTCCCAAGACATCTGTTAAGCTGGCATGACCTATTGCATTATTTAGTGCTTATTTTGTGCTAATTTGTGCCATTAATAAAAATGGTGTGCTACGTGCCGTCTTGAAAAAAGTCGTGGCACTGCTAGCTTAATATTAAACTAGCAGAACCACATGCAAAAAAGGAAAACAAAAAAGGTATAAATACAACGACCAGAATTTGTGCTAATTTGTGTCGTCCAAAATAAGCAGCTAAATAGTTTCATTCCGCTTGAAACAACGGCTAGGTTCAAGAGTAAAGCACCCGTTTCCACGAGCAGAAACAATCGGTACTCCTACTCTGGAAGCACACTAATTTGTGCTTTTCAAATGTTCACTCACGGATTTTGTACCTCATCCTTTTTCTGAAAAACCACCCGCAAATCCTACTCGCCATAAGAGTAAAGTATCCGTTTCGACAAGCAGAATCAATCGGTACTGCTACATTCGAAGTACACTAATTTGTGTTTCTCAAATAGTCACTCACGGATTTTGTACCTCACTCATTCTCTGAAAAACCACCTCCGAAACTTACTCGACACAAGAATAAAGTATCCGTTTCCACCTGCACAATCAATTGGTACTACGACACCCGAAGCTTAATAATTTGTGCCGTATAACGTTTTGCCTTACTAATGGGTTATTTTTCTTTACTCCTATATTGCCAGCTGAAAGGAACAAGCATAGGTAACGAGGATTTCCTGATGATGTAAAGAGCCCAAGGTTAGTTTAGATGGAAAATGGTTCGTAGATAAGGAAACCTCCAAAGGTTAAGCGGCTAGTCGAGCGATTTGCTCTGGGTAGAACATGAGTTAGGGTCAGGGTTGGATTGCTACCAAAAATATAGTGAATATGGCGCCACCGAATTTTTGTATACAATGAAGACCTAATTTGAGTCTGTTTGTATAAGGGGAATGCGGAAACCTATACTCAAATACGCTGTACAAAAAATATTACGAGAACATAACCCTTATAAATGCTTACCTTATGACTCGATATTGATCGTTAAAGATGTACTGCTACATCTGTAATCAGATTAAACCAAGACCAGCACAGTTTGTGCATTCACTTCAAAAAATTCATAATTAATAAGAATCAAACCTCATTCATTCTAACTAATAATCATAGACTTGACCAAAATAAATTTCTATTCTTTTAAGTTTCAGTTGAAAATAATTTACAAAGCTTTGTCTTAACAAATTTACTTCAAAAATTGACTAAATTATGATTAAGAAAAATATGTACTTAAATACTCTATAATAATCTCAACATCTGTATCTCACAAAAATAGAGTGTTGTAATTTTTACATTATAAAATCTAGCAAGATTGTATTCTTGTAAATGTTTAAACTTTAGCATTGTGAATGATTGAATTTACACTACAAATTTTATTTGGCCTTCTGTAGTACTACTTAGACTTCACATTAAAATGTATGATAAAATATTCCAATTAATAATTATTGAAGAGCAAAATGAAACAATTTAGTTATTTAAACTTAGATAGTTTGGTTTTCAAGTAATAGCTTTAATTTTTATTAATCTTGAAAGTTAACCCTGATTCTACCTATATACCGCCCTCTACCATTTTTTTGTTTGTACTAATAAAAAGATAAAAGTAAAGTTTCTTAAATTTCTTTTTCCACTGATAAAAATAACCTGAGATCAATCACATAATGAACTAGGAAATTTTCACGTGAACAAACAAAAACTTACTTGTTTGTCATTCCATAGATTACAGCTGGACGTACTTAAAAACTCTAATTACATACCAGATGTTTATCCATCAGAAGAATACTTGTAATGCATTTGGATCATCTGCGGAATATTAAATGATAATTTGGAATCTTTTTATTTCAACACTAATCAGGATAGAATTCTCCAAAACCACATAATCTAATCAACCTTGTTACAGAATATCAAACGAACATCACGTGCATCCACAGTAAATTATCCACGTTGAATAAATTGCCACATCAAATAAACTACATATTAAATAAGTTGCATACCAATTAAATTACGTTTCAAACAAGTTGCACTTCAAATAAAATTTTCATTTTCAATAATTGCATTTCATATAAGTTTTACATATCCTATAAGTTGCCTTTCATATAAGTTGCACTGCAAATTTTAAATTAACAAAGGCCATAAAGGTCAGTAATACTTACTGCTATTCTAAAGTCAACCATTTTAAATTACGCCTCGTTTTGTGCAAACTATATTCTGCCAAGCGTTGACATATAGTGCCTTTAACAAAGACGGTTTAATATCGAAATCAACTTTTATCTTCTTGTGTTTCCAACACAGGAGTACGACGCAATGGTCTTCTATACAAAGAACGAATGACTTTCTCAAGCAACAGCTCAGGTGAAACTGTTCTATTAAGACGTATACTACCGCCTGACAACAGTTACAACGATTTTTATAATTATCGAAGGAGGGAGCTCCTATAATAACGCTCGCAAATGATATTTTCTGTCACCGTTTAACTTATAATTTATGCTCGCAGTTCTAACGCTTATGTTGGATTCAACAACATGTAATAATTTTTACGTAGACTGTGTAGAGATATTATATTTGAATTGACTTTTTATAAAAATATTAACTTAAATATTTGTCAAGATATTGCAGGAAAATAAACTTATTACAGCCACTCAAATATTCATTCACAGATTTTGTAGTAAGGTATTCGTTTCCACAAGCAGAATCAATCGGTACTGCTACATTCAAAGCACACTAATATGTGCTTTTCAAATGTTCACTCACAGATTTTGTACCTCACCCCTTTTCTGAAAAACTCCCCGCGAATCCTACTCGGCACATGAGTAGTATTCGTTTCCACAAGTAGAACCAATCTGTACTGCTACATACGAAGCACACTAATTTGTGCTTTTCAAATGTTCACTCACAAATTTTGTACCTCACTTTTTTTCTGCAAACCACCCGCGAAACCTACTCGGCATAAGAGTAAAGTATCCGTTTCCACAAGCCGAATCAATCGGTACTGCGACACTCAAAGCACCATAATTTGCGCCTCCCAAATATTCATTTACAGATTTTGTACCCCACCCCTTCTCTGAAAAACCACTTGCAAAACCTATTCGGTACAAGAGTAAAGTATTCCTTTCCACAAGCGAATCAATCGGTACTGCTACATTCGAAGCACACTAATTTGTGCTTTTCAAATGTTCACTCTCGGATTTTGTACCTCACCCCTTTTCTGAAAAACCACCCGCGAAACTTACTCGGCACAAGAGTAAAGTGTCCGTTTCTACAAGCAGAATCCATCGGTACTGCTACATTTGAAGCACAATAATTTGTGCTTTTCAAATGTTTACTTACGAATTTTATACCTCAACCCTTTTCTGAAAAACCACCCGCAAAACCTACTCGGCACAAGAGTAAAGTATCCGTTTTCACAAGCAGAATCAATCGGTACTGCTACATGCGAGGCACACTAATTTGTGCTTTTCAAATATTTACTCACGAAGTTTGTACCCCACTCTTTTTCTGAAAAACCACCCGAGAAACCTACTCGGCACAAAAGCAAAGCTCCCTTTCCACGAGCAGAATCAATCGGTACAGCGACACTCGAAACATACTAATTTGTGCTATTCAAATATTCACTCACGAATTTTGTACCTCACTCCTTCTCTGAAAAACCGTTTCCATGAGCAAAATCAATCGGTACTGCTATATTCGAAGTACACTTATTTGTGTTCCTCAAATGTTCACTCACGAATTTTGTACCTCACCCCTTCTCTGAAAAACCACCTCCGAAACTTACTCGACAGGAGGGTAAAGTATTTGTTTCTACGTGCAGAATCAATCGGTACTACGACACTCAAAGCATCATAATTTGTGCCTCTCATATATTCATTTACAGACTTTGTACCCAACTACTTCTCTGAAAAACCACCCGCGAAACCTATTCGATACAAAAGTGAAGTATTCGTTTCCTACGAGCAAAATCAATCGGTACTGCGACACTTGAAGCATTATAATTTGAGCCTCCTGGAAACGAATACTTTACTTTTGTGCCAAATAGGTTTCGCAAGTGGTTTTTCAGAGAAGGGGCGGGGTACAAAATCTGTGAGTTAATATTAAATAGCACTAATTAGTGTGCTTTGAGTGTAGCATTATCGATTGATTCTGCTCGTGGAGACGAATACTTTACTTTGGTGCAGAGAAGGTTTCGCGGGTGGTTTTTCAGAAAATGTGTGAGGTACAAAATCCGTGAGTGAACATTTAAAAAGCACAAATTAGTGTGCGTCGAATATAGGTGTACCGATTAATTTTGCTCGTGGAAACAGATACTTTAATCTTGTGCCGAGTAGGTTTCGGAGGTAGTTTTTCAGAGAAGGGGAGAAGTACCAAATCCGTGAGTGAACATTTGAAAAGCACACATTAGTGTACTTCGAATGTAGTAGTTCCGATTGATTCTGCTCGTGGAAACGAATACTTTATTTACTTTTGCGCCGAATAGGTTTCGCAAGTGGTTTTTCAGAGAAGGGGTGGGGTACAAAATTCGTGAGTTAATATTTGAATAGCACAAATTAGTGTGCTTCGAGTGCCACAGTACCGATTGATTCTGTTCGTGGAAACGAATTCTTTACTCTTGTGTCGAAGAGATTTCGGAGGTGGTTTTTCAGTGATGGGGTGAGATACAAAATTCGTGAGTGAATATTTGAATAGCACAAATTAGTGTGCTTTGAGTGTCGCATTATCGATTGCTTCTGCTCGTAGAAACGAATACTTTACTCTTGTGCCAAGAAGGTTTTACGGGTGGTTTTTTAAAAAAGGGGTGAGGTACAAAATCCGTGAGTGAACATTTGAAAAGCACAAATTTGTGTGCTTCGGATGTAGCAGTACCGATTTATTCTGCTTGTGGAAACAGATACTTTATTCTTGTGTCGAATAGGTTTTGCGAGTGGTTTTTCGTATAAGGGGTTGGGTACAAAATCGGTGAATCAATATGTGTGAGGCACAAATTATGATGCTTTGAGTGTCTCAGTACCGGTTGATTCTGCTCGTGCTAACGGGTACTTTACTCTTGAACCTAATCGTGGTAAATGTAATTCGCCGTTGTTTCAAGCGGAATGAGTCTATTTAGCTGTTTGGTTTGGACGGCACAAAATATCACACTATCTGTGACAGTTGAAGTCTCCCACATGTTAGTATAGATGGCATTACCTGACAATATTTTAATAACTAGTCAAAAGGCAAAGTTAGAAATAAATGACCGATTACCGACTGGTGACCTTCTAAGAAGATATTGCACCCAATGCAAAACGAGGAAGTTGGTCAATGGAAACCAATGCGTTTCCAGCTAATAGAGATGAGTAATTTTGCCTGGCATTGGGTAAGTAATTTGAGCATAAAGGAACGAAAATTAATATAAAATTGTTGGTTATTTTACAAAAAGAAAAGTCAGCTCATTAGACGGACGCATCTCTTTTTACAGCACAACTAACTGGGATTTTGAATTATGCACAAATCTTACTGTATTTATACGTACAAAATATTTCCCACGCGCCCCCTCTATACCCGAATGATTAAAAAGTATAGTTAAAAGCGTATAATTTTAGTCACTGCTTTAAGTTCTAATATCTTCAAAGGGGTTAAGAATTTCTAAATGCCACTAGGACGTTCATTTCCTACTTACTTTCTTAAAAACACACAGCTTTCTTAACACACACAACCCACTTGTTTGAGCTATTCTCGCAGGTAGCCCTTTTATTGCGGCGCACACAGCTTTGCAAAATCCAGCGCATGGTTAACCTCAGCCAAATCTGCAGACGAAGTTTTACAAAATTTACAAAATTTATCGGCTTGCGAATAATCAATTCGTTTATTCGTTGGATATAATTATTGTCAAATTGTAAGAAAAAGGAGAGTTTCTTTCTTATTTTCAGCCGGGGTTTTTTGTCATAATTCGGTCGTGCTATTGGGTATATGGAATGAATCTTGGCAAAACACGTGTGGCGTCGTGTGATTTTCCTAGATTAACGTTTCGAGTTTTCTTCTGTTTACGAATATAAATGAATTCATTGTATTTTATTGAAATAATTAAATTACGTCTGCAATCTAACATCCGTGAATTTTTACTACTCAGCGCTTAGTTTTTATATTGTATTACAACTATGTATTGAATGAACGTAATAAATTATTTATAAGTTATGTATAAAATTCGAGATTTAAAAGCGCTATTGAATACAAAATTTTAAACTTTATTCCTTCAAGTACATTTAAATTCCGTTAAAAATTCGCAGAAATTCTAATTCCTAAACTGTATTAAAACTTAAACCTTAATAATTACTTCAAAACACGTGTCCAAATACGAGAAAATTAACGTTTCTTATTATTTTAAGGTATTACACAATAAGGTAACCTAGTACACTAGTAAACTACTAGAAGTCGCGAGTAAAATATTTTAGAGTAAACCTTCGGATGCTTAAAACGAAAATGGTGTTATTTCGATACGAAATTGAAAGATATTTTATTGTTTAGTAAGAAAATTGATATTATTTTAGTTTGTATAATAGTTAAAATACCAACACAAACAATTTATTACATACAATTTAAATTATTATAGTTGTGCATGCTGCAGTCGGTAAATGAGAGAGGAAGTGCCAACTTTGACATTTTTTAATTAACAAAAACCTGCCCTTTAGTTGAACCGCCAATTGCTACATGTTAAATGCCTTTTAACCCTTACATAATAGATTCATATGTCAATGTAATAACAAGTTTTTACTTATCCTTTGCTTCTTTGATGACGGAGTCGAGTTCCCTGTAAGCCGCGGTCCGGGTTTTGAGCAAATTTTTGCCAGTAGTCATTCAATTCCAGTAGTACCCTAAAAGCATAAGGTGAAGCAAAGCGGTGACAATAATTAGGTTACTGCGTCAAAAGATACGTACCAAACGGCACTCCAATCAAAACACAAATATTTTAGTTGTGTACCGGTACTAAAGAAAAGTATGTAATTCCCAATAGAATAGTTCGAAGTCCAATCAGTGTCACATAATTTTTTTGAGAGCGATAACAAATCCCCAAGACGACATCTTCGTATATTTATCGATATTAAAACAATTTATTCTTACAATGTAATTAGTAATTTATAAACTAAAATAGATCGAATTCAGGAAAGTAAGGGAACTTCTTTAACTTTTACACATACATAGTAAATTTAATAAATATAAAAGTTAGAAATTGGTTATCCAATAATTGTAAAGGCGTGATACAGGTTGTCACTTAATACGTAGCAATACTTAAGCTTTTATCTTTTCGTGTCTAGTCCCTCTTCTGGTATGCTCAATATTACTGCCCTAACCTGTTCTATACGCCTTCTTTTAATCACACTTCAAATGTTTTCATTTTTTAACCACTTCCAAGATCTTATCGTTACTAATTTTATCTGTCCTGTTGCAGTCCTTTAATATCTCATTCAAAAACTGTCGATTTTCCAAATTTTTCTTTGCCTAATGTTCATGCTTCTTAGTACTCATGGTGCTGTGCTCCAAACTAAGCTTACGATAGTTTGTTCTGAACAGCAAGATATTTTAGTATCACGTTTTGCATCTCAAAGTTTTTTCTTCGTATACTATTGTATTATAGTGAATTCAGAATTCATAACATATTACGAAACGAGACGTATACTACACGTTCGAACATTAGAAGAATGACCTATTGCGTCAATAAAATAACCACACATAACAGCACTATCACGCTCACTTATCATTTCATCGCCTACTATTCGAGGATAAAGATGAATTCCTTGGGAACCTGTATTGCAGAATTTAATGCAGGTATTCTCTTCTATAGAACCCATGATGCATCCTATGCGTATCCTCAAGAGCCTAAAACCAGCATCGATCAATTTTAAAACATATATATTATACTGATGGAAATTTTTACTGTCCTATGTTAATTTGTTATAGATTTGCAGTTGCAGAATGTACGAGGACATATTGATAGACGCTCTACTCGAAATTAATTAACTTGAAATTAAACAATGCTTCCTTATCGGGTAAATATATTTGAATTTATGCAAATCCATGAAGTTCATTTTACAATATTATATTTCCAAGCGTAATACGATGAAAGTTCGCAATAGCTTTCAGAATAACACATTGATGTCAGCCACCTACGTATACTGTTTGTATTCATAAACACATTTCTTGACACCTTGACTTTTTGCTATTTTTCAATTTATCCTTAGGCTGTAAGACAATTTGAGATACTTAATACAGCTACTCCTCCTGAATGATAACAATATAAGTAGGAATATATTTTGTTTACTTGTATTTAAAATTTTTAACATTCTTTTTCTTTTCAGGTAAGTCTTTTTATGCACCTCGTATGTTTACGAGTTTATTTTCTGCATCTTTCTACAATTGGGTAAGTCTATTTTTCGGTCAGTACTTTTCTAGGTTACAGTCTACTAGCTTAGTATATAAGTTACGCAACTACATCATTTACATCTAGTAATTAGTACATTATATATAAGTACTTGAAGGTATAATTATGTTATATGATTTATAAATAACGAAAAAAGTGTGCAAACGCTTATTTTGTTTTTATGTAAAAAGGGAAGAGTTGTACTATCTCACTATTTATAATATTTAAAATTAGCGTAGTTTTAGAAAGAAGATAGTTGTAAGCAGGTTGTGTTTGAAGCGCTGACATCAGTAAGCTGTAACGACACACGACAGGAAGCGTTAATTCGAGCGTTGCTGAATCTTTGACATAAACTGAAAGAGTGCAGGGTATTCTAGGCCAGAATAAGGAAACTTACTATAGGGAATAAACTACGAGCTACGGTAAGGAATACAAACTGTAAGTTACGTAAGGTTGCTGCGGACTCAGACCGCTGGCAGGTACTTTGAATACAAGAAAAATATTCAACAAGCTTAGGAGCGTCATTTACGTCTCACATAAAACATTTTTTCCTAAAGATGTCTAGTTGAAAAACTAGAATATATTAGCCTCATTGTCTACTGTTTTAATGCATGTTCTCACCTTTATCTACTTGCATTAAAATATATTTACTCAATCTTCAAATAGAACCAATTCAATCTAAAACAGCTGAAAATATTCTATTATTTTTGTAATAGTTTAAAAAACTTTTAGTGTCATATTTCTTCATAAAAATTAATATTTCTACCCAAAATTAGTATATAGTTATATAAAAACTTTCTCATCAAACAAATACACTATTTAAAGTAAGTGGACTGAACCTCATACCTGACTTTAACGCCTAGCTTAATATGAGCTCACAATAAAACGCTTTTGAACATGTGTGCCAATCTTCGCACATAAAACCAAAGTAAATTGTAATCTCTACTTACATAACTTCGATTAAGCTTCGCTTTTGTTTTTATAACCGTAGTTCATAATCTTCTAGACGGCAAGTACTACAGCACACCAACTTGTGTGTGTAATTATAAATTACACTTCTTAGAAGCACTGACAATATACTAACAATAATGTTGACTACTATTTGTATTTGAGTCGATGACAAGCGAAGAAAAAGAAAAAAGACTTCTCACACTCTTACGATTGTTTATATTGACCAAAAATACCCTCCTATCCTTTAATTTTCTCACAATTCACTACTCCACATAAACTTTCTTAAAAAATTTTTAAACCGTTGCAATATTTCTCAAATACAATTCTTAAACGAAACCAAAATTCTCAAAACACCCGAGTTAGCCTTCAATAATTCCTTGTATTTTTGGAAACAAACATCAACGTTCCTTAAAATCTCGGAATTTTGACACTCGAAAACACAAGCTACCGCGAAAACTAACTCTCGACCGTCCAACGCATACTTTGATTCCCCGAATAGCATCAACTGACATCAAATTTTAGTTAACTCACGCCTCTCATGTGTTACCTGTTAGCCTCATCTCATTCCATCTTACATACCAAAGTTTTTCATCTTATACTTTGTTTACGAATCCCTATCACATATACCTTCTCTTAATCTTAAACTGTCGCGCGCCTCTCTTCTTTGTTTTTCAAATGTACGCTAAATCAGTCCTTGAAACAATTCACCACTCCTAAATAATATAGATCCCACATTTGTCTTACTCTTATTAATATACGATCTAATACGCGTTCCTTGTTTTTCCTTAATAGCTTGACTATCGCCCCCTACTTTGTTTCTTATATCCATTTAAATTGATGTCTTATACAAACATTCTCCTTCTCGCTCCTACCTAGAGCCTCGAATCTACTCTTGTTTTCTAGTTTGTTTCCAAGTCAAACCAACACCTGACAATTTCTTCTTCTTCTTTTGTATGCTAAAAATAATTTGTCTTTATTTCATATCGATTCCTGCATGTTTTAACATCTATTTCCATTCGTAGAAATTTTTATTATGAGCTTGTTTACAACGCTCTTTTGAAATAAAATGTTAATTTAAACGTGCTATAATAGTGAGCTTTGTAACCGTCGAGTTTGTTTTCAAAACACTTTCATATACTGAGAAAATATCTCTTTCTACCAACCTCATATTAAATTATCTCCTAGAAATATATTTACATACGCTAAATGATACTAAATTAATGTTTCAACTTCCTTCGAATTATATCCTTAAAATCGTTGATTTTTCTATAAAGTAGCATGAAAAGCTTTTTAATTATTCTACGTTGATTCTATAATAATTGAAGCTGCATCCTTACACTGTACACTAGTGATTCTAACTTTATGAAAAATTTGTATAATTAATTGTTTCTTTACGCTAAAGTATAAATATTATGAAAGTTCTTCGCAAATATTTGTAAAGCTGAAACTGAAGTAAAATTAACTCTAAAAATTCTTACTCTAAACTAATTAATTGTTACCCTAAATTTTTAAGACCCATTTTAACTTTTTAATAAGTGATATTTACACACGGCAGTTTACCCTATATTGTCTAATAAATTATCTAATCAATCTTAACCTACAAATTACAGAGTATAGTCCCCCTATTTGATTAAAGAGAGTATCTAAAATTTTTGTTCTTTTATTCAAATATCCTAAACTAATTTGTATGTACACTTAATTTATCCCTATCACTATTTTGTAAACCTATATCCCTATCAACTATTATTTACACCTATATTACTATTATTTTATTTGCATTTGGTAGTCATAAATGCTACGCAGTTCAAATTCTCTACATGAACCTAACCCTCTTCTTAATCAGGATAGTTAGCCTTCTAGCATACCTTGCCACCTAGATCCTTATTTTTCTCTTATCACTATCACTATATAAGTAACTATTTCATGGAATACAAAATTAATTCTGCCTTTATTCATCTCTATACATGCTTAAGACAAACCATACGGTACGATTTTTGAATTTTCAATTTTTCTCTCTACGCATAACCCTATGTACCTTCCAGAATCTGCATATAACAGTCTTAACCAGAAGGAATTCCTCAAATTTAACTTACCAAAATCTTTGCTGCTACTTAACCTCGTTAAAAATATGCCATCACTTAGCATTTTTGTTACTTCCTGATGTACTTGCTTTCTTATGCTGCGGGTATTGGATAAATTTTTGCATTACATGGTTCCGAATTATCTACCTCCAACACATGCTCGTAACCTAACGCTGTGCTTGCCTGTACTCTTACCAGCTCAGAATGTTTCCTTAATAAGGCTTGAACCTCTTCTAATTTTTCTTCTGGACATTTAGGAGTATTTATTTCAGTAACCTCTCCTTCATCTACCTCCATTGCATTTACATTTAAACCTGTGTCATCTTCTGTGACAATAAAACTCTCCATTGCAATACCACGTCCCTAACTTTCACTAATCTCCTCTACAAATCAATTACTACATCTATCTTCATCATGCAACTAACCAATAAAATACTTTTAAATTTAAGTGCAAGAACGATAATAAATTCCTGCTCACAGCTTAACGAGCCTATTTCTAGCTTCAATACTAGCACACTGTTTACCACAGGAGATATCAAATGACTCGTCTTGATTGGCATAATCCTATTCTGAATTTCTTCTTGGATCTCTCTAACGAATTCCTCCCGTACTAAACTCGCCTTTGCGCCTGAGTCGAGCAACGATCCTACACAATGATTTAAAATTTTGATGCCTACCATCGGCAAACAAATTTTCTCTACTTCTTCTGGTTCTATTTCTTCTTCAATATTCATAAATTCTTGCTGATGTTCATATTTACATACTTCAATTTCTAGTGGTTTGTCTAAATTTAAAAATCCGGCCTACCTCTTGTTTCACTACTCGATCCTGGTTGTCCTTCTACGGCTTGTGCATACGTTCTTCTGGTAGCTTCCTGTCTATTTGCTATTCCTGCATCACTACCACTTGTGGCCGTCTTGGCCACTTCTGGTGAGCTATTTTGCCTTTTAACTCCCGGTCTCGGAATTGTAGCCCTTGTACAGCTATTGCTCCTATAGAAATTACCTCTTTATTTCAATTGAATCCTAAAATTTCTATTATAATTCATCCCTCTTTGATTATTAAAGTTTTCCTTCCTATTTTCAAATCCCACTAGGTGTACATTTCGCTCTCTATTTTCCCTAGGTCTCCCCGTATTTACGTCGTCATACCTTTGAAGGTATTCCAACAATGTCTCCCTTTCAACTATGTTTTGTAACGCCATATGTTGCCTAACCTCCATTTTGAAATGACTAGATAGATATTTAATTATTTGACGGTCAGCTAACGGTAGACTTGATTGCTTGGCTACGCTATATTTACGAATAGCATATTGTGCATTGGATCCTTCAAACTCTTCTTTGTATTGCCCTGTGATCAATCGTTGCTCACTTGGTCTCGTTTATGATCACCCCAATAATCTTTCTGGAATTTCTCCTCAAAATCTAAATATGATACTATATCCTGCCCTACTAAATTGTACCAGGCCTCCGCATTATCCTTTAACAAAGCTTTCACAACACTTAATTTGGCCTGTTCATCATATAATTTGCACACCAAGGTCCTAATATTGTTTGCAAGAATCTGAGGATTCACCCGATTATCACCATAAAATTTCATTTATTGTTCTAAAAACATATTACCTGTAAATATTCTTGGACTTTCCCCCACTAAAGCCGTAATATTTTGTTTTATTCTGGTAACTTATCTTTCAAACCTGCCTAACTATCAGTTACCTCTATCATTTACCCATTAATTTCCTCTTCACAAAAAATTCTAACTTCAGTCCTTACTTGTCCTATTTCCTGCCTAAAACCTGCTATATTCTTTTTATTCCTTTCTACTCTCGTTTCAACCTCCACCATTTTTACCGTTAAACTATTTTTAAAATTCGTGAATTCTTTGGTCGAGTTTTCTATTTTCTCCCCTAACGTTTCTGTTATTTGTTCAAACATCCTGTTTGACTACACTTATTCGCTCAAATTTTCTGTTCGAGTTCTTCCTAATTCCACTTACCGCTTCATTCATTTGCTCAAATTTTCTATTTGACTCTTCCCTACCTAGTCGCATTTTCTCTAATATTCTCATCATTAACTAATTTCCTTGTTCCCCCAATTCTGTCCTTGGTTGATCTCTACTACCTCCTGCTTCCTCTATTTTTTGTCCTGGTTTGTCAAACAAACTATCGTTGCTTCCAATTTCAACCTCTTAGCTTCTTAATCACTCCTTCCTCAACATACGTTCACAACATTCCGTTTACATACAAATTTAATATTTACAAAATCTACCACACAATTAACCCTAATCTCAGATCGCTCATTTTTACTGAAATATAACTTAATTTATTTAAATTCAAGCTCCCCACGTTTGGGTCGCCATTTTGTTACGAAGGTTAAGTCCTAGGAACTCGAGCACAACCGTTGGGCGTCATTTTGTTCTGAAGTCACTCTGGATTGGGCCGGAACGCTAATTCGAGCCGCAGGGTTGAGTCGACATATTGTTATGGAGTTTACCTTTAGGTAACAATGTGTTCCAAGTCTTATGATTATACTTCACAAAAGGAGCTAGCATAGTTTTAAAAACACGATTTACTTTTTCCAAGGGTTGGCTTGAGGGTGGTAATAGGGTGTGTACTTCATTTTTGTTTTATTCGACTTTCAAAGTTGCGTAAACCAAGCACTTGCAAACTAAGTTCCATTATCGCAAATTAAATATTGCGGAACACCAAAGATCAAAAATACTTGTTCTTTAATTATACGTCTGATAGCAAAAACCGTAGCTCGACGAAGAAGATAGAACATAGCAAATTTGCTGAAATAATCAGACACTACTAAAATATGCTGATATCCTTGGCTACTTTTGGGTAACGGACCCACGAGATCTACACAGATCATTTGCCAAGGGAGTCGAATATTTGGTCGCGTTCCCATAAATCCAAGAGGTTTTCGCTGTTCCGGCTTGTGCGCAAGACAGACTGCACAGTGCCGCACATTGCTAGTAACGTCAGCTTTCATCTTCGGCCAGTAATGCCGTACTTTTAAACGTTCGTAAGTTTTATAGACACCTACATGACCAGCTCACGTCGATATTCTTTAGGCACAACAATTTTACAATTTTCGGCTTTAACACGATTATCTAAATTGTCTTTCACATATTTGTATAATATGGAACTTTCTACACGCCACGAGGAATGTTGTAGGAAATTTACGTAACAGCTTTAATCATTTTGTTATACTACCGGTCCTTTACCATCTCATTTTTACCACTAGTAGAGTCATCAGAGGCACAAATTTCGGGAGACACACGAGGCAATAAGTCTGGTACTACGTGTTCTGAACCTTTTCGATGTATGATCTCGTAATCGAATTGTTGAAGTCGTACGGCCCAACGAGCCAATCTCCCCGTAGGCTCTTTAAGATTATTTAACCATTTCAAGGAATGATGGTCAATGATTACGGTAAATTTAGCACCTTGTTACGTTTTTTTTTCGTGGCAACCGCGTTGGGCGCCAAATTTATGCTACGTAACACAAAGAAAGCCAAAGCAATGACCCGGCTCAATCGGAGAGTAGGGGGGGTTATAGAAAGCAGACTGACATATGGTGTACGCGGCGGTAAGGAGTTAGTAACAGTACCTGCAATAAAAGAAATTAGAATAGTAAACCTGCAAAAAAAAGATTAGTCCTGCAAATCTGAAATAAAGAAAAAGCAAAACAAAAATTTTTAGTACTATGTAGAATGAAAAAAAAGAAACTGTTTAGATAATCTATATAATATAACAACTGTAAAAGCAATACAAAAAAATGTTTAGTACAAAGTGAGGTAATATTGGGGAGTAGCAGAAACGTTTCCTCACACACCAATTAAACATAAATCAGATAAAATGTTGACAAAAGATAAATAGATAAAACACAATTGGTATGAGTAATTCAGTAATATTGGTTTTTCGTTCTCTCTTTTTTTATGTTTTAAAATAGCATGCAGGTCTATTGTAAAAGGTATCAGAACCACAAAGATATGGTAAAGCAACGGATAGATATTTAAAGTAATAATCAGTATGAAATAGTTCAACTTACACAACCAGGAGCACAGGAAGAGTTTCTATAGAATTGGACCAGTTCGGCTACTGATAGCCTTGCAGTTGGAGCTGGTGGAGTATGGGGTGTCCATGTTCCATCCCATTATCAACTTGAAACTTGGTAAGCCGGATGCCCTGGTGCAGCTTAGCAAAGATTCACAGTCTATTCGCGGGGGTGGAAGTTGTAGTACAACAGACAGGAACACATGCAACACACGCAACTAAGAACAATTAAAGTTAGTATAATTCCGATCCAAACATCTGTCAAGAATTTTCCGTATTGCGGATCTGCTTCAGCAGAAAGAACTTCGTGAACTTCTGAAGCTAATTTCAGTTGGTACAGGCATTGTTTGAATACGGTGAAACATTTAAAAGCACGATCACTCCCACAATCTCGTCTTTAAAAAAAGAATGTACGTTCATATTTTATTTACTTATTAAATGCAAGGTAAATTCAACATATCACCAATACGGAACGAGAAACACTTCCGCAATTTCGTTTTGCAAAGGTTTTAGGGAGTTTTAAAACCTGACTAAAGTGGCTCCTTTAAAAATTCTGTACAAATTCATTGCACTTACCCTGATAAACAAAAAGGGACCACGTGCGCTCGAGTAAACACGTTCGCTGTCACTATACAGCTTTCACTGCACAAGAAAACAACCAAAAGCGTGTCGTAATTGTTCATCAACAATTTTAAAATTTATCCCGCATTAATTAAAAAAGATTTTTAAAGCAAAGCAAACAGTATTATTCACGTAATTAATATATCAACGAGGAACAAACTCCAACTCAAAACACAGTTAATAAAGCCACAAGGAAGCAGTATTTTGAGCGAAATATCTACTTAGAAAACAAGCACGAAACTAACAACCGCTCATCTGTAGAAATAAATCGTTGTTACCATCGCGTATCGATTCTTTATCTAGACTCGTACATTCACATAAGAACAACATTGATATCAGCGGTTAGACCAGAACGATGCAAACCACTTATTATATTACGGCGCATTCACCTAAAATGTAGATGTAGTAATTACAGGAATGTATTTATGAATTGAAGATAGCGTAAAATGTTACACTTAATAAAAATGCTCGTTACAATCTTCTAAATAGCATCCTATTTTTTCGGGTTCGGTAGTTGAAAAATTTTTCTCATTAGGGTTTAGAGATCTACTTAAATAGCATATGCCATGTTCCCCATCATCATGCTGTTGAGACAGAACTTCTCCAATTCCTTACGCTGATGCACCGGTCTGAACAAAAAAGACACATCAAATCCTTGGGCAATTCAGTATCGGAGCGTATGCTAGGCAATCCTTCATTTTTGAAAGTACTGTTCACAGTCTTCAGTCCAGTTCCATTTGGTTTTTTTTTCTTAACAGCTTAGTCACAGGCGCAATAAGGGTGGAGAGATTTGGTATAAATCTCCTATACCAAGAGACAGTTCCAATAATTCTACGAACCTCAGGTACATTATTAGGTGGCGGAAGCTTCAATATTGCACGAATTTTATCTGGATCAACAAGTAAGTCTCGACGATTCACTACATAACCCAGATACTTAAATTTATCGCGGCATATCTGACATTTGTATTGAGATAAAGTACGTCCAGCATTCATTAACCGCTGAAATGTTATTTTAAAATCTTCAGGTGTTGCTCAAAGGTTGATGTCGCTATAATCACATCATGGAGATACACGAATACAAAAGATTCCAATTCGGGTCTCAACACCCTGTCAATGAGTAGTTGAAATGTAGTAGGACCATTAGTTAGCCCGAAGGGCATTCGGTTAAAATGATACTGTCCACGTGAACGCGGTAAATTCTTTAAAATTTTTGGCAACAGGAATCTGGCAGTAGGCGGATTTAACGTCCAGAGTGGTCAAATACTTTGAATCACGGAGCTTGTCCAATAGAGACGGTATATACGGAATATGATACGCATCCTTTTTCGTTACTTCATTTAATTTTCGGTGGTCAACACAAAATCTGTAAGAATCATTCCGCTTCTTGACTAACAAAATTGGGAGGACCAAGCTGAATTCGATGGTTCTACAACATTTTTTAGATCAGCATCAATGTGGTTTTGGATACTAGGCGAAACAGGATAATAGCGCTGCTTAACCGGAGCAGAGCTAGTTATAATCTCATGCTGAACCAAACTGGTACAACCTAATTAATTTTTCATGAGGGTAAAGTATTTTATGGTTACCGCATTTAATTGTTTCTGTTATTCTTCGGTAAGACGATTTTTGGCCACAATAGAATAAGCTCAAAATAATTGTCTTTCATAAAAGTCAAAACTCCAAGTACCTCTCCGCAAATTAGGGATAACACACACAATTTTCCAGAAGTTAATTCCTAACACTAGCGTGTGAGAAATATCAGGGACGAGAAGCTATACCCCTTTCTTATACGCACAAGGAAGCGACTTACCGTGGATACAGGATGCTTGTGTGGGTCGACAAGTATGTCATCGGCACACAAATTGAGACAAAAACACAGTCACCGCAGAAGCAAGGACAACGGCGACGCATGGCTGAACACCAGGTCCGTACAACATCACTCAGTGACAAGGAATGCCTGGTCCCTAGACCATACGGTAACTAACAGACGAAAAGTTAAATAGATTAAGGAAAAGGTTTTGAAAGAAGGAGGTTGGAATAAGTTGGCTGCCATAGTAGTTTTTGAGGCGGAAAGGGATGAAACAGGGCTCACATTGGGCAAGATGTTAGACCAAATAGGTTGAAAATTGCTATTCAACTCGTCAGAACGGAGTCAGTAATCCGGAGTGGAGAAGTGTCACTTTTATGTGATAGTTGTAGTTTTTGCGACTTAAGACAGGCCCGTCCGAGCAAAAATAAAGCAAAGAAGGAGACAGCGTTATATGAAAAGGTTGAGTTTTCACACAAGTGTCCTATAGTAAAGAGAAAGATATGTCCCCAAATAAAAGGAACAGAAAGTCTGAAGGATTTTTTGCCTAACAAAAGAAACAAAAAGAAAACCACACCGTACTATTCTCAACAGTAAACATACTCAACCCAAAGAAATAAAACATGGATAAGTGAAAGACTAACACAGTAAATTCAAACCACCCTAATCAAGATAAGTATAAATGGAGCTACAGCGCCTCACCCTTATGTCAGGCAAAAAAAAAATGCAATAAATTTTTTTTGTTAGAAATAAAGGAAAAGGAGATGGAGGAAACGGAAGAGTATAACGAGTAAAAGTTTCAGAATGAAAACACAAGAAATAGAAATTTCCCGTCTTTCCGACTGCGAATATTGGCATTTCCAACATTGGGATGGTTGTCGACTACCATATTTAAACGCATCAACTAAATATCAACTCCAACAGGCACTAAAGATTTACTACGTTATTCATGCAAAAGATATAACAATCATAAATGGAGGGAAAAGTGAAAGTGTAGAGATAATGGTAACGGAGAAACTATTGGAGAATTTGTGAAGATATTGTTAATATCTAAGTGACCTAAGAAATAAAATAAAAATTAAATGTATATTGTGCAAATAAAAAATCTAAATCATAGGAACGAAAAAAACTTTGCAAACAAATTGTAAAGGAATAAAGATATACAGACAAACTCAAGTGTCTTACCTATTTAAATATTAACGGCAGAATAGATTTTCAACGTAAGATAAGAAGAAAAAATAAGTGAGAGGTAGCGACAGGAGGCATTATGAAGTACAAAATATTTTATAATACATGATATATTTAAAAAGTGGATAAAAATATTAATTACAGTAAAGGAGTATTCTCGGCAAAAGGTTTTAAGTCACTTATATGCCACTTCCCTTGTGGTTTACAAACAAGATATGCAAGCAAATTGACAAACTGTCTCATTTTACATAAGACATATGTCGGAGGTAATTTAACCAAAAATTTTTTGGTTCAAAGCAAACTTCTTTTGTCTTTAAATGTAGATAAATTACTTCAACGCTTTAAATTTAAAAAAAAATTTCTAAGAAAGTCAATTTAAAAATTATTATTAGTAGCTCGGCAAATAAAAATTATTAAAAGATAGGTTAAGTCCATTAGTAAATAAATAAAATATATAAATAGAAAGTTTTAAAAAGTATATAAATAAAGACTTTACCTTCAACCTCGAAAAGAATAATTATTAAACATGGAAATCGTAAATGCGTAAACCATGGAACGATAAATACTTTGAAAGCTCATTCAAAATTACGAGTGTTTATGATACAGCAATTTATATAAAAGATTATACTTTAATGTAAAAGAGAACAGATTTTATTCGGCAAAGTCAAATTAGAAGTGAGTCCAGGTCGTCTATTATTAAGATAAATACAATGGTATTTAAAATATGCTAATCTATACTGAACGAATTACGAAAATGCTTTATTGGTTTATGTGTTAAATACGAGATATGAAAACGTTATTAGGTATAAGTATTTAAAGCTTTACATCCAAATGGTTGAAAATTATGTTAAGTATTCGCAAAAGACGCAATTTTAGCTTCATCACTTTATTAAACTTTGAACATTGATTATCACTAGAGAAAACCTATTTGAATACGATAAAATTACGTTTCTTGTACTATTTTAGAGTATTACGCAATAGTTGCGTGAGCTAGTACAAAAAGAAACCAGTTAGAGATCGCGCGCAATGTACTCTAAAGTATTACAACTTACGCAAGTTTTACAATAAGAAACAAAATTATTGTGACACTCATTCGTTTAAAGATTTAAAAACACTAAGAAAATTTTCACTTTTATTTTAGTACTTAAGGGATTTAGCTAGTTTGCAAAATTGAAAGATATTTTGAGGTCCGGTAATAGGGTTGATGTTTTCACTTTAGATAGTAATTCTAACCCCAACACAAAGTAAGTATGTGTTTTTCTTTATCTGTGAAGGTAATATTTAAATTTAACAGCCGCAATGCCTAATGCTACATACAATTTATAGCAGGTCATTGTAAGCAGTTTACAAAGCAATCGCTAAAATTATATTATTATTACTAAGAAACCAAGCGTAACAGTAACAGATAAAATTACATAATAAAAAACGTTCCATAGCTTAAAGTACCATTGAAACGTTATTTATTACACACCATCTTACATAATTTAATATTTCAGTTTAATTTTAAAATTTCTGTCAAAATCGTATTAAATTAGTAACACAGTTTATGATTTCATGGAGCGGTACCAATTTCTCATTGGTTTTCTGTTGTTTGGTTTTCGCAAATTTGACTACGTTGTTTCTTGCTTGAAGTAACGGCATTGTTTTAAATAAAAGACTAAAAGGTGAAACGAGCACTGTATTACAACACGCGCGATAACGTCGCCTCAAAAACAGCCGCTTTTTGTCAATTCTGGTACCGCAGTGATCAATTTAAGTTTATGCAAATTATCTTTATCGTTTCAACACTCATTCGCCCACAGGCAGGATTAGTTTACTCAAATTGACTGTCATACTACAACCAATTGGAGCAGAGAACTTTGACACTTTAATAATGCATATTCACATTACATTTCCCTCGAGCGATAAAATTCTGAGGGTGTCTCAACGTATTTATACATATTACAATCATTGTGTAATCGTTCAATATAGCTAATAATTTATAAAATAGACAGGACCTGATTCAGGTAATAAGAGGAATTACTTTACCTTTATACGAAAATAATAGGTTTATTAATTATAGGAACTGGATACTAATTATTCGGTAATTAAAAAAGGCACATTATGGGTTAGTTCACTTAACACGTAACAAAGCCTAGATAAAGAAGGTGATTAATAAAACTGGAGTAATAAACTGTATTGACAGAGTTCAAATCCAGACACATGAATGGGTAGCGTTACTGCTAATAAACTTAAGGCAATATACACATTAACTAAATGTTTAAGCGATTTATGTTATTTAATATGAAAATTGAAGTACATCCAGTAGTTAAATATAATAGAATTTTATTCTGTAGCCAAAAATTTGCTTATTAAAAGCATATTCAAAAATGTTGTGTAAAATGAACTTAGGTACAAAAAAAATAGATAAAGTGAAATTAAAAGGTTTACTTAGCTAGAACACGGTAATTTGCCCTAATCAAAACTCGAATTAAAACTAACTTCTATTGCTTACGCATGGCATTTTATACGGGCTGTTGTAAGGACAAATAACATCTAGAAGGTTCCTCTTGTAAGCTTAATAGAATTGTTAAATGCAACTTCTTGAAAGCTGTCAGACACATTCGTCTTAAGATGTCACGTCACAGGGTGGCTACTAATTATCCTTTGTTTACATTTGCTTTATGTTCAACTGTGTTATGCTAGACAAGGGTAGATTAAGTGACGTTTCGTTACAATACCTTTAGAAATTTTATTCAAAACTTAGGTCTTACAAAATCAAAAAGTTTAGTTTAAAATTTATGTATAGTATTCACTTTTTTTTTAAATTTAGTATAGCATTTCTAGAAAATCAGATAGCTTTCACATTATATTTATGTCCCAGGAAGAGATTATGAAACACGTAAGATAGTTTTCACAGTATATTCATGTCCCAGGAAGAGATTATAAATGTTTGACACGTCATTGAGTAACTTCAAATAACTTTCCCGATTTCAAATCGTTGACCAGAGGTTGTTTCACTAAAATGCTTTTTCCGTTTTTTATGTCGTTTCACTCGAAAATTTGTGTCAGTACCCTATTTTTTGCCAATTTAAACAGTTTTGGCTTTAAATGACTCGAAATCATTTTGCTTACTTTTAATTTTTCTGAAACCTTTTAAAGAGGTGCACTTGCCGCTACCAAGCCGACGCCACAATATCACAAGGTTTTGAATCAATTCACTTATCATAAATTTGGAAAGTAGCACGAACTGGAAATTCTTGCTGATATTATTTCTGTTTCAGTACATTCGTGATTATTTGCGTTTTTAAGAGTAATTTCACACTCAGCTTTAAAAACTTTTTGGCAGATATAGTATCAATCAAACAGAACTACCGTTTCAGATTTAATTTCTTCAAACTGATCGTAGATTCGCTAGTAAATTTGGACAACAGATTGCAACTTCTAATATTGTTTCCAAGAAATTATACAAATTTTGCATAATTGCAAAATTTTTTGCATCTAATACAACCGTATGGTTTAGCATTAAATTTAAATTGTAGAGAGCACAATGAAGATATTCTTTCTTTTACTAATTATCTTTAATTTGCCCTGCCCTTACTCGAATAGTACATACCACTCATCATGCAGGCTGTATCTATTTTGATATATACACACACACGCACGCACGCACGCACGCACGCACGCACACACACACACACACGCACACTTCATCAAGTCATATTTAGCAAATATTGCTTTCAATTGATTGATTGTATCTGCTGTGTCCAGTTTGGTAGCATCGTGGAAACTTAGGGGAAGGTACCTCTTTAGCCATAAGTAAGTATGCAATGGACGGAGGAATAACTAAGTTAATTTTTGTCATGTCAATATATTTAAAGTTACAGTTACCTGTAAATGCGTAACGCCAGCGTATTTCGTAAATCAATATTAAGTAAAGAGAACGAATTTATTAACCTGTCAATTAAATGAGCTTATAGCACGGAAAACAGCTTCTATTATTTACAGAAGCTTTGCCAGTTTACATTTGTAACGCGGCTATTCTAATATGCTATTGAATCAGAAAACAGAAATATACTAAAGAGCACTTAAAAAATATTAGATACAATCAGCAATAAAGATCGGGACTTTACGCTCTTCGTATTAAAATAAAACATTACAGATACACTGGTGAAATAACCGTTCATAAAAGATTTGTGTAAATTCACACTAGTTCAAAGAAACCGAACGATCATGAACTCTAAAACTTACAGTAATAAAGAAATGCGTTGCAAACGTAAACAAACGTGCCGTTTTGAAACATGCGAGAGCAAAATAAACGAATGACATAGAACTTGACAATCGAACAATTCAGACGTACAAAATGTGAAAACAAAAAATTTTAAAGGGCGAATTGGAATATAAGACGAAGTTGGAAAAAGTTGGTAAATGAGATGATGAAGTAACAGCGAAAGTATAAACCGCAGGCCAACCCCACGACAAAGTGGCTGAAGTAAAATTGCCTTCAACTTTTCTGGATAGGCCAGGAAGCTCACGCAAGTAGTATCGTGTCGGTCGAGCATCGATAATATGGCATCAGTCCATAAAAAGGTTATAAACGCATTTCACTTTTTTTTAGTAAAATCTAGAACTCAAATAGGTGAAAATTGGGTGACCTAACGTGTCGATGGTTAATAAGCAGGTGAATTATTTGTGTTTATGGATGTGCTTAATTAATTAAAAAAAACAAGAGTTGCAATTTAACTGTGAGTACAGCTGGTTTTTTTTTTTCTTTATACTGGATAAATATGTACACGTGAACTTGTAAATATAAGTTGTAATTGGTCCGTAGAACGATGCATGAGTTTAATCGCAATATTTTCAAGAAAGCAAGTTTGAATATCTTAGAGGAGAAAAGAATATGTAAAAATAAGCTTAGTTGTGAAATTATTGTTAGGTGAAAAGTGAAAACTGAATATTTTTGGACACTACAACGGTTCAAGACAAAAGTTAGTATTGCGGTGTTTTTCTATCTGTTGTTAAGGGAATTTCCAAAAAATGGGACCTAAAATGCCGTGTAGCTCAAGCTGAGAAACTAGAGCAATGGAATGGCAGTATTATTTTTATAAGAAATTCTGTTAATAATACCTAGCACACTTGTATGCCACATTAAGTCTGTTGTCTTTTAGGTTAATGTACGTATACTTATATTTCTGGAATTTAAGATATAAGGTTGGAAAAAAGAAATCCATTATTTTTTTGGTGATCGAAATCTCGTAAAGTATCGATCAAACAACTTCAAATTTATGCTCGTTGTCAAAATGATATTTCACACTAAAAAAATTATTTTGCTGGTTTTTTTTGGTTTATTCAGTTATGAGTTACAGGGTGTTAAAAATGGAAGTCAACTAAGGGAAAATTTAGTACATTTTACAGTTTTTCTTTGATTAAGGGGAAAATGCAAGCCAGGCGGCTAAAATTGTAAATAATGTTTATGGTTTCGATACTGTAACAGCTAATTGGTTTTATCAATTCCGTTCAGGTATTTTTGACGTTAAAGATGCATCTCGCACAGGCAGGACCGTCGTCACAAATGTCGATAAAATCACAGAAATAATCGAAGTTGACCGGCAAGTTAGTAGTCGTAGCATCGCCCAGGAACGAAAGATCGACCATAAAACAGTTTTAAACTATTTGCACAAGGCTGGATTCAAAAAGAAGCTCGATGTTTAGGTGCTACACCAATTAACACCAAAAAACATAATGGGTCGAATTTCCATCTGCGAAGCCTTGACCAAACGAAATGAAGTCGACCCATTTCTTAAACAGATGGTGACTGAGGATGAGAAATGGGTTACATACGACAATATTGTGCAAAAACGATTGTGGTCAAAGTGCGGTGAAGTAGCTCAAACGGTGGCCAAACCAGGACTATCGGCTATAAGGGTTCTCCTGTGCATGTGGTGGGACTGGAAAGGAATCATTTATTATGAGTTGCTTCCATATGGTCAAACACTAAATTCGGATCTGTACTGTTAACAACTGGACCGTTTGAAGCTAGCGATTGACCAGAAACGGCCAGAATTGGCCAAGAGAATAGGTGTTGTGTTCCATTAGGACGTCAGGCCACACACGTCTGTAGTGACTCGCCAGAAACTCCGAGAGCTTGGTTGGGAAGTTTAAATGCATCCACCATATAGTCAGGACCTGGCACCAAGCGATTATCACCTTTTTTTTCGCATTGTAAAACCTCCTGAGTGATAGGAAATTGGCATCAAGAGAAGATAGTGAAAATCGATTGCTAAAGTTTTTCACCAATAACGACCAAGACTTTTATGAGAGAGGCTACCTTTAAAATGGTAACAAATTATCGAACAAAACGGTGCATATTTGACCTAAATCGGACAATCCGAAACATGTTAAATAAAGTCTTGAAAAAATAATGGATTGCTTTTTCTACACCTTTTATAATTTTGTTTGTAGTTATTTATAAGATAGGTAAAAGTGATCATTGTGAAAGGATATCCAGCTACCCCAGTAATGAAGTCATATTTGGAAGAGGCTTTCCAATTTCTCTACGCTTCAGCAATTAAGCCTGCCAGGCGCAACGACACAAAGATCTCAAACTTTGTACGATTGTTGTGATATTGCTGATAAACTGCAAACCAGTTTCAAAGACTCTATTTAGAATGATTCAACTACAGATACCAAAAGCAATTCAGCTCTTTTTTTACGATAATCTTGAACAATTTATCTCGTGAAAGCTGACAAAGCTTTTCTCAAATTGTTTTCTAAGATAGTGCGGTTCAGACTAAATTTACTGAAAAAAGACCTATCTTTGCTTATTGTGTCTAGCCTTGCATTTTTAAAACGCCAGTAAAATGTCTATTTTAACACCCTGCGCGCGCAGTTCACATAAAGACGGTTGTTTTGGCGTTGATTGCCATGATCATCAACGAAGTGTTATTTATTGAATGAATTTTTTCTCCAGACGACACGGAAGGAAAGTAATTGTCTAAGAGATTTCGTAACGTGCAAAAGCTCTCCAGCTGGAGGTTATACTAAAAGGTCAATTAATTTCTTATAGCTTTTAGGAAAAGCGCTGAGAGGTGGAAATTTCTTATTGCCTAAAGGGCTTTCTTTCACTTTATAGCCAGTTCTCTAATTCCTCTTATCTAAAGTGGCTTGACATTAGTTGATTAAATAATGTTCTCGTACTAGCTTTTACTAAACCTTAGCATAATAGTTTATAATTTTTGCGGCAAGCTCATAAAGCGCAAAACTGAAAGTCTAGTGCTCTAGTACAAAAATTGTTAGAAGGGTCTCATTAATCAACTTTTTTTTGACATGGTTTCAGGTAAATTTTTATTATTGAATGCTGCAACCATATCCAAACACCCTTTTCAACTTAGTAATTTCCGCATCATAAATCTAGCTAGTCTTAACAGGGGTGGCAATTTATTCAGTATTGAACGCACATAATAGCTTTTATTAGATTCTCCGTTTCAAAACGAAGTAATTGGAAATGTAAAATACGGTTGCACTTAAAGTGGATGCTATCCAAGAGTTGCAACAGGTCTATCGCATTCACGATAAAATAATAGAAATGAATCGGTCCATTTTGGTTAGCCATGAGATGCAATTTTTAAAAATTGTTTAGTTGGTTGGGGTTTTCGGGGCAATAAAACTTAGTATATCGGAGAGCGATAGCTTTTCCTTTGGTCCTGTCAAATACTTTACAATGGTTCGATTGCTGAAGTCTGAAGTAATACTACGTGGAATATGTTAAACAACAAACGTTAGCTATCTGTTGGTGAAGGCGCGCGCGGGGTCAGGTATAATCAATATAAGGGGTGGTTTTGTAGGGGCGCAGGCTTGGGCTCCCTGCGAGCCCAGAAAGGGCCAGTCTGCCTTCGCCCCACTCGGTTAATGCAACTAGATTGGCACTAGTTGTAGCACGATAACGACTAGAGCGTGTAGTTAAAAATGTGAGCTTTGTGTTTAGAATGTTCTATACGCCAATATGCATATTTCTACTATATGCACCTACCACCTCTTCCAATTTGGAACAAATTCAATAAAACTTACATATATCCGAATGTTTTACTTCCTGTGTCACTTCGGCTAATCCAATTCTAAAGGACACCTATGCTAACTTGTTGTACAAAACCTATTTGCTAAGCTTTTGTAACGCTTTATTTGTCAAAATGGACAGAAGACCTATTGATCTTCCAGTCTTAAACAGGTGCATCTCTAAGAAAAAGTTTGTGGAAGTTTCGTCTTTGAAAAAGCTTTCGCTGTCAACAACCACAACGTTCTTTTAATATCGCTTTCTAAGAGACAACGTGAAGTGATGACACAGTATACGCCGGGTCTTCTATTTCGTAGTGAACCTAATTGTATAACTTTTAAACCTTTCCACCTACCACTCCAATTAACTAGTTTCCCTTCACAGGCTAGAGGTTATCAACAATACAGCAAAAGGAAGTTTGGTGGACGTGTGAGGTCAGAATAATTTTCCTTAACTAGCTCAATTCAACGAAAATATATCGATTGGAAGTATCAAGTGGACTGTATACACCATTAAAGTGAATTAATAAGTGTTGGTTTAGTGTTTCCATCAGTGCTATTTTTCCAGTCAGGTCAGTTCAATATTTTTATAGTATTTTTTTATTTATTGTAAAACAGGGTACAACATTGTTACTGCAACATACAGCTTACGTAGGATATATTTTACTACCATTAAAGCCGCAATGGCCCGCAAACGCAATTTTATTTCGTATCTTGTTGCGCGTTTTCTCCAATTCTTATGCGTGTTACGTTTGTAGAGTACAAATGAGGCGAAAAATAACAAACTTCCCACGCCTTATATACAAATTCGCTGATCGTTTATCTAACTATACAGGTTTCGTTACTAAAACAACTTGTTTATGATACCGCAATAGTTTAGAAAGCATCGAGCGCATGTATTGCGTAACCCAAAAAAGAAGATGCGTGTAGATTACACATGCTCCCGTTGCTTATATATAGATAGATATATTGCTATATTTCGCGTGTGAGTTTTAGACACAGACAAACGGGTCAACCTAAGGATAGAAATTTGTTTAACCTTAAAGCTTTTCAATACAATTTTATGATAATTTTTTACTTGTTTAGATTAACACATGTTTCAGCAATTTTCAGAAGTCATTTTCAAGTGGAAAACAAATATTTATCATTTTATTACAGATCGGGTATTCAAAAACTAATACACGCATTTAATATACATTTAATTTAGTGATATTCAACAATATGCTACCTCAGAACAAGACTGTCACAACTAAGAAATTTGAATTTTGAGAAATCAAGTTTTAAAATTCACTGATCCTTAATGGGACTTTATTTTTATACTTAGAAAACTCCTAGAGCAATAAGCTTTTACTCGGTTAACAGTACTTACTTTTAGCAAATTTTACTTTGACCATTGTAACTCCCTTTAAAGCCCTAAATGGCTTTGGCTTGTAACGGTTTTTTTAAAATATTTTTGATCGAATTTTTAAGGTGCGACAGTATTGTACGAAAAGTAATATACGAAAAACATACAGAGAAGTTGCATTTTTAATGTTCTGATTTAAATTAAAAAATCTGATTTAAATCAAGAAAATCAACGGCTCTGTGTGAAACGTTATATAAAATAAGTACAATAAAATAAATAAATAACTATAAGTTTTCAAAAAATCAGGAATAATATTTTGGTATTACTTTGTTATTCACGAGCTTCAGAAGATCATCCTTTAGAAACTTTGAAACTCTTTTCTGTTGTCTGTATGCTTTATTCAACATTTTACAGAATAATAACGAATTATTTCTTGTTATTTTGTCCAGTTACTTTTAATGTTACTTTACCAAATTCATGTTCTTTATAAAACATTTTATATAATGATTGAAAGGGGTTAGATTTGTGAATGCCAACAATCTTCACTTCGGATATCTTGAATTAACCCAGATACGCCTGAATAATTTTTTTGGTCAATTTTAGTGTTTGTGTTGTACTCTTTATTTAAAATTGATAAATAAGAACACAAAATAACAAGATTTACATAACCACTTTGGCAAGTGCTTTATTTTAGGTGTCCTTTTAAAAGGACAATAGGAACATAAATGTAAAAATACATAGTTTTTTTTATAAGCGCATGTACAAAACAATTACTGGAAAAACTAAATAGTAAACACAATAAACAAATAATAAAATGACAACCATTGCTTCATAATTGTATAAAAATATTAATGTGTGTGCTATGATGCAAAACGATGAATATGGAGTGCGACTTTACATTTCATACATATAGTTTTCGCTTTATTATGACACAATCGGCATCTTTTTTCTGTTGGCCTACTAGATGATCCAAGCGGTCATATTGTGAGTCTATGTTTTCGAGGGCTGATGGTCTCCCTCGTTTTCTGCTCTCAGATTTTTCCAAAATAGAAAGGGCTGTTCTACTTCTAAAAGTGAGTTCCTCCTTGCATTTTATGCAACAGCCACGGATTTTGCTCCAGAAGATCTAATTCGAACTCAATTAAGCAAAAATGCCATTTTTTGCCTCGAATATTTGTTCTATAAAGGAGATATTCTGATCGAAACGATCAACACCGCCCATACTTTTGTTATACCGATAAATATTTTGAGGCTGTTTAACGTTAATTTGTACTTTTCTTTTCTGCTGTATCTTAACACGATTTGTACAGGGTTAACTGAAATAGCGTTTGAAGCAATATTTACTATATTATTGTCATACCATCTTCATCATCATCATCATTGGGTCTTCAGTCCTGAAACTGGTTAGACGCGTACCATCATTGTTTCCTATTCTGAACTAACCTACAGATTTCCCCGAAATTTGCACAGTCTGCATCTATCACTATCTGATCTAGGTCTACATCCGCCTCTTTTTTCCTATCTCTGCTTGTCATATATCCCATACTATTCCCCAAAAAAAAACATACCATTTTACTATAATAATATTCTAATCTTTTATTAAATGGTATTCGTAAAATCCTCTACCTTTCTTTTCAAACTCTGGCTTATTAGTTATTGGGCAATTTGCTACACGATCTTGCGAATGGTTCCTGTCGTACGTACACTTTTTAGTAATAGCGTTTCCAGTAGGGGGATACTGTTGAAAAAATTGTCGAAGTATAGGCGGTAGGAATAATTTGCAACTGAACGGATTACATCAGCATATTCTAATACAACCGATGAACCTAAACCAAAATCTCCGTAAGTACCCTTGATAAAAGTTTTGGCTCCCTGATATAGTTCTACACCCAGTATACATAGCCCTTGCTGGTACGTCCCATCCAAACTTTGAACCCAAATTCAGAATACACTGCTTACAACCATGTTCTCTAAAATACGGCACAATAAACTCGTCAATACTATGATTTTCAGTCGGAATAGCAAACTCGAGATTTTTTTTTATTTATTGCACGAAAAAATGGCCGGATCTTGGCAAATTTGTCAGTTTTGTCCAGATCATCGTTGTCACAACAATGAAGATTTGATATTATAAACTTAAATCTATCTCTTGACAATGATCTTGAAACAATTTCGTTATGAGTATCTTTGGTACCTTCCCAATACATCCTCCTCCTGGGTAGAGACACATAACCGCTGAGAAGTAAGATTGCAAAAAAAATTCTTATTTCTCCGGCTGTAACAACTCCTCTTTTGTTTTTGTTTGGCAGCATAGAGGTTCGTAAAGTTAACAAACAAATCAACCATCTCATCGCTAAGCAAATTGAGAAAGACTTCTACTGGTGATAAATTATTTTGAGCGGTTTGAAACACTGGACTTCATTGGATTTTACGTCTTTACTGCTCCACTTGTACTTTTTCAATTTCTTGCATCCTAATTGTACGATGGATAACGGTATATTATCATCGTCATCGGTGTCATCATTAAAATTACTCATTTTAGCCTCTGCTCTAAGCTGGCTGCCTGGCAAATTATTTATTGTTCCCAAATCTTGTTCGCTTGAATCATCGTCGGTTAAATCACCGCAGGTATTTGTAGGAGGCATCAAAGCTATATCCACTCCCTTGTTGGTATCACTGGAATTGTTATTCCTGGTGGACGTTCCGGCTCCTTCTTCTAAACTAGCTAGTAATTCATCAAGAGTAAGGCCCCTAAAAGTAAAATACAATTAAACAGAGGGCACAAACATTATTCTTGCATAAAAAATGTATAATTTCCGATATTCAAAAGAAGTTATAAAAATCCATTCAGGATTAGCTTGAGCAAAGATAACTGAAAAATTCAAATATTCATGAATATTCCTAATGTCCTTTTAAAAGGACATCAACGTTTGGAGGCTTAACTATCAGCTCTGAAATATCGAAAACAGAAATTAAGAAGTAAAGTACAAAATCATATCTATTTTAAATAATTGTTACCATATATTAACATCACCCTAGCTGATTCAACATTTTTTATACTTACCCAACTAATCTAAGATCAATTAGTGTGTCCATTTTACTTATTTGTTAAACTTGAATAGATGCCCTCTCTTCCAAATCTCTTCAACAACTGATGCAGGTAATATTAAATGGTGGTTTTGACATTTAGGTAGTGGAATATGAGGCGACATCTCTGTATTAATACATAAACCCTTATTTAGGAGCTAATTACAGGAACCTATACAAATGTACTTTTAAGAGGACAATAGGCATATCTGGGTTAATATTAATTGATTCTTTTTTGTTTACCGATTCCAGTTGTTGCCCAGACGCCGACGAGGCAGCAGCTCAGGTATTCCGACCACCGCCTTCGGGCGATCAAAAGTGGGCAGCGGAACGGTGACGTCCTGAGGGAGTTCTCCAGCTATGCGGGGTGCCGAGGAATGGGTACACAAGTGAAATCGTCGGGGATGCACATCCGTCAGTCCCGTTTAGACGAGCTACCTGACGATGGAGAGGCCTGTGGCGAGTAGCCATCCTGTCGGTCGAAAACCACTGGCCAGTGGACCCAGGATCCGGAATACTGTGTAGTTGGAGGACAACTAAGGGGAAGATCCGGGAAACTGCCCACTGCAGAAAATCAAGAGGCTTCCAGGAGCAAGCTTTTGGAATCCAGTCCAACATAATATTTATTTAAGGACATCAACTTGTCAGAAACACGACAACAATTCAAGAAATTTAAGAAACAAAACATCAACAAGCCAAAAAACTCTTAGAGTTGTAAGGTTCTTTAACGACGCTGAGAGCGTCGTGTCCAGCTACTGCGGATTACCGATTAAAAATAGGGTTATCATAAAAATCATAAAGGTCTTCAAACTTAGCTGGTGCACGACAAACAGTGGACCTGTTTTTTAGCACACCTTATTAGAGAGACGTATTGGTCTGGGGTATAAATTGGTACAGATTTTCTTGCTTTTTTTTAACTGAGTTTCTATACAAGAGTGTGTTACATCCCCTTCGTTTTGAGTATGTCCTGTAACTGAATGTGCGTCTGTGTATGATGGAATTGATGTTTCTAACATAATTAACTGCTCTATAGTACATGTCAGTTATCAAATAATTTTCATTTTGTCCGACACAATTAACCGAATAAAAAATTACATCAACTTCTGTTACGTAAGTAAATTGTGCAATTTTTGAGAATTTCACGTTAAGTACGCACATTTATTTGTAAATATATATAATTGTAATGAAAGTAAAATACAAGATATCGAAAAGATAAATTTGCGGAAACGAAACGATGTATCTTGACGGCTCAAGAGCACCGGACGTACTCGTTTTAAAATTATAGGCGCATTCTTTGATGTTACAGCGACGAACTCAGGTACAGGGCCGGATTTGCACTAACATAAGCCGCCACCCTTGAAATATTGTAGAGTTTCAGTAAAGGTATAAAGTTTAAAAGTCTTGTAAGAATATCCTTATACCTAAATGCGTAGATCATGCACGGGCAAACTTTTTCTTTGGAGGGCCGCATATGTGTGTTCAAAATGTTTCGCGGGCCGCCATGTCAATCTTTTACTTAAAACCACAACAATCTCATTGAACAATTTTATTATTAAAATTTGGTATCAAATTGCTGGTACTAATGCACAACACAGACTGTAAGTTGGCATCAGTTAGAACTGACCTGTTTTTTGATTTGTTGATTTTCATGGTAGAAAAGATCTGTTCACATATATATGTGGAGACAAAAATAACGAACATTTTTCTTGCAAAGCCTTTCAACTGTGGAAATTTTGTTGGGTTCAGATCTGCATGGAAATTCAACAGAGTTTTAGTAGCAAAGTCTGCTTTCAGTGCACCTTCTGCTTGCAAGTCGATGAGTTCCATTTGGAGAGGAACTGGTGCTGTTTCAACCTCACATCTAAAGGGAGATGTCAGTATGTTGAATTGTGGTTCCAGAGATTTGAAGTCCACAAATCTTCTTACGAATTTCTCATTCAGTTTGGAAATCTGATCACTATATTTTTCAAAATATTCAGCCAAAACAGTCCGAGCCTGCAAAATTGGGAAATGAGCAAAGTTTTCTGCACTAAGTTGCTTAGCAAAGCAGGCCCAGTTTGACTTGAAATGATTTTATAGCTACATATAACTCATGTGCAAAAACACCTTTACCTTACATTTTTGTGTTTAATTTATTCAGCTTATCCATGACGTCAACAGCAAATGCAAGGTCACAAAGCCATTTTTCATCTTTAACCAAGTCACAGAAATCAAAAGAAATAGTTTTCATATTTAAAAATAACACAATTTCTTTTTTTAGGTTCTACGCTCGTTTCAATACTTTTCCTAAACTTAACCAGCGAACATTAGTATGGTAGAGTAAATCAATTAATTCTGATTCCATGTCATCAAGAAAGGTTCGAAACTGTCGGTGATTGAGACCTCTTGCTCTTATTAAATTTACAACACGCACCACAGGATCAATAACGTATTTAAAATCAAGAACCGACATACAAGGGCTTTCTTGATGGATGATACAGTGAAATGATAACACTGTGTGATCTGGACAATTTTGTTTCACTTGATCGTTCAACAATTCCACTAGTCCTGAATGCTTGCCAATTAAAGAAGGAGCTCCATACGTGGTTATGCTTGCTAAATTATCTAACTTAAAACCAGAATTAGACAAGCACTTTTTAAATTTTCGTACAAATCTTGACCCGTGGTAGTATCTTTCATGGATTCCATTGAAGTAATTCTACACTGATTTCAAAATTGTGCTGGACGCCACGTATTAAAATCTACAATTGAGCTGTATCCTGGACATCAGTGCTTTCATCAAGTGCCAGAGAGTACCACAGAAAGTTCGAAGCGGTTTGAAGCAGCTGATCCGTCAAATTGGAAGAAATGCCCTCAATTCTCTGCACCACAGTTCTGCGTGCTAAACTAATAGCTTGAAATTTTGATTTGGCCTCAGGACAAACAACATTAATTGCATCCAACATACAGTGCTTTATAAATTTACCGTCAGAAAATGGTTTATTGTGTTTTGCAATACTGTTTGCAATAAAAAAACTTGCTTTGGTGGCATCTTTTGAATGGTAGATTATCTTTTTAAAGTAGTTTGCTCTTGTTTTAACTTTTTCAGCTGGTCATTAACCTTGCGCTGTGTTTAAGATTCCGTAAAATTCTGACAAAGTTATGATGTTTTGTCTGAATATACCGTTTCAGCTTGTATTCCTTGAACACCGCCAGACTGTCACAACAGTTGAGACACACGGCCTTTATTCCTATCTCCGGAAGCAGTACTTTCCAGTCTATTCAGAGTTAAAAATTCGGCACTCACTATCTATTTTTCCTGTCTTGGCTGGCTTGGAATTACTCATTGTGTTATTAATTTTGTTATACCTAAAATAATAAAAAAATTATATATTAATTAGATATAAAAACAAAAATATTACAAACAAAAATTTTACATTACATATAAAATACAAAAACATTAAATAAAGCAAAAAGAAACGATCACAAATATTTCCTAAAAATCAGAGAAACCAATAAAATAATATTAATCAGCGTTTTGCAGTTACTGTTACTACGATCAATGAGAACAATAATTCCATATCTATTTTTAAAAAATTTGATCTCAAGTTTTATGAAATAATATTTTTTCTTAAACATGTCTCCAAGATCAACAGCGCGGCTTATATTCGGGAGAATACGGTATTTCATTTGTTATAAAAAATGGGTACTTACAAAACTTCGGGTCGGGAACAGGTAGTCTGGTAGATCGGTTTTTTGGCAATCAATGGCATGTGGTTTTGATTTCGTCCCACTGAATACTTCTTGAAATAACCACACCACACAACTAACAAAATTTGTCAAGGCCAGCTAGTTGACTTTGAAAATTCGAGAAATGACGTCCTTATTCTTCAAAATTGCACAAAAACGTCCGTGCAACGTTAAGAAAATGTCCGTGCGATGTGGGAAAACGTTTACAGAGCGTAAGATAACGTTTGTGCAACGTAAGAAAACATCTGTACAACAGCTTTTTGTTTTTAAATTTCGTAAAATAATTTTAAAAGATAAACATCTTTAATATTTAGAAACTTATGGCGGGCCGCATGAAAAGGCTTTGCGGGCCGCACGCGTCCCGCGGGCCGTAGTTTCCCCACCACTAGCGTAGATGTTTGTAAAAAGAACAAGATTATGTATGTCAAAAACACTAAAATAAGTACCTCATTAAGAGTTTTGGTTGCGCTATACACAAAGTTTCACTACCGGACGTTTTAAATTGCCCGTGGTCGTCTTGATGGTTGCACTGCGGATTATTCCATCAGGGCCGTGATGAATCTCAACGATTCTCCCAAGCCGCCATTTGAAAGGTGGATGGCCGTCTTCTCTAGTTATAACTAGTGCACCAAGTTTTAAGAGTTGCGGAAATTTTTCCTTCCATTTAAACACGTAGTTGTAAATTAGAAATGTATTCTTTGGACCATTTGGACAAAAAATGTCGAGTAAGTTGTTGCATTCTCTAAAACCTTGACAGTCGATATTTGTTTAAGTGCGACAAGTTCGGCTCTGGTATTGTGCACAAAGATTCGCCGATCTGGAAATTGCCAGGAGTAAAAAGATTAATGTCGTTTGGACCTTAAGTCAATAGATATAGGGGTCTGGAATTCAGGCAAGCCTCTATTTGACAAAGAACCGTGCAAAGTTCTTCGAAAGTAATTGACGTGTCATCCATAATAAGCCTTAAATGGTGCTTTACGGATTTCACTCCTGATTTCCATATACTACCGACATGTGGTGTACGAGGTGTAATAAAATTCCACTGAACTCCATCAGTAGCGAGGTTGTTTGAAATATCACTGTAGCAGATGTCAAAGAAATTTTTAATTTCATTATTTGCACCCACAAATATAGTACCATTGTCAGAAAGTATTTGAGCACATTTACCGCGTCTGGCCATGAAACGGCGCAAGGCTGCTAAAAAAATTCAGCTGTGATATCACTAACGACTTCCAAGTGTATGGCCTTTGTTCTAAAGTATACGAAAAAAGCTACGTAGGCTTTAGTAATTTTGAAGTTTTTGCTCTTCCTGTCGCGAAGGGAAAGTGGATCTGCGTAGTCAACGCCGGAGTAATAAAAGCAACGCATGGGCGTTATTCGGAATTTTTGGAGGCTTCCCATTATGTGTTGTCCTGATTTCGCGTTAAAACGTAAGCATCTCATACAATAACGTACGACCCTTCTTACTAAATTACGACCAGATATAGGCCAAAATCTTTCTCTAAGCGAAGCCAATAAAGCCTGTGGACCAGCGTGCAATAGTTTTATATGTTCGTTTTAACCAATTAAAGTAGTGAAGGGATGATTTGAAGGTAAGACCGCTGGATGTTTTTTAAGAAAATCAAAATCAGAATTTTCCAGTCGACCGCCGACTCGAATAATTTTTGTAGATAGATCGAGGAACAGGTTTAAACTTAAAAGTTTGCTTTTCTTGCTTACTCGACCGGTTTTTAGTAATTTATTATGTCGTTATTCCAGAGAAAATTAAGAATTTCTTATCGTTGGGGCCTTATTTCAATTTAGAAATACCTACATCAGACAATAAGATAGGCAAACTACTAGCAGATATTGAATCAGTCATTAACGTTGTAGAAGATAAATCTGCGTTACGTTCCAGAGTTACAAATTTTATTACTAACATTTCGCGAATCCCAAATACATCAATTTAATTAATAAAGATAGTCGATGTATAGCATAACAAGAAAATTCCTTAAAGACAACCCTATCATTGTTTTAACAATAGCTGACAAAGGGATTGGATAAAGATTACTTAACTAATTCCAACAGCTTGCTCGACGATAGAAATACCTATAAAAAACTCACTAAGGACCTCACGTTTACTATACAAAGGAAAGTCAACTAACACAAAATTTTTGTTTCATCATTCTACGATCACACAAAATGACAAAAATAATTTAATAAAAAATGATTGTCGCCCAGGTAAATTTTATGGTTTGCATAAAATTCATAAATTTAATGTATCTTTACGGTCAATTATTTCGTGTATCAATACCCCTACCTATAGCGTTGCTTCTACTTTGACCAAAATTTTAAAAAATTCCTTTCCGTTGGATAGATGGAACATAACCGATACTTTTTCATTCGTCCATACCTATAGACATTATCAGTTACCAGCCAACCACATCCTCATATCTTGAAATGTCCGCTCGTAAAAAAGTTATTATACTCGAATAATCTATATACGTCAGTTCAGGATAGATCAAGAATTACTATATTTGGAAAACTTCCATTCATTCAAAATTCAACACCTCAACTTGTTAAGATATTGAAACAATCTGACGTCCTTATAGGATGTACCTATAAAAAACGATCGGTAATTTATCTACTAAACTACAAGATAATACGGATAAGTCTCTTTGTAGTACCATTATTTACCAGATCGAATGTAGTTGTAAAAAAACGTATGTTGGCCAGTCGAAACAGTGGCTAAAGATTCGCATAGTATAGCATAAAAGTGATGCCAAGATTGAAAAATCGTGTTTTGCTTTGTCGTCGCATTAGTATAACACTTAAAGTGTAGCGAATTTTGATAGTACGAAAATTTTGCATATAGGAAGCAACTACTACAAGAGACTCTTCTTGCAATCATTTTATATACATTAACAACTTCAACAGCAAATTGGATATTAATAACTTGAATGTTGCGTATTCGGGTGTTAATAGTTTAAATACCTATCAGTTTCGTACATAGATAAGACTTTTAATATATTGGTACATTGTGTGTACGCGATTTACTTCGTCCTTGTGGTACTTTCGGTCTAATTATATAGAGATATACCTTTCTCAATTTCGTTTTGTCATGGTTACCATATAACTTTCGATTCGTGAGCTGGTATTATTTTGGATATTTTGTTAGTGCTCTGTGGTTTAGATTTAAATTTATCTGCTTTTAAAAATTTTATTGTACTTATTTTACTTATTTGACATTACACTCTTTTAATTGTGTTAATGTATTTATAGTTTTATATTCATTTATTATCACTGTTTGTTATGGAATCTCTTACTTTTGGTTTGATTCGTGTGAATCTTTCTATGTCATAGTAAATATGTATGTGGAGTGGCTACACTGTTTCAAGTTTGTTTACTAATATTTATTAAATTCTAGTCTTGGAAAAAGGCGTAATTGTTGATGCCGAAACGTCGAATAAAATTACAAATTGACGATGTAGTTTTTATTTGTACGAACGGGTGTATCCCAAGATTCTACACAACTTTATTTCATTACATTTATGTATGTGTGCATGTATATTCCTGTGATATTGAAGCTGAGATACACTTCCCTATACAACAGAAGCAGAAATTCAAATCTAAAATTAAGAATCCACATCTTCGACTATTTCAGCTGGTAGAACATAAAAAGATTCTCATGCTCTAATTAGTTGGGTTGTTAACCTGAGAGTACAAGTGTATACAGATAATAATAATATAGAGATAAATAAAATCTGTAAAATATAAATCACATAAAAATACAAACGAAATCACCAAAGCGTCAATTTACACTCAGAGTAAGCTTATATAAAACTATCAGGGTCAAAGTACTTTTACTACCCTGCTTGCTTCTTTAGAAAGACACGTTTTTCAAATATGCGTATAAATTGGCCTTTTTTATAATGAATATCCTAAATGAGTCTTCGAATTAATTAAACCTTAAGACTATAACTTCACGTCCAAAGCGCAAATACAACTTTGTTTCAAACGTAAAACGACCATTTGTGTATTATTAAGTACATTAAGCGAGGAAAAGTTTTTATTTTTTGTATAAGAATTATTTGTAAATGGATAGTTTCATTTTAGCAATTTTGAGGTCACAACCTGATGAGATTTAATCCTTACAAAAATTTCCGCTTGGCTTCGTTGATCAACTAACTACACTGATAGACGGGGTAATACAGAAATATTTAAATTATCCATGAAAACTTTAAAGAAAATTTTATTCTTATCTAGAAAATATTTTGGTGTTCTCTAATTATTAACAAGAATTAGGCAAGGAATATGTAATACCAAAGTAGTGATAAATATTGTTTTTTCTAAACTTAAGCTGTGAATTGAATTTAGGATTTAGCCCTCATTCAACAAGGTGACGTTTTTTCTGGTTAACGTTTGATGAATGAAAAGCAATGCGCTGCTTGTAGAAAGTACTTATTTATCTACTGCATTTTGAAATGTAGAACATAGTGCCGCTGAGACGGTTGATATATTTTAATCAGAATCTACATTTTGGCTTAGGAAAATATATTGGGAATTAAAATAGCATAGACGGCGTACTTAAAGATACAACTTGCTTGGTCTCAGATAGGAAAGACAATAATAGTTTTAGTGTTGTTGCAAATTAAAGACTATAAAATCCTTTTCCTTAAACTAAATTATCGTCTAGAGACCCAGTACATCTCAAAATTAAGCTTATGGGCCCAATTGTGTCAAGTTGAAAATAGATTTACTTTTTATGTGTTGTAGCAGAGTTACATTTTTCATAACGGGATACGTATAGGTGAATAGCATAAGGAAGAGTCTAAAAAAAATAGAAAAATGGAAGATTATTTAATTATATTTTGCTAAGTGAGAGCGCTTCTTTTTTTCTGAGACCCAATCGATCGTCTAATAAACTTTTAAATTGTTTTCTTAACTTGTAGTGATTGTTTTTAGGCTAAATAATTGAACCAAATATACAGATTTTTAGTACTTTGGAACATACTCATTTACCCTAAAAATATTTCCTGAGAAATCTGAAATAGATGGACTTCTGCTACGGTTAAAATGTGCGGAATGATAATTAATTTGGATTTTCCTAGAAGGGATGAGGGCCCTATAACAATACAAGAGTGCACAGGCAAACTGCAGTGGTGCGGAAGTGGGTTCCTATGGAGCAGTGATAAAAGAAAACAAAAATTAGAAATAAAAGCAATACAGGAGTAAAAGTTATAAATAAAATGACGAGAATATAAACAAACAATAGTACATTGACTACTTAACGCGAAAGGCTTTTTATATTGCCATAATTAGAGGGCGCTACACCGCTTGTCACAGCAATCTTTTGATATTATTTTCCATATGGAAGACGGTTATTTCGCATAGGTCTCTCTGGTTAGGTTTTCCAAATTTTCCCCATCATACGCTACATTTCTTTCACAGGCTGTAGGTTATCAATAATACAGCAAAGGAATTTTTGGTGGAAGTGGAAGATCAGAATAATTTTCCTCAACTAGTTTAATTCAATGAAAATACATCGAATGGAAGTATCAAGTGGACTGTATACACCAATGAAGTGAATTAACAAGTGTTGGTTTAGTGTTTCCATCAGTGCTATTTTTCCAGTCAGGTCAGTTCAATATTTGTATAGTATTTTTTTATTTATTGTAAAACAGGGTACAACATTGTTACTGCAACATACAGCTTACGTAGGATATATTTTGCTACCATTAAAGCCGCAATGGCCCGCAAACACAATTTTATTTCGTATCTTGTTGAGCGGTTTCTCCAATTCTTATACGTGTTACGTTTGTAGAGTACAAATGAGGCGAAAAATAACAAACTTCCCACGCCTTATATACAAATTCGCTGATCGTTTATCTAACTATACAGGTTTCGTTACTAAAACAAGTTGTTTATGATACCGCAATAGTTTAGAAAGCATCGAGCGCATGTATTGCGTAACCCAAAAAAGAAGATGCGTGTAGACTACACATGCTTCCGTTGCTTATATATAGATAGATATATTGCTATATTTCGCGTGTGAGTTTTAGACACAGACAAACGGGTCAACCTAAGGATAGAAATTTGTTTAACCTTAAAGCCTTTCAATACAATTTTATGATAATTTATTACTTGTTTAGATTAACACATGTTTCAGCAATTTTCAGAAGTCATTTTCAAGTGGAAAACAAATATTTATCATTTTATTACAGATCGGGTATTCAAAAACTAATACACGCATTTAATATACATTTAGTGTAGTGATATTCAACAATTCGATACCTCACAACAAGACTGTCACAACTAATTTTGAAAAATCGAGTTTTAAAATTCACTGATCCTTAATGGGACTTTACTTTTATACTTAGAAAACTCCTAGAGCAATAAACTTTTACTCGGTTAATAGTATTTTCTTTTAAGCAAATTTTACTTTCATCATTGTAACTCCCGTTAAAGCCCCAAATGGCTTTGATTTGCAACGGTTTTTCTTAAATATTTTTGATCGAATTTTTGAGTTGCGACAGTATTGTAGGAAAAGTAATATACAAAAAACATACAAAGAAGCTGCATTTTAATATTCTGATTTAAATTAAAAATCTGATTTAAAGCAAGAAAATCAACGGCTCTGAGTGAAACGTTATATAAAATAAGTACAATAAAATAAATAAAAAACTATAATCTCAATAATATTTTGGTATTACTTTGTTATTCACAAGCTTCAGAAACTCCTTTCTGTTATGTATATGCTTTATTCTGAGCTAGTCTAAAAAGGTCTACATACCCTTCAGAACCTAAATCTCTAATAATTTGACTAATATAGCTTTGTCTAGGTCTTCCTACTCTATTTTTATTTGGTAGTCTATAATCTAAGACTTTATTAAATAGTTCTCATGTCTTAACTGGTGCCCTATCATTCTATCTCTCCTGACCTTTAATTGTTTCCACATACAGGGTTCCGCACATATCCTTCTATAAACTTCCTCATTTGTTACTCTATCTGTCCAACTAATCTTTAACATTCTCTTATAACACCAAGTTTCAAAAGCTTCTATCTTTTTCTTATCTACCTCTTTAATTGTCCTAGTCTCACTACCGTATAATAGAACGCTCCATACGTACGACTTTAAAAACTTTTTCTATTATCTAATCTAATACTATTAGCTATTAGTAAGTCTTTCTTCTTAAAAGCACTTTTTTAGCTTGAGCTATTCTAGCTGCTATATCCCTTCTGCTATGTCCGTCCTTTGTAATTATACTACCTAAATAGCAAAATTCATGTACCTCCTCTAACTCGGTATTAACTATTTTTAATTTTGGTTTAGACCTAAGCTGTAACTCACTTGTCATTATCTTTGTCTTTCCTGAGGTAATTCTCATACTATAGTTACTCTGTAGTATCTCATCTAAAATATATAAAAACTCTCCTAACTTTTTTCTAGACTCTGCTATAATGACTATATCATCTGTAAAACGTAACATGTCTATTTTCTGTCCTTATACACTAATTCCTATCTCTTTTCGCTCTCTAGCTAAGTTTAAAGCTTCCTCAATATAAACATTAAAAATCAAACACCATTTCTAATTTTAGCTTCCTTTTCTATTTCATCAAATCTAATTACTACGCTTTGATTTTTATATAGACTGTAAATAATTTTTCTATCCCTATGAGAGATTCCTATTTTTCGCAAAGCCCTCAACATAACAATCCAATTAACCCTATCAAATGCTTTTTCTAAATCTACAAACACGAAATGGGTCATTTTATTTTTTTGTAACCTTTTTTCGATAATTACCCTAATTATTAGTATTGGTTCTCTAGTCCCTCTGTCTTTACGAAAACCAAATTGGCCTTCGCCTAAATACTTCTCAGTCAAAGCTTCTACTTTATTTTTAATTATTATTGTTAGTATTTTAAAAGCGTGGGAATTTAAACTAACCGTTCTAAAATCTCGCGCCTATCAGCTCCTGACTTTTTTGGGATTGGGATAATTTTTTTTTTTTTCGAAATTTATTGGGACCTCACCTGTGTCATATATTACTTTTACTATCTGACGCTTTATTTAGTTTAAGATCCATAAGAGCTCTATCAAATTCCTCTCTTAATATTGAGAACTCTATTTCTACATCCTCTTCCTGGTCGTTCTCTAACTCATCCATATCGTCTCCCTTATAAAAATCTTCTAAATATTTTTTCCATCTGTCTGCTACCTCAACTTCATTTATTAGAAGCTCATTATTCTCATCTTTAATACCATTATATTTTTTCCTATCTTCCCCGAAAACTTATTAACTGTAAGCCCTATTTGTCTTACCTACTCTCAAATCATCTTGTATTTCCTTACAATTCTCCTCCACCCATTTATGTCTAGCTTTTCTACACTCATGTAGTTTCATATTTCTAACCTTATTATATTTTTGCTTACTTTCACTATCCAATTCTCTGACAGCTTTAAGCTTTCTTCTATTTTCTATTAAATCTAATATCTCCCTTGTTACTCAGGGTTTTCTCGCTTCTATTTTTTTCTTACCTACAGTCTGTGTTGCTGTATTATGTACAGCCTTTTTTATTTCTTTCCATCTATTTTCTACTTTCCCTCCTATAGCTATCTCTTTGATCTTATTATCTAATACTTGTTTATATTCCACTTTTACCTCACTATCATTAAGCTTACCTAAATCCCATCCCTCTCTTTTAGCCTTTTTGAATTTTTGAATTTTAGCTTACACTTCATTTTAACTAAGTCATGATCACTATTTATGTCAACCCCTGGATAACTACGACAGTTTTTAACTTGGTTTCTAAATGTTTGTTTAACTAAAATATAATCTATTTGGTATCTAATTTTATCAGTTGGCGCTTTCAAGTATATCTTCTTCAAACATGTTGTTCGAATAGAGTGTTTACAGTTACTAATTTATGTTCCTGGCAAAACTCAACTAATCTTTCTCCTCTATCATTTTGTCTCCCATACCCAAATTTTATTCCCATTTTCCCCTTGCTACTTTCTCCCACTGACGCATTAAAATCGCTTATAACTTTTAAATTCTCATCTCCCTTTACTTTTCTCACTATACTATTTATATCCTCGTATACCTTTTTTACTTCCTCATCCTTGTACTGAGTTATTGGCATGTAAACCTGTACTAAAACAGTGTCTGTGGGTTTCGTACTCAATCTAACCATAATTATTCTATCACTAAATTGTAAGTACTTTTTAACCTTACGTCCTTATATTTTACCTAACACTATTCCTACCCCTGCCTGTCCATTAGTTGAAGATGTAATTATTGTATAATTATCTTTCCAAAAGTCATTACTATCTCGCCATCTCACCTCACTAATATCTAAAATGTCCAGCTTTCCTTTCTCATTTTGACTGATAGATTCATAAACTTATCTACACTAAGTAATGACCTTACATTTAAAATCCCTATCACTAAATCGAACTGTTGTTTTATATTCTTACGATGATGAGCCCCAAGTACCCCCTCCCGGAGATCCAAATGAGGGGATATTTTACCTCCGTTCAAGAATTTACTTGTGAGTCCTTCATCATACATATTTCGTGTTTTAGGCCACGCATACCTGGTAGGTTCCCATATTTTTCTTTCCACAACGCAGTTTTTAAAGATTTTAGCAAAAAGCTGTATCTGTCTTGGCCAACCCCCAACAACCTTGTAAATTATTGAGGATCGCCCAAGACCAACCGACTCTCCTCCAATATATTTTAGTCAGCAAGGCTACTGCCCCTTGCTGCGCTTTTTAATCGCCTTTTACGATAAGCAGGCTTACTATAGTAATAGTAGTATTCTTTGTCCCCTACTATTGGGACTATTCTATGGTATGACAAACAAATTGTTTTGTGTAAGACACTTTTATTTAAAAAATTTATACGTGAACTTTAAACAAGACATTCACATTTATTTCTCAATATCGATTTAAATCAACTACCAGTTGTAAATCCTAGGTAAGGAAGTGATGTTGTTGCTAAATAGCAAGAACTGCATATCTTTTAACATGTGGATATTGTTTACTGTAAGATTTATTAAAAGATAAAATATCCAGAAACATTATATACATACTTATTAAATATTATAGCAATATTTGCAAATAGTTTAGAAAAAATATGACCCTCTGGCAATAGATAAATTTGAGATTGCAAAAAATTTGATAGCGTGGCTTATTTCGTAAATTGATGAAAACTTCGTGCTTAACACGTTGACTGCCTAAACGAGGCTTGGGTCTTACCGAATACCCAAAATTTCTTTTTCTAGTTTAAATTTAATAAAATGTGTTTTTAGTGTTTTCTTTATTATTAATCATTTTTTGGTGAAGCTTTATACCCGAAACTAGTTTGACTCAAGTGTCGAGTCACCGGCTTCTGAGGTCTGTTTCTCAATTAGAGGCTAATGATTTAACGCCTAAGTCAGGAATTTAAATTACCTTTTTGATGAGAAATATACATAAAATGCACGTAAAAGCTTTCATTTATTGTAAAAATTCATATTCGTCAATTTACTGTACAAATATGTAAACAAATTCAAAATTATGATCTTAAAACAATTAAAGAAAAGAAAATAATATGAGCAAATTAAACTTGAAATAATATTAGCAAACCGAATTTGCTATAAATACATAACAATCACTAAGTATAAAAAACATTATAAAAAAAACAACTATGCGGATATAATTTTAAATTTGTCCGTACCAAATTTCTGTGTTTGCGATTCTTTTTAACTCAGCGTACACCAACGTAACAGTCTTTCTTGATATTTTATCACCAATTACAATTATAACCATAAAACAGCATGTAAAGCTTAGAAGATGAGAAACTAAAATTCAATAAACTCACAGTGTTTATTGGTCCTTTACAAAGTTACGACGGTTTTTTAGTGTTGGAAATGGTTGCCTATAACCAAATATTCCAACTTGGCGTTGAATGAAAGCCTCCAACACCAAGCGTTTGTAAATCTGTTCACCAACAACCTCGGGGTTTGATGCTCTTGTCTCGCACAGCGATGGTTGTGTGTATATCAGATTTGAAGCACTGTTCTAATATCTGTTCTCAAATAACTGAAAATGCTCTTCTACTTTTTCATCGCTAATTTTTTTAAGTTTCAACACAGCAGTGTTGTTTTGTTTATATTATAATTATATTTAATTTACCGCTTGTATTTATTTTGGAATTTGTTAATTATTTACCTCCGCCCGGTATATTCAAATTGTTATTGCATGTACCGTGTATTACTTCAGACACCGCGTCTGTTTGTAAGTGTCGCGATAACGACAAATTTTGCTGTGTCCTTCACATATGCAAGAACTTCTTATTACCTGCTATGGAGAAGACAAAAGTCAAGAGTCAACAATCGCTCTCCGTCCTGTATGGTCGCATTAAGATTACTCAGTTTTCGTACGGCCGCAACCAATACTTCTGCTCCGCTTCGCCATTTTTAAAAAGGGTAAGTGTTTGAAGTTGTGGTTTGTTTTTGTTTATTATCATTTATTTTTTTTGTATATATGTCTTCTTTTTCTATACCACTTAGCAATCGAAATCCTACCGTAAAAGTAAATGTTATTATCCGAAATCCTGGTTTTCACGGGGTAGTGCGTGTAACTTCTTTATTTTCGAGATCAATGTAGTTCAATTTATGTAAATAGTCATCTTATTCTCACACTTTTATATTGGATACCAAAACTGCATTATTTGTTTACGTTCGCAACACAATTTCTATGGCTGTAATTTGAAGTATATGATAACTGGGGATAATATACTTTAGTTGTGGTTTTTGAACACGTACAAATAACTTTAATATGCCGGTTATTTTCCGAGTGTATGTATACCTGTATTCTTTTCTAAATTTAAAACGTAAATGACAAAATATCCATAGCCTTAACGTTTGCATTTAATAGATTAATGCTTTCCTCTTTATTTCTGCGTCCTAATGTAGTATTATATTAAAATAGTCACTTATTAGATGTAAAGTACCAAAACTTTCATACATTCTTCATGTTGCTTTCGTATTAAAAGCTCCATAGGCTAACCAAATTCTATAAATCTATTTCTACTACCTACTGTTGCACTAACTAACGCAATAGCGCTACAACCCCGCCAGATTGCTTGTAAAACCACTCCGCGCCAAGTTTGAGAATTCAATTAAATAAATCTGCGTTTAAAACTTAAAATGAAACTGCCCGGGCTGCACGTTCCTTTACAGTATCTGAAAGTGTATGGATTGCTGGCATTTTATTCTTTAATCTTAAAGAAAACAGTGAATGTGTTGCTTTTTATTCATACTTCACATACCATCAAAGACTTGTATGTACATTGCTTTCTATGCAAATACAAAGAATTCAAATTTACTTTGGGATCTCAGATTGAATTACATATTTTTATGAAACTGTATAAAAGACATCCCAAGAGTTTTACAAAAAAGTCGTGTATATGAACAAAGAAGGGATTTTAGTAACGCACCTTTTATAATTCAAATTAGCTTAAAAAACTCGAGCAATCGTAAGGAACCCATTGTACAAGAGAACTTTAACATACAAAACGGAAAGTTGTGTTCAAATTTATGTATTATTTTCTCAGCGATTACCATGCAGTACTTTGCAAAACTTCAAAGCTTCGAATGCGCTTCTTGTTAACTGCTGCAGGTGCAGCTTTGCTCTCCCGGTTATGCCAATAAAATTTGCATACCCATTTAGGCTAGAATGGAAAATCAAGAAACACGTTACCTCATAGCAGTTTAAATTAAGGTAATCTACGTCACCGTTATGCAGTGGAGGCGAAACAATGAGTTCATGCATATATACGAGGTAGAGAGTTCTGCGTTAATAACTTGCTTCCATCCGTATAATGAATGCACCATTTAATTCATACCGAAAATCTGATTTCAACTTTACAAGTTGTAAATGTTTTAGTAATCTGCTTTGAATATATACGAATTGCAAAAAATCAATCGGATAAAACTAGAAATAGTTGAATAATTTAGAAGATGGTAAGACGCTAGCACGGATCTAAGTTGGCTAACAATTCAAATTTTTTTATGTACTATTAGGTAACGACAAGCAAAACTCATCAAATAATGTGAAAGAAATTTTGTATAGGTACGCCTTGTAAGTCAGGGTATTAAAGATGGATAAACTTATGATGGAGCGACGGTCATGCTATCGGCAAGCTATATCCATACCATACTAAAAAAGAATAATAAACAATAAGCCTTTACATTTTTGAGAGAAATCTGTAGTACTACCAATTAAGAAACTGTTTCGTGTCCTATTACTACCTTTCAAATTATTTGTCCAATAAAGACCGGATATTACAACAGTTGCAGCCTTCAGCATTGCTGCTATTATCAAGAGCTCGATTTTCGATTTCATGCTGAAAAAGTTTAACACGTTAAATGTCGTTGACTCACCTGTTGAGTCACGTTGGCTCCCAAGCAGAAGACGACGACTCAACTGTTGCGTTAACAGCAAGTCTTGCTCCCGTTTTTTGAGAGGAATTGGATATTACGTCGGCCTCTTAGTAGCATATAAATACGTATTTTTATACGGTATTGGTATTTCGTTTTGTGGGCAACTTTTCTGTAATGGATTGTAACAAGTTTATTTTTCCGCAATATTTTGACGAATATTAATGCCATTATTTTTATAGGAGGTCAATTCAAGCCTAATATTTCTACACATTTTTACGTAATAATTATTACACGTTGTTTAATCTATCATAAGCTTCAAAACCGCGAGCATGAATTGCATGTTAAGCGGTGACGTAAAATACCGTTTACAAGTGTCTTTATAAGACCTCCCTCTTTCGAAAATTATAAAGATCGTTGTAACTGTTGTCAAGCGGTAGGATACGTCAGAATACGGCACTTTCACTTGGGCAAGTGGTTAAGAAAGTCGTTCTTGAGATAAGAACATGGCGCTAAGCGGTTATGCTTGGTGTAGGAGCCATGTGAGAAAAAGGCGATTTAAAGTGAAATCATCTTTGTTGGTGCACTTCATGTCGACGCTTTACCGACTGCGTTTGTACTAAACTAGACGTAAATGTAAAATATAGGCGTTTGAACAGCAGTAAGTATTATCGAACCTCAGGGGCCATTGTTAATTTAAATTTGCGTGCAATTACTTGACCTGGATACACCTGAATGTTCGTTTGATATTTGTAACAAGATTATTTAGTTTATGTGATTTTGGAGAATTTTAACCTGATTCAGATGTAACAAAAAAATTTCAATTATCATTAAATATTCCGAAAATGGTTCAAGTACATCGCAACTATTCTTTTGAGGGATAATCATCTGGTATGTAATTAGTTGCTCATTACGTACGTAAAAGTTGTAAAACATTTGGAATGACAAAACAAGTAAGTTCTTTTATATTGTTCGACTTGGAAATATTCAAGTCCGTTATGTTGTTGACCTTTGGGTATCCTTGTTATTCGTGAAGAGAACCTGATAAACTTCATTTTTAATTTTCATTAGTACAAATGAAAAGATTACAGAGGGCAGTATATATGTATATTAAGGGTTAACTTTCAAGACTAACAAACTTGAAACTATCATGTTGAATATAAAATTATCTAAGTTCAGATAACTAAATTGTTTCATTTTGCACTACAATATTCATTAATTGAATGTTTTAAAATAAAAGTTAAATATAAAGTCTATAGTAGTATTACCGAAGGTTAATAAAGATTCTGTCAGTATACCATTAGTCATTCTTAATAATCAAGTTTGAATATTAATAAGAACAGTTATTGCTAAATTTTTATGATGTAAGAATAACAACACTATCTAATTTTTGTGTGATATAGATGTTGAGAAGATTATTGTGTATATAAGTACATATTTTTCCTAACTCTAACTAACATAGTCGAACTTTTTGAAGTTAATTTTGTTAAGAAAAATCATGGTAAATAATTTTCAACTGATACTTAAGAGAATAGAAATTTATTTCGGCCACGTTTATGATTATTAGTTGGAATAAATGAGGTTTGTTTCTTAGTAATTATAAACATTTTTGAATTAATTAACAGAATACACAAACTATGCTAGTCTTGGTTTAGTTTGATTACAGGTGTAGCAGTGCATCTTTATCAAGCAATATCGAGCCAGAAGGTAAACATTTGTAAGGGTTATGTTCACGTGATATTTTTAGTGCAGCGATATGTGAGCATAGGTTTCCGCATTCCCCTTATACAAACAGACTAAAATTAGGTCTTCATAGTATTCAAAAATTCGGTGGCGCCATATTCACTATATTTTTGGTCGTAATCCAACCTCGACCCAAACTCATGTTCTACCCAGAGCAAATCACTTTACTAGCCGCTTAGCCTTTAGAGGTTTTCTTATCTATAAGTCGTTTTCCATCTAAACTAACCATGGGCTCTTTACATCATGGGGAAATCCTCGTTAATTATCCTTGTGCCTTTCAGTTGGCAATATAGGAATAAAAAGTTGTAAGGCAAAACGTTACAGGATAGTGAAAATTCAAGGCCATCTAGACCTGAAAGAAGGCTTACACATTATGAAAAAAACATAGCTTTAACGTGAGCTGAACATGAGAAACTATTTTATTCGTCTGAAAGTGATGTAGGACCTTATATATATATATATATATATATATATATATATATATATATATATATAGACATAGTATGATATTTTAATTTTTTGGGATACTTTTCGTTCGAATGTTTTATTAAATATTCATTTGCTTGTTTCTGACGTTTCGATTTTATTTAAAATCTTTTTAAAGAGCTAAAAGTATAAAGATAATAACAGTTTTAAAATTTATTAAACCAAACAAATAATCTGTTATTATCTTTATACTTTTAGCTCTTTGAAAAAGATTTTAAATAAAATCGAAACGTCAGAAACAAGCAAATGAATATTTAATAAAACATTCGAACGAAAAGTATTCCAAAAAAAATTAAAAGAATCTATATATATATATATATATATATATTATAGTGGTTTTAAAGGGTTAAAAATAAATACAAACGAAGCAATTTCAAAACGCCCTGTATAAAGGAACAAACAGAAATTACGTGCAAAATTTATATTAATTAATTTATTTTTAAGTAACGGGTATTAATCAAATTGTACAAATAATAATTAAAAATTTAATAGCTTTGCAAAGAATTAAATGGTAGAAGTCAATGCCATGCATTTATTAATTTAATCGGAGTTAATTGAACAATTATTGATATATAATAAGCATAAAAGCCTGTAAAAACCCAAGGTGAAGACGCGTTGCTAACAAACGAATATATTAGGAGGGTTGAAATACTATGAAACGAAGCTCGGAGAATTGTATTTAAAACGTTCGTTACGATCGAACACCTGCAGACCTTTAAACGTCAAGTTCTAATAAATTTGAGTAGATAAACATGCAGATTCTGCGTATATTGGAAACGGTTGAATGTTTTAGCCAGAAATACTAAACAGGGGTAATTTAAAGTCACGTCGCAAGTCCACGTGTGTTTAGACAGCAGATAGTCAAGAATATCGATTTTGTACCACTCAGACCAGGGTAGAAAGGGACAGAGAAAACGCATAAGTAAGAGACACTAATAGGATAGGAGGGATTTGTGAAGCGTCACTAGGTATACGATTGGTCGATATGTTAGTTTGATTTGAAACAAACACGAGGATAGTGTAACTTAATTTTCTTGAAATGTTATAACGAGGGACGGGAATTCGCGGATTTGAAAATGGGGTTGAGTGCAAAATTGCAAGAATGTGTGTTGTTAACAGGGGATTTCGCGTTAGGCAGGTATGGAGAGGTTACATTCGGAGTGTATAAATGCTTTTAGAGAACGTGGTGAAGGCCCTTAAGTTTTCGATTGCTCCAAACAACGTATCTAAGTATCGCGAGTTGTAAGTATTACTAAAACAGTTAAATTATATTACAAGGTGATAGTCTCTTAATTAAATACTTGGCTAAGTGTGCCGAAATTACATTTTAATAGAGATATTTATAATTATAATCAACTCGTGTCGGGACATTAAGTAGCGTGGTTTGAAGCATCTAATTAATGAAGAAATAATTTTAAATGAAATTTGGAATTGGTTACACCGGGGAGGCCGCGTTTGCAGTTCAATTTGGATGGAGTTTTTCTAGTAACAGCTAGAAACGACCTGCTGAACGGACAGAAGAAATAGATGGCATCATCCTCAGAGCAGAGATCTACTATAAAATTCCAGGTAACGATTTGAATTGTGACTTTATAAACTGTGAATATTGGGAGAACGTATGAGAGTGAAATTCCAAGGTAGCGTGTATTATTTACGTATTGAACTTAATACGTGTAAAAACTTTATTATGGTATTTAACTAGAAAGTTGAAGGTGTTTATAAAGCTTCCAAACGTTCCCTCAGAACGGAAAAATTTTGTGAAGAGTACATTTCTTTGTTTTGTTATTTGTTTTAAAAGTATGTAAATGCATAATTAGCTGGGTTATTCTGAGCTCACCCTACCCTAGAGTTTAGTTAGAGTAAAATGAATAAATAAATTATAAAGAAAGAATTTTAGAGAAGGTATTATTCAAGGCCCATTTACTCCGGGTACAATTTATGTGTTTATTTTATTTTAAAATAAAATACTGGACATTATAAAATAAGGTTTTTTTGAAGTGTATCATGATCAATGGAATATGGACTATATTGCATTTCATTTGTAAATAGTTATAAATAAAAGCTTGTATGTTGGTTGTATTTGAGGTTTTATTGCTAGTGTGTGTGTATGATTGAGAATATGCGAGTGAATCTAGATACCCAAGAGGAGATCCGAATGAGCTAGCCGGAAGCAGTTGAAGAAGGCCGTTCAGCCGAGGAAGAAAGGAAAACGGGTAAGGATAATTTTTTTTTGATTAGTTAAATTTTGAAAATTTGTTTGTTGTCGAATATGAAAATTTTATAAAAATTTCGAAAATAATTTATGGTTGGTAAACATCTTACCCGAGTACCACGGCATAATTTTTGACGCCCGATTCGTGAGGCGATTCTTATAAGGATCCACAGCAATTTTTGACGCCCCATTCGTGAGGCTCGATTCAAATAGAGGTCACACAGTAATATATATATATATATATATATATATATATATATATATATATATATATATATATTGCTGTGATTCTCGCCCTGTTGACTCTCGTCTGATAATCGCCTCTTTACTCTTTCCGCCTCGGCTGCTCACCTAGATAACTTTTCATCCTCATTCCAAAAAAAAACAACACATTCCTACCACAAACATCAACGTTAACTCTATTTACATCAATATTCATAATACATTAAAATTTCAAAATTAAATTTCAGCATAAATTTCAGTATCATAAAATTTCAAGTTTAAATTTGTCCTCATTTTAATTTGCATCCAGAATTAAAGTCCTGGTAGGATGCATACTAATTAATTTAACAATATTTGCAGACCTGAGTCTGAATAAAAGGGAGCATCTCCCACCCCTTTACGTTAATTAAACAGGTTAGTCTAATTGAGCTCAAAGACAGACCCAAATTTTCATCATAATCAAAACATAAACTGCTAAATACTCCTTTCTACTTATACAAGAAAATTTCACCTTAAAATTAAAAATTTGTTGTTTATACAAATTCACTACTGTCCATTTTTATCAAACAAATTATAAAGGTATCCAACACCCACCAAAACATCAAAGATCGAACAAAATTGTATAATTTACCTGAAGGTTACTGCACTCGTGGCTTCAATGCACATCGGACTTGCTAATTCCATTCCAACTGGTTTATGTTTACGGCTTTAGATTCTGAACGCTTTTAAAATTTTTGTACACCACCATTCGTCTAAATTGGTTCAGGACTTCTCAGGAACTCATCTATGTATATCTAAATCTTGTTTTGCGGATCCAATCACGTTTACAAATAACACTTGATTACTTACTCCCGAATTTAGCAAAGCAATTCATAATTCGTTCACGCTATACAAAGCTGCATACTTAAATGTATTTATTTATCGCTACTAATTTAGATAATTGGTACAGTAATACCCGTAAATATAACTAAACTTTATTACCTTATCTATCTTTTCTAAGTGCACTAATGCATAATAACTTGTATCGTAGCACGTATTCTGCTTGCAGTATCGTATAACATCAAAAAATAAAGAGCAAACTGTTTTAAAGTATTCAATAAAATCAAAAATCTAAGAGCCAAACTGTTTAAAGTATTGAATAAAAATCGAAAATCTAAGACAGAGAAACTCATATTAGCACGGGTTTATATAATAGCCTGCTTGCACGTCGGATTTGTCCCTCAACAGACAATTTTTAGAATTTCGCATTCTATGTTCCTTTTCGACGGCTCGGCACGCGATTCTACAAAATTTGCACTCGCGCCAGTTGAAAATCTAATAAATTTTCACACGTCGCGCAACGCGTCTGCGAACAACTAATTAATTTTGTATAGAAATTGTTGTTTCCACCTCTTATATCTGCCTCTTATTTCAACCAATCGTTTCCTCGCGACGTTGCTCAAATCCGGCCTTTAATTATCTGTGTCTTTGCTTTACCTGTTTTATCCGTTTCTTTCTAACCTGGTCTTAGTGGTGCAAATCGATATTCTTTACTATCGGCTATTTCAATCCACGTGGATTCCTATGTTAATATAAGCTACGGTTTATCCGACCGTTTGCAATATACGCAGAATTTTCATGTTTATCCAAACAAATTAAACAGAACGTGATATTTAAAATACGCAGGTGTTCAATCGTAATACTTCTACGATTTGGATATTCCACGTATTTTAACTCTCTTGATATATTTGTATGCTAGCAACGCGTCTCGTATTTGGTATTATTGGGTTTTTAAAAGCTTTTATGCATATTGTATCTTAATAATCGTTCAATTAACTCCAATTAAAATAATAATGAATGGCATTGACTTCTACCCTTTAATTTTTAGCGAATACTAATTAAATATTAATTATTATTTGTACACTTTATTTAATACCCGTTACTTAAAAATTTGAATTAATTAATATAAATATTGCACGTAATTTCTATTTGTTTCTTTATACCTGGTGATTAAAATTATTTGATGTCGTTAATTAATTTTCTACCCTGGTCTAAATTTGAGTAATATATATATATATATATATATATATTATATATCTATATATATATATATATATATGCGTATTTATTATTATTATTATTATTATTATTATTATTTTAGTGTCGCAAACTCTTTAGTTAGTTAATTTAAAAACCTTAAACTAATGAGAATAAATTGAATTCTGATAAGAATGATAAGTGTCCCAATACAAATAACTTAGTAAGTTTTGAGTAAGACTGTCCGAAGTACAAAATAAAATTATGAGTTTCTTCTGATATTATAATATTTTTAAGTAAGACTGGCCTAAGTCAAATAAAACTGTGAAATTATTATGAATTTATGAAAAAGAGTGTCACATCTTAAAATGTTGCACTATAATTAAAAATACGTATTATGTCTGAACTTAACTTGTTTAAAGAAGATTGGCAGAATTTGAAATGTGACAGTTTTACCAATAAAAACAACATGTATTCCACGTTTTTTTTTAAAGAATGCTGAGAGAATTTATAATGTGACAGTTTCACAAAAAACTCAACAACAGCTCTAGGTTTTTAGTTTTCTTCTGCTAGTCTATTCTGTGCATTCATTAATTCACTACTAAACTCTGTAAAAATAAATAAAACTTCTCTTTTGTCACGCCACTTTCCAACTACAACTCCATCAGAGTATTTTGTTATATCTTCACCTTTATTTAGTTTTTTGGAAGTAACTTCACGCGGATTTCCTTTTCTATTTTGCCTTAAAGTTCCGGTAACGTACGCTCTTTATAAAATTAATTCCTTACACAAACAAATACTATTGTAGTGGTTGTTCATGAAATTTGAGAGTCTGTTTTCAATATACTTTTTACAAGGCTCAAAACAACGATTGCTGAATGTCCTAATTTTCCCTGCATATCCTTTTCATTTCCGGTATATATTCTAGCTTTCAAGACAAGTTCACTAGGTTCCGATAAAATATAAAGCTTCACTCCAAATTTGTGTTTTTATTTTTAATATATTGGCGGAGCATCACTCTACCTCTCCAAAGCACCATTGACTCATCTAATGAAACTTTTTTATTTATATAATAAAATTCGTATACTTTTTGGTTAAAATAATCTTGACGTCATCTTATCTTCGGCAATCGTTTGCCATATCCTAATTTGTTTATTTCCGGGGTTTTAGAAAAATGTAGGCATGTTAAAATTGTTAAAAGACTGTTTCTACTCATATAATTTCTAAAACATGGAAGGTTCTACAACTCGCCGGTTTTCTAGTTATCCTACAAGTTGTTTATTTGTATGTCGCCCACAAAAACTCTAATGTTGCAACTCTCAAAAGCTTACAGTCAGTTATTCTAGATTTCTCTTTTTTTTTGTTTGCTTAAGAACAATTCTTCAGCATAACTGTTGGTTTGCATTACTATATTTTGAGAAGGTCATCCGCAAAAGACAAACGAAGAAAATCAATAGGCACATGGGATGATAAACGCCTTTGACAACAGATCTTGCTTCTTCGTGTACAATCGCATCGCTATAGCGTACGGATAAATTGGTAAATGTCGCCAAATATTCATCAGATGAAGTTACTTCTTGTACAAGATCGTCCTTGTTTACGTCAGCTTTTAGCATCAGGTCGTAAATTTTACTGTCAACTTCCGTAAGGGAGCATTGTTTCTTCCGAAGCATGTCAAATGTTGCCTTCAAATCTTGTACAGACATAGTTTCGCTTTCTAATAGTGATTTTAACTGATTCGCAGTTTTCGTGAAAATACCACGCAAAACCGACCTAGACTTCTTAAATTTTTCCATAAGGGATAGTACTTACTTCAGCTCTACTGATCGAGTTTTCGGTGACCTCCCTAGTTCGGAGTAGCGATAGAAATTTCAAACAACTTTCACAAAGCGTCGTCCTGGCACGATCGCCAAATGTTCCACCAGCAAGACTAAACACTACCCGTGTTAGCTCTCTTAGTGCTCCAAAGTTGATCGCCGCTTTGTGTCGGGTTTGAAATAATCAATTAATGTTCTAAAGCTTTAATTTGATACCATACACATTTTGTACATGACATCAATCAAGATCACCAACTACTACTATTTATTTTATTCTCCGCCTCCCTTAACAAATATAACTGTAATAACTAAACAAGCGTGTTGACGCGACACAGGTTCTCTTCACAAATAACAAGAATACCCAAAGGTCAACAACATAACGAACTTGAAAAATTCCAAGTCGAACAATATAAAAAAACTTACTTGTATTGCATTCCAAATGTTGTTACAACTTTTACGTACGTAATGAACAACTAATTAGATACCAGATGGTTATCCTTCAAAAAGAATAATTGTGATGTACTTGAACCATTTTCGGAATATTTAATGATAATTGAAATTTTCTTGTTACATCTGAATCAGGTTAAAATTTTCCAAAATCACATAAATTAAATAATTTTGTTACAAATATCAAACGAACATCCACGTGTATCCATGTCAAGTAATTGCACTGCAAATTTAAATTAACAATGGCCCTGAAGTTCAATAATACTTACAGCTGTTCAAACGCCAATATTTTACATTTACGTCTAGCTTAGTGCAAACACAGTCGGTAAAGCGTCGACATGAAGTGCACCAACAAAGATGATTTCACTTTAAATCGCCTTTTTCTCACATGGCTCCTACACCAAACATAACCGCTTAGCGCCATGTTCTTATCTCAAGAACGACTTTCTTAACCACCTGCCCAAGTGAAAGTGCCGTATTCTGACGCATCCTACCGCTTGACAACAGTTACAAGGATCTTTATAATTTTCGAAAGAGGTTTTATAATGACACTTGTAAATGGTATTTTACGTCACCGCTTAACGTGCAATTTATGCTCGCGGTTTTGAAGCTTGTGTTAGATTAAACAACATGTAATAATTATTACGTAAAAATGTGTAGAGATATTAGGCTTGAATTGACCTTCTATAAAAATAATGACTTTAATATTCGTCAAGATATTGCGGAAAAATAAACTTGTTACAATCCATTACAGAAAAGTTGCCCACAAAACGAAATACCAATACCGTATACAAATACGTATTTATATGCTACTAAGAGGCCGACGTAATATCCAATTCCTCTCACAAAAGCGGGAGCAAGACTTGCTCTTGCGCAACAGTTAAGTCGTCGTCTTCTGCTGGGGAGCCAACGTGACTCAACAGGTGAGCCAACGACATTCAACGTGTTAAAGCTTTTCAGCATGAGATCGAACATCGAGTTTTTGAGAATAACTGCATCGCAGAAAGCTGCAACTGTTGTAATATCCGGTCTATATTGGACAAATAGTTTGAAAAGTAGTAATAGGACACGAAACAATTTCTTAATTGGTGGTACTACAGATTTCTCTCAAAAATGTAAAGGCTTATTGTTATTATTTTTTTTTAGTATGGTATGGATATAGTTTGTCGATTGCATGACCGTCGCTCCATCATAAGTTTATCCATCTGTAATACGATGACTTACAAGGCGTACCTATACAAAATTTTTTTCAAATTATTTGATGAGTTTTGCTTGCCGCTACCTAATAGTATTTAAAAGAATTTGAATTGTTAGAAAACTTAGATCCGTGCAAGCGTCTTACCATTTGCTAAATTATTTAATTATTTCTAGTTCCATCCGATTCATTTTTTTTTGTGATTGGAATATATTCAAAGCAGATTACTAAAACATTCACAACTCGTAAAGTTGAAGTCAGATTTTCGGTATGAATTAAATGGTGCATTCATTATACGAATGGAAGCAAGTTATTTACGCAGAACTCTCTACCTCGTATATATGCATGAACTCATTGTTTCGCCTCCACTGCATAACGGTGACGTAGATTACCTTAATTTAAACTGCTATGAGGTAACGTGTTTCTTGATTCTCCATTTTAGCCTAAATGGGTATGCAAATTTTATTGGTAAAACCGGGAGAGCAAAGCTGCACCTGCAGCACTTAATAAGAAGCGCATTCAAAGCTTTGAAGTTTTGCAAAGTACTGCAGAGTAATCACTGCGGAAATAATACATAAATTTGAACACAACTTTCCGTTTTGTATGTTAAAGTTCTCTTGTACAATGGGTTCCTTACGATTACTCGAGTTTTTTAAGCTAATTTGAATTATAAAAGGTGCGTTACTAAAAGCCTTTCTTCGTTCATATACACGACTTTTCTGTAAAACTCTTGGGATGTCTTTTATACAGTTTCATAAAAATATGTAATTCAATCTGAGTTCTCAAAGTAAATTAGAATTCCTTGTATTTGCATAGGAAGCAATGTACATACAAGTCTTTGATGACATGTGGAGTATGAATAAAAAGCAACACATTCACTGTTTTCTTTAAGATTAAAGCATAAGATGCCAGCAATCCATACGTTTTCAGATACCGTAAAGGAACGTGCAACCCGGGCAGTTTCATTTTGAGTTTTAAACGCAGATTTATTTAATTAAAGTATCAAACTTAGCGTGGAGGGTTTTACAAGCAATCTGGCTGGGTTATAGCGCTATCGCGTTAGTTAATGCAACAGTAGGTATTAGAAATAGATTTATAAAATTTGGTTAGCTTAAAGAGCTTTTAATACGAAAGCAACATGAAGAATGTATGAAAGTTTTGGTAGTTTATATCTAATAAGTGACTATTTTAATATAATATTACATTAGGACGCAGAAATAAAGAGGAAAGCATTAATCTATTAAATGCAAACGTTAAGGCTATGGATATTTTGTCATTTACGTTTTAAATTTAGAAAAGAATACAGGTATACATACACTCGGAAAATAACCGACATATTAAAGTTATTTTTACGTGTTCAAAAACCACAATCAAGGTATATTATCCCCAGTAATCATATACTTCAAATTACAGCCATAGAAATTGTGTTGCGAACGTAAACAAATAATGCAGTTTTGGTATCCAATATAAAAGTGTGAGAATAAGATGACCATTTACATAAATTGAACTACATTGATCTCGAAAATAAAGAAGTTACGCGCACTACCCGGTAAAAACCACGATTTTGGATAATAACACTTACTTTTACGGTAGGATTTCAATTGCTAAGTGGTAAAGAAAGGTGGACATATATACAAAAAAAATAAATGATAATAAACAAAAACAAACCACTACTTCAAACACTTACCCTTTTTAAAAATCGCGGAGCGGAGCACAAGTATTTATTGCGGCCGTACAAAAACGAAATAATCTTAATGCGACCGTACAGGACAGGGAGCGATTACCGACTCTTGACTCTTGTCTTCTCCATGGCTGGTGATTAGAAGTTCTTGCACACCTGAAGGACACATAAAAGTTTGTCTTTATTGCCACACTTACAAACAGGCGCGATGTCTGAAGTAATACACGATACATGCAATGACAATTTGAATATACCGGGCGGAGGTAAATAATTAACAAATTCCAAATGCCAAAATAAATATAAGCGGCAAATTTAAAATAATTATAATATAAACGAAACAACACCACTGTGTTGAAACTTAACAAAATTAACGATGAAAAAATAGGGGAGCATTTTCAGTTATTCGAAAACAGATATTAAAGCAGGGCTTCAAATCTAATTCACACGCAACCATCGCTGTGCGAGACAAGGTTGGTTGTCGGGTAATTTGAGTGAGGGCATCAAACCCCGAGGTTGTTTGTGAACAGATTTACAAACGCTTGGTGTTGGAGACCTTCATTCAACACCAAGTTAGTGTATTTGGTAGCAGGCAACTATTTACGACACTAGAAAGCCGTCGTAGCTTTGTTAAGAACCAACAAACACTGTGAGTTTATTGAATTTTAGTTTTCTTCTTCTAAGCATTACCTGCTGTTCTATAATTATAATTGTGATTGATGGTAAAATAAGAATGAGTAAAACTTATATCAAGAAAGACTTTTTACGTTGGTGTACGCTTAGTTAAAAAATATTGCAAACACAGAAATTTGGTACGCACAAATTCAAAATTATATCCGCATAATTCACATAAATACAAACTAATTTGTAGCGATATCTATAATTGATAGACTTAAGTTTCTTCTTTTTTTAGCTATATGCATATTTGGCTAATTAAGGGCAGATCTTAGTTTTTTCTCTGTTGTCAATCTTGATAGCATAGGTTAAGTAAAAAAGTAACTTTTTTTTACTTGTTTGTTATAAGCTAGTAGTAGGAGAAAAGAAACGTATGAACAAGGCTCCACTACAGCAATTATAACCGCTCTACCATTTCTCGGAACATCAATCTTTCGGGGAAGCTTTAACTAGCGTTTCTTAAGATGGGTCGACCCTTAAAGGCTTTATATAGTCGAGGAGTTTAACGATTTCATGGCAAAAGTGTAGAAATTTTGTACAAAAGCCATAATTTTTATACCCTTAAGAATTTTGCATTTACGTTCATAGAATCCATCCTGCACCACTGAAAGTTAGTCGTTGCACTAATTAACTGTTACGTCACTTAGTCGCCGGAATTAATTCTGGTACTTAACATTAATTTAGCACGTATTAGAGTTTATCAGAAGTTTTGAGGGAGTGAAGATGAAGAGGTGGCATTTAAGTTTCGTACTAAACATAAACTAGCATTGTTGTTAAATTATTGACTAGTAACAGTGCAGGTGATAGTTGTAAACGCCTCTTTTTTAAAAGCTTTTAGAGTTTTATCTAACTTTCGCTTCGGTTATTGTAAACTAATTTATAGGCGTACGTTTGCTATTCTTACTTTCTAGTGAAAACATTTGGACGACCAGTATTTTTGAGGATTCTAATGAAGTGGATCTCCTGGTGGTATGGGGTTCCTTATACAAAATGCTGCACTATATGTTTTAACAAGGGAAACTAATGTCAGCTCACTGGGTTATCTACATCTATTTTAATACAGCACAATTTTATTGACGCTGTAAACAGGTATACATTCAAAATTTAAAGGTTATCTAAAACAATTTAAGTATCAACGCCATAATAATATTCCTGTTTACAAGTACAAACACAGAGTTGTAAAATTACATAAATCAGTTCATATTCTATCGGGTTCATTTTTCCAGCCATTGTTACTTTGGAACTAATCTTTCTCAATTCTATCGGTGTTGGTTTTTGAAAAAGATTCACAGATTTCACCACGTTTAACTCCGATTTGCTAATGAATACTCTAGGGGTGTACTCGACTAATTTGTCAACGGTCATACTTGCATGCGTTCTCGTCTATGGCTAACGTATAATTAATTGTTTAAAGTCAGCTATCGAACTTTCATCTTTATCCTCTCAGTCTTCGTGCTTTCAGGAGGTTGCCATGGCAAATCTTCCTAGTGAACTTATTGGTTTGATCATGTAAGAGATGCGTGATTTCATATGGTTTACTAATACTAACGTCACTTACTTAATGCTACTTTATGTTTTGAGCTATATCAATAAATACATTAGAAAATTTTTCATTTTATGGTATGATATAATTAAACTGTTTATAACTTGATATTTGTGAGTTTTACTACATAAGCGATGTATTACATTATAATGTCGTCATTTTCTTGTTGGATAATTATTATTTGTTGCACGCATACTAATAACTCCATTGTTATTTACTTCTTTAATTAGTCTGAAAGCTTTCACAAATTGATGCGCTGTGAAAATTCACTTTGTAATTATCTGTTTAAACAACTACTCGGGTTAATTTCTCTTCCATACACTTTTGCATTCGACTTCATAATGCATAATGTAGAAACCTGTTTTCTTTTTTACAATTTTCAAATAATTTATGAACCTGAGTTACGTTTAAATATGTATTGCACAGAAATAAAACTTTGCTTTTGTGGTTTTAAGTTTATAGCCTCCCTTATATAAAACTACATTTTTATTAAAGTATTTTAATGAATACACCTTTCATGAAATCAGATTACACACGGTATATCAATATTAATTTTGTCCGCTTGTGATTAATTTACGTTTCCGTAGCATGAGTTACATATCCTCCAAATCAATATATGTATAATTAAATAGAAATTATTAAGAAACTTAAATTAGATGCAACAATGCAATTCAAGTATAAATAAAGAAAAGGTTAATGAAAGTTTACAAGTAAATTGTGAGAACGGATGTGAATACAATGTATTCCACACGCAACGTGATACTGAATGTGCAGGTCACAGTCGGTTACAAAACCGCAATTATTAGAATTAAGATTGTTACTTTGTATTGTATAAATTAATAAAGAAATAAGCAGACATGAGCTCTGCAGTTCCCACAGAAATGTGAGGAGTAGGGACAACATAAATACCCCGGGAGCCCCAAAAAAGTTAGTCTTGAACCGCACAACTTTGTTCAGACTACTCGCCCTAATTTAAATCCATTTAACAGTAATTTCGACTTAAAGTAATTTTATATAGTTTTCCAAAATTCCACTTGTAATTTCTGATTAAATAAAAATTGTTACAAGAGTTTTTAGAAGAAGACTTTTTAAAAAGGCAGCTCCCAAGGCCAAAAACATAACTCGCGTTAACAATTATTGGCGGTAACTTTATTGCTATCACTTCTAATTAAGAAACTATTCCCCAATGGTACAGAATTGATAAAGTTCTTGTGCTTAAACCTTTTCAGTGTAAGATAAAAAATCGAATTCTGATAATGGCTGCAATGCCGAAGGCTGCAATTGCAACAATCACTGGTCTTTTTTCGAAGAAGGTAATAGAATGCAAAACAGTTTCTTAATTTGTAATACTACAGATTTCTCCTAAAAATGTAAAAGCGCATTGTTTATTATTTTTTTAGTAAGCTACCGATATAGTTTGTGATAGCCTAACTGTCGCTCCATCGTAGGTTTGTCCAACTTCAATACGCTGATCAACAACGGGTAATACAAGTTTTTAAATTATCTGATGCCCTTAACTTGACGCTGCCTAATAGTATATTAAAAGAATTCAAACTGTTAGCAAATTTAGGTTCATGCGAGCTCCTTAACATGTGCTAAATTATTCAACTTTCCAGCCGATTAATTTTTTTGCGATTGGTATGTATTCAAATAGGTTACTAACACATTTACAACTCGTAAAACTGAAATTAGATTCTACGTATGAATTAAATAATGTATTCATTATATGGATGGTAGCAGGTTATTAACACAAAGCTTTAAACGTTGTATATATGCATAAACCCATTGTTTCAACTCCGCTTCATAACGGTGACGTAGATTATCCTAATTTAAACTGCTATGAGGTAACGTATTTCTTGATTTTCCATTCTAGCATAAATAGGTATGCAAATTTTATTGGTATAACCGAGAGAGCAAAGATGCACCTGCAACACCTAATAAAACGCGCATTCCAAGCCTTGAAGTTTTGCAAAGTATAGCAAAAAAATCGCTGCGGAAATAATACATGAATTTGTACACAATCTATACCACTTTCCGTTTGTACGATTTTAAAGTTCTCTTGTACAATGGGCTGTTTACGATTGCTCGAGTTTTTCAGCCAATTTGAATTACAAAGGGCGTGTAACTATATTCCTTTTCTCGTTTATATACAAGACTTTTCTAGGACACTCTTGGGATGTCTTTTATGCAGTTTCATAGAAATATGTATTTCAATCTGAGATCCCAAGTAAATTAGAATTCCTTTTATTTGCATAAGATGCTATGTACAAACAAGTCTTTGATGGTATCTGAAGTATGAATAAAAAGCAACACATTCACTTTGTTTTCTATAAGATTAAAGCATAAAATGGCAGCTATCTATACGTTTTCAGATACTGTAAAGGAACGTGCAACCCGGACAGTTTTACTTTAAGTTTTAAACACAGATTTACGTAATTGAATTCTCAAACCTGGCGCGAAGAGGTTTCACAAACAAACTGGCGGGGTTGTGACGCTAGGGCGTTAGTTAATAAAACAGTAGGTAGTAGAAATGAGTTTATAAAATTTCGTTAGTTTGAGGAACTTTTAATACAAAGGCACCCTTAAATTTATAGAGGCCTTCGTAGTTTACATTTAGTAACATGGCTATTTCAGTGTACTATTAAATCGAGAGATAGAAATAAAAAGAAAAGAACCAATATATTAAATACAATCGTTAATGACTATAGGTATTTTACCTTCTAGGTATTCACTTAAGAAAAATGCAGGCAGACACTCGAGAAATAACCGGTATATTAAAGTTATTTCTACATGAGTTTAAAAACCACAATCAAGGTATTACATACTTACAAACTACAGCCATAGCAAATGTGTTGCGGACGTGAACAAATAATGCAGTTTTGATATTAAATATAAAAGTGTGAGAATAAGGTAACCATTTACATAAATAAAACAACATTGATCCTGAAAATCGAGAACTTAGACGCACTACCCCGTGACAACAAGGACCTAGGGTAACATATCTGGTACTTGAAACTTATAGAAATAACGGATAATAAAGGAAAGGAGCGTTTTCGGTTATTGGAGAACAGAGATCAGAGCAAAACTTCTAAGTGGATTGACACGCTACTATTGCCGTTTGAGACAAGGTTAATTATCGAGTAATTTAAGAGATGGTACTAAACCCCGATATTACTAGTAAACAGATTAGTAAACGCGGTGATGATACAGGTTTGCAAATGACTGCTGATTCCAAGTACTTAGTTCGATTGCCGACATGAATAACTTTAAAAATGTTAGGTGAGCATTTTTTACAAAAATACGCCCTCATTCGGATGAGAGGAGAATGTAGGTCCAGTGTCTCACACACCTACCCTACCTTTCTTGCAATAGCAAAAGTTTGGCAAAATCCGAAATATCCAGGTAAGAAAGTTCGCGTCCTGATCAATGTAGTACCTTTTGTGGAACAATAAAGAATCAAATGTAGGCGATATAAAAATACTCGAAAATCGAGAAGTCGGACGCACTATCTCGTGATAAGGAGGACCTCGGGTATCATCCCGGGGGTTTAAACTTATAAAAATTACGGATAATAGAGGAAGGAAGAACAGAGAACAGAAATCACAACAAATCTTAAAATTCGATTGATACACTATCTCCGCCGTTTAGACAATGTTAATTGTCGAGTAATAAAGGCAATTGTATTAAATATCGAAATTGTTAGTAAACAGGTCCGCCATCGCGTGCAAAAGCACTGATATAAAAATACCAAGGCGGCTTCGTGGATCATACAGGTCCGCGAATGGCTGCTGATTACAAGGTCTTGGTTCGATTTCTAACACGAATAACTTTAAAAATGTTGTCGAGTATTTTTCATAAAAATTGCTCTCTTTTGTTGAAGTTCTCTACCTTGCTTGGAATAGAACGGATTCGGTAAAATTTAAAATTTCCAGGTAAAAGAGCTCGCTTCTCGGCTAGTGTAGTACTTTCGGTAGACCAATGGAAATTCAAATGTAGGTGATATAGAAATGCCGTTAAAAGTTAAAGTGTCCGTGTTGAAAATTTTATTCAATGCCAAGTTGAAGCAATTGATTACCTGCAATTGTTTCCAGCACTAGAAGATCGTCGGAGCTTTGCAAGATATAACAAAAGAATGCAAGTTTATTGAGTTTTGGTTTCCACCATTTAAACATTTTTTGCTGTTTTATGGTTAATAACTGTGATTGGTGGTAATAATAAAAACGTGCAAAACTTGTTACTAAAGGGGCTCTTTACGTTGGTCCACGCTTATTTAAGTTCTATCATAAACACATTAATTCTTGTACCGAAAACCTCACAATTGCATTCGCATAATTTATATGTACAAAATAATTTGGTTGAACGTCTATAATTTTGAAATTTAAGTTAGTGTCGTAGCTGCACACATATTTGACCAATAAGTGGTAGATTTTAGTTTTTCTGTGTGATGATCAAGTTTGATAATATAATTTTTAGGTAAGAAAAACTTACAGTTTTTTTATTTTTTGTATTTATTTTAAACTAGTAGGCGAAAAAGTAAACAATGCTCCATCATCCTCTACTGCGGTAATAACCACAAAGCCGCCTCTTGGAGCACCCATCTTTTGGAGAAGCTCTTATTAAGGTTTTCCTCAGGTGAGTTTTCGCGTAAATTTTATAGGCAAGAGGTTAACAATATTTCAATGTAGGCATGTAGATAACTAATGTAGATACCTAATAAAAATAAACATAAAAATGATCAAAAACAAAACTACTTTGCAACTACCTGGAAAGGCTTTACTGATTGTCAAAAGTAAATGGCGCCAGGCCGTCTTATTCCAGCAACCACCAAAAAACGGTTATACCAGATACATCACCTTGCTTTCGTTGTTCTAATATTTATCACCTTTTACTTTACTCTTCTCAATAATACCTTAAAAGCAGTTGGTTACTTTTGGTTAAATTTAAAAAATGGGGCAGCTGGATATTCTTTTGCTATCATCATTATCTATATTATAAAAAACAAATAAAGGTCTACCTAAGCTTAAACTCTATTAGCAATAAATTACGAAAATATAAATACAGTTACATTGACCTAAAGTAAAACAAACCTAATGTAACACCCAACTGGACAGGTATTATTAACAGAAATCCCTTAAAAAAATAATCTATAAATAATACTATCACGCTAATGTTCTAGTACCTAAGATTGATCTCCACGATGTTTTAAGCCTCATTTCTGAAAATACTTTTAGTAACAATACATACAAAATATTGTGCAATACAGACTTTTTCTTTAATCATTCCAATATCCATTATAAATACTAACTCTTCACCCTTTAACTAACAATTATTCCACAAATAAGCGTACATTTACATATTTCTTACTATTTTAAAATGTTCAACATCATTTCCCTATAATATTATACTTAGATGTAAACAAAACTATTTCTGTTTCTATTTCATAGTCCAACGGAATAATTATTAAACGGAATGTTAATTTCCACTAAATAAATGCACGTCATTAATATTTAAAATCCACATGTTCATAATTATAAATTATAATTTTTTTTATTTCCACCGCACATGCGGTCCCACATTCCAACATTTTATGCAGAGTAAAACTCGGTCATCAGTAATTTCTGACCTACTTCAGCACAGTTCAAAACAATTCTTTGTTATTTTTTTAACCCGGAAAACATACTGCCTACACCTCCGCTGTTACTGACCCCATCATTTCTATCTTAATTAACTTGTCAACTTTTTCGACATTAGTCGTATAACATTTTTCCTTCTTGAAATTTCATTTTCACACTTTGTCCGTTTAAACCGTTCTAAGATCAAATTCAATGTTGTTCTGTCCGTGGCAGCGCAATAACTTTATAGTTGTATTATGATTATCGTGGCTGTAAAGTATGTGGGTTTAGTTTTATGACGCCATGGTTTGATATTGAACCCGTGTAAATGTATACAAACAAACTTTTTTATAGCCAGTAATTTATCAAGTGGTTAAGTGTATTTTTTTAAAAATAGTACGAAGAGCGTAAAGTCCCGATCCTAATTACAGTCTGTATTTAATATCTTAGGTGCTTTCCTACTTATTTTTGCATCCTAATCTAATATTACATTGAAATAGTCGTGTTATAAAATGTAAACTAACAAGGCTTCTAAATTGTTATAGGGTATTTTCGTACTAAAAGCTCATTTAATTGACCGAAATTAATAAATTCTTCTCTGCTACGTACTTTGGTTTTACGCAACATGCCAGCGTTACATATTATATTGTAAAATGAGGTTGCTCGAGAGTTTAATTTAGAATTATAAAGGATTAATGTTTTTTATTAGGTTACTCAACACCTTTTCTATTTGATTCCATCACTTTCTTGACACTGTAATGTCGGGTGTCTTTTGTATTAGTTTAATAACAATATTTATTTCAATCAGTCTTTCAATTTCCCGAACTAAATTAAAATTCAAATTTGTGTTTTTACAGGAAGCTTTTTACAAATAAGCTTTTGATGATATCGGAAGTATGAATAAAGGGCAAAACATTCATTCTGTTTTCTTTAATATGAAAGCATATAATGCCGTCAATTCTACTTTTTCACATGCTCTATAGGAGCATGCACATCTGACAGTGTTACGTTTGGTTTGGACTTTAGATTTATTTAATTGAATTATAAAACTTGGCGCGAAGTGGATTCACAAGCAATCTGGTTCGGTTTATCAAATGTTTTGAAGAGAGCAAAGATGACGAGTTGGCATGTTAATTTCCTACTAACGAAAACTAACGATGTAATAGTGCCGGTTAGAAGTTGCAAGCACGTGATATTTAGCACTCGTCTACTTTCTCCTTTGGTTGTTTGTTGCGGATGAAAGAATCCTTAGGTTGTTAAACTTTGAATTACTCAGAAAGGACGGGAATCCCGCAACAAATTTAGGTTGCACCGGCTAACTATAGTGGTACGGGTGCTTTTATAAATTGATTGATATATTGCAAAATGTAATGGGGAAGTTAAAATTAACAATCTACGTTACGATAAACACACTTTGGAGGATTTTTCTTTGGACTGTCGTAGTTAATGGACGCCAACTCGTTTGGTCTAGGGTACGATCCTCTGGAAGACGAGTTTTCCTAATGAATTCTGGTTATATCGGCCTCTTGGTGAAATGTCATCCTTTTTGTAATCAATCTATATTCTAAGCAAAGAAAACAAACACCGTTGCCTAACTGCGTCACTTAAGTCAACTTTAGCACAATATTTATAAGGATTTCTGTAAACAGGTACATACAACTTTTACATTACATAAATTTACACAACCACTTCAAAAAATAAATTCATCTGCGAACAATTATGGGCTAAGAATACCCAACGACGTTTATTTCGTTAAATTTTCAAATGTTCTATTTAAATTTCAGTTCGGTTTTATTATAGCATAGATCAGCATTATTCAACTCGGGCAAACGTTTCCTAATTTTTTCAATGTTTATCTTAGCAAGCGTAATTTATAAATGCTACCAACAAAAACAAATAAACGTAAATAGGTAATAAAACTTACAGCCCGAATGTCAGTTTATATAAAATTTCTATTGATCCAAGCTTGAGTTCACTGCGAAGGGTAACTACTTTCCAACTTATGTCGGTTTGAAACGATTCTGTCCAAAGTTCTACTTTTGTTGTCAGGGCGTTGTCGAATTGATCAGTGGATATTAACACTTTTAACTACCGTTGGCTGATATCATAACCCACTGAGTTTCCTTGACTACCCTATCAACTATTACTCTTGCATACGTTTTAGTCACTGGATCGCGAGTAATTAATTCTTTGTTTCCGTCCACTGTCTAGCTCCAGTCGTCCTGCTTACTTTCTGTGTCTTTCAGGTGTATGCCATTGTATTGTGGTCATTCGTATCAAGCATACACCAGATTGCAGGAAAAATCGGCGATTACCAGTGGTTTGATCATATTATTGCACGTGATTAGTGTTATCTTATGTCTTTAGCAGTGTGCATGTTGTTATATTGAAACATTTTATATTATATATTATTCGTTCTGGTGATACAGTTTGTAACATGGTAATTAGGAATTGCACTTAGATCATCGGCTACATCTAAGCGATTTAATCATATAGTAACAATATCTTATCTTCTTACAATGTAACTGTAGTTACATTTACTTCTCTGTAACTTTAAATTTAAAAGGGTGAATGAATAGTGATTTTTCCTGTTTATTGAACAGTCAGTCGACTTAGTGGGTTCGGATTAGAACAATAAATAACCAGTTAAACGATCATTGACCACGAATGTAAAAAAGAGTGTCTGAAACATCCCTTGGGAAATGGCTTGTAAGTACCCTTATTTATACGTGACCAGCAGAAACTGATCAAACAAACACATTGCCCTTAGAACCAGATTATTGGATTAAGTGATATTTTAAAAAGCAATTATACGCTTATTTGCTTTTAGCAACAAGTGCGCGATAAAATTTAACCTTCCAAAGAACATACAGCACACGTGGAATGCCTGACAAAAGCAAAACTGACCCAAGTAGGAGAACAATTGCAAGCATCGCCAGTATCTCCTCATCAACAACAGAGCTTCTGCCATTGCCTGCATCAGCTGACTCATTCGTGTCATTCTAAAAATTGTCAAGGATGCCGTACTCATCACCACCACCCACAAGATCCAGAGCGTCTTTAGTCAGTTTGCTTCTCTCAAATACTCAAAGATCAAAGCATGCCAAGGACCACGAAGAAATAATGGCAGTAGTCAACCTATACAACATAACAGCAATTAAAAAACACATGTTAGAATACGTTTTTAGAGACAGAAGTAAAATGAATAAAAACAGCGACTAGTATATCCTTCAGTGAGTAAAAGATGTAGCTCTAATTATTGCAGCATTTTTGCAAGACTGTGAATATATAAATCAAAACCTTATCAAGAAAAAAACCCTTAAAGGTTTTGGGTTACAACAGGTACCACACACAGCCACATCACCACCACAATCACAGCTGCAACCTACATACGCCCACGTATCGGCCGCAAACCTTCACCAAAAGCTATCACTTTAAAACCTATATCCAAAGAAGTAATCCTCTCGCATTTGCTAGATATTGTAAAACAAGATCTAGACCACTTCACCCCGATCTTTTTATCGATAGTAACCGTCCATCAAAAACAGCAGTAAACATCCGCACCGACAACCTTCTGACCTAGGTCTCATATACCACCTAAACTAAGAAATCTGTTCAACCCATGTGCTCAAACTTTGCCAACTCCAACTCATTGTTCTTGATACCGATAGAGATATACTAACTCCGGACATCCTCTCATATCTCTACTGGCAAAATTCCGTTCAGTATTGGATCCCAGAAGATTCATACACAAATAAAATTTACGTAACTATACAACGTCATATACCTAATACCAACAACCCAATCCCAAACATCTCCCCCCGCCTCTACATGATCCTAACCACAAGATCGCACATTTAGCTATAAGTCATGTCGAATAAGACATCTGGTTTCTGTAATGGGATCTTATAACTGCCAGAGATAGGGTCACTCTACTAAAGATTGTCATTCTGTCACCACCTGCAATCATTGTAGCAAAGAACACACCTACAATCCCTACCACTCATTTGCTCCAACTGTTTCCCTCTCAGCGGCCCGCACAATCACCTAGTCACCAGTCCAGAATATCCCATCCACATACAATACTTACAAACTTAAAAATTACGCACTGATTATGATATTAATCTCATTAAAGGTATGGTTCTGTGCTCAACCAAATCAACTCACCTCCCTTACTCAGCAGTCTTCGAACCAACCAACCCAATCTTTAATACTCTTGTTCCTCTACTTTAGAACTTTTCCATATCCTCCAAGAACATAGCATATCCTTAGTTATCCTCCAAGAGTCGTACTTTGTAAACAACAAAACCCCAAATTTTTCGCCACAGACTGTAAGTCCTTCGTACATCCTACCTGCTGCAGTAATTGTCAACGGCCCATACATCAACTCCACTGTTTTTCTATTCCTCTCTCTGCCGCAAATTTTAACCGTACATCTGCACTGGAAAACAAGGACATTGCACGTAATCTCTGCGTACTTTTATGTTAACGCAGATATACAGTTACACTTACAACACTTATGCAACACATTACAAATTATTGGCCGATGCCAATGCTAGATCGACACTTTGATACAATGACACTGCAGACGAACAAGGCACTCTTCTAGAAGGTGACAAACGCCTACTGCAGATCCTTGTTATAAGCAAGCGTTAAAGCGAACAGCAACAATACCTAAAAGTCTAACTACCTCATCTAAAACACCATCGTAGGTTTCTTCTCAACACAAATCTAATATCGATGTAACCTTAGATACTCCATCCGTCAAAAACCTAGTATATCCCCACATTATTCAAACTAATGATCACAATCTCATAACATTGAAAATACTGTCAAATCTCCTACCTCCTTAATTTCATGAAACCCCCTCCTACAATACGAATAAGGCAAACTGGTCACTTTTCGAAAAATTTCTAAATAAGGAAATCACAAAACTGCCGTATTCTTAATCAAGATGCAAACACCCATACACTCAGTTCAATCCTATCCATCCAACGTGGTGCGGCTAAGAGAATCCCAAAGAGACAACATCACCCTGGTGGAATTAATCGTTGCATGATGCCAGAGACGCTTAAGACGAAGATACCACGTGAACGCGCAAGGGAAGAGATCTTTAGCAACTACATTTAAATCCGCAAACGGTAAATTTACAAAGCAGGGAAACATTATATTCAAAAGAAACTATAGTCTAGATCATGAAAGACTGCATTCACGTCATAGGTTGCTGAATTAAAAAACGACATACTTTCAAATCTGATGCATTAAGTATACTCCGATAGATCTTTTAAAAGTATGTCGTTTTTAATTCTCCAACTTAAACCCTCGTAAATCACCCGACTCACACCAAACATCCAACAATATTATCAAAAATCATAGCCTGTAATTTGACGTGCTATCCACACTCTTTTCTGGAAATGGCTCACATCTGGATTCTTTCCTGACATCATGGAACAAACAAATATCACATCAAATCTGAAACCTGCCAAACCTCTCGAGGATTTATCTTCGTACAGACCAACTACTCTCCTTCCAACTATTGACAAATTTCTAGAACACCTCAGCTACAGAAAATTCTCACCCACATTGGAACGCACTCCGTCATATCCGAAAACCAACTCGGATTCCGTCAGATTTGCAGCGCATAGCAAACCATCCCCTCCTCAAATATTATAGGATCTTCCAACCATATATACGCCCTAGCTATTTTCCCACCATTCTGCTTCGCATTTGATTTCTTTTGGTGGTTAAACATTCTGATTCAACCCAAGTCACTACAATTTTCATCCAATATTCTTAACATCATTAAATCTCACCGTAGAATGCAGAACGTTTTAGAATACCTACAAAAACAATAAAAACAAAACATTTTAGAAAGCAAGGTAAGTAGGCAGTGCCTTCAGAGAGGAAGAAGAATCATTTGTTTCATAGATAATTCCATGACTAACTAGGATTTGTCGTACACTCAGCAAAATTTTAATTATATTAAAACCTGTTTCTTGGACAAAATTAATAGGGAAAAGATTGGATGGATTCCTTTTAGAGCGTTAGCCCGGACTGAAGAATGTTTTGGATCGATATGGATGCTGCAGTAGGTGAAGAAACAATAATAGGCTATATTGAAAATTTTAAAACCGTCGTGAAAGACACACTTACATAATTATACAAAATTTAGAAATGGCTATTTTAATTGACGACCTTGGGGAAACATAGTTATATATCACCATGGTACAAACAACCTACAAAAAGTTTGCATTTTTTTTAAATCAAGAGTTTCCTCAACGATATGTAACATGCGCAGCACAGCTGTAGAGATGTCGTCATCATGCGTAGTACATCGTCAACTCGACATAAAGAAGTTCAAAACATCGTTGATATCTAAACACCAAATCGAGATAGTTTAATGCACTCACTTTAACGACTGGTTTGAAAGGCACATGCTGCAAAAAAACTAAGGCAATTACCGAAAAAGGGTTCACTGCTAAGGATTTTCCCAGCCATCCCAATCTTTACATTTTTCACAAGTGTAGAAATAAAACTACTGTATCTATCTGCTGACACATCTAACAAAACCATTTTTTAAACCAATGATAATGGCGAGAGAGATTCTGCCAGTTTGGAAAACATTTACCACGGGTCTGCGCAGTTGTGTTTTGTGGCAACAATACTCTCCATCAGCACAATAACGTTCTTTAAGATTCTTAAGCTAAATTTCAAGCAAACTCTGAAATGACATTCGAAAATCTGGAATTTCCCGTGTGATGTGTAGGCGTTACTTGGAGGAATTGCTTAAAAGCAACTTAACTATGAGCTGTTAGCACAAATTTGTCGAATCCTCTGGCTCTGAATACACAGTAGAACCATGGCTTAAAAAAAGAAAGCGTCTGCGTAATATGAATTGATTGAAGCGCAACTAAAGTTTAAATGACCAATTTCAAAAAAATACTTTAAATCACGTCAGTCTTCAAAATCGGCTAGATCGTATTAGAGGAGACGGAAGCAATTTTAGGATTCTTGAGATGTATGAACTGAATTTTAATGAAAATTTTGGTGAAGATTGGATATCTAGAAAATCGCAAATGACTATATCAGATGAAGAGAATATCAGAACTTCAGAAAGATCTGAGACCAATAAACAAACAGATTGCTGCACAGCCACACAAGCACCAATTACTTTTCCGTCACGGCAGCTACACTCCAAGGCTACCTCTAAGATTCATTCTATCAGCGACCTTGTGACACGCATGTATTAATCCGCTTCTAGACCTCAACATACCAAACATAGCCAACATTACCTATGCTGATGACTTTACCCTACTAATCCATGAAACCTCTCGACATAAAATAGAAACCACAACCAATCCTGATACAACGCATTGAATACTGATCTATCCCTAATAAATAGCCTATTATTTTACCTACCAAATCCAAGATGTTCATACTCAAAAATTTTCTACGCTCCCCCCCCCTACCCCAAGTTTATAGCCAGGAACACTCCTTACCTTTTCAGACTTCGAATTCTTTCCAGGAATCCACATTGAAACTCATCGTAAACTTGCTACATAATCAAACATATCTTGTGCAACATACAGCATTCCCTTCGTAAATCCATCCAGCTAAATCAAACTACAGTAATATCATTATCCCCATTATCCGCTATAGCATTGACTCCTGATACCTACTTACAACTGTCTACTTTCGAAGAGTCATCGATGCAATGATGCATCCGTACCTGCTACATGTATTTCGGGGCTTACAAACCACCTCCACAGTGGCCGTGTATACACTAATAATTTAGTATTCCTACTCTTAAAATCCATTTACACTCCGCTTTACTAATCAGTAACCTGAAATTCAGCCACCGATCTAACTACAAGATGAATTACTGTTTCTATACTACTCCTACCATAGATATTAAATCCCGAATCCAAAACTAGCTACCCCATTTCTGTTCTGGCAATCGTTTGATCCCACTACTACACCGGTCGATATACTTTCCATGTCTTTCCCATCATTACAAAAATCCCCACCCACGTTCAACATTCCACCAGAACAACCTTACAGTTTCTTACAGGTCATGGTAGATTCCATCAAAAGCTACACTCCTATTTCATTCCCTCTCCATCCTGTACTTACCTCCAAAACGTCCTAGTATTTCTTGACTAGTCAATCTACCACTGCCCAAATCACTCTCCTTCGAAATAACTTCAAGAACAATATAAATCCAGATCCTTTTTCACCACTACCAGACCTAAACTTTCTTGTGACACACTACCCTCTACCTCTAAACCGTTGTCCTTAAGAAATCCTCGACATTAAACCGCCTATCTCCCACTCCTAATCCCTAACCTACGTTATTCAAGAACAAGACGGCTCCGTGGCTTAGTAGGTTCGCGTGTGACTAATCAACCTAAGGTCCTGGGTTCGATTCCGACACGGACCGCTTGAAAAATGATAGGCAAGCATTTTTCGCAAATATTCGACTTAGGTCGGGTGAGAGAGAAAATGTAGGTCTTGTGTTTGAGTGTTGTTACCCACGTTAAAGATCCCTACCTTGTTTGGAATAAATTTAAAACTTCTCAGGTAAAAATGACTCGATTTTTGACCAATGTAGTACCTCTGGTGGAGCATTGGAAAATCAAATGTAAAGATATTCAAAAACATCAACTAAGTTCAAGAAAATACATCAATAAAGTAACTGCATTGGAGTAACAAAAAATTCCAAAACACACACCCCCTTGTCCGTCGAAACCTCATCAATTGTGCGATGCATTCACAAAGTCAAACAAATCAACAAAATTTATGGATTTATTGATCAAATTCAATTACATTTATTGAATTGTGTTATATTTGTACAATTAGAATGGCCCAGTGGCACATGGGCAAAGTAATTGGTGCTTGTGTAGCTGTGCAGCAGTCTGTTTGTTTACTGGTCTCAGATCTTTCTGAAGATTTGATACTCTTTTCATTTGATATAGTCAATTGCGATTTCCTTGATAACCAATTTTTACCTAAATTTTTATCAAAATTTAGTTCATACATCTCTAGAATCCAGAAATTGCTTCCATCTCCTCTCATACGATCTAGCCGATTTTGAAGATTGACGTGGTTTAAAGTTTTTTTTTGCACTTGGCGATTTGAATTTTAGTTGCGCTTCAATCAATTCAAATTACCCAGACCCTTTCTTTTTCTAAGTCTCGGCTCTACTGTGTATTCAGAACCAAAGAATTTGAATAATTTATGCTAGCAGCTCAAGGTTAAATATCTTTTAAGCACTTCCTCTAAGTAACGCCCACACATTACATAGGAAATTCCACATTTTCGGAAGCCTCTTGAAGAGTGTGCTTGAAATTTAGCTTAAGAATCTTAAAGAACGTTATTGTGATGATGGAGAGTATTGTTTCGACAAAACACAACTGCGCAGACCCGTAGGAAATGTTTCTCAAACTGGCAGAATCTCTCTCCACGAAATTATTATTGGTTTAAAAGCGGTTTTGTCAGATATGTAAGCAGATAGATACAGTGGTTTTATTTCTACACTTGTGAAAAATGTAAAGATTGAGATAGGTGGAAAAATCCTTAGCAATGAACCCTTTTCCGGTAACTGCCTTAGTTTTTTTTTGTAGCATGTGTCTTTCAAACCAGTCGTTAAAGTGAGTGAGTGCATCAAACCAACTCGACTTGGTGTTTAGATAGCAACGATGTTTTGGACCTTTTTATGTCGAGGTGACGATGTACTACGCAAAATGGCGACATCTCTACAGCTGCACTCCGTATTATACACATCATAAAGAAAACTATTGCTTTGAAAAAAATACAAACTTTTTATAGGTTATTTGTACCATGGTGAAATATAACCATGTTTTTCCCGAAATCGTCAGGTAAAATAGCTTCTTTCTAAGTTTCGTATAATTATATAGGTGTGTCTTTCACGACGAGTTTAAAATTTCCAATATAGCTTATTATTGTTTCTTCATCTACTGCAGAGTCCACTATTGATGCAAGACAACCCTCAGTCCGGGCTAACGCGCCAAAGGGAATCCATCCAGTCTTTTCCAGAAACATTGTTTGAAAACGTTTTACTTCCCAATTAATTTTGTTCAAGAAACAGGTTATGAATAATTAAAATTTTGCTGAGTGTACGGAAAATCCTAGTCAGGCATGAAACAAATGATCCTTTTTCCTTTCTGGAGACACTGCCCACTTACCTTGCTCTTTAAAATGTTTTGTTTTAGTTCATGGTTGTTTTTGCAGGTATTCTAAAACATTCTGCATCCTGCGGTAGGATTTAATGATGTTGAGAATATTGGATAGAAATTGTATTGACTTGGGTTGAATCAGAATGTCTAACTACCAAAAGAAATCAAATGTAGAGCAGAATGGTAGGAAAATAGCTAGGGCGTATTTATGGTTGGAAGATCTTACTTTAGTATTCGAGGAGGGGTTGGTTTGCTATGCGCTGCGAATATGACGGAATCCAAGTTGGTTTTTAGATATGAAAGAGTGCGGTCCAATGGGATGTGAATTTTCTTAATACAAGTGTTTCTAAAAATTTGCCAATGATTGAGTAGTTGGTTTGTCCGAAGATGGATCTTCAGGGGGTTTGGTAGGTTTCAGAATTGATGTGATATTTGTTTGTTCAAGCATGTCAGGAAAGGATCTAGGTGTGAGTCATTTCCGGAAGAGGGTGTGGATGGCAGGTCAAATTACAGGCTATGGTTTTTGATAATGTTGTTGGATATTTGGTCTAGGTCGGGTGATTTACGGGGGTTTAAGTTGGAAATAAGTGTATCGAGGTGGTTGATATCAAGGACATCATCGTCAGGAGTGTTTGGAGGGGTTATGCAGTTGTTGATTATTTGTTGCTGTAATTAGGTATGACCATCGGACGATATAGTGGGGATAATTGTGTTTGACAGTAGGAGTAAAAGTGGGATAATGGAGGTAAAAGAGGAGTTTTACAGAGAGGTAGGGTTTAATCGGATGTTTACTGCAGGGAATTTGACTAACCTGCGGTATGTTTTCCATGTGCCGGTGTTAGTTTCTTTTGAATATGGTGTTTCACTGCCTCGTAAATATTCCTTTAAAAATCCGCCTTTGGGGATTTATACGTAGTTGTTAGAGATCTCTTCTCTTGCTCGTTCACGTGGTATCTTCATCTTAAGCGTTTCTGGCATCATGTAACGATTAATTGCACCAGGGTGATGTTCGTGTTACGTGTTGTCTCTTTGGGATTAGCATAGCCGCCGCACATTGGATGGATAGGATTTAACTGAGTGCAAGAGTGTTTGGATCTTGATTAAGAGTAAGGCAGTTTTGTGATTTTGTGATATCCTTATTTAGAGACTTTTCGAAGAGTAACCAGTTTGCTTTATTCGCATTGTAGAAGGGGGTTTCATAGAATTAATGGGGTGGCTGATTTGACAGGATTTTCAATGTTATGAGATTGTGATCGCTGGTTTGAATAATGAGGGGTGTACTAGGTCTTTGACGGATGGAGTATCTAAGGTTACATCGATATTGGATTTGTGTTGAGAAGATACCTACGATGGTGTGGTAGATGAGGTAGTTAGACTTTTAGGTAGTATTCCTGAGAGGGAAACAGTTGGAGTAAGTGGGTGGTAAGGTTTGTAGGTTGGGATAAGGTCTTCTGGTGTGCTCTTTGCTACAATGACTGCAGGTGGTGGCAGAACGACAAACTTTAGTAGAGTGATTTTATTTCTGCCAGTTATAATGTCTCATTACAGAAACCAGATTTCTTATTCGACATGACCTATAACCAAATATGCGATCATGAGATTAAGGAGGCGAAGATAGACATTTGGGATTTGGTTGTCCGTATTAGGTTTAGGGAGTCGTAAAGCTACAGAGGTTTCAGTTCTACACGAGTCTTCGGGTATCAGGCATTGAAGGGAGTTTTGTTGGCAGATGTATGAGACAGTGTTCGTAGTAGGGATATCTCAATCGGTATCAAAAATAATGAGTTGTGGTTGATGAGGTTTGAGACATGGATTGAGCAAATTTCTTGGTTCAGATGGAATATAAAGCCTAGGTCAGAAAGTTTTTCGATGCGGATGGTTACTGCTGTTTTTGATGGATGGACACTGTTGGTGGATGGATTTGGTTGAGAGGGTCTTGGTTCTTGTTTTACAATGTCTATCAATTTCGACAGGATTGTTTCTGTGCATGTAAGCTTTAATGTGATGGTTTTTAGTGGAGGTTTGTTGAAAGATCAAGTTAGGAGATAAGGGTTGTTGCCGATACGTGAGCGTGTGTGAGTTGCAGTTGTGATTGTGGTTGTGCTGTGGCTGTGTGTGTGTTGCATGTTATGACCTAAAAACTTAAACTTTTTTTGGTCTGGTTAAGTTTTGCTATATATATTTCATAGTTTTGCGAAAATGCTGCGGCAATTAGAGCTATATCTTTTACCCTCTGAAAGATATACTAGCCGCTGTTTCTATTCATTTTATTTCCGTCTCTAAAACCGTTTTCCAAAATGTCTTTCTTTATTGCAGTTATGTTCTATAGGTTGATTGTTGCCATTATTTCTTCGACGTCCTTGGCACGTTTTGATTTTTGGGTATTAGAGAGAAACGACTTTACTAAAGACGCTCTCGATCTTGCGGGCAGTGGTGATGAGTGCGGCATTCTTGTCAATTTTTGGAATGACATGAATGAGTCAGCTGATGCCGGCAATAGCGGAAAGTCTATTGTTAATGAGGAGATACTGTTGTCCTACTTGGGTCAGCCCGCGTGCTGTATGTTCTTTGGAAAGTTGAATTTTATCGCGAACTTCTTAAAAACAAATAAGCGTATATTTGCTTGTTGAAATATCACATAGTAGCAACAATCTGGTGATAACAGCAATCTGTTGTTGTTTGTATGGCCAGCTTTTACTGGACACATGTAAATTAGGGTACTTACAAGACGATGAGGTCATAGGCGTCGGTGTTATGCATTATTAATCAAAACAAATGAATCCTAAAACTGTAGTAATTTAGAATACAGGGTTACGTTGGCTGATATCATTTCTAACCCTTAAAACCACTGTAATAAATTTGATAGCTTTTGAGTATAAACAATAATAGATACAGAAATAGTCCTTTCTTATACAAAAAATGCATGTAACCTAAAGATTGCATATCTTAAAGAAAATAATTATAACCCTATTGATGGAATTTACCAATACCGAAACTGTTCAAATGGCATATGATTATAAACATTTCCAAAGAAAGATACAAGGCTCACTAGTTTACTACCAATATGTATTCAATCTGAGGCATTCAATCTTCCAAACTAAATTAAAATTCATGTCTGTGTGCAGAAAGCAAGGCACAAACAAGTCTCATAGTATACGAAATATGAATAAAAAACTACACATCCACTACGTATTTTTAGAGATCAAAGCACAAAATGTTTCCAATACGTACCTTTTCAGATACTCCAAAGGAGCATGCAAATCAGACAGTGTTACCTTTGAGTTTTAGACTTCAGACTTATTTAATTGAATTATGAAACTTGGCGTAAAGTGGTTTCACAGGAAATTTTGCGCGGTTTATTAAAGTTCTTAAGATGAATGAAAATGACAAGAGTTGTCACTTTGTGGGTTGTTATTCTGTGACATCTTCATAGTAGATACTTTATATAATGAGTGAGTTTGCAGCAATTGAGGTCGACAACTATTCAAAGTTCTGAGAACTTATTTTGCTACTTTAACGCTTTCTTATGACAAGGAGTTGCAGTAGGCGTTTGTCACCCATAGTAAATCGTAGTGTATCGCCTTTATATCGTAAATACAATATTCGTAGCGCCAACTCTCCAGCTTTTTTAAAGCATACCATTGGAAAAACTCAGTGGAGAAGAAACGCCTGTGTAGATCAAGACACGATGACTTCAGCGTATGCTTCTTCTAGTGTTACAGCCTGCGACTTGCTACCCTCTCAACCCTCGACGCTCCTAATTAATTATCAAGGTACAATCGTGCAAATTTCGGTACTTTCTAACAAGTTATAAAGTATTAAACACTTACGTTCCATAGCTTCCTGCGACGAAAGTTTTCCCTGCGTCGTGCTGATTGTTTCTTTCTCAAATTCTATAACGTTGTTGCCTGCCAATGATCGCTAGTGCACTAAAAAGAAAATGTAAGAAGAGAGGAACAAAACTTTGAACATCCGTGGACGAACGCAATTAAAAAATTCTCCAGAAAACGCATAAAAGTATGTTATCTTACTCGAGCACTCAGTAACGACACTCTCCCAAAAAACATAGTTGCGTTCGTAAAGTTCGGCACTAAAGTGTCCACGTAATTACCCCATTGTTCCAAAACATTTTTGGCCTCTCACGGGATTGGATTGCTTAAACTGGCCGATGTCTTACATTCAATTAGAGCAGACAGAGTCATTCCTTAAAGAGCGCATGTTCACAATATTTTCCCCGAGAGCGACAAAAATCCTCTGAGGATATTTTAACGTTTCTATGCTTGTCAAAACCTTTTTATTCTTACAATGTACATAATAATTTATAAAATGACCCGGACCTAATTTAGAAAACAAGAAGAATTCCTTTTCTTTTATACAAAACACTATAGATTGAATGGTTATGAGGCAGAACTTAGATATCCACTAAATGGAAAGCCATGCTACGAGTTAATGCACTTAATACGTAACAAACAGTAGAAAAATTGAACTGTAAAGCAAGATAACGACATCTTCAAAGGTCCAAAAAAGCACCTTAAAGGAGTTTTGTTCATAAAAGTTTGTTATGCATTTTTTCATATTAGATAGATATAAAATATCCAATATAATGAATACATAATTTGTTACGGCATTCCATGCACACGAAAAAGAAAAGTAAAGTAAGCAAATAAAATTGCACGCACCCGATACCGCAACAGAAGAAGGAATCCAAAGACGGCAGTGCTAGCTAAAAAATCGTAGAGTGGGATGGGTCACACAGAAAGAAACAGTAAACCTTAAAAAAGGAATTTTATTTATAAACCACTAATAAATCAACGTGTTACGAAAAAAGAAAACAACCCGCGTAGAAAACAACTTTATCCAAAACATATCTTGGAGAATTTATACAGTACAAAAATCTATGCAGAGTACTAAATGCATTCCTGACTACCTCAATCTAATTGTTACCCTCAATCACGATATATATAAAATAGAAATTAAAAAAAATATAGTGAAAATTTTTTAATCACTTGTTTTAATCTAGTTTTAAATCTTTGATAAAATAATCACAAAAACCGCATACTTACATATTTTCCACAACTAGCTCTTGGTAAATAAATACAAAAAATATTAAAGTGATAGCAAACAACAGCAGTACATGAAAAACCATCTACACAGGAAATGCATTTCGCTGCAGTTGTAATAAAAAAGATTAAGTGAAAACAGCACCTAAATAACAGTGCACTCTAAATTTTTATACAGAAAATTTCTATGGTCCGTCAATGTAAATCCTAATCTCTAACTAAATACTCAGCCATCGTCATAAGCACACTCTGACGATCCGAGCAAAGCAAGACCAATCTTAACACCTGCGATTGTGTGACGAGTAACCTGAAAAATTTAGACCTAATTCTTCCCGATGAAAGTTATCAAAGCAATTCAGGGAAAGAACACCAATCCCCCACAGCTAGGCATGACGTGCTGCACCTATGTTAACTCGACCTCACAGGATCATCCTGCTCGTTAAATTTTACAGTAGTAGGAGCTCTAAATGGAGCCAACATTTATTTTGGTTTAGAAAGCAGTCGTAATTGTTAAAGAAAATTCACAAGTGACCTAGAATACAGTAAGGATTATATAAAATTTAATAAAGTACGAGCAAAAATATGTACATCTAGGGACGGCACGTAACAAATTAGCTACTCAGCGCAATATGTGAAAGAAGGATGATGCTAATGCCATCAAAGGCGCACAAAAAATTTTATCTTCAACGATAAATGTACTAAGATTACAAGTTTCCTACACTAGGTTCACCCTTATACCTTTAGGAAAATTCACTAGTTAGTAAAGCGCGTAGAAATTTCAACACACTTTGTTTATGAAGCAAAACACCGAAATTGCACCTTTTTAGTAGAAGGCGAACGTTTATGGTCCTAGTAGAATTGCTAGAATATTTTGTACACAAAAATGCATAAATAGAAGGGCAAAATTGTTATTTACAAGGAAACTCTAAAGTCTTAAGGATTAACCGCATTCGTCAGGAACAATTGTCCTTTTTCGGTACTTAAAAAACTGAAAACGTCATTGGCCAAAAGAACTTGAAACTTAACTTCTTCAAAACGGCTCACAAGTTTATTGAACTCATTGAAAATGAGCTGCGCTTTATTTATGACTACGAGAAATGTCATGAAGAAATGTTATTCGAGAAAAGCAACTGAAGGTACATATACTCTAAGGTTTTATATAACTGCGGGTATAAACTGAAGTAGTTAAGCTGCGTGTGTTATATACTGCGTCTCAAGGTAAGGTTAAGTTTATTTTGCTAATAAAACAAAACAAGGTTATTCGATAACGCAACACATGCCGCCGTTAGTAACTAGCATAGAAGTAACTCACGTATTTTAAAAATCAATTTCATGAACACTTTATTTTGAACTCAAACAAGCGATTGCAATTAGTTAGAGCATGCCAGATTTTCATGACTTGACAGCTGGTCATGAACTTTCCAATTAAAAATCAAGAAACGATGCGACGTTTTTGTTACCTTTTATAGGATAAGGATACGAAGTTTTACATTCAAACGAATGGTCTTGTTAAAATATACGTAGACCATCATTAAATTAAAGATATGGCTCGTTTAAAGGGTTGTAACCTGTAAGTTTCAGGTGATTGATGTTTTCTATCCAATTGGATAGGATTTTATCTTTTGCTCTTTATAGGGTTTCTGGAGCCCCAAACACCAATTACATGTTAACATTTACATAACTTATTATAAAAAGAGTTTCTTATTTCTTTGGTTTGAAAGAAGATCTTATTTTGATTATTCTTATTTATGTTCGTTATATGAAAATAATATATACTAATTTATCGGATTTTGTGGTATTTTCTATTCTGGCAGAGGCACAAATTGTAATTGTTTCAAGTTTATGTCCAACTCTGGTTGGTTGAAATCGTTGTTTAAAGATTCAGATCTTAATTTCTATTCTAAACCTCAAATTGCTAGTTAAATTTATCGATTCGTATTCTGAACCGCATTCTTATCTTTATTTCAAAGCTTATGTCTGAATTTTGAGGCTTAGTTTAATTCTTAAATCCAAGAATAGTTTAAAGCTTTGATTACGTATACAAGTATAACAGATTTCTCGATTTGTTTGGAAGAAATAGTCACTTTGTGCGCTATAATATTCCGCCGGTTTCACGGTTTCAACGATCTAATTAGTATAAAGATATAATTTATGTTTATCGTAAAACGTCTGCAATCTTTCTCTAACGCACAAAGTTAGTGTTTGCGGTTCTCTTATTTGTAATACACAACCCTATAAAACTGCGTTTTTATCTTATTTCGGTTTTATTTCATGGCATTTTAATGTCCGCGCAAGTTCCTTGAACGAGTTTATTCAATAACTAACTTATACAGCATTTCTTAATAAAATTGACGTATTCGAAAATATTCTAGAATTAATGTTTTGTTTGAAACTTATTAAGTGAAGTTAAATGTTATCTACACACTGAATTTGCTTTCTAATAAAGTATAAGTTTCAGTATTTTTAAACGTTTTTTTAACGGTATCTTTCAACGATTAATTTGAACAAGATATCTCACTCGACTGAAAAGAATTGAAATAAAAATGGGGTTTTTAGGTTTTTATTCGTTTTACAATAAAAGCAATACACACACGGCTTAAAGTAGAGCGTCCTTTTGTTTTGTAAGAACGCTTATTTATACAGGGTGGAAAACTAAATATTGGAAAATTTTAATTATTACTGTTTACTTCACTGTGGGTGGTAGTTTTTCAAAGAGTTGGGGAGTTCATTGATCCCTCGTGACTTCTTTATCACGTTTTTGAAAGGCTAAACAGCTTTATTAACTCATTTGATATGTTTAGGTAGTGATCCAGTATGTAAAAATAAGCATCTGTGAGTAGAAACGCTTTTCATTTTAGTTTAGAGTAAAATTTAACAATTGTTCTGAAAAGTTTTAGAAAAACAAAAGTTAATTCCGTTTAGTTCATGTTAATGTAAACGTCCGAGAAATATATCAGTAATAATATAGCATTTCAAAGATCAAACTGTAAATAGGATATGTATATAAATCGTAGTTCGTAAATAAAGAGATTATCTGTAAAAAGCTTTAACATTATGAATTTTATAATTAATTTTAGGAGGGAAATATAGCAAAGAGGAATAGTGTATCATAAACAATCCATTATTTATGAAATAGTAGCATTTATATGTAAATAGTCAAAAGAATTTAACTTAATTATAAATGGCAGTTATATTGTTTGTTAAAAATGTGGAAAGAAATAGTTTCTTAGTAAAACGAATGGGGCCGTTGAAAGTTTTTTAATAATTTTTAATGAGGAGTGTTGAAAATAAAACACAAATAACAAAACAATTCTTTGAAGGGTGGCAGGTGCCTTAATTAACCGGGATTGATTGTCTGAGTTAAATTGGTAATAATATAAACGGCCACAATACAGATGTCAATACGGAACGAAGAGGGAATATTACATTTATTGTATAGATAGAAGGAAGATAGCGATATCGTGTATTAAGTGTTTGTTTAACATAAGGGAGAGCAAGAATGAGATGGAATATGGAAAGTGCAGACTAGAAATACCACGTATTAATATAGACATAGTTTAGTGGGTTAAGTTTTATCGGTTAGAAATACAAGTTGTTTAAGAAAGATAAAGAGGGATTATTTTAGGTAATATGAGGAAAAAAAGAAAGACTGATTGTGAAGTAGCAGAGTTGGGGGGAGTTTCGATGTACCGTCATACTGGTAGATGGAAGAAACCAAAAAGGTGTGCAGTTACGGCTGGTCCAATCCAGATTTGGGAGGTTCCTAAACTGATGTTGCTTTAAATTGTTTCGTGCATAACTGGTGTAATGAGATGATGACATTTTGATATTTTATGTTGAACTAACCGGACAATATTTTTTTCTATGAATTATTAATTGAGCTCTATTGATATATTGATTTATTATTTTATTTAGGCGACTTTTTTGCAATTTATTGTGCAAAAATTTGCACGAGTGGCTATAGGTTACTATGAACTCGTATTAATCCAGGGGTAACGTAAGCTTGATGATGAAGCCCCGTCACTTTATTTGGGTAATAATTAATCTGGGGGAGATGTAAGTTGGAAATATTTTATTTTGAGAAGAGAAATGTATGTAAATTAATTAATATGTGAATATGGAGTTGTTGAAGATTATGGATGATCTTTGAATCTGTAAATAAATCTGTGTGTGTTACAGCGTTTATTTATTTTTAGTAGAGTATTTAGTTTTATTTTTCAGAATGCAGAAAAGCAGCCGTGGCATATTTTAGCGTTGGAGATTTTAGAGAATTTATACCGAACCCAAGCGTGGGGCTTTAATACCAGAAAACTTCGCAGAATTATGGCGTCCAAATTGTGCGGCCGTAGTAGTAGCAATTAAGACTTTTATTTTAGCAGTCTTCAACAGACGGAAACCTCGCAACAATAATGGCGCCCAACGTGAGGCTTTTAGAGACAGTTGGACATCAGAATTATGGCGCCCAACGTGAACCTAACTTTGCAATATTAAGGGCGCCCAAATCGTGGGGCTTTTGGAGACAGTTGAACTTCAGAATTATATATATATATATATATATATATATTGCAGTGGAAGTCGATAGCAATCGAGATCTCACTAAAAACCAATCAAGCCCAACGCTTGTGCCAACATAAAATTTTCTGAAAACTTAATAATAAAAAAAAATTTTTACAATACCTTTGAAACGCCTCCTTATTTTTGCACACCTCGGCTAGCTTTAAAACTGCTTCTTCTTGGATACCAACCATCCTAAATTTACTCTTTTTCTCATATACAGTCAAATGCAAATACCACTCAAATAATGCAACAAGACATACAACCTTTTTATTTACACATATTATAACAAGTTTCCATTAGTAAGAAAATATTTACACATTTGTATATACAGTTTGATAAAAATGTTACCATCTCAATCTTTAAATTTTTTAAAATTTCTTGATTTTAATATATTCCAACAATTTTATTTTAGACGAGTAGATGGGCCCGTCGTGCAATCCTAAATTGATTTTTATTCTGATCTATTTTGAGCTCAGTATAATCTAGTTACTTTAAATGCTTTTACACATTGCATTTTGTTATAAATTAAAGCTAAAGACCCGTTACTCCTTACAACAACATTTTTTTATGTCATTAATAAACATTTTTAAATAATCAATATCAAATGTTCTGTACATATACCTCTTTAAATGAGTTTTTATGGTAATAAAATACACCCCCAATAGGTTTAAAACACTCAAGCACAAAATACCAGCACAAATGTTCAAGCAAAAGCAAGACATTAATTTTCTTTACCTGGAGTAAGCTTCGTCCATCGTTACCTCTGAAGATGTGTACCAAAATCCTCGTCGTTGTGTCTATACACATCGTGATTATAGCTGGATCCAACTCATGTCCACTAGTTATCCAAATCTCTGCAACCACCGTTAGTATTTCTACTCGGCTAATGGTCTCTACCAAGCTTAACCTTTCATAACCACTACACTTCACACATACTAGTTTAAAACTTCTCAATTCGCTTACCCATGTACAATTCTATACATAGATTGTAGCGTGAAGTAACAGCACCTTTGATAAACTAGCACCCACACTTTTAATACATTTTCGGTACGTTACTAACAGCTTTTGCACTCTTTAAATAGGATGTTGTATGCTACTACAACTAATAAGCGACAATCAGTACAACCTAAGAGCACGTAATAGATATAAGAGATATCTAAGCGATCTATGAGATATAAAATCTAAGAGAGCTTTAATAATTCTCCCAGTGTATTTATACGCTTTTCAATACCCCTCACGGACCCTCTTTTCATCGAAAAGCTTATTTTCTAAAACCGATTCTCAAAATTTTGTTCGTAACGAACTTCAACGTCTGAAAAATTCCAAGTTTGCTGGTTTTTTCCATGAACTTCGCTTACCAACATCCAACCGATGCGAGCTTCTCAAAACTTCTAGCCTTCGACTAATTTTATTGCTTTCCCCGGTGTATACGTTCAACCCCCTAGCTACCTTTTTTCGTTTCACCCATATTTATAGTCTCTTTTAGAACCCCTCTCAAGCTAGAGAAATTGATATTGTGGTTGGCCTCCAAATCTACTGTGTATTTTAGACAAGCATATTAATCAACGTTTTATTATACGTGTTTTCTGTCTGTTTTACATTATGGATATTTCATTTAACTTCGTCTTTAAAGCATTTGTTATTTTAACAGCTTGTCGTACCGACTGTTTCAAATAATTTTATAGAATTTTATCCCAACGTATATTTCAGTTCTTTGAACTTGACATTTAACTATCAGGTGTTTCTTTGAAGCAAATTGTCCGCTTAAAATAATAATTCTGAGTTTTAGCACTTCTTAGGATTTGTATAACAAACGTTTCGTTTATTTAAATGGAAATATGCGTTTAAATTATTGATTTTCTATACACAAAAGCTCCATTTCATATCCGATGCACTTGATTTAAAATATTACAACTAATTATGCGTATCCTTGAGTTTTCATGTACTCTAAAGCTTCCCCCCTTTATGCAATTTTTTACGTTCCAATTTAGAAATACAAAAATATCTTAATAATCGTCCGTTTTCACTATCCAAACTGATTAATTTGGCGCGTAAATAAATTGTTCCTATTTTTTATATACACAGTTGTTAAAAAAATTATTAACTAGACCTATATACCCTTCTTAACCTATAATTTCCACGACAATATATATATATATATATATATATATATATATATTGTAGTGGTTTTAAGGGGCTAAATTTAAGTATGAGCAAGGCAATTTCAAACACCCTGTATAGAGAAAACAACCAAAATTTATGTGCGAAATTTATTTCATTTAGTGAATTTAAAGTAACAAGTATTACCATAATTTTACAAGTAGTGATTAAAATTGAGTTAGGTTCGTAAAAAAATAAATTGTAGAAGTCAATGCAAATTAATAATTAATTTAATTGAGTTTAGTTAAAAGGGTTATTAAGTTTAATACGCATAAGAGCTTGAAAAATTGATAATACCAAGGTGAACCGCCTTGCTAACAAGCAAACAGCCGTTGATTATAAAATATCTTGAAACGCAACCTCCTAGAAATGTTGTGTTAAAACGTTTGTTAATTGAATATCTGCAGGTTTTGGAAATGTCAGGTTCCCCTTATTCGTGTAGATATAAGACAGTATTCAAAGTATATCGGGTAAACGGTCGGACGGTTCGCGTAAATGTTAACTAAAAGTTTCCTTAGAGCGCAGAAGAGATAGACGATCAATGAAATACGTCGGAATGGGACAGGCATAATAACAGCTCACTTCAAAACGCATGTATTCAGTCCACATGGGTTAGTTTGAAACGCGGACAGTAATATCGATTTCTACCACTCAAACAAGGTTAGAAGGAAACATAGAATATGCATAAGAAAGGAATAGGGTTAATACAGGCGGGGTTTCAAAACGTCATTGAATATATTATTGGTCTATATAGTTAGTAGTATAACAAACAAACACGGGAAAATTTGAATGCGGGCTTTTCGGAAAATATAATAACGAGTTAAATTTCGAAGATTTTGAAAACGGTTGAACCAAAATTTTAAGAAGTATTATTTTAAATGAAGGATTTCGCGTTAGGAGGGTCTGGAGAAGTTACATTCGAAGTGTATAAATACTCTAAAAGAATTAGCATCGCTCTCTTTTAACTTTGTTCTCTTAGTACTTTCATCGCGTCAGACTACGAACAGAAATTTACCACGAGCTTGTAAGTATATAAAATTATTTTAAATTAAATAGTACAGTGTTGGCCTCATAATTTGATACGCGGATTGTGTCGAGTCTAAATTTTATTGAGTTGCAACATTTATTTTAAACAAGCTCGTGAAGTGAAGTAATGAAACGTAAATTAAATTAAATTAAACTAAAGTACGCAATTATGAAAGAAGTGTAATAAATTTGGATTTGGATTCATTGTGAAGGCAGAGCATGCAGCACAACTTAGATAGTGTTCATCTACAAATAACTAGAAGCGGCCAGCAGAGCAGAACCACGAAACCAAGAGCGAAAACAACTTAACGGCTTCGTCAACGGACTAGGGATCTTCAAGAAATTACAGGTAACGCTTTAGAATTTGTTGTTTTATAAACTATGAAAATTGTTGCGATGTGTGAGAGTGAACCATGAAAGTATTTTGCATTATTTTGCGTATTGAAAATAATACGCATAACTAACTTTTATTATGGTATTTAAGTAGAAATCTAAAGGTGTATATAAAGCTTATTAACGTCCCTCAGGAATTAAATTTTTTTTTTACTGTTAAAAGTACATGGGTTTTTTGTTTCTTGTGTTTGTTGTAAGAGTATGCAAAGTAAAAGGCATACATTATTCATAATTAACTGGGTTATCATGAGCTCACAATACTCCAGAGTAGACTAATTAAAATTAATTATAAATAAAGAAAAAAAAATAAGGTATTATTCAGGGAATATTTACTCCGGTTACATTTTATGTGTTTGATATTTCTAGTTAAAATCCTGGACATTACACAAATAGAATTTATTGAGGTGTAACTTGAGCACCGAAATTAAATAATCTTGAAGTTTTATTTGTAAATAGTGGCAAATAAATATTGTATGATTGTTGTATTATTTTGTGGTTTTATTGAGTGGGTGCGTGAACGATAAAGAGCATGATAGTGTATCTAGGTATCCAAGAGGAGGCTTAACTGAGCTAGCCAGGGAAGCGGTTGAAGAATTAAGGTAATAATGGAAGCAGAATCTGAGTAAGAAATTAATTTTTTTTGAAAATTTAACTATTGTGTGAAATTTATGACGATTTTTGGGTAAATTAATAAAATCCTCAAATGTGTTTTGAGAAAGTACTGGACTTACTAGGGTACTCACGGCAATATATATATATATATATATATATATATATATATATATATATATATAATTTTGAACAGAAAAAAACGTAATACTTCTTGGTGGTATGCTTGAGAATTGACATAATATCTTAACACTTTTTCCATGAAGGTGCAGTACTTGCATGTAAAGCTTTGCTTTGTGTGAATACGTAAGACTCATATAAATCGCAATGATATAGAAGACAGCTCATAATTTCCCCTTCTGGACCAAATTTTATTGCTCAACTCTTGTAAGTTCCAACACTTAGAGCACACTAAGCTGCGCATCTTAACCCTAAATCTTTTGACGACAAAGAGTTGAATTGGCTAATAAAACTCTTATAAATACAACTTACAATTAACGAATAGTATAAAATTTTTATATTATTTAAATTTTCGAGTCCTATTTAGCATTACAAAGCATAGGAAGTTCTGCAGTAGCGAACAATGGTTCATTTCCAATTTAAATGCTACGTTTCAGTGTCAAAATTGAGAAGTTTGATTGTTTTTTATTCCAATGCTAGTGCCGCGTTAAAACTTACCACGCATTAGCGGTGGCTCAATTTAAAATATTTGAATAAAAGTAATTTAAAATTTTCTTTTAATTGTTTGAAAAACTTGTTAAAACTTTATATCATATTTGCGTTAAAAGTTATAAACGGAAAAAGGAGAAAATGACGTCATTAAGCATTAATCACAGGCGTTATTGTTTTGCAGGGTTTGGAAGGTTTGCTACTTGCTAAAGAGCTCCTATACATTTGTTCTAGTTAAGGAGATTCATTACTAAATATAAATAAAACGATAAATAATTAAAAATGTATTATAACAAACCAAGTTCTTTAAAATTTAAAAAATGCGCAAGTAGATTAGATCGGACCAATCTGCGTCATTTTTATGTGTAGATAAAATGGTACCCGCAAAATTTACTTTGTAATTGTGTTGCTCCCTAATGTCACATGTGCCAGCAGGAAGACGCACTTTTTTTCATTTTTTCGGATTTTTTTCTTTAGTTTTTCCTATTTGCTAAAAATTGAAACCTACGTTAGTAACAATTAAGACGCCATATTCTAAGAATAACAAACCGTATTATATCCCCGCCGGTGCGGTACTCGAGCCACTACAGTCAGTTGGTAGCAATGTTACATAATTGTAAAAATGAAGCGCAAATTAAAGATTACGTCACACAATATGCGAATTATTGCAATACAATAAAAAGTTATACTAATTTTTACGAAAACACCAAAGGGGTACTTACGTAAACATGTAGGGCAACTCCAATGCTACTCCACGATCGCTACATTACATGTGATTTTCCAATGCTCCACCCGAAGGTACTACATTGGCCAGGAAGCGAGTTTTTTTTACCTGGAAAATTTTGAATTTTGCCGAATCCTTGCTGTTCCAAGCAAGGTAGGGATCTTTAACGTGCGTGACAACACTCACACACGGGACCTCCATTTTACCTCTCATCCGAACGAGGGTGTGTTTTTGCGAAAAATGCTCGCCTAACATTTTTCAAGCGGACCGTGTCGGGATTCGAACCCGGGACCTAGGGCGTAGTAGTCACACACATACCACTACGCCACGGAGCCGCCTTCAATGATTGCTACAGTGGGGCTTCGTGATTCTTCTCGGGTGTGGGTGATTGTTGGCCCTGGTCGAGTCCAAATTCAATTGTATTCTTCCTATACGTAGGGAGCGACAGGAAACTGGTATATACGGAACGGTAATCAAGAGAAGGCAAAAGGAATCTACATAACACAAAAAAGACACGACAAGACACACAAGACAACTACATTTCTTCGAGTCTCGAACACCAGTCCAGTCACGTATGCCGGAAATCACCCTACTTCCTTCCTGGCACACCACGTCGGCGCAATCTCGCGCAAACGCACTGTCCAAAATGACCGAAATACGCGCACGTCCTTTTAAATTTATGGCGCGAAATTCTTACAAATTAAAACTTAATTGAGAATGTTTAGTGCCGATTTCGGCACGTAACAACCGTTCTATAAATATCCAGTATTAAACAATTCTTCTTCACTAGCATAGCCCGGTGTTTTTGTCCCAATCCCAAGCAATGTGTAACTGCCATGAGTGGAGCCTTCTACTACCCATGTTAACTCGAAGAACTCTCAGCTTTTTTTTTAAAAGCACGTGTTTATCGACTACATGCCACGACAAGAATCATCCTTTCCTATTCTGCTCGATACGCATGAGCATCCACACCACGACTGCGCGGATTTTCAAATACGTTGACTAAGTTTCTCTTGCTTAAATTCCGGCAACCTATATAGCATGAAGTGCATTATGCATTTGTCTACAACTAAAATGTTACAACACTATATGCTACCTTGTTCTAAAATCCCTTAAAGAGACTGATTAATTTTCGTTATACCAAAGAAATCTTTAAAATAAAGCGTCTCTACCAAATGGGACTCCATCATTGGAGTAGTTAGATATTCTTCCACAATTTGTTTGTATTGCCTTAGTTTGTAAATAAGTTAAAATAAAATTCAACCTACATTTAACTTTTAGTAAGATTTGATCGATAAACGAGTTACATATCTCCCAAATCAATATATATGCATATTTAAATAAAATTATTAAGTCTTAAGAAATATTATTACATTGTATAATTGAAGGACATAATAAAAGATTAATGAAAGTTTACAAACCAGATATGAGAACGGAAACAGTGACTTTGTATTCTAGACGTAATATGACACTACAGGCGCAGGTCACAGTAGACAATAAGACAGCAATTATTAGAATTAAGATTATTAAAATGTAATACTTTGTATTGTATCAAGAAATAGCAGACATGAGATCTGCATTTCCCACAAAATGTGATGTAAGAGCAGGGATAGCATAAATACCCTCAGGAGCTCAAGATGGCCAGTCAGTCTCAAGCTTCACAACTTTAATATTGTTGGTTGTTCAAGCTACTCATCTTAGTTTTAATTAATTAATTTAGAGAAAAGTAGCTTTGATTATTTTTGAAACCAAGTCGTTAATGAATATAACGTACAATTGTCAAAATTATTGTAATTATTATAAAAATACACTTGATAATAGTGTTTTGGAAATAAAGTCTCATTTAAAAAGAAGCTCCAAGCGGCCCTATCTAATATAAAAGTCTACAAAAATTGAAACTGCTCCAAATGCGTGAAAGCTTGGCAATGGACTGTAATTCGTTAAAACTGGGGTAAAAATATACCAGTGGAGATAATAGCGCGACATACATTAGTATAGGTCAAACCGTTATTCATTTTCTGCTTATCTTGCAATTGCCATTCATCATTAGAGTCCCGCCTGCGAAGATATTGCGTTGTCACCAATTGACGAAATTTTTATCATTTGTTACCATTTATGCACACGAGAGTTGTTTGACTAGTTGTAGCGATAAAGGGCGATTCTATACTAACCTGTTGAAGCGAAATTAACATATTGCTGCGCCATGCGTACAGAAAACAAAAAGAAACAATACGCCGTTTAAAACTCAATGGTTGACCTCCAAATGTATTATCTTTTGAACCAAACTACATAATATACATGTGACTGCAATAGACCTTTTTTTAAAAAACCTAATTTTCTAACGTCAAGCTAACCAGGTGCTACTAAAAAATCACACAGAAAAAACAATTAATCAATTCAATCAGTAATACATCACACCACTTTTTCCGTTTTCAGTATTGGTTTACGACATTCTATATTCAATTTATGGAAATGTCCATAATAACTATACATAGAAAACAGGTTGATACCAATTTTTCCGTTTATCGTTCTATTGTCTATTTAACATAGTAAATTGTTATTCCTTAACTAACATCACACCCACCAATAGAGTTTACATTTAAAGTCAATGCGCACCTGTTTCTTAATATTTTCAAATGTTTCAAACTTCCTTGCGCGATAGAATCATGCTTAAATTTATCTTAAACTAGTTCCGCCGCTAATTCACAGTTTTACAATATAATTACTTTCACGTACTTGTAATTTCCTACTACATAAGTACAAACCACTCTTTTTCCAACCCACAACTATTAATAATAATGTATAAACATTAAGGCTTATATTTTACTCACTCTTTAAATTATAATGTACTTTTAAACCATCAGCATTTCCACCTTTTTTCGTTTCAACTAACACTGCTACCTTAACACAACACAAAATCCAAAATATTTGTATGACGAACTCTTAACTTTCTACTCCCTGTGACCGGTCGTCCGTCACAACGTTAATTCCGCCAACACATGATTGAAATCCACTCTATTCTTGCAAGCGTAGCTGAAAAAATAAGTCGCACGCCGTTTTATTTGCCAGGATGTCTATATTCACATCTAAAAGCTGTGTTATTTCATATTAAATTTGCTTTTTTAAACCTAGCCGTTATATAACATTTCTCCTTTTTTATCATGCATGTTGAACGTATTCAAGGTTTCGTTTTAACATTGTAACACATTTTATCTATGCTGAATAAAGAAGTTATTGTCACTTTAATTATACAATAGGCACATACCTTAGATTGTTGCTGCAATTGTCCTTGAATATCTAGCTATGTGTATGGCGTTATATTTTAATCATCATTTTCAGTTCCATATATTTAACACCCTTGTATTACATATTTATCGCGGGCTATGTTTTATGAAATCACTTATTTCAACGGTTTTATTGTCCCACTATTTATCCTACTTAATGACTAATGCGTTATTTTGATATTTTTGTTTCCCAATTTATTTTGAAAATTTAATTTTATTACTTTGATTATAACAACTGCCATAATTGAAATCATATTTTCTAAAACCAAAGAATTAAAATATTATGCTTATTTAATATTAATTTTTCATGAAGCATATTACACAAGCTGCATCTATATTTGGTTTGCTTATTTAAATTTAATAGTTAAATATACTTATCTGATTTATAGTTCAACTAACGCGAACACATTACAAATATTTGATCAATAGCTACTTCAAAAATGCATCGACACCAACTAAGAGATACACAAAGTTTTTCCAACTTCATATAGATTGCTCGAATGAGGGCAGTGTTGAAGTTATCAAGTATCTTGAAAGAAATATCTTTTGTTATTCAGTGGTCAAGCCAGGTAAAAAAGATGATATATTGCATTAGTTTGAAAATCCTATCACTACCAATACAAAGTGTACTAAATGCAGTTGACTATTAAATAAAACAGCTCCAGATGTGAAAGTAGTTTTAAGGGAATGCAAAATATCAGGACCCAGAAACCCTGATTCTTTTGATTCCCTGAAAAGGGAACATTATTAATTAGGAGAATCTTTTTCTAGAAGAAGTTAAGTCCAGTGCAATACAGAACAACGAAGATATTAATATTCTGCTTGTTACATGTATCGAAGTGAAAGAATCTCTTTTGTTTCCTAAATCCGAGTTTGGCTATTTTATAGATCAAGTTTACATTGTAAGAATGAGATGGTTTTAATATGTATAAATGCGCTAAGATATCGTCGGGAATTTTCACCGTTCTCGGGAAAGTTATGTAAACATGCGCCATCGAAGTGACTGTGTTCTCAATTCTAATTGAATATAAGACATCAGTCGATTCGAATAAGCTAGTCCTGTTAGCGATGAATAACTACTGGTACGATGAGGTAATTAAGTGAAGAACTTTAGTGTCGGAATTGACGGAAGCGACTTGGTTCTTGTAAAGTGTAGTTATAGTGTGAGTTTCAATGTAGTGTTTGCAATTATCATTCCGACTTTTCATACCTTTTCTTATAAGGCACTACAGAGATATTGAAGGCAACACCGTTATTAAATTTGAGAAAAACGAACCATCAAGACCTTTAGGGGAGCTTGTCCCTGGAGACCATAAACTTAAGTATTAATAACTTTATAATTTGTCGATAGAAATTTGCACGATTGGACTTTAAAAATATAATTTAGTAAGACGTTGGGATTACCGGCAACACGCTAAAGGAGAGCGCATCAAATACAAATGTCGATTATCTTTCAAACCTGAAATTGTTTTGGACTTAAATGTCACGAAGGGTATTAATGACTGCCGAGTTACCGATGGCCTCGAAGCTACAGCTCCACTTAAAAGGGAAGAATTTGATGGGGCTCTATAGGAAACTGCAATAGGACCTAATACAAGTTTTGACACATTAAATCATACTGAGTCGGCTACGTCGACTACGATCGTGGCGGAGGTCGTCGGCACCTTCCTTACCCTAAACTTCAAAAACTCCAGCTCATCGAGGTCACTAGCAGCAACGCTACCGTTGCTGCTAGTCAGCATTTTACGCTGGGCGCTTAAAGTCGAGGGCAATTTTGGCGCCTCAACCACCGCAGGATACTCCGACTTCCCCGACACAAATGCCGCATGCTTCTTGTCTAACCCCTCTACCTCCTTCGGAGTCCCTAACATAACGTCTTTCAAGACGACCTTTAGTTTTTTCCCCCCAGCAGCGCCTTCAGCCTCCTACCTAGCAGACTCTGACCGATCTCCTCTTTTCTTCCTCGGCAACAGCTCCTAGTCTCCGTGGATCACCATGCTGACAAACAAACGGGAAACGAACAACGGGAGCAAACAGAAGACCCAGATCAAAAACGACGTGACCGTTTCAACGCTAAATGAACTCAAAAATAAAATGGACCGTTAAAAGTCACAGACAACAGGGAGTACAACACAAAACACTGGTCCAATAAGAACACCTCGATTTAAAATGAACCGTAAACTGTATTTATTTATTTAAATTATTTATTTATTTAAATTTCAAACCGCCAAATCAAATTTCAAATTTATCAAAGAAACACTAAACGCCAAAATAGCAACGGGGACAAAATAATATCGCTAGCTCAACAAAAATACCTCGATTAAAATTTACCGTTAACGTAACTGTATTTATTTATTTAGATTTTTATACCGCCAAATAAAATTTTAAATTTAAACAAGCTAATTATTTCTAAATATCAAATTTATAAAATATTCTACTTTAAATTTAAATACACAAACAAACAAATTAAAACACGCGTTATTAGAAAGCTGTAGCGGTAACGCACTTATCACTTATTTACTCGGTGCCTGGTACAAATTTCAAGTGTGACACTACTAATTACACAAAAAGTTCGACTTAAGAAATCTTTAAGCACGCATTCACTTTAAATATAGAATATTTTTATTTAATGTAACGCAAAATTTATAGTTTTTGAAAGCTATTTATTTAATTCAAAAAGGGCCTCGATTTTGATTTTATGCTTGTTATTTTATAATCCGCAAATTATAAATTTTTTTCGAATTTATTTGTTGATTTTACGCGGTATTTTACTCGATTTACGTAGTTTTTTACAAATTTGTTAAAAACACCTTTTAAATTATTTTTGAAATTGTTTTGGGTATATATTTATTAGATTTTTGGTATATTTGCCCGAAATTTTATTTAGTTTGTTTTTAACTCGGATTTTACTTTTAAATTAAAAAAAAACAACGCGATCTATTCATTATTTAATCGATTAAATTAGTTTTTTTAAATTTTATTTCACTGTTTTGTGTTTATAGATTAATGCTGCATAATAATAAAGATAAAATACAATTGCTTCAAATATAATAAAACCCCTATATAAAAACATACATGTAGCCTAGTATTCGGGAGCTCCCTGAAACACGTCCGCTCACTTCAACCGCTAACTAGAAAGTGGGGGTGTGCATAGCACCAGCCTTTGCGGTTAGGAGAATATCATCAAGTGTCCGAATCATAGCTAACCGTTTCTTTACCAGGCTTTTCTCAGCCTAGATGGCGAAGAGAATATCTTCGGAAGTGTGCTTCAACCGCCCTACGTGTTTAAAGTGTGGCTAATCATGATGACTACCTATTGATCAACATTTCTATGTTGTCGAAAATAGTGTGTGGTTAAAGGGTAACTATTATATGTAATTTGAATCGCACAACAGAGTTCTTAATCATCGTTCTCTTCGTCTGCGGGAAAAATTCTAGAAGTCCCCGACTGTAAGTTATTATTTTTTCATTAAAGCTCATAATACTTCACAAACTTATCGTTAGTCGACTTCCTTGAATAGTTTGCCTATTTTCTAATCTAATTTAGATCCCCACTAGAAGAACCAAACCAAGGTCGAGTTTATCGCAAGAACATTTCACTAAAATACGCCCTTATAAATTTTAGAGCCTGTTCAATGATTTCTGTTGTTTTCTCTATTTTCATGCCATTGATCAAATTTGTAGTTTAACCGCTTTTGTGGCCGATTTTTCAAAGACAAGAAGATTCTAATATCTTTTATCAAGCTCTCTGCTTTTTTGTATAACATTTGGCACTTGATAAAGGTGCAATCTTAAAACACTAGAAGATAGAATTACTAAATCTTAGCGGTTTAGAGGTGGATACACGTAAAGTTGATGTAGAATGAATAAGATGCTAAGGTTAGAAAAATGTTACTGCAATCGCATTGGTGGAGTAGATCTATCTCTGCTCGTATCGTTAGCATAAAAATCTGAAAAAAGCACAAACCACATACTGATATATATATATATATATATATATATATATATATATTCTCGACATTCCGCAGTTTAAATTAAATCAATTAACAAGAGATATATCTGTAAACCCACATACTAAATTTACTTATACAAATCGAACTTGTATCTGCACAGCCAATACAAAACAATCACTTGATTGTTTCACCAGGGGGAGAAACATCCATTAACCAGGTTTCGATCTTTATTGGGCTTTGTCAGAATGGAGCAGTTTTAACCCTAACAAAACACCAAGCAACTTCAATGTATATCTTGAAGAAACTTCTGTACTTTGGCGAACGTACAAAAAAACCGCCATCGGTTAACTAAAATCAGCACTAAGGTTGAAAATGTACACAAATTGATTTAAAACTATACTATATTGCATAAATGGCCATGCAAATACGTTCTGCCTTTGGAATTAGATAAATGATACCAGCATATTTAATGCAATTAAGTATCGTATTCTCCCCGTGGCGACGTTCATTTTTTGTTTTTTAGGGCAAATAAAATATAAAAAGCAATATTTTCCATGCAATTTGCAGTTTAAATTAGAATCAAATAACATGAGATGCATCTGTAAACCTACACAGTGAATTTACCTCTACAAATCAAACTCATATTTGCATAGCTATTACAAAACAATTACTTAATGGATTCATAAGGGAAAAATATTCATTGACTAGGTTTTGACTTTCATTGAACCTCGTCAGAATGGAGCAGTTTTAACGTTAACAAAACATCTAGTAACTTCAATCTATATGCTCGAAATAGCTTCTGTATTTTGTCAAAAGTATAATAGACCGTCATCTGCTGGCTGAAATCGGCACTCAGACTGAAATTGTACAGAAGTTGATTCAAAACTATACTATATTTCATACCTGCCCATACTCATACGTTCTGTCTTTGGGATTAGAAAAATGATACCAGCATATTTAGTGGAATAAAGTATCATAACCTCCCCGTGACGGCGTTCACTTTCTGCCTTTAAGGTACGAATATAATAAAAAGCACAATTTTCTCTGCAATCCTAAGTTTAAATTATGCCAATTGACATGAGATGTATCTGTAAACGCACACGGTGAATTTAACTACACAAATGGAACTGGTATTTGCATAGATATTACAAAATAATTATTTGATTGTTTCATAACGAAAAAACACCCATTGAGCAGGTTTCCTCCTTCGTTGGGCCTCGTCAGAACGGAGTAATTTTAACCCTAACAAAACACCAAGCAACTATTATGTATTTACATTTTTTAAACGTAAAATTGTCATGGCAAAATATAGTTTGGCGAGAGACTTCTCTAGACCTTCTGTAGCAGCATCTGCAAATTTACGCTGCCTGATAATTCAAATTCTTTCACTGAAAGATTTGACAACCTAATGAAATACCAAAGCGCATTTTTATTATAACAATCTACTGATTGATTTGGAACCTGTCAATATCTGCACGTGCTTTCATGAAACGCCAATCGCAATATCATACCCTTTAAAGCATTTCCATACCTGCAAAATTAGAACACACAATGACCTACTGCAAGCACAATAAATAGAATAGGTGTGAAATTCTGACAACCCTTAAATTGGCTTTCCGGAGAAATATGCTCGACACTTTTTAAAAAATGCATATGAAGCTCTGAGTTATACAGCTTGTTTTATATAACCAAGTATAATTTGATGCCGTCGTGCACTGAAACTTTTATAATCCAAAAGTATTAAATTAGGTTGTCATGGTAAGTACGTGATTTGCTTGGAAATGTCCAACGTTTTCAGCGAGAGCATTGCATCAAGACTGAAACTTATTGTTACGTTCCCGGCACCAGAGAACGTACTTCAATTTATACTTTTTTATTTGGACCAGTGAAAGTCGGATTATTCGCAATTATTTACAGAAAACCCTGTCTACTGAAATAATATCAATAATTACTGATTGTAATTACAACAAAAAGGTATTTGTTGTAGCAGCGAATCCAACTGCGTACGTTAATGCCTTATTTATTTATTTACACAAGCACTAATCGGCTTTACTGCTACTTTCTAATTTATATAGACACTAAGCGTATTTGTTTTAACAACTCGATCAATTTATTTCATATCATTTGTCGAGTAAGGCCTACACTAAACTAATCGATCGCAACGAGCGGCAGTATTTACATCCGACAATATAACCTTCGATATTGTTCTAGAATGAGCAAACTCATACTCGAATTTGTCATTTGTTCAATTATTCAATTCCTTAAGTCAACACTTGTAGCTGTCAGTCGTACAATTGTTTGCTTAATGGCTTTATCTCTTTTATTTTTAGACCATCTGGTTAAAACGGTACATTATTTAATTAATGTACGATAGTTTATAATACGGGGCTAGCTTTGAATTCTATTTTATACGGACGATGATGAAAAAGGTTGTCTTGTTACCACCTTGCTTGTAACGATAATCAGGGCGCTGCTGCATTAGAAGATGTCGAATCTAAAATATATAGAGTGAATGTGTCCTCTTGCTGCCATACACGTAGTCAATGCGCGAAACGCTATCTGCTACTTACTGCATGCTAATCTTTGAGAAAGTATATGTGGAATTTGCAGAACATGAAAAGGGGCGGCTGGCGAAGATTAAGGGCGAGATAGTGCTACATACCTGGGTAGACATCTCGCGCTTCTGTATTGGTCAAAAATCAGACTGTGGTAGAGGTAGTATGCATTTTAGAAGTATCAAAATTTACCACAATCAACCTTAAATTACGTTTATTTTTCAACATAAATTAAATACCCTTTTTTCCTCTGGTTAAGTCATTACCCGCTCGAATAAATTCCACTTCTATTCTTAAATTCTCCAACAATACCCTATATAGTGTACCTGTTCAGAATAAGCCCGCTTTAACATAATTTTAATTCAAATCCATTCTGCTTTTAAAACGAAAATTTATTCGATAAATTAAATAGTGAGTACTTTGTTTTAGGTATTCGTTAATTTGTTAAACATTCCGATAACGTATAATTGCTTTGTCTTGTGTTTCCCATATCAAAGCTTGTCAAAATAATGGATCCGACTATTATTTGATAGCGTGTTTTCCAGTTTGCTAATCGCACTTTGATAACGTAAGAATTGCAGTTCGAACCAATTTTTAATTTGATTTTGCAGCGTGTACGTTGACATATTTTCTACATTACTTGTCCCAGTACTTCAAGAGCGATGCACGTTTTTTTGTTCGACAAGTAGGAGGTATCTTGCGTGAATCGGTGAGTTTTTCCACGCTTACTCATTCTAATCAGATTCTCTTTTTAGCTTTTAGCTGGAGGCCAAATTGGTTTTTTCTTTATGTAGGCCCAACTGTTTTCTTCAACAAATCAACTACCGTTGCCTGTAGATCGCTAGTGCCGTTATGGTAACAAGGTAAATAGATCCCGACGTTCGTGGCGATGTGGTGCTGATTCACTCCCGATGGCGTACAAGCTAAGTATCTCGGCGCATACAGGTATACAACCTGCTATCTTTTGTGTATATCAAGAGCATATTCCTTATCAGCGTTTTGTGTAGTTACGTGATAAGATACGTGATACTGTAGGCCTATTGTTTGTTGCTGCGAATCGATGTTATCGTTTTACAAGTTTGTTGTACCATTGATAAAAATGTTTGACAAGAGTTTCCTCACGCTTATTCTTTTCTACCGATTAGTTTATTTTACAAACGGTATTATGTACAATTTAAAAGAATGTTTGACAAAAGCTTTCACACGTTAATTCATTCCTACTGATTAGTTTATTTTACAAAAGGTATTATGTGCAATTTTAAAAACGCTTGACAAAAGCTCTCACATGTTTATTTTCTACTGATTAGTTTTATTTTGTGTAAAATATAAGATGCGAACTTCGTATCTAAAGTACTAAATTGTTCGTATCACATAATTGTTTGCTTTGAAATAGTAACGCTTGATTAATTTCTTTGTCTTGTTTGTACAGAATCTTTTATTTATTTTTATTGTTAATAGATAATCGTGGGCGACGTGTTTTTTGGTATGTAGGTGAATCCTCCCACTCTCCGCGTTTGGTAGTTAGTCTGGTATTTACTTTTCTTACAGCTACGTCTAGGTACGTAGCATCGGTAGTAAATCAGTACCACATCGCCACGGTCGTTGGAATCTATTTACCCTGTCACCATAACGGCACTAGCGATCTACAGGCAACGGCAGTTGATCTGTGGCAAAGAACAGTTGGGTCTACATAGAGAAAGAACCAATTAGGCCTCCAGCTAAAAGTTAAAAAGGGAATCTGATTATAATGGGTAAGCGCGGAAAACTTACCGATACACCCAAGATACCTCCTACTTGTCGAACAAAAAAACGTGCATCGCTCTTGAAGTAGTGGGACGAGCAATATTTCAACGTACAAGCTGTAGAATCACATTAAAAATTAGTTCAAATAACACGAGTTCGAACTGCAATCCTCGCGTTATCAAAGCGCGATTAGCAAACTGGGAAACACGCTATCAAATAATAGTAGGATCCATTATTTTGACAAGTTTTTAGATGGGAAACACAAGAGAAAGCAATTATACGTTATCGGAATGTTTAATAAATTAACGGATATCTAAAACAAGGTATTGACTATTTAATTTATCGAATAAATTTTCGTTTTAAAAGCAGAATGGATTTGAGTTAAATTTATGTTAAAGCGGGCTTATTCTGAACAGGTACACTATATAGAGTATTGTTGGAGAATTTAAGAACAGAAATGGAATTTATTCGAGCGCGTAATAACTTAACCAGAGGAAAAAAGGGTATTTAATTTATGTTGAAAAATAAATGTACCAAACTCAAAGTCGCTAATTAATTTAATCCAAAGCCATCACTTCAATTTTATAAGGTCTTATCTTACGAACAATTCTAGATGACATTTCCATATCTAAAAGCAACAAGGAAAAGAATAAATATAATTTGTGACCTGTATAACATAAATGGTACTCTTGCAAATTTTAGTGAACCCGAACAATTTTATATAGTTATATTAACAATAAACTTGAATTAATCACTTAATTTTTCAATAAAATAATGATCTAGAAAAATTGGTCGATTATTCAACATCATAATTTAAATAACCTCTTTTAAGGAATACTTTTGGCACATCTGCCCTAACTATTCCTTTAGCTTAAATTTATTTACCCAGCAGGTAGAAATAGTTGGTATATTAACAAGTGAATAACTACATTCGTTTGCCTTTAGCATAACAGCATAATAAGTCTCCCTCAAATCAACAGATCATTATGAAGAGAAACAGTTATGAAAATTCCATTTTCAATACTAATTCGAGTCTATATTTCCAATCTCCTTCAATCTTACACTTCGGATCTGGTTTTATCAGTTTTTGTTGCCACTTTGTTCGTTTGGCAACTTTTTCTATTTATACGCTTTGATTAAGGAATTAATCATCATCATCATTAGATCTTGAGTCCTGGATTTTGTTGGATATGTACCACCGTTGATTCCTATTCTGAGCTAACCTATCCATTTCCCTAAAAATCCCACAGCCTACATCTTTTACCCTCTGCGTGCAATAGTTCGATCCAGGTCTACATTTGCCTCTCCTTTTCCTTATCTCTTCTTGTAATATATCCCTCACTATTCCCCAATTGCATTAAAACGTGTCCTGTCTTCTTATTTCCCCTTTCCTTTTTGTTTTCAACAGATATCTTTCTTCCCTTACTATTTCTAAAACCTCTTTGTTATTAATCTTGTCTGTCCATGCTCTCATCATCATACATCTGAAGCATCACATCCCAAAAGGCTTCTACCTTTTTCCTGTCTGCTTCTCCTACTGTTCGTCTCAACTTCATAGCCACACAGTACTGTGCTCCACACATCACACATGTGATTTCATCAATTCTTCCCTTATTTCTATGTTTGTTGTCTTCGAACATAGCCCCTGCTCTTTCTTGTTAGATAAAGTTCGGTTCCCTTTCTATTGTTTTCTAAATATATATACCCTATTTTAGCGATATTCAGAGGTATGTGAAGGGATTAAGCAACCTGCAGTTACCAAGATTTGCCATCAGTTAACCATATGCCAAATTAATAGTTTTCCAATAAATCGTTTTGCACGATCAACATTAGTTGAGGATATTGCAAAAACAACACAACACCTGTAGATGTTTATAATTATCATGAGGTTTAAATGCAATTATTTTTTTCGTCATTAGGTTTTCCGTCTTGAAAACCCCCATTGATCTTTATTCTTAGCTAGTCTAAACATTTCCTTGAAATTCCCACAGTCTAGATATTGCTCTGAACCCCTTCTATTATTTTCTAAATAAGTACCCAATTTCACCGATATTCAGTGGTACGTGAAAAGAGTTAGGCAGCCTGCGGTTACCAAGATCCCGACACTTAGACATTTGCCGAATTAGTAGTTTTCCAATAAATTCTTCTGCACAATCAATATTAGTAAAGAATATTGCAAAACTAACACCTGTAGTTGCTTAAAATAATAATCAGATTCAAATACAACGCTTACCTTTAGTGATTTCTATTCTGAGCTAGCCTACACAATTCCTTGAAATTCCCACAGCCTACATCTTTGAATATCTGTGTACAGTAGTCTAAGCAAGGTCTACCTCTACTTCTCGTTTTTCCTATCTCTGCTTCTTTTATATTTCGTACTATTTTCCCTCTTGCCCTAGTATGTGACAGATCTTCCTGTTTTTACAGTTTTCAACATATTTCTTTCCTCCCCTACCATTTCTAGAACCTATTTGTTCTCAACTTTGTCTCTTCATGATATCTTCACCATACATCTGACCCGCTACATTTCAAAGGCTTGTATCTTTTTCCTGTCAGCTTCTACTGCCTTCGAAAACGAAACCAATAACGCAACTTTGGCACTAAATGTAAAAGCGTAGAAACAAACTTACCGCTCATACACACACACACACACATACACACCCACACACACAAAACGACATTGGTTTCGAAAATTGAGCAGTTTAAGCACACTACCTTGTGAGAACGAGAGACCGTGCAATAACCCCAACTCCGGATAATAATATGAGGGGATCAGTTTAAATCAGGTTATTTGGTACAAGCCACCAACCTCTCAAAAGTCGATCGTGGCGTGAGCGACAGGCACGATAAGATACAGAACTGTATTTCAAATATTGAGACTGTCAGTGTTTGCACTGGTCCTTGAACGGAATTAGCGGGGACATAAGTCTCAAGGAAAATGACTAGCGTTGAGGAACTTCTACCAACCACAATAGATTGGAATTCTGAATGTAAAAAGTTCTGCCCGTGAAGTGGATAAAGTTTTGAAGAAATAAAATCAAAACAACGGTAAGACAATTAAATTATCACTATTACATGCTGTTTGTTGCGTCAATGGATTGATATTGATTGTTAATATTCATATCCGCATGGAGCTTGTTCTTACAACTGTTAATGCTGTTGTATGCTGCCTTCTATTAAGCGTGTATTACATCAAATTTGTACTTAGTTTAAAAGGGGGTTGGTCAGCAAGAAGTGCATTGATTATATTTCGGCGAAGTTGTATTATTAATAACTTTGTGTCGTAATTAAACATGGATTTAGCCATACCGGGGCAAATTATAATTCTGGCTTGTTTTTGTTATTGTTATTTACGGTAATAAAAATAATATGTTGTGATATAAGTTAAATATACACGGAATTGTCCTTTTCTAATCAGTGTTTATTTTAAAATTAGTAGGAGGTAAGGAAGTTGTAATCGAGGCGCTACTAACCTCGAGTAGCAGTAACAACCGCTCACCTTTCAAATGCGCGTATTTGAATTTGAGATTTTATCCAGGTGAGTTGGCGCCCATGGGATTTTTATAGACAATTAGTGCAACCATCCTTCAAGGTATGCATGTGGATATCTAGTAGAAAAGTAGTAATTTGTATACCGCTAAGGATTTTGCATGTGCGTTTATTGAACCCATCCCGAACCACTGAAAGCTGGTGAATACACTATTTCACCGTTACATTACTCCGCCCTTTTGAAGTAAAATTAAATCAGAAGCGAAACGTCAATTCAGCACGTAACACGGTACATACCCCAACTGGTTCGTTACTTTATCCCATATAGCAAACGTAATCTTGGGGAGAATCCCTAAAGATAGGGGGCACATTTTACGGAGAGCTGAATTTGCGAATACGTTTCCACAAACTATTATTTCCAAATTTTTGGGCAACGGCTTACTAAAATCACGTTATAAATACTTGTCAATTAAATTGTCGGGCAGAATTCTCTCTTTGAAATTAGTAAGTGCTTGTAATATAAACATTCTAAATTATTTATTTTCCAGTTTGCTAAGAATTTGATCAGTTCAAAATAAAATCTGATCTTTCAACAAATTAAATTACTGTCTTTTGATTAATGTACAGATCTGCTTGATTAGGCTTTTTACGGACGGTCCCTATCGGGCAAACGGTACCAACTACGGATTGCACCCCAGACCTGCAGACAAATCTATGTGGCTTTGCTTCATTTTAGCTTCTGACAGTAAGACCTTAGGCTTTCACAGATCAGGATGAGGTACTATTCAATTTCTGACGACTAGGTCGGCCGACACCATGCTAATTAACCGTTGCTCCCTCAGTGAAACCTCTCGAAAGAATTCTACTTCAATACTTGAAGCTTTAACCACTAGCACATCGAGTTCAACCTCATTCGGCAGACATAGAAAAGATGTCCTTATGGGGTTCCCTACCGACCCGAGATACCAGAGGTAGCAGAACTCCTTCCGGCTTAGTGTTCAGTGTCACCACTAACTGCGGCTCAGCTAATTTGGCAGACCTTTAGCATGATCAGAACGTAAGTCGGGGCTTAGGGCAAGAAACGCAAGCAAATGCGCCTAGATTTGGAGCATGGACATCACGAGGTGTCCGGTCCAGCCCTCTTTAAGACACTCCATGCAAACACTCCCTAAACGCCTTGATCCCCAAACCCTTTACGCCTCGTTTGCGGACATAGCGAGTGTATGCCATGTCAGGTGTTGAGGTGCCTGCTAATCGTGCGCGGTACTTGGTACTGTGGTTAAGACTACCTACATCCAGGGGCCGATGACACAAGGCGGCTCCGTGGATCAGGCAGGTTTGCGTTTGGTTGCAGATCCTAAAAGCGCGGTTTCGATTCCTAACATGTACCGTATAAAAAATTATAGACGACCATATTTCACACGTGTAAACTCCGTTTCGATGAGAAATAAAATGTAACTTCCGTGTGTGAGTGTTTTTACGCACGTTAACGATCCCTATTTTTGTTACGTTCTATTTTGTATTTGTAAATTTATTAGCTCGTTAATTTAAAAACCATTTAAATTTTTACTTATTTAAGTATACGGGTTTGTTACACCTTTATTATTTCAAGTTAACTCGATTAGGCAGCTAACGTAGTTTGTCCTATATTTAATTCACAAAGCCGTATATTCATATTACATTTTCTTGTTTTGTATATAAATATGTGGTATTTAAGAATTCTTTGAATGTTGCAAATTTAGAATATGCTACTGAAAATTGTTATCTTTGGTTTTGTTTTTCTGTTGTAACAATAACTTTGTATGTTGCTTTTTCCTGCAATAAATCGTTGTCTCTATATAAAGTGTACTTTGCCTTTGTTACACATGGAACCCGTGGTTTAAGTTCTGCTTGTTAGTTCACTGTTGTACTATTGATTCACTATAAACTCAACCAAGCAGTTACCAGAGAAAAATTTGATATTGTCGTGAAGTCAATGCACAAGTCTGCTTACGATATCGTTAAGATGATCTAATATAAATATCTTGTGTACCTGTGAATTAAACAAAGGACAGGTATATTTGGCTACTTAACTGAGCTAACTTGTGAAATAGCAAGAAAAATCTTGATTCTGTCGTGAAGAGTATGCACAAGATTGTTTACGATATCGTTAAGATGATGTAATGTAAATATTTTGTGTTCCGGTGAATTAAATAAAGGACTAGAATATTTGGTTACCTAACCGAGCTAACTTGAAATAGCAAAAGTGTAGCGAATCCGTATATTCAAATAAGTAGAAATTGAAATGGCGTTTAAATTAAAGAGGTAGTAAATTTACAAATACATCATGGAATGTAACATCTTGCTTGGAATACTAAGGATTCGGCAAAATTCTAAATTTCTAGACCGATGTAGTATCTTCGGGTACATTGAAAAATCAAATGTGGGGAATTTTCCTCTCTTAATCAATGCAAAAGATCACAAATCAGATCACAAACTTAAACTACATTCTTCACAAGTACTTTGAAATAGTGTTTGCGATATTTGCATGTATTTCGTTTGGCCCAAATATTTAATTTGCCCCCAACTGATATATTTTGATAAAACACAGACCACTTTGTTTTAAGTCATATCTTTTTCTGTAATGAGTTCTCTCTCTTTTTCGCATCCTCCCCAACTTTCCCACTCTCTCACTCTCTCCCTCCCCTTCTCTTCCTTTTACTCACACTATCCCTCTCATTCTCATTTCTCTCTCTCTCTTTCCTTTTTTATGTCACTTAAACGCATAACTTTTTCAATTTTGAATTCAAAAATGTATTTTATTTTCGGAATTTTTTGAAAGCTTAATTCTTAAATGCCTCAACCAACAATAAAGCCATCTCTAGCTGGTGGTCATACAGCCATTTGTACCATTTCATGCCTTTATAAATATTTTATGGTGAACATTATTGTTGCTCTAAAAATGTAGGACGTGCATGTTTGTTATACATTTTCACACAAACAAAAACTATTTTGAATGAATCAATTAAAGATCAATAGTCATTTAAATAGCAGGAAACAACTGCACATGGTGCTGTTCGTGGCGTCCGAGTTGCGTTGTTGGTCCCTACTTTTAATGTTTCAATGCCACACCCGAAGATCCTATCTAAGCATCAATTAAGAAAGGAAAATTTCCCACATTTGACTTTTCAATGTACCCAAAGATTCTACAGTGGCCTGGAAATTTTGAATTTTGCCAAACCCTTATTAGTATTCCAAGCAAGATGTTACATTCCTTTCCATATTTGTAAATTTACTGTCTCTTTAATTTAAACGCCATTTCAATTTCTACTTATTTGAATATACGGGTTTACTACGCTTTTGCTATTTCACAAGCTACCTTAGTTAGGTAACCAAAAATTCTCGTTCTTTATTTAATTCACAAGAACACAAAATATTTATATTAGATCATCTTAACGATATCGTAAACACACTTTATACATTCACTTTACGACAGTATCAAGAATTTTCTTGCTAACTGCTTGGTTGAGTCGCAAACCTGCCTGATCTACGAAGCCGCCTTACATCGTTAGCTCCGGGATGTAGATAATTTTAACGTCAGTGCCAAGTTTTGCGCACGATTTCCTGGCCCCGCAACGCTGAACATAGCATACACTTGCTATGTCCGCAAACGAGGCGTGAAGGGTTTGTAGATCGAGACGTTCTAGGAGTGTTCGTATGGAGTGTCTTACGGAGGGCTGGACCAGACATCGCATGGTGTCCATGCTCCAAGTCTAGACGGGATCGCTTGCGTCTCTTGCTTTAAGTTCCGACAACCGATCAGATGGAGTTTGAGTTACGTTCGGATCAACCTCAAGGTCTGCCAGGGTAGCTGAGCCTCAGTTAGTGGTGACACTTCCCATCGAAACGGAGGGAGTTCTGCTACATGGAATGGTGGCTTATCAAGGCCTCTTATTCTGGTACCTCAGGTCGTAGAGAGCCTTATAGGGACACCTTGCCTATGTCTACCCTACATTTGACTTTTCAATCTCCACCCGAAGCTACTACATTGGCCAGGAAGCGAGTTTCTTTTTACTTGGAAATTTTGGATTTTGCCGAACCCTTGCTGTTCCAAGCAAGGTAGGGATTTTTAACGTGCGTGACAACACTCAGACACGGGACCTCCATTTCACCTCTCATCCGAACGAGGGCGTATTTTTTTGAAAAATGCTCGCCTAACATTTTTCATGCGGACCGTATCCGAATTTGAATTCGGGACCTTGGGCATAGTAGTCACACGCATACCAACGACACCACGGAGCCGCCTGTCTATGTCTATCGCTACATGTGATTTTACAATGTTCCAACCGAAGGTATTACATTGGCCAGGAAGGGAGTTTTTTTTTACATGGAAATTTTGAATTTTGTCGAATCCTTATTGTTCCAAGCAAAGTGCCTCAGCCTGAGTTGTGAAGTCTAGGGTCTTACTATCTGAACTTAAAATGAAGCACAGCCACATAGATTTGTCTGAGGGGTTGGGGTGCAATCCGTGGTTGGTACCATTTGCCCGATAGGGACTGTGCCTGAAAAGCTTATTTAAGCAGATTTACACACTAATCAAAAGACTTACAGTAATTTAATTTGTTGAAAGAACAGATTTTATTTTGAACTGATCAAATTTTTAGCAAACTGGAAAATCAAATAATTTAAAATGTGCATTATATTACAAGCACTTACTAATTTCAAACAGAGAATTCCGCCCGACAATTTAATAGACAAGTATTTATAACGTGATTTTAATAAGTCGTTGCCCGGGAGTTTGAAAATAATGGTTTGTGAGTACGTATTTGTAAATTCAGCTTTCCGTAGAATGTGCCCCCTTATCTTCAAGGATTCTCCCCAAGATTGGGTTTGCCACATAGGGTAAAGTGACGAACCAGTTGGGGTATGTACTGTGTTACGTGCTGAATTGACGTTTTGTTTTTGAATTAATTTTACTTTAGAAGGGCGAAAGAATGTAACAGTAAAATAGCTTTCAGTGGTTCGGGATGGGTTAAAAGAACGCAAATGCAAAAACCTTAGCGGTATACACATTACTGCTTTTTACTAGCTATCTGTATGTTTACCTTAAAGGATGATTGCACTACTTGTTTATAAATAGCCTATGAGCACCAATCCACCTGGATAAAACCTTAAATTCAAATACACGCATTTGAAAGGTGAACGGTTCTTATGGCTGCTCGAAGTTAACAGCGCCTCAATTACAACTTTCTTACCTCCTACTAATTTTTAAATAAACACAGATTAGAAAAGGACAACTCCGTGTATATTTAACTTATATCACAACACATTATATACATAACAATAACAAAAACTAGCAAGAATTATAATCTGCTCTGGTTTAGGTAAATCCACGTTTAATTACGACACTTAAGGTTATTAATAACACAACTTCGTCGAAATATTATTGATGCATTTCTTGGAGATCAACTTCCTTTTGAACTAACGAGCGTTCATGTATACAAATTCGATGTAATACGCGTTTAATGTACGGCAGCAAACGCCAGCATTAATAGTTGTAAGAATAAGCTCCACGCGGATACGAATATTAGCAATCAATATCAATTCTTTGACACAACAAACAGCATGTGATGGTGGTAATTCAGTTGTCTTACCCTTGTTTTGGTTTTATTCCTTTAAAACTCCATGCACTTCATGGGCAGATCTTTTCCCACTCAGAATTCCAACCTGTTGTTGTAACACAGTCCTGTACTTTATCGCGCCTGTCGCTCACGCCACGATCGAGTTTTTGAGACGTTGGGGGCGTGCGCCTAATAACCTGATTTAAACTGATCCCCTCATGTTATTATGCGGAGTTAGGGTTATTCCACGGGCTCTCGTTCTCACAAAATAGTGCATCTATACTGCTCGATTTTCGAGACCAATGTCGTTTTGTGTGTGTGAACGGTAAGTTTACTCCCACGCTTCTAAATTTAGTGCCAAAGTTGCGTTATTTGTTTCGTTTTAACCACGTTTTCATGGCTGTAATTTATGAGCGTATTCTTATTGAAATGTATCGGTCCGATCCCTTATGGCGGTTTTTTGAATTCAGGTAAATTTGTACAAATAACTTTAATACGCCCGGTTATTGCCCGAGTGCTTTACTATTTATCCTAATTTAATATCGTATTGGTATATCAACTTTATTGAATGTAAGTTACTAAAGCCTATAATTTTTTCAGGGTGCTTCCTTACTGTAAAAACCCATTCAATTAACTAAATTGCATTAACTCATTTCTACTACCTAATGTTTTATTAAATAACGCACTAGCGCTACAACCCTTGCTATAACTCGACAATCAAATAATTTAAAACTCGAATAATTTCACAAGCATTTCCCAATTAATTGAATTTCAAACAAACAACTCTTTAAAAATTTAAATAAATAAGCATTAATAATAAGGTAATTTCAATAACATTTTTAATTTTTAAATACCAGATAACGACAAAATGGCATAAAACGTAATTGTTACGTAATTTGTTACGTAGTTTTAGTTAAGTCATTTTCTGGGAATTTTGAAAGTTATAGTAAATTTAACCCCCGTAAATTATGTTCACCTGTAAAATATTCCCCATGTAAATTGTGTTTCTAAACTGCCACTGCGTTGTTTAATTCATTTCACTTTAGAAAATTTAAACCTTTGCAAAGGGTACGTGCCATGTCAGGGGTTAGTTTGTTAAAAATCTGCCACCTTTGTACAACGAAATGCATTTACTAGAGTGGGCAGTGGTGTTTTTGTCTTAACCATCTAAACTAGAAAATATTGTCCAACTGTGACTATATTAACCATGACACCGGAATAAAAACAAAACAATAACAGAGCTGTCACAATTCTACAATATTCGCATGTCTTAGCAATCTTGCTCCAGAAGCTAAACTATACCATACACAAAAGCAATATATTTTCAGGCAAATCACGTGCTCGCTTTAGCAGTGCCCTGAAAATTTAATACTTACAAAATGTAAAAAATTCAGAATATGATACTATTAAATGACATTTGCTTGGGTGGAAGCCACAAGAGCTGTCAGTTTCATATGCATCACCAAGGTATGATCTAAGCGTACGTGATGGAAAAATCAGAACAGTGTTGAGCATTTTATATTTAAGAAGACAGTGCTCTATTTTAGTTCCTCGAATGCAGACGGACAGACAAAGGAAACTTGAATGCTGAAACACAGCTTTAGAGACTTTAAAGGTATTCAAGTTGAAGCAATGTTGGTGCTTTTTGCTGTAATTGCAGGAGATTTGGTATCACAAAGACTTGTATTGAATTGTTACAGAAAACCGCTTATACATCAGCAGCTTGTAAATGATTGAGAAGCGTTTTCTTAAAATATTGTATAGCAACATCTGTTTCTCAGGTACGGGAAGGTTTTAAATTAGATATTTTTTATTAATTAAACTAGCAATAAATAGAACATTATTATGCTCAATTTTGCTCGTTTTCAAATTGCAGAACAGCTATCTACAAAATCAGAGCAATCATGTCTTATTAAATAATCTACCTCATCATTTTTTAATACCTACTAATCGTAAAGTTTATTAATATTTTGCACAAAAATAAGATCAAAGACAAATATCGTACGGTCAACACCTTTTTAAAACAAACAGCTCATTAGGTACTTGATCAATTTTCAAAATACGACAAATAACATTATTGGAAAACATGATTTATAAATACGCCCTTGATAAAGCATGTCCTAAAGACATTTTGTTGTTTATCGTTGACATTTAAATTTTGGTTACTGAAACAAAATATCTCATCTACTAACAAAGAAACCTTAGTCAAAAAGTTCAGAAAGAACTCTATAGTTATATACACAATAATCAAGTACAGCACGGACGTTTAACAAATTATGAAGTACATATTTGTTTCCCCGTAGGGTCCAACGGCTTCCCGACTTCTCAGCTGTTCCTTCCTGCATATTTTTGTTTAATTTGAATATTTTTTCAAGCTGTTCAAACATTCATAATAAAATTTATTCTTTAATCCACACTGTAGTATCCATACGAAGATTATTTTGATTTATAAGAGCTCTGTTTTATATCTAATATGATTAAGAGAACCTGTAAGTTTATAATCATAAGCGATTATTTTTTATATTGTTTGATAAGCAGCAACAGAGCCACTAAAAAGGCTTAAAATCTTTAAAAGATCGAAAAGCTTAGAGGAGATTAACAGAGTGATTGCATAAATTCACTGCTATTTATAAGTAGAAACATCGAGGTTATAAACAGCGGCTTTCTAGTTTTTCAGAACAGTTAACCTGTTGACATAAACCTCTCAAACTTCTCTGCCAATTAATGCACATCTGCCGATTGGTTTGGTACACGTGCACTACGAAGTTTATTTTAAATTAATTTGAACAACATCTGTTCTTATCTTGTGGCATTAAAACTTTGTTAAAGTTTTCTTAATGATTTGTTTGTTATATCTCGCAAATTATAATCTCGCGTGTGTAAAACGTTAGGATTACATTATTGTATGAAAGCTTCGGTGTTGCTTGCGATTGTGTTAATTGAATTAATTCTGGGAATTTACCCTGTATAATATTCTCGTAATATTTCCATGTAAAATTACACGCTCTAAGTATATACCGTGTTGTGAGATACCATTCAACAATGAAGCCCAATCAAGCATTCAGTGATTCAAGTCCGTGTGTATATATTTATTTTCCAAAGGAATACTTTTAAAACAAGTTTTATTGTATTTATACAGTCTGAAAAACGAGTCTAAAGACTTACCCACTTTAAGAATACTAAATAACTTCGATGTTAAAGTTATCTGCTTTAATAAATCATTTAATAAACATAAAACAGTGTTTTGAAGGACTAATAGTTTCAACCGGTAAAATATAAGAATCCGTGCTTTTATAAAATGTAAATAATGCATTCATCCTCTTCAGCAAAATCGTACAATAAACGTTTTTTTATTTAAAACGTTATAGCACAATTGCGAGTTTTTAATGCAAAAAAGTTTTTTTTTCAAAAAAGCCGATTTCGAAATGGTTCTAGAATAAATTGTATTTACTTTAAAAAGCTAATTATCTTGTGTTAATGAACGGCACAATTCGCGGAACATGATAATTCCGAGACCACTGTAAAAGCAGATAAGATAACTGGTTCTAATGGCTATAATTATAATAGAAGCTCGAAAAGGAGACATAACCTACGATTTATTTAATTCAATAATAAAGATTGGGCAAAATTTTCTGATCACGATAAATGTAAACTGACAGGTCATTAAAGAGATAAGAACGCGAAATTGCAATAAATTGATACATCATGCGGATGACATACTTCTAGAAGATAATGTATTTAGAATTTTAATGTATAGAAGCAGAAATACTGAAAGCGATTCACATTCATTCTGTTACAGTATTCCATGCAGACAAAAAAGAAAGCAGTAAACTAACTAAACAAAATCGCCCACACCGAGTAGATCAACAAAACAGGGAGGAGACTGGAATATAAATTCAAAAGAATTAGATTTCGGGATAGCTTAAAATGTTGTAGCGTGGAGTGGGTCATAACAAAAAAAATTTGAAAATCTCAGTAAGCCGATTTTTTATAAACCTTTAACAAATATAGTCCCAAAAGAGATATTTACGAAACAACAAAAACGCAATATTTGCGTAATCATCCTGTCACGACGTAATGTAAATAAAAGCATCACTCACAATATTGATTGTAAAATCTGTTTCGTGAAGTGCACTTCCTCAAAAAATAACGCAACATTAAACTTATATAACATAATCCTAATGTAAACGAAGAAAGTGTTAGATAATTAGGCAAGCAAGTTGTTAACGTTAACATTAATATACAAAGAGAAAGGAAACAGAAATACTACTCTAACACAAGCTTATAATTTACTAATTTTGACTTGGTGAATAATGACATAATCATTCGTGTAACGAGCAGTTTGCAATTTAGTGAGTATTCACGAGTACAAAACTACGGAAGTGTCTATTCTTCACAACAGCATCAATAGTAAAGAAAACTGTACTTTAGGACAAGCTGCATGCCACTTTGGTACCATCTTAAAGAATTTGAAAATGTGGGCTGGTCTCTTATTGAATCACCCAGTTTAACTAAGGTAGAACACTTAGTACAGAAAGCATCTCTATATCGGCTTAAAACATTCCTTTTTGCTAAAATGATGTTGCATCGAAATGTACAGCTTTCAAAGCACGGTCAGTATTTATAAGAAAAGAATCACGCGGAGGCAAGGTGTTTGGCTTTAAAAAATATTTCCGAAACAGTAAAAATAAAGAATTCTCAAACAACACCTGCAAAAGTATATAATCCAGCTTCAAAGCACAGCTAACAAACAAAGAGATAACCTAACAACTACGCAGCATTGCTAATAAAGAGGGATAGTTTTATTTCTCTTAAGCATACACATCTGCAACATAACAGAATACCGCTTGATAGAATCGCTTGGTTAAACCCATTGCAAGTGTTTATTTACTGGGCAGTTGGATAAAGCAGCTTAATTTTTTAAAGAACACCATAAGTGCATGTGAAGCTGTGGTTGAAACATATTTACTGCATGTGTTAGAACATATTTCAGAGAATTTGCAAAGCGAAGTTGATAAGCAGATGTTTGAATTTATACGACTTTATAATGCGACTAAAAAAACAAAACATTATAGACTAAATACTTACTGAAATGTAAAAAGATATCACTTATTTCAATTGGAAGGAAAGCGAGCTTGTTTGTCGATTTTCTGATTTGAAATAATATAACTAATATGAGGTCGTTTAGAAATTTTAGGATGCTTTAAAAAAAGTAGTTTAAATTTAAAATTCATGCAGAAATAGATCGTTTGCAGGATTTTAACATAATAATTCTTTCAGTAATTTAAGATTCAACATTGATGTTTTTAACGTAAGTCTATCCACATTTGATCATTGTAATTTTGAATGCAACGACACTTTATTGCTGCAATATAAATAATAAATTATCTTGGTGCAAGGTTACCAGCTAATTTTATTCTATTAAAAATAAATGTAAACTGTACTTCTACGTATAAAGATTGATTAAACACGAAACCAGGAATAATGATTCTAATGGGAACGATTTTTAAATAGGAATAGAGCAAGAAAACCAGCCAGAAATTGATAACCCAAAGCACAAGTATAACTTTGTTTTAAATCTACAGCTAGAAGCTTTTATTTCGCGCATAGAAAATTATTTGTGAATGGATAGTTTGATTTCAGCAATTTTGAGTCAGATCCGAGGAGACTTTACTCTTACAAAACTTTCTGCTCGGCGTCGGTGATCAACTACACTGAGAGACGGGGTAATACAAGAGTATTTAAATTATCCACAAAAATTTTAGATAAAATTTAGTCACTCATATGAAAAGTTTTGCGATTTTCTAATTATTAACCAGAATTAGGTGAAGATTGTATTAAGATGTAAGTTGTTTAAGTATTGCTTCTTTCTAAACTTAAGCGCCGTAAATTACATTTGTAAGCTTTCTTATCTGTGTGTGTAAGTAGATTACTTAGATAATGTGTGTAGAAGAAGGATGTCTTTAATGTATCAAGAATTATTCATAAAATATCGGTATGGTTCCTTAATAACCTTAATAACAGTTCAAACCTTATAATATACATATTTGATTCACTAATGGAATTGAAAGCACAATCTCTCACCTGGTGTCGTTTGCTACCTTATACCTCCAAAATAGATGAAGAATGCAATAATCTACAAAGTAAATCTTCGTAACCAAACGAATGTGAATATGCAAAAATAATTGGTGGTATCGACATATCTTAAAGCGCTTTACATGCAAATACAAATCGATCATTTTCAAGCGTATTATAAATACAAAGTCATTTATTTTCATTTACTTATTAGTCATATAAATTGACTCCGTATAACACACTGATTGTTTAGTGCTGTGGGTTTTTTTCGTATATAGCAGACTTTGGGTTATATTATTTTTTTTATTATTATTAATCTTTTTTTTTTAATTTAACAGGTTTAAAATCGTGCTGCTATATCATGCCAAGTCAAATCCTAATTTTTCAATCCACTTTCGTCCCCTTAAACTCCGATTTACGCGCGGTTATCACCGTCCAATCTCGCGACCCCTCCGGCAAATTCTTTAAAGCCTACCCAGAACACCTTTTGGTTAGCCACTTCCCCGACCTCCTTTAGGCTCTTTGGTCATGCTAGCCCTACGATAGATAATGTCATATCAGCTAACCCTCGATTTGCCATTTCGAGTGGAGAGTCGAAGAGAGCACGTGCTCTGCGCTTTCTGCACCCTCACCGCATTTGCAGCGGTCGTTGTCGGTTAAACTGAATCTTTGCAAATACGTTTTCAGGGCGGCGTGCCCTGTAATAAGCTGCACCATTTTATGATCGAGCTTCACCTCGATCTTATCTTTAGCTACAATGCTCGGTATGAATTTGTGTGTCAACCTGCCCGTGGCAGCGTTGTTCCACCTCTCTTCCTATTGTCGGATTGACCTTTCGCGCAGCTTTTTTACTCAGAGACCTCGGTATCGACGAATGTGATATTCGAAAGTCGCCCGTCGCGGCCTCTTTAGTTAATTCATCAGCCCTATCATTGCCTATGTAACCATCGTGCGACCTAACCCAACAGAACTTTAAATGTCAAAACTCGAGCGCTGTATGCGCTACTCTCTAAACGTCCGCTTGGAGGTCTATCGAGGTATTCAAGTTTGTTAAAGCCGTCAGCGCTGATTTGCTATCGCTGATTATATAATACTCGTCTCTGCCCGTGTGGTTTATTAGATAATCGATAGCCCCTCGTATGGCTACCAATTCGCACTGGAAGAAAGTGCTCCAGTTCGCGAGTTTGGTTTGAAACCGAAACACCTTCTTTCCTGCTTAAACACGACAAACGCCACGCCTGCTTGCCCATCATCCATATGCGAACCATCCGAGTAGATTTTGATATCCGTTGCGTCCCCATCACCTTTAACAAACTCGATTCCTCTAATATCGGCCGGGTGCCCCAACTCTGATACAACGATCTTTCTTTCCACTCCCTATTACTACCTCCGTGGAGGAGGTCATGTACGCCCTCGCCGCTTTCACCGCGGTTATGCGTTGTACGCTTGACAATTGACGCATCTCGCGGACTCTACAACCTTCCGAACATACATATGTTGCGTATAGCATTGCCGGCTCGATCGCTCCGGAATAAATGGTCTTCTGTGATTCGCTCCTGAAACTCCAGTTTATTTTAGACGCCGCTATCATTTTATTAGATATTTTGCCGCCTTTACTTTTTACGTACTGTACGTACGCTTTCCAATTTAATTTATCGTATATTTTGACAACGAGGTACGTGATGGCTTCTTTGAACGGGATTTTTTTCCTCCTAGCTCTAGCCTAGGGGGTCCCCTTGAATTTCAACTTGTGCTAGTCGCCTCGAGAAATAACTCTTGACTAAAAACATCAAGTTCCGTAGACAACTCCATCGATCTAACTATCAAACGATTAATGGTCACCAGACAGCATCAAATACTCCTGAAATGTTGAAAGCAACAACAACACAGTGCTCTTTAGCATCTTTTGCCTGCTTAATTTCCCCGACAACGAACTCTAATGCGTCGATAGTCGACTTGCCCTCCATGAAACCAAACTGTCGGTTATTAAAACCGCCGCTGTCTCGCACTAAGTGCTCAACTCGCGTGGTCATAACGCGATCCAAAGCTTTCTCCAGCACCGGTAGCAAGCTAATTGGACGATTGCTGCCCGGGTCTGACGCATCCGCCTTCTTAGGTTTAGGGATAAATTTCACGTTCTGGAATTTCCAGCAACGCGGAAATACGCCCTTTCTAAATACAGATTAAACAACCCGGCAAAGATACAGGGTCTAACAGGCACGCCTCCAAAGCTGCGTCTGAAGTGATTCCGTCATGTCCCGGTGCCTTCTTAGGGTTCATCTTCTTAATAACCCTTACGACCTCGTGAACTAGAATTGCTTTATCGACACATGTTCCTTGCGTCTGTGCAGTTTCCCGACGTACTAAATCGTGCGACCCTTCATCTCCCTCGGGAACATCGAATGAGACGAATTTCTCTAGTAAATATTCCGCCGTGGTTTTAAAACCTTCCGTGTATTCGTCATTTTTTCTTTATATTACCAAACGCGAGTTTCTGTTGTTTTCCCCTTATTACGCGGTATGCGGTTGTCCAGGGTTCCTTTTCAGAGTTTCGGGTGCAAAATTCTTTAAATTTATTCGTTGGCGTTTCTTCTATTAATATTTTGTATTCGCCGTTACTCTGATTATATTCGATTCGCCGTTGTTCTCTTATTTCTCCCGAGGCGCGTTGATAGCGGCGCTTTAGGTTACGCGTTTCTGCCCCTCTGGTGGTTAATTCCCGGGTCCAGCAGGGTACGCTGTCTTTAAATGTTTTCTTTCGCGGCATGGAGTACGACGATGCGTCTACCACCGCGTCGTTTAATTTTTTCGCGAGTGTATTTATTTCGTCTGCCTCTCGGCAGTTTAATAGCTCGTTTTCGAGCGCGGGGATGCTTTCGCCAAATTTTTGTTTAAACCATTTCCAATTAGCTTTTTTATTACAAAACAGCGAAAAGATAGTTAATTGCTTGTTTGCTTTTGTCTTGGCATCAACGTCCCATGTTATTAGTTTATGCTGAGAGAGTGTTATCTCTTCCGACCTAAGCTCCCAATTATAAATTATTTCTAACATCTCGTGCGAGGCTGCAGTAATGTCTGTAAAACTGCTGCCTCTATGCCACTCGAACGTGGGTGAATCATAAGTGTTTATCACACTAAGATCCCATTCGGTCAAAAGCTCGGCAACCTGTGAGCCCCTATTATCTTCGATAGGGCTACCCCATAACGGCGACTTGACATTAAATCGCCCCCGACTATAAAGTTTTTATTCTTACCAATTTTTCGAAAGGTATCCTCTGTTTGACTTATTAAGTCTTCGGTTTGAGGATTTTCCCGCCGGAAGTCGACCGGAGAGAGGTAGGCGCTTATTACGTAGAACGTGTTTGTCCCTGTTTTTATTTTCGCGGTGGTTATGAACTTGTTGGATAAATTATTTAATATTAACCCACGCACGTCTCATTATTTATTAATTCCCTGCGCGGTCGTTTGCTATTTGCGTTTAAGTGTATAAGACCTTCTGCCCGCCACGACATAAACACATACCCTCAACAACAACTAGAGAACGATTCCTGCACCCCATCAGAGGCCGAACCAGACCAGAACGTTGACATAACCTTACTAGATAACTTAGTCAAGAACTTCAATCTAAAACGTGCTCCTGAACCAGACCTCATCACAAATCTAATCCTACAACAATCCTGGCCCATAATCAGAAATCCCACCCACATCCTCTTCAAAAAATGCCTATCCACAGGAACCTTTGCGGAATCCTGCAAATCCGCATCAATAACCCTCATCCTAAAACCTAACAAGCCACCAGAGGACCTAAAATCTTATCGACCAATTGCACTTCTCCCTACATTAGGCAAACTCCTTGAGAAAACAATCATTCACAATATCGATTCCCATATCACGAACCACAACATCCCATCCTCATCTCAACACGGCTTTAGACCCAACCACAGTGCTGAGAAAACCATCAGCCTCCTAGTCTCCTCTGTCAAAAATTCCACATCCAAATACACCATCGCGCTTTTCCGTGGCTTCAAATCCGCTTTCGGTCTCCTCTGGTGGCCTAACCTGTTAAATCAACTAAGACTATCCCAGTTTCCTTCAAACCTATGCAAAATAATTAACTCATTCCTAACCTCAAGAACAGCATTCTTAACCTCAAATTATTACCATATAACCAAATCCCTTTCTCAATGATGCCCCCAAGGCTCCTGTTCATCCCACACCCTCTGGAACATAGCCATTAATACCTTGCTCCTACACAACATACCCAACGTCACCACCCTCGCATACGCAGATGATGTAACATTTCTTATCCACGGTAACTTCAGATCCTCTATCGAGCAAACAGCCCTAACACTGACATCCTATATAGAATCCTGGTCTGTCTTAAATAAACAACCATTATCTTCATCCAAATCAAAACTCCTCCTGCTGAAAGACTTCCTAAATCCACAACGTCCTCCCACGATCAAGATCCTAAACACACCGCTCACATTCTTCCCTTACATACGATACTTAGGACTGTATATAGACACCCGACTACGCACACATACGCACTTAACCAAACTAAGAACAAAAACACACATTATACTAAAAACCTCCACCAATCACTCCCAACTTCAGTACATCTATTCACACACACTTGACGCCTGATTCTTTCCCAAATTATAATCCCTATCATACAGTACGCATCCAATACCTGGTTGACATTAACTTCACCCTCTTCTAGAACAAAACTAAACACAATAATCTGCTCATTCCTACTATACACATCCCGCGCATACAGAACCACATCCACATATGCCCTATATACCATACTTTAAATCCCTCCCACAGAATTACAGCTCTACGCAGCCCTACAAATCTAAAACCTGAAACGCAACCTTCCAATCCAACTTCAGGACACCAACCTAACTCCTGACGAATACAGAACACTGCCTAAGTCTAACATTGAAACCCGTATTCGTTCCTCGTTAAACCACTTTTGGCAACAACTCTGGTCCACATTCCCCATCCGACAGATACACATTCGAACTGTTCCTCGAACTACTAAAAATCCCACAATATGTATCCCCACTCCAGCCCTCAAACAATTCAATTACTAACCTTTCACGGCAAATTTCGATCCAAACTTTACTTCTTCAACATCACCCCATCCCCATATTGTCCTTGCGACAACTCTACACTTGAGACTCCTCACCACCTCATTTACACATGTTCACTGCTATCCACGTCTCGCTCAAACTTTAAATCCGCACTAAACCTAGTTCCCTACACCCCACTACCTAGCATAATACACTTCATCACGCACAATCCTGAACTACTAAACAAATTCCTCACCCACATCCTAAACACAAAACCCACAATAAACACTTAAACACTCTAATACATAACCTACCCCACAATCCACACAATACACAACACAATTGCTTACTCTCCTACATCAAGCATCCAGGCACTGCGACGAAAAGGGAACCATATATTTCATTTAAAATGTATATATTTTACTAACCAATATGGATACTCTATCCAGGAATGGTTATAAGTAGATGCTATTAATTAAAAAAAAGCCCGTCGTTCATATTTTCTTCGCATAATAACTTTACGAATTTATTTGTTGCGCCTTTGCTTTTCTCAAGATTTGGTTGCGCGTATTTAATGGTTTTGCTTCTTTTAAATCTTTCATTTTCTTCACAGTCCATAATCGATGATACGTGTGATTGCGTTCTTCCGACGCAGAATTGTGGGGCATCTACTCGACTTGGCGTCGTGGCGCGTATCGACCATCGCGCTACCGCCAATTCTGTCGTTTGCCCTAGCGCAAACCACACAGCCTTGGACTGCCTTCCGGCAATTCTTGAACTCGTGACCGACCTCAGCACAGTTACCGCACCACTGTACCTTCTCCCTGCACTGCATCGATCTATGGCCGTACTCGTAGCACCGGAAGCACTGCGTTATTGAGAAATGGTCTCGGACCCATACTCTTCGCCACCTCAGGTTTATAGGGTCAGCTAATATACGCCTCCGAATTGCAGGGGGTCACTTCGAAGGCTGCGTTGGCGAAGGTATCCCTAGGACCCTTTCCGCCAAATCTAAACTTCTTTCTCGGGTGGTCTTCTAGTTTCTTTGGCAGCAATTATTACAAAGAGTGAGGTTATAGTTACACCAAATGTTGCCAACAGGAGAAAAATACCCCAAATATCAACCTTTTAAGTCTGGTTTTCCAAAACCACAATTAACCTTGACCGATGCAAACACTCAAAGAAGAGTGAAAGATAAATAAACTTCAGTTTAGGCTTAATCTAAAGTTTAGTTAAACCTCTGAAAGCGGTGCAAACTGCCAATAATGATTCTACTTCAGCTTTTATGTAAGTATGTCCCTCTCCAGATGACTAGTGGCATTGTTCACTGTAGACTCCAACAGTTGCTTGAAATGTGCACTTTTTAAGAAGCTGATTACACTAGAACTATAATTGTCATTGTTGACTGTATTATGCATGCCCTCACTATCGTTCTGTCAGTGGTAATAGGCAGAGATGATTTCGCCTGGTTATGTTTAGTACAATCCATACAGGTATGGATTTTTTACCACTATCTAGCTTAAAGATTCATAATCTTTCACTACAAGGTATATGGGTTCTTACCAAGCAGATAGCACACAGCATATATTTATTTAGAGCATTTTTCCTACAATAGACACAGAGATTTAACAAGCAATTTTTATTAACACATTCATTTTCGGTCATAATAGTTTAACCTATTTTCTAAACTAGATTCGAATACCAGGCCTATCACACAATTTCTATGCAAGGCAGCGTAGTTTGTTGAATCGACGTGGTTTGATATTAGTTTAAAAAATCTAACTTTCTTAAGCTCAAATTCAAATTGAGCACCTCAAAATACGTTTGAAACATCAACTTTTATAGCAATACCACTTGCTATTATGATTCCAAGGAGCATCGTCGATAGTAATTTAAAAACTTTAAAGCTCTCGTGCCACATTAGAATTCTGTATCGAAAGTGTTCGAGATACTTTTAGGGATACATGAAATGTATACATAAGGCAATTGGTACAGAATGCGTTACTAGCGAGTTCTTTGAACTCAAAGTATAAAATCTCTGATACGGTCTGTTTTGATGTTTTCAATCACGTTCGATTGAAGTTTGAAGGCTGCTAAGGGATGAAACTGGATCTGGTAGTCTTACATCTTACAGAAAGATTTGGTTTTATCACGTATATGCTGAAGAGAATGGTTTTCATGCGTATCAGAACGTTTGCCATTTGCAATGAAACACGTCGTTTGCTGACAAAATTAAAGGACGTTCCAGCTTTAGTTGATACTCAAGAAATTGCAATTGTACTGTCACCAACAGACTAATAAGTGTGTGTTGTCGAATGCGGCCATAGGCTCACGTGAATTATACTGTTAATAACAGTAGGTCATGCTTAAATTAACCAAAAAGTTACTAAAATACTCGTCAAATATGTTTTACTGCAGCTGTTGCTATAGTGACTTACCTGTGAAGGCTCACCAAAGCTTTACAAATCAAATTACTTTGACATGGTGATGCTTTGGCCCGTTTCTTAATTGTGTCTACGTTTTATAATTTTGAATAACACGGGTCTCCAAAATTCTACAAAATAGGCTGTGATTGTTTAATGCAAGTGCATCCATAATTTAACATGGAATTCAAAAATTAAAAAATGTGGAAAACTTATATAAAATATTGGCGTTACGAAAGAAGAAATTGAATTTAAACAGACATGTCATACATAGAGAACATTGATTAAAGTACCCTAAATTTGTGAAAAGGCTATACATTTAGGGAACAAATCATATATATTGATGTGATGAGGCCATAAAATGTCATTGAATACCACATTCTGTGGGAAAAACCGACCCAAAACTGAGAAAATTAAATTTTCAAATATTTAATATTTACCTTGTTTAATATTTCTAGTAAGTCTTTGGCGCAAAGTGAAATTTGATGTAAAAGAACATACTCTAATACAGATTGCGTTGACACATACCATTTAAGAACGAAGCCCAATTTTTAAACAAGTCTTATCTGTGACAATCCATAGCATTGATTGATTTAAAAATCCATGTGTAAATATTTACTATCTTAAAAAATCTTAAAAACAAGTTTCATTACATTACCGCAGACTGAAAAGCTGTGGAACGAGTCTAAAGTGTAAAGATTAATCCACTTTATGAAAACTAAATAACTTCAATGTCAAGTTATCTTCTTTAAAATATATCATTTAAAACAAGTTCTAACCGGTGAAAATATATAAACCCGTATTTTTCTAAAATGTAAATTCGATAATCCATTGATCCCCTTTAGAAATATGAGTCAATAAACGCTGTTTAATTCAAAACGTTATAATATATTTGCAAATTTTTAATGCGATGTAGTTTAGTGTTAAAGAAGCCATTTTCGGGATGGTTCTAGAATCCATTATATTTACGTTAACAACAGTGTGAATAAATATACGTCAATTTGAGGAACGCGATAACACCGGGAAAGACTCTACAGTTAGATCAAATAACAAGTTCTAATGGTTATATATTACAAAAGCTCGTACTGGTAAAGGATTATCAACTAATAGTTTTATTCACTAATAATAAATGGAAATTTTTATGATCGCAATAAATATTAAACTGACGGTCCATTATAAAGAAACACGCAAAATTGCGGTTAGTTGTTACGTCATCATCATGTGGATATCTCACTTCCTGGAATGTGATCGAAACTAAAGAAAATGTCGTATTAGGATTGTGCTAATATAAAATCTGGAATTGAATGAGCGGGCATTCAACATTTAAGATTTGAACATAAGTACTTCGACATTCGATCGTTGATAGTTACCGGTGGCGATAAATTTATTGCTGCAATATAAATAATATGGTATTTTGGTGCAAGGTTGCCGGTTATTTTAATCTATCAGAAATAAAAGTACCTTTAAAAACTGATATACTTCGACGCATGAGAATTGATTAATTAAATGCAAATCTAATAATTTGGACAAGGAATTTTTTGATACAGTTAATTCTAATGGAAACAATGTTTTAGATAGCAATTATAAGCAAAGACAGGTGGTTATAGAGATATGAATACCAGCAAGACTTTAACGATCAAATGCAAAATCTTTGTTTTAAACCTAGAAAGATAATGTGTTGCAATAAGTAGATTAAGTTAGTATAAGTTTTTCCGCGTATACAAAATTATTTGGGAATGGATAGTTTTTATTTTAGCAATTTTGAGGTCAAATGTGGAGGTGATTGACCCTTACAAAAATTTAGGTCGCTGATCAGCTGCACTGAGACGGGGTAATAGAAAAATATTTAAATTATCCATAAAATTTTAAAGAAAATTTTGTGACTTACATATAAAATATTTTGGGGTTTTCTAGTTATCAACAAAAGAATATGTGAAGACTGTATAAAAATGTAACTAGTAATAAAATGTTGTTTCTTTCTAAACTCAAGCTGTAAATTGCATTTATAAGCTTTTTCATATCTGTGTGTAAGTAGATTTCTTAGATAATGTGTGTAGAAGAAAGATGTTTTTGAATGTATCAGGGATTGTTCATAAAATTATACTTGCAATGTTGAGATTTCTTTGATTCATTTCATTTTTGTAAAGTCCATATCATATTTATCCCTGAATTATCAAGAGGAAACGGGCATATTAAGGTAAGAACTCACACTTTCTATTAAGCTAGCATCCGTAGCATATTTCTTGGCTCTTAACATACATATATATATATATATATATATATATATATATATATATATGTATATATATATAATCGAGAGTTAGTTTAATGAGTCTTAAATTAATGAAAATAAAAAATTAATGGCAAGTGACTCAAATTCAGCCACGAGGGCATCCTGTCGACGCGTTTCGCCCTAATTGGGGCCGAATCGCTGAATTTGGCTGAATTTGAGTCACTTGCCATTAATTCTTTTTTATTTTTCATTAATTTAAGACTCATTAAACTAACTTCTCGATTAAATTATATCTTTGGCTATGGAAAAAGGCAGTTGAACCGGATCTCCTGTTGTTAAAACCTGCGATATTAGGTGAAACGATACGAAGACACAAATTGTGAGCTAGGTGATGCTGTACTTCCCATAAGGTGTCTGTATTAAATGTTACAAATTTGCTACTCCTGTCCTGATGAGCCCCAATTAGGGCGAAACGTGTCGACAGGATGCCCTCGTGGCTGAATTTGAGTCAGTTGCCATTAATTCTTTTTTATTTTATATATATATATATATATATATATATATTGCTGTGATATCCCCTTTCATCGATCAAGAACCTATGATGTGTAATGTTAAGTTATGGTTTTTGTCCCGACTAGCTTATTTAGTTAAATGAAGCAATTTTACAATACACAATATAATGATTAAATATTTACAACTCTCAAAATTTTCCCCTTTTCAGAAAATTTACATATACCAGATTTATGATATTTAAAGCCAGCAATACTATTCTTTTTGTTTATATTTGGGCCTTTGAACGTTCCAAGATACCTATTATCTTTGTCATAAATTGATCAATGAACCTACTATGTTTTGTTGACTTACAGATAAAGTGATAAGTATTGAACTAAAACAGTTTTTAATAATAAATTGGATCAAGATTGCTAACCTCTGATCTGCATTCCCTTGAGTTGTTTCGTGCTAAGTTTGAATATGTCCAAATTGAAAGTCGAATTTGGAAGTCGACTTTAAAATCCCATTTAAATCTCAGTGGTAAAATACAATTTAAATATCAGTGTCAAAAGCCAGTATAAAGTACCAGTAATAAAATACCAGTAATAAAATCCAATTTAAATTTCAGTGTTAAAATTTACTATTGAAATCCCAGTAATAAAAGCCCTGTTTTATTAATGTTAGAAATGGATTTTTAATTAAGTCGTTATTACTTACGCCTATAATAGATCGGCTTATTCGTTGCACAAATTCATACACTTTTCTAATAATTACACTTTGATTTTTGTTTCATTGGTTACGTAAAATAATTAGTATTTTCAAACATAGTCGTAGCCCAGTTTGAATGGTTACTAACTTGTTACTTCATTCTTATCGTATTTAAAACCGTACCTCTACTTGCATTTTATTGGTTCATACACGTGTTGGGACGACACCTTTATCTTTATCTTTATGTACTTCGGGATTTTCACCAATTATTTAGTTCAAATATTCAAATGCATGCCTGGCTCGTTACGTAATATTCTTACATATCATGGTATTATTTGAGAAATTCCAACAATTTCCTTTTATTAAGTCACGTATTCAATGTTTATTTCCTAGTATTGGATTTTTAAACAAATGTGAATTCTTCATGTCACGTACGATTTTCTAATAATGCTTAATTTAGATTGCGCGTACGATGATATTTTTAACGCAATTGTTAAATATTTGTAAAACCAATTCATATAGGTTTCTCATTGATTCAATTTTGATGCATTTTGTTGCGTTCTCAAATCTCACCTTAATTTGCAAACCACTCTTGGATATTTCCATGTTCTTATGGATTTAATCCCATGTATTTTATATACAGTGTGCTCTCAATTAACAATATGTATAGTGACCGATTTACTCTTATAATATCTTGAATTATGTGCTTTTCTTAAACTGGAAGTTGTCTTTATTTATTCTACCACCAATATGACTTAACCTACCCCTAAACTTCCCTATAATTATAGCAATATATATATATATATATATATATATATATATATATATTGATGTGGTAAAGGGTTGTATTAAAAGGTCATGTAGCACTATTCCGTAAACATTCAACACTACAAACCTGAGAAACTTAAAGAAAATTTGTGTATGTACTCAGTTTTCATAGTACGGTATTTGAGAAACACTCAGTATTTGAAAAACACCAAGTATATTAAGCACCAAACGCACAAACCCTGTGATTTAAAAACTTCATTTGCATAACGTAACTTAATTGTATATTTAAATAAAAATAGAGCGTTCTGCCCGTTTCTAAAAGTGCTCCTCATCAATTATAGCTACCAAACGCTACTCGATGAGAGAGATTATAAAGATGTATTTAAATGCATTCTAAAAAATTACAGTCTGAAGGTATCTCATTTCATTCTATCTTACGATAAAATTAAAAATAACGCAAAACATACAGTCGTGCTTTTGAAGAGCAACATGTATTTTAAATTAAAACGTGTACTTCATTGCTTCCAGAAAAATCTAAGTAATTCATAATTGCAGATAAGAGTTTAAATGTTTCTTTAATAATTCGCGAAACTACTGCATCAAGTAATAACGGCTGTGAGCGTATGACAGCTATTAAGCTTAATGATAACAGATTATCATGTAAAATGTATTAATTAATTATAGCTGCAAGTAATGGTATGTCACTTTCTGCAATATTGCGTCTTCTACATGAATGAGAAACGTAGAAACAGGGTTTTTTAGATTTTTGACGTAGTAAGATTTGGTACTATATAACCATTTAAAAGAGGCGGGTCGGAGTTCAATGTTTTACTACTTGTTACAGACGTCAGTCAATAGATAATAGTGAATCGGGTAAATGATAAATATTAAATACTTGTTTTAGAAAATAGGATAATTAACAAACAACTTTGAAAGTTATCAAGTAGAGGACTAAACTAATTTTTCGATTAATAAAAAATCATAAATTTCAGTAAAATGTATTTTAATTTGAATAGAAGCATATGGTCCATAAATTTGAAATGGTAAATTACTTTTAAAGAAATTGAACTATATGGGTATTGGAAGGCATGATTTTGAGCGTGTATACAAGTTTACGATATAAAAAGAAAAGTACAAAAGTACACTCTTTCTACTATTTTTTTATATTTTGGTGGGATTTATTTGCAGAATATAAGTTTCAATGATCTCTTGTGACCCCTTACCACGTCAATATATATATATATATATATATATATATATATATATTACTCATATTTAGACCAGGGTAGAAAATTAATGAATTACATAAAATAATTTTAATCACCGTGTATAAGGAATTTTATTAGATAATACGCTTTATTAAAACACCGTGGAGAATAAAAATTCATTCGTTTCAGTAAAAATAAGAGATTTAAAATCATGTACAAGACGCTTTATATCAAAAGAAACAGTATTAACAAGCTCTACGTGTAATGTATTTATTCCGAGGAAAGAAACAAATGGAAATTACGTGCAAAATTTATATTAATTAACCTTATTTTAAGTAACCGGTATGAAACAAAATGTACTGATAATAATTGAATATTTAATTAGGATTCACTAAAATTTAAAGGGTATTAATTTTAATTGAAGTTAATTGAACCGTTAGTAACATATAATATCTATGAAAACTTGTAAAAATCCAATAAAATAAAGCTCTGAGAATTAATAGTATGTTTGAACACCTGCGTAGTTTAAAAAGCTCATTCGGCGTAAATTTTGCAGATAATTAATGGTTACAAAGAATCTTGGAGAAACCGGGGCTTAATATTCACGGGAAGGCGCGATACGGGGTTATTTAACCCAGATAGTCCACATGGACTGAAATAATCGATAGTAAAGAATATCAATTTGCACCACTAAGAACAGGTTAGAGAAGGAAAGATAATGTGCGTAAGACAAAGACACTAATAATTAAAGGCGTGATATGAGCAACGTCACGAGGGTCACGATTGGTTGAAAATAAGATGCACATATGAGAGGTAAAAAACAACAATTTCTGTACAAAATTAATTAGTTATTCTCGGACATGTTTGCGTGCCGTGTGAGAATTTCTGAGATTTTCAACTGGCGAGTGCAAAATTCGTAAAAACCGACGCACAGGCGACGGAATGGGAACATAGCATGCGAAATTCTTTAGAATTGTCCGTTTTGGGGAACAGACCAACAGACAGGCTAACCGCTATATATACCGAGGTGAATATAAACAAGCTCTCTTACATCCGCGACTTGATTCAATACGTTAAACAGTGCATTTTAGTTTGATAGAATAATTTAAAGTTTGCTCGTATATTTTGGTGATTTAAAACAGTTTGTTATTTACGTGCTAACATGAATGTACTTGAGTGTATTTAGATACAAGGTAATAAAATTTAGTATCACTGTACCAATTAGTAAAATTTACAACGACAAATGAATACACCAAAAGTAGGCAGTTTTGGCGTATATTGGTGAAAGAAGTATGAATTTCTTTGCTATTTTTCGGGGGTGTTAATGATTAAATGGTTCATAAATGTGTCTGGATCCACGAAACAAGGGTCAGATATACACAGATGAGTTCTGGAAAAGCCCAGAAACAACTTTAAATAAATGGTGATGGAGAAAATTTGAAAAGCGTTGAAAATCAGAAGCTGTAAATATAACCCAGTTGGAATGGTGTGATTAACAAAAGGGACGATGTACATTGAAGCTACGAGTGCAGTAACCTTCAGGTAATTTATACTATTTTGTTTGAACTTTGATATTTTTGTGTGTGTTGAATTACTTTATAATTGATTTACTTTAAATGGACATTAGTGAAATTGTACTAACCATAAAATTTTAATGTTAAGGTGAAATTTGCTTGTTTAGGTAGAAAGGGGTATTTAGTATTGATGTTCTGGATTATGATGAAAATTTGGGTATGTCTTTGAGCTCAATTAGACGAACCTGGTTAATTAACGTAAAGGGGTGGTAGATGCTCCTTTGTACTCAGACTCGGTCTGCATATATTGTTATATTAATTAATAGGCATCCAACAAGGACTTTAATTCAGGATGCACATTTAAATGATAATAAATGTAATCTTGAAAATTTCTGATACTGAAATTTATGCTGAATTTTAATTTTGGAAATTTTAATGTATTGTGAATATTGATGTAAATAGAGTTAACGTTGATGTTTGTGGTAGGAATGTGTTTGTTTTTTCTATGAATGAGGATGAAGGTTTAACTAGAGGAGCAGCCGAGGCGATTAACAGAAGAAAGTCAATGGACCAGTTCAGTTAAGGTAATGAATAGCTTTTTGTAGGATTCACAGCATTCTGGACATCTAATTCGTAGGGGCTCAAATGTTTTTTTTTAAGGGCCAGTTCCCGCATTCAAAGGAGCATTTCACAGCATAATATGGCGACCCAAAAGTGAGGCTCGAGTTCCAAATAAAATTTTTGTGATTTTATTCCAGGAAACTGGCGATCTGAGAGAGAGAGTTTCTGTGTGTGTATAAATTTAAGAGTATTTTAGAGTGTGTGTGAGTGATTAGAACGTATGCAGAGAAAGGAGTGGTTAAGGAGTCAAGGAGTGGAAATTGGAAGTGACGATAGTGCATTGTGTGGGAAAAATTCGAAAATGGAAGAAGCTGGAGGCAGTAGAGATCAGTCGAGGACGGAATCAGGGGATCAAGGAAACGAGATGATGATGCGAATGCTAGAGGAAATGAGATCGAGTAGGGAAGAAGCTAATAGGAAGTTTGAGGAGATTAGAGAAATGAGTGCTGAATCGAATAGGAAAGTTGACCGAATGAATGAGACATTAACAGGAGTTAGGGAAACCCTAAGTGAGAAAATAGATAAGACGAATAAAGAAGTTTCAGAATTTAAAAATAGTCTTACCGTGAAACTGGGGGAAGTAGAAAATCGGGTTGATAAAATGAGCGTGATATTACAGGTCTTCGACAGGAAATGGGACATTTAAGGTCCGAAGTACGCATTTTTGTGAAGAAGAGATTAATATAAAAATGACTGAAGTAACGGACTCATGTAGGGATCAGTTAGGCAGGGTAGAACGCGAAGTTAGTAGTATCAAATACAACATGTCAAGTTTAACGGGGGATGGTCCCAGATTTTCTACAGGTGGAGTAGCATTGGACCAACACATGAAGTTTTATGGCGATAACAGGGTAAATCCACAAATTTTTATTAATAGCGTAAGAAATCTAGTGGGAAATTTATTTGACGAACAGACTAAACTGAATACGATAAAGGCTTTATTAAAGGACAACGTGGAAGCATGGTACAATTTAGTAGGACAGGACATAGACACGTATCAGGACTTTGAAAACAAATTTTTAAAGCACTACTGGAGTGACCACAGACAAGACCAGGTACGAGACGACTTAATCACAGGAAAGTTTAAGGGAGAATTTTCAGGAAGTAGGGAGCAATATGCTATACGCAAGTATAGCATAGCAAAGCAACTGAACCCACCACTGACGGACCGACAAATTATTAAGTATTTATCACGACACTTCGAGGTAGACATAAGACAACACGTAGCACTACAGAACATAGTGGACAGAGAAATGTTTCTAGAATACTTGCAGAGGTACGACGACGTAAGTAGTGGACGACCTCGGGAAAATAGGGAAAGACAGATCAACACAGTTAGGTTTGACAATAGACGGGACAACTACGCTAGACGGGGTTCAGTTACGGATACCAGCGACAGAATTGGGAACAGAGACGACCATATGTTAGGAGTAATAGTTTAGGAAGGGGACCTGCACCGAGACCGGGACCTACCAGAATGAATAGTTCACCAGACATGAGCGGGACTGCTAATACAGACACGGAACGAGTGGAAACGCCTAGGACATACGCTGAGGTGACGGCTAGACCAGGACCAAGTAGGGAAAACAGACCTGGACAGGATTTTTAGAACGCGACAGACCACTAGATTTCAGTGTAAATGTATATGAACATCCACGGGAATTTTTCAAAATTGAGGAGGAAGTAGAGCCAGAAACTAAGGAAAATTTATGTTTGCCAATTATTAATTTAGAAATTTTGAGAATAATGTAGAAGTATTACTTGATACAGGGGCAGAGGCGAGTTTAATATCGGAGGAATTCGTCAGCAAAATTAGGGATAAGGTTTGTGATAGAATTATGCCTATAAAGCGTGGCCATTTAGTAGCTCCAAATAAAAAGAAGTTTGCTGTAGTAAATAGTGTTGTGGTGCTTAGGATAGATATAGGAGGTTTAAGCTGTGAACAGGAGTTTGTAATTGTACCTGGACTGAAGTTTCAGAGCATTTTAGGTGTTGACTGTATGATGAAGTTAGGGTTTTGATAGATATGGAAAGGAAGGTAATAAGGATTAAGGATAGGGTAGTGCCATGGAAGGGCAGTTATGAAGTCACAGAGGATGACACAGGGTTTAGTATTAATGTAGTAGAGGTAGAGGATGATGAAGTTAAACAGATCAACACGATAAGATGTCCAGAGGATAGGAGAGTAGAGGTTCAAGCTTTATTACAAAAACATGCAGAAGTAGTGGGGGTAGAAGCAGCATATCAGGAGCAGGTGAAGGCGAAATTAAGTAAAGATGGCAAGTTTGTTTTTAATCAAGTAGATTTAAGGGATTCATTCTGGCGGATTCCATTACATAAGAATTCTAGGAGGTACATAGGATTTTCCGTAGAGGGAAAAATCGATAATTGTAAGGTAGTATCGGTTGGTTTGTCGGCAGAAAGGAAGAAAACAATAATAAATGAGAAACAGACAAGTGTAGGGACTGAAGAAGAAGTAATATTTAAGAGTCAGGATAATAGGGATGATAAGTTTATTGTATGTGAAATAATAGGGATGTTAAGTATAGATATAGAAGGGGAAGAAATAGGGATGAAGAGTATTAGGATGGTAAGAAGAAAGACGTGGAGGGTCAAGAAGAGAGTTAGATTTAAATAACTTAATGAACAAAGGATAGAGATAGGTGAATTTTAGTATAGATATAGAATAGAGAGTAGAATAGGTGTATAATAGAGTAAAATTTAAAAATATAGGGATAGAATAGGTGTATATAGAAAAGTAGAAGTAGGTGTGTATAGAAAATAAAGCTAAGTATAGGATAAATATGGGAGATAATTAGAAATAGGTTTAGGATGAGAATAAAGAGTAAATGTAGGAAGAAAATAAGATAGATTAAGTGTAGATATTTCATATAAGATTAGTGGAGAGTTAGGAATAGAGTAAGAGTAGCATGAAGTTAGGGATAATTTCAGTTTATAGAATTAGGTAAAAGTTAGGAATAGGATAGGTATATAGGATGTATATAGGATTAGATGGATAAGTAGGATGAAGTTAGGGATAATTTCAGTTTATAGAATTAGGTAAAAGTTAGGAATAGGATAGGTATATAGGATGTATATAGGATTAGATGGATAAGTAGGATGAAGTTAGGGATAATTTCAGTTTATAAAATTAGGTGAGAGTTAGGAATAGGATAGGGATATAGGGTAGGTGTAAATATTTTTTTTTGGATTGGAGATAAAGTAGGTAAGTTAGATAGATAAGGGTAGAGAGAAATAGGCAATATTTTTTGTAATTTTTTTTGTCTAAATGCTTTATATTTGCATTCAAATAAGTGGGATTATTTGTATTCAAATAGGGGGAAAATACTCATATTTAGACCAGGGTAGAAAATTAATGAATTACATAAAATAATTTTAATCACCGTGTATAAGGAATTTTATTAGATAATACGCTTTATTAAAACACCGTGGAGAATAAAAATTCATTCGTTTCAGTAAAAATAAGAGATTTAAATCATGTACAAGACGCTTTATATCAAAAGAAACAGTATTAACAAGCTCTACGTGTAATGTATTTATTCCGAGGAAAGAAACAAATGGAAATTACGTGCAAAATTTATATTAATTAACCTTATTTTAAGTAACCGGTATGAAACAAAATGTACTGATAATAATTGAATATTTAATTAGGATTCACTAAAATTTAAAGGGTATTAATTTTAATTGAAGTTAATTGAACCGTTAGTAACATATAATATCTATGAAAACTTGTAAAAAACCCAATAAAATAAAGCTCTGAGAATTAATAGTATGTTTGAACACCTGCGTAGTTTAAAAAGCTCATTCGGCGTAAATTTTGCAGATAATTAATGGTTACAAAGAATCTTGGAGAAACCGGGGCTTAATATTCACGGGAAGGCGCGATACGGGGTTATTTAACCCAGATAGTCCACATGGACTGAAATAATCGATAGTAAAGAATATCAATTTGCACCACTAAGAACAGGTTAGAGAAGGAAAGATAATGTGCGTAAGACAAAGACACTAATAATTAAAGGCGTGATATGAGCAACGTCACGAGGGTCACGATTGGTTGAAAATAAGATGCACATATGAGAGGTAGAAACAACAATTTCTGTACAAAATTAATTAGTTATTCTCGGACATGTTTGCGTGCCGTGTGAGAATTTCTGAGATTTTCAACTGGCGAGTGCAAAATTCGTAAAAACCGACGCACAGGCGACGGAATGGGAACATAGCATGCGAAATTCTTTAGAATTGTCCGTTTTGGGGAACAGACCGACAGACAGGCTAACCGCTATATATACCGAGGTGAATATAAACAAGCTCTCTTACATCCGCGACTTGTTTCAATACGTTAAACAGTGCATTTTAGTTTGATAGAATAATTTAAAGTTTGCTCGTATATTTTGGTGATTTAAAACAGTTTGTTATTTACGTGCTAACATGAATGTACTTGAGTGCATTTAGATACAAGGTAATAAAATTTAGTATCACTGTACCAATTAGTAAAATTTACAACGACAAATGAATACACCAAAAGTAGGCAGTTTTGGCGTATATTGGTGAAAGAAGTATGAATTTCTTTGCTATTTTCGGGGTGTTAATGATTAAATGGTTCATAAATGTGTCTGGATCCACAAAACAAGGGTCAGATATACACAGATGAGTTCTGGAAAAGCCCAGAAACAACTTTAAATAAATGGTTAAGGAGAAAATTTGAAAAGCGTTGAAAATCAGAAGCTGTAAATATAACCCAGTTGGAATGGTGTGATTAACAAAAGGGACGATGTACATTGAAGCTACGAGTGCAGTAACCTTCAGGTAATTTATACTATTTTGTTTGAACTTCGATATTTTTGTGTGTGTTGAATTACTTTATAATTGATTTACTTTAAATGGACATTAGTGAAATTGTACTAACCATAAAATTTTAATGTTAAGGTGAAATTTGCTTGTTTAGGTAGAAAGGGGTATTTAGTATTGATGTTCTGGATTATGATGAAAATTTGGGTATGTCTTTGAGCTCAATTAGACGAACCTGGTTAATTAACGTAAAGGGGTGGTAGATGCTCCCTTTGTACTCAGACTCCGGTCTGCATATATTGTTATATTAATTAATAGGCATCCAACAAGGACTTTAATTCAGGATGCACATTTAAATGATAATAAATGTAATCTTGAAAATTTCTGATACTGAAATTTATGATGAATTTTAATTTTGGAAATTTTAATGTATTGTGAATATTGATGTAAATAGAGTTAACGTTGATGTTTGTGGTAGGAATGTGTTTGTTTTTTCTTTGAATGAGGATGAAGGTTTAACTAGAGGAGCAGCCGAGGCGATTAACAGAAGAAAGTCAATGGACCAGTTCAGTTAAGGTAATGAATAGCTTTTTGTAGGATTCACAGCATTCTGGACATCCAATTCGTAGGGGCTCGAATGTTTTTTTTTAAGGGCCAGTTCCCGCATTCAAAGGAGCATTTCACAGCAATATATATATATATATATATATATATATATATATATATATATATAGTTAATGTGAATCTTGATGAGAAAAGATCTTTTCAGCAGTATATCTTAGCAAATAATGCGAAAATCGCATCTGAAATAAAAATTGTTAACCTTTAAAATGAATCGATTAGTTTATGTAGCTCAAAGTCACAAGGTTTAAAGGTGTCTGTAAATATTACACAAAATGCACTAATCAATCGAATTATGGTGTGAGAAATAGATACAGTAGATTAAGATAATTTATTTTTGAACATTAGAACGCGGTCAAATATAAATTTAAATAACAAACAACGCAAATGACTGCCTTATCCTTTCCAAAATAGAGTGTTATTGAAAAGATTATGCAACTAACATGTGGAGGTAAACAGAACTATCAGAGCAAAGTTCCAAACATTCTACTATGTTGCAAAGCAGACCTGTTCAAATCAGTCATTAACTTGCTATTTTAGCATGAGGTCAATAATGGTGAAAATAATCGGAAATCATATGCATTTCAGTCGCTAAAAGTGTATAAAACACTTTATTTGTCGAGAAATTCAGGTTTTTAAACCGTAGCAATTTTTGCGATATCGAGAAATGGAATAGGTGGCCACGTCTTCTATGCACAGAAGGGTCTTGCTTGCCGCCTCAAGGACCATACAAAATTAGTCGAATGGTATAAGACTTAATACTTACAGCTAACACTTAATTCTTACTATAAAATCCAGGTAGGAATGTGGTTGCGTATTTTGCACTCCCTGCGTTGATTAAGAGAAGACGTACTCCTATATTGCTAAAAGATATGCTCCCCTTACATTTGATTTCCGAATACTTCACTTAAAGGAACTACACTGGTCACAGTTTTTTTACCTAGAAATTCTGAATTATGTCGAATTCTTGCTATTCCAAGCAAGTTCGGAATCTCTAACGTGCATGACAAGACACACGCGGGTCTACATTTAGTTTTGTGTTTAGTTTTGTGAAAAATACTCGTTTAACATTTTTCAAGCGGTTTGTGTCGGAAATCGATCGCAGGACCTAAGTTATGGAACCGTTTTCCAAGATATGCCCAGGCCAAATTGAAAACAAATGGTACCGTTTGCACTTTTGCTTAATGCCTAGCGGAAGACAGCGGTGATACGTAGTCAGACGGAGGTCCCCGCACCTCTGTCCTAATAAGGTAAGGTAGCAACCTTTTAAACTATACAACGACTTAGAAAAGAAAAGAAAAAATAAAAAATGGAAAGCTCTATAGATGGAGGTTGGATAATTAGAGCCTCGTAGCAACCAGGTTTAAATGAAAGAAGAAGGCTTTGAATTGAGTAAAAGCAATAGAATAAATATGGATACCAAAGCACTGCTCAACTAGTCAAATTGTTGTTGGCATAGTGGGCCAAGGCCCGACTGTCCTTAGCCACAGACCAACTGCTTTTATCTGTAGATCGTTGTTGCCGTTATGGTAACAGGGTAAATGGATCCCGACTACCATGGCGATGATGTGCTGATTCACTTCCGATGGAGTGCAAGCTAAGTATCCCGACACGTGTAGGTATATAACTTGTCTTCTTTTTGTGTCTATCAAGGGAGTACTCTTTATCAGCGTTTGGTGTAGTTACGTGACAAGAAACGTGAAACTGTTGGACTATTGTTTGTAGCTGCAAATCGATATTAGAATCGCTCTACAAGTGCGATGTACCATTTTTAAACATGCTTGTCAGAAAAACGCGCACGTTTATTTTCTTTACTGATTAGTTTATTTTTCAACAGGTGTTACGTACAATTTTAAAAATGTTTGACAAAAGCTCTCACACGTTTATTTTCTTTACTGATTAGTTTTTTATGTAAAATACGAGATGCGCACTTCGTATTTAAATTACTAAGTCGTCCGTATAATATAATTGTTTGCTTTTAAATAGTAACTCTTAATTTATTTCTCTTGCTTATTTGTATAGAATCCTTTATTTATTCTTGTTGTAATAGAAAATCGTTGCGATGTGCTTTTTGGTATTTATGTGAATCCCCTCACTCTCCACGTTTGATAGTGAACTTGGCATTTCTACGTTTCTTTCGGCTACGACTAGGTACGTAGCAAGTTGTACACCCCTGAAAGAATTCCTTTTGTATTATTGAACTCGCACCTCTTCACTAACCTAGCTGGCTGTTGCGTTTCAGGTCATTAGCGTAAAATTTACGTGTAACAGCGCGCGCACAAGTCTATCACGGGAGCGCTTCCAATAACTTGAAAATTCGCCACCACTTGTATATTACGCATCGTTATTGGTGGACTCACGTCATGTCCGTTTCACTACCGGCGAGAACCGCCTATACCACAAAATTACATGATAATAAAAAATTATTTCTCTGAACATCCCCGAGGAATACCTAAACCACATTAAATATGCGCAATATTCTAAATAATATTAACACAATAATCCCCGAAAATTAATTATTTACTAAAATAATTTGCGGAGCGCTTTTTAACACGTAACAAAGGATCAACCTCCAATTAAAAATGTTAGAAGTTGATGAAAACTAAAATTAATGAAAGTTAGTGCGGCAGATTTTAATCTACATTAGGGCAAACAAGACATTATGTAACCTGTCGATTTGCATTTAATATCCAAATTATTGATTTTGGTTCTTTTTACACGACCCTAATATTTGATATTTATGAACGAACATTAGTTAGAAATCTAATCAGAAGTTTTGAAGTTGATATTTACGCAGTTCTCATGATATCGTCTTATGAAAGTAAATTAAAGAAAGTGAAAGCTTACGTCTGTCGTTCCTTTTTAAACTGATAAAAATGAAATGGCGTTGGGGTGAGTAAGTGTGGCCGCATTATCATCAATGCATGTGAAGCAAATTCATTTGCAACGTTCTTATACAAAGAAGGACACAAGTCAATTTTGTCAAAATTACACAACGTTTTATAAAGTTCTTGTACATGGTTTGACTCGGCTAAAGTTAATTTGTTTCGCCGATACATTCAAGCATAAAACTACTAAGGAAATACGTGGTCATAATTCCAAGAGAAAATCTGTTTTGCTGTCCATTTTATGTTCAATTTACAGCAAATTTCAAATTTTGGAGGTTTGTATAAATTTTCGTCAAAAATAACATCCAACTGCGCCTATTTGCTAGGAGTTACATGGCTGATAACGCAAATATTATTTTAACCCATGAATTAATTAGAATTGTAATTTAATTATGAACCCTGCATCTCAGTTCCTCTACATAGGGCTTTTAGCAGGTGCCACTGTAGCACGTATAACACATATAAATGCAACACTCTTTAAGTCGCACTATTTCTGGTCAAAAATTCTCATAGTCGATTACTTTAATCCTCTATGGTCCTATTATAAGTAGTAGATAAATTATAAAGCTTTTAAGCTGTACGTACACGTATTGTGGGTTGTGCTATATTAAGGCGCTAAAACGCCTTTATTACAAACATCTGTGTGTCGTTTTAAACAGTCATCCCGTTGTCTTTTAATGCATGCGCCAATGAAAAACGTTTTCCGGTTGTGTGTCCTAAAGTCTCGCGAAAATGCTTAAAACTTTTTGGGGGAGGTGCGCAATCTACGAATTGCCCTTTATATTTAGTAACACGGATTTTGGTTAGTTCCATAAGTGATCTCCCGTTGATGGTTCGTAAGAAGTTTACTTTTAATCATTAGTAATACTCCTTATTTACAGCGCTAATTTAGGTACAAAATAATACCGAAACAACTGTTAGTTTTATTGGCGTTTTAAATACACGTAGAACACCTAGTACACGTCTTATTATTATGTGAAACCCTAAAGATAGTGGTTGGGAACATCATCTATCACACAGGATTTGAGTTTTATCAATCTTCATTACTGTTTGATATAGTAGTTTCAACACTTATAATTTATTCCGATTAATAAAGTAAGCGAGATTTTTATGGCAGCTAATGTATTGTTTATGATCTATACTATTACAAATACGTTGGCGCAAATATCCCTAGAGCCATTTCCGCCAAACCTAAACTTCTCTCTCAGGTGCTCTTCTAGTTTCTTTGGCAGCAATTATTACAAAGAGCGAGGTTATAGTTACACCAAATGTTACCAACAGGAAAAAAATACCCCATGTATCAATCTTTTAAGTATGGTTTGTCAAAACCACAATTAACCTTGACCGGTGTAAACACTCAAAGAAGAGTAAAAAATAAACTTTAGTTTAGGCTTAATCTGAAGTTTAGTTACACCCCTCTTGTAACTGGAAGCGATGCAAACGGCCACTGATGATTCTATTTCAGCTTTTATAGTAATTCCTTCTCCAGGTGACTAGTGGCATTGTTCACTGCAAACTCCAATAGTTGACTGTATTATGCATGCATGCCCTCCACCTTTACTGTCAGTGGTAGTAGGCAGAGATGATTTCACTTGGTTATGTTTAGTACAATTCATACAGGTATGATTTCTTTACCACTATCTAGCTTAAAGATCCCTGATCTTTCAGTACAAAATGCATTGGTTCTTACTGTGCAGATAGCACAAGGCACATATTTATTTACTGCATTTTTCCTACAATAGACTTAAAGATTTAACAAGCCATTTTTTCTAACACGTTCACTTTTGGCCATAATAGTATCATCTATTTTCTAAACTAGATTCGAATATAAGGCCTATCACACAATTTCTATGCAAGGCAGCGTCGTTTGTTGAACCGACGTAGTTTGATATTAGTTAAAAAATCTAACTTTCTTAAGCTCAAATTCAAATTGAGCACCTCAAAATACCTTTACAACATCAACTTTTATAGCAACATCACTTGCTATTATGATTCCAAGGAGCATCGTCGCTAGTAATTTAAAAACTTTAAAGCTTTCGTGTCACATTAGAATTCTGTATCGAAAGTGTTCGAGATACTTTTAGGGATACATGAAATGTATACATAAGGCATCTGGTACAGAATGCGTTACTAGCGAGTTCTTTGAACTCAAAGTATAAAATCTCTGATACGGACTGTTTTGATGTTTTCAATCACGTTCGATTGAAGTTTGAAGGGTGTAAGGGATGAAACTGGATCTGGTAGTCTTACATCTTACAGAAAGATTTGGTTTTATCACGTGTATGCTGAAAAAAATGATCTTCATGCGTATCAGAACGTTTGCCATTTGCAATGAAACACGTCGTTTGCTGACAAAATTAAAGGACGTTCCACCTTTAGTTGATACTCAAGAAATTGCAATTGTACTGTCCCCAACAGACTAATAAGTGTGTGTTGTTGGATGCGGCCATAGGCTCACTTGAATTACACTGTTAATAACAGTAGGCGTGGTTAAATTAACCAAAAAATTACAAAAATATATGTCGAATATGTTTTACTGCAGCTGTTGCTATAGTGTCTTACCTGTGAAGGCTTACCAAGCCTTTACAAGTCAAACTACTTTGCCACGGTGCTGCTATGGCCCGTTTCTTGATTGTGTCAACGGTTTTGAATTCTGAATAACACGGATCTCGAAAATGCTACAAAATAAGCATGTGATTGTTAAATGCAAGTGCATCCATAATTTAACATGAAATTCAAACATAAAAATGTGAAAAACTTATGTAAAATAATGGTGTTAGAAAAGAAGAAATTGGATTTAACATACATGTCATACATAGAGAACATTGATTAAAGTACTCTAAATTTGTGAAATAGCTATACATTTAGGGAACAAATCATATATATATATATATATATATATATATATATATATATTGATGTGATGACGTCATAAAAGATAATTGAATACCATATTCTGTGAGAAAAACATACCAAAAACTGAGAAAATAAAATTTTCAATTTATACCTTCTATAATATTTTTAGTAAGTCTTTGACTCAAAGTGAAATCCCAGGTAAAAAAACACGCTCTAATACAAATTGCGTTGACACATACCATTTAAGAACTAAGCCCAATTTTAAAACAAGTCTAATCCGTGAAAATACAAAAGCATTGATTTAAAAATCCGTGTGTAAATATTTACTCTCTTGAAAAGTATCTTAAAAACAAGTTTTATTACAATAACGCAGACTGAAAAGACTGCAGAACGAGTCTAAGGTGTAAAGATTCATTCACTTTATGAATACTAAGCAACTTCAATGTCAAGTTATCTTCTTTAAAATATATCATTTAAAACAAGTTCTAACTTTCAAAAATATAAAAATCCGTATTTTTCTAAAATGTAAATTCGACAATGCATTCATCTTTTTTAGAAATATCAGTCAGTAACGGCTATTTAATTCAAAACGTTACTACACAATTGTGAGTTTTTAATGTGAATTATTTTAGTTTTAAAGAGGCAACTTTTGGGATGGTTGTGGAATCTATTATATTTACGTTAACAAGCAATGTAAATAAATTCGGGGAATGCGATAATACCAGGAAAAACTATACAGTCAGATAAAATAACAAGTTTTAATGACTATATATTACAGAAGCTCGTACTGGAGAAAGATAATCAATTAATAGTTTCATTTATTACTAAAAGATGGAAATTTTTATGATCGCAATAAATTTTAAACTCACGGACCATTAAAGAAAAACACGCAAATTGGCGGTTAGTTGTTACGTCATCATCATGAGGATAATTCACCTCTTAGAATGTGTTCGAAATTCTAAAAAATATGACGCATTAAAATTGTGTCAATATCAAAACCGGAATTGAACAAGGAGCGCGCATTTAACATTTAAGATTTAAACATAAGTACTTCGGCATTTGATCATTGATAGTTATTGATGGCGTTAATTTATTGCTGCAATATAAATAGTATGTTATTTTGGTGCAAGGTCTCCGGCTATTGTAATTTATCAGAAATAAAAGTACTTTCGAAAACTGATATACTTCGACGTATGACAATTAGTTAAAAAGCAAATCTAAAAATTTGGAACAAGGAATTTTTCGATATAGTTAATTTTGATGGAAACGATCTATTAGATAACAATTATAAGCAAAGACAGGTGGTTCTAGAGATATGAATACCAGCAAGACTTCGACGATCTAAAATGCAAAATCTTTGTTTTAAACCTAGAAAGACAATGTGTAGTATTACGTAGATTAAGCTAGTATACGTTTTTTTGCGTATAGAAAATTATTTGGAACTGGATAGTTTTTATTGTAACAATTTTGTGACCTGATCTGGAGGTGATTTGACCCTTACAGAAGTTTAGGTCGCTGATCAGCTGAACTAAGGCGGAGTAATAGAAGAATATTTAAATTATCCATAAAAATTTTAAAGAAAATTTTGTGACTTAGATATGAAATATTTTAGGGTTTTCTAGTTATCAACAAGGAGTATGTGAAGACCGTATTAAAATGTAAGTAATGATGAAATGTTGTTTCTTTCTAAACTCAAGCTGTAAATTGCATTTGTAAACTTTTTATACTTGTGTGTAAGTAGATTTCTTAGATAATGTGTGTAGAAGAAAAATGTTTTGAATTGTGTCAGAGATTGTTCATAAAATTATACCTGCAATATTGAGATTTCTATGTTTCATATCATTTTCGTATAGTTCATATCATATTTATCGCTGAGTTATCAAAAGGAAACGGGCATATTAAGGTAAGAATTCACACTTTCTATTAGCTAGTATCCGTAGCATATTTCTCGGCTCCTAACATTTGATTTGATAAAGGGTTGTATTGAAAGGTCATATAGCACTATTCCGTGAACATACAGCACTATAAACCCGAGAACCAGAAAAATTTTATGTAAATACTCAGTTCGATAGTATAGTAATTGAGAAACACTCAGTATTTGAAAATAAAAGTATATTATGCAGTAAATGTACAAACCCTGTGATTTAGGAAGCTTCATTTGCATTACGAAACTTAATTGTTTTTTAAATACAAATAGAGTGTACTGTCAGTTTCTAAAAATGCTCCTCATCAATAATTACTACCAAATGTGACTCGATGAGCGACATTATAAAGATGTATTTAAACGCGTTCTAAAAAAATTACAGTCTGCAGGTATCTCATTTCATTTATTCTTATGATAAGATTAAATCCAACGCAAAACATACAGCCGTGGTGTTAGAGATGAACGTGTATTTTAAATTAAGACGCGTACTTTATTTCTATAAGTAAAATCTAGGTTATTCATAATAGCAGATAAGGGTTTAAATGTTTATTCAACTACTACATCAAGTAATAACGGTTGTGAGCGTATGGCAGGTATTAAGCTTAAAGATAGCAAATAATTGTGTAAAATGTATTAATTAATGATAGCTGCAAGTGATGGAATGCCACTTTCTGCAATATTGCGTCATCTACATGAATGGGAAACAGAAAAAATTCCCATGTGCCCAGGGCTTTCTAGATTTCTAACGTAGTAAGATTTGGTACTATATAACCAATTAAAGAAGGCCGGCCGGAGTTCAGTGTTTCACTACTTTTTACAGACATTAGTCGATAGATAATGATGAGTCGGGTTAATGACCAATATTAAATACTTGTTTTAGAAGATAAAATAATTAACAAACGACTTTGAAAGTTGTCAAGTAGAGGACTAAACTGATTTTTAGATCAATGAAAAATCATTAATTCCAGTAAGATGTATTTTAATTTGAATAGAAGCCATAAGGTCTATAAATTTGAAATGCATTTAATGGTGAATTACTTTTAAAGAAATTGAACTATATGGGTATTGGTTGTACGTGTATACAAGTTTACAATACAAGGAGAAAAGTAATAAAGTACATTCTTTCTACTATTCTTTTATACTTTGGTAGGATTTATTTGTGGAATTTGGGTTTCAATGACCTTTCGTGACCTTTTATCATGTCAATATATATATATATATATATATATATATATATATTATAAATATTGGGGATACAGTCAGATTGCGTACTTATTTAGAATAAACTTCTTTTAACCATTTCAAGCTTTCGATATGACGTATGAACAAAAACCTGTCCATGTCATATAGATGTCATATTATGTTTGTATAATTGTAAACTTTATAATCTATCCTGATGAAGAAAATAAACGATTTTCGAAAGCTTGAAATGGTTAAAAGAAGTTTATTCTAAATAAGTACGCAATATGACTGTATCCCCAATATTTAACTTACATATACATTATAAGAACAGTCAATATTACTAATTTTATATATATATATATATATATATATATATATATATATATGTGTGTGGATGTTTCCTCCCCTGTGAAGTAATAAAGTTATTGTTTTGTTAATGGCTATATAACTACTAGTGCGATTTGTATTCGTCATTAAGCTCTTATTATTTTCATAAGAGTTTGTTTACAGATACATCTTATTTTATATATTGTTCTACACAATTTCTTACTGCGGACTGCAAATACTTTTATATATATATATATATATATATATATATATATATATTGAAGTGAATCTTGATGATGAGATCTTTTCAGTAGTATATCTTAGCAAATAGTGTGAAAATCGCATCTGAAATAAAAATTGCTAATCTTTAAAATGAACCAATTGGTTTATGTAGCTCAAAGTCACAAGGTTTAAAGATCATGCTGTAAATATTACACTAATTATTCGAAGTATGGTGTGAGAAATAAATACAGTAGATTGAGATAATTTATTTTTGAACATTAGAACGTGGTCAACCACAACATTTATTCATTTGTAGGCATTATAAAATTGAAAGTATGTCACTTCAAGGAATCATAGATTTATGAGACGCCCAAAATATAAATTTAAATAACAAATAACGCAGATAAGTCTTATCCTCTCCAAAATAGTGTTATTAAAAAGATTATGCAACCAACATGTGGAGTTAAACAGAACTATTAGAGCATAGTTCCAAACACTTTACTATGTTGCAAAGCAGATGTGTTCAAATCGGTCATTAACTTGCTATTTCAGTATGAGGTTAATGAAGGTGAAAATAATCGGAAATATTATGCACTTCAGTCGTTAAAAGTGTATAAAAACAAATTAGTTCCCGAGAAATTTAGGTTATCAAACCGTAGCAAGCTTTGCGATATCAGAAACGAAATAGGTAGCCACCCGATCATCAGACTACGTCATCTGTGAACAGAAGGGTCCTGTTTGCCGCCTCACGGACCACACAAAATTAGTCGATAGTATAAAATGTTGCAGCAACAAAACGTTACGTTAGCAGTTTAGTCAGTGATGCTGCGTTAACGGTAAATTTCTTATTCCTACCCTACTAAATACAAAGCTAACTGGCAGGTTAGGCTATTTTCATTTGCACATAATCCCTACCTTTGATCATAGATTCCAAATGCTCGAAACAACAATTATATAAAATTTCAAAGATACCTTCAAAGAGAGTGATAAATAAATAACCATTTATTGTTTAGAGTATCAATTAGCTAATGTAATATCTCAAAGATATTTTCATAGAGAAATATAAGTAACCGTTTTTAGTTTAGTATCAATTAGATAAGATGGAATCTCAAAGAAAGAGAAATATAACAAATAATAATTTATGATTTGCAGGCATTACTCTTGGCAATGGCCACCGTTCCTCTTTTAAATAGAAAAGAAAGGGCTCCCAAGAGAGTAGAGTGATTTTGTACGGTTCTAAAAAGATCCAAGTAGGATTGTGGTTGGGTATCCTGCATCCCTGCGTTGATTAAGAGAAGATATACCCCTATATTGCTAAAACATATGCTCCCCTTACATTTGATTTCCGAATGCTTTACCTAAGAGTACTACACTGGTCACAGTTTCTTTTATCTAAAAATTCTGAATTATGTCGAATTCTTGCTATTCCAAGCAAGTTGGGAATCTTTAACGTGCGCGACAAGACACACACGGGCCTTCATTTAGTTTTGTGAAAAATACTCGCCTAACATTTTTCAAGCAGTCCGTGTCGGAAATATATCGCGGGACCTTGGGCTTAGTAGTCACACGCGAATCAACTAAGTCATGGAACCGCTTTCGAAGACCAAATCGAAAACAAATTGTAGTGTTGGCACTTTTGTGTAATGCTTAGCGGAATACAGCAGTAATAGTAGTCAGACGGAGGTCCGTACACCCCTGTCCCAATATCGTAAGGTAACAACATTTTAAACTATGCAACGACTTAAAAAATAAAAAAAAATAAAAAGAAAAATGGAGAGGTTTAACAGAAAAAAAGAAGGGTTTGCATCGAGTAGAAGCAAATAGAAAAATTATGAATAGCAAAGTACTGCTCAACTAGTTGGCAGGTGTAGAGAGGGGGATAATCACTCTAATGCGATGGACGGTTGCCTCAAGGTCCACTGGAGGGAAAGCTTATCTGAAACGGAGCTGTGCGGCAAGCATTCTAGAAACAGGGTAGAGAGTAGATAATGTCCATACTGAAACAGATCAGTTTGAGGGACTACCTACTGCGTAAGCTACAAAATAAAGTTGCTCATTCTAACATGTTAATTAAAAATTTCTAGACTCCAGATGGAACCTTGACAGATCCTCTTTCTACCGAGTGCATCCGCGGTGGTGAGAAAATTAGACGAAAATTGAAACGACACACCCAACTATACCTTTGACGTAGTTTCAAAAACAGTAGCTACCACAAAGATACAGAGATAATTAAATGGTAGGCAGTTATTCAAAAATATAAATAGAAAAATTCCCAATGCACCAAAAATAAACAGGGATTAACGATAAAACAAAAAGTCCACAGCCCCTCATGAACACGATCGGAAAATTCAAACAAAAAAACAAGTTCAGACGTCCCTATGGAACAGAAAAATAGTGATAAAGGGAATGCAATAAATGATTGAGATATTTGCGAAAGAAATCAAACATGGGTTAACGATAAAACAAAAAGCCCACAGCCCATCATTAACACGCTCAGGAAAAACAAGAAAAAAGTTCAAATGTCCCTATGGAACAGAAAAATAAAACGAATGCAATAAATGACAGATATTTGCGAAAGAAAACACATTTCTTGTAGTTGTAACTGTGGAAATTGTCGTTTTACTACAGAGACACAGTTCTCGAACACATGATTTCAAAGAATTAAGCACAATCCAACATCAGCTAGTATAAGTCTTAAATATTCGTCAAGTTGTTTAATTGAGAGATTTTAGCAACAAGTTGGATTTAAAAGGATTACTTATTCTCACCAGAAGACGGTCTTGCTTAGAACCGGGCATTAGAACGTTCTAACTAACCCAAAAGTTGTAAATGATAAAATTTTTTATACCTGCTTGTTATACTTTGTTAACATTATGCACCTTTAGTACAATAGTACTCAAATTTTAAATAGATGCACGCTTTATAGTCAAGCAAAATGTCCTAGAAATAAGCACCACCATTGTGTTTATAGAAATTTAAATAAACAGTCAAATTTTTTGGATAATTTTTTAGCTTACCTAAAAAATTGGCGTAATTTAGCCAAATATAGGTTTAGAATTTAGTTTATTTGTGGTGGATTGACTGTTAAAACTTATTATTTCCATGCCTGCTAATATAGGTTAAGCTAATATGTTGCCGTTTCTTTTATTTGTGCTTGGGTTAAAGTAGTAGAAGAAATGAGTGTGAGTGGTGTTCTATTTACCTTTCAAGAAAACATTGAAATAATCTTTTAGTCGTCTTAGAGACCACTCACTGTCTACGAGATAAGATTAGCGCCAGGTGAGTTGGTGCTCAACATTTTTTGATTAAGCTGACTGTTCAGAGGTCTTTTTCCAGGTAGGTTGCACGTGTTAAAGTTTGATACGTTTACTTTACGATGGTCAGTTAAAACTTACCCCTTTTTGGTATTTCATTATTCATTTACGTAGATTCTGCTCAGATCCTTCAAGAACACCCGGTATATTAAACCTTCCTACAATAAGTACGCTTTCTAATAATTTTCAACTTAAATATATTTACTTTAAAACGAAAAGTTTATTCTATAAGTTAAATAGTTGGTACCTTGTTTTCTGTGTCCGTTGGCTGGCTACACATTACTATAACGTAACATTCAATTCTTATATTGTTACGACCAAAAGATTCGCCGAAGTAATTGATCATACTATTACTTGATAAGCGTGTTTTGAGTTTCCAATCACATTTGATAACGCGGGGATCGAAGTTCGAATTTTTGTTGTTAAACGAATTTTAATTTGATTCTACAGCTTGTGCGTTGAGGTATTTTTCTACATTACTCGTCCTAGTACTTTAAGAGCGATGCATGTTTTTTTGTTCAACAAGTAGGGAGTATCTTGTGTGCATCGATAAGTTCTTCCGCGCTTACCCATCCTCTTTTTAGTTTCTAGATGTGCGCCAAATTAGTTTTTATGTAGGCCTGAATGTTCTTTGTTACAGACCAACTGCTTTTACCCGTAGATCGCTGATGCCCTTATGGCAATAGGGTAAATGGATCCCGATTCTTGTTGTTAATTAATGCAAAATCATTGACGATGTGCTTTTTGATATTTATGTGAATTCTCCCACTCTTCGCGTTTGGTAGTTAGCCTGATATTTCTACGTTTCTTTCGGCTACGTCTAGGTACGTAGTAAGTTGTACACCCCTGGAAGAATTCCTTTTGTATTATTGAACTCGCCCCTCTCCACTAACCCAGCTGGCTGCTACGTTTTAGGTCATTAGCGTAATATTTACATGTAACAGTGCGCGCACAGGTCTTTCAAGGTAGGTGGTCACGCAATCCATCACGGGAGCGCTTCCAACAACTTGAAAATTAGCCACCGCTTGTCCATTACGCGTCGTTATTGGTCGACTAACGTCATGTCCGTTTCAAGACCGGCGAGAACCGCCTATACCACAAAATTACATGATAATAAAAAGGAATTTCCCTAAATATTGCCGAGGAATACCTAGACCACATTAAATATGCGTAATATCTTAAATAAAATTAACACAATAATCCCTGAAAATTAATTATTTACTAAAATAATTTGCGAAGCGCTTTTTAACACGTAACAAAGGATCAACCGCCAATTCCACATGTTAGAAGTTGATGAAAACTAAAATTAATGAAAGTTGGTGCGGCTGATTTTAATCTACATTAGGGCAAACAAGACATTATGTAACCTGCCGATTCGCATTTAATATCCAAATTATTGATTTTGTTTCTTTTTACACGACCCTAATATTTGATATTTATGAACGAACATTAGTTAGAAATCTAATCAGAAGTTTTGAAGTTGATACTCATGCATTTCTCATGATATCGTCTTATGAAAGTAAATTAAAGAAAGTAAAAGCTTACGTCTGTCGTTCCTTTTTCAGCTAATAAAAATAAAATGGCGTTGGGTTGAGTAAGTACAGTCGCATTATCATTAATGCATGTGAAGCAAATTCATTTGCAGCGTCCTTGTACAAAGAAAGACGCAAGTCAATTTTGTCAAAATTACACAACGTTTTACAAAGTCCTTGTATATCGTTTGACTCGGCTGAGATTAATTTGTTTGGCAGATACATTCCGGTATAAATCCACCAAGGAAATACGTGGTCATAAATCCGCGGAAAATTCTATTTTGCTGTTTATTTCATGTTCAATTTACAGCAAATTTCAACTTTTGGAGGTTTGTATAAATTTTCGGCAAAGATAACATCCAGTTGCGCCTATTTGCTACGAGTTACATGGCTGATAACGCAAATATTATTTTAACCCGTGAATTAATTAGAATTGTAATTTAATTATGAACCCTGCATCTCAATTTCTCTACATAGGCCGTTTAGCAGGTGCTACTGTAACACGTATAGCACGTACAAATGCAACACTCTTTAATTCGCAGTATTTCTGGTCAAAAATTCTCATAGTCAATCACTTTAATCTTCTAAGGTACTATTATTAGTAGTAGATAAATTATAAAGCCTTTAAACTGTACTTACACGTATTGTGGGTTGTGGTATATAAAGACGCTAGAATGCTTTTATGACAAACATATGTGTGTCGTTTTAAACATAGTCGTACCGGTGTTTTTTATGGCTGCGCCTATAAGAACGTTTTCCGGAAACAAACATTCAAAAGATTGTGTGTCCTTCTAAGACCTCGCAAAAATGCTTAAGCCTTTCGGAAGGAGGGACGCAATCTACGAATTGCCCTTTAAATTTAGTAACATGGATTTTGGTTAGTTCCGTAAGCGATCTCCCGTTGATGGTTTGTAAGAAGTTTGCTTTTAATCATTAGTAATACTCCTTATTTGAAGCGCTAATTTAGAAACAAAATAATATTTAAACAACTGTTGGTTTTAATTGCGTTTTAAATACAAGTGGAACATTAAGTGCATGTTTTATTATTATGTGAAAGGTTGAAGATATTGGTTAAAAGCATCAACCATCACACAGAATTTTAGTTGTATTTATCATAATTACTGTTTGATAAAGAAGTTTCAACGCTTACAGTTTATTCCGATTAATAAAGTGAGCGCGATTTTTATGGCAGCTAATGTGTTGTTTAAGATCTATACTGTTACAAATACTTTGGTGCAGGTTCAGTAATTCATTTAATTGAAATAAATCTAGGTATAAAATTAAATTATTAAAGCTTTGGACGTTATGGCTTACTAGTTGTTTAATGCATTAGTTTGTTAATCTATTGAAAATTGTCTTTTAAAGAGAGTATCGTATTATATAGAAGCAGTTGTTGTCTTAAAATTTTTTTTTGGATAGCTAAATTGTTTGTGACATGCAAATTGCGGCACCAAGAAAGGTTGGCAATTTTTTTGACCAAACGCGGCAAATATGCTTAACTACTCAAAGGTAATAATTGATTAAGAATTCAAAAAAAACCAAAAGATTAACACAATTTTAATTAATAATGTGTTGCCACCAACCCCTCTCCCATTTGTTACACACTCCCTCATTCTTTGTGGCATCGAATTTAGTAGGTGGTAGATATCCTGTTGGGGGTATTGAGTACTAAGCAACCCGCACTTCATGCCGGAAAGCTTCCAGATATGCAGAGAATTTGCTAAGGTCTCCGGTCTTCTACCCATAGTGTCCTACACATGTTCAATTGGCGAAATATTGGGAAATCTGGGTGACCATGGTAAAATATTGACATGGGCGTCTTCAAATCGGTTGAGAGTAGTCCTCGTTACGTGTGGACGGGTATTATCCCACCGGAAAAGTGAGTCCGAGCTGTTGGAGATTAACGTTGCGCTCGGCGTTCATATTGCCTAGGATGAATACCAACTGAGAGCTACGTTCATATGTTATAGAACCCCATACTATAACCCCCCACAGTTCGGTGCACATGCCTTTCAACAGAAAAATTTTACATTGGCATACTCTTCACGTCTTCGCTTGACCCGAAATCACTGGGAGAAAATTGGCTGCAAAAAGGCGACAATTGAACTACATGGAAAAAATTGCGACTATGCGAGAAAAATAGAAAAATATGTTAGACAGTCTTATTAAAGAAAATATGAAGTATTAAAAAATTACTTTATCTGCCTGCGTACTGACTTAGATGTATTTGTGGTTAGTAAGAAAGACTCTTTTAGTTGTGTGGATATCCTTGCGGAAAGGGATGGTACTAATTTGGTATACTATTTAAAAAAGTATTTATCAAAATGTCAGATAACATACTAACTCAGGATAGTGGGATTCGTAACCTTGGCGTACACGACACATAAAAGGATTCCCTTAAACATTCTATTTTTACCTATTAACAATCTTTCGAATCATTTAAAACCGAAGTTCTTTCGACCTACAATGGTCATATATTCCCAAATGTGGTGGACATACAACACACAACAGTGTGTGGGAGAATCGGGATTGTCTCTAATACCAAAAGAAAATCGAGCAAGCCAACAAGATACGTATGCAGGACATAGTTGCAGAACCACGACTAAGAGATTGCTATAAGAACTACACGAAGGAGTGGATCTGGTGGTCTACGGAATCAGAGACTTCATGCATAGACACAAACCTCGGTACATTGTGCAAAATCGACAGTCTCTATGTATCCAATTATTAGCTAGAAAAGGAAATAGAAGACTTGGGCATAGATTCGAACTACAAACTACAGATACAACTAGATAAAATTAAACTTCCACGCACAAACATACAAAAATTATAGTTTTTGTGTATAACTGGTACTAAATTTACGTTTTATTGCTTCCAAGCCGCTTTTAAACAGCAATTATTAATAATAAATCGTTATTGCGTTTTTATTGTTAAAGAGTGCTACATTAAAATAAGCGGTTAGGTAGTAGAAAGGATGTGTAGTTAAAAAACAGAAGTCCTTTAATGGTTCGTTTGATTCCAGGTGTTCGACAAGTACTTAGATTAGACTACGTTAAGTTGGTTCAAAACTGACAGTTGTGATGTAATCAAAAATGGTATTTGTGACTTATTGACAAAAAATGATGTCCGTATTAAAATCGATGGAAAAAAGGTGCGATGTGCAAATACATATACTCAGTGACATGGAAATTGCGGCACCAAGAAGGGTTGGGAACTTTTTAGACCCAACGTGGCAAATATGCTTAACAACTCAAATGATTACTACTCAATTGATTAAAATTTCAATAAAAAACCAAAAAACCAATTTTAATTAATAACATATTGCCCCCCCCTCCATTTGTTGCGCACTCCCTCACTCTTTGTGATATCGAATTTAGTAGGTGATAAATATCCTGTTGAGGGTATTGTGTCCTAAGCAACCTACACTTCATATCGGAGAGCTCCCAGAATGCAGAAAATTTGCTAGGGTTCGTTTTCTACCTATAATGTCCCACACATGTTCAATTGGCGAAATATCGGGAGATCTGAGTGACCATGGTAAAATATTGACATGGGCGTCTACAAGTCGGTTGAGAGTAGTTCTCGTTACGCGAGGACGGACATTATCCTGCTGGAGAAGTGGGTCTTCGAGCTGTTGGAGATAATGAAGAATATGTAGTTCCACACCTTTATTAACATAACGCTCGGGGTTCATATTGACTCGGATGAATACCTACTGAGAGCTACGTTCATTCGCATCGAACCTCAAACCGAAACCCCCACGGTTCGGTGCACATGCTTTTCAACAGAAAATTTTACATTGGCATACTCCTCACTTCTTCGTTTGACTCTCATGCCGCCATCATGCATACCTAAATAGAATCGGGATTCATCACTGAATACTACCGTATATCAAGGTTCCAGTGTAATCGCAAACTGCACCACTCAAACGTTGCTGTCGGTGTTGAGCTCGATAAGATTGCATTCCGAAAACTCTCATTCGGCGATAAACCGTTTGAAGAGTTACAGGACGATCTTCGTTGCCTAACTAGCGATCAGTAATTGACATGGTACTGGAGAATCGGTTTTTCAGAATCATTAAGTGAAGATGGCGGTTTTTCGTCTCATTAGTTTGTCTTCGGCCACCCGCCGTTCGTTTTTTACAAAACTCCAGGTCCTCCCTAATCCATAATTGATGACAACGCATAATTGTGAATTGGTTCTGGTTACGGAGATTGCAATTTCCCTGAACGAAAACCCCCTTAACACAACCCAACAATTCGACCTCTGTTGAATTCGTTCAACTAGCGGTAATTTACATGTTGCCGGACTCTAGACATAATCACGCCCTCAAATCACGAAATCAACTAATGTTTAAAATACAACATAAAATGCAATCAAAACTTGCAAGAAATATACCGGATAATAATGTGTAAAAGAAATGACAGATGTGTCAAATATACCAAATCTACTTGAACAAAATTTTAATCAATTATTACCATTGGTTAGTTAAACATATCTGCCATTTTGGTCAAAAATTCTAACCCTTCTTGGTGTTGTAATTTCCATGTCACTGAGTATCTGTTGGTTGATCCAATGGTCTAGTACATAAGACATTTGCTTTATATGCAGGCGGACCGAGTTCGAATCTCGATTCAAATAAATTTTTTTTAACAACTGGGGAGGTGGAGGTTGAGGTGGGTGTGTGGTTTGGGAAGTGAGAGGTGGGAGGTTGGAGGTGTGGGGTGTGAGGTGTGAGGCCGATGCTTGGTGAGGTGAGGATTTTGTTGTGTAAAGTTTGAGAGATGTGAAGTGAGATGTGGGAGGTGTGAGGTGGTAAGTGGTAAGATGTAAGGTGGGAGGTGGGAAATGAGATGTGGGAGGAGGAAAGTGCTGTGTGTTGAGTCTGCGCCTCCACAGCTATCAGATGATATTCTGGTGACTTGTTTGACTTGGAAAACGTCTTGGTTATTTGATAAAGTTGCAACGCGGTACAATTCTCTTTGTTCCGATGTAGATACTACTTAGTCTACTATCTTGACTTTTGTTGGTATTCTTGATTACCGCTGGTTAGGGATTTGAGTTGGAATATTTAGTTTATCTTAGACAATAAACCTCATATTCCCACTCAAACCACTAACCTGAGGTTACCAAAAACACCAACAAAAGTCAAAATAATACACTAAGTAATATCAGCGTTGGAGAAAAAAGAATTCCATCTTCTCGGAACCTTATCAATTCACCGAGATACCTTACAAGTAAAACAAGTCAACAGAATATCATCTGATTATTTCATTTCAATTTTATTTATGGTGTTATATCACAATATACAAGGATGGGCCAGTGACCTAGGTATAAAGTCCGAAATAAAAAATATTCACACTTACGCACACGGAGTCCCGCGTTGATGCTGAGGTCATTCTGTTTTTTGACACCTGTCGTCATCTTGCATCAAACATTACAATTACTTTTTGAAAAAATAGGAAAATGCGGTGACTTGCGGATATAGTTGGAGCGGTTATATATTTTACAGCGTTTGACTATGGAACGTAGATTTTTTAATCTTGCGGGTGAAATATTAAACGCTAAACAATAACCTTTTGTTAACCCTATAAATGAAATCGATATGTTAGTGTGGTTTTGTTGTTACTTATTTGATAAAAAATTAAAGCGTCATTTAACTAATTGCAAGAGTCCAAAGTGTGGGATGTCATGGACAAATCAATACCTAAAAAGGATTGCTCCAAGCGAGAACGTCAAAGTGAGACTGGGCGAAAGATGTCCGTGGGAGATGATTTCTAAGGCAAATGAGGTGAATGGCGAAAGTGATTCCCAGACAAAAGAGCTCTCAAGGCGAAAGAGGCGAAAGTTAATCATTCTAATAGATTCTTTAGAAATTGATCAATCCCAGCCGCTGAATATTTTTCTAGCCACAATATTGATTAATTTTAGTACTTACTAATACAAAGTATTATATAAACTCAGAAAAACAAAACAGAAGCTAAAATACAAAGCAGTTTGTCGCCGAACGTTTGTACTATTTCAAATCCTTTGTAAGCTTATTAAGTCGGAACTGTGGTTCAAACTTTTTAATACTTTTATAATGTAAATATATAAAGTTCCAGCTCTTTTTAATATGTCAAGCTCAGAAGGACTTTGACGGAAAAGTGGAAGCAACCCATGCTTCACTATCAATTAATACCAATACTTTTCCATGCTGTCCTACATTATTAGAATTTATAGAGCAACCAGGAAAAAATAAAAAAGTATCCATAAGTAATGAAATTTTATTAAAGTTTTACAGACCAAATTAAGCTATTAAAGCTCACTTTGAGGGACTCATTATTTAAAAATTATGCGTCCCCTTTATAGAATACTATTTGACTTGTTACGATTAGTAGAATCTAGTTACTGTTGTCTGACTTAATTAATTTATAAAGGTAATTTTACAAATTCACAAACTAGAGCATACTAACAAACTAAAATTAATCTAAATATGGATGGTATATTTTGATGTTTATTAGAGTAAACAAAGCTGTTAACGTTTCGATTTGAATTTAATATCCAAACCATTGATTTTCTATTTTTACTCAAGCTAATTATTATTAGATTATTAGTGAACGGTGAGTTAGTTAGAAATCTAATCAAAAGTTTTGAGTTAATATTCGCTTTGTGTTAATGGCATTTGTGTTTCAAAAGTAAATTAAAATGGATCTAATTTTGTTGTCATTTTCAAGCTGGAAAAATAAAACAGAATATTAGGTAGAAAGAAAACGAACTGTTTCTTAAATAAAGTGGTGAAGTTTGGTACGTTCAATTGTACCTCACTAAATATTTTAGTTCGTTTTAGGATTCATTTTAAATATCTCCACGCTTTCGCTTCCATATTTTGTGTAACTATGGGTTATAAAAGACGCTCCTGATCACGCTCTATAATTAATAAATCGATTTGTCCTTGTAACATTCATCCTAATACAATTGAAACAAGTATTTTTTCAACACTCTGTATGTTAGTGGTTAATTTTTAGTCGAAGTACCTCAATTTATTTTATTCCGCAAATGTACTCCGTTATCTAAAATTCTTGTTTTCTGAAAGAGTATGTTCGCTTTATTTATGAGTAGTAATAAAGTTTAAATAGTATAAATTTTCTACAAATGTGATTAACAAATGCAATTGCAGTCTTATTTGCCGGATTTGGTTATCTATTTACGCATTACAACGTTTTTAGAAGTGTTCTTTCGGCATTTGTTACTCTAATATTTGAATTGATGATCATATCGTTTTCCAAACGGACTTTCCCTTTGATCCTGCCTTTTGTCGTCGTAGCGTGTGTTCTTTACGTGATTAATTCTATTACTTTAATAGCGATGCACGTCTTTTACGAGAAGTTGATATCCTGGGTGTATCGGTAAGTTCTTACGCGCTTCTTAATACTAGCAAAATCCTCTTTTTAGCTCTTCTACGTAAGCACAATTGTTCTTTTACGTAGGCCTAATCATATTTTCATGCAGACTCAAATGCTTTCTGGTGTAGGTCGTTGTTGCAGTTATGATCGCAACGTGAATGATCTGACTACTGTTGTGACGCTTCATTAGTGAGCGAGTTTAAGATGTATAGTTGATCCATTCCCACGGATGTAGATGCAAGATAAGTATCCCGGTTCGTGAAGGTATGTGACTTTTTTTTCTATTCTTCATACAAAGGAATAAACCAAAGTCGCATGGCGCAGACGGACGAAATACGTGTACGGAACCCGTTTGAAAATCTAACTTTGCTGGTGTTCATTATTATTTTTAATTGCTTAATCAGAGAGCATTTTAAATGTACTATATGTATCGTAAAATGTCTGTCTAAAAGAAAGTATAAATTTTACCTTTTTTTTGTTCAATACCGATTAACTTTTTTTGCATGTTATTAGTCATAAATTATAATTTTTTATTTACTCCTTTGTAGTTAATCCGGTATCGCTGAATTTCCTTATCTTTTTATACGCAATCGTGATTCGTGCGGGTCCCTACTTTCTGTTTCTGGCTGACCCGTGCATTTTAACCTTACAAATTGTACTCTCAACCAAAGTCTTTTCATTATCTTGTTCCCAGATGCTCATAGTGTTATCCCATGCATTAAATTCACACATAAATATAATTAAATGCGACTGACTTGGACCTGATAAAGCATAATGGAGAACAACATTAAAAATAGTTTGGAAACCAGAGTCTCAAGTTGATAATTCTGCTTTTACTACATAAATACTGATATAAATATATAATATATTCAAATATACACGGGAAAAAAATTTCCCAAGGCTTCAAATGCGCTTCAAATTTTAAAGCTTGCACTTACCCCGTGATTTTCCTTATCCCGGTACCTCATTCATCTCGGGGTGGTGTTCATATGTACCCTTGTTTGGTTGGCGTTAACTCTCTTATTGACGAGGCGCTGGTATTTTGTATAATGGTAAAAGAACGAATAACGAAAAGTAAGGGACCACTTCGTCAACTGTCGGAACATACCCAACGTCATCACCCTCACATACGCAGATGATATCACTTTCCTTATCCACGATAACTTTAGATCCTCCATTGTACAAACAGCCCTAGCATTAACATCTCACATAGAATCTTGTTCCGTCTTAAATAAGCAACCACTATCCCCTTCCAAATAAAAACTCCTTCTGTGCAAGGGCCTCCTAAACCCACAACATCCTCCCAAGATCAAGGTCCTAAACATCCCGCACACACACACACGCACGCACACGCACACGCACACGCACACGCCCACGCGCACACACGCACACGCACACGCGCACACGCACGCGCACGCGCACAAGCACGCGCACGCGCACGCACGCGTACGCGCACAAGCACAAGCACGCGCACGCGCACATGCACGCGCACACGCACACGCACGCGCACGCGCGCCGCGCACACGCGCACACGCGCACACGCGCACGCGCACACGCACACGCACACACACACGCACACGCACACGCACACGCACAAACCCACACACCCATACACCCACACACACCCACACCCACACACACACGCGCTTAACCAAACTAAGAACAAAAACACAGATCATATTGAAGAACCTTCACTAATCACTCCTAACTTCAATACATTTATCCTGATTCTCTCCCAAATTATAATCTCTATCATATAGTACGCATCCGACACTTAGCTGACATTAACCCCACCTTCTTCTAGAACGAAACTAAATACAATAATCTGCGTTTTCCTGCTATATACATCCCGCGCATATAGAACCGCATCCACGCTAGCCCTACATACCATTCTTCAAATCCTTCCCATAGAATTCCAACTCAACGCAGCCCTACAAATCCGAAACCTGAAACGAAACCTTCCAATCCAGCACCACGACACCATCCTAACTCCTTAAATCTACAGAACACTACCTAAGTCCAACATTAAAAACCGCATTCGTTCCTCGTTAAACCATTTTTGGCAACAATTTGGTCCACATTCCCATCCGGCAGATAAACAGACGACTTGTTTCCCGAACTACTAGAAATCCCTCAACACGTATCCCACTCCAGCATTGAAACAATACAACTACTAACCTCTCACGGCAAATTTTGATCCAAACTTCACTCCTTTAACATCACCTCATTCCCATATTGTCCTTGCGACAACTCCTTACCCGATACTCCTAACCACCTCATCTATACATGTTCACTTCTATTTACCTCCCGCTCAAACTTTAAATCCGCACTAAACCTAGATCCCATCACCCCACTACCTAGCATAACACACCTCATCACTCACAATTTTGAGCTACTAAACAAATTCCTCACCGACATCCTAAACACAAAACTTTCAATAAACAATTAAACACTCTAATTCATAACCTACCCCACATCCCACATCCCACACTCCACACATTTGAACAACACCGTTGCTTACTCCCCACCCCAGACACTGCGACGAAAGGGGGACTTGCTTTACCGAAACCAAAAAAACAGCAGACCTCCACACACCATGATCAACCATCACCTTCAAAGAAGAACTTTTATTTTGAAATGATCACCATTTATTTGCTTACCTGTATTTCATTTAAACTGTATACATTTTACTAATCAGTATAGAGTTCTATCCAGGAATGGTTATAAATATATATTTACTAATTGAAAAAAAAATTTTCGGAACTTTACCAAACCGCGTCTACACTCGAGGAAGGCCGGAAATCAAGTTTTTTGTTTTCACAAATCGGCTTTCATGAACCATCGGCCCCTTCCAACATAGTTTAGTGTTCTGACGCAAATTAGTGGGCACAGCTGCTTGTTCAATATGGGAAAAGCAATTATTGCGATTTCTCAAACAGCATGTTACGTTATTTTATTAGGGGCAGCCACGTTGGGCACCAAAAATGTTACGTTTTTTTTTCGTGGTAGTCCTTGTTCAGGCGCCAAAGTTATGCTACGTTGGCTCGTAGCCGTGCGTAACACAAAGAAAATCAAAGAAATGACCGGGCTCAATCGGAGAATTGAGGGGGGTTGTAGAAAGCAGACCAACATATAACGTACGGGGCTGTAAGGAATTAGTAACAATACCTGCAATAAAAAAAGTTAGAATAGCAAACCTGCAATAAAAAAAAATTAGTCCTGCAAACCTGAAATAAAGAAAAAAGCATAGCATGCTGATCGAGCATAGATTGTTCAGTACGTGGTAGAATGTAAAAAAAACTGTTTGGATAATTTATATAATATAACAACGGTAACAGCAATACAAAAATTTTTAGTACAAAGTGAGGTAATATTGGGGAGTAGCAGAAACGTTTCCTCACACACCAATTAAACATAAATCAGATAAAATGTTAACAAAAGATAAATAGATAAGACACCATTGGTATGAGTAATTCAGTAGTATCGATTGTTCTTTCTTTCTTTTTTTTTTTTTTATGTTTTAAAAGAGCATGCAAGTCTATTGCAAAAGGTATCAGAACGACAAAGATATGGCAGGGTCACGGATAGATATTTACAGTAATAACAAGTAGAAAATAGTTCAACTTACAAAAGTCCTTCAGCAACGCTTCCTTGCAACGGAAGTGTGAGATTCACGATGTCCTACGCTAACGAAGCACTTCACCCTTGACTGTGAGGGTGTTGATGGAATTTCTTACACTTTACACTAATCACACCTACGCATTTCACTGGGGTTAGCAGCAGACACCATCACGCGACGGAACTATGTAGCATTGATAAATTTCTTGTTAATTCTATTTCCTGAGACAATAATTTCGAAATATTTTGTAGCACAAATCGTAAAAATTGTAATAAAAATTTAGAATCACGGCCCTTCCAAGCACGATGTAATGCATTAAATTAACAGTAACGTGAGGTGTTTTATTTGCTACATATGGTAACAAAGAAAAATCTAATGCTTTTACATAACGAAATTTGCGCAAGCAATGATCTATTTTAGATTCTTTGGTGTTAGAAAATTTAGAAACTACAATATCAACTGTATTTACATGTGAATGAGATACATATTTATAAGAAGCAACCTTTTTGTCATCTACTAAACCTGCTACAACTGTATCATCATTTTTAGAAACAAAACCCAAGCTTAAAACTGCATTTGGATAATCCAAAGTATGCACTACTCTGATAACAAAAGGACCACGAAAACTAGATCGCACGCACAGTTCAAATATAAAAAGACAAATCAACTAAAAAAACACAATTAGTAAAGCAACGCGTATCACTAAGTCAATGTCCCGTCAAACGCACGACAAGTTCTATCACTTTTATTTACAACAGAAAAGTAATAAAAAAACACAGTTAGTAGAGCAACGCGCATCACTAAAAACTGTCCGTCAATGACCTTACCACAACACTTGTGGTCAACCAAACACGTTACATATATAGCATACTTCCTTCAAAAAGGAATTATTTCATAAGAAAGACAACTAAAATCGTGCCGCGCTTGTTCAGGAACAATTCGAAATTTGTTACCGCATTAATTCTCACTATTTTCAAAGCAAAGAAGAAGCAGTATTTTTAACGTAATTAGTATATAGAAACCAAGAACAAAACTACGACTGCTAATCTGTTTATTCAACTCGTTCCATTACAACTTCTTATCGTCTCTTATCTAGACTCGTATAATACATAAGGAACAGAATTTATATTTATGGCAAGACAAGAACGATGCAATTTATAATCAATTATAATACGATGCACTCGCCTAAGGAGTTAATAAATATCAAATATAAAACTAGTAATTGCAGACATGTACTTACGAATGAGTATAAAAGCGTAAAATGTTAAAACTATAAAAATTGCACGTTACAAGCAAATTATAAATCAATCTCTGGACTTGCATGTGAACCAAATCCTTGTGTTGTTTTTACGTAACGCATATACAAAGTGTTATGAAACATCGTTTAAAGATTTTAAGGGCATGCAGTACGTTCTAAAATAAGGTTGTAAGTCATAATGAACATATGTCCGCAAATTAACCGTTTACGAGATAACAGAAATTTTATCGCAATTGCAGAATAAGTTTGCTTTATTAAGATGTTATTGCATTTTAACATAAAATAGATTATAATTAAAGAAGTTGTTCAAAATGACGTCCATTCATTTCGACACAGGATCTATATCTTCTTTCAAAGAAAGCGCGCACTCTTTCATAAAACGAGGGTTTTTCTCGAATTATCTAGCAACAGTATTCTATTCGTTGGCGCAACTGTGGAAGATCGCTTACCGGTGTTGCGAACTCTAAACTTTTCAAATAACTCCACATACTAAAGTTTAACGGGTTTAGATCGGGAGATCTTGGAGGCCAAGCAATGGGACCTGCTCGTCCTATCCATCTCCCATAGGAAATTCATTGATAAGATGTTCCCTAACTGCAAGCGTACACTGCTGTGAAGCTCCGTCTTGCATAAATCAGAGGTTCGGTCTCAGATTTAGAGGATAATCTTCCAAAAGTTCAGGTGAAGTATTTTCCAAGAACTCGAGGTATGCAAGACCTACGCGACTCCGCGGTGTGGTTGGTATGCATGTGACTACTATGCCCAAGGTCCCGCGTTCAAATTCCAACACGGTCCGTTTGAAAAATGTAAGCGGGCATTTTTCACAAAAATACGCCCTCGTTCGGATGAGAGGTAAAATGAAGGTCCCGTGTGTGAGTTTTGCACGCACGTTAAAGATCCCTACCTTGCTTGCAACAGCAAGGGTTCGGTAAAATTCAAACGTTCCAGGTAAAAATCGTTTTCTGGCCAATGTAGTACCTTCGGGTGTAGCATTGGAAAATCAAATGTAGGGTATGCAAGACCTGTTGAGAGTTGTAGCAAAACAATCGGACCTAGCAACCGTTTCCCTATCATGCCTAACCCGATGTTTAGCATGTTTAGCACATGTTTAGCACGCGAATTCTCGTCACACAGAACGTGATTGTTGTGGAAATTAAATATTCCATTTATAGTAAAACCAGCTTCATCAGTGATAAGGATGTTATCATCAAAATATTACCGATCAGCAGCTGTTCGCAAAAACCGCTCACAGAAAGTCATTCTCGCTTGATAATCCGGAGCAATAAGGGCTTGAACCCGTTGGATATGCTAGGAGTATAGGAGTTGCTCATGAAGAGTTCTCCAAACAAGATAGTTGCTTACACTCACTTGAGTAAAAAATTTTTAAAGACTGGTTTCGGGATTTTCATCAATAATATTCAACATTCAATCTTCTATCTGTGGAGTACATGCTATTCTCTGCCGTCCAGTGTCATAAGACCGCTTCTCAAACGAACCAGCTTCTCTTAGACGTTGAAACACCGTCTGAAACATCACATGCGAAGGCAGTTGGCGATCAGGAAACGTTTCAGCATAGAAGTGACGTGCTTGTAAAGAATGTCCATTAGTACGACCGTACATGAATACCATATCGCTCATTTCAGTATTAGAATACGCAACCATCATAATTGCTACAAATTGCACAATACATCAAGTTAAACTGTCATAAAACAAAAGTTGATAAGCACCTGTTTACTAGGATGTGTTATCGTTTACTTATTTATTATCTCGTAAACGGTTAATTTGTGGACATATGTTTATTATGACTTTCAACCTTATTTTCGATCGTATTACATGCCCTTGAAAGTTTTAAACGATGTTTTAAAACACTCTGTATATAAATAATACTGGAGAATTTCTCCGGTGCGGGGTGTAAAAATCACTTGAACCTAACTAATATAATAAAAAATGAAGCCTTTCTCAAAAATAGCACAACCAACGCTTTAAAGCTTTAAAAAAAATAAATAAAAAGAAAAATCTCTCCATACGAGAGCTCACGTTTACGAAAAACTTAAATTAAGTTTGCATATAGGCACCACCTCGTTTTTTGAACCGTAGCAATATTTACGATACCATGAGACGGAAGTTAATAGTTACTCCATTTTAAGGCTTACTCAACTAAGCGCGCATAGGTGTTGTTTGCCGCCCCACCGACCGCACAAATTTTGTCGAGAGCATGCAACTCACATACTTATTACTAACACTTAATTTCACTATAAATTTAAATACAAAAATTATTTTCACATTTGAGTACGAATACATACAAATTCACATGTATACCTCTAAAGATATTCTCTTCCGCCAAACAACTTTTTTTGCTAGTTTTCAACAAGCTACAACAAAATCCGATGCAGCAGCAAAAATTAGCCAGTGCTAATGCATACACAATTTTCTTAATCTTATCCTATCAAATACAAAGGTAAGGTTGCAAGTTAGCTTCTTTACCTTCCAATTACAAATCCTACCTTTGTTCGGTAATAGCAAAGTTTCTAAACAATAAATAAATAAAACATTTTCCTAAATGCATCTTACAACGAAAGAGATATAGATAATTTATTTACTTTAGGGTAAAGACAACATAAGGATAAAATCTTAGAAGTAATTGCAGAGATTACTATCTGTGGGATTGGGTATTATTTAAAGAACAATAAGATCCTTAAGATATCAGAAAAATATAATTAACCAGTTGTGGTCAAGTATTAAGTGGATAAAATAAAATGCCTAAGATAACTACAAAGAAAAAGATGTACACAAAACATTTATGATTTAACCTAAATATTAAGATAAGATAATGTATTAAGAAAACATTTTTTTAAGAAAAGATACGGTAAACCAAAGTTTGGTTTGCAGGTCATATGCTTATCAAGACCCACAACTCCTATAAACGTAATAACAAGAAAGGGGACTCCCGATAGAGTAGAATAATCAACTAGGAACTTGAAATGGGGGTTTTTACCCATTCCCTTTAAAACGAGAAGTATCGTAAAGCGGCACTTGTTCATACGAACGACATGAGGGACCAGATAGAAAAGAGAATGCAATCTCTGCAACCTGGCATCGATTACTAGAGGATCGGCGCACAGGCCATATAAATAACAAATTTTCTGTCGACGGTTATAAAGTACATCAGCGGATGACAGTGGCAAAGGTTCCTCACGCCCACGGCCTAATGTCGTGAAGTAACAACCATCTAACTATGCAGCCACTTTGAAAATAAATATAAAAAAAATAAAGAAGAAATAAAAGGGAGGTGGGAGGTTTGGAGCTTTATGACACACAGGTGGAAGAGAGTAGAGGAAAGGCTTGCATTGAGCAATAGCGATAGAAAAACGGTAAATTGTGAAGCACTACCCGACCAGTCAAAGTGTAGTCAATAGCCCGGAGTGGGGGAACATTACTCATAAATGATGGACGGCTTTCTCGGGACTATACAATATCAAATAAAGATAAAGTAATCAACTTAAATATAACCACAAAACATTTTCAAGGACATAATTACCATAGACACAGCAAATTGATAGGCAGCTAATTGAAGATAAAAATAAAAAATATTCAATTCAGCAACAACTTAAAGAATATTATTTGAGACGATAAAGGCGATATCCCCTCACCAACACGTTGAGAAAAACAAAAAGGATACATTAGCATTCCTATGCTATAAAGCGATTGATAACGGAAATGATAAAAGAATGATTGAAATATATGCGTAAAAAACACATCAAAAGAAATTTCTTATATTCGCAACTGCGGAAACTGACTTTACTACAAAAGCATAGGTCGCGATCGAATACTTAGCCAAAGACTAAACCAGCACCTGGACATTAGTTAGTATAAGTTCTGAAGATTTCCTAAATTATTCACACGAAAAATATGTCAACCACAATAATGACTATATTGGATTGTGGAAAAATAACAAGATAGAAGATGAAAGTTTAAAAGAAATTGGATTTATTTGCGTGTAATGAACCCTTAGAAAAAATTTATAACTAGGAATGTAATGTCTATCTTTTAAAATCGAAACACCATATATAGCGTGACAAGTTAAAGGGTAGTGATTCCAGCGTGGTGAAATCCGCAAGCTTCAAAAAGCAATAAACAGGTTAGATTGTATCATTTTCCACAAACCTTTCTATAATAACCAAAACGAAAACTTAGAAGCTGTAAGTTACTATATCAAATATTTTCCATTGCGGTGGCATTTGTGAATTGAGGTTTCTAAGATAGGCAGTGATGCGATTATAAAGTGTGTACTATCATTGTAGGTTACAGTATATACTTTATTAGATAAATTACTTCAGTTGGATAATACGTGTAATGACAAATAGAAATTGAGCTTAATTATCTAATTTGAAAGTTTGGGTGTGTACCTGTTTACAGGGATAATGTTATGAGGATTGTATTAAAACAAAACTAGAAGACGTAGTGAGAAAAGAGTGTTTGTTTTCTTTGCGTAATTACTTTACAATTAAAAAATATACTATAGCTTTTCTACGACGACCACCTGGTAACGGTAACATTTATTTCTAAAGAATTTGAACAGCTCAACCAGTCTATTACTTTTGTTGGTAAAATTTTGAACGTTGTTTATAGAAATAGTGTATGTACAATTGGATCTAATAAGACCGTTTATTCGCTTAGCAAGATCGATTTCACCACTACTGATGACTATTTTTTCTGATACCGAGGAAACGTCAACAAATATTTTGACAAGGCTTAAGAATTGCTTTTGGAAACTATTATCTAATATATAATATATACGAATAGAGCATTTTTATTATTAACCTCCAGGAAGAGAAACTTGAAAGGTTGCCACTGCTCCCTTTCAATAAAATCCAGAATCAGAAAGATTTTGATAGTAATTTCGTTTGAGATATTTCTCGAAATATTACGTAAATCCAGTAGGTTTTAAAAAATGTAAATACTTTTCTACTTTCTTACTAATTCCTTCAACTAATTTTGATGTATTAAATTTATGGACATGTGTTACGGTTAAAAATGACGTTACGTTACGAATTTCGATTTGCTCAGAAGAGCCGGGAACCTCAAAACAACTTTAAGGGCGTACTAGGTAATTACAGTTGTGCGATATTGGGTCCATATGGAGAAAATGATAAAAATACTAAAGATATAAACATATAATGTGGCCGAAATACCAAACTACTTGACAAGTACCACTTACCTTGATTGGTTTTATTAGTAGTTAAAAGTAAAGGGCGCCAAACCGTCTTGTCCAGCAATTTCTTCTATATCTTCACTACCCGGAAGACGGTTATTCCTAATAGGTTTCCTGACCTTAGATGTTTCCAAATGTTATGACTTAATCTTCTACTTTTCTTAACCATCCCTTAAAAGAACTCGTCAACTTTCTGTCGAACTAAAACTATTTTCAAAATAAACACTTCTCCCAAAGAAGACTTCGTCAGCAGGGTATATGGAATTTACGGTTCAAATCCAGAAAGAATAGTATTTAGAGTTGTTTATATGATAGTAAGGGTGATCGTTGTAAAAGAATGGATATCCTTTTACAACGATCACTCTTACTATCATATAAATAACTAAATACTATTCTATCTGGATTTGAACCAGAAATTCCGAAAATATACATACCCTAACTTAAACAAAAACAAACATAATGTAACATAGAACTGCCCAAGTATTATTAACAGAACTCCTTTAAAAAATAACCCGTAAATAATACTATCATTCTATTGTTCTAGTTTTCAAGGCTGATGTATACGACATTTTAAATCCGATTTTCTCTTTGAAAATGCCCATAACAACAATACACAGAAAAACAACGCAATGCCAACTTCTGCTTTAAACAATTCCAGTGTCCATTAAAAAATAATATATTTTACTCTTTACCTAAGAATACTTTCACAAATAAACTTACATTTGGATATCTTTTTACCCTTTTAAAAGTTCCCGATAACATTATATTTAAATTTAAATAAATATTATTCCGTCGCTCTACAAACCAATTACAGTCTATAATATTTACAAGTTCACATGTACATATCTATTAAGCGTAAACAAAAAAGAAGGAAAGCTCAAATGGTACTCCAGTTAAATTCTACAAGGGCTTTTAAACTAATTAAGCACACCCAAAAATGCAACTGGTTCACTTGTTTATAAACTATCGACACGTTTGGTCACTCCACCCTACTTTATTTATTTAAATTCCAACTTTCGCTGAAAAAAGTGAAATCTTTTCATCACTCTTTAATAGACAAATGTCCTTTTATTGATGATCGACCTGCATGAATATGAATTCCACAATACTACGTGCACAAAGTTCCTGGCCTGCTCATCCAGCAAAGTTCAAAACAATTCGACGTCGGTCAACTCGGTCTATACTTCCCCCGTTACTTCACTATGGTTTCTTTGTGAACTTAACTCTTCAACATTTTGTAATCTTTGTCCTTTGAAAACATTGTCCTCATACTCTCTGCATCTAAACTGCTCGATTGTTGAGTTTCATATCATTTGGTTTATGTCACGGTCATCTTGTTACCAAACTTTTGAAAGCGGTCCCTTTATTTACATTTGCAACGCATTTCTTTATTACCGTAAATTTACGAGTTTATGCTTGTTGTGGTTCTTTGATCTCGTGTAAATTTATACAAATCTTACTATGAACGGTTATATACTGAAATCTGCTTGTATCTTTCTAAATTTAATACGAAGAGTGTAAAGTTCTGATACTTGTTACTGGATGTATTTAATATACATTAGTTACGTGGTATTCTGATACGCTGAAAATAGCTACCGAACATTTCCAAAAATATGCGAGTGATAGGAGACCCTTCATATAAATTTGTTACCTTTTCGTCGTCAAAAGTTACAATATATATCTGAATGAAGATTAGTAATACCGACCGCTAATAGACCTGAAGCTTTATAAATATTTCATGACGATTCTCCCGCCACACATTTAGGACTGCAGCGAAATTTTCACAATTTTATTACTTGCCCAATTTAGGACAGTCTGTCGATACATTAACAATTGTAAAATTCGTGTTGTACAAAACAGTTTACAAGAAGTTCGACCTAGTTTAATAGATACATTTAAAAAAGTATCTCATCCATTTCAATTAATTTTTCTTGATTTACTAGGACAACTTCCTCGATTTAAGAGGGGTAGGTACTTACATAGTTGTAGCGGATTGGTTTTCTAAATCTGTTTTAGTTCATTGTTTAGCAAAGGCTACATCTTCTGTAATAATGAAGTTTCTAAAGCAACCAGTTTTTCTTATTTTCAGTGTTCCTGAAATAATTTTTTGTGCCAATAGTACACAATAGTACACAATAGTCCAACAGAACGTGTTAGTCGTACAATTATTATCACGAGCTTTTCTTATATCAAATCTGACCACAGTAAATTGCAAACATATCTTTAAAATTGCACAAGTATTACGTACCTGCAAGCACGAAGCTACTCAATTTTCACCTTTTTAGGCTTTTGACGTTGTATTATGCTTCTCGTAAGGACAGAAACCAACAGCCGTTACTTGCAACCTTTACTGATGTTATAAAAAATTTATTTAAAGCTTATGAAAAAAGTAAAAGTCACTACAACCTTTGTAAAAGATACGTTTTCTTTGCCTTGGTAAAATGAGTGTGGAAGAAAAAGAAGTTCCATCTGATGCAACTAAAAAGTTTTCTACTAAACTAGTTCTCAAATTTATATCATGGTAAATTTTTCGCTTAATTTCTCCATTGATTTATAAACTAAAAATTTAAAACGGCAAATCTCAATGACGTTGGCATATTAAAGCAAAACCACTTCTGTTTACCCCTAGCGAATAGTATTTATATATGTTTATGTTTATAGTTTCATCTAAATATGTCTTTATCTTTATTTCAACAATTTTTTCTTTTCGCGTTACTTCTCCTTCACAAATATACATTACATCGTAACCTTCATATCTTTAGTTCTACGTAAATTTATAGATTCTTTGATTTATCCTGACGTATATTTAAATGGATGTTACCCTTGAACTTTGAAGTGTTTCAAACCTTATCATATAATAAACAGCTCATTCAGTTATAGAAAATAGAACACTTATTCTTGGTTAAAAAGGTGTTTTGTTCGTCCCTATTCCCAAACAATTCCCTATTTTTTAAATTTCCATCCTTGATCTTCTTATTGTTTCATAACCTACTACATTCTTTTATCGTGGTTGACATATTTTTCGTCTGAATAACTCAGCAAATATGTAGTACTTGCACTAGCTGATGTCAGGTTTTTGCTTTACTCCTTGAATGCCCAAAGGATTACAACCGATACCTCTGTAGTAAAAGGTCGATTTCCATAGTTGCAACTACAAGAAATTTCTATTTGACGTGTTTTCTTTTGCATATATTTCAATAATTTCTTACAAATTTCGTCATTAATGGTTTTATATAATAAGGACGTTACTACGTTTTTCTGTTTTTCATGAACGTGTTAGTGATAGGTCGACACCTTTGTCGTTTCGATGTTATTGCTTATTGTTTTGGCGTATGTAAAATTTTCTTATCTCCCTCTTTGATCCTTTCTATCTTCTATTTTTATCTTTACTTTCTAAGTCAGTGCATAGTTAGAGGACTATTACATCACAATTTTGGGCGGCGGGCGTGGAGAACCTTCGTCTGTCTATGTATCGCCGTTGTATTTCACTGAATTTACGTAAAGCCTTGTGAATTTGTTATTTGATTAGACCTACGAGCTGATTCCGTTTTTAATCAACGCAGGAGTGCAGGGACTGCATTTCTCTTCCTACCTTGTCCTTTATGTTGTTCATATTAACGAGTACCGCTTCATGAAACTACTCCTTATGAAGGGCATAAATAAAAATACCTTTTTAGGGTACTACGGGAATATTCTACTCCTTTGGGAGTTCTTTTTTCTTATGTATATTTGTAAGAGAGGCGATATGCCTTGCCAAGCCTAAAGCCTCCAAACTTAAATTAATTGTCACGTTGTCTTTCTTTTAAAATTCTTCTTAAGGTCTCATATTACCTTATTATTAGGTTAAATCATAAATGTTTAGTGTCCATCTTTCTCTTTGAAGTTATCCTGGACATCTTATCTTATATATTTAGTATATGATTATAAATGCTTGGTTAGTTATCTTTTTTTGAAAATATTTGAGAAATGTTTCCTTGCATGGTTAGTGTTTCGAACCATAGATACTTCTCGTCAAAACTGTTTTTGAGGTTATAGCTTATCTAAACAATTCTCTAAACCGTAAATGGTTAGTTATCATTTTTCTCTCCAGGATTATCTTTGAGGTGTTACTTTAGCTTTATTCTAATATTAGGAATAGGAAATTTTTTTAATCCGAAAAGGAACCTTGTTCTCGTCATTAATTTAATTAAATTACTACGTGTATCGTCTGTGGTTTCTGGGTACACGCGAATTGAGGTCAGAAATCCATTATTTGACAATATACTCTTTTAAACAGGCGTTTCCCATGACTTGAAGAATATGGGTGGGAGCAAAGTAGTTCGTGTAAACGCGTGTTTTAGCAGCACTTTATGCTCGACTATCATAACTTGTCGACGTATTAAACGCAAGGCGTGTCGAAGAATGTTTACCTGTAAATTTTTTACATTTCCAAAATATTTAAGAATCGCTTTTGTTCCTCACAGTGTAGGTTTTAACATTTCACTGCAGGAATCGGGAAAACCATAGAAAAGCTACTACGACCCTGCTCTACATTTAGACGTCAGGGTTGGTTTTTGGCTGGAAGCAACGAACATGGCGGTATACCTCACATTTCTTTAATACCGTATATTTACGAATTTATGGTTGTTGCGGTTCTTTAAACTAATATTAATTTATACAAATCTTACTATGACCGGTTATTTACTGAAATCTGCTTGTATTTTTCTAAATTTAATATGAAGGGGGTAAAGTTATGATATTTATTACTGGATGTATTTAATATACATTAGTTACTATTCTGTTTAGTTCTGTGCTCTAATTTAACATTATAATGAAATAGTCACGTTATTAATGTAAACTATCAAAGGTTCTATAAGTTTTTACAGGATACTTTCGGACTAATAGCTCATTTAACACACTAGAATTAATAAATTGTTTTTTATATTACCTAACGTTGACTTAGGTAACGCGCTAGCGTTATACATAATTTACATGTTTATTATAACTTTTTACTAATTACAGATGATCGACTACAATGAAGTGATATGAAATGACATTCTTTAGATAAAAAAGTAATCATCTCGTCTATTATCGAAATGGAACTAAATTAGAAAAGCAAAAGTGCTCCGTCCAGCTAACTTCGTCTTTTTCCATCGGCTGTCAAGATCATAGCTCGAACTGTGTAAATAATGTTGTTCAAAGGAATATGTAGTATATAAAAGTATCGGAAAACGCTATTGCATTCTAGTATGTTAGTATGAAATACATCAAGTCGCCAGTAACTCCACCATAGTTGCAACTTTAGTGCCCTACTAAATCTTGTAATCCAAGACTTCATGAATGTATTACAAATACCTAGTTACGTGCTACAAAATTTAACGTTGTGCGATGAAATGAACATCAAAATTTTATATTGCTTACCCTTGTACCTGCTCTTTGCATCACAAAAGGTTGTAAACTATATACGCTAATGAAGAAAGACTCATTTCCATTTTCTAATTTAAATTCATTGGGCCAATGCTAGGGTGGAAACGGAAAGTCGGGTGATCGTCTAAGTCAACACTACTTTGTTCTTTCCAGTGTGACAGAAGACTGACGTCATCTATGGTTCAACAGTACGATTTTATTAATATGTCGAACCATTTGAAATTGTCTTTACGCGTGGGTTTCGACAAAAAGCAACCGGATTATATCCATCTTGTGGGATGGAAAGTATAAGTGCTTGGAGAGAACGTCTTACTTTCGGAACACGTTTCAGGCTTAACAAATGTACATGAATCTGTCAGTTTTACGTATTCTTTTCTAGAAATAAATATAATATTATATCTTAAACTGGAACTTAATACGTGGAAAGCATTGAATTGCTTCGTCAAGTCAGCATAGCACCTGATTTGCTTTAACATGAAAGGTTTTTGGAAAAGATATTGCGTTGATATTTTTTGTATTGAGCTTTGTATATAAATTATAGTCGGATAACCATGCAAAAGTTGTTCACTTGACATATCAATACTGCTACTGGTTTCCTAGTCTTATGAAGCGCTTCAACGTCTTTAACAGGTTTTTCAATGATGCAAGGTAGAACTGACTTTCTTTAGGTTAGGGTATACTTAGTGGTGTTTTATGAAAAATCTAAGCTGTCATTGTATAACGAACAACCACCTTCGATAAAAACCCGGGAGTTCACCTGGGGCGTGGCCGTTTCCTTCAGGGGTGGTTCTATGCTCTTGCCCTTGTTGTTGGTAGTCACTTCTGTTGGTCGTGCCCTGCCGGACGATGCGATAAGGATACGAAGCACTCACGTCAGCACTACGGTAATCTTCACTCTACGGTTGTCGGTACGGCAATCTTCAAGCACATTAAACGACTCTCCCTTCCAATCGGGATTGATGCACCTCCACTTCGTTGATGGGAAATGTACTGATTCACATGTACAAAAACGTTATATTAGTATGCTTACGACCGCAGAGATAAATCAATGACTTCAACAACCGTGCAGACATTAACAAATCGTTGTTTCTACAACGTCAACTGATTTCTGGTAATCGGCGGGGAATTTTCCACGTCGAGTTCTAAGAAATCTCTATGTCTAAATTGATTATATAATACTTGAAACTTTAAAAATAAAGCGTAACCATTTTATAATACAGTTTTTTGCAAACCCAAATCTTACTTAGTAAATTTTATAGCTGAAGTATGCAAATTTCTATATCAGAGTCATAACAGATTATTACTTACAATAACGTCTTTCTGCGGCGGGATCCATTTCTCGTGTCATTGCGGTCCCGTTGTCAGCAGATTTATAACGTGGTGCTCCTCGGTAGTAGCTGGTGTATCTTGTAGGAAGGATAAGAAGGGAGAAATGATTACACGTGGACACTACATCGACACCCGTGGTTACACACTTTGCAAACGAAGTTGGTTCTTCGAACTTCGGTACTGAAGTGATAAGATATAGGTTTATTTATGACATAAAAATTTCGGCTTGGGCCATCCGTTGTGTACAATAATTAGCTTGTTACAAAGTCAGATCGGACAGAAACAGGCCACACCAGGCCGTCCAGAAACCGCAGGCGGCCATATACTTTCGAGACCGCACCTGGTCGCCTCAGGCCTCCCAGAAACAGGTCATGGGCCAACCCGAAGTAGGTGCCAGGCCACACTGGCCTCGCCGGTGGCCATGCACCTGGGTCATCCAAAATCTATTTTTTAAAAGATGTCTTGCTTATGAGAGGAAAATTACCTGCAGACCCTCACACACTTTAGCGATAAGATTGTTAAAAATGTATCTACCGTTTCTATTAAATATTTAATTGTTTCAATGTCTGTTTGTACAATTTACTCTTTCTGTGGACACTATGTTTTAAAAACTGTCTCGAAAAGATTACTAAGAGATGTACTTATTGTTTCTTTTAATTATCCACAGATTTTAGCAGGTACACGGTGAGATAGAGACAAATAAAATTTAATTTGCATCTGTTTGCATTAGGGGTATATGTATAGATTAGGTTGAAAGAATTAATCTGTGCAAATTCAGTACTTAATCAATGTTACTAGAAGATTTATACAAATATTTGATATTAAGACAAATAAGAATTTAATTTGCAAAACGATTGCATTAGGTTTAATGGATTAATCTAATAGATTTATGCAAATATTGCCAAAAATTACCGGAAGAATTTACAAGTGTGTTCCTTATGGGAGGAACGGAAGAATTGGCACGTGTATTGCTTATGGGAGGAAAATTTCCTGCAGACTTTCACACATTTTAGCCATATGGTTGTTAAAAATGTATCTACCGTATCTATTAAATGCTAAATTGTTTCAATATTTGGTTTTATAATTTACTCTTTCTGTGAACACTATTTTTAAAACTTTCTCGAAAAGGTTGTTAAAAGATGTGCTTATGGTTTCTCTTAATTATCCACAAATTTTAGCAGGAATACTGTGAGACAAAGACAAATATAATTTAATTTGCAATTGATTGGAGTAGTAGTATATGTATAGATTAGGGTTCAAAGAATTAATCTGTACAAATACAGTATTTAATCAATGTTACTAGAAGATTAATGCAAATAGTTGAGATTGAGACAAATAAGAATATAATTTGCAAACGATTGCATTAGGTTTAATGGATTAATCGTGGGTATATGTACTTTAATGAATATTGTTAATACATGTGCAAATATTTGCTGACATAGTGGAAGGTATACTGTGAGATAGAGACAAATAAGAATGCAATTCACAAACGATTGCATTAGCGGTAATTGTATAGATTAGTTAATGGATTAATCTGTGCAAATTCAGTACTTAATCAATGTTACTAGAAGAGTTATGCAAATATTTGAGGTTGAGACAAATAAGAATTTAATTTGTAAATGATTGCAGCGGTATATGTAGAGATTAGTTTAATAAATTAATCTGTGCAAATACAGTACTTAATCCATGTTACTAGAAGATTTATGCAAATATTTGAAATTGAGAGAAATAAAAAATTTTTTATCCCTAAAATTATAGCTCCCTTTTCTTATTTTAAAACCAGCAAAAATGACACTGTAGTCTACTGGAAAATCTTCAAACATTCAAGACCTTTCCCCTTTTTACGTAAATTTTCACGTATAAAAGAAATTTTTGTCGATCCTTTTCTTATAAGATATTCAGGTATAATAAATATAGTCGATGCCTTATGCTAGATAGTTCTGACCTGTAGTTTTCCTTGTGCGTCTTTTTGGATCTACTACTGCGTGCTGTTGATCAGTACCCCAGGATTACTTTCAGTTGAGTTGCTCCATTCAATGCTTAAAGCAATCCTCTGTTTTGTGCGCCTTTGCATAGATTTAAACCAATATTTTTATTCGAATTTCTTCCCAGTATTATTGATTTATTTAGTTTGCAAATTTTACCCTGCTTAATCAATAATCTAGTATTTTCTTAGTACTACCTGGATTTTTGTAGTCTCACTTAGATTTACCCCGTCTTTCTTAGACTTACTTGGACTTACTTTGAGCCCTAAATTATAAATATTTAAAATTAATATGAACTTTTACTCACATTTTTCAGCAAAAGGCAAAATTTGTCTCATTTATTTCTCAATATTATTTACTTTAAAATACTCTAACACCACTGTCATAAATATTTAATTATTTTAATTTTAGTATTCACTCGTTGCGTAAATTCTTGACTATAAGTGATGCGGGCTAGGCTCAGTTTCAATGAAGACTGCCTGTTTATCAAATTCGCGTGTTATATAAGCAACGCCCCATCTAAAATTTATTAGTTATCGGCGTTGTTTGTTCAAAGTTTACGACCAGCCATAGGATGTTTTGAATACTTTGGGCTTTTGCAAGTATCCGTCTGATAATAATTCTCCGAAACGATGTTCTTGGTCACATAAGAAACCAGTGGATTTCTATTCTGTATTTATTCTTGATTTCTGTTTTGAAGTTATTACAGGAATTTCTAATTCGCCTTGTCACGTAATAACACTTATGGTTTTTGTTTGTCTAGATAATAGTTTGGATTTAGTATTAACTCCATGTAGAAAATCACGTAGATGAAATGACGTATATTAACATATTTCTGTTTACATCCTGCATTTCCAAAACGTAATTATTTAGAAAGATGCGTTTATTATCAGAACGCTTTGATATCGCATGTTTAATTGTATCATGATTTCCTAGCTCTTAATGCATTTACTGCGTATCTATTTACAATTTTTGAATGCCTTTTGGTTTAAGACAAGTTTGATTGCATGTAGAGTTATTACTTTTGCTGAATGTGTGTTTATTGTTGAATGATATGCTTCCTGGCATTACTAAAAGTCAACTGTGATCCTTATACAGGGCGCTAAATGTTTGTTCTTTGCATAATTTACAAATTACGTATTTTTCATGCTAAATAAATGTAGTTTTCTATCTTCTAATACTATTTACATGTATTGTTTGACCGTTATGGCTCAGTATATCCCTATATAACTCTCTTATCATAGCTATATATATATATATATATATATTGCTATGATAATAGGGTAGTTTAGGGGTAGGTTAAGTCATAGGGGTCGTAGAATAAATATAAACAACTTCAACTTTAAGAAAAGGCAAATAATTTCAGGAATTATAAAAGTAAATCGGTCACTCTACATAATGTTAATTAAGAAGACGCTGTATATAAAATATGCGGAATTAAATGCATGAAAACATAAATATGTCTAAGTGTAGTTTACAAGTAAAAATAAGATTTTAAAACACAATAAATTGCATCAAAATTAGATCACTGGGAAGCATAGATAAATCGGCATTGCAAAAATTTAACAATTGCGTCAAAAATATCAACGTACGCGCATTCTAGATAATTCATTATTAGAAAATCGTTACGTGACTGGAAGAGAACACATTTGTTCAGAAAACCAATATTCTATATAAACAAATAAACACCAGGCGGTTCAATTATATGATAAAATTAACAAACATCCAAATTCGCGAGTTAATGAAAGTAAAAGGTTGGAAATTCTCGAATAATATTACAATATGCGGGATGCGGATGTGACGAACAGAGCATGCATCGAAGATTTAAACAAAGTAATTTGTAACAAGTTGAAAATGCAAGGCATTGTCGCAACGAACTTCCAAATGTAGACTTACTTTAAAACAATTTATGTATCGCACATTAATTTTGGACCTATTTGAAATTTTTGATAAAAATTAATTCCGGGGGTCGGGTATCCGTGGTCAGATTTTGTGGGAGGTACCATATTTCGACTCAGCTATGTTAGGGGAGTCCAAATATGTATCGCACATTAATTTTGGACCTAGTTGAAATTTTTGATAAAAATTAATTCCGGGGGGCGGGTATCCGTGGTCAGATTTTGTGGGGGTACCATATTTCGACTCAGCGATGTTAGGGGAGTCCAAATATGTATCGCACATTAATTTTGGACCTATTTGAAATTTTTGATAAAAATTAATTCCCCGGGGGGGGGTCGGGTATCCGTGGTCAGATTTTGTGGGGGGTACCATATTTCGACTCAGCTATGTTAGGGGAGTCCAAATATGTATCGCACATTAATTTTGGACCTATTTGAAATTTTTTTTTTCCCGACGGAATATCGCGGGGGCACGGCGCCCCCGTGGCCCGATTTTAACTGACATCAAAACTTAAGCTCTGGACACCAAGCTGAATCGATTGATGTATCACACATTAATGTCCGACCATTAGAAAGGCCTCGGACGGACGGACAGACGGACGACAAATCGATTTCATAAACGAACGAAGTTCGTTGAAAATTCTGAGTTATGCGAGATAAGGCGAAAGGATCAGCCTAGAATGTAAACAAGTCAATGAAAACAATTGGAGGAAGGGCTTATATATACGATAGTAACGGAACCTCATTTTAGTCTATATTCAAACTGAGCAACAACTATGTTCAAAGGTGTTAAAAACTTACGTAACTAATGAAGTAAAATCAAAACAAATCATATTTAAAAAGTGCGAGAATTTGTGCAAGGAAACTAAGCCGATCTATAGATAGACGTAAGTTAAACAACTTAATTAAATTTATTTCTAATACTATTGAAACCGGGTTTTATTTGGGACATATTATAATGAGACGACTTTAATTTGGGACATATTTAAATGAGACAACTTTAATTTGGACTATAATTTGGGAAATATTTGATTGAGATGGCTTTAATTTGAGATATTTAATTGAGAGGACTTTAATTTGAGACTTCTAACTTTGAACATACTCTAATTTTGGAGATAATTTACAAATTAACGTATTCTAATTAGGACATATTCCGATTTGGTACGATTTTAATTGGAAGCGATTTATGGGAGGCGATTCTTATATGGGGCCGGCACATCAATAAGCAAAGCTGACACAGAAAGGGGATGCGGATTATAGACTAGGATGGAACTACAGAACCCATTCCAGGTTAGCAACCTTAATACACTTTATTATTGAAAACTGTTTTGATTTAATATTTTCCATACATTGTATATTTGTAAGAATCATCAAAAAGGTCACTTAAAAATTTATAAACCGGAATAGGTATCTTGGAACGTTCGAAGGTCCCTGAAGATAATTAAAAGATATTTTTGCTGGTTTTCAGAAAAAACATGAATCTGGTATATGTAGATATTTTGTACAAAAAGGAAAATTTTGAGTGTTGTAAATATTAGCAATTATTATATTGTGTATTCTAGAATTGCTTTATTTGATTCAATAAGATTTATTCAATAAGCTAGTCGGGGTAAAAATCCTAATTTAACATTTCATAACATTGTGGCGTAAAATAATAATAGGGCAAATCACACCAATAAAAATAGGGTACGCCCAATCGTGGGGCGAATTTCATAGTAAAAATATGACACCCACCGTAGGGGCTCGATAATCCTATAATCGAGAATTTCACAGCAATAAATATATATTGCCATGGAACCTCTAAAAGATTCGGGAACGAAGCTGGAACATCGATCCTTCAACTGGGTCAACACAAAACTTTTTGAAAAACAAGATAAAATTTTTATAAATTTCTTACCTTTTTATTTCTCCTTCAAATTCCTTCAGCTTCCCTGGCTAGCTTAGCTGTGCCTCTTCTCGAATACCTAAATTTATAGACATATCTCTTTCACACTCTCATACCATTCAATAAAACTACCAAATAATACCACAACCATACGACCTTTTATTTACACCTATAAACAGATAGATTATATTTACATGTGTTAAAAACAGTTAGATACAATAATTATAAAACTCCAATTATGGTATGTTTTAAAATCTTTGATTTTTCTAATAAATTTTAATCAACTTCAATAAGATATGAGTAGATGGGCCCCCACATGTTACCCTAAACTGACTTCACGCTAGAGTATGGTGAGCTCATAATAACCCATTTTATTTTGTATATGCCTTTTAAACCTTGCATAAAGTAAAACCAAAAATTACAGACCCTTTTACCCTTTACAATTCAATTTTTATCTTGATTAAATTTTGGATGTTTTAAATACACCCTTTTTCAATATTTAAACATTAATAAATAGTCCAGTACATGTATCATTTACAATAAATTTCTACAACGATAAACATGCCACCAAAAACGTCAACCACACACCACAAAATTTCACAAATGTTCATACAACAACAGAAATTTTAAATAAATACCTGGAGAATTCTTCAGTCGTCATTCCCATTGGAGATGGTTACCATAAAAACCCCTTGGCGTTGTTACCATTGACTATACTGCTTGTCGAATCCACAGGCCTCTACCATCCATATCATGCACACAAAATAGATTACCAGCTATGGTTACCCCCCTATATATCATATTTCCATTTATTGATCTTTGCTTAGTAGTAGCCGGACCTTTATTAATTTAAAATGCACTATTCGTACTTCACGTTAATAATTAGAGGTCCGCTACTACTGTTACACTTGCCACCACTCTATTTACTGAAACATAATCACATAAAATAATATTCACAAAAAAAACTTCATGGTATGCTGGTCTGAACCAGCATTCAGCACTTTGTCGCAGTAATCGAAAATCGAACTGAAGAGAAGAGAAGAGAACCTTAATAACCCAGGTTAGGTATTTATATGCTTTCAAAACCTCCTAGTGAACGCTCTTTCAGCGAAAAGCTTATTCTCAACACCGTTTCTTCAAACTTTGAGTATAACCGTTGGTTGATTCTGAAATTTTTTCACGCCGTGCCTGTTCGAATTCGCTTACAACTGTCGCGTGTGCATTCGTTTCTAACACTGCTGACTTTCGACTAATGATAGAGTTTTCTGTCGTCACAAAACTCCTAAACGCTATTTATCTCTGTTTTATGCATGTTTGTTGTTTTGTTCAAAACAGAAAATCGATATTGATGACATCCTATCTCAACTCCACGTGTATAGTGTACGTGATTTTTAATCCCAACGTTTTCATATTTGTCTCTATCTGTTGTTTATAACCGATCGTGCATTTCCCTCGCTCTTTAAGATGTTTGTTTCCTTGTTGTTTATACCAAACTGACGGTTAAAAATATTTTCTATGAAATCTTATCTTAACGTACGCTCGACTTCTTCAAATGTAACCTTTTAAAACGCAGGTGTTTCTGTTAATTATTGAACGTTTGAACATAACAACTTCTTAGACTTTATATTTTTTCGTATTTGTATTTGAATACATTTGCCTTGGAGTTATTGATTTTCTTACACAGCACGTTCCCTTATGCTTATACGTGTTGAATTCAAATAACTTATGGTTAATTATGCGTATCCTTGAACTTCTATTTGCTTTAAAACTGTTTTTCTTTATGTAATTTTACCATTTCAATTATTAAATACAGAAAAACGTTAATACTCGTCCGTTTTCCCTAAAAGAATTAAATTAATTTTGCGCGTAAATAATTTGTTTTTTTCTATATACAAGGTTGTTGAAATTTTATTGTTTCACTCTGCTTTAACCCTTTGCACCCACAACAATATATATATATATATATATATATATATATATATTCCTTATGGGAGGCTAAAAAGTGACGCATGTACTACAATGACAGTTTTGACGTATTCAACATGGTGCTCGTGACGTAAGCAAAAAAATGGTGGATATAACAAAGTGTCAAAGTGACAGGTTATCTTTTGTGGTACACTGTATAACGTGGCGTAACGTAATCAAAAGTGGCGGATGTAACAAAGTGTCAAAGTGACAGGTTATCTTTTGTGGTACACTGTATAACGTGGCGTGACGTAATCAAAAGTGGCGGATGTAATAAAATGTCAAAGTGACAGGTTATCTTTTGTGGAACACCCTGTATAACGTGGTTTGGGGTAATTAACAAGGTAATTAGGAGAATGTATGTCTATCTCTCTCACACGCATATAAAGTCCATAAAGAGCTATTTATTGTGCTTTCTTGTCTTACATATGCATTTCCTCCAGAAGGAGCCGATTTTCCTGCAGAATCGGCTATAAACCCTTACTAGTATACTTGAATTTGTAATCAACGGTTTACGTTTTTAAGCTGTCTCCAGGTCACAAGTTTTGTGGTTCTGGTACAAAACACTTATTGATTAGTTGAAGAGGATATATGTATTGATTCTATTGATGAAGATTCCAGAGTCTTTTACCTGTTAGTCAAAGAATAAACTTTCTGCAACGATACGTTTAAGCAATGTTATGTTTAAATTAACATGTCTTGAATATCGCGTAAATGTTAGGCATAAATTCCCATGGAACAAAATATTTAGAGGAAGAAGTTGGAGAATTTCTTCCACAAGTTTACATGCTACTTTCAAAACAAAACGAGTAAGAAATTACCCAAAGTGGTTACTATGAACAAGCACAAAACAGCCTCACTAAAAACGACCTGAGACCCCATATGTACACAAAATAGAATTATTTTCATTTTATAATTGATACTTATTGGGCTAATGTTTTAGAATGTTAACGAAGAGGTAGCGTAATCAGTACTTTGTTCTTATAATGTGAATAAAGACTGACGACTTCGTAGTTCTTGCGATAAGATTTTATTAATATATTGAGCCATCCGAAATTGCCTTTGATGGATGAGTTCAATAAAATGCAACCGGATTATATCTATTTTGTGGAATCAAAGATACAAAGTGCTTGGAAGTACATCTTACTTTCTGAGCACGTCTCAGGCTTAAAAAATGCACATGAATCTGGCAGTTTTACGTATTTTCTTCCAGAACTAGATATAATATTACATCTCAAACTGAAATTTTAATACGTGGAAAGTACTGAATTGCTCCGTCAAGACAACCACAGCACGTGATTTGCTTGAACATGAGAGATTTTACAAAAATATGGCATTGATATTTTTCGTACTAGGCTTTGTATAGAAATTAAAGCTGGAAAATCAGAAAGTTGTGTACTACACATATCAATACTGCCAAAGTTTTCGTTGTTTTATAAAGCGATTCAATATCTTTTACAGGTTTTCCAATGATGCATAGTAGAACCCAATTTCCTTTCGTTAGAGTGTACTTAGTAGTGTGCCATGAAGAATCAGCATTGAGCCAAGTTGTCGTTACATAATACAGTTTGAAAAAACCCAACCCCTATTTAGTAAATTTTATAGTTCAAGTATGCAAGTTTCTATATCAGAATTATAACAGATTATCACTTACAATTATTTCTTGCAGCGTAATCAATTTCTCGGGTTCTCCTGAGCCGGTTCTCTGCTGATTTATCGTGTGATGCTCAACGGTAGTATATATTGTGCACTAAAGGAAGGATAAGATGGAAGGAACAATAATCCTACCTCAAAAATGCAGTTACTTTTACGAACTTCGGCACTGAAGTGATCAATGTAAATTACTTTCATTGTTTTAACACTTACGCCTGTCCGCGAAATTGACTTATTCAAATTGACCGATGTCCCTAACCAATTAGAATACCGAGCTTCGACTCTTCAATAATGCGCGTTTACAATACATTTCCAGAGAACAATCAAAATCCCGGATAGTATCTTAACGTATTTATACTTATTAAAATCATTCATACCGTACCAGGTAACTAATAGTTTATACAATAAGCCGGGCCGAATTCAGGAAACAAAAGGAATCACTTTACCTTTATAAAAATCATAGATTTATTAAATATAAGAAATGGAAACTGGTTATCCAATAATTGAAAAAGGTCTATTACGGATAAATTCGCTTAAAACGTAACAAGTTAAATGGTCGTGTGATTTTAAAGAGTATAAGAAAACATGCCATCTTTTGTAAGTTTCTCTCTATAAACGTAACATTCATTTGGCAAGGCTGAAATATTTTAATTACTAATACTAACGCATGAGAAATTTAGTACTAGGAAGCAAAAAGTTGAAAAGTGTTTGTAATCAACAATTTTAAATTTCTATGCTCATATTCTAGGTTATAAACGCCGTGGTCTTGGCACTAAACTTTCTACGCCCTTTGTTAGAGGAGATACAAGTATAGATCCTCTTGATGAAGTTCGTATGCTGCATTCAAACTAAAACGAGCAAAGATTCTTACCAGCAGTTGTTATAGACGAGCACAAATTTATATTACAAAAGGCATTAAACCCTGTACGTCGACTTTGTGTTTAATTTTAATAGTGCCAGTGCTATGACGGTAACAAAAAGATGGCGTTATCGTTCATATGAACACTACTTTGTCCGTATAATGCCAAGGAAGACTTGCATTACTTTAATACAAAAACCTTTACGTATCTAGAGTAGAATTTACTAATATTATATATCGAGTCATTCGAAATTGTCTTTGATGGACGAATTTCAGTAAAATTCAACCGGATTATATTCATCTTATGGGATTAAAGATTTAAGTACTTGGGGACTATTTTTAAGTTTCTGAACCCGCATGATGCATATTAATCTGACAGTGCAGGTATTCCATTCGAGAATTAGATATTACATTACGTCTCAACCTAAAATTTTAACACCTAAAGAGTATTAGATTGGTTTGTAAAGGCAAGAATGTGATTTGTTTTAACATGAGAAATTTTACAGGAAATACTGCAATGTTGCTGTAGGTTTTCTTGTCTGATATACCATTAACGTTTCTTTAACAACCTTTATATTGGAGTTTGGACTAGTAGAAGATATGGCTTTTCTTAGCTTGGACTATACTAGTAGTTTGCTCTATTTAACTATGAGTAGATTTACAGTGCTAGTTATAATACACCTCAAGGCTAAGATATCTGGCGGAGAAATGTGGAATTATTTTCAAAGTAGTCTGTTTTATATCAAGAGTAAACAAAGTGTATTTATTTTGAATGGTATCTATTTTTAAGGTAAAAGTGAAGGCGCCATGAGTGTCATGTATCATTTTTCTATAGTCATGTATTTTTAGATCACGAGCGTATGGTTTCTCTTAAGACAACATATAGTCAAGTACGTAATTTGCTTTAACATGAGAGATTTTATTGCAGTCTTTCATATATAGCTTTGTACTGAAATCGAATTATCAGAAAATCATGCAAAAGTTGTTTACTTCACGTAATATAAAGCGTTACAACTTTCTCGCAAAAAGGTTTTCGAACGATGTATACTAGAAACACTGGATTTGTCTTAGGTTAGACAAGGTTAGAGTTATTTAAGCTGACCTAATGAAATGCAGTTGAATGGCTGTTATTTCAGCAGGTATAAAAGAGAAGCCATTTAAGTCATTTAAAACCGAGGGTCTTACAACCTATAACAAACATATAGTTCCAAAAGTGATGGACATGCAACTACGTATCAGTGAGTAGGAGAATAATGATTCCTTCCAATATCGACAGGAAGAAGTCGATCAAGCTAACAAGATACGTATGCAGGATATAGTGGGAGAGATGCGATTAAAAGATTGTCACAAGATGCAAGGAATGGATCTGGTTGTCGGTGGAATCAAAGATTTTATATATAGAGACAAACTTCGGTACATTTTACAGTTCGAAAACCTAGACGGTCTCTATGTATCAAACTATTGGTTAGAAAAGGAGATAGAGGACTTGGGTGTCGATTTAAACTTTAAACTGCGAATAAAATTAGATAAAATTAAAATTACTCCAAACAAACATAAAGAAAGGACTGTTTTCTGTGTATAACTTTGTATTAAAATTAAGTTTAAATAGCTCCATGCTTGGCATTAAATATTTTTAAATTTTATTAAGTATACTGTTAGAATAAAAATATTAGAATAGTATTACATTGTTCTTTATTTATAAAAGGCTATGATATCACCACGACCTTAAAAAAGTAGCCGAAACTAAATAGCCGAGTGCATAGCGTTGTCGTGATTTTACCTATATGAAAAAAACTATTGTACAGATTTTTGTTACTAGATGTGGGAATATTTGCGGCGACCTCAGGGTGGATGACCTTTGTATCTGGCAAAAATGACTACAACCGGTTATTTGCGCTCGTGCGAAGGTAGCTTACCTACTTAAGACCTTACTAAATAGTCCCTCATGTTTTAACTGATGTCCTATCATTCTATCTCTCCTGACCTTTAATTGTTAACACATACAGGGTTCCTCACCTATCCTTCTATAAACTTCCTCATTTGTTACTCTATCTGTCCAACTAATCTTTAGCATTCTTTTATAACACCAAGTTTCAAAAGCTTCTACCTTTTTTTTTATCTACCTCTTTAATTGTCCAAGTCTCACTACCGTATAATAGAACGCTCCATGCGCACGACTTTAGGAAACTTTTTCTATTATCTAAACTAATACTATTAGCTATTAGTAAGTCTTTCTTTTTTAAAAACATTTTTCTAGTTTGAGCTATTCTAGCTACTATATTTTTTCTGTTACGTCCGTCCTTTGTAATTATATTACCTAAGTAGCAAAATTCATCTACCTTCTCTAACTCGGTATCACCTATTTTTAATTTTGGTTTAGACCTAGGCTGAGTCGGTCATTATCTTTGTCTTTCCTGAGTTAATCCTCATACTATAGTTACTCTGTAGTATCTCATCTAAAATATTTAAAAACTGTTCTAACTGTTTTCTAGACTGTGCTGTAATGGCTATTTCATCTGCAAAACCTAACATGTCTATTTTCTGTCCCTGTACAATAATATTTATCTCTTTTTTCTCTCTAGCTAAGTTTAAAGCTTCCTCAATTTAACAAATTAATCAAAGTTAATATTTTAATAATTACCAATGAGTAGTTTGAACTACCAACTATGTTAAAATTATTAAGTTCGAATCTGACTGGCCATCAGTGTCTCCTAAGGGTATTTATGTAATTCCTGCTCTCATATCATCTTGTGGGAAAGTGCAGACCTCACCGTCTGCTATTTCTTGATAACATACACTGTCTTGTTCTAAGTAATGTTTTAATTAAGACTGCTTTATTGCAGTTCATTGTATCTGCACCTGCAGTATCAGGTTGCGTCTGAATACAAAGTAGTCGCTTCCGTTCTCATATCTGATATGAACTCTGCTTAACATTTAATATTGTTACCTTCAATTAATACAATGTAACATGCTATTGCTAAAACATAATAAATGAATTTAAATTTCTATGCATATTGATATGGGGGATATATAACTCGCGAAGCTAAAGAAAATACCACCGTCGATACTTTAAATAAAGTAAGCATGCCTCTTCCAAAATAATATAACAAAAAATCGTCACCATGGTTAAACAAGCACAAAGCCATCACATTACAAAAGGCGTTAAACTCTATGCGTTTATGAGCAAAGACTCTTTTTCCAATTACTAATTTAAATTGATTGTACCAATGCTAGAATGGAAATGAATAGATGGCGTAATAATCTATGTCAACTCTACTTTGTTATTATAGTTTGAAAGAAGATTGGCATCGCTTAAAGTATAAAATTTCCATGCTTTCAGCGTAATACGAATTTATTAATATGCCAATTCGAAATAAACGATATTGCCTTCATTGCATAAAGTAAAAAAATAACCGGTTCACATACTTCTCATCGTTACAAAGATATAAGTACTTGGCGAGAATGCCTTGCTTTCTGAGCACGTATGAGGCTTAAAAGATGCATATGAATCTGGCAGTTTTATGTCTTCTTTTCCAGAGCTAGATGTTATATTACATCTTGAACTGAAATTGTAATATGCGGAAAGTATTGAATTGGTGTGTCACGTTAAGCACGTGATTTGCTTTAATATGAAAAATTTTCAGAAAATATGGCTTTGTAGTCTTTCATATTTTACTTTGTTCTGAAATTCAATTGGCACCACATTATGCATATGTTACTCACCTCACATATCAACACTGCTGTATGTTTCTTTCTCGTGCAAAGCAATTCGCCGTTTATAATGGAATTTTGAACAATGCCTAGTAGAAGTAATTGTTTTCCTTAGTAGCACGCCATGAAAAATTAATAAAATGATGTCATATTTAGCTATCAGTAAGTATACAATACCGATTCTAACGCACTTCAAGGCCAAGATGCTAACAAGGTACGAACTGTCTACTTATTCTTGAAGTAAGCTGTTTTGTATAAAGGATGACCAACCCTTATTCAATTTGAGGATCAACAACTTTTAAATCAATGGTAAAAGTTGTTATCCACTCAAGTGTAATTTATGCCCAAGTTATCTATGACATTTAGGTTAAACGAGTTCTATACAGGGTGTTTCACGACGAGAGGGAATAACTTCGTGTAATGATTCCCTGAGTAATTCTAAGACGAAATGATTCTCTACACTTTTGCTCAATTCTCAACCGTATGTGAGATATCGACCCTTAAAGTTGCCAACCCTACTGGGTAATACTAACATTACAATGAATGGACTAGTAGGTCACTTATCATTCTTAACTTTTAAAAAATTTAATAACTAACAAATTTCAACAAGTAAAACCATTTAAAATGACAATTACAACAAGCTAAGAACTGATAAAGCAACAAAATTACGGCTACAAATGTTCGACATGGCCTCCTTCCTGCTCCACACATAACCGAAGTCTTCTTCTCATTTGTCTGGGCCAGTTGTAGTTCTCCATATTTTCTTTCACAAGATTGAACGCATCGTTTATTCTAGCAATAAGTTCCTCCTTCGTTCTTGGCTTGTCGTGTTCATAAACCAGTGTCTTCATGTGTCCCCAAACAAAGAAATCCATTGGATTTAGATCGGGGACCTGGGTGGCCATCGGACGGGTCCGTTCCTTCCAATCCACCGATTATCATAACAAACATTTAAATAGTCCGTCACAATTCCTCCGTAATGAGCTGGTGCCCGTCCTGCATGTACCACATTCGTCTTCGTGTTTGTAAGGGTATATCTTCAAGTAAAATGGGCAGCTCCTCCTCCAAAACTGACGATACATGACACTATTTAAATTTCCTGGGAAAATAAATGGTCCGATCAACTTGCTTGCCATTACTCCAGCCCAAACGTTAACTGAGAAACGGTGTTGAAAATGATTCTCGATTATTGCGTGGGGATTTTCATCAGCCCAGACGTGTTGATTATGAGTGTTATTGATTCCGTCTCTAGTGAAAGTGGCCTCGTCGCAAAACAGAGTTAGGTCTATGAGTTCCAAATTATCTTCCATCCACTCACAGAACGTTACTCTAGTTGGAAAGTCGGTTGGGAGGAGATTTTGAACTTTAAGAAGATGATAAGGGTGCAATCCATTTTCACGTAATGTCCTCCACGCGCTTGTTACGCTTTGTCCTGTTCTTGCTTTTATTTTTCTTAAACTCGTGCGAGGATCTTCATTGACTTCCCGTAAAACAACTTCTGCTGCGTTCCTGCGAGGCGTTTCTCTCTCGTAAGCGAGTTTAGGAAAGGCTCCTGTTTCCCTCAAGGATCCAAATAGTCTCGTGAAGGTTTTCCGATTGGGCTTTCTTCGATTTGGAAATTTGGCTTGATATGTCTCGGCTGCTAAAACAGAGTTTCCATTACAAAACCATACATAAACACCATATCGGCGTATTCCGTGTTACTGAATAAAGGGCATTTTGAAACTTTAAATAAAATCTTTCAAAACGTTAAATTTCCAGCGTTTGGGCATTTTTGAAGTTTGTTTGACAGAAGTTTCCACAACCGCTAATTCAACTGAATTTGTAGTTATGGAAACTATCTGGAAGTCAAAGGAAACGAGACATTTTTCATACTGCAAGTGCATTTTTACCGAGAGGCTTCCCATGACACGACCCATGCGAATATGAACTTTAACTGCTCATAACTTTTTTATGGTTATGAATTGAGCAAAAGTGTAGAGAGTCATTTCGTCTTAGAATTACTCAGAGAATCATTATCCGAAGTTATTCCCTCTCGTCGTGAAACAACTGCTAATTCAACTGAATTTGTAGTTATGGAAACTATCTGGAAGTCAAAGGAAACGAGACATTTTTCATACTGCAAGTGCATTTTTACCGAGAGGCTTCCCATGACACGACCCATGCGAATATGAACTTTAACTGCTCATAACTTTTTTATGGTTGTGAATTGAGCAAAAATGTAGAGAGTCATTTCGTCTTAGAATTACTCAGAGAATCATTATCCGAAGTTATTCCCTCTCGTCGTGAAACACCCTGTATATTTTAGAAATTATCTACTTTTAAATTTCATGAACAATCTATATGTCTGACGTCTAAGCCACTCTATTTACTTAGTGTAAATGATCTCGATCCATGTATTTAGATCACAGTGTAAACGACCTAATCAAGTCATAATTAGTTGAAATTATTGTCAAAGCCATTTATTGTTGTGTCGAAAGTGACTGACTCGATTTATTTTCAAGATAAGCAATTTTTGAACCTAGAGAGACATATATCAAAAAACTTTTAACCTTTGACTGCTTTCATCACGCAGACAAACTTCAGATTTTGTGCTAAATATAATTATTTTTGAGATATTCTATCTTCACATAAAGTTTGAACGAACTTATGATCTTGTTGTTGGATTGGTGAGCCATAAAGACAAGTACTGCAATTCAAGTTAATTTTGATAGTTTTGCGTGATATATAACTACTTTCAAGGTAGTTTATTTGTAGATCAATCAAGAGCAAATGACCTGTTTTTAAACGATTCTTTAAAGTAATTCGAAGTTAGCCTTCTTTTTAGTGCAACGATTTGTTATTTGTCCTAAAAAGTTTTAAATGGTTCCAAGTAAACTGCTGTTAGATCAAGAGTAAGGATAGTAATATACCTCTACGCTTAAAGCAAAGATAACCTTCTTCATAAAAATACTGAATCTCGACAATAAAAGCATTAATATCAAGGTGATAGTTGGTGACCTGTATCATTGAAAATATCGTTAGCTTGGTTAAATTAATATGAAGAATTTTACAAAGATTTTACTTTTTTGAATAGTCTAAATCTTGAACAATAAGATTTTTGTATAAACGACTCAGAATGCTCAAGAACCATGCTCATTTATTCGTCTTAAGAGAGTATTCATGGGCTGAATTCACTATTTCAACTAGTGGATAGATGTGAATTAAAAAAGTTTTGTTAGTTTTAAAATAACACTACTGTAATAAAAAATTCATATATTTTCAAATATTTCTTATTTAATTATCAGTAGATATACCGTGCCGATTATAATACACTCCAAGGCCAAGACATCCGGTGGGGCAATGTGCAATTATTTTCACAGTTGTCTATTTTAGATCAAGAGTGAGTAACCTATCTTTGTTTTGAAGAGTATCTATTTTTAAAATAAACATAAAAGCGTAATTAAAATCATGTGCAATTTCTTTATAAAGTATATATTTTTAGTTCACGGGCGTACGGTTTCTCTTAAAACAAAATATGGCTATTGCTTATGGTAGCTTATATTTTGTGCTAGAGAAAAATTTTCAATATAATCTATTTTTAGATTTCAAGTGATGGTCGTCCATCTCCATAGCAAAAGTAAACGTCCTTGATTAGTTTTTAAGATAATTTATTATTAGATCGGAGGTTGAGAACATATATTAAAATATTCCTCAATGAAGGTAGTCTATTTTTACACAGATCTCATGCAAGTGGTTTCACGAAAATTACCAATGTTACTGAGTGAAGTATTTAAAGTAGCAAAAAGGCCCTTGGATTATTTTTAAGGTAATTTAATTTTAGATGAGGCTAACAATTTGTATAAAAAATTCTTTAATAAATGTAGTCTATTTTTAAAGGGATCCCCTTTATATACTATCACGAGGAATCAATCATGTTACTAAGTTACGTGTTTAAATTACTAACAATATACAGTTTCGAATCAGAAATGCTCAGGCACAAGACGTTATCAAGTGATGGAATGTGCGATTATTTTTGAGGTATTGAAACTAACTAATTTTAGATCAAGTGTAGCTTCATTAATATAATTAGTATCTTTGTTTAAGTTGGTTAATTTTTCGGTCTAAGCTGAATGAATTCATTTATTTTGAAGACCCTCTGTTTTTACGTGTCGAATAAATTTCCCCTATCTAGTTCATTTGTAGGTGTAATGATTATTCGTACTGTATTTTTAAATTAAAGGTGCATGACGTCTAGTGCGATGCGTTTATTTCTAGATTAATGGATGGACGACTTGTATTAAAAATTCTTTTAATCAGGGTTAGTCTGTTTTAGCTTTATGGCATGCAGCGCTAGTTAATTCTAATTGTTTTACGCTAAATATAGTTATTTTAAAGGTAGGATATATTTAGGTTGCGCAAATGATGGTATGAATAAACAAAAAGACATACAGATAAGCAGACAGTCAGACAAACAACCAGATAGACAGATTCCACGATAGGTAGCCTACTTCTCGCGGAGAAAACAAAGGTTAGCTGAATTATTTTTTTTAACATTTTATACATCATTCTCCCATAAACTAATTCTGAATGTTGTGCAATAAATGTGACGATTATTGAGTTTGCTTAGATCAAGCGAGAAGTACTTGTATTTAAACATTTTTTAAATGTGATATGCTTGTAATGGGCAAGGAATACAAAAATCCAACAGTATTTAGAACAAAGGAAGATGGGACAAATAACCACCTATTATAGTGCTTGTTGATCCATTTGCTCTGCCTGTTACTTAATTCTAATATTTGAAAAACTCGCGTACTCTTTCTGTTAAAAATTCTTTATTAGAATTATAAATCGAGTTGGTCTTATTTTTAAATTCTAGCAATAACCAGTATCACCTGTCATTAGTATAACTGTCCCTGCTAACAACCAAAAATCCGTATTTTTGTTAATTTTTCTTGAGTGTTAAACCCACTCAGAGTTTTTAAAATTGTCTTTATTTACATCATTTATTTATGTCATGCATCGAAGCATAAATAAAGACAATTTTAAAAACTCTAGTGGTCTAGTACCAAAAAAATTTAATAAAAATGCAAAACAAACCACAACAAACATACAAGGAGTATTTACAAAAATTCGTATTTATTTTTTAAATCGATCGTATTTTATGTTAATATTGATGCGATCTTTCTAAATCAAGTTTAAACAACACAAATGTATACTAATGTTGTCACGTACCATACCGTTAAGAACTCGAGTATAAACTTAGCAAAGATGAAAGCTGCCCTATGACGTCTTGTCCAACATAAATATTGTTTTAGTTTCAGATGAGAAACGCGGGTAGATATACATAATTTCTTAAAATGACCTTAAAAGAATTTTCTGATACTGGCACTTTAGCTGATGTAGTGATTTGGATATTATCGTTGAATGATAGTCACAGGTAGTAAACGTAACATTGTACAGATTATAAATACAAGAATAAATAATAATTAGCAGTACGAAGTGCTTAACTTTATTGATATACATATTTATGGTAGATCTAAATACTTAATCCTTGTATTCGGATAACGTTCCTTTAGGAATCTCCATTGATCGATCACCTTCTTATACACGAATTGGCAGCGGAGTCGTAGAGTTAACATTCAACATTAAGAACAAAAATAAGGTGATGATAAGAAATGGTAGGAATTCGAAAGTAATCCACTGCACTTAACGTACTCGTTTCTACTACGTCTGTTTAGTTAGGTAGCCCAAGATAATCTACCATGATTATCGCGTTCGTTTACATGAACTCATCAGAACTCCTTTCATCGTCGAACGTTCTCATGGGTTAACGCAATTAACTCGCATTCTTCGAAGTGTGTGAAACTGCTTATACGACAGATTCCATACAATAAATTATAGGTCATCCCACTAATAGTGCATGGGCATTTAACAACCGTATTCTTATGCGCTATGGCCTAGTCATACTACTCAAATTATGATAGGAAATAGCATTCCATCTAGTATTCGCATTTCCCTATGTTTAAATGTTAAAATAAAGCTCGTGACACTAAAAAGCGTAACAATTGCATGTGGTTAATTACACTTGTTCCATCTCCAATAAAATTTCAAACTATAGAATGTACCAATTTTTCATATTTCTTATTAATTGGATGTAATTGCTGATCACTGTTGGTAATCGATTGCGGAATAGATGGTTTACAACGCACCTTTTACAGTACTATAGAAGTGATGTCAAGACCTACTCTCATTGTATAATACAGTTAAACGGTAGTATGATACCAAAAGGTACAAAGACAGATGCTAGCTTTTATTACATGCCATTTTTGTGAGTTGTTCTCTATAAGCTTCACCCTCGTTTAGAGCAAAATAAATGCTTCATTAAACATCAGCTGTTACAATACAGAGTTGGAAAGAGAATACTTAATTTTGTAATTAACAATTTACGTTATTAAGTCCATGGCTCAGGTTTTAAATTTTGTGATTTTGTTACTAAATTCTGTAAGGGCTTAACTATAGAAAATACAAGCATTGTCTTCTTATAAGATATTTTCGTTTTAATAGGCTTTTCTAAAAAAAAAAAGGTTTTCTTCAGACTATTTGTAGTAGTGTGCCATAAAATTCCAGTGATGCTACTGTGTAATATATAACTGTCAGTAGATATATTCTGACGATTTTTATAATCTTCAAGGACAAGTCCATATCTGGCAGTTGAACGTAAATTGATTTTCGAACGAAGCTATTTTAGATCAAGGGTGATTGATTCATATTTGTTTTAAAGAGTATCCATCTTTAGTACGGTAGTGAAAAAGCGCATTCATGGTCATGTGTAGTATATCAATGAAGTCGTCTATTTTCAGCTAAGGGCGATTGGTCTCGACCAAAACATGCAACTTCTGTTCAAGGTAATGTATTCGGTTCTGTCCAATTGAAAATTTGAATACGCATTTTTTTCATCGTCCTCGCAATTTTCGTAGGGGTTGTTACATTCATAGTTTTCTGAATAATTTGCTTCATTGTCTCTACTTGGATTTGTATAATTATCTGCATCTTAATTGTTAAAATCTTCTACTTAGTGAAATAGCTCCTCGGAAGTGAAGTTTCGTCTTTGTGTATAGTAGTCGGGTCTGATTTGAGATATTTTAGTGTTCTGTCTGGTGTTACCAGACGAAGTGTCCATTGTGGTTGGTTTGTAATAATTATTGGAGTTGCTGTTATTATTTGTCATGAGTGCATTTCTGTTACAGTTTACGCCAAATGTTTGCCACGTTTGAAGTGCGATCTGATTAAATTTTGGTGTAAATGTGGGTTTTGTAAAAGTTGAATTTAATGTTGGTTTGGCAAGTTGTCGAAATTTTTTGGTAAAATTTGTATTATTAAAGTTTTAATTATTAATTCTCGATTGATTTATTGGTGCGTTAAATGATGCAAATTTGTGTTACGTTGGTATTTGTCTCGCGGCTTGTATAGTTTTAATTGGTAGATAATTTTTGTTCGCATTAGGATTGTATATCCGGATTCTGTAATACATCACGTTTTTCTCTTCGATAATTGAATTCATTGTTTTTTCTAGATTTTGGGGCTTTCAAAAACTTATCTTGTGCGATAATCGCTTAGGTAACGCGTTTATATAAGTGTTCAACGCCATCTCATAGTACATTTTAGTTTTAATTAAACAAATGTTTGGGTCTGGTTACTCTAGTTTCAATTTAGTTAGGTTTAAACTTCTAACGTCTTGACACCGCATATCAAATTGGTATGGTGATTGATTATTTTCCATTCTTAGGTTCAATAAGTCTCTGATAAGGCATTTTATATCACACTTGTCTCCGAAATACGCTATCGACCTTTTTTGTAGTCATCTTAATCTGTCCGGTTATCCCTACTTGCAATTAAGGTCAAAGCTCTGCCGGTTAGTTTACTTAAAATCAATCTTAATAGCCAATTGTTTTTGTCAATGTTTCTTTGTTTATAGAATAATTTTAGAAATGTCTTGCACCCGGTAATGAAAATCACTAGTAAAGCTTGATTTTCGTCGTATGTTGGTATTGGGTTTAAATATAACCTTAAGTTTTCAGTGTTCATCTTTATAAATTATTTATTTTCTGTTACTTCAGTAAAGTTTGTATTAAAGTTATTTAAAGAATCACTTATTGTTACGTGGATCGTATGTAATTTTAAACCTCGGTTATAATTACATCGATTTCAGACTTTTGCTGAATAATTGTTTCCTTAATAATCGTTGCAATAAATTGTACGTAAATGTGTATAATTATAAACTTTTGTTATAATCAAGTTCAAACTTTTGCTGAGTAAATTATTTCAGTAATAAAGACTTGTGATAGTAAATTGTAATAATAAATTGTACATAAATTCTTTCGTTTCAAATCTTATTTGCTAACATCAATATTCAATTGAAAAAAATGGTTGGGAAAATGAATTGTAAGTACTCACAATAATTTGAATGCCAGTTAGATTAGCCTTCCTTCTTTATTGGATTTGATCGATTCTGTACTTCGTCCAATTTTGTTCTTCCAGTGAAAAATTAAAATTTACGGTCATAAGTTTTTCAATTTTGAAATTGCTAGTGCCCCTCTGGAATCCGTTCCGCTGCGCCAGATAGGTTTTAATCCTTTGGGAGCTTCTTTTTAAAAACATTTATTGCTCAAAAACACTTCTATCAAATTTATTTTAATACAGTAATTACAAATTGGTTTAACAACTTGTACGTTATGTTCATTAACGTGACTTTTAATTTTACAAATTAATCAAAATTAATATTTTAATAATTAGCAATGAGTAGCTTGAACTACCAACTATGTTAAAGTTATGAAGTTCAAAATTGACTGGCCGTCAGGGGCTCCTTGGTGTATTTATGTAGTCTCTGCTTTTACATCATCTTGTGGGAAAGTGCAGATTTCGCCGTCTGCATTTCTTGATAACATACAATGTCTTCTTCTAAATAATGTTTTAATTAAGACTGCTTTATTGCAGTTCATTGTATCTGCAGCTGCAGTATCAGGTTGCGTCTTGAATACAAAGTAGCTGCTTCCGTTCTCATGTCTGAATTGAACTCTGCTTAACCTTTAATATTGTTACCTTTAATTAATACAATGTAACATTCTATTGCTAAGACATAATAAATGCATTTAAATTTATATACATACTGATATGTGGGATATGTAACTCGTGTAGCTAAAGAAAATACCATCGTCGATATCTTTGATAAAGTACGCATGCTTCTTTCAAAATAAAACAACCAAAGGTCGTCACCAGTAGCTATACAAGCACAAAGCAAAAGGCGTTAAACTCTATGCGTTTATGAGCAAAGATTCTCTTTCCAATTACTAATTTAAATTGATTGTCCAATGCTAGAATGGAAATGAATAGATGGCGTAATAATGTATATCAACTCTACTTTGTTATTATAGTTTGAAAGAAGATTGGTATCACTTAGAGTACAAAATTTCCATGCTTTCTGCGTAATACGAATTTATTAATATGCTAAATCGAAATACTCGAAATTACTTTCATTGCATAAAGTAGAAAAAGTAACCGGATCACATACTTCTCATCGTTACAAAGATATAAGTACTTCGGGAGAATGTCTTGCTTTCTGAACACGTATGAGGTTTAAAAGATGCATATGAATCTGGCAGTTTTACGTCTTCTTTTCCAGAACTAGATATTATATTACATCTTGAGCTGAAATTGTAATATGCGGAAAGTATTGAATTTGCGTGTCAAGTTAGGCACGTGATTTGCTTTAATATGAAAATTTTTACAGAAAATATGGCTTTGTAGTCTTTCATATTTTACTTTGTTCTGAAATTCAATTGGCACCACATCATGCATATGTTACTCACCTCACATATCAACACTGCTGTATGTTTCTTTCTCGTGCAAAGCAATTCGCCGTTTATAATGGAATTTTGAACAATGCCTAGTAGAAGTAATTGTTTTCCTTAGTAGCACGCCATGAAAAATTAATAAAATGATGTCATATTTAGCTATCAGTAAGTATACAATACCGATTCTAGCGCACTTCAAGGCCAAGATGCTATCAAGGTACGAACTGTCTACTTATTCTTGAAGTAAGCTGTTTTGTATAAAGGATGACGAACCCCTATTCAATTTGAGGATCAACAACTTAAATCAATGGTAAAAGTTGTTATCCACTCAAGTGTAATTTATGCCCAAGTTATCTATGACATTTAGGTTAAACGAGTTTTATATATTTTAGAAATTATCTACTTTTAAATTTCATGAACAGTCTATATGTCTGACGTCTAAGACACTTTATTTACTTAGTGTAAATGATCTCGATCCATGTATTTAGATCACAGTGTAAATGACCTAATCAAGTCATAATCAGTTGAAATTATTGTCAAAGCCATTTATTGTTGTGTCGAAAGTGACTGACTCGATTTATTTTCAAGATAAGCAATTTTTGAACCTAGAGAGACATATATCAAAAAACTTTTAACCTTTGACTGTTTTCATCACGCAGACAAACTTCAGATTTTGTGCTAAATATAATTATTTTTGAGATATTCTGTGTTCACATAAAGTTTGAACGAACTTAAGTGACCTTGTTGTTGGATTGGTGAGTCATAAAGACAAGTACTGCAATTCAAGTTAGTTTTGATAGTTTTACGTGATATATAACTACCTTCAAGCTAGTTTATTTGTAGATCAATCAAGAGCAAATGACCTGTTTTTAAACGATTCTTTAAAGTAATTCGATGTTAGCCTTCTTTTTAGTGCAACGATTTGTTATTTGTCTTAAAAAGTTTTAAATGGTTCCAAGTAAACTGCTGTAAGATCAAGAGTAAGGATAGTAATATACCTCTACGCTTAAAGCAAAGATAACCTTCTTCATAAAAATACTGAATCTCGACAATAAAAGCATTAATATCAAGGTGACAGTTGGTGACCTGTATCATTGAAAATATCGTTAGCGTGGTTAAATTAATATGAAGAATCTTACAAAGATTTTACTTTTTTGAATAGTCTAAATCTTGAACAATAAGATTTTTGTTTAAACGACTCAGAAGGCTCAAGAACCATGCTCATTTATTTGTCTTAAGAGAGTATTCATGGGCTGAATTCACTATTTCAACTAGTGGATAGATGTGAATTAAAAGAGTTTTGTTAGTTTTAAAATAACACTACTGTAATAAAAAATTCATATATTTTCAAATATTCCTTATTTAATTATCAGTAGATATACCGTGCCGATTATAATACACTCCAAGGCCAAGACATCCGGTGGGGCAATGTGCAATTATTTTCACAGTTGTCTATTTTAGATCAAGAGTGAGTAACCTATCTTTGTTTTGAAGAGTATCTATTTTTAAAATAAACATAAAAGCGTAATTAAAATCATGTGCAATTTCTTTATAAAGTATATATTTTTAGTTCATGGGCGTACGGTTTCTCTTAAAACAAAAATGGTTATTGTTTAAAGTAGCTTATACTTTGTTCTAGGAAAAATTTTCAATATCATTTATTCTTAGATTTCAAGTGATGGTCGTCCATCTCCATAGCAAAGATAAAGGTCTTGATTTGTTTTCAAGATAATTTATTTTTAGATCGGAAGCTGAGAACATATATTAAAATATTCCTCAATAAAGGTAGTCTATTTTTACATAGATCTTCTGCAAGTGGTTTCACAAAAATCAATAATGTTGGTTAGTGAAGTATTTAAAGTAGCAGAAAAGCTCGTAGTTTATTTTCAAGATAATTTATTTTTAGATGAGGCTAACAACTTGTATAAAAATTCTTAAAGGTAGTCTATTTTTAAGGGGATCTCCTTTATATACTGTCACGAGGAATCAATCATTTTACTAAGTGACGTGTTTAAATTACTAGCAATATACAGTTCCGAATCAGACATACTCAAGCACAAGACGTTATCATGTGGTGGAATGCGTGATCATTTTTTAGGTATTGAAACTAACTATTTTTAGATCAAGTGTAGCGCTTCATTAAAATAATTGTTTTACGCTAAATATAGTTATTTTAAAGATAGGATATATTTAGTTTGAGCAAATGATGGTATGAATAAACAACCAGATAGACAGATTTCACGATAAGTAGCCGACTTCTCGCGGAGAAAACAAAGGTTAGCTGCATTATTTTTCAATATTTTATACATCATTCTTCCGTAAACTAATTCTGAATGTTGTGCAATAAATGTGACGATTATCGAGTTTGCTTTGGACCAAGCGAGAACGACCTGTATTTAAAAATTTTTTATACGTGATATGCTTGTAATGGGCAAGGAATACAAAAAAATCCAACAGTATTCAAAACAAAGGAATATGGGACAGATAACCACTTATTATTGATCCAATTGCTATGCCCATTACTTAATTCTGATATTTGAAAAACCCGCGTACCTCCTCTGTCAAAAGATTCTTTATCAGAATTATAAATCGAGTTGGTCTTATTTTTAAATTCTAGCAATGATCAGTATCACCTGTCATTAGTATAACTGTCGCTATTAACAACCAAAAATCTGTATCTATATTTTAAATTGATCGTATTTTATGTTAATATTGATGCGATCTTTCTAAATTTTGTTTAAACAACAGAAATATATACTAATGTTGTCACGTACCATACCGTTAAGAATTCGATTATAAACTCAGCAAAGATGAAAGCTGCCCTATGACGTCTTGTCCAACATAAATATTGTTTTAGTTTCAGATGAGAAACGCGGGTAGATATACATAATTTCTTAAAATGACCTTAAAAGAATTTTGTGATACTGGCACTTTAGCTGATGAGGTGATTTAGATATTATCGTTGAATGATAGTCACAGGTAGTAAGCGTAACATTGTACAGATTATAAATACAAGAATAAATAATAATTAGCAGCACGAAGTGCTTAACTTTATTGATATATATAATTAAGGTAGATCTAAATACTTAATCCTTGTATTCGGATAACGTCTCTTCTTTAAGAATCTCCTTTGATCGATCGCCTACTTATACACAAATTGCCAGCGGAATCGTAAAGCTATCATTCAACATTAGGAACAAAAATAAGGTATTTGATGAGAAATGGTAAGAATTCGAAGGTAATCCACTGCACTTAACGTACTCGTTTCTACTACGTCTGTTTAGTTAGGTAGCCCAAGATAATCTACCACGATTATCGCGTTTCTTTACATGAACTCATCAGAACTCCTTTCATCGTCGAACGTTCTCATGGGTTAAGCCAATTAACTCGCATTCTTCGAAGCGTGTGAAACTGTTTATACGACAGATTCCATACAATAAATTATAGGTCATTCCACTAATAGTGCATGGGAATTTAACAACCGTATTCTTATGCGCTATTGCCTAGTCATACTACTCAAATTATGATAGAAAATAGCATTCCATCTAGTATTCGCATTTCCCTATGTTTAAATGTTAAAATAAAGCTCGTGACACTAAAAAGCGTAACAATTGCATGTGGTTAATTACACTTGTTCCATCTCCAATAAAATTTCAAACTATAGAATGTACTAATTTTTCATATTTCTTATTAATTGGATGTAATAGCTGATCACTGTTGGTAATCGATTGCGGAATAGATGGTTTACAACGCATCTTTTACAGTACTATAGAAGTGATGTCAAGACCTACTCTCATTGTATAATACAGTTAAACGGTAGTATGATTCCAAAAGGTACAAACACAGATGCTAGCTTTTATTACATGCCATTTTTGTGAGTTGTTCTCTATAAGCTTCACCCTCGTTTAGAGCAAAATAAATGCTTCATTAAACATCAGTTGTTACGATACAGAGTTGGAAAGAGAATACTTAATTTTGTAATTAACATTTTACGTTATTGAGCCTATGGATCAGATTTTAAATTTTGTGGTTTTGTTACTAAATTCTCTAAGGGCTTAACCATAGAAAATACAAGCATTGTTTTCTTATAAGATATTTTTGTTTTAATACGCTTTTCTAAAAAAGAGGTTTTCTTCAGACTATTCGTAGTAGTGTGCCATAAAATGCCAGTGATGCTGCTGTGTAATATATAACTGTCAGTAGATATATGGTGACAATTTTAATAATCTTCACGGACAAGTCTATATCTGGCAGTTGAACGTAAATTGATTTTCGAACGAGGCTATTTTAGATCAAGGGTGATTGATTGATATTTGTTTTAAAGAGTATCTATCTTTAGTACGATGGTCAAAAGGCATCCTGATGGTCATGTGTAGTACATCTGTGAAATCATCTATTTTCAGAAAGGAGCAATTGGTCTCGACCAAAATATGCAGCTACTGTTCAAGGTGATGCATTCGGTTTTGTCCAATTAAAAATTTAAATACGCGTTTTCTTCATGTCCTATTCGCAGTTTTCGTAAGGGTTGTTACTTTCATAGTTTTCTAAATAATTTGCTTCATCGTCTCTACTTGGATTTGTATAATTAGCTGTGCCTTGATTGTTAAAATCTTCTACTTCTTGGTCAAATAACTCCTCGGAAGTGAAGTTTCGTCTTTGTGTATAGTAGTCGGGTCTGATTTGAGATATTTTAGTGTTCTGTCTGGTGTTACCAGACGAAGTGTCCATAGAGGTTGGTTTGTAATAATTATTGGAGTTGTTGTTATTATTTGTCATGGGTACATTTCTGTTAGAGTTTACGCTAAATTTTTGCCACGCTAGATTTGCGTTCTGATTGAATTTTGGTGTAAATGTGGGTTTTGTAAAGGTCGAATTTAATGCCGGTTTGGGAAGCTGCCGAAATTGATTGTTGAAATTTGTATTATTAAAGTTTGGTTTTTTAATGTCGATTGATTTATTGGTGCGTTGAATGATGCAAATTTGTGTTATGTTGGTATTTGTCTCCCGGCTTATATAGTTTTAATTGGTAGGTAATTTTTATTCGCATTAGGATTGTAAATCCGGATTCTGTAATACATCACGTTTCTCTCTTCAATAATTAAATTCATTGCTTTTTCTAGATTTTGGGGATTTCGAAAACTTATCTTGTCCGATAATCGCTCGGGTAACGCGTTTATATAAGTGTCCAACGCCATCTCATTGTACATTTTAGTTTTAATTAAACAAATGTTTAGGTCTGGTTACTCTAGTTTCAATTTAGTTAGGTTTAAACTTCTAACATCTTGACACCGCATATCAAATTGGTATGGTGATTGATTATTTTCCATTCTTAAGTTTAATAAGCCTTTGATAAGACATTTTATATCACACTTGTCTCCGAAATACGCGATCGATCCTTTTGTAGTCCTCTCAATCTGTCAGGTTATCCCTACTTACAATTAAGGTCAAAGCGCTGCCGGTTAGTTTACTTAGAATCAATCTTGATAGCCAATTGTTCTGGTCAATGTCTCTTTGTTTATAGAATAATTTTAGAAATGCGTCGCACCCGGTAATGAAAATCCCTAGGAAAGCTTGATTTTCATCGTATGTTGGTATTGGGTTTAAATATAACCTTAAGTTTTCAGTGTTCATCTTTATAAATTATTTATTTTCTGTTACTTCAGTAAAGTTTGTATTAAAGTTATTTAAAGAATCACTTATTGTTACGTGGATCGTATGTAATTTTAAACCTCGGTTATAATTACATCGATTTCAGACTTTTGCTGAATAATTGTTTCTTTAATAATCGTTGCAATAAATTGTACGTAAATGTGTATAATTATAAACTTTTGTTATAATCAAGTTTATAGTTTTGCTGAGTAAATTATTTCAGTAATAAAGACTTGTAATAATAAATTGTAATAATAAATTGTACATAAATTTTTTCGTTTCAAATCTTATTTGCTAACATCAATATTCAATTGAAAAAATGGTTGGGAAAATGAATTGTAGGTACTCACAATAATTTGAATGCCAGTTCCATTAGCCATCCTTCTTTATTGGATTTGATCGATTCTGTACTTTGTCCAATTTTGTTCTTCCAGTGAAGAATTCAAGTTTACGGTCATAAGTTATTTAAGACTGACTGGCCGTCAGGGGCTCCTTGGGGTATTTATGTAGTCTCTTCTTTTACATCATCTTGTGGGAAAGTGCAGATCTCACCGTCTGCATTTCTTGATAACATACAATGTCTTGTTCTAAGTAATGTTTTAATTAAGACTGCTTTATTGCAGTTCATTGTATCTGCACCAGCAGTATCAGGTTGCGTCTGGAATACAAAGTAGTTGCTTCCGTTCTCGTGTCTGAATTGAACTCTGCTTAACCTTTAATATTGTTACCTCCAATTAAAACAAGGTAACATGCTGTTGCTAAAACATTATAAATGCATATAAATTTATATACATATTGATATGAGGGATATGTAATCGCGTAGCTAAAGAAAATACCATCGGCGATACCATAGATAAAGTACGCATACTTCTTTCAAAATAAAACAACCAAAGGTCGTCACCAGTGGTTAGACAAGCACAAAGCCATCACATTACAAAAGGCGTTAAACTCTATGCGTTTATGAGCAAAGACTCTTTTTCCAATTACTAATTTAAATTCGATTGTCCAATGCTAGAATGGAAATGAATAGATAGCGTAATAATCTATGTCAACTCTACTTTGTTATTATAGTTTGAAAGAAGATTGGCATCGCTTAAAGTATAAATTTCTATGCTTCGGCGTAATACGAATTTATTAATATGCCAATTCGAAATATTCGAAATTGCCTTCATTGAATAAAGTAGAAAAAGTAACCGGATCACATACTTCTCATCGTTACAAAGATACAAGTACTTGGCGAGAATGTCTTGCTTTCTGAACACGTATGAGGTTTAAAAGATGCATATGAATCTGGCAGTTTTACGTCTTCTTTTCCAGAACTAGATATTATATTACATCTTGAACTGAAATTTTAATATGCGGAAAGTATTGAATTGGCGTGTCAAGTTAAGCACGTGATTTGCTTTAATATGAAAGATTTTACAGAAAATATGGCGTTGTAGTCTTTCATATTTTGCTTTGTTCTGAAATTCCATTGGCACCACATCAAGCATGTTATTCACCTCACTTATCAATACTGCTGTATGTTTCTTTGTCTTGTAAAGCGATTTAACGTTTTTAATGAAACTTTGATCAATATGTAATAAAAGTAATGGTTTTCTTTAATAGTACACCATGATAAATTAATAAAATTAAGTGTCGTATTTAATTCTCAGTAGGTATACAGTATCGATTCTGGCGCACTTCATGGCCAAGACGCTATCAAGGTGTTAATTGTTTAATTATTCTTTAGGTAGGTTGTGTCGTATGAAGGATAACTAACCTTTATTCAGTTTGAAGGTTAAAACTTTTAAATCAAGGGTAAAGTTTTTACCAAGTCAAGTGTAGCTTTTTGCAGGTTATGTATAAAACCTAGAATTAACAGATTTTATATATTTTAGAAATTATCTACTTTTACATTACATAAACAATTTCTGTCTTGGTCGAACTGTTGTCCTAAGGGCTTGAAACAGGCACGGTTCTGTATAGTTTAAAAGAGTCGTTGGGGTTAGTTAGCTTTTGGGCATGGCTCAGTTTGGTTTCAGTGGTCGACGATTGCAGACGCGCCGTCTAAATTGTTATTTAAGGATGCTGGTCGCTACCGGCGTGTATTCGTATTAAATTTAACTATGTGCCTCTGTGTTTGTATTTTTTTTTGTAAGCCAATAATAGCAAGGTGTAGTTTGTATTAGTATACAGGTATTTTCATAACTACAGAATCTATTTTTAATAAATTTATTTTTAATGGTGTGGTCTGTATCATTTAAATGTTATTGAGCAAATTATCTGCGTGGTAGTATGGCATCAAATAAATAAAAAAACGTTTTATTGGCGCTCAACAGGAACTGAGGGAAAATACCTGGCACGGAATGGCGGAGTAATCGTCTTAGTGTGTTTTGTGGTATGTGGCTGCCGGAGTTCTAAGAATTTGTAACAACGGCAGTATTTTGATGGATATTTGTGCTGTTATTTTGATAGAAGGTTAGTTCAAACCTTATATCTCTGCACATTTTTAAGTAATAATAAATTTTACGATTCTGTTAACCTCTTGTATTTATTACCTGTTGTTTTAATCTAACTTAAGCTTTAAAATTGCGAACTTAATTTCAAGTTATGCGATGACAAAAGATAACATTTAAGAGTGTCATTGTAAAACTCCCCTCCTCCGGAAGATAGATTGATCGTTATAACTGTTGTCAAGCGATTGAATACAAGCACTTTCACCTGGGTTGTTGTCCGGAAAGTCTGTTTTGATAAGCAGCATGGCCCTAAACAATTATGTTTGGTGCCGTGTGAGGAAAAGAATGGGGAAAAGTAGTGAAAACGTCATTTTCCGAGAGTTAAATGTATTAAACAAGATGTTAAAAATATAGACATCAGAATTACATGCAATTAGGTAACGTGTATACACCTGGAAATTTGTTAAATTTAACATAATTATTGAAATTAGGTGGTGTGGGAAAATTACAACATGATTCATGGTGTTATAAAAAAACATCAAGTTTTATAAAAGTTTTGGAAATGGTATAGATGCATCACAGATATTTCATCGAGAAATAAACCATCTGGTATTTTGTTCTATCCGGACGTAAGTTGTGACATCTGTATTACAAAACAAGTGCGTTTGTTTTACTCGACTTAAAAATTTTCAAGTTTTGTTATGCTGTTTGACCTTAGAATATCATTGTGATTGCGAAGAGAACCTTATAGACCTCATTTATACTTTCGATAAGTACAGATAAAAAATATAGAGGGCAGTGTACATTAAAGGTAAACTTTTATAAGTAACAAATATAAACTATCAAGCTAGAAAATTATTCAGGTTCAGGAAACCAAATTATTTTATTGTAGACAACAATAGTTAGTAATTATAATATTCTGAAGTTCAAGTTTCGCTGGTCACTGATTAGATTAAATATGCTTAATCGAAACTTGTACATGAAAGAGAAAATCAAGTAGAGTTAATATTTTAATGTAAAGTGTATCCTAGTACCATCCAAGATTAATTAAACTTTTGTTAGTATATCATTAGTCATTCTTCAAATTCAAGTTTAAATATCAGTAAGAAGCATGATTGCTAAATTATTAAGACGTAGGAAATACTGGCACTAAGTCTAATTTCTATGACGTACTCTTGTTGTGAAAATTATTGTATATATATATATATATATATATATATATATATATATATATTTATTACTCAAATTTAAACCAGGGTAGAAAATTAATTAACAACATCAAATAATTTTAATCACCGTGTATAAGGACGCTTTCTATAAAAAGAAGCAGAATTAAAATGCTCAACGTGTATTTAATTTAATTGTTCCAAGAAACAAATAGAAATTACGTGCATAATTTATATTAATTAATTCAATTTTTAAGTAATGGGTATTAAACAAAGTGTACAAATAATAAATTAATATTTAGTGCGTATTCGCTAAAAATTAAAGGGTAGAAGTCAATGCCATTCATTATTATTTTAGTTGGAGTTAATTGAACCATTATTAATAATATAATAAGCGTAAAAGCCTGTGAAAATCCAAGGTTAAAATACCATGAAATAAAAGCTCTGAGAATTATATTAAAACGTTAATTACGAGCACACACCTGCGTATTTTTAAAAGTCAATTTCAGTTTAATTTGTTTGGATAAACATGAAAATTCTGTGTATATTGGAAACGGTCGGATAAACCGTAGCTTATATTAACGGGAAGGCTAGAACCGGGGTTATTTAACTCAAGTAAGTCACGTCGCGAATCCACGTGGATTGAAATAGCCCATAATAAAGAATATCGATTTGTACCACTCAGATAAGGGTAGAAAGAGATGGATGAAACGCGCAAGGCAGAGACACGGATAATAAAAGGCGTGATTTGAGCAACGTCACTGGGTTTGCGATTGGTGGAAATAAGATGCAGATATGAGGGGTGTAAACGTAACGATTTCTATACAAAATTAATTAGTTGTTCTCGGACGTGTTTGCGAGCCGTGTGAAAATTTCTTAGATTTAACTGGCCGGACTGTCGAGAAGGGAAAAGAGAATGCGAAATTTTGAAAACTGGCCGTCGCGGGACAAAACCGACATGCAGGCGAGCTATTATATAAACCCGTGTTTATAGGAGTTTAGCTCTCTTAGATTTTCGATTTTGATTCAATACTTTAAACAGTTTGCTCTTATATTTTGTGATTATTGAATACTTTAAAACAGTTTGCTCTTTACGTGCTACGATACAAGTTATGCATTAGTGCACTTAGAAAAGAAGATACAAAGTAATAAAGTCTAGTTATATTTGCGAGTATTACGGTACCAATTATCGAAATTAGTAACGATAAATGAATAAACAAAAGTAGGCAGTTTTGGGTATAGTGTGAAAGAAGTATGAATTTCTTTGCTATTTTTTGGGGGTGTTAATAATCAAACGTTATTCGTAATCGTGATTGGATCCACAAAACAAGATTTTAATATACTTAGATGAGTTCCTGAGAAGCTCTGAAACAACTTTAGATGAATGGTGGTGTAGAAAATTTTAAAAGTGTTCAGAATCAGAAGCCGTAAACATAACCCAGTTGGAATGGTGTGATTAACAAAGGACGATGTACATTGGAGCCACGAGTGCATTAACCTTCAGGTAACTTATGCTTTGTTGTTCGATTTTTGATGTTTTGGTGTGTGTTGAATAACTTTAAAATTTGTTTGCTAAAAAAAATGGACAGTAGTGAATTTGTAAAAACAACAAATTTTTAATTTTAAGGTGAAATCTTCTTGTTTAAGTAGAAAGGAGTATTTAGCAGTTTATGTTCTTGATTATGATAAAAATTTGGGTCTGTCTTTGAGCTCAATTAGACTAACCTGTTTGATTAACGTAAAGGGGTGGGAGATGCTCCCTTTGTACTCAGACTCAGGTCTGTAAATATTGTTAAATTAATTAGTAGGCATCCTACCAGGACTTTAATTCTGGATGCAAATTAAAAATGATGACAAATTTAAATTTGGAATTTTATGATACTGAAATTTATGCTACAATTTAATTTTGAAATTTTAATGTATTATGAATATTGATGTAAATAGAGTTAACGTTGATGTTTGTGGTAGGAATGTTTTATATATATATATATATAATTAACTATCTAAAATATTTATATATATATATATATTATTTTGTAGTTGCTCTGGAAAGAGCCTCAACATTGGACCGTTATAATTCTGTAGTCTCTCTGGGTAAATCGTATGATTACATTAAAATTCATGCCCCACACTTTGGGAAGCCATAATATTTTGAAGACTTCGTAGTTGACTCGAACACCACCCTTTGGACGTCAATGATGTTGCCGTCTATAATGACTCGGAGCTATGGAACCGCTCCCAAGTTGAGTCCCACCATTCCAGTCAGCATGCTGCTATCCGAATCTTACCAACCAACCATTGATAGTGCATCTAAACTTCCACTATTCCTCTACCATCAGCACATCACTCCTCGATGCATTCACAAATCTAACTTAGTACTCCTTGCAATCCCTAACAACCAAAATAATTGTAGTCTGTACTTACATACCTTAGAGAAGCTTTGCTCTTATTTGTATATGTAATTCAAGATTTTTTCAAACTATAAGTGCTACAGCATACCAACTTGTAATAACAACTTTTAATAAGCATTGAATAATATTTGATGACGAGCGAAGAAAAGAAGCGCGTATCACCTTCTTTCAGCTAGTTATATAGACTTAAAACACCCCTCCCCCCTGTTGTTTAATTCCGCCATACATAAACAAACTTTCTTGGTATCTTAGTAACCATTGGTACACTTCTGAAAACACATACTCCTAACTGACACCCAATTCTACTTAATTATAGAACCAAACATCAACGGTCTTTATCGTCCCGGAATTTTCAAGCACGTACTTTACAAAATACTGCGAAAACCATTTCTAACCATGTAACGGCTGGTTCGCTTCGTTGAAACTAGCATCAACTGAAAATATAGACAAGCTGGCATACAAGGTTCTCGATAAAAGTTCCTACGTCGTTTGAAATAAAGATTTGGTAAGTTGCGGTGTGAACGTTTGGTCTTGCACGTTAACTTAAATGCTTTACTGTTGAATTCCTCCAAGAAACGCTATCAAAATAGCGCCTATGTAATTGTAACAGAACTAGAGGTAGCAAAAAGCTACGCTCATAAATCGAAGAACACTTTATGTGACATTTCGGTGTTTAAATGTCGAGTACTTCAAATATGTAGTTTTTGCAGGAATGTTGACATAGTTTTCTTCTGCAAAGTTTTGGAGAACTGTCATAGCCAGTTTGCTTCTGGAGAATATCTTCTACTATTTACTTTTTGAACTAATGTTTTTTACCGATGGTGCGGTGCATCTATCTGGGATGGTTTTTGTATTAAATGTTTCATAATCACCACCTGGTTTTATTGGTTACCAAATGCCAACGGTCGCTTTAACGGTTGAGCAGTTGATAATTATGCCATTCTTTTTTGACGAACTTAGATTTGCCCAGGGCCAATCTGAGTTAGTAACTATACAGGTCATCTAAATCCTATATCCAATGTGAGTTGTATCGCGCCAGTAGTTGTAGTATATAATATTTCTTTCAGTAGTAGGTTTAACCATTCTTGTTTAGTAGTATAAGATAGTATTAGTATAAGATGTGTAGTACAGGTTAGGAACTTGTTTTGTATCGAGTCCTAAAAGCTGGGAGAGTATTGTTAAGTTAGTTATGTAAGGACGCCGGAGCGTGTCGGTAGATTTGAGTGAGTGAGCGGAAGCACAGCAAAAAACAAAGCAAGTGCTTTGTGAATAACAAAAGTGCAAACAAAAGTGTGTTTAAACAATGCAGCGTAGTCGTAAAGCTTGCTGAAATCATCCCCAAAGGACAGTTTTGTCGAAGATATAAGGTAGGGTCGATTCTAGTTAATATTTGCATTGTTATACCTGATGTTTGCTGAATTAGAAATTCAGCGCTCTGGGTCGTATGAATAGCGAAACGGTTGACATTCCAGGGATTTCAACGTGTGCATGGTAAATAAACAAACCGGATGTGAGCCTAATATAGTGTAGTGCAGATTACTTTTGTTACATGTAGGTATTCGGACTTGGTTTATATAGGGACAATGATAGTTAATACCTACCATTTCGTTATGAACTATAATTTTCTTAAGTAGTGTAAAGTCGATTTAGTAGTTAGTTATACAAGTTTATTTTATTACCTCTTTTATACTTTTAGTAAAAATTATTGCATTAAAAGATTATACAGAAGCATAACGGTTATTGTTTACTCTATTTCAATCACGTAAACGAACTCCGTTTGCGGGGAAAGTCTCGGAGTCTAACCATCGGATTCTCTGTGTTGAATGTCAGGGTGGATTGAACTACTTAGCTTCTGTGCTAAATTATGGTACCAGCATGCTGCGATATTGTTTTTTTTTTTGGCGACAGCGGCTTCGGAGGGAAACCGGTGGTATAAATGATTCTACTTTGGACTTAAAGTTATCTTTGAATACAGCTACGGGTTTGACAAACTTCTGATGGGCTCGTATGTATTATCACCGGCGTCACAGCGAAGTCGTACAAACAGATGTATACAGTATTTAAACTTAGATAATTCGAGTGATCATCTGTATGAACGCTATCTCAATTAACATTTTATTACTTGCTAAATTGACGCCAATTACCTGAATTAATTTTACTTCACAAAGGAGGGCCACTTCATTCCACACGGCAATGATTGCATGTTATTCAACCTTGATGTAGATTCTCTGACATGTTAGGGTATGTTGTGATCATATCTACTATCTGAAGGTTTTATAAGTTAACATGCTTCATGGGTATTCCTCGCTTTCTTCGTTTTTCGAGTTTGTACTACCTAAACTATCTTAAGACCGAGGTCGACGTTATTTCGGTGCGTGCAAGCAGATATATATGTTCCGTATAATATTGACAACTCTGCCATTTATTGCTTACTACGTATTAAGTTTTATGCTGTTTTATGTTTTTTGTGGTAATAAACTATGGTTTTGATTTTTTAAACTCGTGTGAATGTTTAGGAATACGTTTCTGCAGTTGGTTATTTACCGGAAACCTGTGGCTTTTTTTAAATTTACTCTGTGGAGAGTAAAGTCCCGGTCCAATAAGGACAAACAATAAGCTGGTTGTATGAGAATGAACTAGGTGCTTGGTGTTTGGTGCTCTAATATTATAATGCAATAGCCATGTGTAAACTATTCAAGCTGGTATAAAATTTTCAGGGTATTTTTCGCTAAAGCACATTTAACTAACTAAATTATATAAATTTACTTCTACAACCTAATGTGTACTTAAGTGAGGCGCGAGCGTTACCATTTATCCCGTTTATAATAATAGTCGAAGTCAAAGATTAATTTCACATTTGTGAACAATATCGATGAGTACAAACAAAAACCATGGGATTGACCTTCTTAAGTCACACAAATGAATGCATTCTTGCGCAATGTGACCAATTAGAGACGTTTTCTCAAAGCCAAGTATATGGTCTAGATATTCAAATGCAAACGCCTTTAAATCGAACGAGCTGTATAAATTATTGACGTTAGAATACCAAACACAACGGCGTTAAAAGTTTAATGTAAATTTTCCAAAGTTGCATTTTTAGCTTACGTTCTGTTCGTATTTGCGTATATTCACAACATTGCCGCATTGCGCTATCATACGTACATTGCTAGCCTAAACGACAACATACACATACATAAAACTGAAAACACGGAACAAGGTTTTCTAACAACGGAGCTAAAAGAAATTCTTTCAAAGCAAGCACAACTCTCTCCATTTCTTGTTAACTTTCATGTTTCAACCTGGAACTAAGAAAGAAAAAGAACAAAAATAAGACGTGATAATACGTTTAGTGGGAGACATTTCTTTTTTCCTTGTGTAATTATTATACTGTACCCGACATTTCGCTGTAGTCCTTGTTCTTTATATATTGATGCTTGCTTGTCATTGAGCCGAACCTTAATCCTTAATTATTCAGACATAAGCCTAACGCAATTTATTGTACAGTCTCCACTTGCTTTGATGTAAGATCCACAAAGTAGCTACAAAGGATCAAGACGCGAGTGGAATCTTTATTTGTCCAAAACACGACTATAAATTAAAGGCTTTGACGTGGTCAAGCAATCCCCTGCAGGGGGAACATGTTAAATTAATAGTCGACGTTATTGAAAAACTTTTGCTTTAGGAACAAGACACACTATTGATGGTTCTCAGCGCTGATTTTTCTAAGTTAAACTGTTTACAAGCTTAAAATGAGAAGTATCCTTCGAGGAGAGGTATTTATTTACTTCGAAAGGGATTAAAATATAATTAGGGGATAGCCATTGGTTTAAAAAGCCGTAATAGAGTGTTAAGATTATGCTAAGATAAACGGAGAATATGTAAATGGAGGAATAAAACCATTAAAAGAGGATTCTGTGAAAGCAAATGCAAATTTCTTAAGGTTGTACAAATTATAATGTTGTACAGATATCTACACCCTTACCTAGAATAATCGTTAAACTCGTAAAGCCTTTGGGCGCCAACCCACTTGAATAAAATCACAAATTGAAATACGCACACTTAAAGGGTAGGTATCTTGAGTTCTTATATGGACGGTTCTTACAGCTGTTGGAGGTTGAATGCGCCTCTACTTCTTCAAGAAAATAAATAGCAACAACAAAAACAAACAAGAACTATAATCTACCCTAATTTAGTCAAATCCGCGTTTAGTTACAAAACTTTGTTGAAATTTAATCAATGTAATTTTCACTGTGTTACGCTTATTCTTCTACATAAATTAAATACCCTTTTTTCCTCGTTTAGTCATTACCCCCTCGAATAAATTCCATTTCTATTCTTAAATTCTCCAACAATACCCCATATAGTGTACCTGTTCAGTATAAGCCCCCTTAACATAATTTTAACTCAAATCTATTTTGCTTTTAAAACGAAAATTTATTCGATAAATTAAATAGTCAATACCTGGTTTTAAGTATCCCTTAATTTGTTAAACATTCCGATAACGTATAATTGCTTTCTTTTGTGTTTCCCATCTAAAGACTTATCAAAATAATGGATCCTACTATTATTTGATAGCGTGTTTTCCAGTTTGCTAATCGCGCTTTGATAACGTGAGGATTAGTTCAAACTCGTGTTATTTGAACCAATTTTTAATTTGATTCTGCAACTTGTGCGTTGAAATATTTTTTACCTTACTCGTCCCAGTAATTCAAGAGCGATGCACGTTTTTTGTTCGACAAGTAGGAGGTATCTTGCGTGTATCGCTTTTAGCTGGTGGCCGATTTGGTTTGTTCTTTATGTAGGCCCAACTGTTCTTTGCCACAGATCAACTGCCGTTGCCTGTAGATTGCTAGTGCCGTTATGGTAACAGGGTAAATAGATCCCGACGACCGTGGCGATGTGGTGCTGATTCACTCCTGAGGGCATGCAAGCTAAGTATCCCGAGACATATAGGTATACAACTTGTTTTGTTTTGTGTATATCAAGGGCATATTCCTGACCAGGGTTTGGTATAGTTACGCGATAAGAAACGTGACAATGTAGCACTATTGTTTGTTGCTGCAAATCGATATTATCGCTTTACAGGTGTGATGTACCATTGTTAAGAATGTTTGACAAAAGCTCTCACACGTTAATTCTTTTCTACTGATTAGTTTATTTTACAAACGGTATTATGTACAATTTAAAAGAATGCTTGACATTGCTGTTACATGTTTATTTTCTACTGATTAATTTTATTTTGTGTAAAATATGAGATGGGCACTTCGTATCTAAAGTACTAATTGTTCGTATCACATAATTGTTTGCTTTGAAATAGTAACGCTTAATTAATTTCTGTGCTTGTTTCGTGCAGAATCCTTTATTTATTCTTATTGTAAATAGATAATCTTGGGGACGTGTTGTTTTTGGTTTTCTTGGTATGTAGGTAAATCCCCCTACTCTCCGCGTCCGGTAGTTAGCCTGGTATTTACTTTTCTTCTGGCTACCTCTAGGTACGTAGCATCTGGGTAACTTCTTTCTAAATAGTAAGCCTTTATGTATAGAAATTCGATGCAATATGCTCTAGATGTACGGAAGCGTACACCAATATTAATGGTTGTTTGTAAAAACTAATCTCCTCACAGGTATGAATATTAACAATCAATTTTAATTTTTAGGCATAACAAACAGAAGATAATAGTTATATACCAGAGAACTTACTACTGTTTATTTCATTCCTTTAAAACTTCATCCACTTCACGGACAGAACTCCTAAGAGGTAATATTCGAACCCGTAATGTTTGATAAGAACCTCCCAACATGGTCAGTTTCTTTACAATACCGGTATTTCCGCGTTAACTGCGTTCGAGGTCTTTTTCAATCACTGACAGTCTCGATATTTGAAATACTGTCCCATATCTTGTCGTACCTTTCGCTTGAGCGGCAATCGAGTTTTGAGGGGTTGCTAGCGTATGTCTAAATAGTCTGCTCCAAATTGATTCCTTCCAATTGTTATCCAAGAGTTTTATAATGTTCAACATCCCAGGGTTATTGCACGAACTCTCGTTTGCACGGGGTAGTGCGTCTAAAATGCTCAATTTTCGAGGATCAAAATCATTCGGTTCGTGTGAAGGGTTATTTTATTCCTACGCTTTTGCATTTATTGCAAAGCTGCGTCAGTTGTTTGCGTTCCCAACACAATTTATATAAGTGTCGGATTATTAGGGTGTATCGGTCCAATCCCACTGTGGCAATGTTGTGAATATACGCAAATACAAACAGAACGTAAGATATAAAGCAGTATAACAAAAAATGCAACTTTAGAATATTTACGTAAAACTTTGGTTGTCTAGCGTCAACAATTTATACAGCTCGTTAGATTTGAAGGCGTTTGCATTGGAATATCTACGCGATATACTTGGCTTTGAGAAAGCGTTGTCTCTAATTGGTTACATTGTGTAAGAATGCATCTATTTCTGTGACTTAAGAAAGTTAATTCCACGGTTGTGGTCTGTACGCGTTGCTATTCTTCACAAATGTGACATTAACTTAGACTTTGACTATTATTATAAACAAGATAAATGCCAGCGCTTGCAACTTACTTTAGTACATCTTAGGTTGTAGAAGTTTTATATAGTTTAGTTAGCTAAATGGGCTTTAGCGAAAAATACCCTGTAAATTTTTTAGAAACTTGAATGGTTTACACATGGCTATTACATTACAATACTCGAGCACGACACAAAATAACTAGTGAAGCACCTAGTTCATTCTCATACAACCAGCAATAAAGACCGAGACTTTACTCTCTACATATTAAATTAAAAAAATACACACAGATTTCCGATAAATAACCAGCTGCAGAAACGTATTCCTATATTTTCACACCAATTTTAAAAACCCGAAACCATAGTTTATTACCTCAAAAGTCATAAACTCATAAAGCAGCATAAAATTTAATAAGTAGTTAGCAACAAATGGCACAGCTGTCGATATTATACGCAATATGTGGGAACATATATAACCGTTTGCACGCACGAAATAACGTCGACCTCGACCTTAAGATAGTTTAGGTCGTACAAACCCGGAAAACGAAGGAAGTGGGGAATACCCATGAAACATTTAACTTTTGAAACCCCCAGATAACAGTAAAAACGATCAGAACATACCAAAACATGTCAGAGAATCTTCATCAAGATCGAACAACACGCAATCATTGCCATGCGGAATGAGGTGGCTCTCTTTTGTAGAGTAAGACTAATTTAGGTAACTAGCGTCAATTTAAAAGGTAACAAAATGTTAATTGAGATAGCGCTCATACAGATAGTCACTCGAATTATCTAAGTTTTAGTACTGTATACATTTGTATGTGCGATTTAGCTGCGATGCCGGTCATTATACATACGAGCCCATCTTTGCAGCACAAACTTTAGTTTCCCTAAAGGATGCGGTACGCTTAAACTAGGCTACATCACTCCCTTATGGGCAAGAAAAGATATTCCACGACATCAGAAGCTCATCAAAGCGGTAGCTGTATTCAGAGCATAACTTCAAGCCCAAAGTCGAATCATTTATACCACACGTTTCACTCCGAAGCCGCTGTAAAAAAACAATATTGCAGCATTCTGGCGCGGTACTAAATTGAGCACGGAAACTAAGAAGTGCAATCACCCTGACATTATTCGATACCGATAATCCGATGGTTAGACACACATGGGATGTGGATTTTAGAGGGCCTATATAGTTACTAACGCAAATTGGCCCTAGACATATGAAAGATCCTAAGACGAATGGTAAAGTTATAAAATGTTTAACCGTGGAAACGGCCATAGAATTTGGTAGCCAATAAACACCAGGTGATGATTATGGAGCACTTAATACAAAGACCATCCCAGACAGATGCACCGTACCATTGGTCAAAGACATTCGCGTTAAAAGTAAATCGTAGAAGATATTACCCAAAAGCGGAATGGCTATGGCAGTTCTCCAAAACTTAGCAGAATAAAACGATGTCAACATATAGCCAAAAACTACATATTTCGGGTACACAACATTTGAACACCGAAATTTCGCTTATAGTGTTCTTCGATTTATGAGCGTAGCTTTATGCTACTTCTAGTTCTGCTGCAATTAGCTAGACGCTATTTTGATAGCATTTGTTAAAGGAACTCTACGGAAAGATATGCAAATTAACGTGCAGAACCAAACTTGCAAACTACAACCTCCCAAATCTTTATTTCAAACAAAGTAAGGATTTTGATCAAGCACCTGTTACACTAACTTTTTGTTATACTATAGGGCATTTGTTATACTGTTGCGCAATTGTTATACTCGCGACAACTACTCATTGTCATAATTTAATGCATAATTACGCGGCAATTTTACCCGCCATATTATAACTTATACCGACTACGTTTTCGAACGATGCAATCGCTATATAACTCAATTTTGCATGCACAATTTAAAACAAAACAAATTACTCACATGGTGGCCTCTCGGAAGTTCATCTCAGGGTCCCACAATGATTTGCAGGTTGGGTTCAGTTACGCCATGTTGAATCAAATTGCCATCCGTCCTTCCTGTAACTTCTGTACTCGTAAGGGAATGACGGGAATTAAGGTACCAGGTACAGTAGAAGATAAAGGTACAAAAAACCTACATACCTAAAAAGTAAGGACATACCACACAGATAGATGTTGCTTCGTCGAGAGCCCGTAACTTAATGGCGTCCTTTTACACCACACGCGCACTCCGCATCACTTTTACGCAGACGCGACTGTCAGGAACAACGGAAGTTGGCGTATTCATTTAAAAATGCGCGGCAATTTATTTACAAATTAAATCTAACGTGATACATGCCGGTTGGCATATAACAGACCTTGTACGTCAGCGTGTGTGTATACTTGCTGCATTATCACGTAGGTCGTTTAGCCTTGATTTAAAAATAAACCACCTCAAACTAGTTATATCTAAGGAAGAGTAATTGAAATTAAGTTGCAAGAAGGAACTTGTCCGTGTTACTGATAAAGCATAAAATAAGCTACTTTGGTTTGAGAATTTGCTTAATTACCAATGATCTTAAAATGATTTCAAAAATATATACAGGTTATTCACCTTTGGTATAAAAAGAAACTGTCAAAAATAATTCCATTCTCATATGACTAAGTCAATGGCATGGACGCCCCATTAAAAATAGATAATCTTGAATATAATAAAGGTCGAACATGCTACACTTAGAATTAGATGACCCAAGCAATAGCTACACATGCCTTAAACTGAAACAGACTCCCATGAAAATAATTACATATTTGATCAGGTTGCAACTTGGTTTTAAAGTGTGGTAGAATCGGTACTGTATATCTACTGTTACGTTAAATACTAAATTTAGCAAGATCTTTGGTTTTTGATAACACATTGCTAGCTATACTATAAAGCTAGCATTTGGGTGGCTTAAATACAACAGTTAAAAATATATTAAGTTCTTACTACTTTAGTATTGAAAGGATGAATTCCGCCCTTAAATACTTATCCTTTTGAAACATGAATAATTGAGTATGATTTTTGAGTATTCTCAGATGTGTCGACAAAAATGTCTATTGCTCAAGATTAAGACTGTTTGAAAAATATAGTCCTTCTATGATTTTTCATATTAATTTAAACAAACTCGCGATATTTACGATGATAAACAGTTGTTACGCGTAGTTTTGCACCCCAGAATAGCTAGTGGGTAATTCACAGAAAAACACGGTAAAGTACTCCACTAAAAATTCTGTTTCGGTAACATACCGAAAACCTCGATTGTAGTAACAAAAATGGTTGCCGACTAACTCGGTGGGGTGGGTGGTTTAAGTGTTTGAAGAGGGTTACAGAATGCTGTCGGGTATGAAATATGTCTTGACCGAGAAATACTTTGGACGCCACCTAATCTCGCAGGGTTGTTAGGGAAAAGCCCTAGAAAAAATTAACAATAGAGTTCCAAAATCTGAGATCAGGAAAATCATTTTAGCCTAAAAATGTAGCAGAAAATTCATTAAACATTGCGTAAAGGAGAACCCTAAGAACACCTAAGCTTATTTAAAGCTGCTAACTACATAACAGCTTCTTAAAATCAAATATTAAATGACTTGAATATTCAATCACGCTTCTAGGTAGTTACAAAACATTTTATTACAGCAAACCTGTAACTATACCGTTAAATTAATGGAAAAAAAGTCTTTGCACTATTAAACACGACTTGTTTCTAACTATATAACACATTTATTTTTCATCACAAATACATAAAATAGCCTTAACAAGTATTAAAAATCAAATATATCGCAAATGTACTCAACTAGAATCTTAATCTAAACTCACATATGTACTATAGGTACGTTCAGCCAGTTAATGTATTAAATTTCGATAATGTCAGATGAGATTTCTCAGTACCTGACGGGTGATTGATTATTGTTCCAATGGACCATAAGATGCTGCTATCGATTTCGTCCTCCACAACATGGTTATTTATAACACAAGTTGTCAATCTGGGAAACAGTGTGCCCCTAAAATTGAAACTGACCCACTTGACAAGGCAGTAATCGAACATAATAATACTACTTCTCGACCTTGTTCGATAACATCTAGTCAAGGTAATTGGCCTACCAAGGCAGCATGATCTACCCTTACTAAAAGCACTTGAGATATCCTCGGCAAGCTTGGGCGAATGAATTAAGAGTATAAAAAGCTTACCGCGTGTCTCTTTTTCCTATCTAACCTATATATCTACTTAAATTTACGTATAGTTGAACTAGAATCCGAAACAAGGATTTTCCATTTATTTGGGTTGTTATTATTTTTTCTTACGCTGGTTCAAAAATTTTTTTTGAAGGTGGCCTTGGTTAAATATGTGATAGGGCCAGAAGGTGTTGCAAAGAAAAAAATATGATGCTCTCGGTCTAAACTCGGGGTCTATTCCTGTGGAAGCATGAGGCGGTCGGGGTATTTTACTGAGACTAAACTTGCACAAAAAAATCTTGGGCACCACAGCGTCTTTGAAAACAAAAAGGGTCATCTTAAGGGTAGACGCTGAAAAGCCTTAAGAGAATTATATTGACTCGATTTTAGATCTATAGTAATTTAATAATCTTCTCAATTTTATCGTCTTAAATAAATTCAATGGACTACTTATTGTTATTCAATTTTAGAAATAAAATGATTTTAGTTTTAGCTAGCTCTAATAAAAAAATAATTTTTCTTTATTTTTGTGCAAAGTTAAAGGTGTATTTACAACAACATAAAAGTAAATGCTGATTAAATTATTAAGTAGACAAAAATATAATAATTAACAGACTATGCCCGTCATAAAAAGCTACTTAACGTTTATTAACATTAATCATACGCTGTAATCAGAGATCTTTGATATAGCTTACAAGTATTATGAAAATATGTTTTTTAACTTAAATTTTGATCTTTTTACGATTTTTCTGTAATCATGAATTTCTTAATACAGAATTTACTCAACAAACATTACCGTCATCTGTTTTAATGAAATTTGGAGAACTAGATTTTTATCACGACATATGTTGTTTTGGAGTGCGGAATCTAACAAATGTTTAATACATAAATATGGCGTCTTTAAAATGCCATATCATCCTGACAAACACCTTGTAAAATGGTGATTTGCTTTGATAAGATTATGTGCAATATTAATTTTCATATATACTAAATAATTACATTTTGGTATAGCAAACTGTACTCTTCAAACGAAACTTTCCATCACGTACGTGTAGAATACTTCCAAGAACGAAAGTTATTATATGTTCATATCGATTGTTTAAAATTTAAGGAATGTTACCAAAGTTTGATGACAAAGTATTTAAGTAATTACAAAAAAATTCGGGACACCAGTCGATTCAAAGAATCATGATTCTGCCATTTTCTTTACAAAAGTTAACGATTTTTTTCCAAAAATCAAAAATTTTGATCCATAAACTTTATGACCATCTCAACATGCTTGCGTTTCATATATACCATTTCACTAATTAAAACCGCTTTCTAACAGAAAACTCAGTGTCTGACCTCAATCCCAAGCTATACAATATTGCCATGAGTGGAGTTTGTTTCTACCCATGCTAACTCATTAGCTGAAAAAGTTACTTTCTTTTCCAAAATCGACTACATCCTAACAAACAACAATCAACTTCCTGTACTTTACGCATCAATGCGCATGGATATCTAAACCACGGCTGCGCGGGATATTATTTACTTTTGTAATGACAATCCACGTAGCATGAAGTGCATTATGTAATTGCCTAAAGCTAAATTGTTACAGGATTAGTACAAAATTGTATATGATGTGTCCTTGCTATCAGACGAAGATATATGACGTCAGCATAATTCCTTATTAATCAAAACAACTGGGTCGCAACCGTACTAATTACAATAATGATATCACTTCTAACCTTTCACACTGACAGACTGAATTTGACAACCTTGGAATATAAACGATATGAGATGAAATAATTTTACCTTAGATCAAAATTTTAGTAACCTAAAAATTATGTTTCTTAAAGGAAATAACCTAATCCTATTGGTGAAATTTACTAATTCAGAAACTATTAAAATGAAATGTGATAGTAGGAATTTTTAAGGAACGTGACACACTCAACAACTGTTATTCTAAAATTAATGCGTACTATGTTTTATTGTCATCTTTCAGTATTTTTATGAAGAAGATTAAGTCTTTGTTTCGAGCGTAGAGGTTTAATGCTGTCTTTACCCTTGATTTAACAACAGTTTACTTGGAACAATTTAAAACGTTTTGGAGACGGATAGCACATTCATGTACTAAAAGGTTGACATTCTTGGAAATACTTTAAATAATTGTCATTTGCCCTTGATTGATCTAAAACAAGACCACATTGAAAGGAATTGCATATTGTAGGAAGCAATCAAAGATAACTTGAATTGGAATACTTGCCTCTATGACTCATAAATCTAAAAATAAGTTCATTTCAGCTCTTTTTACCTAAAAATTGGCATCTCTAAAATAATTATATTTACCATGCTACGTACAGCGACGTAGTCTAAAAACAAACAAAAAAAAACAAAGAAAGAACGACCAGGCTCAATCGGTGAGTAGGCGGGGTATTCCAACTACCACCATAAAGAAAGGCCTGAAATAAAAAGATACGCACCATTTGCAAATCACAAAAATAATCATACAACCTCTTATTAGCAAATAAGCGTATTACACCAGAACAGTAGTGCCAAAAATGAACACAAAAAAAAGAAGCAATACTTAAACAGCTCTAAATCATTATCTTAGATATAACAATTAAACATATAAAATCGTTAGCACTATAATGTCTTAATTAACAAAGTTTACAACCCCAGAAAAAAGTCTCCTCCCCCCAACGTTCTAAATTACCATCGTAGGTATACCATTACAGATGTAAGATGGTCACTGTACGTAGAATATTAATAATAAATACCATTTCACCTAACGATTCTCATGTTAACAACTAAAAGTGTAGGCTTTGAATCAAACCCGATAAACATGTGGATGCCACCCTTTCTCAGGAACAGTGCCAACAAAAAAACAGAAAGAATTCGGAGCTAAAGACTAACCCACGTCCAAGTTGTAGAATGGCTCCCGTTTCTAAGGACAGAGTGGAACAGCTGTGTGAGGAATTACGCCATGCGCGTGTTCTCCCGTACCAACAGGAGCGATGGTTCAAACTGATCGTTAGGTACACCGGAGGAAGCTAGAATAATTACAGGTAAATTAATTTAGTGCCGCCAAACGTACATGTTTATAAAACCTCAATTACTCACCACGCAGTATTGCGTGCACGAAATTCCATAAAAACGGGAACGAAAAATCTAACAATTACGACGAGTGCTTTTGAAAATTTAGAAAGAAAATGAATATTAATTTGTTTAAATAATAATAAGAAGAGTTCAAAGTAATCAAAGTTATCAAACGTGATTAGAAAACTTGAAACGCGGTTTTATCTAATAGTACACGACTTTATTTTGACGAGTCATTAGATGAAAATTATATAAGGATCAATTATACGCTCTCATAATGTGTAGCAAGTTAAAGGATACTTAAAACAAGGTGCCAACTATATAATTCATAGCGTATACTCTTCGTTTTAAAGTAGATAGATTTGAAATTGAAAAAGTAGTTAAAGCGTACTTATTGTAAACGGATAAAACATACAAGATGTTGTTGGGGTATTGAAGAGTAGAAACGGTATTTATGGGAATGAACATAACAAAAGTACGAGAGTGGGCAGTACCAAAAAACCAAACACAAAAAGAATCGCTTATAAAAAAAAACTAAAAAAAATTGTTTACGAAAACAAAAAACCAAAAAAAAGAAACACCCCAAAATAAAATAAAAAACTCTCATCCGGCTCGAAGAACCAGTATACCGGACTAAATAAAAAAGTTTAGACGATATAGGAAAAGAAAAAGTAGAGGGTAGCAATCACCAAGGACAAAGGTAGAATAGCGTCAACACTGTCGAAGTCGTTAAAGGACGGATGCTTTTTCAGAAAAGAAACAATAAAGTCTTTGACCTCAAGAAACGATTCGTTTTCTGTAGAAAAACCAAAATTAAAGGAAAGGATGCGAGGAAAAAACAAACAGTAACAGCCAACCTGACAAAAGTGTCAAGCCTCAAAGTATGATCTGGAACAACAAGAATGTTGGATAGACGAAGAAATAAATTACTTCAAGTTGTGGTACCTAAAGAATTGGAACAAAGGAACCACCAAAGAACAGAAATAGCTAACTAGACATAAAGTCGACTAAGTCGTGCTTTCCCAAGAAAAGAAAAAATGGACTAGAAAGCACCTACCACAGGAAGTGGATCGAAAAATTTAACTATTGTCAACCCGAAGACCAACAAAACGTAAAACTAACCACGGGGAAAAGGGAGATGAATGTGGAACAAAGGGAATGAGGAAAAAAAAGAAAAACAAAAAGAATAACATCATGCAACAAGTACAAGAACCACAAAAACACTAAGAATCGCACAAAAGAAAATAAAACCGAATCCCAGTGTAGTTACGTATAAGTATGTGTATGTATGTGCGTGCGTGTGTCTGTGTGTATGTATGTGTGTGTGTGTGTGTGTGTGTGTGTTGATGTATGAGTATGTGAGTGTGTGTGTATGTGTTTGTGTGGGGGGTGGGTGTAAGAAGCGTGTCTATGTGTTGTGCGTGTATAAAGTGTACGTGTGTCTATGTGTTGGACCGCTGTAGTCGCCTCTTATGATTGACAGGTCGTACCATGGGTCTATTCTATTCCCGGACCCACATGGATGTTGATGTACATAAAGAGAACGGAAGAAAGGAGAACCAAACAGTAATTTGTGTGTTTATGAAGTGTGTGTGTATGTGTGTATGAAGTGTGTGTGTGTGTGTGTGTTGGACCGCTGAAGTCGCCTCTTACGACAGGCAGGTCGTACCATGGGACTATTCTATTCCCGGACTTACACTGGTGTAAGAAAAACAAAGAAAACCCGGCAAAACAGGGAAGTAAATAACGAAATCGTAAAGTCCAAAAATCAAGTCCTAAGGAAGCAAAATCGGCATAAAAATTTGGAGCGCACAAACTAGATATGGACGAAACTTATCAGTCGTCCACATCACCGCTAGACACTCCTTCTCAGTAACTGAGTGGTTGCGCTCAGGTTTGGTGAGTGAACACTGATATAGCATACGAGCTTCTCGCCGTCGGGATAGGATTGGCTAAGGATGGCCCCCAAAACGAAGTGGGAGGCGTCAGTTTGGATGGTGAAGGGTAAGGTAAAGTCAAGCAGAAACTAAGTGTTGTTTAAGGGAAAGGTAGGCAAATTGACAATTGGAGGTTCAAAAGAAAGGAGTGTTTTTGCGGATCAGGTTAGAAGCCAAGCTGTGAGAATGGCAAAATTCAAGATAAAACGACGATACCAACTGGCCATGCCAATTAGTGGACGGACTGCGGTAACGGAGGAGGGATCTTAAGGATTGCAGAAACTTTATCGGGATCAACAAAGAGACCATCCCGGTTAACGATGTACCCAAGACAGCGGAGTTAGACAAGGCAGAAATGACACTTATCTTGAAGGGGAGTAAGGCGAGCTGCAGTAGACGAGAAAGAACTAGGTCAAGAATTTGGAGGTGTTCTTCGAAGGAAGGAGTAGCAATGATGACATCATCGAGGTAGGCGAAGCAGAGTGGTTTCAGGTCAGAACCGAAGACCTGATCGATAAGACGTTGGAAGGTGGCAGGAGAATTATGGAGGCCGAAGAGCGTGCAACAGAATTAAAATAAACCTCGATGGGGGATGGTGAAGGCAGTGATGGGTTTGGATTCGGTGGACAGAGGGATTTGCCAATAGGCGGAAGGAGGAAAGATAACGAGCGTCGCGGAGCCGGTCAAGGATGATAGAAATGTAGGGAAGAGGATATGCGTCTTTTTGTGTGACCTTCCGGAAATCAATGCAGAACCTATAGGAATCGTCTCTGTTCTTAACTGGGACAATGAGGCTAGGCCATGGACTAGTAGAAGATTTGGCGACCCCTAAGCGGAGCATCTCATCGAGTTCCAAATGGGCAACCTCAAGGAGTGGAGGGAAAAGAGAGTAATAACGTTGCTTGATGGGTTCGGCTGACGTGCGGATGTGTTGTACCAAGGAAGTGCAACTGAGACCAAGAAGTTGTTTGGAAAAGCAGATAGAAGGTAGGGAGTCTAGACGAAGCTATTGGTCAGAGGTAAGTTCGGAAACGGTATGGGTAGGACTAGGAGCGATTGTGGCCAGGGCGGAAAAGGAACAAAAGTCCATATTCCATCTCGAAAATTAGGGACACACTGGACCGATTTCCAGAAATCAATTCCGAGTACAAGTGGGTAGGAAATCTCAGGAATGATAAGAAATCTAGGGTAGTGGCCGGATTTTCGAGAGTGATTGGAAGAAAAACGAAACCCAAAATGGCACACGTAGAATTATCGGCTAGGGTACATGAAAAAGACGAGACGGTAAGAAGAGGTAGGTTAAGAGAACGTAAGCGATGCCAACCGGGAGAGTCAAGGCTAGTACGGGTGGCACCGGAGTCTAGGAGGCCAGTGAAAGTAATCCCAAAAATTTGAACAGACAAATGGATGCGCTCGTCGCCACGAACACTAATACGCATATAGTTTAACGAAAAACGGGCTTGGTGGTCGAGACCAGAAAAAGGAGAATCCGAGGTCAGTTAAGAGTAGGGACTTCGCCTCGGTCCGAGAACCCTATCAACGATTAAAAGAGCCTCCACATCGATTAGGATAATTTCGGCGAGTAACTCTCTTCCGACCGCAACCATAAAAATGCAGTACTTGCGGCCTAGTACAGTGGGGAGGATTATGTCCCGTTTGATCACAATTAAAACACGTTATCGGGTTAGCAGAAGTAGATGACAAAGTAGGAGTAACAAGGGAAGAAAGATTGGGTCGATTGACTGTTGTAGAACGACTAGAAACAGAATTAGACCCGCGGAACTAAACCAACGGAAATACCGTAGCATCTGATTTATAAGCAAGGTTTGGTTCCAACAAATACGAAGTAGCGCTGGAAGGTGGTGGTCGAAAAGTGTCTACGGAGTACTTGCTAAATTCTACTTTGAGTAGTAGTTGTAAAATAGAAGTAAGGTCGATTAGTGCTAATGCAGACTGATAGTATGGAGCTAGATTGCGTCGTTTAATAGCCTCATGATCCTCTGTAAACGTAATCGTACTAGGGCTAGGAGTAAAAGGTTTATTTCTGCTTGAATCGCGTTGCGGACGACTTTACGACTTTAATGTCAGAGTCAATCCTCGAGAAGATAACTTATATTGGAGTTAGGGTTTTAACAGCCTATTCACATCCAAGCCCCACGTAACCATTTTGACAAAAGAAATACACACTGTATATCAGAGTAATGCAAAATTACCAACCTCAACCGAATAAACTATAAAATATCAGAAGTGAATCGCAACAAAACGATTCTATGCAATACGAAGTAACAAACGGATTAAATTTCAAAAAAGCACTAAACGTAAAAAAATAAAGTCAATAAAATCATAAATAGGGCGCCAGAGTTTTCAAAGGGTCTAGAATTAATGGAGAAAAAACAAGTCCAGTAATCTGAAATTAGCCAACCAATAATATTGAGCGATTAAGAAGGAAAACAAAAAATAAAGAAAAGAAATAAATACCATTTCGAACGTAAGGGAAGAAAATATATGTAGTATCAGGCCGAGAAAAACAGATAATGTAGTAACTTGGGCAGTAAACAGAAAAATCAGGTCAGAAGCAAAACAAACTCGGGACAGAAATTAAGCGAAAACAAATCGGAGCCAAAGTTACATGAACCAAAATCGAAGCTAACATTCATCATCATTAGGTCTTCAGTCCTAGAACTGGTTAGACGCGTACCATCATTGTTCCCTATTCTGAACTAACCTACAGATTTCCCTGAAATATGCACAGTTTGCATCTATAACTGTCTGATCTAGGTCTACATCTACCTCTTTTTCCTATCTCTGCTTGTAATATATCACATACTATTCCCCAAAAATGCCTTAGAACGTATTCCGCCCTACTATTTCTCTTTTTCCCCAGATATCCTTGTTCCCCTACTATTTCTGTAACTTATTTGTTATTATCTTTGTCTGTCCATGCTATCGTCCTCATACATCTGAAGCACAGCATTTCAAAAGGCTGCTACCGTTTTTCTGTCTGCGTTTCAGACTGCCCGTATTTCCTAGGCATACTGTGCTGTGCTCCACACATATGATTTCAACAATTTTCTTCTTATTCTATGTTTGTTGTCTTTCCTCATAGGCGCCGTTCTTTCTTGTTAGATGCAGTTCGATCACTTTCTATTGTTTTACAGTTACATGCCCTATTTCTCCTACCTTCAATGGTTGTGAAGGAGGTAAGCAGCCTGTGGCTGCCAAGTTCCCCCAACACTTAACCATTTGGCGATTTAATATATTTTCCAATTTATCTTTTCGCACAGTCAACATTAGTTGCAGGTATTTCGCAACCAACAACTAGTTGTTTATACTAATCATCAGATTTATCTGCGCTTATTTTTTCGTCATTAGGTTTTCCGTCTCAAAACTGGTTGGACACGCACCTGCACGTTCCCTTTCTATTGTTTTCTAATTTTATACCCTATTTTACCGAGATTCAGTGAAGGAGGTTAAGCAACCTGTGGCTACCAAGATCCCCAACACTTAGACATTTGCCGATATAATGGTTTTCCAGTAAATCCTTTCACACACTTAACATTATTCGAGAATATTGCCCAACCAATTCTTGTAGTTACTTATAATAATCATGATGTTTAAGCACAGTTATCTTTTCGTCATTAATTTACCCATCTTGGGATTGGTTGGATGCGTACCTCCATTGATTTCTATTCTGGGCTAGCATACACATCTCCCTGAAACCTCTACAGCCTACATCTTTTACTATCTGTGTGCAGTAGTCTAATCTAGGTCTGCCTCTTCTTCTCTTTTTTCCTATCTCTGCTTCTAATATATTCCGCACTATTCCCTCATGCCGTAGTATGTGGCCTATCATCCTATCTCTCCTATTTTTACCGTTTTCCACATATTTCTTTCTTCCCTACCATTTTAGTACCTCTTCGTTCTTAACTTTGTCTGTCCATGATATCTTCATCATACGCCTGTAGCACCACATTTCAAAGGCTTCTACCTTTTCTTGTCCGCTTCTCCTATTGTCCAGGCTTCACAGCCGTACAGTGCTGTGCTCCACACATATGTTTTAAGCAATCTTTTCCTTGTTTCTATGTTTGTGGTCTTTGAGCACAGTAGTTGCTTTCTTGTTAAATGTAGCACGACCTTGTGCTAATCTTTGTTTTATATCTTTTGTGCTTTTCCCATCTTACGTTATTTGGCTTCCTAGGTAGCAGAAATCCTTAACCTCTTGTAAGTTCGTGTTAGATACTTGTATTCTTGTTTTGATTTATTTTCCCCACCTTTGCAAACTAGAACTTTAGTTTTAGTTTTGTTAATTTTCATACCATATCTCTCTGTCAGAACCGTTTCCATTTCATTAAGAGCAGCTTCTAACTCTTCCTTGCTAGACGCTAATACCGCTATATCATCTGCAAATCTAAGCATATCAATTTTTGTCCCTGCATAGTAATTCCAAATGTCTTCCTGCATTTGACAGTATTCATTGCCTCTTCTATGTACAAGTTAAAGATCAATGGGGATAGGGCACATCCCTGTCTCACCCCTTTCCTAATGTTTACTTCTCTACGTTCCTGCTCTAATTCTATTACTGCTGTTTGCTCTTTGTATAAGCTATGTACTATTCGTCTATCCCTATAACTCATTCCAATCTTTTGAGTATTTCAAACATTTTTTCCAATTTACATTGTCGAATGCTTTTTCCAGATCTACAAACCCTATATACATGCTTTCCCTTTTCTATTGTTTTCTCCATTATCACTCTCAGAGCTAAAATAGCCTCCCGCGTTCCCCTGTTTCGCCTAAACCCAAATTGGTCTTCTCCTAGTATTTCTTCAGCTCGTTTTTCCATTCGTCTTTGCACAATTCTAGTTAATATTTTTGACACGTGTGCTGTCAAACTTATTGTTCGAAAATTTTCACATCTATCCGCGCCTTTCTTTTTTGGTATAGTTACTATGATGCTACGTTTGAAATCTTTGGGTATCTCGCCTGTCTCATACATATAGCTTACAAGTTGGAAGAGACGTTCTGTTACTGCTTGTCCAGCGGCCTTTAGAGTTTCTGCTTGCACCTTATCTGTACCCGGCGCCTTACCATTTTTCAGACTCTTTAATGCTAATTCAAACTCGTCTCGAAGTATAGGATATCCCAAGTCATCATTTTCAATGTCTGATTCCTGTTCTAATGCAGTTAGTTCCTCTCCTGCATATAAATTCTCTATATATTCTTGCCATCTACTCACTTTCTCTACGTTTTCTATAATGACGTTTCCTTGTGCGTCCCTTATATTTTTACTATACGGTTTTATATCCCTAAAATTCATTCTAATTAATTTGTATGCTTCGTCTGTCTTTCCTATTTCCATCTTAGTTTGTACCTCTTTGCACTTTTCATCAATCCATTGTTCTTTAGCTTTCCTGCATTTTCGAATAATTTCCCATTTTATGGCTTTGTATCTTTGTTTTCCTGTTTCGTCTGATTTATTTTTGTATTTTCGTCTTTCTTCTATTAAATTCACGATATCCTTTGTTATCCATGGTTTCTTATTTTCTTTTGTGTATACCCCAGAATATCTCTGGCCGCCATGTCTAGGCTGGATTTAATTTTATTCCATTCTATTTCTACTTCCTTAGTTTCAGATATTTTCCCGATATCATTCAGCAATTCATTTGACTTTTTTTCGAATCTTACTTGAATATCTTTATCTTTTAGTTTCTCTAAGTCCAAGTGCCTTTTTCCGTTCCTTTTTCAGATTTTTAAATTTAAGTGCGGCCTTCATAATTACGATGTTGTGGTCAGTATCTATATCTGCTTCTGGGTAGCTTCTACAGTCTTTTACTTGATTCCTAAACCGTTGTCTAACAAGAATGTAATCTATTTGATATCTTCCTATATCTCCTGGCATCTTCCACGTATATCGTCTTCTAGCATGATGTTGAAATAATGTGTTTGTGATGATTAAATTGTTCTTGTCGCAAAATTCTACCAGCCTATTTCCCCTGTCGTTTCTCGTGCCTAAACCAAATAAACCTACTACCGCTCCTTCCCTACCCTCACCTACCACGGCATTAAAATCCCCCGTAATTATTAAATTTTCATGTCCTTTTACGTATCTTAATATGTCTTCGATATCTTTGTAGATGGCTTCTACCTCTTCGTCACTGTAGCTAGAGGTGGGCATGTATACTTGTATTATTACTGTGTTTACCGGTTTAGATTCTAATCTAACCATGAGTACTCTTTCGTTCTTTTGTAAGTAATTTTCTACACAGTATCCTATCTTTTTCCGCATAACTATCCCCACACCCAAATTTCCTTCCTCTGCTCCTGTATGAATTACCCTGAAGTCTCCACTCCAAAAATCCCCTGCCTCTGGCCACCGAACTTCGCTGATCCCTACTATGTCTAGTGATAACCTATTCATTTCGATTTTTAGGTTCTCTAGCTTACCTACTTGCTTCATACTTCTAACATTCCACGCTCCGACTCGCAGAATGTTCCCTACTCTTATTTTAACTTTCCGATCGCATCCTCCGAAGTAGTCCCCTCCCGGAGATCCGAATGGGGGACTATTTTAACTCCGGAATCTTTTACCCCAGAGAATGCCATCATGTTTGTATCAATTTAAGTACGCTGTGTACTTGGGAGATTAATGTGGTGGTTTCCCGTTGCCTTCCACATCGCGGTAGTGTGTCTTAGACTGCCATACCGACCCCTATGGTCTCTGCCAATCTAAGTACCGAAAGAGCCGCTGCCCTCTTTCGGGGACCTGTCTTAGTCTGGTTCCTCACTAACGACCCTACTACTTTGGTTGGACCTGTAGTTTGGCTCTTTAGCTCATTAGAACACGCAAGCCATTTCACCTGTTCTAGTAATTTAGAACTTCGGCAAGGTGCAGGTCCATTCGAAATGGAAGCTAACATTATCCAAGACAAAACCGGACTCACGTTGGGCACCAAAATTTATGCTACGTACAACGATGTAGTTTAAAAACAAACAAAAGGAAAACTAAGAAAGAAGGATCGGGCTCAATCGATGAGTAGGTGGGATATTCCAACAATCACCATAAGAGAAGGCCTGAAATAAAAAGAGGCGCAGTCATTTACAACTTACAAAAATAATCATACAACCTCTAATTACCAAAGAAAAGCACCAGAACAGTAGTGCCAAAAATAAACATAAAAAAGAATCAATACTTAAAATGGCGAACTGCCAATTTTAGGTCCCCCATATTAATTACCAAGGAAAAGAAAAAGAAATTATAACCCTAAAAATTACAACTCTAAATCATTATCTTAAATATAACAATTAAACATATAAAATCGTTGCCACTACAATGTCTTAATTAACAAAAATTTACAACCCCCGAAAAAAGCCACCCCCCCACCGTTCTAAATTACCACCATAGGTATACCATTACAGATGTAGGATGGTCACAGTACGTACAATATTAATGATAAATACCATCTCACCTAACGATTCTCATGTTAACAATTACAAAGTAAAGATTTCGAATCGAACCCGATAAACATGTGTATGCGATCCTTTCCCAGGAGCAGTGCCAACAAAGAAACAAAGAAATCGGTGCTAAAGACTCACCCACGTCCAAATTGTAGGTTGGCTCCCGTCAATAAGAATACAGGGCAACCGCTGTGTGCGGAATCACGCCATGCGCGTGTCCTCCCGTGCCAACAGGAGCGATAGTTCAAAGTGTTCGTTAGGTACACCGGAAGAAGTTAAAATAATTACAGGTAAATTTATTTAGTGTCGCCGAAATGTACATATTTGTAAAACCACAATTATCACCACACAGTATTGCGTGCACGAAATTCCATAAAAAGCGAAACGAAAAATCTAACAATCACGACGAATGCTTTTAAAAATTTAAAAAAAAAAGTGAATATTAATGCGTTTAAATAATAACCAGAGTTCAAACGTGACTAGAAAACTTGAAACACGGTTTTATCTAATAGTACGCGACCTTATTTTGACGAGTCTTTAGATGGAAATCACATAGGCATCAATTATACGCTGTCGTAATGTGTAGCAAGTTAAAGGATACTCAAAACAAGGTGCCAACTATATAATTTATAGAGTAAACTCTTCGTTTTAGAATAGATAGATTTGAAATTGAAAATTTAGTTCGTACTTATTGTCAACGGTTAAAATTTACAAGATGTTGTTGGGGTATTGAAGAGTAGAGACGGAATCTATGGGAATGGGTAATAAAATAAACGGATACAGTTTTACTGCCGAAATTGAACGTAACAAGCACAAAATCTAAAGTTTTGTTTACGTGTTGAGTACAATCAGAGAACTTTTTAGTATATGTAGCTTTAATTTCAAAAACTGATAACTTTGAAAATAATTTGAATCAGCCACCTTAGGCAATGACTTTGACAAGTATTTCAACGTGATCTAAATACATAGATTGAGACCAGTTACACTGGCAATTTTTATTTAAAAATATAGTTTCTTGTCTTCACCGTGCAAAAGTGACAAAGCCAACACCGAAAGAGGTATTATGTTAGGGACTCATATTTCAGAAGTACACGAAGGATGGTGTTATCGTTCAAAGGGGGCGGCGTCTTAAAGCAAGTAGGCTTGGCTTAGTTCATCGTTTAATAACAGAAGCAAAATAATTATAAGTTCTAAGAAAATACATGAAATTAAAGTAAAATGGACTGAGTTTGATTCTTGGAGTAGTTCGGAAGTCTTCAGTTATCTTCAGAACTCTTCGGAAGCTTGATGCTTGCTTGTGAACACCAAAATGAACCAAAACGCTTGTATACTGAATGTCTATAGGGCTCGAAGGCGGTGAAACCGGCTTCGGTGGTCTTCGGAACTCTTCGGAATGTTTCGTGTTGTCCCAAAGAGTTGTGTTTTGGAATTTAAAAACTATTACTTTACAATATTTACAAGTATGGAGGGTTCGGAAGTCTTCGGTTGTCTTCGGAACCCCTCGAAAGGCTTCAGAATTGAATAGTAAAGTTCAATAATAACGTGAATAGCAAATATTTGAAATTAAAAATTACTAATGTGCAATATTTACAAGTATGGAGGGTTCAAAAGTCTTCGGCTGTCTTTGGAACTTCTCGGAAAGCTTCGGACTTGAGTCACGAAGTCCAATAATAACTGGAGGGGTGGTGAATAGTGATTAATTGCAGGTTTGAAAGGTCCAGACGTCTTTGGTGACCTTCGGTATACTTCGGCAGACGTCGTGGACGTGACGCCCCAGGCTTAGTAGGGCATGGATTGGTCGAACTCTACTGGGTGATGTCCGGGAGGTAGACATGGCAGATGCAATCGTCATTACAATTATCTACCTCTCGGGATATGTTTGGCGTATATTGAATAGCTGCTTTCGGCGACGGCGGTAGCGGAGATAGAAGCCTCGGATGCGATCGCATGGAACGGATCGCACGTCGAAGAGTGTTCTGTTTGTGTTTGCGGGCCGCTTGATGTGCAGAATGAGGTTTACTACCCATAGGTAGTTTGTTGTATTGATATGAACAAATTATTATGACGGCCTCCAGGTACGGTGACTGACAGTGAAATGTTCGGACAGGATACAGGCTATGATGAGCACTGCGTTAGGATTTAGCAGGCTATGGCGAGCGCTGCTTGGAAAGGTCTTACAGGCTATGGAGAGCGCAGTAGAGGAGAGGAATCCCAGGCTATGGTGAGCACCAGGATGTCTTCTGCAGAATTGGAAATTATATTTATACAGTTCTGGTTGCTATCCTTCCTTTGTTGAAAAACGTTTATCAGGTCTTTAACCAATGAAATGCGTTGTCGATTTTTGATTGTGAACAAAGATTATTCAAATTTTATTACAACAAAACGTAGTTGGAATTTCTCAGTATTCTTTGGGTTGTTCTATTTCCAGCACGTGTACTCTGATATAGTGAAATTTGCATTCGCAGTTCGTTCAGTGCTCTGCGTGTGATGATAGAGTTAACAAAGGGTACTCAAGGCACGGGCATATTTGCTATTTTATGAACGAATTTGAAATTAGACAAGTGACATAATAATATTAAGGTAGAACTATTTTCAAATCTAGTATTAATTTATATTAAACGTCAACTTTATATAATAAAACTTATCTGCACACACGTCTGATCTCTTCGACCGCCGGTGGTAAAGTCTTTGCTTTTAAGATAAGATCTTTGCTCGGTACTGTAGTGGCACGCTTTACACACTTTATACGGCCAACTGCGCTAACCACATCCACATTCTTTGAGCCTTGGACCGCAAACGTATGCGGTTTAAATACCATAATTTATTGAGTTAACAGCTTGGGGTTAGTGGGAGACTTGAAACGGTAGACGTAGAAACTTAAATTAAGCAAGAGCAAAAGCTTTCCGTGCGGTATTTAAGTATCGTCTAATTTTTAAATATTAAAATAAAATGTGTAGCCGAAAAAGGTGAAGCAATGTTCTGAATATTTGTTGGGTATCGAGTAAACTGAACAAGACAAATCGGTTGGAACGATCGATTTTCCAAATAAAACAAGAAGCCACGCGGTGCTTTTATTTTATCCGTTTTTGTGATTTGATAGCAATTTTCTATCCAAGGAATGGTGTATTTTTGATGAAAAATAACTCGGTCGACGATATTTTAATATAATAGGAAGCTCGATTAGAGATATAGAATAATTAAAATGTTTACTACCCTTTATTAGGTTGTTTATGCTTGGTAGGGTTTCCGAAGCCGCCAGACAATTAAATTAAATTTTAACATTCAGATGATTAATTACACCGAATGTTTTGAAATTTAAAAAGCGATTTCATTTGTTTGGAAATATTAGAAAGGGAAAAATAAATTGAAAGTCAGGAATTTTATTACGAAACCCAACCGTAAATTAGGAATTTATTTGCAACTGGCTTTCAGAGGTTCAACAGAACCTGTCTTGTGGCTGAATGCTTATAACTTACATAAGCTTGACAACTTTCCACAAATATTGAATTCGATTAAATCTGAAATATGATTATGCATGTTACATTTAGAAGAGGTGGCATGTCGCAAATTCAGTCTAAGTTTCTAATTAAAAAATTTAGTTGCTTTGATTACTAATTAGAGACTTGTACTTCTTATATAATGACAAAATTTTGATACATCACAAAGGAGAAAGTCCAAGGTTTTGCCCGTTTTAACACGACGTGCCTAATTATCTTCTGTTTTCGTAAAGTCAGAGGGGATGTCTGGATAAATAATTTACAGACGACCTGTTTTAAAGGATATTGCCTTTCGACACTGCATGTCAGAGTTTCAGAAAAACCTTAATTGCTTGTGTAAATTAGGGTGGTGTATCACGACATGCTTTATACAGAAAATCAATACAAACACCGGAAATCGTAAATAAATTCTCAACAAGTGAATGAATGTTAAGGTACTGCTAGTTTGCCATAAAACTAATTGGCATAATTATGTTTTGGCAACTGAATGCAATTGGGATATTGCCAAAGCGTTTCATGTTGATACATTGCATTACGTTCACACAGTTATAACCACCTGTTCGTAACGTTGAGCTTGTTGGATGTTAAAATTATATTTTACTCTGTGCAGTTTTGCAGGACGACTTGAGAAACAACTCGAAAACACTTACGTAAGAGAAACAAAATCGATTTATCTTCCGACAAAAATGACGCGAGTTACGTATCCCCCAATCCATATATGTACAATCAAATAGAAATTATTAGAAAAATATAAAGAAACTTAAGGATAAATAAGAAAAGGTTATTGAAAGTTCACAAGGAAATTGTGAGAACGGATGTGAATACATTGTATTCCAGACGTAAGTGATACCGCAGGTGCAGGTCACAGACGGTTGAGAAACCGCAATTACTTAGAAATTAAGATTGTTACATTGTATAATGAATAGAATAAAGAAACAAGCAGACATGAACTCTGCAAGTTCCCACAGTCAGCCAGTCAGTCAGTCTTGAGTATTTCAGTTTTTACATTGTTGTTTGCTTAGGTTACTCGCCCTCATTTATATTCAATTAATAATTAATTTCAACTTAGTATAATTTTATCAAATTTGTCAAAATTCCAATTGTAATTTCTGTTTAATAAATAAATTGTTACAAGAAGTTTTGGAAGAAGACTTTTTAAAAAGGAAGCTCCCAAGGCCCGAAACATAGCTCGTGTACGAAGACATTGAAGCTCTTTCGTTAAATACTGAATTTGCATTAGATTACACGCACTTTGTGGATTTTTTGAAAGAAGCGAAAGGCAGTGCGGATGCTCTACAGTAGCTAAAAGATATACAGATAATTTTAAAGAGCTATTACTACTATTGAAGCAAGCGTCGAAGTTTGCAAAGAAAGAGCCCTTAAAGAACGATCTAAAAGACTTATTACATCCATACAGAAGTTTTTACTGGCCGAAGAAATAGACATTCTCAACATTCTCAAACTACGCTATCAAAATCTCCTGCTGCGGGATGTTCGGAGAGTATAGATAATAGCTACTAGATTACCACTACCACTTTACTCTTCCAACGCGGACCAACAACCCATAAAGTTTCTTACTCTAAATACAAAAGGTATCGGAAGTGAATTTAAACGTTAGTAGATGCTTTAAACCAAAATTATGAAAAAAACACTCGCCCATAAGAGCCCATGTGTAGAAGAAGAAATATACCCGCATGAGCAATACGTGGGTATTGTCTCTATATGGAGTATATGTAAGTGCAGGAGAGATAGAATTATAATATATTCAATCTAATAATAAAATCATTAAGAAGTGTATGAATATTTGAACTTGACATTTGCTACGTATCTAGACGTAGCCGGAAGAAAAGTAAATACCAGGCTAACTATCAACGCGAAGAGTGGAGGGATTCACCTACATACCAATAAAACCTAAAAAAGAAGCACGTCGCCTACGATTATCTATTAACAATAAAAATAAATTAAAATTTCTTGATTCACTTGGACAAAAAAAAGTATTAAATCTAAGTTATATTGTAAAGAACAAATTTGATACTAGATTCATGGAGTGCGCATTTCGTAGTTAAATTAAGGTATTAAATTTAGGTTTTCTCAACAGTAAGTGTGTTAAATTAAAGTATTAAATGCAGACCAAGTTGTAGTAAGAATAAAAGAAATATAACCAGAAGCACTAGCGAAGCTAGCTTTTAAACATGTATGGTGAACTGGTTTCACAACATCGACCGTTGATAAATAATAATCCTCGATGTGCATAAAAGAAAACTAGTCACATACCTCTATGCATCGGGATGCTTATCTTGCAAGTCGTCGGGGGTGAGTCAGCACAGCAACGCCACGGTAGCCAGGATACATTTGCCCTGCTACCGTAGCTGCAGCAGCGGTCTACAGACAAAAGCAACGAACAGTTGGGCGTACATAAAGAAAGAACCCATTTGGCCTCCAGCTAAGAGTTAAAAAGAAAATCTGATTAGAATGGGTAAGGGCGGGAAAACTCACCTATATACGCAAGATACCTCCTACTTGTCGAACAAACAAACATGCATCACTCTAGAAAATATTTCAACGCACAAGCTGCAGAATCAAATTAAAAATTGGTTCCAATAACACGAGTTCAAACTGCAATCTTCTAGTTATCAAAGCGCGATTAGCAAACTGGAAAACACGCTATCAAATAATAGTAGGATCTATTATTTCGACAAGTCTTTAAATGGGAAATACAAGAGAGAACAATTATACGTTATCGGAATGTTTAATAAATTAACGGCTACCTATAACAAGGTATTGACTATTTAATTTATCGAATACATTTTTGTTTTAGAATGAATTGAAAATTAACAGGTCGGGGTAGGAGAGCCAAAATCCGGAAAGGGGCAAGACCCAAAAGAAAAACCCCAAACAAAACGAAAAAGAAAGAAATTTGCTTCAAACTAGAAGAACATTCGTTACGGAAACAACAAAAACACAGAAAAAGAAAAAAAAGAAACCCCCAAAATAACAACAAGACCGACCACAACAGATTCCGAATAGAAAAGAAAACACAAACAAACACCAAACAAAATCCGGCTTAAAGAGCCAATATTAGAAAAAGGGAAAGAGAGAAACAGAGAAAAGAAAGAAGGAAGGAAGGGAAGACCGGTAATAAGCAATCAAGGAGGACTAAGGTTAAACGCCCTCAGCACTGAGGAGTCGTCAAAGGACTGATGTTTCTCAGAAAAAACAGTAAGGTTATCAACTTCAAGAGAAGAAAAGGAACGACGAAGAGAACCAACAGTGCCAACTAAAACAGACCTAAAGGTCAAGCCTCAAGTAAACAAAGGTACAACAAGGGAGAACGAGAGGAAGAGAGGGAGAGCGCTGGTAAAAGGAAATGATGTACTACTAACTGTGGTAACCAAAGCTGAAGAACCAAAGAAAAGAATTACTAACTAGTTCTAAAGTCGACTAAGTCGTGGTTTCCGAAGAATTAAAAACGGACTAGAAAGCACCCACCACAGGAGCGAATGGACAAAACACAATCGGACTAGGGACCGATAGCAAAGCAGACCAGCAACAGAAAAAATGAAAAGAATGTGGAACGAAAGGAACGAAAAAAGAAGAAAAAAACCAAAAAGAATAACACCAAGCACCACGTACAAAACCAAAAAAAAACTAAGATTCGTACAAAAGAAATCAAAACAAAATCAAAGTGTTGATGTATGAGTATGTGTATGTGTGTATAAAGTGTGTGTGTTGATGTGCGTGTATAAAGTGTGCGTGTGTGTATGTGTTGGACCGCTGTAGTTGCGTCTTACGACAGGTAGGTCGTACCATGGGGCTATTATGTTCCCGGACTCGCACGGGTTCAAGGCGTACAAGGAGAAAACGAAAGAAAGGAGAACCAAGTAGAATTGTGTGTTTATGAAATGTTTGGGTGTATGTGTGTGTTGTAGTGTGCTTGTATAAAGTGTGTGTGTGTGTGTGTGTGTATGTGTGTGTGTATGTGTTGGACCGCAGTAGTCGCCTCTTCCGACAGGCATGTCGTACCGTGGGATTATTCTATTCCCGAACCCACACGAAGTAAGAAAGACCAAGAAAACGAAAAAAAACCTAGCAAAACAGGGAAGTAAAACGAAATCGTAGCGTCCAAAAAGCAAGTCCTAAAGAGAGCAAAATCGGCATAAGAATCTGGGGCACGAGGACTAGATATTGGGCTTAAGGCGTTTACGTCGCCAAAAGGAAAATGGAACAAGATCAAGAACATTAGGACTACGCCTATATACATATTCCGGTTCGAAAGGAGCTTAGACAAATTTCTGCTTCTTATGGGCAGTTTTACGCAAAATAGGGACAGCAGCAGATGTAGTAGTTGTAGCACGCGATATAGGAGGTAGCAAGGGTAGTTTAGAAAACCCAAAGCGCGTCATAGAAGAAAAGGGTTTGTTTTTAGAATGGGTTGCAAGAAAGTCAACGGTATAAAGAGAAAACGTATTGGCTGTACGAGAATCAATCTTACGAAAAGAAGCACAAGCAGGGCACACTTCAGTTACGTTAGATAGAGGGACAGAATTAGACAAAATTTCAACTACGTTAGATAAAGGACTAGAAGTATCACAGTTAGGAGAGAAAACAGCATTGGCTATAGGAATATCAACCCTAGGAAAAGGAGCAGAATTCGAGAACACTGCAACCATATTACATAAAGGAACAGAATCAGGTAGAAGTTTATCAACGTTACAAGAACAAATAGTATCATAAAAAAATTACATCCCCAATAAATGAGAAAGCAGATAACTAGACATCAATTAGGATTTTACCGACCTCAGCTAAAAGAACAGAAGCAAGTAGCATTTTGTCAGCATGAGAAAAATGAGTAAGAGTAGGTATCGTTTTATCAGCGTCCGATAAAGGAATATAATCAAGTAAGACTTTATTACTCTTCGACAGCAGAGTAGAAACAGACAAAACTTTAGCCACATTAGAAACTGATTCCTTAACAATAGTAGATAACGAAACAAGATCAGGTAAAACTTTGACGATGACAGCAACGGACATCACAGCTACGGGTTCCCTAATTTCAAAAGGACCTTCTCTATCCGTATTAAAAATTATCTTCACTTCAGCTACAGCTGTGATTGCCGGCATGACAGAAATTTTTTGAGTAGAAGCATTTAAGAAAGTAGGAACAGGTAAAATTTTGACAAAAACGGGAAGTTGCAATAAAGATACATGTTCATGGACTTCAAAAGGACCTCTGCAGACTGAATTAGAAGTTATCGTCACTTCAGCGATATTTGTGTTTGCAGACACGATAGGGATTGCTTGGGTAGAATCGTTTAAGAAAGCGGAAACAAACTCCTGAGAAGCTACCTGCAATTCACCAATTTGAAGCATGGGTTGTAATGGTGGTGGAGGCACAGTTTGGGGTGAGAGTGAATAAGTAGGACGAGCAGAAGGGGGAGTAGAATAGTATGTAGAACTAGAAACGGAGAAAATTTTGTTCAAAGCTGTATTCGACGAACAAGGGTAGGTTTTGATAGTTGTAGCAAGATGACCTGGTTGAGGGACACAAGAGAACGTAGAGTAAGAAGCAGAATAAAATAAAGCAGCTAGAGGTAAGGACAGTATTTGAAGTATGATTTGAAGATCTACTAGTAGTAAAATAACAGTGTGGACAGTTGCGGCGAGAAATTCTCTTATATCCGCAATCATAACGATAGTGTACGTTAGGACGAGTACAACGTGTCGAAACATGACCAGGTTTATCGCAATTAAAGCATGCGACCTGACGAGTAGAAGCAGAACTAGGAGGAAGAACAGTAGAACGTACGAAAAAAGTATTGGATCTACCCGTACGCGTAGGAGAAATTTTAACAATTCGGTCATGTGAAGTAAACGTTTTTTCCTCAATAGTAGCACACTTATAAGCAAACTCCGGGGGTCAAAATGTTGAATTAGTAAATTAGACAACGACTTCCAGTCAGAAAACTTACGCCGGTAACGACGATACCAAAGTAACGCTTTAGACTCGAACAAGTCCACTGCAGACTCAAATAATTGCAATTACGACACATGTTGAATTCGTCGGAGTTTTTCCGCCCGTCCCAAAAAATCATGTACGGTAAGAGTATTTGGGTCACCAGAAAATTTCAAACTCAACTCCCACACAGGAAGGCCTTGGTAGGAAGCCAAAAAAGGAGTAGTAACTGACTTAGGCACTGTAGCAGGGGCTGTTTCGGGTTCAACAGTAACAGTATGTGGGTCGTGACTAGGCTATATAGAATTATCGGCCAGCATCTTCGCCGGTTCCAACTTCAGACATTCGTCCTTTAGCTCTTGTAAGGAGTGGACGGTAGGCAAATGAGTTCTATAAAATGGATCAAGATTACGAAGCAAAACGGACAATTGAACATCTTCATTAAAAGAACCATAGTTCCCAAACAGACCTGTCATACACGCGAAACAGTAATGCTTTCGGATCTTCTGCCTTCTCTTACAGATCATATTAAACATCACCAACCTATGATCAGTCATTTTCAGTAAGAATATAAAGGAAATTGGGAGAAAGTAACTAAGTAAAAGCTAACCGTAACTCAATAAAAGCTCAAGAAAAAAAATTATCGCGAATACATGACAATTTAAAAAATTCGACGGATAAACTTCAGAAATACCAATAGGAGCGAAACAACCAAATAGAAATTAGAATAGGGCTGTAGAATAAAAGAAAAATCGAAGGAAAAAAACTAACTCTAGACTTGACGGAGATGACAAAATATACGGAGAGGAAAGGAAGAAAAAGATAAATCTTGGGCGTAAGCGTTTTCAATGGACTAGGATTATTGGCGAAAACACAAGTCCAATAATCTAAAATTAGCCAACCTATAATATTGAGCGATTGAGAAAGAAACCACAACTAAAATTTAAGAGGATCGAACTCACATCGTAAATAAAAAAAAAATAACTACAAGTTCGAGCGTAAGGAACGAAAACATAAGTGGTATCAGGCCGAGAAAAACGGATAACGTCGAAAATCAGGCAGTACAAAAAAATCAGGCTAATAGCAAAACTAACTCGGAGCCAAAGTTAATAAAAAAAAATCGAAGTAACCGTTAACTAAAACAAAATCGGGGCCAAAGTTACACGAAACAAACTCGGAACCCCACGCCAGGGCGTTAGAATTTATGCTACGTATCTAGACGTAGCCGGAAGAAAAGTAAATACCAGGCTAACTACCAAACGCGGAGAGTGGGGAGGTTCACCTACGTACCAAAAAAAAACAAAAAGAATACGTCGCCCTCAAATTAACAAAAAAAATTAATTAGAATTTCTTGATTCACATGGCCAAAGAAAAGTGTTAAATTTAAGTTGTATTCTAAACGACAAATTTTATAATGGATCCACAAAGTGCGCATTTCGTAGCTAACATGTAATTAAGCTCATTGGAAAGAATGTAATGCTTAGATTTTCCCAATAGCAAGTGTGTTAAATTAAAATATTAAATATAGATTTCCTCAATAGCAAGTGCGTTAAATTATAGTATTAAATAGCACATGTGTTAAATTAAAGTATTAAATGTAGACCAAATTGTAGTAAGAATTAAAGAGATATAACTAGAGGTACTAGCGAAGCTAGCTTTTAAACATGTATAGTGAACTGGTTTCACAACATCAACCGCTGATAAATAATAATCCTCGATGTACGTAAAGGAAACAAGTCTCATACCTCTATGCGATAGATAAACACTTTGATAGGTGGTTGTTAGCACCTCGCTTTAATGATCCAAAGTAGCTGGTTATATCATGAATGAACCATGGTCGCGGTCCATCGCATTTGTTTACCACAACCGTTTCTTAGGTTGCGGGTTGTGATTGACCGGGAAACAGCATATGTCTATTACGAACCGTGGGAAGTTATTTTTAACGGTGTTTTCCCACACTCTCGCAAGCACAAATGGTAATTCTCTGAAACCTAATTTTAAAAATCCGATTACGTAAATATGTGTAATGCCCCTAAATTAATTATACAAGAGGATCTCTAACATAATTATTAACTAGAACCTTTCCTGAAGCAGTTTTGGCGCGTAACATATACCCAAAATAAGAGTTTAAGGAAAATATTTTTTAGCATGTTATGCATTTATTGCTTGTCAAAAATTATAGTGACGATTATAGGCCGACGTCCATTAATTTCTGCTTCATATTTCACATTAAAAATACAATAGTGCCGAAAGTAAATATAAACCATACTTATGCCAACGTTTCATCCATAACAAACGGTATTCGCTTTTTCAACCATCCAGCAGCCCTCAAATTACGAGGGCCATTTTTTATCAACCTTCGATAGGCTATAAATAAAAGACAAGTTCATATAAAACAATAACTTTATTACCAAAAGACTGGTACACTTACTGTTACTTTTGGACGTAATCACCGAAGAGATTAAGACATTTGTCATATCTGTGGACAAGCTTTTCAATACCCTGTTTAAAGAAAGTTGTCGCCAATGAATTCAAGTATTCCTTGACGTTGGTTTGAAGGTCCTCATTGGTTTGAAAGCGCTTCCCACCAAGCCACGTCTTCAGGTCAGGAAAAAGATGAAAATTGCTTGGTGCTAAGTCAGAACTGTATGGCGGATGATCGAAAATGTCCCATCCAAAGTGTTCGAGAAACCGTTTAGTTGCTCCAGCAGTGTGTGGACGGGCATTGTCGTGGATCAGAACAACTCCAGCGGTCAACTTTCCTTTTCGTTTGTTCTGAATGGCTCTACGCAACCGTCGTAAAGTTTCACAATAAACAGCTGCAGTGATTGTGGTTCCGGGCTCCATAAACTCCACAAGCAAACACCTTGTTGGTCCCAAAACACAGTAGCCATGGTCTTTCTGTTGTTGAAGGTTTGTTTGAATTTCTTTGATTTGTTTGGTGAAGTTGAATGCATCCATTGTTGTGATTGTCGTATTGTTTCCGGCGTGTCGTATTGAATCCAGGTTTCATCCCTAGTCACGATTGATTTCAAAAAGTTGTCTCCTTTATCATGATAATGCTCAAGGAACTCCAACGCTGACGACATTCGTCGAGTTTTGTGGCCGTCCGTCAGCATTTTTGAGATCCAACGTGCACAAAGTTTTTTGTAGCCTAACTGCTAAGTAACAATAGAGTACGAAACAAACCTTGAAACTTCTAGAAATTCCGTAGACATTAATCATTCTGTCAACACGTTGAACCAGGTCATCTGAAACGACAGATTTGCGCCCTTGGCCCCCTTCATCATGCACATCATTACGGCCATCTTTAAACTTTCGACACCATTCACGCACAACACCATCACTCATGAAGTTTTCCCCCATACACACGACTCATTCTTCGATCGATTTCTGCAGCACTATGGCCTTCAGCCTGTAGAAAACGAATCACACTTCGCACTTCACACTTGGCGGGAGCATCAATAATAGCGGACATGTTTACGTGGCTGTAGCACAACGCCGATTGACGCCTGAATGTCAACAATGGCGGAGTGTGAAGTGCACGAGCTGCGCAGTCGCCTACAGCGCATGCCCGCTTTCTGCTACCCACGTAGCGTCTGCACGGAGCGATCGGAGGTTGAAAAAAAAAATGGCCCTCGCATATCAAGCATACTTCCTCTTAAGCAAACCCATATCGATTTCTACTGCATGCGGAATTCAAAACGCTTACCATTAAACACAAACATTTTTCTGCAATTTGGAGATTTTCATACAAATTCAAACTTTGAAAATTCCTTTTGAACGGAAGAGTACGAACAAAAGCAAGAATGTAATCTATATTTACAACAGGCCCATATTTAATAATTACTAAGGCTCCCTTTGATTTTGTTCGTGTAAAACCAGGCTTAAAAATGTTTTGCGCGAAAATTCTTAAAGAGCAATCAAAGAAAATTGTATTGTTTGATATTTCATCAACAATCAATCAAAATTTCTAAATTGAAGACTTTTAATTAGGAATTTGCTTACAGTTCAATCGATTGGAAATGAATGGGACCTCGTTAACTTTTTCAATTTAGGATAACGCGTCAACTAAGACAAATGAGCGATCTTAATGGCTTATTCTGATTGAACCATTATACAATTTACAGTAACCCCTCATAATATTCCGTTCAAATTTCTAGGCATACTTTAGGGTTTGTGTTAATATTGACAGTGAAATATGAATAAGAAAGTTTTAATGATAAACCCACTGAACATCCCCTATCGTTTAATATTATCATTATTGCTTGTGCAATTCCCTTACTTTTTCCATTCAAATATTAAGTCGGTTTTGGGTTTTAGCGGAGTCGTTTATCCGTAATTGAATCGAGGACCTATCTACTTCTTAACAGGTTTCATCAAAATGTACTGCTAATAGAGACTAACACCAATTTAAAAAATAAATTGCAAGCTAAACATTTCACATTTCAAAAAACTATTTTATTTTGCAGATTTGGTCTGCTTTATATTTAGTAACTGAAAAACCAACATTCTATAAGTAGTAACACTTTTGCCGTTGATGCTTTGAGCATATTCACAATTCCCAATAGGTCTGTATTGAAGGGAAACGAAGTTTTCGGGTCTATTGAGAGTAACTTAAACGTCGCTACGACTGCAGGTTTACGCTGTCAAAATAACAAAAAAGTTTAATTGATTGGTCAGAGGTTTCTCGATTATTGGACTACCGTTATCTAATCGGCTTTCATTTTCACGTCGTATAAATTATATATATATATACATATATACATATATATATATATATATATATATATATATTATATATATATATATATATATATATAAATTAAATAAGAAAAGAAAAGCTTTAAAGTACATAGAAGCTCAAGGATACGCATAATTAGTCATAATTAATTTTAATCAAACGCATCAAAGCAAAAAGGGAGCATGCATGCATAAGAAAATTAATATTTTCTAACGCAAATGTATTCGTTTTAAAAACCAACGTTCATTTACACCGATACTACGAAGCAGAGAGTCTAGGAATTGTTATTTTCAAACGGTCGGTAATTTTAAGAAACACCTGTTGGTTAAATGTTACGTTCAGGAATAAGAAACAAACGTTAACATAGAATTCCATAGAAGTTGTTTTCAACCGTTAATTTTGCTACGTGCATTGACGTAACATAAAAAAAACACGAGAAAAAGAAAGAGAAAGAAAGTAAGTACGGGCTCAGGCGGCGAGTGGGCGGGGTCTTATACCTATAACTAAATTACAAAGGAACCTGAAATAAATAGAGAAAAAAATATATACTCACTCATTCACACTCAGAACAAAACATATAACAGGAAAGAAAGAACTTATAATTAAAAAAATATACATACATACAGAACACAGTACTCCCGAAACCCAACCACAAAAAAGTCAATGTCCCCAATTTATCAATACATTATAAGCAACTCCCAAACATTCCAAAAAAAATTACCCATGAAAATGGCGAGCTGTAATTTCTAGGTAATAACCCCCTGACAGTAACTATTAAGCAAAGAAAAGAATCTAACGCAACTCTAAAAACCACAGCTCTAGCATATCGTAAATATAAACTTAAACTAAATTTACAAACATAATGGCAACATTTTCAAATGTGCCAGCAAATCTTTAAACAATTTTTCATTAATAAGTAGTAAGTTTTTCGTGATTTATAACCAAATAGTAAAGCATTAATAAAAAAAAACAGTAAGTACCAAAATAGTTCAGTAATTTTCGTAAAGAATTAAATTTAGAAAGGCCATCTATGATATGTATAACACCAGGTGTTCTGGATCCGAAGTCAGAAGCGCATACAAAGAAAAACAAAAAAAGAACTCACCCTCGAGTTACTGGTATCGAGATGGAACCAGTCGTTGGTCTACGTCAGCGAGTAGACAGGCTTACGCCCAGGCAGAGCGCATTTGATTTCGCATTACCGGAAGAAACGACAGCTCAAGGGATTAACGTGTCCCCCGCAGAAAGCTAGAATATTTACGGAAAGTATTGTTTTATATAAACTCCATATACTCACCACGCTAAATAATGCGTGCCTGAAATTCGCATCAAGAAAACGAGCGAAGCAAAACAACGTGTTTTCTGGTTGCTAATCTAACAGCAAATGCAATGATACATTTGTTTAGTTAAAGCACGTAAACTTGTCGTCAAGAAAATAACACAGGAAAACCCTAATTTTATTGAAATAATTTCGCTGAAATCTTTAAAAAGGGAAAACACACCAGCATTTAATTATTGAAATACTTGGAAAGTCGCCTATTTAATTAAGGCGTAAATTCCACGGGACGAAATTCTTAGAAAGGATATTTATTTTTCTACTGAACAGAATGATTTATCCACTGACCTAAATAGGATATTTATTATTAATTACAATACAATTTTTAAAACACGAAAGGGTTAGTTTTCATTTACGGAATAAATTTTCTTGTGTAACGCCAAGGAATTTAAGATAAAATTATTGTATATAACTAATTACTGATTTACGAAAATGATCGTAACAATTTGTAGCAGCAGCTAGAATAACAAATATCTTAAGGAGCGAGTGGAAGGAACAATCGATAATATACAACAGATAGAGAGGCAGACAAACCAAGCGTTGAATTGAAAGTCACGTAAGGATATACACGTGGAGTTGATGAACGACGTCGACAATATCGATTTTCTGTAACTCAAGTGGCGTTTGAAAGGAATCAACAAACATGTATAAAGCTGAGATGAATAGCGGATAGGTGGAGCATTGTGACGACAGAAATTTTGTCATTAATTGAAAGCCAACAGTTTTCGAAAAGAGCTCATATAGTAAGGAAGGAAACGAATTCTATGGAATCAGCACGTTGGACGGGAGAAATTTTCAAAATATAGAGACGGTTACGTTCAAAATTTTAAGAATCCGCTTGGAAAATAAACTTTTCAAATGAAACGGGTCCAATAAAGCGATTGGATAATAGTATAAATACACGAGAAAGTATGTTAAAGCTCTCTTTTCCTTCCAACGAGTTCTGAATACGGGTTCAAACCTATATAATAGTAAAGCTTTCGGTTAGAATTTGTGTGTGTAGTTAAGTTACATTTAACATCATATTTGAAATTATAAAACTGTAATAGCGGACCGTAAGTTATTAAAGTGAGTGCACGAGTTAGTGCTCAGTTAAATAAAAGGTCTGGCTACTACGACAAAAGTATTAAATGGATGCATGATATTTGGGGTAAGCAGAACTGGTAAGCAATTTGTATGCGTGAAATATCTAGTATGGAATGGTACTGTGAGACGAAGCGAATATCTTGCGAGGAACAGGAGTGGTAGTGGAGATATTAGATGGTGGAGATCTGTAGATCCGGAAATCAGCGTAGTAGATGGAAACAACGACGAGGGGTTTCTGGTAGCCCTCTCCTGAGGCAATAGAGAATGAAGGTGTCTCCAGGTAATAGATTTGAAATTTTTGTTTTATATAAACGTTTGTGGATATTTTTGTGTTGAGTGGTTGACTTAATGGTGGCATATTTATTGTTTTAAAAACTTGTTTAAAAAGATACATGTGCAGGACAATTTAATAATCTTGAGCATTGAAAAAGAGTTTATTTAAGAAATATAAAAATTTATTCAGGCTATAAATTGTGGTTGTAAGGAGTAAACGGGTCTGTAAATTTTGTTTTCATTAATGCTAAGTTTAAAAAGCATTTAAACAAAACTGAGTTATAATGAGCTTACAATACACCAGTATGAGGTCAAATTAGGGTTACATGTGGGGCCCATCTACTCATATCTACACGAATTTGTTTAAAATTATTTTAAAATCAAGGACTTTAAAACATTAATAAATTGAGCTAGTAATAATTGTACCAGACTGTTTGTACACATGTGTAAATATATTTTATTCTGTTAATATGTGTAAATAAAATGTTGTTTGATTGTCGTATTATTTTGGTAATTTCATTTGATGGTGGATGAGTGTGAGAGATATATGTACGTAAAAAAATAGGTATTCAAGAAGAGGTCGATTGCTGAGCTAGCCAGAGTGAGCAGAGGAATTCAAAGGCGTACTAATAAAAGGATAAGAATTTTTTTTTAAAATTTGTGTTTTTTTTAAATTTTATGTTGGCCCAGGTGGGGCACGAATATAACTGAGCCCACGGCAATTTTATGGCGCCCAATTCGTGGGGCTCGCATGATTTTTAGGAGAAAGTTCGAGTGTTCCAGAGACATGTCCCAGAGTACACAGCAATTTTTTAACGGCCCAACGCTGGGGCTCGATGCTAAAAGGCTTTGTTCCCGATTCCAGAGGGGCCCCCGGTGACTTCCACGGCAATATATATATATATATATATATATATATATATATATATATTGATATGATAACGCCGTACTCGGTGTCAATGGACGTTTTCTATAACTCCACCTCTGTGTTTTCTAATTAAATTTACTCTTATTAATTTTATTATTATGCCACGGCTAGCTTTTATTATTCTACACAGAGTGCACAACGTTACGATGATCAAATTTTTTTTCTCCACCTCTTTCTGATTACCAATCTGTTTGAATTATTAAACGAAGTCAATTAATTTCATATAATGAAAAGAAATATTTTGTACAAGTTTTGAAAATTATTAAGATACACCCTTCAATCAATCAATATCATAAGTTTTATTTATCTCAAAATTTATATGCTTTGCAATCAATCTAAAGTCACCAAAGCCCACCCTTTTTATCAAAGAAGCCTAAAACGTTCTAAACCCCTTTATAATATTACGTACTTTTAACGTATGCAATGTTTATGCTGACTTTGTTACTCTTTTATATAAATTACGTAAATTCAGTATACAAATAGAAAAATATCTTAAAACTAATTAGATCTGACCTGTTACATTGAACCCCTTGGTTTCCATAAATTGCTTCGTGCTTCTTTGTTTTATTTGCATTGAATTTCGCAACTCAAAATTGTACCAAAATCGTCGACGAATTATCATCAACTATAATATCTATCCAATCATTTGAAATATTATACCATCAATTAGAATTATTTTCATGCATTTAAATTATTATATCGTATACTCGAATTATCCATCCATTCAGATCATCACATTCGGAATTATTATCACCCCATTAGGATTATCCATACACTCGGAGCCCTATTATTATCTTATTAGTTTAAATAAATTACCCCAAATTCTACTCACGTTAAACGGTAACAGAAAATTTCATATTTGTAGCACTTATTTGTCACTATCTATTTTATAAAACATTTAAAATAACGCGTGACTTTTTGATTCACAGTGGTACAGTGACGCCCTCTGTGTGATATTAGGAGTCCTCCCTCTTGATCTGTATATCAGGAAGAGAGCGGCGACATACTGGTTAAAAAACAACGAACCAGAAAAAGTCCGGGAAATCCTAAAAGTAACATAAAAAATTCGGATAAAAAAGGAAATTCAGGACACAATACTAACCGAGTGGCAAGATAGATGGAACCAGAGCACAAATGGGAGGAGGTTATACGCACTAGTCCCAAACATCCGAGACAGACTAAACTGTCACCACTTGGTCCCCTCACAAGGGCTCATTCATTTTCTCACGGGGCATGGCCCTTATCCAACCTACAGGAACCGCTTCGACTTCCAAGACAACAACAACTGCACATGTGGTGAGATGGGGACACCGGAACATCTGGTGTTCCACTGCACCGAACTGCAACAGGACCTAGGAATGGACAAGACAATCCTACGGGACATACCCCTCTCGGACATGCTCTGGAACGAAAACATATTTCCTTACCTAAACAGAATCACTCACCAAACTACTACTATACTACACCAAAGGTACACAAACGGACTCTGACAGGACACACACAAACACCATACAAACCCCACACATCACAAATACCACAAACACAGATCACACGAAACACAGAAGTTTGACGTAACGCATCGAACGTGCAATACAAAAGCACAATCCACCCAACACACATGGGAACCGACAACAAACAAGTGGCATTCTCCCAAGGACATACCAGGAACCACGTGTCTCCTGAAGATCTACCAGAAGTCTCGTGAATCCTGACGACCGGGAGTGATACCAGTGAAAACGAAGTGAATATAGTGAAAACGGCAAAAGTATGGCAAACGTACCTCAAACACAAGTTTCCCCCAGAACACTTATTAGCATTAGAATACTAACACTAGTAGGATAAGGACTCAATACTAACCATCTAAAATAAAAAATACAACTAACTAAAATAAACAAGAGACAATACTAACCAAATTTGTAATTGCTTTAAGAAATCTAACCCTAGCTTCAGTAACGTAATGTTTATATTTCCAATGTTGTAGCGCAACTAAAAATTACTACAGGGGAAATATTCTGACAACATAATTACAACACATCAGCACGACAAAATACACACAAGCACACACACACACACACACACACACACACATAACAGAGACTGTACGTGGCCTTCCTGGTTTTCGGCTGCCGATAGCCAGGACACGTACAGGAACGCGTACTTCTCGGTTTCTGATTTCCGGCTACCGGCGGTTGGAAACTGGGAGAAGGAAGCAGTCCCAAGAACCTCACCACAGACATAAGCACACGCACACACAAACATGAAAACAATAAACACACACACCATTATAGCACACTGGCACGACAAAACACACACATACACACACCAAAACACACACAAACACGCACGTACACGTACCTGCACGCACACGCATACGACACAGATATATACGCACACGTGCACACATACACACCAGGGACTGTACGTGGTTCCCCTGGTTTCCGACTGCCGACGGCCAGGACACGTACAGGAATGCGAACTTCTCGGTTTCTGATTTCCGGCTGCTGACGGTCGGAAGCTGGGAAGGAAAGCAGTCCCAAGGACATTACCACAGACAGAAACACACAAACACACACACACACACTCACGCACCCACACTCACGCACCCACACGCGCGCACAGACACAAACACACACACACACACGAGTATTTCCAAACGCAAATAATATAAAACTAACTAATATAATTTAAGGTAGCAAATAATTCTGTTAGATTTCTTAGAAGTAACAGGTTTGCTATAATTTTTAGGTAGCAGACTAAATGTAATGTTAGAATAAATTAAAAAAAATAAAAATAATAGTGGTACAGTTTTGCCCTGCTTAATTAGAACTGAACTGTCTTATCATTGCTCGCTTGTTAAATATAGGCTGATCCCACTTGCATGTGGGTTCGGTTTCCAACAAGTCTGTCATAAAATTTTCTGAAAATAAAAAAATTTTGCAATACCTTTGGAACGCCTCCTAATTTCTGCACACCCTGGCTAGCTCAGCAATCTGCTTCTTCTTGGATACCAACCATCTTAAATTCACTCCTCACATATACAGTCAAATGAAATTACCACTCAAATAATGCAACAAGACATGCAATCTCTTTATTTACACATATTAACAAGTTTCCATTGGTAAGAAAATATTTACACATTTGTATATACAGTTTGATAAAAATGTTACCATCTCAATCTTTAAATCTTTTAAAAATTCATGATTTTTAATATATTCCAACAATTTTATTTCAGACGATTGATGGGCCTCTCGTGCAACCCTAGATTGATTTTATTCTGGTCTATTTTAACCTCAGTATAACCCAGTTACTCTAAATGCTTTTACACATTGCATTTTTGTTTAAAATAAATCTAAAGACCCGTTTAATTCTTACAACAACATTTGTATGTCATTAATAAACATTTTTAAATCATCAATCTCAAAAGTCCTGTACATATACCCCTTTAAATGAGTTTTTATGGTAATGAAATACACCTCCAATAAGTCAAAACACTCAAGCACAAAATATGAGCACAAATGTTCAAGCAAAAGCAAGAAATTGATTTTCTTTACCTGGAGTAAGCTTCGTCCATCGTTACCTCTGAAGATGTGTTCCAACACCCTCGTCGTTGTGTCTATACACTTCGTGATTATAGCTAGATTTAACTCATGTCCACTAGCTATCCAAATCTCTGCAACCGCCTTTAGTATTTATACCCGGATAATGGTCTCTACCAAGTTAAACCTTCCATAACCACTACACTTCTCGGTTTGCTTACCCATATACCATCCTATCCTTAGATTGTAGCATGTAGTAACAGCACCCACTTGTGCAAATTACACTTTTAAAACATTTCCGGTACGTTACTAACAGCTTTTACTTACTTTTAAATAGGATGTCGTCTAATAATTCAACTAATAAGCGACAATCAGTAGAATGTAAGAGCATGTAATAGATATAAGACCTAAGAGAGCTTTAATACTTCTCCCCGTGTATTTATATGCTTTTCAATACCCCTCACGGACCCTCTTTTCATCGAAAACCTTATTTTCTAAAACTGATTCTCAAAATTTTGTTCGTAACGAACTTTAACGTCTGAAAAATTTCAAGTTTACCCGGTTTTTACCATGAAATTCGCTTAACAACCTCTAACCGACGCGAGCTTCTCAAAACTTCTAGCCTTCGGCCAATTATATTGCTTTCCCCCTTTTTAACGTTCAACCCCCTAGTTACCTTTTTCCATTACACCCATATTTATTGTCTCATTTAGAACCTTTTCAAGCTACAGAAAATCGATATTGTGGTTGGCCTCCAAATCTTCTGCGTATTTTAGACGTGTATTGTAACCAACGTTTTATTATACGTGTTCTCTGCCTGTTTTAAATTATAGATATTTCATTTCACTTCGTCTTCAAAACATTTGTTATTTTACCAGCTTGTCGCACCGACCGTTACAAAAAATTCTATAGAATTTTGTCCCAACGTATATTTCAGTTCTTTGAACTTGACATTTAACTATCAGGTGTTTCTTTGAAGCAAACTGTCCGTTTAAAATAATAATTCCAAGTTTTAGCACTTCTTATGGTTTGTATAACGTACGTTTCGTTTATTTAAATGAAAATATGCGTTTAAATTATCGATTTTGTATACTCAAAAGCTCTGTTTCTTATTCAATGTGCTTGATTTAAAATATTACAACTAATTATGCGTATCCTTGAGCTTTCATGTACCCTAAAGCTTCTCCCCTTTATGCAATTTTAACATACCAATTTAGAAATACAAAAATATCTTAATAACCGTCCGTTTTTACTATCTAAACTAATTAATTTGGCGCGTAAATAAATTGTTCCTATTTCCCATATACACAGTTGTTAAAAATTTATTATCTAGATCTATATACTCTTCTTAACATATAGTTTTCACGACAATATGTATATATATATATATATATATATATATATATATATATATATATAAACACTACTTGTTGTTGAATAGAATTATTGGGAACTATTTAGTTCGATACGAAATGCTTGTAGTAGAATGTATTTATTTATACTCCTGACGTTTCGAATCCTTTTTTGATTCTTTTTCGAAGGCTACAATGGTGACAGTTAAAATACAATTAGGTACATAATAGAAAAACTTACATATAAATTTACATCAGCATTTAACTTTAACCAGCAAAATCTTAAATAATTTAAACTTTAACAACATTAAAACTATAAAAAAGAGAATAAAACTAGATATTAACAATTAATGTACAAAATTTTGATTGAAACTTGTCGAAAAATTAATATAAATGTCAAATTTAAATTGAGGCATACGCCTTCTAATGTATCAAAATTAAAATGTCGACGAAACGAGGTTGGCATTTCTTTAACTATTAAATTTATAAAGCGAAGTATAAACCGCACTTAGATTGTCTATATCACTTTTAGAATTTAGATTGTTTTAGTCCTGTTAATATGGTAAGATTCTAAAATAGTCTTTTTGTAATCACGTTCAACTTCTACTACTTTCACATCAACAAAATTAGGGTTGTGGTGAGTGGTGTGGACATGTGACGCTAGTGCGCAGGACATCTTTCCAAGTTTGGCATCACTTTTATGTTGAGTTAACCTTCTGCAAAGGTACTGTTTCGTTTGTCCAAGGTATAAGCTCTCACATGAGCACTTTACTTGATATATAACGTTGCTCAACCATTGTCGGTCTGTCCTATCTTTGACTCGAGTAAAAAGATTTTTTATCGACTTGTTATAAGTATACGTGATCTTAATATCATTGCGTTTCAAAATTCTTGCTAAAGATGGAGAGAGTTTGTGAATGTAAGGGATGGTCTTATGAGTGGTAGCAAGTTGAGTTTTTTTCGATTTAACTTCTGTTGTATTGACGTCTGCAAATAAAATTTTATTCACTGTGGATTTAGGAAAGCCGTTGTTAATAAAGGTTCGTTGAAGTTCCAAAAGGTTTTGTGTAGATATTCGGGATCACATATTTTATAACTCGATTCTTCATGGCTAAAATAGTGTTTATTTTATGTTGGTAACAATGATCAGAATAATAATTTAGGTAACGGTCTGAATTTGTTGGTTTTTTATACCAGTCAAACTTGATAATGTTTGCAGAATCTCGTATGACAACAGTATCAAGAAACGGGATTTTTCGGTCGACTTCTATTTCATACGTGAATTGTAAATGGTAATTAAATTTATTGAAGGCATCCAACACAATGTCAATCATATTTCTTGGAATACTACATACGATGTCATCGACATATTTTGCAAAGAATGGAAGATGGAATGGTAGTTGTGGTAAAACTTCGTCAATCAAAGAATCCATCACAATTTGGGCAAGAATTGAGAGAGAGGAGAACCCATAGGTGTACCAAATTTTGTAAATAAAATCTTTTTTCATAGCAGAAATATATGTTATTAAATATCAAACTGACTGAACTTTTGAAACTGTCTAAAGATAAATTACAATGTGGTGATATTAAATCCCACTTTTCAGTTATGATTTTTTGTGTTAGATCAAGTGGTATGTTGGTGAATAGTGATTTAACATCCAAAGAAATTAAAATGTGATTTTCTGGTAAATGAAAATTTTTAAATTTAGTCACAAAGTTGAAGCTGTCTTTGATGTTGTATCCTGTTGTAATTGGAAAAGCATTGCCGAGAATCTCGGCCAGCCATTTAGCTAAAGGATATGTTGGTGTATCGATAGAGGAAATGATTGGTCGCAATTCCATTGTAGGCTTGTGTAATTTCGGTAAGCCATAATATTTTCCAGGAACGGCGTTATTGACTTTTAGTTGATTTTTAACCTCAGTGCTGATCATTTTTTTATCAAATAAATATTGGATGTGGTCGTTGTTTTTTCTTTGGATGCTTTGTGTGGGATCTTTAATTAGAATATCATAAGTGTTGGTGTCGTTTAAAAGTTCTAAAGATTTGTCTATGTATTCTTGTTTGTTCATGATTACTGTGACGGCTCCTTTATCATATTCTAAAAGTGATATAGACAATCTAAGTGCGGTTTATACTTCGCTTTATAAATTTAATAGTTAAAGAAATGCCAACCTCGTTTCGTCGACATTTTAATTTTGATACATTAGAAGGCGTATGCCTCAATTTAAATTTGACATTTATATTAATTTTTCGACAAGTTTCAATCAAAATTTTGTACATTAATTGTTAATATCTAGTTTTATTCTCTTTTTTATAGTTTTAATGTTGTTAAAGTTTAAATTATTTAAGATTTTGCTGGTTAAAGTTAAATGCTGATGTAAATTTATATGTAAGTTTTTCTATTATGTACCTAATTGTATTTTAACTGTCACCATTGTAGCCTTCGAAAAAGAATCAAAAAAGGATTCGAAACGTCAGGAGTATAAATAAATACATTCTACTACAAGCATTTCGTATCGAACTAAATAGTTCCCAATAATTCTATTCAACAACAAGTAGTGTTTATTTAAAGCAGTTCGTAATTTATTAAATCATATTTTATATATATATATATATATATATTTCTGTGTATTTATAGAATGAAATAGAGTAGATAAGTCAGCTAATTATTTAGGCAGGGTACCGCATGTATATACAATTTACTTAAAATTTTAAATCGTTTTCCATACGTATAGTGTCGCCAGTTGCATTTTTGAAAAGCTTTCAATTTTCTGTAGTGTACAAATCAATAATTTAAGACCGTTATCAAAGAGGGTTAACGATTAACGGATATTGTAAGTGTAAATATTCTTTGCATGCATCTTTATTATATTTTAGTAGGAAGCTTTAACATTTGTATAAATTTCAAAGTTATAGCAGAAGCGAAATAGTTATAACTGATATTGTTGAAAGCAAGTTCTTAGTAGTAGTTTATTTTAAGGTAGCTTGGTGGTGTTAAAAGTTTTCTAAATAGAGTTGTTAACAAAATAATCGTTGCTAAATTTATCGGTAGGCAGACAGAGGACGTCCTCAAATAACATTTATTTTCTGTGAAGGTATTGACGGGTGGAATAGGCAGAAATCGATATAATATTAAGACGAATTACTTCTAGCATGCATTCGAGTGGGATAAAAGATATCATACGTTAAGGGTTCGTTTGATTTTGTAAAAAACTGTGGGACAAGGAAAGATTAAAGTTTAAAAGTACGAGTGAGAGGTAGCATGGCTGTACAGACATCGTTTGAAATGTATTGAGCAGGGAATAGATATTGAGGTTATAGACAAGATTGCACAGAAGGAACAGAGATAGATTATTGGATCTCATGTATAGAGGGGGGATAGACAATAGTTTAGAAAGGGAAAATGCTAGTTAGGGTAATCGTGATTGTAAGCAGGGAGTAAAAAAAGAAATGAGATATGGAGTACAGGTTAGCCAAGGATACAGCGAACGGGTAGTAGGAATAGAAAATATAGAAAGGGTACAAAGAAAGAAATAGAACATTTTCGTATATGAGTTAGACTAAGACAACCTGAGTATGCATATTTTGAAAGCGTACTTTAGAGTGTAGAACTCGTGTCAGTTTGAGCGAGGGTTTCGGTAAATTTAACATCCGTTGTATATTTTCGTAATAAATCGCTTATTTGTTTTGAAAATTTCTGAGATTTAAGACGGTTGGTGCACAGCTGTAGGTTTTAGGTGGGAATAATGAACGTTTAAAACATCACTTCTATATACATAATAATTATTAGATTAAGGTATGTTTACTGCATACTTCAAATATCTTTTTCGCAGAGCAATAGCTTGCGATCGCATTTAAGAATCAAATGTATCGAATAAATCGAGTGGATGAATCTACTGAATGAATCCAAGTTTTAAATAAACGCTTCCTTATATATTAAAATTTATATCCAGAAGTTACTAAAATTGTATGGAACGATTTGATGCAAAGGTTCTCAGAAAAACTTATTAGCGTCTAAAATCTTGGCGTAATTACCTTGTTATCTGGTTCCATATATTCGTGACGCGCGCTGTATGTTCTTGTTTAGCATCTAAGGTTAATGTGTCGAATTGCTTTTCTCTAACAGTGAATGCGATAAGTAATAAATAGTTTTCTATCAGTTTTACTGGTTTTTCAATTACGGGTTGCTTCTTGAAATAAAATGTTTAATTTATTAATTAGATATTTACGTAGACAGGAAGTTCTAGGGTAAAATCATTTGAGAAAGTGGGAACAAACTCTTGAGAAGCTAGCTACAAATCACTAATTTCAAGTATGGGTTTTAATGGTGGTGGAGGCACAGTTTGGGGTGGAAGTGAAAACGTGGGATCCATTTTCTCATCTTTGGATTCACGAAGGACAGAAGATATTTGTTTCTTGTTAGTAGAGGATCGGTAAGTAGGGGCGTGATAACCGTAAAAATCAATATTATAGTGCAAAAGCTCATTTGGTTGAAAAGGGTATGAGGTGATGGTAGTAAAGCGAGCAAAAGTAGGTGCAGAAAAGGAGGTAGAACTAAAGACAGAAGAAATTTTGTTCGAAGCTGTATTTACCGAGGAAGGGTACTTTATGATAGTAGTAGCAGGGTGACCTGCATGAGAGACGGACGAGAACGTGGAGTGAGAAGCAGAAGAAATTAGGCAGCTAGAGGTGAGGATAGTATGTGAAGTATGATTCGAAAACTAATTAGTAGTAGGATGGCAGTGTGGACAGTTGTGGCAAGTAATTCTCTTATATCCACAACCATAACAGTGGAGTACTTTAAGACGAGTACAACGGGTCGAAACATGACCAGGTTTATCGCAATTAGAGCATACGATCTGACGAGTAGAAGCAGAACTAGGAGGAAGAACAGAAGGAAGTACGGAGGAAGTATCGGGTCTACCTGTAGGCGTAGGAGAAACCTTAGCAACTCGGTCATGTGAAGTAAAAGTATTTTTTTCAATAGTAGCGGACTTATAAGCAAAATTTGGGGATTCAAATTGTTGAATCAGTAAATTAGACCACGACTTACAGTCAGAAAACCTATGCCGGTAACCACGATACCAAAGTAACGCTTTAGCCTTAAACAAGTCCACTGCAGACTCAAATAACTGTAATTCTGACACATGGCGATTTCGTCGGAGTTTTTCGATCCGCCCCAAAAAATCATGTACGGTGAGAGTGTTCGGAACACCAGAAAATTTCAAATTCCACTCCCACACAGGAAGGTCTTGGTAGGAAGCCGAAAAAAAAGTCATATTGAATACGAACAAGAAAAAAATTGGTAGAAAGTAACTAAATAAAGGCTAACCGTAACTCGATAGAAGCCGAAAGAAAATTATTGCGAGTATAGAGCAATCTAAAACATATCCTACGGATAAACTACAGGAACGCGAATGAAAGCAAAACAACAAAAACGAAATTAGAATAGGGGTGTAGAATAAAAGAAAAATCGGAGAAAGAAACTAACTCTAGACTTGACGGGGAAGAAAAAAAAACATTTTGGGCGCCAGCGTTTTCAATACACTAGGATTATTGGCGAAAACACAAGTTCAATAATCTGACATGTGCTAACCAAGGATATTTAGCAATCACGGAAGAGAACAAAATCAAAATTTAAGAAAATCCAACCCACACAAGAAATAAAGAATACCGATTCTTATATGGGGAACACCAAAGAGCCGAAAGAAAAAGAAAAAGTAAACAATAGGTCGAACGTAAAAGAAGAAAAAACAAATAGCACCAGGCCGAGATATACGGAGCAAAAATTAACTAAAACAAACTCGGAGCAGGAATTAATCAAAACCAAATCGAAGTACCCGTTAACTAAAACAAAATCGGGGCCAAAGTTCCACGAAACAAAATCGGGGCCGCAAAGTAGCGAACACCAAAATCGAAGCCAACATTACCCAAAACAAAATCGTGGCCTCACGTTGGGCGCCAGAATTTATGCTACGTACCTAGATGTAGCCGGACGAAAGATAAATACCGGGCTAACTACGAAACGCGAAGAGTGGGAAATTCGCCTACATACCAAAAACAAAACAAAAATAAAGCACCTCGCTCACAGTTATCTATTAACAATAAAAATAAATAGGGGATTTTGTACACACAAGCAAAAGAAATAAATTAAGCGTTACCTTTCAAAGCAAACATTTAGGTGATACGAATAATTTAGTACTTTAGATACGAAGTGCGCATCTCGTATTTTACACAAAATAAAATGAATCGGTAGTAAATAAACATGTAACAGCTTTTGTCAAGGGTTTTTCAAATTGCACCTAATACTTTTTGGAAAATAAACTAATCAGTGGAAAAGAATTAATGTGTTAGAGCTTTTGGCAAACATTCTTTTTAAATTGTACATGATACCGTGTGTAAAATAAACCAATAAGTGGCAAAGAAAACGCGTGTGTCTGTCACACATTTTTAACAATGGCACATCACACCTGTAGAGCGATAACATCGATTTGCAGCAACGCCACGGTAGTCAGGAGCTGTTTACCTTGTTACCACAACTGCCGTAGCGGTCTACGGACAAAGCAGTTGGTCTACAGACAAAAGCAGTTGGTCTACAGAAAGAAAGAACCCATTTGGCCTCTAGCTAAAAGCGAAAAAGGGAATTTGATTAGAATGGGTAAGCGCAAGAAAATTCGCCGAATTAACTCAAGAGACCTCTTACTTGTCGAACAACAAAACTTGCATCGCTGTAGAAAATATTTCAACGCAAGAGCTGCAGAATCAAATTAAAAATTGCTTCAAATAACACGAATTCGAACTGCAAATTCTCGCGTTATCAAAAGCGCGATTCAAACTGGAAAACACGGTTTTATCGGGTTGTTCAATACACTGTTTAGACGAAGGTTTAGATGGAAAACACATAAGAAACAAATGTAAGTTATCGGAATGTTTAACACACTAACGGACACTTAAAACAGGATATAAACTATTTAATTTAATAAATAAATTTTCATTTTAAAAGCAAAAGGGATTTGAATTAAAATTATGTTAAGCAAACTTATACTGAACAGGTACACTATATAGGGTATTGTTGAAGAATTTAAGAATTGAAATGGAGTTTATTCAAAGGAGTAATGAATTAACAAGGGAAAAAATAAGGTAATTAATTTATGCTAAAAATAAACGTGACAAGCTTTAATTTAAAACAAGTATTGTAATCAAAGCTTCCATCAAAGCTTCAATTATAACTGACTGCAAGTATTCATGACAGTAAACTATATACATTTCAGTTGTACTAGTTTATTCGAGAACATACCAGAAATTACGCAAATAACATTCTCGAGATTTCCTATTATTATGTAAATAACTCTTAAATACATAAACCTTGCACCTGGCAATCTAGTCCAACTACAAAATATCGTACCAAAGGGCCCATCAATCAGTTTTTGTACAAACGCTTCGTCTACGTTTTGGTGGAATTATTCTTGCTAAAGGCAGCTTAATCGGTGCCATAATAATAAAAAAACAGACATCAATTCCCTGTTATTTAGTGCAGAGTGAGATAGGTTTTGTCGCCAAAAACTCTATCAATTTTATTTTTAATTGTTTAATTACAAAAATAACTTATTTCTATTACAACAACTTAGACGTTTATATTCACTAAACATTAAGTAATTGAAATTGACAAAGAATACTTGAAGTTCATAAATCAATAATTAATGATTAAAAATTACGGTGAATAGCTTGAACTACCAACAATGTTAAAGCTAAGAAGTTCGGGACTGACCGGCCATCATGGGTTTTTCAGGGCTTTTATGCTATCCCTGCTTTTGCATCGTCTTGCGGGAAGTGCATATCCCATCTCTGCTACTTCTTGATAAAATACATTATATTACTTCTTAGTAATTTTAGTTCTAACAATTGCTTTCTTATAACCTATTGTGACCTGCACCTGCAGTATCATGTTACGTCTGGAATACAAAGTAGTTGCTTCCTTTCTCACGTCTGATTATGAACTTGCATTATTCTTTTATAATGTGTTCTTCAATTATACAATGTAACGTTCTATTTCTTAAGATTTACTAGTTGCATTTGAATATACATATATATTAATTTGGGGGATATTTTTGTGTTTTGCTTGGTGTTACCATATGAAGTGTCTATAGGGGTTGGTTTGTAATAATTATTGGGGTTGTTATTACTCGTCGTGGGTGTGTTTCTGTTCGGATTTGCACAGAAAGGTTGCCTTGGTTGATTTACGTTTTCATTAAACCTAGGTGTAAATGTGGGTTTGGTAAAAGTTGAATTAAATGTTGGTCCTAGAAATTGCTTAGGTTGATTGTTGAAGTTTGTGTTATTAAAGTTTGAATTGTTAATTCTCGGTGATTCAGTGGTGCGTTAAATGGTATAAATTTTGGTTATGTTGGTATTTGTATCGCGGCTTGTATCTTTTAATCGGTGAGTAATTTTATTTGCGTTAGGATTGTTGATTCTGTTTTTGTAGTACATTACATTTTCTTCTTCTACAATCAAGTTCGTTGCTTTCTCTAAATTTTGGGGACGTTGAAATCTTATTTTATCCGATAATCGTTTGGGTAACGCGTTGATATAGGTGCCTAACGCCATTTCGTCGTACATCTTTGTCTTTATTAATCGTATGTTTTGGTCGGGTCCTTCGAGTTTTAATTTGGTTAGAATTAAACTTTGTACGTCATGACATCTCATACCGAATTGATATGGTGATTGGTTGGTTTTTATTCGTAAATCCATTAGGCCTTTGATAAGACATTTGATATTCCGTTGGTCTCCGAAATATGCTAATAATATCCGTTTGTAATAGTCAAAGCTCTTGCGCTTAACTTGCTTAAAATCAAGCGTAAAAGCCCGACATTGCCTTCAACGTCACTTTGCAAAATAACTTTAAAATTGTTTTCCAGGCAGTAATGAAAATATCTAATAAAACTTGGTTAACGTCGTACAATGCAATTGAATCTAAATATAGTTTCATGTTTTCAGAATTTATCTTTATAGTTAATTTCAGTCGAGTTTGTGTTAAGTTATTTAAAGAATCACTTATCGATACGTGTATTGTATACAATTATAATAACCTTGGTTATAATTACATCGGTTTCAGATTTCTGCTAAATAATTGTTTCATTAAATTGTTGCAATAATAAAGTACATAAAATGTGTTTAACTATAAACCTTTATAAGAGATTATAAATGTGGTGGGAATCAAGCTTTTAGATTTTTCTGAATAACAATTGCTAATAAAATGGTACAAAGAACTGTGTTGTAATCATACAATAAAGCTCAGACTTTTCTGAATAGATTCTTTCGATAATAATAATAAAATTGTCATAATAAAATTGTACATCAAAATGCGTATATAAAATTCTTTTGTTTCTTACTAGATAATATCAATATGCAATTGAAAATGGTTAGGAAATAAACTTATGGTACTTACAAGAGTTTGATTGCCAGTTCCATTGGCCTTCCTTCTTTTATTGGACTTGGTCGATTTTTGTTCTTCGTCCAATTGATTGGTTTTTTGTTCCAGTCAAAGAATTAAAATCCACGACCAGCAGTTCCTCGATTTTTGATTTGCTAGTGCTCTTCTGGAATCCTACAATCGAGTACGTTAAATAGGTTTTGGGTTTCTGGGAGCTTTTTTTTAAAGTATTGTCGCAAAAAACTCTTCTATCAAATTTATTTTTAATTTTTTAATTATAAAAAGCAACCTATTTTTGTTACAACAATTTAGACGTTAATATTCACTAAACATTAAGTAATTGAAATTGACAAAAAATACTTGAAGTTAATAAATCAATATTTAATGATTAAAAATTACGGTGAATAGCTTGAACTACCAACAATGTTAAAGCTAAGAAGTTCGGGACTGACCGGCCATCATGGGTTTTTCAGGGCTTTTATGCTATCCCTGCCTGAGCATCGTCTTGCGGGAAGTGCATATCCCATGTCTGCTACTTCTTGATAAAATACATTATATTACTTCTTAGTAATCTTAATTCTAACAATTGTTTTCTTATAACCTATTGTGACCTGCACCTGCAGTATCATGCTACGTCTGGAATACAAAGTAGTTGCTTCCTTTCTCACGTCTGATTATGAACTTGCATTATTCTTTTATAATGTGTTCTTCAATTATACAATGTAACGTTCTATTTCTTAAGATTTACTAGTTGCATTTGAATATACATATATATTAATTTGGGGGATATTTTTGTGTTTTGCTTGGTGTTACCATATGAAGTGTCTATAGGGGTTGGTTTGTAATAATTATTGGGGTTGTTATTACTCGTCGTGGGTGTGTTTCTGTTCGGATTTGCACAGAAAGGTTGCCTTGGTTGATTTACGTTTTCATTAAACCTAGGTGTAAATGTGGGTTTGGTAAAAGTTGAATTAAATGTTGGTCCTAGAAATTGCTTAGGTTGATTGTTGAAGTTTGTGTTATTAAAGTTTGAATTGTTAATTCTCGGGTGATTCAGTGGTGCGTTAAATGGTATAAATTTTGGTTATGTTGGTATTTGTATCGCGGCTTGTATCTTTTAATCGGTGAGTAATTTTTATTTGCGTTAGGATTGTTGATTCTGTTTTTGTAGTACATTACATTTTCTTCTTCTACAATCAAGTTCGTTGCTTTCTCTAAATTTTGGGGACGTTGAAATCTTATTTTATCCGATAATCGTTTGGGTAACGCGTTGATATAGGTGCCTAACGCCATTTCGTCGTACATCTTTGTCTTTATTAATCGTATGTTTTGGTCGGGTCCTTTGAGTTTTAATTTGGTTAGAATTAAACTTTGTACGTCATGACATCTCATACCGAATTGATATGGTGATTGGTTGGTTTTATTCGTAAATCCATTAGGCCTTTGATAAGACATTTGATATTCCGTTGGTCTCCGAAATATGCTAATAATATCCGTTTGTAATAGTCAAAGCTCTTGCGCTTAACTTGCTTAAAATCAAGCGTAAAAGCCCGACATTGCCTTCAACGTCACTTTGCAAAATAACTTTAAAATTGTTTTCCAGGCAGTAATGAAAATATCTAATAAAACTTGGTTAACGTCGTACAATGCAATTGAATCTAAATATAGTTTCATGTTTTCAGAATTTATCTTTATAGTTAATTTCAGTCGAGTTTGTGTTAAGTTATTTAAAGAATCACTTATCGATACGTGTATTGTATACAATTATAATAACCTTGGTTATAATTACATCGGTTTCAGATTTCTGCTAAATAATTGTTTCATTAAATTGTTGCAATAATAAAGTACATAAAATGTGTTTAAATATAAACCTTTATAAGAGATTATAAATGTGGTGGGAATCAAGCTTTTTAGATTTTTCTGAATAACAATTGCTAATAAAATGGTACAAAGAACTGTGTTGTAATCATACAATAAAGCTCAGACTTTTGCTGAATAGATTCTTTCGATAATAATAATAAAATTGTCATAATAAAATTGTACATCAAAATGCGTATATAAAATTCTTTTGTTTCTTACTAGATAATATCAATATGCAATTGAAAATGGTTAGGAAATAAACTTATGGTACTTACAAGAGTTTGATTGCCAGTTCCATTGGCCTTCCTTCTTTTATTGGACTTGGTCGATTTTTGTTCTTCGTCCAATTGATTGGTTTTTTGTTCCAGTCAAAGAATTAAAATCCACGACCAGCAGTTCCTCGATTTTTGATTTGCTAGTGCTCTTCTGGAATCCTACAATCGAGTACGTTAAATAGGTTTTGGGTTTCTGGGAGCTTTTTTTTAAAGTATTGTCGCAAAAAACTCTTCTATCAAATTTATTTTTAATTTTTTAATTACAAAAAGCAACCTATTTTTGTTACAACAATTTAGACGTTAATATTCACTAAACATTAAGTAATTGAAATTGACAAAAAATACTTGAAGTTAATAAATCAATATTTAATGATTAAAAATTACGGTGAATAGCTTGAACTACCAACAATGTTAAAGCTAAGAAGTTCGGGACTGACCGGCCATCATGGGTTTTTCAGGGCTTTTATGCTATTCCTGCCTGAGCATCGTCTTGCGGGAAGTGCATATCCCATGTCTGCTACTTCTTGATAAAATACATTATATTACTTCTTAGTAATCTTAATTCTAACAATTGTTTTCTTATAACCTATTGTGACCTGCACCTGCAGTATCATGCTACGTCTGGAATACAAAGTAGTTGCTTTCTTTCTCACGTCTGATTATGAACTTGCATTAACTTTTTATAATGTGTGCTTCAATTATACAATGTAACAATTTATTTCTCAAGATTTAATAGTTGTATTTGAATATACATATATATTAATTTGGAGGATATGTAACTAGTGTTCGTATAAACTATTAATTTTCTATATTTTCTGGTTATGTAAATTCTTTGTCACTCCGCTATTTATAACAACTCCAAAATTACTACCATTTATCGATTTATCAGTGGAATTATCTTACGTCCAATAAACGGCTTCTTTGTACTATTTAGCTAATTGAAAGTGAAAAGCTGCGATATCGATCTACTTTACTATTTTTACGGCGCGTATACAAAAACGTGAAACGGATCTGTTTTATAAATAACCCTGGAGAATTGAAAATATTACTAATACCTTATCTATTCGGGTAGCACGCAACTATATTAATTTTACAAACTAATTTCAACTTCCAATTAAGTATTTTACAAGTCAAAACATATAAAACAAGGAATTTAGACAACTTTTCACAGAAACTTTCTATGAAATATATTATAAAGGGGTGCTAAGACACAGCAACTCGAAAGCAGGTGGCTATAGCTCTGTTAACATAAGGCGACATATCAACAGGAAGCATTTTGGCAATATCCCAATTACATAAGTTGCCAAAACGCAATTATGCTAATTAAATTCATCGCAAACAAGCTGTACCTTTCGTTCGATTGTTGAAGAGAATTCATTTGAGATTTTCGGTTATGGATATCAATTACCTGTACAAAGAATTTGTTATGCATTTTCGTAATTTAAGAAGTAATTAAGGTATTCCTTTATTTGGCCTCAAACGTGAACAGAAATACTTTTAAAGTCCATCGCCGGGAATCATTAATTCATCCTTTTAGACAACCGACGGATAGGTAGCAATGCTTCCTATAAACGAAGAGGATTTTGGTATTTTTCCTTTCTGATGTACGCAAAGTTGTGTTATATAATGAGTACAAGTCCATCTACAAATCAAAGCAATACTAGAGTCTTTCATTAGAAACGTTTTTCCTTTTGACAATAATTAAATAAATTTGGCTCTAAATATAACTTTCCTCAAAGCCTAAATATACTGGCGATTTTAAACATGTCTTCAATCTGCTAATTGGGCTAATATTGTATGTACGTAGGCGCGGCTATCATGCTAAAGTTTAAAGCAAAGTAATTAAATGAGGTTATAGAAGTGTACTTACATCAACGTTATGATATGATATTTGTCACCTTATCCCATCAAGCACACTTGCTCTTGCAGAAAATCCTCGAAAACGCGACGCAAGCCCGCTACCGATGTTGTCAGTTAAGTGGTCCGCACACGTCTTTCTCTCTATTCTTGTTCTTTCCTTTGCCACTTGCTGCGGGAGACAGAATCGTTAGACTGTTAGGTTTCGGAATATTCGAAAAAGACTGCTTTCCAATAACAAATTAAAGGTTCCTATATAGACAAACTGATACATTGCAAAAATTAGTCATATATGTTACCATAACCATTTGTCCTGAAATGCTTTTTCTTTGGTACTGTCTTAATCAAAGGGCGCCGACATGTCTTTTTTAAGATCCGATCTTCTGGCAGACGAGTTTTCCTAGTGGATCCTAAGTATGTCGACCTGCTGGCGGAGTGGATTCCTTTTACAATGAATTTGTATTGTAAACAAAGGAAGCAGGCCAATTCGTCTCACTGCGTCACCTAATTCTATATCACCACAATAGTCACTACATTTTTCCGTGAACAGCTGCAAACATCTTTAACATTACACAAAATTACACAACCACTTCCTAAAATAAACTCAATTTCCAACGATTATAGCATTAGAATACCTAACGACATTTATTGCGTTAAGTCGTCAAATGTTCTATTTAAATTTCGATTTGTTTTCACAATGAAAACCATACACTACACAACCCGTGCAGACGTTCTCTCCATTCGCCAATGTCTATCTTAACAAGTTTAATTCGTAAGCGAGTTACGTTTCGGGCCTTGGGAGCGATGTTTTTAAAAACTGTTCCAAGTCTTCGTAACAATTTATTGATTGATCTTAAACAGAAGTTACAATGAAATTTTGACAACTGGTTAAAATAACTTTAAATCAAAATTAGTTAATTAATTGAACTAATATTAGGGCGAGTAGCGTAGGTAAACAGCAATTCAAAAGCTGTAATACTCAGATTGACTACTGTCAACTGGGGCTCCCGGGCTTTTTATAAAATCCCTACCCCCTTACATGGCTGTGGAAACTTGCAGATCTCATGTCTGCTTTGTTCTTAATTCTATTCATTGTTACATTGTTTCAATCTTAATTTCTAGGTAATTGCATATCTTAACCGTCTGTGACCTGCCACCTGCAGTGTCACTATCGTCTAGAATACATTGTATTGCATCCGTTCTCATGAACTGTTAATAACCTGTTTATATCTGTCTTTGAGTTTTTATTGTTGTACCCAACTTTTATTTATTTAACAATCTCTAATAAGTTCCTATTATATTCTATTATTTAGTATATAGATAAATTAGAGGATACAGAACTAGCATTACTAACAAAAATTATAAACAATTAATAGAACTTGCAGCTCGAATGCCAGTGTATATAAAGGTTTCTTTTTAGCTAGGCTTGAATTCACTCTTCGACGGGTAACTAATTTTCAACCTATGTTGGTTTAGAACCAATCATCCAAATTTCTAACTTTGTTGTCGGGGGTCGCTGTCGAGAGTTGATATGCGGCTTATCTCATAGTTCAATAGATTTCCTCGACGTCTTTACTAACAATTACTCTTACATATGTCTAGGTCATTGAATCGCGAATAATTAATTCCTTTGTCCGTCCAATGTCTAGCTTTTGTCATCCTGGCCCCATTTTCAGTTCCTTCAAGGAGTATGTCATCATATCGGTACACATTAGAACACGTGAAAGATGCTTGATTCCCTGTTGTTTAATCATATTATTACACGTGATTATTGGTATCTCACGTCTTTAGCATTTGTAAGTGATTATATTAAAACATTTTACATTGTGTGTTGCAATATGTCTGTCATATCACATTCCTGAATTTCACTTAGATCATCGTCTGTCTGTATCTAGATGATTGAATGATATTGCAACAAAGCTATTTTATAGCATCTGGTTACAATGCAACTGTGGCTACATTTCTTTCGTTACCACTTTAAAGTTAATCATTTCTACTGAAATGTGTAAAAAGCTTTCCTTACGATGTGGTAATTATACGGAAACATAAATATTGACTGCCCAACTACTATTTAATCACTAATTATCTTAAAAGCATTCTTAAAATATCTCGATTGTGAATAAAAATTTACTATAGGAATAGATCTGTTTACCCAAACTAACTACAGTAATTACCCATTGTCGATAGCATAAATCGAGATAAAACGAATTACTGAATCGCATCACTGAAATCGAATGTATGACATCGAATCCATTTATTCAATGAATTTAGTGTCAAATGCTTCTGCTTATATATAAAAATTAGCTCTATTCTAGAGCTTTCAAGCTCGTTATGTAACGATACACCGTAATGATGCAAGATCTTTAGGAATTTCTCATTAGCGTCGACTCGCGCAATTTATTTATAATAGTGACGCCCGCGCCGCCAGCCCTTCTCTAACACAACGGAGTTATTGGTCACGTTGCATTCCTTCTCTAATACATAGACTATTAAACCTCGCTCGTATCTATTTTATGGATATTCCATGTTCCTGCTTTATTGAAAATTTATTTATGTTATACAGAAGTGAATTTGGCAAATTAATTTAAGCTTTTATTTCTTTTTGACGATGCAAAAGACTTGCATTGCTTTTACACGCATATTTTACACAGGGGTAATTATTTATTACATAACTAACCAATGCTTTTAATTGCTTTACCAACGGATTTGGATTGTTTACGATTGCAAAAGAAAATATTTGCTTTTGCGGTAACTAAACGTGTTTTTTAATGCACATTTTTATAACTAACGAATGGCTTTTTGCACGTATTATACGTGGTGGAACAATGAATTTTCAGAGATTTCTATTCTTTTCGGTTTTTTTATATTTTAGTGGGCTTCATTTGTAGAATTTGGGTTTCTATGACCTTTCGTGACCCCTTTATTACGCCAACATATATATCTGTGATAAGAAAGTAGTTTAAGGATATATTAAGTCATTGGGGTCGTAAGATTAATCTAAATATTATTAACGTTAAGAAAACCAAACAATTCCACCATTAAATTGACTATTTTGTATAAAGTCAATAGCGAACACACTGTATATAAATCATAACCAATTTAATTCATAAGAGAGAAGCTCATTATTTAATAATTAGATACTATTTAGCAAATATAATAATGTGTATGTCTCGTAGTACGTTCGAAGTTAAATGTACAAGTCCAGAATTGGAAAGAAACAAGTAAAAATTAGGTTTTGAAGGCATCGAGATTTGTCAAGGTAAATACGTAATCGGCGTAGCTAAACAAACTGGAATACTAGCTATTTAATAAGATCATTTACATATCAACGCATATATAAGTAAAGGCGTTTAAATACGTCATTGTTAGAAATATGAATACGTGACAAAAGACATTGTATTTTGATAAAATCTAACATATTTGGAGTAACAAACAAAATAAATAACACGCGGCTTGCGATTTGATAAAGTTTGGACTACAGTCGGCACAAACAAGAAAACGTGACCAAAATGCAATAAAATTTGGACTTTTTACGAAATATACTGCACGAAGTTGAACGTCTACGTGTAAAATCAAGCATCTGAACAACAATTGAAACAAGAAATTTTTAGAAATTCCGATTTCTGCAGAGATAGGCGCAAAGTACAACGCGTTGATCAACAAACACACGATGAACACCAATAAGAAAATTGATGGGTGGAGTCTATAAATACTATGGTGACCTTGTAAACATTCAGTATCTCTTTGACAAGGCACCAACCACGTCAATTGAAAATAAAATATTACGTAAAAATAAACGTAATGAAGATTAATGATTTATTAAACTTAGTGAAAATTAAAAAGTACCAATTTATACAATGAGAAATAGCCGTTTTGTTCTTAAAACGTAAGGTAAACTATTAATTGAATTTTATTCTAATATGTAATAATTTAGGGCTCTGAGTGTACGTTTGATTGTACCTCTAAATAAACCTCCAGATCTGGGTGTACCTCTGATTGTACTTCTAAACAAATATCCGTCTGATTGTACCTCTGAACAAACCTTCAGTTCCAAATATCCGTCTAAATATATAGCTACAGACAGACTTCAAAGAAATTCTTAATAAACGTCAAGATACTCAAATTAAACTGCAAGTAAATTCCAAGAATTCGATAAGAAAATTTAAGCAACAATAAATTAATCATTCTGGTCAACAAGTGAAGAAACTACACTAACAAGTCAAGCTGTCACAATCCATCGATATTCAAAGTCAGAAACAATCACGGAAAACACAAGTCAGAGATTTTATTCATTATTAATATAAGACTGTTTTTTAAATTTTAACGTTTAATGTTTGCTATATCAAATATCTGTAAGGTTCATCAAAAATCATTTGAGAATTTGAAAAATAGAGAAAGGATCGTTTGAACGTTCAAAGGTACTTAAAAATAATTACAGTGGAATTTTTGCTGGCTTACAGGGAACATAAATTTTGGCGGAATCGCATAAATATCAATATTTTATTCAGGGGCATATTTTTGAATATTAAACAAATTAATAATTAATAGACATAAAAGTGTACATATTATCGATTATTATATTGTGTATATTTTGGATTGCTTCATTTTCATTTACATTAATTTAACAGATGAGTAATAGAAAAAAAGAGATTAAATAATCTTTATTGTCGAAACGTAGGAGAATTCACAGCAAATTTAATATAACACTCAACTAGGGGTATTCACATCAATTTATAAAAAACACGCTAACTAAGGGGATTCACAGCAATTTTTATATATATTATGCTGTGATAAGGGGTTGCTTAAGGGTGCACGTTATAGCAAAGATAGTTCGGGAATGAGTAATTAGGAGAGTCAGCAGAAAACTACACTTATTTAAAGAGATAATTAAGAAATAGACATAGTTTGTAGATAGTAAGTAGTCAACACCCTGTATATAGAGTAGAGATAATTTTGGGCGACGCAGGTAAACTTAGGAAGACGCATAGTCAGCGTAGGAATGTGAAATAAATGCATTAAAGTAGATAGTAAATATTAAATACCCTGTAAATAAAGTTGAGTTAATTTAGGTGAAACAAATAAGGATATTTTTCAGTGGAAGCACGCGTATATTTGATAAAGTGTAATTAGACACGCATTAAGAAGAAGAGTTCCAGGCGATTAAATAAATACGGATATAGAAAGAGAGTTTCAGGTAGTTGATATAAATGCGTACAAAGATCTAATCATGTGATAAGGGAAACGATTAAAAATTGCGTGAAACATATGTAAACATGCAAATATAAAGTCGGGTTACATCAGTTGTTTATAGAAAAGCAAGTAATCTATCAAAATACAATATGTTGACTATCGAAGACAGCTGCAGGCAAGTTGTGATTATGGGAAAATGTCGAGCATTGCATCAGAAACGGCTCGTAATAAAATTATTTGATTGGTCCGGGACATCGACAAGTTCTAGATCACACCCACGGTTGGAGTGGGAATTCGAAAAGATATTAGCAAGCTCCGTGTTAAGAAAGTTTTTTTTAAACTCAATCAAGGCCGAAGTGCATTGCCATGAAACAGAGTAGTACGCGATACGTATAAGAGTGAAAATTAAATAAGTGAAAATATGATTACAATTGCCGTTTAAACAAATAATAGGGCTTCGATTTCTGGTTCTGATTCTGATGTCTGGGGAAAATAAACTACAAATTAGAGGTCTGATGTTAAGAAAAATACAGTAATGCAATTTAAATGTCAAGGGAAAAGGAAGAATAATAATAATCTTGAAGTACAGGGGTGAAACGAGCTGCAAGCTTAAGTCTGAGGCAAGAATGATGAAAGTTTAGGAATTGGAGCAAATTGGGGATATAATTTAATGGTGCTGATCAATAGTGTTATAATTTGAATGGAATCCAGAATTGGGGAAGATCTATTTTAGTGGGAGCGTCGATGTGAAAAGATAAAACCAGGTCAGAGATTTTTAGTTATAAGATATTTGTTTTTTTTATATGGAGTATTATTTGTTTTTATATTGAATTTGCTAAATTACTATAGGTTTGTGAACAAGTCAACAAGAAAGGTTGCATATTATATGAATGAATAATGAGAAAACAAGTTTGGAATATTCCACGCTTTGTTCCTAAGAGTAGTAAATGTTCTTTGGTGACTTTGGGGATTTTTGAGTACCAATTAGATAGTTGTTAATAAATCAAATTTATAAGAAAGGTATTACAAATAATTTCAAAAGCTGTATATAACATATTAGTTTCATTATACAAAATCTAAATTTACTGAATTTTATAATTGCAAATAAATGCTAGCCGAGGTCAAAGATTTAAATAGTAGAAAGGCGGAGTCACAAATTGAATAGAGAAGAGATAACGCGCAAGGCGGTAACATATTGAATTTTGTCATTGGTTGTTAAAGAGTTGTTTAAAGATAACGTCCAGTTTGATAGTGATAACTACATTTAATCGTGAATGTTAAAATGGTGGTACAATAATTTAATATCATAGCAAATAAAGATATCGAACCAAAGTTAGAGCACGATAATAATTCTTTTAATATTACAGCAAAGTAAATATAGGCACCAACGTAAGGGCACGTAATACAGCAAATAAAATATGTCTACCCAAGTAGGGGCACGAGAATATAGCGGTATCACAGCAATTAAAAATAGGCGCCCAAGTAGGGGCATGCTATTATAGAGAGTATCATAGCAATATATATATATATATATATATACATATATATATATATATATATATATATATATATATATATTATGGTGCTTAGGGGCCATCAAGAGTTCAAATAGCACCATTCAGCAAACATACAACTCTCCGAACCTGAGCAAAATAAGAAATTTAGAAGAAGCTCAAATTTTGTTAATATTCATATTTTTAGTAACGCCTTGCACTCGGTAAAGTGGATTGAAAATGCATAAACCCGGAAATTGTCAAGTTTCATTCGTATTACGTAACTTAATCGTATTTTAGATAATGGTATTTACAATATTCCTTGTGTAGATTGAAGTTGTCTTTCAAAGAGCTTCATATCAAAAAGGTACTCAAAGGGTATATGCAACTACTACAAAAGATTATGAAGCCGCGTAGACCAACGCGATTTAAAAGATTTCGTTTGCTGCTGTCAAAAATTTGATTGTACGAAGGTGTATTCATATTTGCAATGTAAAGTCGCGTACGTAATATATTTTAAAGTAAATACGTGATTTATTAAACCTCGAGAAAATTTTATTAATAATGACGGCAAATGAATAAAGCTATAATATTAAATAAAATAATTAACGAAAACCATAGATCAAGCCATAAAATTGCTGAAGATGAGGGAATAACGGCGATAAATTATGAAGATAAAACAAAGCGTCGGTGAATGTATTAATTAACAATAGCTTCAGGACGTAAAATGTCACATTCTGTGAATCTTTTATTATACATAAGATTTGAGATGCTTACATAGGGGACCAGCTTATATAAGTAACCAGCAGGGCCTAGAAGTAACAACTATAGTTTACTGGATTTAACGCAATCTTTCTGGACGTATGACGCAGGAGGGCTTGATCCTATATAACCAATTAAAAAATGCATTTAATGGTTAGTTGTTGGGTACTTATTTTAACCGTCACCATACTAGTAATTATTTAGTAGCGAACTATTAATAGTAAACAGACATTTTAACAGACAGCTTTGAACATTTATTGCCATTCAGAAGAAAGTAGATAATTACAGTTTTAAAAATCCATTAAATAATCAAGTAAGATGAAAGCATATTTGAAACTGGAATCGTATTTAATAATAAATTAATTTTAAACGATTTAGACAATCTTCGTATATGGATCTATAACGCAATTTTAATGGTATTATTTTAACGATTTTGAAGAAGGATGTAAGCTTATAATATGGAAAAAAACGACCAACCTAATTGTACGGTAAAAAAATTAAAATCCCATTGTTTTAGAGTTTTTAAAGATCGTTCTTAGTTAAGTTATTTAAGATTTTTGGTACAAGTCTTTGTGTGAATTGTACAAGTGGCCTTCGGTAGATTTTTCCAGTTATATAATAAAAAGTATTAAACATGACTGATTAAATACGCTTATATTCGATTTTAAGAGGAGGTGATTAAAATTATCCGACTCAATTTCTAGAATTTTCTATAAATAGGGAACGATTATTGAATGAAAATCCTAATTAGAAAGAGAGGTATTAGGACTTTATTTTAGTGTAAGCCAGTGATTATTTAGTGGTTATAATCTTTTGATCTTCGACTTAAGTAAGGGTTTATATTGTTTAGATAATGTTAAACACCGTGTATATCAGAGCAGTGGAAAATAGAACGCTTAATTAAAGGCCTACTGTGTAGATTTAAATCATTCAATTAGAATGTAGGGTTTGTATATAATCATAATCAACGTGTAAAAAGAAGTAATGTAGAATGTCATTAGATAATACGCATTATTAAAACCGTGGAGCATAAAATTTAAGCGTTTCGTTAGAAATAAAGGGGTTAGATTATTCACTGGACGCTTTCTATAAAAAGAAGCAGAGTGAAAATGTTCAATTTGTATTTAATTTAATCTTTCCAAGTACTAAAACTATCGAAAAATTATAAAAGACGGGGGGAAGTCACATAAAAGCCTTCAGCGTATTAGAACAAGGAACACCTTCAAAGATAACGATGTATATGATAGTCGATAAGCTCCAAGCTATATGAGTGCAAGTAAGAAAGCAAGTTTGTGGTATAGAGACAAGCGAGATGGAATGCATTAGCAGTTAAATGAGGGGAAGAATGTAAAACAAGAGCACAGGTTTTAGATAGAACGAACAGACTAGATTGGCGAGTAAGGTTAAAATAAGATGCAAACCTGAGAGGGGAAAGCATATCAGTTGGTGTGTAAAATTAATTAGTTGTTCTCGGACGTGTTGCGAGGCGTGTGTAAATTTCTTAGATGTCAACTCGGGCGAGTGCAAATTTCAGTAGAATCATTGTGCCGAGACATCGGAAGGGAAAATAAAAATTCAAATTTCTTAAAATTATCCGTCGCGGGACAAATTCGACTTGCAAGCGAGCCATTATTTAAACCCGTGCTGATAGGAGTTTCGCTCTCTTTTATTTTTGATTTTATGCGATACTTCAAACAGTTTTGCTCTTTATTTTTTGATTATTCGATACTTTAAGTAGACTACGTGGTGATTACGTGCTACGATAAAAGTTATTAGTACACTTAGAGAAGATAAATAAAGGTAATAAAGTCAAGTTATATTTGCGGGTATTACTGTACCAATTATCCAAATTAATAACGATACATAAATAAATAGAAGTATGCAGTTTTGGGTATAGCGTGAAAGAATTATGAATTTCAGTGCTATTTTTCGGGAGTGTTAGTAATCAAATGTTATTCGTAAACGTGATTGGATCCACAAAATAAGATTGAGATATACATAGATAATTCCTGAGAAGCCCTGAAACCTTTTTATACAAATGGTGGTGTAGAAAAATTTTAAAGGCGGTCAGAAATCCGAAGACGTAAACATAAACCAGCTGGAATAGTGGGATTAGCAAGGACGATGTACATTGGAGCCACGAGTGCAGTAACCTTCAGGTAAATTATGCATTGTTGTTTGATCTTTGATGTTTTGGTGTGTGTTGAATATCTTTATAATTTGTTTGATAAAGATGGACAGTAGTAAATTTGTATAAACAACAAATTTTTAATTTTAAGGTAAAATTTTCTTGTATCAGTAGAAAGGAGTATTTATCAGGTTTATGTTTTTGATTATGATGAAAATTTGGGTCTGTCTTTGAGCACAATTAGACTAACCTGTTTGATTAACGTAAAGGGGTGGGAAATGTTCCCTTTTATTCAGACTCAGGTCTGCAAATATTGTTAACTTAATTAGTATGCATCCTACAAGGACTCTAATTCCGGATGCAAATTGAAATGATGACAAATATGAACTTGAAATTTTATGAAGCTGAAATTTATGCTGAAATTTAATTTTGAAATTTTATTGTATTGTGAATGTTGGTGTAAATAGAGTTAATGTTGATGTTTGTGGTAGGAATGTGTTTTCTTTTATGAATGAGGATGAAAGTTTTAACTAGGTGAGCAGCCGAGGCGGAAGGATTCAAGAGGCGATATTCAGGTAAGAAATCGAATATCAGAGGAGATTTCACCGTAGTAACGAGAATCACAGCAAATCTTGACGCCCAATCTGTGAAGCTCGATTCTTACAAGGAAACACAACAATATATATATATATATATATATATATATATATATTGATGTGATAAGTATTCGTATATAGGTCATTGAACATCATATCCTCTTCATACAACACCCCAAAACCAGGAAAAATAAAGTTATTTTTCTCAATAATTCTGCGATTGGAAACACTCTGTATATTGTGCCTTATGTTTGAAAACCCGTGATACCATAAGCTTTATCTATACTAAACACTCTTGCATCTTACCTGGAAATGTCTTTAAACTTTTGTTTAATAAAGCCTTTGAACACCCTGATTCAGCCTTCCTAGAAGATGGGTGTTGTGAGAAACTGTTTAGCCACTCTTATGCAGTAGAACTTGATGGAGTCTTGGATGCACGGTCTTTGTATTCTACTAATAGATATTAATTAAAACTCGTCTCTTTGACCTAACCTATGTTATCAAACATGGTTATCACAATAAATAACAAACAAAAACAATTAACATCTATCCCTAATCGACCAACTACGCGCATAGGTGAAAGACAAAGAATTACAGACCTCTAACCAAATTAAGTGTTGCATATAAATTATCCCGATACAACTGCGCAGGTTTTCCATATAATAATTTTTTTTTCTGTAATACATTTTAAATACACGTGCACCAACGTAGAAAATATTAACTCTCAGTTCTGTTCATTTATATCATTACAACCAATCACAATTATTAAATATGCAATAGCACGAAATGTGTAGCAGGGGAAAAGCACCAATAACTGATAAGTTTTATGTCTTTTTACGAAGCTCCCAACGACGTTTTATTGCAGGATTGTTTGGTTGCAGGTAATCCAATACTCCAATTTAACGTTGAATGAAAGCTTGCAACGCAGGGGCACTTTTGCTAGTAACGATATTATTAATTTCCGTTTTATTCACGTTTGGGAACTTTTTTCTCACAATCCCTGAGCTTATCGCCGTACTTGAGTTACTCGCACGGCGGTGGTTGCGTGTAAATTGGATTCTGCAGATGAAATATTGAATGCCGCCTTCTAGCATTATCCGTGGGTTTTATAAGTATATTGCCCTAGGGTCATTGCCTGTTATTCGTTCTCATGCGGTAGTGCGTCTAACTGCTCTCTTTTCGTGCAACCGATCACTTGTTCGTACACTTCTAAAAGCGGCGGTGTTTGTTTACTTTTGTAGCGCATTTTTTACGGCGGTGATTTATGAGTTGAGGTAATCTACTAAGTAGACTGTTTGTTTGATTTCGTGCAAATGTTTACAAATAAGCTTTCTTATGACGGTTGTTTACCCATGTCTATCTGTATTTTTCTAATTTAATACGAAATATGTAGAATCTGGATTTGTATCGATATTTGTATAAAAATGTGCTAGGAGCTCTACCATTCTATTTTTTTGTCCTAATTTAATATCATATTGGAATTGCAACATCATTAAACTAAACTATCAAGTGTCTAATAAGTTTTACATGATGTTTTCTTACTAACTAAATTTAGTAACCACATATCCATTAGCTAATATTTTCTTAAGTAACGTACTTGCGTTACAAAAACTACACGATTCTTCGACTCGCAAGTCAAGTTTTCAATCGCGTACGATTGTCACGCGATCGACAACAGCTTATCATACCATTTCCAACATGAAGTAAGACAGATGTTCAAAAAAAGCGCTAGTTTAACCAAAAACTTATAATAAAATTATTTATACAAAATTAAACATTAAAAAGGATGTATGTCAAAATGAGACGTGAAAAAGCTTCTACAATTCAAGAAACAATTGATATTTAGTCGTACAGTCCATAGTTATAGCAGGTTTGTGTTTTACTGGTTATATACGTCTCAAAATAAACGACTTTCTAGGAAAGCATCCATTATATTAAAACGAATATCAGCACCACAAATAAATACCTTTTCGGAATAAATCTAATCCTACAGTCACTCAGTTGGAGGTTGAGCGTGGGTTATTACGACGCATATGAATAAGAGTTTCAGTGCCACCTCATTTCCTGTTGTTAACCCGTAATTACGCCAACCTAATCTATTTATCACAAAAAAGATATTAGCATTCATTCACTTGTTGATGAAAATTTATTTTATAGTTTCGTTGCTGCGTATTGATTTTTCTGTATGGCACAGACGTGTCTCCAATTTGTAGGAACGTATTCCCTTATACTCTCATAAAATGTCAAACGTAAATCAATTAAGTAAATTAAAATTTTCTTTGATTTTGGGAGAGATAATAGTTACTCTTAAGATTATTAAGCATAAGACTTTTCAGGCGTTTGCAGTACATACGACTGAAATTAATACAAGCAGGTAATTTAGAAAGATTAAGACATTGTTAATGAAAAGCTGGTTCTAATTAAACGATTAAATAGTGCTTGTCAGACGCAGTATCCTTCAGTCAATTATAAAATTGCTTTCATGTAGAGTTTGGAAATGTTTTACAATTAATAGAAACTTACTACAAAGTAAAAGTGTCAAAGACTTGTATAATCTTAAATTAATATGTCTAATTAAAAGACTAGACCACATGTATTTACCACCAGTATTTGATGAAATAACAAGTTATTTCATAATGAAATGTAAAACAGTTTTGATACTTCAACTAGCTGTTATACACATTCCGAACCTTAAAAATGGGACCCGAATAAATTCCATCGGTTGCCGCAAAAAATTAATGCCGAAGAATAGCAATCTACTCACCATGAATTCCTTCTTTTAAATGGGTATAGATGTAAACACATTACTTACGTCCCGATAGAAGCGGACCTTTACCTGATGCTTTGTCGTTACGCTTGCGGATCAAAACATCTGCTTCCCTTGTACTCCATACGGCGAAATTTCTTAAACTGTACCAAAATGTTTGAATTGCAACATAACTTTAACGATTGGGATATCTTCTGTTGGATATAAAAACGACCGATTTTATTACATACGTCGAATTTCACCAAATACCTGCATTAATTAACAAGAACGAAGGATTTCTTAGCATATCATATTTAATTTCGTAGGATAAAAATCCAAAAGACATCAAAATTTGCAACAAGGTTCGCATCAGCTCATTAAAAAAAACTCGCATCAGCTCATAAACCAAAACAACAAAAAACTCGCTAAAAAAAATTGAATAAATTTTCTTGTTTTAATAGATTTATACCAACCAAAGTATGTATACATTGACACGATGTTATAGTAGCACATTAGCACTATTTTAATAGCAATTCTCATTGACCACGCCAAACACACAATCATTGTTTTTCTTGCACGAAATTATTTTTATCTTGACTATATCGGGATTGCAAGTCCTCAAAAATACGTATATCTGGTAATGTTATTACCTGTATAAGTGGGGTATGAGCTATCTGCAACAATGGCAGCGCTTATATGTTCTGCAGTGTTCTTTATTGTGGCGTTTTTCATCGGATAAATATTTTTAATGCGGTCGTGGACGCATAACAAATTTTATTGAAATGAACCGGGGAAATTTGAAACGGTTTAATGGATATAGATTACCTGTACAAAGAATTTTGCAATACATTATCGTAATTTAAAGAAATATTTAAGATTTCCTTATATTTGGCCTCACAATGTTCAACAGCAATACTATTTAAAGCCCATCGTTGGTGAATTAATCCACGAATTCCCTTTGATTTTAGACAACCGACAGATAATTAGTAATGTCTCCTAAAAACAAACAGGGTTTTGGTATTTTTCCTTTATGATGTACGCCAAGTTTTGCTACTCTATAATGAGTACAAGTCCATTTCAAAATCAAAGGAATACTAGGGTCTTTAATAAAAAACGTTTTTCTTTTTGACGATAAATTTTGTCTCTAAATATAACTTTCCTCAAAGCCTGATTATACTGACGATTTTAAACATATTTTCAATCTGCTAATTGGGCTAATACTGTATGCACATGGGAGCGGCTATTATTATGCTAAAGCTCAAAGCAAGGTAATTAAATGATATTATATAACGTTATGATGTTTGTTCGTCACCTTATTCCATCAAGCACACTTGCTCTTGTGGAAAATCCTCAAAGATGCGTCGCGAACCCGCTGCCGATGTTGTCAGTTAGGTGGTCGAACACGTTTTTCAGTATAATCTTTTTATATCCTCTGCCACTTGCTAGGGGTAACAGAATCGTTAGACTATAGATTTTGGAATATCCGAAAAAACTGTTTCCAATAACAAATTAAGAGTTCTTATATAAACAAACTAGCGGAAAATTAAAATTATCATGTTGTGTTACCATATACACTTACCCTGAAAGGCTTTTTCTTTGGTACTGTCTTAATTAATGGGCGCCAACTCGTCTGGTCTAAGGTGCGATCCTCTGGAAGATGAGTTTTTTTAGTGAATCCTAAGTATCTCGACCTGCTGGTATTATAATGGTTTTTTTTACAACCAATCTATATTCTAGACAAAGAAACAAACACATTTGTCTCAGTGCGTTACCTAATTCTATTTCACCACAATAGTCGCAACATCTTCCTGTAAACAGGTGCAAACAACCAACGACATTATGATAAATCGTCAAATGTTTTATTTAAATTTTAATTCGTTTTTATAATCACATAAACCTTATATTATACAACTCGGCGACGTTTTCTAATTTTATCAATGTCTATCTTAACAAGCTTAATTAATAAACGCCACCAACAAAAACAAACACATATAAATAGTTAAAAAACTTACAGCTTAAATGACAGCGTAGATAAAAACTTCTATTGAGCCAGAGTTAGATTCACTTTGAGATGGGTAACTAATTTTTAACTTATGTTAGTTTGAAACCAATATATTCGAATATCTAACTTTGTTGTTTCGTCGTTGTCGAGTAGATCCGAGGATATCATCACGTTTAACTCTCGTTGACTAATCTCATAGCCCAATGGATTCTTTCGAAGTCTTTATAAACGATTTCCTTACATATGTTTTAGTCACTGGCTCGCGAATGATTAATTCCTCTTTACGTCCACTGTCTAGTTCTCGTCATCCTGCTTCCCATTTTCTATGCCTTCGAGGAGAATGTCTTTGTATTATGGTCATTTATATCGAACACATTAGATCACGCGAAAAGAGCGTGATTCCCAGTAGTTTAATCATTTTATTACACGTGACTGTTGTTATCTCATGTCTTGAGGAGTTTGTAAGCGGTTACATTGTAGCATTTTACATTGTATGTTACATTATGTTTGTCATATTACATTCCTAAATTTCACTTAAAACATCGTCTGTATCTAGGTGATCGAATGTTATTGCAACAAAGTTACCTGTATAGCATCTGGTTACAATGTCACCGTGGCTACATTTCTTTCCCTGTAACTTTAAATTTAATCTTTTGTACTGAAATGTGTAAAAAGGTTTCCTATCAATGAGGTATTAATATGGAAACTGTTATTCACTCGTTAACTATCCTAAGCTTTCTTTACGTTATAAAAATTTACTATTGCAATAGGTCTGTTTACCCAAACTAACTACGGTAATTACCCATTGCCGATATTTGCGTATTTGTATTCCGAATCGTAATACGTATCGTTGAAATCTGTTTTCCTTTTGGAGTTGTTTAATTAAGACGACCTAAATTACGTTCTCATGCATTGTACAAAAAAAAGGTTCTGATTTTGTGGATTAAGGTTATTGCTTGAATTCCTTTTATAGAACCTAAAAATGATTGAAATATCATGTTCAATCAACATAATTATTTGTGATATTATAATATACCAGGGACATTCGCATTTATTCCGTTCATTTAAAATTAATTTTTCTTTTTCTATATGGTTTACATCTGAAGCAACACAAACGCCTTACATTCATGTGTGGGTTTTGTTCAACAAATACCGCACTAATGCGTGTTATTATTGGTTGAAAGTCATCCCTTCTGATGATACCATGAGATTAGGTCTACTATGGAGGTTTTGGCATCACAGTAACTTTCCCAATATGTCAATAATGATTGTAACAAGTCAAAAGGCCGTGTGGGTATAATCAGTCGCTCTAAGGACAACATGAAATTATATTTAGTGTAAGTTGAGACTTTAGCTTTTTATTTTTTGATCTAATACTGTAAAAAATTTTAATTTTTTATATATTATATTATTTGTGAACATCTAGACTTCAGAAACCATAAAAAAAGCGTAATTCACTAATTTGGAGTCTTTTAACGTTTTACTCTGAGCTAGTCAAAGAAGTGGATTCTTGAATTTATGTTTGAAATTTTGCGTCTGTCGTGGAGCTTATTTTCTGTAACTCAGTTAGAAATTACTGAAGTGATGCAAGCAAGCTTATTTATAATCACAATATTTGGTATTCAGCTAACGGAGTTTTCAAAAACAGCAATATATATATATATATATATATATATATATATATATATATACAAGGTTATCATAAAGTAAGGGATATATTTTAAATTATGATAACTTTTTAACAAATTAAGTTAATAACAAGAAATAAATGAAATCTAATTGCTTATGAAATGGGATTTAGTATGCCCAAAACAGGTTACGGCAATTGCTCAATATGACCTCCATTTTGTTGTTGTAAGATCACCATCCTTACCTCCAAATTGTACACAGCATTTCGTAACATTTCTGGTTGAATTGTACCAATTTGCTCCGTAATACTGTCTTTTAATTCTTGTAGCGTAGTTGGTCGTCTTCTAAACACTAAACTTTTTAAATAACCCCACAGCCAGTAATCCGCTGGGTTTAGATCAGGTGATCTTGGTGGCCATGAATTTACGAAATGTCTGCTTAACACGCGATCTTGAAAAACGTTGGTTAACAATTCTTTGACTGGTCGAAAAATTTGCGAGGGTGCTCCATCCTGCATAAAAATGATGTTTTCAATTCCGTAGTGCTCGTTTTGCAGCTGTGGAATAACATAATTTTGTAACATTTGCAAGTATTGTTCACCATTTACAGTTACAGATACGGCTTGTCCATTCTGCATTTCCTCGTAGAAATACGGACCAATAATAAAATCAGCTGTAAAACCGCACCAAACGGTGACTTTCTTGTCATGAAGACCTTTTTGAACGATTTGTTGCGGATTTTCTGCAGACCAGATTCTACAGTTTTGAGTATTGACTCCACCATTCAGAGTAAAATGTGCCCCATCTGTCCATAAAATACGGAATAACCATTCGGGTTCAATTTCCATCTGAGCCATTACTCGCAAAGAAAAATCGTACCTAGTAGCCAAATCTGCGTCCTTTAATTCAAACAGCATTTTCAGTTTATATGGATACATGTTTAGAATTTTGCGTAAAATTTTCCAAACCGTGGTATACGGCATTTGCAATCGCTTGGATATCGCATTTGCACTGCTGATTGCGAGTGAATTGCTTCTGGCTATGTTTTGATTTTCATGAAGAACCTCTGCAACTTGGACATCACTAATTATTGGTCTTCCTGATCTTGGTAAGTCAGTTACAGACCCTGTTCTTTCAAATTTTTGTATCAAATTGCGGTACGCTTTCATTTGACAGGGTCCCGCTCTCAAACCCATTCTCGTGCGAAATCTTCGTAATCCAGCGGTGTAATTTCTGTCGGATTCATAGTAGCACTGAACTAAACCAATTCTTGTTTGTAAATCCATGTTATTACAGTTGAGTCGTTTGAACTCAACGTTTACTTGAGTTTTAATTTCAAAATAAAACTTCAAATTGAATAATTTCGTTTTGACACTAGTATCACCAATTGTTATGACAACGCTTCTGTTTCCCATAGATACGGTAAAATCCCATTCATTAAGCAACTAGATTTCGTTTATTTTATGTTACTAACTTAATTTATTAAAAAGTTGTAATGATTTAAAATATATCCCTTACTTTATGATAACCTAGTATATATATATATATATATATATATATATATATATATATATAAAATATAAGCTTCACTCTTAGTTAATGGACTGGTCTAATATTTTATGTTTTTTAAAATTAGTTTTATCGATGAAAAATTGGGATGATGTAGTCCAAATCAAAATCCAATATTGTATTTAGCACAACATTTAATTAAGACCTTACGTTTCGGCAAAGGTTTTGCCTTTTCAAAGGTACTGCAAAAAATTGACATATAGAATGACAGTTGGTGAAAGATTAAAAATATTTACTTAAAAGTTGTTAATGCAGAAATAAATATATAATATATATATATATATATATATATATATATATTACTCATATTTAGACCAGGGTAGAAAATTAAATAATCACATCAAATAATTTTAATCACCGTGTATAAGGAATTTCATTAAATAATACGCTTTATTAAAACCTTGAAGCATAAATAAACTCGGTCGTTTCAGTAAAAATAAGAAATTTAAATTATTTATAAGACGCTTTATATCAAAAGAAACAGTATTAAAAAAAGCTCTGCGTGTAATTTATATATTCCTAATAAAGAAGCAAAGAGAAATTACATGCAAAATTTATCTTAATTAACTCTATTTCAAATAACCGGTATTGAACAAAACGTCAGATAATATCTATAGAAACTTGTAAAAACCCAATAATGCAAATCCTAGAAGTGTTAGTTAGAAGTAGGATGTTTTTTAAAAGACAATTTCAGTTTAATTTGTGTAGATAAACATGTCGAGTCTAAGGATATTGGAAACGGTCAGAGGCTTTAGCACGAAATACAAAACAGGGTTTATTTAAAAAGCTCTGAGAATTAATATTATTTTGAACACCTGCGTAGTTTAAATATCACATACGGCGTAAATTTTGTAGATAATTAATAGTTTCAAAGAATCTTGGAGAAACCGGGGCTTAATATTCACGAGAATGTGCGATACGGAGTTATTAAACCCAGATAACAGTCCACACGGACTAAAATATAATCGATAATAAAGAATATCAATTTGCACCAATACGAACAGGTTAGAAAAGGAAAGAGAAAATGCGTCAAGCAAAGACACATATAGTAAAAGGCGGGATTTAAGCAACGTCACGAGGGTCACAATTGGTTGAAAATAGGATGCAAATATCAGAGGTAGAAACAACAATTTCTGTACAAAATTAATTAGTTTTTCTCGGACATGCTTGCGTGCCGTGTGTTGAAATTTCTGAGATTTAAATGGGACGAGTGAAAATTCGTAAAAATCGACGCGCGAGCGACAGACTGGGAACATAGAATGAGGAATTCTTTAGAATTACCCGTTTTGAGGACAAAAGCGACGTGCCGGCTTTTTGCTATATATACCGAGATGGAATATAAACAAGCCCTCTTAGACTCTTAGACTTTTGACTATTCGATGCGTTAAAAGCTCTTACATCTGCGACTTGATTGAAGATGTTAAACAGTGCATTTTAGTTTGATAAAATAATTTAAAATTTTGCTCGTATATTTTAGTGATTCAAAATAGTTGGTTATTTACGTGCTAACATGAATGTACTTTAGTGCACTTAGATACAAGGTAATAAAATTTAGTTTCACTGTACCAATTAGCAAAATTTACAACGACAAATGTATACACAAAAGTAGGCAGTTTTGGCGTATATTGGTGAAATAAGTATGAAGTTATTTGCTATTTTTAGGGGTGTTAATAATTAAATGGTTCAAATACGTGTCTGGATCCACGAAACAAGGGTCAGATATACATAGATGAGTTCCGGAAAAGCCCAGAAACAACTGGTGATGGAGAAAATTTTAAAGCGTTGAGAATTAGAAGCCGTAAATATAATCCTGTTGGAATGGTGTGATTAACTAAAGGGACGATGTACTTTGAAGCTACGAGGACAGTAACCTTCAGGTAAATTATACTATTTTGTTTGACATTTTGTGTGTGTTGAATAACTTTATAATTGATTTACTTTAAATGGACATTAGTGAAATTGTACTAACCATAAAATTTTAATTTTAAGATGAATTTGCTTGTTGAAGTAGAAAGGAGTATTTAGTTTTGATGTTCGGTAATATGATGAAAATTTGGGTATGTCTTTGAGCTCAATTAGACGAACCTGGTTAATTAACGTAAAGGGGTGGTAGATGCTCCCTTTATACTCAGACTCCGGTCTGCTTATATTGTTATATTAATTAGTAGGCATCCAACAATGACTTTAATTTTGGATGCACATTAAAATGATAATAAAATTAATCTTGAAATTCTTTTTAAAACTGAAATTTATGCTGAGTTTTAATTTTGAAATTTTAATGTATTCTGAATATTGATGTAAATAGAGTTAACGTTGATGTTTTTGGTAGGAATGTGTTGTTTAATTTTATGAATGAGGAGGTTTATAAAATTAGGTGAGCAGCCGAGGCGAAAAGAGGATCACAGCAGTTTATGACGCCCAATCTGTGGGACTAGAATTTTTTTGTTGAAAGGACCCAGTTCCCGCATTGAAAGGAGTATATCACAGCAAATTTTGGCGACCACAACGTGAGGGCTCGAGTTCCAAATAAAATTTTTGTTATTTTATTCCAGGAAACTGGCGATCTGAGAGAGAGAGTTTCTGTGTGTGTATAAATTTAGGAGTATTTTAGAGTGTGTGTGAGTGATTAGAACGTATGCAGAGAAAAGAGTGGTTAAGGAGTCAAGGAGTGGAAATTGGAAGTGACGATAGTGCATTGTGTGGGAAAAATTTGAAAATGGAAGAAGCTGGAGGCAGTAGAGATCAGTCGAGGACGGAATCAGGGGATCAAGGAAGTGAGTTAATGATGAGAATGTTTGAGGAAATGCGATTAGCTAGGGAAGAATCTAATAGAGCGAGGGAGGAGTCCAACCAAAAATTAGAGCAGATAAGCGGGAAAATTGAACAAAATACGAAAGAATTTACAGAATTTAAAAATAGTCTTACCGTAAAAATGGGGGAGGTTGAAAATAGGGTTGAAAAAATGAGCATGATATTACAGGTCTTCGACAGGAAATGGGACATTTAAGGTCCGAAGTACGCATTTTTGTGAAGAAGAGATTAATGTAAAATGACAGAAGTGACAGACTCATGTAGGGATCAGTTAGGCAGGGTAGAACGCGAAGTTAGTAGTATCAAATACAACATGTCAAATTTAACGGGGGATGGTCCCAGATTTTCTACAGGTGGAGTATCATTGGACCAACACATGAAGTTTTATGGCGATAACAGGGTAAATCCACAAATTTTTATTAATAGTGTAAGAAATCTAGTGGGAAATTTATTTGACGAACAGACTAAACTAAATACGATAAAGGCTTTATTAAAGGACAATGCGGAGGCATGGTACAATTTAGTAGGACAGGACATAGACACGTATCAGGACTTTGAAAACAAATTTTACAACATTACTGGAGTGATCACAAACAGGATAAGATTAGGGACGACTTGATTACAGGAAAATTTAAGGGAGAGTTTGCAGGAGCTAGGAGCAATATGCCATCCGCAAATACAGTGTGGCCAAACAACTGAATCCACCATTGACGGACAGACAGATAATCAAGTACCTATCACGACATTTTGAACTGGAAATTAGACAACACGTGGCCTTACAAAACATCACAGAACGGGAGACGTTTTTGGAATACTTACAGAGATATGACGATGTATGTGTTGGACGGACAAGAGAGATACGAGAACGAAACGTTAACACAGTTAGGTTTGACAACAGGACACCGAATTATCCGAGACGGCCTGACTACAACAGAAATTTTCGACCGAATTGGGAACGACGAGGACAGGAATACAGGAGCAATAGTGCGACTAGGGGACCGGCGCCAAGACCTAGTTACACGCGACAGAACAGTTTACCGGAAGTAAACAGGACTGTGACCAGCACGCCGAATAGAGACAGGGACACGGATATTAACACGAGGAGGACGTAAGCACAGGTTGTAGAAGGACAACCAGGACCAAGCACGGAAAACAGGATGGGACAGGATTTTTAGAACGCGACAGACCACTAGATTTCTGTGTAAATGTATATGAACATCCACGTGAATTTTTCAAAATTGAGGAGGAAGTAGAGCCAGAAACTGTAGAAAATTATGTTTGCCAATTATTAATTTAGAAATTTTTGAAAATAATGTAGAAGTATTACTTGATACAGGGGCAGAGGCGAGTTTAATATCGGAGGAATTCGTCAGCAAAATTAGGGATAAGGTTTGTGATAGAATTATGCCTATAAAACGTAGCCATTTAGTAGCTCCAAATAAAAAGAAGTTTGCTGTAGTAAATAGTGTTGTGGTGCTTAGGATAGATATAGGAGGTTTTAGCTGTGAACAGGAGTTTGTAATTGTACCTGGACTGAAGTTTCAGAGCATTTTAGGTGTTGACTGTATGATGAAGTTAGGGGTTTTGATAGATATGGAAAGGAAGGTAATAAGGATTAAGGATAGGGTAGTGCCATGGAAGGGCAGTTATGAAGTCACAGAGGATGACACGGAGTTTAGTATTAATGTAGTAGAGGTAGAGGATGATGAAGGTAAACAGATCAACACGATAAGATGTCCAGAGGAAAGGAAAGTAGAGGTTCAAGCTTTAATACAAAAACATGCAGAAGTAGTGGGGGTAGAAGCAGCATATCAGATCCAGGTGAAGGCGAAATTAAGTAAAGATGGCAAGTTTGTTTTTAATAAAGTAGATTTAAGGGATTCATTCTGGCGGATTCCATTACACAAAAATTCTAGAAGGTACGTAGGGTTTTCCATAGAGGGAAAAATCGATAATTGTAAAGTAGTATCGTTTGGTTTGTCGGCAGAAAGGAAAAAAATAGTAAATGAGAAACAGACATGTGTAGGGACTGAAGAAGAAGTAATATTTAAGAGTCAGGATAAGAGGGATGATAAGTTTATTGTATGTGAGATAACAGGGATGTTAAGTGTAGATATAGAAGGGGAGAGATAGGGATGAAGAGTATTAAGATGGTAAGAAGAAAGACATGGAGGGTCAAGAAGAGAGTTAGATTTAAATAGGATAGGGATAGAATAGGTGTAGATAGAAGAGTAGAAGTAAGTGTTTATAGAAAATAAAGCTAGGTATGGGATAAATATGGGAGATAGTTAGAAATAGGTTTAGGAGGAGAATAAAGAGTAAATGTAGGAAGAAAATAAGATAGGTTAAGTATAGATATTTCATATAAGATTAGTGGAGAGTTAGGAATAGAGTAAGAGTAGGATAGGTATATAGGATTAGGTGGGGGGAAGTAAAGTATAGTGAAGATTAGTTAAAAGTTAAGAATAGGATAGGTATATAGGATGTATATAGGATTAGATGGATAAGTAGGATGAAGTTAGGGATAATTTCAGTTTATAAAATTAGGTGAGAGTTAGGAATAGGATAGGGATATAGGATAGGTGTAAATATTTTTTTTTCGATTGGAGACAAAGTAGGTAAGTTAGATAGATAAGGGTAGAGAGAGATAGGTGAACTTTAGTATAGATATAGAACAAGGGATAGAATAGGTGTATATAGAAAAGTAGAAGTAAGTGTTTATAGAAAATAAAGCTAGGTATAGGATAAATATGGGAGATAATTAGGAATAGGTTTAGGATGAGAATAAAGAGTAAAGGTAGGAAGAAAATAAGATAGGTTAAGTATAGATATTTCATATAAGATTAGTGGAGAGTTAGGAATAAAGTTAGAAATAGGATAGGTATATAGGATTAGGTAGGATGAAGTAAAGTATAGTGAAGATTAGTTAAAAGTTAGGAATAGGATAGGTATATAGGATGTATATAGGATTAGATGGATGAGTAGGATGAAGTTAGGGATAATTTCAGTTTATAGAATTAGGTGAGAATTAGGAATAGGATAGGGTAGCTGTAAATATTTTTTTTTGAATTGGAGACAAAGTAGGTAAGTTAGATAGATAAGGATAGAGAGATAGGCAATTTTTTTTCTAAATATTTTTGGTTGTCTAAATGCTTTATATTTGAATTCGAATAAGTGGGATTATTTGTATTCAAATAGGGGGAAAATACTCATATTTATACCAGGGTAGAAAATTAAATAATCACATCAAATAATTTTAATCACCGTGTATAAGGAATTTCATTAAATAATACGCTTTATTAAAACCTTGAAGCATAAATAAACTCGGTCGTTTCAGTAAAAATAAGAAATTTAAATTATTTATAAGACGCTTTATATCAAAAGAAACAGTATTAAAAAAAAAAAGCTCTGCGTGTAATTTATATATTCCTAATAAAGAAGCAAAGAGAAATTACATGCAAAATTTATCTTAATTAACTCTATTTCAAATAACCGGTATTGAACAAAACGTACAGATAATATCTATAGAAACTTGTATAAAACCCAATAATGCAAATCCTAGAAGTGTTAGTTAGAAGTAGGATGTTTTTTAAAAGGCAATTTCAGTTTAATTTGTGTAGATAAACATGTCGAGTCTAAGGATATTGGAAACGGTCAGAGGCTTTAGCACGAAATACAAAACAGGGTTTATTTAAAAAGCTCTGAGAATTAATATTATTTTGAACACCTGCGTAGTTTAAATATCACATACGGCGTAAATTTTGTAGATAATTAATAGTTTCAAAGAATCTTGGAGAAACCGGGGCTTAATATTCACGAGAATGTGCGATACGGGGTTATTAAACCCAGATAACAGTCCACATGGACTAAAATATAATCGATAATAAAGAATATCAATTTGCACCAATACGAACAGGTTAGAAAAGGAAAGAGAAAATGCGTCAAGCAAAGACACATATAGTAAAAGGCGGGATTTAAGCAACGTCACGAGGGTCACAATTGGTTGAAAATAGGATGCAAATATCAGAGGTAGAAACAACAATTTCTGTACAAAATTAATTAGTTTTTCTCGGACATGCTTGCGTGCCGTGTGTTGAAATTTCTGAGATTTAAATGGGACGAGTGAAAATTCGTAAAAATCGATGCGCGAGCGACAGACTGGGAACATAGAATGAGGAATTCTTTAGAATTACCGTTTTGAGGACAAAAGCGACGTGCCGGCTTTTTGCTATATATACCGAGATGAATATAAACAAGCCCTCTTAGACTCTTAGACTTTTGACTATTCGATGCGTTAAAAGCTCTTACATCTGCGACTTGATTGAAGATGTTAAACAGTGCATTTTAGTTTGATAAAATAATTTAAAATTTTGCTCGTATATTTTAGTGATTCAAAATAGTTGGTTATTTACGTGCTAACATGAATGTACTTTAGTGCACTTAGATACAAGGTAATAAAATTTAGTTTCACTGTACCAATTAGCAAAATTTACAACGACAAATGTATACACAAAAGTAGGCAGTTTTGGCGTATATTGGTGAAAGAAGTATGAAGTTATTTGCTATTTTTAGGGGGTGTTAATAATTAAATGGTTCAAATACGTGTCTGGATCCACGAAACAAGGGTCAGATATACATAGATGAGTTCCGGAAAAGCCCAGAAACAACTGGTGATGGAGAAAATTTTTAAAGCGTTGAGAATTAGAAGCCGTAAATATAATCCTGTTGGAATGGTGTGATTAACTAAAGGGACGATGTACTTTGAAGCTACGAGGACAGTAACCTTCAGGTAAATTATACTATTTTGTTTGACATTTTGTGTGTGTTGAATAACTTTATAATTGATTTACTTTAAATGGACATTAGTGAAATTGTACTAACCATAAAATTTTAATTTTAAGATGAAATTTGCTTGTTGAAGTAGAAAGGAGTATTTAGTTTTGATGTTCGGTAATATGATGAAAATTTGGGTATGTCTTTGAGCTCAATTAGACGAACCTGGTTAATTAACGTAAAGGGGTGGTAGATGCTCCTTTATACTCAGACTCGGTCTGCTTATATTGTTATATTAATTAGTAGGCATCCAACAATGACTTTAATTTTGGATGCACATTAAAATGATAATAAAATTAATCTTGAAATTCTTTTTAAAACTGAAATTTATGCTGAGTTTTAATTTTGAAATTTTAAAGTATTCTGAATATTGATGTAAATAGAGTTAACGTTGATGTTTTTGGTAGGAATGTGTTGTTTAATTTTATGAATGAGGAGGTTTATAAAATTAGGTGAGCAGCCGAGGCGAAAAGAGGATCACAGCAGTTTATGACGCCCAATCTGTGGGACTAGAATTTTTTTTGTTAAAGGACCCAGTTCCCGCATTGAAAGGAGTATATCACAGCATATATATATATATATATATATATATATATATATATATATAGTTAAACACCACCAAAATTGAAATGATGAGATCCCAAATAAAATAATAAAATGGAGCACTCACTAGGGTGTAGAAAGTTATTCTAATACAAGATTGTAATTAATACATATTGTAATGACAAGTGACAAGTAATGACTGAAACAGTTTTGAAAAGAATGCGTGAATCATATGTAGCCTATTAAGTTATAATAAAAATCGAATTAGGTGACATTCGGGTTGTTATTAAATGTTTGGTAATTTCCTTGAAATCCTGTACAAATTTTCATATATGGGATGCAAAAAGCTATTAAAAAAGCACAAACAAATTTTGTTTAAAAAATTTCAGTCATTAAAAAAGCTCAATACTCAATGTAATAAACTATTTTATAATAACGATAAATGGATAGTGAACTTGAGTGATAAATTAATGCCGATCGATATCCTTAATTTTTTGTCACTAGGACCAAAATTTATATTAAAGACTAATATTAGTGACATTAATATGGGAAAAATGTTGGGTCATGTTGAAAACATTTTGGACAATGATGAACTTTCACAACAAGAAAAAAACAACTTACGAGCTAGAGTTACCAATTGCATCACTAATTATATCAGTAATCCAAAAACAGAAATATTTGTAATGTAGATTCAATTTTGTATTTAAAAGTGAAGAAGTTTCTCAAGGAAAATTCAGACATTATTATTACAAAAGCTGATAAAGGAGCTGTCACTGTAATTTTAAATAAAAAAGACTACATAAAAAAATCTTTAGAGTTGCTTGATAATAATCACATTTATCAAGTAATTCATAAAGATCCTACTTTCATGATACAAAAAAAAGTCAATGATCATATCAAAATTTTACATTCTAAACATCTGATTTCAGACTCTCAAAAAAAGGAGCTAACAATAACTAATTCTGTACCCGGAAAGTATTATGGCCTTCCAAAGGTTCATAAAGATAATTGTCCATTACGACCAATAATTTCCACTCTTAATACTCCAACGTATCAATTAGCAGTATTTATTGCAAAAATTCTTCAAACCGCTTTTCCTCTTCAAGGATATAATACAAAAGATACTTTTACTTTTGTCGCACAATTCCGTCAATTTCAATTACCTGAAAATCACATTTTACTTTCGTTGGACGTTTCCTCCCTCTTCACTAATATACCTTTAGACATGGCATTAAACTTAATTTCTAATAAATGGGATAACATCAAACCACATACCACCCTTTCAAAATCATTGTTTCTGGCATCTATTACACTAATTTTCAATAACACTTATTTTATTTTCCAAGACGTTTTTTTTATTTACAAAAATTTGGTACCCCCATGGGTTCCCCATTATCACCTATAATTGCCCAAATAATAATGGATCATTTGCTAGACTCTGTCATACCTAATTTGAATTTTAAAATGATTTTTCTTGTGAAATATGTGGATGACATCTTATGTTCAGCTCCACCTGAAAAATACCACATATTTTAGATTGTTTCAATACTTTCAATCAACATCTGAAGTTTACCCATGTACTAGAAGTTGAAAGGAAAATTCCATTTCTAGACACTCTAGTCATCAGAGATTCAGCAAATAAATTGTTATTTGATTATTATAAAAAACCCACGAACTCTGGAAGGTATATAAATTATTTCTCCAATCATTCTTTTGGCCATAAGATTAACACTGCACTTGCTCTAAAACACAGGATACAGATGATCGCAGAACCACAGTTTATAAAGAAAAACCTACAAATTTTAGAAATGACCCTTTGCAATAATGGATACCCTAAACAACTGGTTAAAAAATTAGTTTACACCAACATACGTTTTAGCAATATTGAACCCAAACCTATCACTTTGATTTATAAAAAATTACCTTTTATACAAACTTTAACTCTTTTGTTAGCAAGAATTTTACGTCAACCACATCTCTCAATAGTAAATATTTATGAAAAATCAATGAGAAACTTTTTCACAAGATTAAAAGACAAAACTAACATACTATTTAGAAGTAATGTTATTTATAAAATAACTTGTTCCTGTGGAAAAACCTATATCAGTAACACCACCCAATGGTTGAAAAATCGTATTATTCAACACAGATCTGATGCAAAATTACATAAAAAAAGCTGTGCTTTGTCTCAACACATCAGTAGTACCCTTCACACTCCAAATTATAAAGAGGTAGTTATCTTAGATTCTGAAACTAATTATAAAATTAGACTTTTCTTAGAGGCTTACTATATATACAATGAACTTAATGCCATTAACTTCAGACAAGATACACAAAATTTGCATCCCATATATGAAAATTTGTACAGGATTTCAAGGAAATTACCAAACATTTAATAACAACCCGAATGTCACCTAATTCGATTTTTATTATAACTTAATAGGCTACATATGATTCACGCATTCTTTTCAAAACTGTTTCAGTCATTACTTGTCACTTGTCATTACAATATGTATTAATGACAATCTTGTATTAGAATAACTTTCTACACCCTAGTGAGTGCTCCATTTTATTATTTTATTTGGGACCTCATCATTTCAATTTTGGTGGTGTTTAACTATATATATATATATATATATATATATATATATATATATATATATATTTAAAATTATATAATTTATTGAGGATTGCAGCAATTATGGAAGTCTACTCTTTATTTTATAACTCGAGCTTTCGAGAATTTATTTTTCTCTTCTTCAGGAGCAACTAAATACATATAATGGTAAACAAATAAATAAGTTTTGGAAGTTAGATACTTACAAATGCGAGGTTTGACTTAAATTAAAAATAATGTTAGTGTTCTAATGCCAAAAGTTCAGTATGTTGAACTCGCTGTTGATTTACTTTCTAACGAAGAACATTATAAAACCATACCCAGAAATCCAACAAGTACCATCCAACAGAAAACAAACAAAATAATCAGCAACTTACTAAACGCAGGATATTTAGAAAAACTTGAAGCCAAAAAACTTATGATATATAATGGGACATGTCCAAAGTTTTATGGCTTACCCAAAATCCATAAACCTCAACTTGCACTAAGACCAATAATTTCTTCAATTGACTCTCCAACTAGTATACTCACCCAATTCATAAAAGACATTTTAACTTCTGCTTATCAAGTTCAAAATCCATATTACATCAAAGATTCTTTTGAATTTGCAGAATACATCAACAACTTTAATATTCCAAATGGATACATCCTAATTAGTCTGGACATTGTATCACTATTCACGAATATAACATCAAATCGTGCTATTTCAAGCATAAGTAAAAAATGGAACATTATTCAAAACCACTGTAAAATACCACTTCAAAAATTCATAGAACTCATTCAATTTATTTTCGATTCAAATTATTTTTCATTTCAAGGCAAATTTTACAAACAAACTACAGGCACACCTATGGGATCTATTATATCACCCATAATAGCACAGTATGTCATTGATGAATTATTAGATACATGTTTACCCAAACTACCCTTCACTTTACCATTTTGTAAAAAATTTGTTGACGATTTAATTTGCGCCGTACCAAACAACACACAGGACATCATACTAAATACTTTCAACGCCTATGATGAATATATACAATTCACCGTTGAAAATGAAACAAACAAATCTGTATCCTTTCTAGATATGAAATTAATAAGGAACAATACAACCATCGTAACAGACTGGTACAAAAAACCAATTTCCTCTGGAAGATACCTGAACTATATGTCATACCATCCCATGTTTATGAAGATCAATACCATTTTAAATTTAAAAACAAGAATAGTGAAATTATCAAATCAATCCTTTATCGATAAGAATTTAAAAATCCTTCATGAAATACTTCAAAAAAACGGTTATCCTAGGAGATTTATAACAAAACTCATATATAATACACCTATCAAAAAGCATCCAAAACCACAAACACAACAAGAAGAAACCAACAACCTAACACAAGATCATAGTTTTTCAAAATACGTAAGCTTACCCTATATCAGAGATCTAACCAAACGGATAACATTTTTGATCAAAAACCCTAGAATTAAAATAGCATTAAAAAATGTCAAATTAAGCAGAAGCCTTTACACTAAAATCAAAGATGCAACTTCCAAAGAACTAAAATCTAACATAGTATACAAAATTCCTTGTTGTAATTGTATTCAAAACTATATTGGCCAAACATCAAGAACGCTCCATCAACGAATTACTTCACATAAAAGTGATACGAGAAGAAACGTTAATTCTTCAGCACTGTCAACGCATTGTATAGAAACAGGCCACAAAATGAATTATACCGAAGCAGTAATTCTAGATGTAGAAAAGACACTACAAAAGAAAATTTATAGAAATGGTTAGGATTGCACAAGAACCAGAAGCACTAAACTTAAAGAAAGATATAGATAATCTTAGCTGCATATACGCATATTTACTAGAGATAGACTCAAAATAAGAACAACAACAGAACCACAAACATAGTTTTTAAATCGCATTAGGTTCTATACCTCTTAGATTTATGTGTTTTGTTTGCCTGTGTCTGTATGTGTGTGTGTATGTATGCGTGTGTGTTTATTTGTTTGTGTTTATATGTATGTATGTGAGGGTGGGTTGTTTGTATATAGGTGTGTTTGTTTGTGTTTTAGGTCTTTATGTTTGTAAATGTAAGCATTCCTTCTTTTGTCCAGTTTTTCTTTTGTTTGATATTTATGTATTTTTATAAAATGTATTTACATGCCTATGAACGCACACACATATGTATGTCTATATATTTGTGTATGTATATACAATGTGAATGAATGTAACTTAATTACTACTACATCTTCCTACTAATTTTACTAATGATCTAATTTAGACTGACATACACTTGCGATTAACTTATACCTGTTAGTTAGTTAATTATTTGAATACTTGTTATATGTTTAAAATTAATCCACGGAGTTAGTGTTTTATATGACTAAAATCTAAATCTTGTAGTACGCATTGACATTGACATTTATACCTTCAAAATTTGAAAACCAATTTTTGTAATTTAGAATTAATATTTTTAATTTAAGTCAAACCTCGCATTTGTAAGTATCTAACTTCCAAAACTTATTTATTTGTTTACCATTATATGTATTTAGTTGCTCCTGAAGAAGAGAAAATAAATTCTCGAAAGCTCGAGTTATAAAATAAAGAGTAGACTTCCATAATTGCTGCAATCCTCAATAAATTATATAATTTTAAATTAATATTTATCAGCAAATAAAACTTGAAGATTATATATATATATATATATATATATATATATATATATATGTATTTCTGCATTAACAACTTTTAAGTAAATATTTTAATCTTTCACCAACTGTCATTCTATATGTCAATTTTTGCAGTACCTTTGAAAAAGGCAAAAACCTTTGCCGAAACGTAAGGTCTTAATTAAATGTTGTGCTAAATACAATATTGGATTTTGATTTGGACTACATCATCCCAATTTTTCATCGATAAAACTAATTTAAAAAAACATAAAATGTATATGTATATATATATATATATATATATATATATATATATATATATTGATGTGATAACGGCCGCAAGTTGGTGCGTCGCTTAATTAATGCTATGACAACGCTTGGCGTTGTGCGTTGCTAAAAGATTGCTGTGATACAGATACAGCAAATTGTAAAATTTGAAATTGTTGACTTACCTTCTTTCTAACTTTTTTTGCCTAGTCAGCTCGACGGAAGTAATGGAATTTACAAAATGAAATCAAATACTGCAATGTTATAGAGCATCTATATAGTCAAAAATATTTTCTCCCATACAAAAGAACATAGAACATTTACAGAATAGTTTCTTTTACAAAATAAAAATTATTACTAACAAGCTTTTTACTTAATTATCAAAATGTTTCTGTCTTGTCTAGGTTTAAATTTACAGAATTCGAATTTCTTTTCTTTTGAATATTTTACATGCTTTAATTCCCACGTTTGTAAGGTTTGTTTTATAATTATTTATGGTTCCGGATTGGGACCGTGTTATTTTAATTAAGGCCGACGTTTCGCCCACTTTTGTAAGGGGCTTCATCAGGACAAGAAAATAAATAATAAAATAAAAATGATATAAAAATAGCGAAAAATTTTGAAAGCATCATATAAATTCCTAGCCGTTACTTTTCAATTAGACTGGTATAAGGTGCACTAGCTCATTCGTGGTCGTACAGAGGGCGTAGTAATATTGCACAGATTTTACAGTACAAAAGTGTAATGAGTAGCACCATGAAATAGTTTACCTTTATTCATCTACAACGTTGGGTTAAGGTAGAGTCAGTTACTGAATTTGTACTACTACAGTCGCCGCGCAAATTCCTACCTTGTTTCTCTAACACATACTTTCGTATCGTATAAGTAGAGTAGCATCTATTTAGCAAATGCAGCAAAGCTTGTTGATCAGCTACAGCATTAAAACACAAAAAGAAAAGGTAAGGATTCATATGCAACCACACTGCATTACACGCATTGATCTGTCATTTCAACCTTTAGGTACGATAGCTTAAAGTAGTCTGATATCATCGCGATCGTTTTCACCAACTTGTGAACATCTCGCCTATCGTCGCACCTTCTTATTGGTCGAAGCAATGACACACATCACTTCGGAACATAAGAAAATGTTTATGCCGAAAAATATAATAAAAGGTATAATATTTCCCTAGCAATTCTAGGAACTCAAAATCGTATCTATTATGCGTCATAATTTTTTTAATTCTATACTAAAAAACTCCCTTAGATAAATATTAACATGAAGTTGTGTAGCCAAATGAAGTGTAACATAACTCGCAGTATAGTCAGTGTTCTCCGTATTAAGAAACGATATGAGAAAGTATAAACACCAACGCGCTTTGTTTTCACCAGAACGGTAAAGTGTGTTGAGTAGCTAAAGGAATTCCGTGAAGTATGTTTAATTTTATTTGTTTCTAAATGTTTTGTTTTCCATACTCACTCGAGAACAGACTTTGTATTCGCAACAAACCATTCTATCTCGCACTAAAATATTTACTTTTTTTCTAAATACATCTAATATGGTTCAAGCAAAGACTTCCACCCTTAGCGGTCTACCAACTTACCTTACAATGGGTATATTTTTTATAAACTTTGTGCAAACTAAGATTTGCATTTGTTCTGCTCGGCTTTTGAAGACCTTGGTCTTTTGATACAATAATGATAAACGTTTAGCAAGTTATGTATACGCGGTAATAAAAAGCAAGTAAGTGACAACTTTACTATACACGCCACTTGGGCACCATCGACAATTCAACGACGGATTGAAATTCAAGTCTTGGAAGCAAAAACGCTTTATTCATCTTTGTGCCTTTAGGCGTACACTTTTATTCGTCAATACTACATAAATACGAAAAGTTTATTGCCAACGGTTAGGGAGAGTTTCCGCTACTATACACTTCAATTTAACTTTTCATTGAATAAGTAATTCAAACGTGACCTCAAAATATAAAGTACTAGCAACTGTTCCTGAACAAGTTGGAATATATTCCCATATGAATACCTCGATTTGATTTTTTATGCGATCAATTTGAAACGCCGCATAAATAACGAACGCAAAACAAGAAAATGGAATAAAAAATAAATTTGGGACTGTAAATACGCTTACGTTAGAATAACAAATTTGTGGTTTACTCTAATCCATTTCCACATTATTTTGTGGAAGGTTATACTTTCTATCTTACAGAAGCCGTTTAAAAACTAATCCTGTAATTCTATTAAAGACGATGTAAAAGTGTGCACCTGGTGCACAGGATTGGGAGACATCTGACAACCACTTGTTCGATTTGCTTTTATGCGGATAAAGACCACCAATTCTGTAAACTCACACCTGCTGCTTGATCGAAATTCGTTCGCGTTTAGAAAAATATATAACTTGCTCTAGGTATTCGTTTCCGAATCAGTAATCGAGCCAGAGGCTGCATGCTTGTTTTAAATATTTGACCACATGATATTCGAATATGAATAACCACTGTCTTTTTCGAGGCACAAACAATCATGTTTTGATAAATTAGGGAATTGTAAGCTTGAGAGTCGATATTAAAGTATTTAACTTTAGAGATCAACAAAACTTGTGCTAAATTGTAACGCTAGTGCGTTATTTAAACAAACACTAAGGTAATAGGAAAATTTATCAATTTCATTTAGTTAGATGAGCTCTTAGCATGAAGGTACCCTGAAAAAATTCTAGAAGTTTCAGTAGTTCTTATTAACAACATGACTGTTTTCATTATAATATTAAATTAGGACACAGAAATAAACAGGGAAGCACCGAGTTCATTTTTATACAACCCTTAAGAAAGATCAGGACCTCGTATTTTGCTTAGATATAGACATACTTCGGTAAATAAGCAGCTTATGAAAGTGTATTCGTAAACATTTAGACCAGTTTCAAAAACGATCCATTTAATCATAAAATTGCACCAACACACTCTACAACACCAATAGTCAAGAAACCTGCAATAAATAAATTAAAACGATACACGTACACCGTGGGAGCAATTAAGAGCTCACACGAATTCAAAACCAAATCATGGGAAATTACCTCCAATTGTAGCAAACTCAAATTTAGTTAAAAAGACTGCGTTGAGGATATAAATAAACAACGCTGAATTCAAAGTTTGAAAACTAGATGACCGTGAACATAAACAAAATGACATTGAACGACAATAGGACAGCTTTAAACGCACAATCTGTGCTAATGAGATAAATCGGATAATTTCCCAGAACGTGTAGTAGTTTATATATATATATATATATATATATATATATATATATTACTCATATTTAGACCAGGGTAGAAAATTAAATGATCACATCACATAATTTAATCACCGTGTAGAAGCTTTGGGAAAAGGTACGCGTTATTAAAAAAAACCGTGAAGCATAAAAATTCATTCGTTTCATTAAAAATAAGGGAGTTAAATTATGTACAAGACGCTTGCTATAAAAAAAAGGAGGCAGTATTAAAAAGCTCTGCGTGTAATTTAATTATTCCTAGTAAAGAAACAAATAGAAAATTACGTGCAAAATTTATATTAATTAACTCAATTTTAAGTAACCGGTATTAAACAAAATGTACAGATAATAATTAATATTTGATTAGGAGTTACTAAAAATTAAAGGGTATTATTTTAATTGGAGTTAATTGAACCATTAGTAACATATAATATCTATAAAACTTGTAAAACCCAATAAAATGCAAATCGTAGAAGTGTTATTTAGAAGTATTATGTTTGAACACCTGCGTATTTTTAAAAGGCTCATTCTGCGTAAATTTGGCAGATAACGAATGGTTATAGAGAATCTTGGAGAAACCGTAGCTTAATAGTTACTGGAAATGCTAAAGGTGGGTTATTTCACAGTCCACATGGACTGAAATAATCGATAATAAAGAATATCAATTTGCACCAATAAGAACAGGGTAGATAGAGACAGATAATATGCGCAAGACCGAGACACATATAGTAAAAGGCGTGAGTGGAACAACGTCACGGGGTTGCGATTGGTTGAAAATAAAAGGCAAAATTGAGAGGTAAAAATAACATTTCTGTATAAAATTTAATTAGTATTTCCAGACGTTGCGAGCCGCGTCGAAATTTCTGAGATTTAACTGGGGCGAGTGCAAATTTCGTAAAAATCGCATGCCGGGCTGCGGAATGGGAACCTAGCATGCGAAATTCTGAAGAATTGTCCGTTTTGGGGAACAGACCGACAGACAGGCTAACCGCTATATATACCCAGGTTAATATGAACAAGCTCTCTTAGATTTTCGACTTGATTCAATGCGTTAAACAGTGCTCTTTAGTTTTCCGAGTTTGATAGAATAATTTAAACAGTTTGCTCGTATATTTTGGTGATTTAAAACAGTTTGTGCTTTACGTGCTACAATGAATGTACTTTAGTGCACTTAGAAAAGAAGATACAAGGTAATAAAGTTAGTATCACTGTACTAATTAGTCAAAATTTGCAACGACAAATGAATACACAAAAGTAGGCAGTTTTGGCGTATATTGGTGAAAGAAGCATGAATTTCTTTGCTATTTTTCGGGGGTGTTAATAATTAAATGGTTCATAAACGTGTCTGGATCCACAAAACAAGGGTCAGATATACACAGATGAGTTCCGGAAAAGCCCTGAAACAACTTTAGATGAATGGTGGTGGAGAAATTTTAAAAGCGTTGAGAATCAGAAGCCGTAAATATAACTCAGTTGGAATGGTGTGATTAACAAAAGGGACGAGGTACATTGAAGCTACGAGTGCAGTAACCTTCAGGTAAATTATACTATTTTGTTTGAACTTTGATGTTTTCGTGTGTGTTGAATAACTTTATAATTTATTTACTTAAAATGGACAGTAATGAAGTTGTACTAACAACAAAATTTTAATTTTAAGGTGAAATTTTCTTGTTTAAGTCGTAAGGAGTATTTAGTATTTATGTCTTTGAGCTCAATTAGACGAACCTGGTTAATTAACGTAAAGGGGTGGTAGATGCTCCCTTTGTACTCAGACTCAGGTCTGCATATATTGTTATATTAATTAGGAGGCATCCTACAAGGACTTTAATTTTGAATGCACATTAAAATGATAACAAATTTAAATCTTGAAATTTTCTGATACTGAAATTTATGCTGAATTTTTAATTTTGAAATTTTAATGTATTTTGAATATTGATGTAAATAGAGTTAACGGTGATGTTTGTGGTAGGAATGTGTTTGTTTTTTTTATGAATGAGGATGAAGGTTTATCTAGGGGAGCAGCCGAGGCGATGAACAGAAGAAAGTCAACGGACCAGTTAAGTTAATAGCTTTTTGTAGGTTTCACAGCATTCTTGACGCCCAATTCGTGAGGCTCGATTCGAAAAACGGAGTACCCGGATTTTGGTGGTTTCACAGCAATATATATATGTATATATATAAACTACTGTGTATCCTTATAAGAATCACCTCAGCTCTTGAATTGGGCGTAAAAATTATGTCGTGGAACTCGGGTAAGATGTTTACCAACCATAAATTATTTTCGAAAATTTTATAAAATTTTCAAATTCGACAATAAACAAATTTTCAAAAATTAACTAATTCAAAAAAAAATTATCCTTACCCGTTTTCCTCTCTTCCTCAGTTGAACGGCCTTCTTCAACTGCTTCCGGCTAGCTCATTCGAATCTCCTCTTGGGTATCTAGATTCACTCGCATATTCTCAATCGTACACACACACCAGCAATAAAACCTCAAATACAACTAACATACAAGCTTTTATTTATAACTATTTACAAATAAAATGCAATATAGTCCATATTCCATTGATCCCGTTTCACTTCAGAAAACCTTATTTTATAATGTCCAGTATTTTATTTTTAAATCATTAAACACATAAGTTGTATCCGGAGTAAATGGGCCTTGAATAATACCTTCTCTAAAATTCCTTCTTGATAATTTATTTATTCATTTTACTCCAACTAAACTCTGTGGTAGGGTGAGCTCAGAATAACTCAGCTAATCATGCATTTGCATACTTTTAAAACAAATAACAAAGCAAAGCCATGTACTATTCACAAAAATTTCACGTTCTGATGGAACGTTTAAAAGCTTTATAGACACCTTCAACTTTCTAGTTAAATACCATACTAAAGTTTTTACACGTATTAAGTTCAATACGTAAAAAATACACACCACCTTAAAATTTCACTCTCATACGTTCTCCCAATATTCACAGTTTATAAAGTCACAATTCAAATCGTTACCTGGAATTTTATAGTGGATCTCTACTCTGAAGATCTATTCTTTCTATCCGTTCTGCAGGTCGTTTCTAGCTGTTACTTGAAAAACTCTATCCAAATTGAACTGCAAACGCTGCCTCTTCGGTGTAACCAATTCCAAATTCCATTTAAAATTATCTCTTCATTAATTAGATGCTTTAAACCACGTTACTTAATGCCCCGACACGAGTTGATTATAATTATAGATGATATCTCTATTAAAATGTAATATCAGCACACTTAATCGCGTATTTAATTAAGAGACTATCACCTTGTAAAATAATTTAACTGATTTAGTAATACTTACAACTCGTGATACTTAGATACGTTGTTTGGAGCGACCGAAAACTTTAAGGGCTCTTACCACGTTCTCTAAAAGCATTTATACACTCCGACTGTAACCTCTCCATACCTGCTTAACGCAAAATCCCCTGTTCACACCACACATTCTCGCAATTTTGCACTCAACCCCATTTTCAACTCCGCGAATTTCAATACCTCGTTTATAAAATTTCAAGAATATCACGCTCCACTATCCTCGTGCTTGTTTCAAATCAAACTAACATATCGACCAATCGTAGACCTCGTGACGCTTCACAAATCCCTCCTATCCTATTAATGTCTCTTACTTATGCGTTTTCTCTGTCCCTTTCAATCCTGGTCTGAGCGGTACAAAATCGATATCCTTGACTATCTGCTGTCTAAATACACGTGAACTGGCGACGTGACTTTAAATAACCCCTGTTTAGTATTTCATGCTAAAACATTTACCCGTTTCCAATATACGTAGAATCTGCATGTTTATCTACTCAAATTTATTAGAACTTGACATTTAAAAGTTTCCAGATGTTCGATCGTAACGAACGTTTTAAATACAATTCTCCGAGCTTCGTTTCATGGTATTTTAACCCTCTTGATATATTCTTTTGTTAGCAACGCGTCTTCACCTTGGGTTTTTACAGGCTTTTATGCTTATTATATATCAATAATTGTTCAATTAACTATAATTAAATTAATAAATGCATGGCATTGGCTTCTGCCATTTAATTCTTTGCATAGCTATTAAATTTTTAATTATTATTTGTACAATTTGATTAATACCCGTTACTTAGATAAAAATTAATTAATATAAATTTCGCACGTAATTTCTGTTTGTTCCTTTATACAGGGTGTTTTGAAATTGTTTCTTTTGTATTTATTTTTAACCCTTTAAACCCACTATAATATATATATATATATATATATATATATATATATATCGCCGTGGAATCTTAGATTAATTTGAACTTTTATGCTTCACCAGGGTCAACATATAATTTTCAAAAATGCAAAAATTTAAAAAGAAATTCCTTACCCTTTCACTTCTGCTTCAAAAACTCCTTCAGCTTCTCTGGCTAGCTCAACTGTGCCTCTTCTCGGATACCTAAATTTACTACTATTCCTCCTTCACACTCGCACACCATTCAATAAAATCACCAAATAATACAACAATCATACAACCTTTTGTTTACAGCTATTAACAGATAAATTATTTACATGTATAAAAAACAGTTTGATACGCTCATTACAAAACTCAAAATATGGTATGCTTTTAAAGTCCTTCATTTTTCTAATTATTTTCAAACAAATTCAATGAGATATGAGTAGATGGGCCCCACATGTTACCCTAAATTGACTGTACACTGGAGTATAGTGAGCTCATAATAACCCAGTTTGGGTTTGTATATGCTTTTTACACCTTGCATAAATTAAAACAAAATTTATAGACCCGTTTACCCTTTACAATCCAATTTATATCCTGAATCAAATTTTTGTATGTTTTAAATACACTTCTTTTCAATATTTAACCTCAATAAATTGTCCAGTACATGTATCTTTTCCAATGCGTTTCTACAACCGTAAATAAACCCCAACAAGTCAATCACACAGCACCAAAATTTTACAAATGTTTATTAAACAACAAAAATGTCAAATAAATTACCTGAAGAATTCTTCAGGCTTCCATTCCTTCAAAGATGATCGCTAGAACACCTCGGCTTCGTTACCATTCGTTGTGCTACTCAGCGGATCCACAGATGATAACACCATTTGCGAGCCAAGCGTCTCGTCTCACAGTACCATTCCATATATCAGCGTACAATCTTGGTTATTTGTGATGCTTACCCCACATATATCATGCTTCCATTTATTGATTTTCGTGCTTTGTATTGTAGTAGCCGGACCTCTATTAATTTAATATACACTACACGTACTTTGCGTTAATAAATAGATGCCCGTTAGAACTGTGTTTTGCACTTGCAAGCACTATACTTACTGTATTATCAACTCATAGAATACTCACAAAAAGCTCTACTGTTATGGTGGTCAGCATTCAGTACTTTATCGTAGTAAAGTAATATAGAAGCAAAGAGAAGACAAGAGAGCGTTAATAATTTAGATTGAGTATTTATATCGTTTCAAAACCCCACCCGGGGACACACTTTAAGTGAAAAGCTTATTTTCAAATCTAAATTCTAAAATTTTTGAATACAACCGTCTTGAAATTTCTGAAATTTACTCCGGTCCACGTGCCGTATCCGAAAGCACTCTCAACCTTCGCGTTTGACTACGTTTGGAAAACTGTCCGTTTTTAACTAATGATAAAATTATCTGTCATCACAAACTCCGCCTGAACTATATTCATCTCTGTCTTATGTATGTCTGCTGTCGCGTTCAGAACCCCACCTGAGATACAAAAAATCGATATTGATGACAGCTTATCTGCACTCCGCGTGTATATGGTACGTGCTTTTTTAACCTCAACGCTTTTGTACCTGTCTCTATCTGTTGTATATAACCGATCGTGCATTTCCCTCGCTCTTTAAGAAGTTTGTTAGCCTTGTTGTTTATACCAACTGACGGTTGAAAATATTTCTATGAAATCCTATCTTAACACATGCTCGACTTCTTTGAATGTAACCCTTTAAAATGCAGGTGTTTGTTAATTATCGAACGTTTAGCACAACAATTTCTAGACTTTGTATTTTATCGTATTTGTATAAAACGAACTACATTTTCCTTGGAATTATTGATTTTGTTACGCAAGCACGTTCTCTTATGCTAATACGTGTTGGATTAAAATAAATTAAAATTAATTATGACCTTCTATTTGCTTTAAAACTGTTTTTTCTTTATGTAATTTTTAACATCCCAATTATGAATTATAATAATACGTAATACTTGTCCGTTTTTCCTAAATGACTTAACTTAATTTTGCGCGTAAATAAATCGTTCTTTTCTATATATAAGGTGGTTGAAATTTTATTGTTTTCCACTGATTTAACCCTTTGAATCCACAACAATATATATATATATATATATATATATATATATATATATATATATTATAGATTAAGGGAAAGATAGACTAAACAAGTATTTTACTTGGACGTTTTTTTTATTTGTGATGTCTAGTTTTCGTAATTTGTTTTAATTTTTTCTTCAGGACACTAAAATATAAATAACTAAAATAACACATTTAAAATAAAATATTCAAATCTTACACAAACGTGAAATAGGTCAAATAAATAAAACGTTCAGCATACTTAAAATTTTAGCAAATTACAAATGAGTGAAAAGAAAATCCGCTTTAGAAAACCCAAGGAAAACCCGAAATGCCAAAAAATAATTTCTCTGGCTCGAAGAACCAGTATATCGGACGAAGTTAGGAAGTGTCAAGGGATATAAGAACAAGGAAGGTATAAGGTAGTGATCACCCGTGCCAGAGATGGAATGGCTTAACACTGCAAACATCGTAGCAGGACCGATATCTCTAAAAAGGAAATAGTAAAGTTTTCAACCCCAAGGAAAGAAAATTGTTTCTCGCAAAATAAGCACAAAAAGTAAGAAAAGAAATGAGGAGGAATACCAACAGTGCAAGCCAAAACGAGACAATGACTGTCAAGCCTCAAAGTAAACAAGACAACAACGAGAATGCTGGATATAAAACTTAAACTACTTCAGGCTGTGGTAACAAGAAATCGTATTACACGAACAACCGAAGGAAAGAATCGCTAACTAGGTCAAAAAATCGGCTAACTCGTGGTTTCCGAAAAAAAGAAAAAAGGTATAAAAGCACATACCACTGGAAGCGGATTGAAAATCAAACCAAGTCAGCATGAAGACCGACAGAAAGTAAGATCAGCCACAGGAAAAAAGAGAAGAATGTGGAACGAAAGGAACGAACAAAAAAATTAAAAACCCAAAAAGAACAACACCAAACAACAAGTACAAAAACCACATTAAAAAAAAATCACAAAGATAGCAGAAAAAGAAAATAAAACAGAATCACAGTGTAGTTATGTATGAGTTTGTAAGAGTGTGTGTGTGTGTGTATATGTGTGTGTGCGGGTGTGTTGGACCGCATTAGTTGCCTCTTACGACACGCAGGTCGTACCGTGGGACTATTCTATAATCCGGACCCACAGAGGTGGAGTACAAGGAAAGAACGAAAAAAAAGAGAACCAAGCAGAAATATGTCGGTGTATGAAGTGCGTATGTGTTGGATCACTTTTAGTCGCCTCCTACGAGAGGCAGGTCGTACCGTGGAACGGTAGGCAGCAGACAGTTTCTTGAGGACATGGGAGCGGATATTGTTGAAGTATTCGGGTTTAGGGGAAGGATGTTCTGAATCAGGGATATACATGTCGTTTATCTCCGACAGTTGTCCGAAATAATCGCCAGAGAGGATATGTTCACGACCAAATAGGGCAAAGAAAGGAGTACAACCAAGGATCTCATGTTTGGACGTTCGGATGGCGCAGGACACTTGTAAAAAAGTGACATCCCAGTGACGCTGGTTGTCACGAATATAGGAAACAAGCAAGGTTTGAGGGAAAAGTTAACACGTTTGGCAGGATTGGCTCGGGGATGGTAGCGGGCGGTGAAAAGAATTTTGGTACGATTACGGGCACACAAGAAAGTGAACTGACGACTGCGGAATTGTACTTCGTCATCCGTGATAAGGTATTGGGGAACACCAAAAAGTAGAAAAACTTGGTCTTCAAGGATTGTCTTCACGAATACTGCTGTGGCACTACGCATAGGGAAGAACAGAGGAAACTTAGTTAAGTAGTGAGCCACAACAAGCGGAACAAGGAAGAGGACCAACTATCTCACAGGAAATCATCTGCCAGGGATAGGATGGTTTGGCCCGCGGAACGAAGCAAACATGAGGGAGTAACTGTTCGACCTTGTGAGCCGCACAAATCGGAAAACGTCGGATGTAACGAGCGACATCAGCGCTGAGCCAGGGTCAGTAATGCTTTTGGAGGAGACGGGCAGAAATTTTGGCTACGACACAATGACCCGAAGTAGGAGGAGCGTGGTGGAGAGATATCAAATGTTTACGCTGCTCTAAAGATTTTCCAATCGTCCGGAGAATCGGCAGCAATAGAAGTTGTGTGGCGAAAAACTACGGACCAAGAAGCATAACGGCTAAGGAAGTTAAAAACTTTTTGGAACATGGAATTATTCCAGGAGTCCGGAGAAGGAAGGGTGATTTCGAGAGAGGTATTGACAGGAATAGAAATTGGTTCAAGGACAGGAACGGAACGAGAAAGAGCATCAGGAACAACATGATCTTTATCCATAATGGTAAAGTCATATTGCTAGAGGTGGAGGGACTAGCGGGCTAAGCGACCGGAAGGACTTCGGGGTTTATTGAACCAAAGGAGTTAGTAGTGATCGGTAATAACGAAGAGGTGGATACCCTCAACGAAAGGGCGGAACCTTTTATTCGCCTAAATCACTTTTAGGCACTCTTTCTCAGTAACTGAGTAGTTGCGCTCAAACTTGGAAAGCGTACGACTAATATAGCTGACAACCTCCTCGCCGTCGGGATAGGACTGGCTTACGATGGCACCCAAACCGAAGTGGGAGGCGTCAATTTGAATGGTGAAAGGTAAGGTAAAGTCAGGACAGGAAAGGATGGTGGCAGAAAGTAAGTGTTGCTTAAGGGAAAGATATGCAGATTGACAATCAGGGGTCCAAGAGAAAGTGGTATTCTTGCGGGTAAGGTTAGAAACGGAGCAATGATGGTGGCAAAATTCGGGATGAAGCGCCGATACCAACTGGCCATGTCAATCAGTTGACGAACTTAGAAAACGGAGGAGGGAGGAGGGATTCTAAGGGTAGCAGAAACTTTGTGAGGATCTACAGGAGACCATGTCCGTTAACGACGTAACCGAGATAGCGTAGTTTAGGAAGACAAAAATGACATTTATCTTGATGGAGAGTAAGACCGGCAGAAAAAAGATGTGAAAGAACTAGATTGAGAATGCAGAGGTGTTCGTCTAAAGAAAGGGTAGCTATGATGATATCGTCAAGATAAGTGAAGCAGAAACGTTTCAAATCACGACCGATGACTTGGTCAATAATGCGTTGGAAAGTAGCGGGAGAATTGTGTAGTCAGAAAGAGAGGCGGCAAAATTGGAATAGACCACGATGATGGACGGTGAAGGCAGTGATAGGTTTGGATTCAGAGGCAAGAGAGATTTGCCAATAGGCGGAGCGAATATCGAGTTATGAAAGGTAACGAGCATCACGGAGACGGTTGATGATTGTGGAGATGTAGGAAAGAGGATAGGCGTCTTTTTGTGTGACTTGATTAACTTTGCGAAAGTAATGCAAAATTTATAGAGTCATCTTTTTTTACTAGGACAATTGGACAGGATCAGTGACTAGTGGAAGGTTTGACAACTCCGAGACGAAGCATCTCGTCGACTTCGGAATGGGCTATTTTAGGAAGAGGAGGGGAAAGAGAATAGTATCGTTGTTTGATAGGTTCTGCGAATGTACAGATATGGTGCTAGACTAAGGGGATGCAACCAATACTCTGAGGTTACTTGGAGAAAACGGCGAAAACAAGGGCGTCTATTTGCTGACGTTGGGTGGGAGTAAAGTCGGACACAATGTGCGCAGGATCGGAAGTAGTTATGCCGAATAAGGAAGGAGAACCAAAGGTCCATTGGCCATCGCAAAAATTTGGAACACATTGTATCGACTTCCAAAAGTCGACACCCGCATCAGTTGATGAAAAACATCCGGAAGGACAAGGACATTTAAAGTAATGACGGAATCTGGAAGAGTAATAAGATAGGAAACAGGATAGGATATTTGGAGTTATCAACTAGGCTACAAAAAGATGAAGAAAAGTTATGAAGTGGAAGGTGAAGAGAACGTGAACGATTCCAACTGAGATCACCAAGAATGGTACACGTGGCTCCGGAATCAGACCAGTAAAAGAAAGTTCAAAAATCTAAACGGGCGTTCATCGTCACGAACATTGGCAGACTTAAAATGTAGGACGGAACGGGATTGAGCGTTCAAACCCTGGAAGGAAGAATCCTAATCTAAAGACAATGTAGGGATTTTGTCTCGGTTCGACAGTTTGGTGGAATCCCACAGTGCTGTGGACAGTCGCATCGGATTACTCCCTTACGGCCGCTCCCGTAGTAGTGTAAAACTTGGGGCCGAGAACAGTTAGGAGAAGTAGCCCCGGTTGATCGTAATTCCAACATCTAACAGAATTCAGGGTATTACTTGAAGACCTATTTGCCAAAGAAGTGGTGTAGTAGCAGTAGAGCGACCGGAAGGAGATACCGAGGCGGATGTAGAACAAGTGACAGATATAATGTGATTTTTAGTAGGGGGGTGTTCGGAGAGTGGTGGTGGGATGGTCTTGGGAACAAAAAGTATTTTTAGTAGGCGAGGTCAGACCAAAAGTCAGCTCAGGGTTCCACTTCTCCTTATAGACGGCACGTAGCTATCGGCCCTTACTGTTTCAGCTGTAACCTTAAACATTCGTCCTCTAATTCTTGCAAGGAGCTGACGGTAGGCAATTGGAATGTGCAAAACGGAACATGGTTACGAGTCACAATATCCAGTTGAACATCATAGGGTATAGAAGTGTGCCGTCAAAACAAGGAAGTCATACATGTTAAATAGTCCACGACACTTTCCGACGGACCCTGCGTCCTACATAAGATATCACCAAATAGTCTTCGTTTATAATCAGTTGGTTCAAAGTAAAGTATCAGTAAATCAACTAAAGTCCGTCAATTAGAAAACCTATGACAGTTACTCCGGCACCATCGACTCAAAGAGGCCGACTGCTTGTTCAAATAATTGGGATTGAAACACAATACGAGCTAACCTAAGCTCTTCGACCTTGTCAAGAAAGTCATGTACAGTAAGAAAGCTAAGATCCTTACTAAACTTCAGATTCCATTTTACTGCCAGTTGCAAACAGGATTTACCAAGTGCTGTGGCGTTAGAACCTTTTGATTGAGAAGTGGTCGCAGGATATTGGGAGAGTTGATTTCGGGAGCAATGGCTGCCATTTTAAGAAGTTGAAAACTTAACACAAAATTGTTAGGAGCAAAAAATAGTCTAGAAATACTGATAGCAAAAGGTAAAAACAGCAAAATATAATCTAGGACTATTAATTGCAATAGGGCGCCAGTGTTTTCAAGAACTCGAATCGTCAGCAAAAACACAATTCTGGTAACTCGCTAGGACGTAAAGCTTACAGAAAATCCCGAAGTAACAGACAAGGAACAATAAAACGGAAGCAATAGAAATTTTTATTAGGACGGAACCATCCATGTACACAAATAATTCAAAGTTGAATGTTGAATAGAAATGAAGGTTTCCAAGAGCCAAACGTTCAGAAAAGAAGTGGTTTCGAAAATCGGGGCAAAAGTAAAAAAGTAAAAAAATCAGTGGCGCACGTTGGGTTTGCCCTAAAAATTTTATAATACCTTAAAAGAGAGGAAATGTATATTTAAAAAAAACACGAAATTTAGATAAACGCTCGGCAAATTTGATTACAATTGCTCTTATTAAGTACTTTTGAAAGAGTCTTGTGTTACTCAAACTCGAAATCCTGTTTAAAAATAGTAGAACGATTGCATGTTTTAGTAATCGCCAATGTAGATAATACAATATATTTGCTAGAATAATATTTCTGAGAACCAGTTTTTGATAAATAAACTGTTATTCCATTACAAGAGCAATGTTTATATTCACAAGATAATAGTTGTGTCAATTAAATCATGCAGGATATTTCATAGACATTTATTTTGTGCGTTTTAGAATGCATTTTAAAGGAATAGATTGATACGTTTAATTAGCAAGGTACAGTCAGCGGCTTTTATTATGACAGTTAGTTACGGAATACTGAACGAAAGTGCGGGAGTGTTTATACGGAACCTTAAAATAAACAAAAACCGTTTGGCAGGGTGTAATTGAACTTAACAATTGAAACCAAAAAATGTAGTTTTGTTTAAATTGTAACCGGACTGGATAAAGTTATTTCTGAAACAAAATAACTAAAACGCACCTTCAGAGAAAATTTATAAAGATAAGATAATTGTACGAGTGACGTGTATTAAACAACGCAGCAGTGCTACCTTTTTACAATGTAATACATTGCCAAACGTTATAGCCATCAGAAATATCTGATAACAGGGTAGGAACGTGCTTGTAGTAGGTAACAACAAAGGAAAACACGTGTATAATTTCAATATCGGTAATCGTAACACTTGAATACCCCTTGGAATTGTAGAGTGGAAGTTAATAAAAACGACTTGAAAGTTGAAATGTAGCGGTCTAATTATGTTTATAATTTCTAGTCACCCGCCTGCAGAGGACCGCACGTGGTTTTCGTTTGTTTTTTTAGTTGCGGTTTAATAGGAAGTAATAATTCTGTCACGTATAGCGCCGGTTAAAAAATAAATAAAGTGATAATTAGGTAAAACTATAATTTTATTAGGATATGTAACTTTAATGTTCTTCCAACCAAACCTTGTGAATTATTTTCTAGGTAAATTAATTGATGACCAGAAGTTAGAATAACGCGTGTAGACCAGGGAAACTAAAGACAACTGCTACTTCGAGACGTTCTTATTCTTGCTCTGTAAGATAAACTATAAGCAAATGAAGTTTCTTTTTAAATGATGTAGAAATATGTTAACGTTAAATTAAGATGGAAATTATCGATAGTTTTTGTTCATTTACAGGAGGTTGGTATAATGCTAGCACACTTGCTTTTTGGTCTACTTGAATAGGGCTTAGAACTAGGGTTTGTTTAATTTTAAATACGCTAGTATAGAAAAATAAAATTAGAACATTTTTAAATGAGTAATCAGGAAGTGCATGTTAATTTTTAAGGTTTTTTTGTGTGTGGTATAGTGCCAGTTAATAAGTGTACACCAATTAAGTATTTTTAAGGTACTATATTCTGCAGACAAGGATAGCTGTATTGATCGACGTTTCTCTTTATTGTTAAGTTGACATTTCCTAATTTAACTATTGATATTCGTAAACTACGAAAATCGTTGCGATAGTAGTAATATTGCTTTAACACCTGGCCAGCCAGATGTTATGAAATTGGATATTTTTTTCTTAAGGAAAGTATTTGCATTCATATACCTAATACAAGTAAAACTTATGTTGAATTTTATCTGGACTTATTAACGAAACAGGTCCTCTATATTAAAATATTTTTGGTATGAACAAAATTGACGATGGTTTTTAAGATATTGTAAGCAGAAGGTAAAGTATGATGTAGCAGATTTAGTAAACCAAAGGCATGGGAGACGTATTTGAAATAACCGTTTTTCGTGTGGAGAGTATTTAAGGGATTACTGAGGCAAGACGGTCTGGTGTCCTTAATTAAGACAACCGGTAAAGCCTTACAAGGTATGTGGTCAAGGTAACGTAGTTTTTATATTTCAACCCTTTTCAATGTTTAGTTTTATTATTTTTGCAGAGACAAAACGGTCTGGTCCCCTTAATTATGACAAGAGTTATAACCTTACAGGATATGTGGTCTGGGTACCGTGGTTTTTATATTTTAACCATTTTAAATGTTTAGTTTTATTATTTTTTCCATAGAAATACACTCTCGCACACTGTAGTTAGCAGGCGCACCCTCAAGATCGTAACGGAATTTGCGCCACTTCTGGGCAAATTTAAATTTATAACATTATAATAATTTAAGGTAAAGGTACTTGTTTAATTAACCGCTTGCCTGTACGGAGAGCGCAGTATATTACACAGAATATACAAATGGAATAATGATTTACGTTTCAAATTAACAATATAAATTCATTATTAACTCTGTTCACATTCTAATTTAATGTATATTAGCGGGCTGTATATAAACTATAATATTTGTACATCACTCAAGGTACGATAGACTCTCTAGCTCAAATTCAGATGTAAGGGCGCTGGTTTCCTACACCTTAAACGAGAATACAAACAAGGTACCATTAAGGTCGACGGCTAAGCTTCATCACATTCTATAATGCAATGAATCACAAGGCAGTCACGTCAATAATGCAACTATTGTAAGTTATGCGTCCTGATGATTGATCGAAAAATGAAATGTCCATTTCATGACCGTGAGAATCGTCTTTACCACAAAATTACACGAATTACTAAAAAAACCCCATAGGTAGTTTTCAGGAGTATATTTTCCTAACTCTGTATTATACAAATATGTGTAATAACAAAATAATTATATAAAAAGCCCCTAAAATTAATCACAAGCTAAAATAATTTGTGGAGTGGTTTTTGATGCATAACAAAGCAATGTCAATTTTATTTGTAACAAAATATTTATTTAGTTGCAATTTTTTTGCGTCAACCATTGGCAATATTTCGATCCTGATTTTTAACGCTAGGAATGTAGTATGAGTGGTTAGTGCACGCTTGAACTACAGTAATACCGGTGTTCTGCGTAACAGCTAGTTAAAGTATCAAAACTGTTTTACAATTCAACGACAATATTTTATGAAATAACTTGTTATTTCACTGAATTCTGGTGGCAAATACATGTGGTCCAGTGCAGGTTGTCAATATAAACTCTAAGTACTTTTTCGTGTTAGAAAACACACTGAAAGTAAATTAGTCGATAGGTGTTTAAATAAATGTGCAGCTAATCCCTATACAAATAAAGATCAGCGGATAAACTCAACATCGTTAGGTGGTGCATTCATTTTTGCGCTTTAAAGTCTTTTAATTAGACTTTTACTTTGTAATAAGTTTCCATGATATTGTAATAAATTTCTAAACTCAACTTCAAAGTAATTTTATAAATGACTGGAGGACATTGCGTCTGACAAGCACTATTTAATCTTCTAATTAGAAACAGCTTTTCATTAACAATGTCTTAATCTTTCTAAATTACGTGCTTGTATTAATTTCCGTCGCATGTACTGTGAACGCCTGAAAAGCATTATGCTTAAGAATTTTTCGCGCCAATTCTATTTAATTTATTACAAAGTCATAATAACAATACAGTTTATATTGCATATGAGGAACTGATTGTTATCTACTAAGGTTCAATTCAATTTTAGTTGGTTATTGTTGAACTTTACTAATTGTTAATGCAGCGGTTAACTTCGATAGCCACAGATGGTGAGATAAGTGAACGTGTATACGAAAATAATAAAAATAGCGAAAACCTCCAAGTACTTACCTGAGTTATTAGATTTAGCGGTGTTCGAAGAACTAGTAGTAAAAAACGTCGACTTTGTTACAGGAGGTCGTATTTGTCTAACAAAAAACCATTGCGACGCACAGTACACTTTCAGCTAAGTTTTAGCGGTACATCTATAACACAGAGTAGCTTGAAGGATGAATCGCGACAAATTTACTGACATTGAATTTCACAAGGCGGATGCGACATTACCTGCAAGCTAACATTGAACTCACGTGCAAAATTGGGATTATTCAAACATGTAACAAAACCAATTATTATATGTTAGATACGGTTATTGCAAAGCACATTGTGCATTTTTATCAATTATTTAAGTGCTATAATTATGTTATAACTAACAGTAAATTAACTATAAATACAAACAGAACATTAAAAAACGACTTGTTTAAGTTTCGCATTTTATTCACATCTGCTTAGATATGTTAATTACATTTAACCATAGTAGAGATTCACCGGTAGTGTTTAAGTGTGATACAGTACGTAGTAACATATTATATCCAATACCCAAATCACTCCTAATTTTTCTTTGTACCATATTTTTACGTGTTGAATGAAGTGGTGTTCTGCAGCGATTTGTAAGTCTCTGTTACGGATTTATATTATTTTAATAATTGTTATTATTAAGCATTGTTACGTGCCAAAGTGGCCCTGTAACATATGTATTAGGTTAAGTTGATTTATGGAGGTTTCGCGCCGTAATTTCAAAAGACGCGGCGCGCGGAATTTAAATAGACTAGGCGTGTACTTCCGTTACGTCATAGTGCATTTGCGCAGATCGTGCGACTCTAGAGGGATGGACGAATAAGTTCGCGCGGATGTGAAAAAGACAAGGAGTGGGGACAAAGTGGTGAGAGGTTTCCGTGACGCTCTTGAACGTGGCTTTTTGCCTTTGTTCTTCGAGTGAAGTGGTCGTTTTTTGGTAACGTATCGTTAGCTTTACCTATGTAGATTTCCTTGCTTGCTTATCTTTTGTTTGTCGACCCTTACCTATTTTTTCCGTCATTCCCTACATAGGTGGATAAATTTGCAGCCACCTCGAGGCAAACCGGACTCCACGACCCTGATGTCCATGCCCCGCTAGCAGCTCCGGAGGAATCACCATCTTTAATCCCTCCGGGATGTAGCCGGATGGACTTCAATAGAGGCCTACCGTAGCGCAACTTCGTGCGTATGCCGGATATCTTATGTGAGTATTCTGTTTGTTAAAATTATTCGCTTTTATCTTTCATTGTTTAAATATGTAAATTTCCGTAGTATTACGCAATGTAATTTGTGCAGTGGTGACGTCATGGTAGATGACCGCGCCCCAAATCTGTATAAGGTTCGCGCTGCCCTCCGCTAGAGGCGTCACTCGCTTTATTCATTGCGCTTGCGCGATGTGTTTATGAACTCTTAAACTGTATCACCGACTTTGTAACTGTATTTATCGACGTAGTTCGTAAACTGTTTTATCGACCTTTAAAGAGTAAGAACTATCACCAATTGAATTGTAATACGTAATACTATTACGTAATACCTAATACGTACAATTGAATTGTAATAGCATATGGACCTTTGCAACTACAAAATGTAAATAATTTAGTATCTTTTTTGGTAAACGGTATTGGTGCCGGGGTGTATCCAATCAAAACGCAAGTTAAACTCACAATTAGTTCAAAAATTAATACAAACTCTATTCTAACATTCAATGCTACGTAATTGATAAAATTACACGCGTGAAGTTAGCCCCCAACTTTTGAAAAAAATAATTTTCTATAGCTCATTCGTTTGCACATTGTTTGCTCATGTTTGCACATCCGGTATTTTTGTTTGCACACTTTTTGTTCAAACATTATTCATGAAACAATCTAGGAGGGCGAATTTCACACTGGCCCCCCGACTTTCAGGAAATTTATTTTAAACCGGCGGAATTAATACATCATCGTTTGCACATGTATGCACATCCACTATTTTTGTTTGCACACTTTTCGTTTAAAAGTTATTAAAGAAACCATTGTGGGAGGCCAACTTCACACTAGCCCCCCGACATTCAACAAATTCATTTTAAACCGACGAATTTGATAGATCTTTGTTTGCACATGTATGCACATCTATTATTTTCGTTTGCACACTTTCAGTTTAAAAGTAATTTAACATTCGGCTTCATAGTCCTCGCTATACGATAGCTACTGTTGAAAACGTGAAAACATTGTTACAAGGAACCCAATTGATACCTTTTCGTTTGCACATTACGAAACACATCAATTTTTGTTTGCACGCCACTGTAAGTCAAAAAATTTTTAAATTTAATCACGGATGCTAACTTCACACATGTCCAATATCGCATTTTTGTGCAATTCTAACATGTTATGACGGAAATCAAAGTATCTTTGTTTGCACATGATGAATCAACTCGCTTTTTCGTTTGCACACCTTTAGTTCAAAACTTATTTAACATTTACTTTCGTAGTCCTCGCGATACGATAGCTACCGATGCTGTTTTAAAAACCGGTACGAATGCCATTATTTATAGAATGCTGTAAAAACCTGTAGTGCTTCTTAGTTATCTAACTACCACTAGCATCAACTCAAGCGGGTGCATCTAACTGCAAATTAATAACAACAGAATTTTCAAGTTTTGCTTGAGGGGAAGTACACCTCCTGTTGCCTAGTGTTCATACGAGACGGTTGAAAACTAGCGACATCTTGTGGCGCTATATAATAATGTAAACACATAGGACAATATGCATTTGAAAACAATATTATAGTAAATTAACGGTATAGGTATATGTGTATGTCTGGTAATGTGCAAACGTAAAGGTATCAATTAGTGTCATTGTAATTCACTTTTGCACATTTTGAACGGTAGCTATCGTATAGCGGGTACCACGAAAGTAAATGTTAAATTAGTTTTGAACTAAAGATGTGCAAACAAAAAAGCGACTTCATTCATGATGTGCAAACGAAGATACTTTGATTTTTGTCATCATATGTTAGAATTGCACAGAAATGCGATATTTGGATGTGTAAAGATAGCCCCCTGGTTAAATTTAAAATTTTTTTGACTTACAGTGGTGTACAAACAAAAAGTTTGTGTTTCATAATGTGCAAACAAACAGATATCAATTAGGCTCACTGTAATCCATTTTTGCACATTTTGAACAGTAGCTACCGTATAGTGGGTACTACGAAAGTAAATGTTAAATAAGTTCTAAATTAAAGGTGTGCAAACGAAAAAGCGACTTGATTCATGATGTGCAAACGAAGATACTTTGATTTTCGTCATAACATGTTAGAATTGCACAGGAATGCGATATTTGACATGTATAAAGCTAGCCCCCAATTAAATTAAAATTTTTTTTGACTTACAGTGGTGTGCAAACAAAAAGTTGATGTGTTTCTTATTGTGCAAACTAAAATGTATCGATTAGGCATTGTAATCCATTTTTGCACATTTTGAACAGTAGCTGTCGTATAGCGGGTACTACGAAAGTAAACGTTAAATTAGTTTTAAACTATAGATGTGCAAACAAAAAAGCGACTTCATTCATGATGTGCAAACGAAAATACTTTGATTTCCGTCATCACATGTTAGAATTGCACAAAAATGCGATATTTGACATGTGTGAACTTAGCCCACCCCCCGATTCAATTTAAAAAATTTTTGATTCACAGTGGTGTGCAAACAAAAAGTAAATGTGTTTCATAATGTACAAACAAAAAGATATCAATTACGCTCACTGTAATCCATTTTTGCACATTTTGAACAGTAGCTATCGTATAGCGGGTACTACGAAAGTAAATGTTAAATAAGTTTTGAACTATAGGTGTGCAAACGAAAAACCAACTTGAATTATGATGTGCAAACGAAGATACTTTGATTTCCGCCATCACATGTTAGAATTGCACAAAAATGCGATATTTGATATGTGTGAAGTTAGCCCTCCTGATTAAACTAAAAGAAGTATTAACTTACAGTAGTGTGCAAACAAATAGTTGATGTATTTCATAATGTGCAAACGAAAATGTATCGATTAGGCATTGTAATCCATTTTTGCACATTTTGAACGGTAGCTCTCGTACAGCGGGTACTACGAAGGTAAATGTTAAATAAGTTTTGAATTAAAGGTGTGCAAATGAAAAAGCGACTTGATTCATGATGTGCAAACGAAGATACTCTGATTCCTGTCATCACATGTTAAAATTGCACAAAAATGCAATATTTGACATGTGTGAACTTAGCTCCCCCCCTGAATCAATTTAAAAATTTTTTTGACTTATAGTGGAGTGCAAACAAAAAGTTGATGTGTTTCATAATGTGCAAACGAAAAGGTATTAATTACGCTCACTGCAATCTATTTTTGCACATTTTGAACAGTAGCTATCGTATAGCGAGTACTACGAAAGTAAGTGTTAAATAAGTTTTGAACTAAAGGTGTGTAAACGAAAAATTATTGATTTATGATGTGCAGACGAAGATACTTTGATTTCCGTCATAACATGTTACAATTGCACAAAAATGCGATATTTGACATTTGTGAAGTTAGCATCCGTGATTAAATTAAAAAATTTTTGACCTACAGTGGTGTGCAAACAAAATGTTGATGTGTTTCGTAATGTGCAAACGAAAATGTATCAATTGGGCTCGTAACAATTTTTTCACATTTTCAACAGTATTTATTTCAAATGTATAGCTAGGACTATGAAGCTGAATGTTAAATTACTTTTAAACTGGAAGTGTGCAAACGAAAATATTAGATGTGCATACATGTGCAAACGAAGATCTATCAATTTCATCGGTTTCAAATGTATTTGCTGAATGTCTGGGGCTAGTGTGAGGTTGGCCCCCACACTGGTTTCTTTAATAACTTTTAAACGAAAGGTGTGCAAACAAAAATAGTGGATGTGCATACATGTGCAAACGAGGATGTATTAATTCCGCGAGTTGGTAATAAATTTCCTGAAAGTCGGGGAGCCAGTGTGAAGTTGCCCCCCCCCCAAATTGTTTCTTGAATAATTTTTAAACTAAAAGTGTGCAAACAAAAATACCGGATACATGTGCAAACAATGTGCAAACGAATGAGCTATAGAAAAGTATTTTTTTCAAAAGTTGGGGACTAACTTCACGTGTGTGATAAAATTACTGATCAGTTACCTGCGACATTGTTAGACGCAAGATAGTTTAATTATTTATATCAATTACCTCTCGCGTACCCCGCTCTTTATACACTCTCTGAAATAGAACGAACATTAGGCGCTAAGATTTTTGCAATGTTTATTGGTACCGCAAGAATACGGAATTCAGAAAATAATTTAACCACGATTCAATGTTTTTAGGATACCTAGTAGCGCAGCACCTGCTGCAATGTCCTCGAATTCTTCACAAACGTTTTGTGCGTTTGCCTCTGAATCAATAGATACCACTGTTAAAAGGTTTTTTGAATTAGAAGTTCCACACGTCAACGTAATCAGTAGTGAGGACGCAGAATGTGAGAAACATTTTGCATCAACCGTCCAACGTGACGGATTAGGACGCTATACAGTTGGTTTGCCCTTTAAACGGAATCCTATATTATTAGGACGTTTTTACAAAACCGCAGTCAATAGATTTCTGGAATAATAACTCAAAATTTTATATATATATATATATATATATATATATATTGCTGTGACAAGGCCGCATTGAGAGCTACTAGAAGGAGTGTTGTGAAACAGATACTTGCGGTTTGTAAACTTGAAATTGTTCACTTACCTTCTTTCTTTAACTTCGCCAGCTAGCTCAACAGAATTTACGGAGTTTTTAAAATAAAATAAATCGCAGCACTATCAGAAAGCATTTATACAATTTGAAATATCGTCTTTCATACAAAAGCATTTACAACATCGTTTCTTTCAAACATAAAATAATTTCTAAGAAGAAAAATTATTGTTTCTTACCTTATATTATATTTATAGAATTAAACTTACTCTTTTTGAGAATCGTTTTAGCTGGTTATAAATTGTTTTCACGCTGGTAAGATTTGTTATGGCAAGCAAAAACCTTTGGCATAGAATCTATTAAAGGTCAGAGTATTTCGAACTCTGAACACAAGCTTCTGGTAAAAAAATCTCTCGCACAAAAGAAAAATTATTAGGACTATCTTAAATTCTATCTCTAAATACTTTAATATCAATCAAAATTAAATCTAAAATAATACTTGTAGAATTTGCAAAATACTTTGTAATTAAAATCTTCTTATTTTAAATTAAAATTCCTGACGTCCAACAGTAATTATCAAAGTCCTTTTTTGGTTAAGTCTTCGTTTTGATTATTTAATAAAATTATTATAGTAGCGTTGCCTTGAAGAATTTTTTTTGTTCATTGAAATTTATAATTCCATTTTCGTATGTAATTTGCGTTTAAAAACAGCTTTTTATTCATTACAGCCTCGCAGCTATCAAACTACAATATGTTTACTAATATTTTTATTACTATCTTAACATAGCGACGGCTTGCGTTTTTTAATTAAAATAACATTTCGTGCTCTAATGAATGAAATCATATGTATGAATCCCTCCTTGATAAGCGCTTCTTTATATACAAATTTATCTATTTCTAGAATTTACCACAATAATCTCGAACATTATGATGTATTGGTTCCAGGAATGCCCTATTAGCGTATAAAATTTTGACATATTATTACTTTTTTATCTGATTTTAAGTATCTGTGACGCATTCTTTTGTCCTTGTTTATCATATGCTATTATTGTTGGGTATCGCTTCTCTCCAATAACGAATGCGAAGATCATAAATTATTTCTTATCAATTGTTCTAGGTATTTTACGATTTATTTTCAATCTTCAAGCTGCTTCTTAGAATAAAAATGTTTATTTAATAAATGTATACTAATTTGACGTATTTCTAAATCCCCTGACTCATCTCTTTATATTCCAGAGAATTCTATGTTTAGAATAAATTGCAATATCTATTTAGAATAATTAATTTAAACTTTAATTGGTTTTTATTGCAACAGGGTTTACGCTTTATAGAAAATATTTGCTTTCAGTACACAAAATTATTTATGAATTTTGGGATTTTTAAATACACTTTGATTTTAGTTTCTCAAACTAAATGCGTAAAGATGTACTTTTTTATGCTATTTACACTAAATCAAACGCATTTTTATCTAAACTGTATTGATAATTAATAAGTAAAAGAAACTGCTTTGTATTAAAACGATCGATTTTTACGTTCGCATTTAAATGCGCTTTGCAGTAATCCTATTGTTAATTATTGTAATATATACGACTTTACTTGCTATTTATTTACAATACAGGGTGATTATTTATACACGTGCAATTTGTGTTTTTAAATGAATAAAGGTACACTTATATTATACAAGGCGTAATTATGAAAATTCGAAAAATTCAATTTTTTCCGGATTCTATTGTATTTTGGTGGCATTTATTTTTAGAATTGGGGTTTCAATGACCTTTCGAGACCCCTTCACGCCATTTTCCCCCAAATCAAAATATTAAATTTGAAGTGTGCGTTATTTTTTGGCATACATGAATAATTTTACTATTTTTATTTCTAACCACTTGCTATCTATAACTAATTCTATAAGCTTTATAATGCACACGCATAATCTTTTCATACTAGGGCTTTTCTCCTTTTAACAGTCCACATATTTCTATCGTATAATCAACTAAACTGTTTTTAACTTCTATACTAATATCATTTACAATCTATCATTTCTATCCTAATATCTCTAACTTTTATGTTTACACACGGTTTCATGTCATATCGAATTCTCTTCACTATCTTCACTATCATACATAATTCATCATATTATCGTACATTCCTCTGTAAACTATCGTAATCTTGGAAAAATATAAGGTATAAAATTGTCATGAAGTTGTTCCAGCAACTATCTAACTATACTACTTACGTCGAATAATTTGTGGTCTAGAATCTCTATATCTAGCCTACTTACGTAACTTTCAAATCGTACATTTTTCAATTACTCTGCATTAAATGCATTCGTTATCAATAACTTCTTTTACTCATTTTCACAATCAGTAGCTATTCTTTACTCTTTATCTTACAATTCATAAGATTTCTTTTTTAACGACCATTCTACTTTATTCTTAGCTTCACCTGGATATATATCAGCACTTCTTACTTCCTTATCTACATTATCTTCAAATCCCCTCTCAAAATAGTTTACATCTTTCTCCAAATAATTTACATTTATACTTTTAATTTCTTCGTCCTCTTTCATTCCAACAATTTCTTTCCTTTTCCTACGCTTCCAATTCTTTTTTATTGTAACAGTTGGTTTTCCCCTTCTAAAATAACACATAAAAAGTATGTGTTGTGATACAAAATTTTTAAATTTACTTTTATAGTTTAATATAAATCGTACTTCTACAATTAACACAAAATTAAAACAAGGTATCATAATTTCGAAACACCCAAATTATTGTCCTTCTTTATTTTAATTATCTAGTGAATAAATCGCATAGTTATAAATGTCCAGTTTATATTTTAAAACTCGAACAAGCTATCCAGAATTTCCACAAAGTATCTTCAAGGTGATATTAAATTGCGTGCTTTCGCGTACCTACTTGTTGAAGTTGTGGCTGTCGACAAGCCGAAGCAGTCGGCTCTTGATCATTCTAACGTTAACATGGATTAATTCATATCCAAGGCAGACTTGCGAGTTGCAATTTAGTTTTCAAGCAATCCGTCGATCTGTAGGTTTAGAAACTTATCATGGTTTGTAATTTTAACTTTTAAATAATTCAAACTACTTTTATTTTGTTTTTCTTAGCGCAACACTAAAGTACCAAAGCACTAAAGTTCTAAAGAACTAAATAAACAACACTTAAGAACTGAAACAATAATGGATGTATGAGACTGTTAATTCTACTGCGTGTAAGATTTATACGTTCCTCATGTTTCAATGTGGAAGCTTTATTTTAATTCAGAAGCAACACTTGAGAACTGATTAATGGTTATAAGAAGAAGTTAATTTATTTGCGTATAAAACGTTTACGCATTGGAAACTTATAATATGGTTCTAGCTTACGAGGCGTTGTTATAACAATGTAGACAACTGCTTTTTTCGTGTGTTTGTTCAATGTTGGAAGTCACATGTAGGTCGAGCTTGTTTGCTAATTGGTTTGTAAACAGCCATGCCCTGAATTCAAGGTCAATAAGTGATCTCCTTTTATTGAGACAATCATCTGTTCGACGTTCACGTCATGTTTAAACCTTAACCTTGGTAGTTTGAACCCATGGAAACTAACATCTTTGTAATAATATTTAATTCTGAACTTAAATTTTCAAACGTGGTTTTAGATCAAAATTGTGCTTTATAAAATTGTTTATCTACCAAAATCTTTATGAATTTACATTATGAATAATATAGTCATATACTTGCTTACACATGATAATTTTTTAACAAAGATTAAGTTTACTAATTTAAAAGATCTTATTACAAAACTAATTGTGAGTCATTTGGTCAGTACTGAAAAGGTGACAAAAAAGCTCCTAATTGTGATAATGATATTTATAGTGCCCATTTGCTTTAGAAGCTTTTTTTATTTAAATTGAACAAGATTAACAATATAAATATATAAAATTAATAGATCATTTAGAAAACTTATGGTAATTATTTGTCAGAATAAATCAGAAATATTTTGCAATTTATATATGTGTTGATACTTAACAGCTTTGATTTCTTTATTAACTTTGAAAAAGTTAACTACACTCAAAGAAGCACTTAAGAAATAGTGTTTATTTTGTTCATACTTATTACTGGATTCTATGAATTATGTATAAGCCAAAAGTGCATAAATTTAATAAGTAAAGTGTCCATGCACTATTACACAAAAGAAAAATATCATAGATGTACAATACGTGTGTGATTTATTGATTTTTTTATTTTAAGGCGCAAATTGCTGTCTCCAATATTATTTTACTTATTTTATTTTATTTCAGGCTAAACGTAGTACCATCTAAAAATATAAAATCTTACATTCCAATAACAGATTATCTTCGTTAAGGTTCCTGTATTTTTCTTAGCGATATCTCTTGTTTTTACACCTTACCTAAGTACAGTGGCGCCCTACCCATCCGTATTTATTTAACTACCCCCACTAATAGTCTCTCTAAACCGTTGAATAGAGTTCAGAGCTAGTACGGAAGTCTTCAAAAGTCAGTTGTGTTAATACGGATAAAACTACATCTTCTGCACGATTTTTGTAAGAAAAAATAAAGATCTTTTTAGAAAGTTGTACTATTGCCCAAGGCGTAGAGTAAAAATGAAGTTTCGTTATATCCGCATATTCAAATAAATGTTTCGAAAAACCAAACGCTACTTCTCCATATTTGTACATACGCCATTTTAAAATATCGATCTGATTTGATTCTCTAATCACAATTATACCAAATGAATTATTCAGTTCCTCTTTGCAAATTATTTCATCATTATTTAATATTCTACTACCTTTACTTAATTTATTCTTAAAAGCTGCATTCACAGAAAGTTTCTTTATCTCCTCTTCAGCATCTAAAATCATACTATTTTCTTCAATTTCGTCTATTATCTTCATCTCCTCAACACCATCTTCTGAAGTTTCCAATAATTCTGTCTTTTTCTCTAAAAACGATACAACTTCACTTCTAACTTCACCAGGACACTTAATACTTAAATTCTTATCTTCTTCCCTTTTCATCTCCTTCTCAAATTGATTCAAATTCATACAATCTCTTTGTACCTCTATATGGACTTCATCGTCCCATTTAATCCTTTCATCTCCCATATTATACCTTTCATCTTACTTATAGACTCCATTCCCAGAATGGCATCAACTCTTAATCCTGGCACTATTAAAAACTCTTGCTCAATTTCCATCTTTCCTAACTTAATATTCAGAATTATGATACTCTTGATAACTGAAAACTTCTTATTAATCGGCGATACTAAATTATTTCTTTTAATAGGGATAACTTTCTGCATTAATTCTTCTGAATTATCTTTAATAAAACCTTCACTTACTAATGTTGCTTCAGCTCCTGTATCTATCAGTAATTTTATCTTTTTTTTTCTAGTTGCAATTTTATTATAGGTACTATATCATTTTTTTCATTATCTTTTTTATCATTTTCCAACTGAAATTTTATAAATTCACGCGCATGTTCATATTTAGTAATTTCTATATTTTCGTCGCTTGATTTGTCTGCATCTAAAAATTCTGCCTACTCGACGTTCCAGGTTGATTAACTATTTCTGCATATGTCCTATTTTCGTTGCTACTATTTCGCTGTGCATTTGCCGTATTTTCACTTCTCTGGGTAACGGTTCTATTCTCAATGGTCCGTAATTCATTATTCTCCCTTCCCCCGTCTCTCCTAATGGCGTTTTCATTGTTTCCAATTGTTTCTTCGGCTATTCCCCTTTTCAAATGGTCTGCTTTAATATCTCTCTGGTCCATTATTCCTCTGGAATTTATATGTATTCATGGGGTTGCTACTTGGCCTGGTCTCCATCCTCCTTGGTTGACCCATGTCATCGTAACGTTGAAGATATTCTAAAAACACATCTCTATCAACAATATTCTGTAGGGCTATGCATTGCCTTACTTCTGTTTCGAAATAACCTGCTAAATACTTTATAATTTGCTTGTCCTCTAAAGGAGGATCAAGTTATTTGGCAACGCTAAATTTTTTGATCGCATACAATTCCCTTGTCATGCCTAAATCGCTATTATATTTGCCCATTAATAAATTATTTCTCACTTTAAATTGGTGGTTGTCTTTCCAAAAACGCTTTAAAAATTTACTCTCGAAGTCTTTAAACAAATTCAATTTATTTTCAATTAGTCCAAACCAAATTTCGGCGCTACCCCTCAACATAAACCTCACAATAGTGAGTAGTTGCTTATAATAATCATCATGTTTAAGTACAGTTATTTCTTCGTCATTAGTTTTCCATCTTGGGTCTGATTAGACACTCACCTCCATTGATTTTTATTCTGAACTAACCTACACATTTCCCTGAAATTGCCACAGTCTACATCTTTCACTATCTATATGCAATAGTTTAACCTAGGTCTACCTCTACTTCTATTTTTTTTTATCTCTGTTTTTAAATATATTCCGCACTATTCCCTCATGCCGTAGTATGTGGCCTATCATCCCATCTCTCCTATTTTTTACCGTTATCCACATATTTCTTTCTTCCCCTACCATTTCTAATACCTCTTTGCTATTAACTTTGTCTGTACATGATATCCTTTCAGCCGTACAGTGCTGTGCTCCACACATGTTTTAAGCAATTTTTTCCTTGTTTCCATGTTTGTTGTCTTTAAACACGGTAGTTGCTTTTTCTTGTTAAATGTAGCACAACCTTATACCATCTTTGTCTTATATCTTTCAAGCTTTTCTCATCTTGCCTTATTTGGCTTCCAAGGTAGCTCTGAATCGCAAAATGTTCCCAACTCTTATTCTGAACTTTGCGATCGCATCCCCCGGAGTGGTTCCTTCCCCGAGATTCTAATGAGGGACTATTATATCTCCGTGATCTTTTATCGCAAAGAATGCCATCATGTTTATTACAATTTAAGTACGCTGTGTATTTGGGAGATAATGTGGTGTTTCTCGTTGCCTTCCACATCGCGGTAGTGTGTCTTAGAATGCCATACCGACCCCCATGGTCTCTGCCAATCTAAGTACCAAAAGAGCCGTTGCCCTCCTTCGGAGACCTGTCTTAGTCTGGCTCTTGACTAAAGACCCTACCACTTTGGTTAAACCTGTAGTTTGGCTTTTTAGCCCAATAGAACACGCAAGCCATTCCACATGTTCTAGTAATCTAGAACTTCGTCAAGATATGAGGAACTGGTTGTTATCTATCAACCTTCAATTCAATTTAGTTATTTATTGTCGAACCTTACTAATAAACCGACATGTTTAACTTTCGCACTTTTTCACATGTGCCTAGATCTGTTAATTACATTTAATCATAGCAGAGATTCACCGGAACTGTTTAATTGTGATGCAGCACGAGATAGATTTTGGGCCTCTTGCAGCGGCTTTTTAAAAAGGCTTCTCCCAAAAACTCTTCTATCAATTTTATTAAAACAGAATTACACTGGAATTTAGTAAGTAGTTGCGTTATATTGATTAACGTTTAAGAATCAAAGTTACTTTTCACTAATTAAATTAGTTATACTTAATTGAGTAGTTTGAACAACCAACAATGTTGAAGTTGTGAAGCTTTAGACTGACTGGCCATCTTGAGTTCCTGAGGATTTTTATGCTATCCCTGCCCCTCACATTGCTTGTGGAAACTGCGGGGCTCATGTCTGCCATTTTCTTTATACAATACAAGTATTACTGCTTAGTAATCTTAATTCTAACAATAAGTTTTTATAATCTATTGTGACCTGCACCTGCAGCGTCATGTTACGTTTGGAATAAAATGTATTCACATCCGTTCTCATGTCTGGTTTGTGAACTTTCATTAACCTTTTGTAATATGTCCTTCAATTATACATTGTTGCATCTAACTTAAGTTTCAATAATTCTGTTTGATTACACATATATCCTAATTTGGGGGATATGTAACTCGCGTAGTAACATAATATATCCAATACCCAACTCACTCCTAAATTTTCTTTGTTCCATATTATTACGTGTTGAATGAAGTGGTGTTTTGCAGCGATTCGTAAGTCTCTGTCACTTATTTATATTATTTTAATAATTGTTATTATTACGCATCTAGTCCTGCTATCCAAGGTATTTTATATTTCTGAATATTGCATTCACGCATTTAACATAGCTCAATCAGTAATTATTCTCTCCTAAAATTAAAGAAAATATCTAAATCGATGCATTCTGTACACTTCTTTAATTGATTTACTTTTGACATTATATGAGAGTATAAGGGAATACGTTCCTACAAATTGGAGACACGTTTGTGTCACACAAGAAAATCAATACGCAGCAACGGAACTCTGAAATAAATTTTCATCAACAAGCGAATGAATGCTAATACCTTTTTTAAATAGATTAGGTTGGTATAATTACGGGTTAACAGCAGGAAACAAGGTAACACTGAAACTCTTATTCTTCTGCTGAATAATTGCGTCGTAATGACCCACGTTCAACCTCCAACTGTAGGATTATATTTATTCCGAAAAGGTATTTGTTTGTGGTGCTGATGTTCGTTTTAATATGACGGATGATTTCCTAGAAAGTTTTTTATTTCCAGGCCTATATTTCCAGTAAAACCCAAACTTGCTACAACTATGTACTACACTACTAAACACCAATTATTTCTTGAAATTTAGAAACTTTGTCAAGTCTCATTTTGACACACATATCCTTTTTGCTGTTCAATTCTCTATAAATAGAGTTATCATAAGTTTTTGGTTAAATTAAGCACCTTTTTTTAACATCTGCCTGACTTCATGTTGGAAATGTTATAATGAGCTTCTGTCGATCGTGTAACAATCGTACGCTATTGAAAACTTGACTTGCAAGTCAAACAATCGTGCAGCTTTTGTAACGCAAGTGCGTTACTTAAGCAAACATTAGCTAATAGACATGCGGTAATTAAATTCTGTTAGGTGAACGGGAATTTTGTAAGAAAACAGTATGTAAAATCTATAGAAACTCGGTAGTTTACTTTGATAACGTTGTAGTTATAGTAGTAATTGCTATCTGAAAGATTGATTGTTAAAATACATACTAATGGTTTTATTTAAATTGAGCATGCAAAATAATTAGGGCAATGCGTCTAGAGTAGCATTTAGAATCAGCTGCAGTCCACAGCAATATATCACACCTTCATGCCGAGAAAAATCTTAAATAGGCTCCATTATCTAAGTCTAACTCGATATTTCCGTTCCAGTACAGGATTATAAGCACATTGTTTGGTCTTTTTTTGTTAATATTAAAAGTAGTTAAAGCCGACCATGCCTATCCCTTCTTGTTAAAATCACCTTGATAAAAGATGCTTGTTTAAAAAGGCATCACGCAACCGCCACGATTCTGGTACGTGTTAAAAGTGCGGGCTATGACGGGTTTATTCCATTCTCAACTTTTAAAAACGAAAAGGGAGTTCTCTGAGAGCCGTCGATTCGTAATGATGCATTAGACTTTGCATCTTCAATAGTTTGCTAATCATGTTAATAAATAATAATATTGTTAAGTAACGCGGACGAAAGTGCATTTTGCGTGTGTTGTGTTTTAATCAAATCACAAATGTTTTAAGTGATGATAAACATTGGATTATTGTGCAATTTGAATTGTTAGAACAGGCGGAGTAAACCGGCAATGGCTTTGATTCAACGCAGTCCACGTAATATCTCGTTATTGGAACCAGTTCGTAAATATTAAATACTAACAGGTATGTTAATTTATGCTATAAAATTGGCGGCAACCTCAATAGTATGTACACACATCTTTATCTATAAATCGGTTGGTGTCATTTGAACGTAGAAGATTCAGTACTTTTATAATCGAAAAATATTTGATTAACTTCTCGCATATACAGGGCAGTGATGTAAAAATATGGTATCGAATTTTTTTGAGTATTAAACCAACGGTATAATACCATATTTTGGGTGTAAAACGGTCTTTCACTTTTTTAAACAATTTTATTAAGAACAAACAGAACGAAAATATGTTACAGTAATGATTATTATGTTCTATTTTATCATTATAAAATGTCTTCATCTTGCTTTATCTTTTTCCACGTCTTCAGATTCAAAGACTTTCTTATCCTCAGTAATAGAACTATCACTGTCTGCTGTTTTCTCTACTTTCTTCATCTGTACTTTCTTCTTCTTCTTCTTCTTCTTCATCTGAGTTAAAATGTCATGCTCTAATCCACGACCACAACTGTGAGTACTTTGACTAATATGTTTTGGATTATGCTTTATGAAAACAAATTTTGAAACAGTCACATTTATGAGTCTGTTTTGCTTTGCAGTATGAACTTGTCTAAATATAGAAAAACTTTTTTCAGGAAAAGCAGACGAAGGAGGACATTGAAGTGTTGCAACCGCAACTTTTGCTAATGCGTAGGTTCTACAAATACCTTTCCACCAAGTTACCGCATTAATTTTGGTTCCGTCTGTACGCGGTTTAAGACTATCCCATACAACAGGCTTTGTCCATAAACCTTCTTTGGTTCTGTAAAGAGCAAAATCTGAAATAATATCACAATCATTCAGAGATGTGCCTGAATATACAGGTTCTGGATGTATTAAATTGTTGGACAGATTTGCAATATTCAACTGTTATTCTCCCCTATGAGGAGCGGTTACCCTGTGTCGAATTGCACTGGCCTCTTTCTGTGGCTGAAGGTCACTAAAAAGAGGTTTCTTTCGGACTAACTCGGCGTCTATTCCTGCGGAGGCCTGAAACATGCAGGGCGGGGTCTAAAATTTACTAAGCAAATTTACCGCTGACCTGATTGACATAAAACTAATATGGCGCCACTGCGTCTGATACAAAAAGTTGGTAATTTAAGGGATAACGCAGAAAACCCTCAAATATTTGCTTTAACACTAAAACCTCAGATCTCAATAAATAGAACACTGCTGCTAATAGCACGAGACCTGTAATAAATGCCAGATTATAATTATCAAAAAATAATAGGCGCTCTCTTTGTGTCCTCAAACAAAACAGACAATCCCTAATAGATCATGTCATCAATAGGCAAATCATTTGACCTTTGTACCATTAATTATAAACGTGAATCCATAAGGAAACAAACACGCTAACTGAATGTTTCTTTATGAATTTCTCTTGTTATTTACAGATACTTTTCACAAAATTTCAAACTGTTATAGACAAATGGAATTAATCCTTTCACTACTGAAATGATTCTCCCTTTTTTATATTGATTTACAATGCAAATTTAGTAGTGCTTTCCACTAATTTATTACTGAAATACTAAAAGTTACTGGACCATCTGATCAAAGATCTTTGATAAGGGTGCACACAACTAAAAAATGTAAACAGCGCAATATATGTAAATATTGTTAAAGCTATTTCATAAACAAATTCATTTTATGCATAAGTTTAAATTAAGTTTCTCAATTTACAGTTATAAATCGACCAAAGTCAAATTTGCTTTTGAATTTACTTATTTTTATAAATTTAGAATTTTAGTGAAATGTACGAACTGTACTCATATTATATTATAGACTAAATTTATTCGATTAGCTATAATTAAAATCTCAAAATCAAACTTCTGCCCTATCAATCAAAATATAATTTCTAAACACAAGGAGATGCTTGCCCTCTACCATGTGAACGACGACGTATTCATGCCAAAAAAATAGTTATCTACTCAACATAAATTTCTTCTTTTTAATGGGTATAGGTGTAAACACATTACCTACGTCCTAATAGAAGCGGACCTGGACCTGATGCTTTGTCCTTGCGCTTACCGATCAAAACATCTGTTTCCCTCATACTCCGGCGAAATTTATTAAACTGTACCAATATGTTTGAATTTCAACATAACCCTAACGAATGGGATATCTTTCGTTGGATGTAAAACGACCAATTTTATTACATACGTCGAATTTTATTAAATAGCTGCACTAACTAACAAGAACGAAGAATTTCTCAGCATATCATATTTAATTTCGTAGAATAAAATTCCACAGAATATTAAAACTTGCAACATAAAAAAATCTTCTATCGAAGTTCGATAAGCCCCAAAGCTCACAAAACTGACAAAGCTCGCATCAGCTTATAAACCAAAAGAAAAAATAATCGCTAAAACAAATTTGAATAAATTTTCTTGTTTTAATACATTTATACCAACCAATTTTAAACTAAAGTATGTGTATATTGACATCTATTATAGTAGCACATCACCACTATTTTAATAGAAATTCTCATTGCCCACGCCAAACGCAAAATCATTGTCTTTCTTGCACAAAATTATTATCGCTTATTCTGACTACATCTGGAATGCAAGTCCTTAAAAATACGTATATCTGGTAACGTTATTTCCTGTATGAGTGGGGGGTATAAGCTATGTGCAACATTAGCAGCGCCTAATACGTTCTGCAGTATGTTTTATTGTGACGTTTTCCATTGAATAAATATTTTTAATGCGGTCGTGCACGCATAACAAATTTTATTGAAATGAACCGTGGAAATTTGACAGGGTTCAATATATTTCACTGAATTTACACTCTCGCCCTCACGCAGCAATTTTTCCATAGCGCGAGGATCTAATAAATGAGCTGCCCGGTGAATATCAGTTAATGCCACGTCTTTCCGTTTTTTGAGACGCCTAATAATAAGACTTTCCTCTGCTTTAGTTCCTGGAGTATAAGGCAAAATTTTTTTAAATAGAGTTTCTAGTTCAAAAAATGCTTCTACCACAAGTGAGAGATAACATTCCTCTGACTCTAACATTGCAATCCACTTAGTTATTGATTTTAGGAAAGTGTAAACTAAATTCACTCTGCACCAAAATACTTCATTATCTAGAAGTTTCAAATTCCAAAATTGTTGACCCTTCATTTCAAATTGCAATTCATTTCAAGGTATACTCATTATCCAACAAACTTTGTAAACATTGTACAATGGAACCCCAGCGGGTACTTACAGGAAGTTTTAATTTTCTTTTTGTAGGTAAAGGTCCTTCAACTTTTACAGAAGTAGAACTAGCTGAGGTGCAGTCGCCAATATTATCATTTTGAAATTTGTTGGCTAAAGAATTTAGTAAATGGGAATTACTTTTGTCTTTTACAATAGATTTTGGAGAATTATGCAGATCATTAAAGGTCTTTAATTTCATTATGTCACCATAGTGTCAATCTAGCATTCAACGACCGCCATGATTTTATAAATGCTAAGGACTTATGATCACTGATCACGGTAACTTCTCTGCCCAAAACAATTTCCGCAATGCAAAAACTACGTGTAGGGCCTCCTTCTCAGTCACCGTTATCTTAATTCGGGAAGACCTACTTGCGAAAACAACTATGCTTCCCCCCACCCCCCAAACTTTCTACTACAAACAAGCGCCTATAGCATAACCTAAAGCATCAGTTTGCACAAAAAATCTTCTTTTCATATCAGGATGCCTAAGAAACACAGGCTTGCTTAATTTTTACGAATGCATAACCTTCCTGTTTGCCACATATCCACGGTTGTTCCTTTTTTAGAACACGTACAAGTGGGATCGCATATCTGCAAAATTCGGACAAAGGCGACGATCAAAATTGACGAGTCCTAAGAATGATTTCAAATGTTTAACATTTCAGGGAACTGACAATTTCGAAACAGAAGTACCATTTCCTCCCTGACAACTTCAGTCTTATCAGAGTCCTGAAACTTAATAATATTTTCACATAAACCAACTTTCTTTTTACCGAAATGCAACATTTCCGGAGTGTATCCCGTGCAACTGTGTTGCACCTTCGACATTCCTCACGCAACTAGCCCATTTTGTGTGTTTAGCAAAACAAAATGACTTAAGAAGGCGTCTTGTCTCCCTTGCGGAAAATACAGCAAGGTGTGGGATATCTGGATGACTAGATCAGACAGCGTTCTACCCCACTACTTACTTATAATTTGGCTGCCATTGTCGGTTAATATAGCCCTAGGCTTACCTACTCGTTCCATATACTTCCTCAAACAACGAACAACTATTACCGTTGAAGCTCTTTTCAACTGATGCAACGCAACGTATTTGCTAAATGCATCAATAAACGCTAACAAATACATACAACCCGAGGTATATTTTGGCAGAGGACCTATGAGATCCACAAATACTACCTGATTGGTTCCATTCGGGATGACACTATACATTTCACCAACTAAACGACAAAATAATTTTGTTTGCTGACATAATTGGCAGCCTGATATAATTTATCGAATATAGCGAGTTACATATCCCCCATATTAAAATGTATATAAAATTAAACGCATTTAGTATGTCTTAGTAATTGCATGTTACATTGTATTAGATGAAGGTTATAATTAAAGGTTAATCAGAGTTCATATCAGAAATAAGAAAGGAAGCAACTACTTTATATTCCAGACGCAACCTGATACTACAGGTGCAGAAATAATGAATTGCAATAAAGCAATCTTAATTAAAATCACTTAAAATAAGACATTGTACGAGTATCAAGAAACTGCAGACAGCAGGACCTGCACTTTCCCACACGATGAAGTGAGGTCAGAGGCTTCATAAGTACTGCAAGGAGCTCCTGATCGTCAGTCAATCTTCGAACTTCATAACTTTAACATTGTTAGTGGTTCAAGCTACTCACCGTAATTTTTAATTATTAATTATTGATTTATTGACTTCAAGTATTTTTGTCAATTTCAATTACTTAATGTTTAATGAATATAAACGTCTAAGTGGTTGTAACAGAAATAAGTAATTTTTTGTAATTAAATAAAGAAAAATAAATTTGATAAAAGAGTTTTTGGCGGCAAAACGTTGTAAAAAGGCTCAAAACCTATCAGCGGCGCATTTTAGAAAAGTAATAAAATTCTTGTAGGAATTGGAAAAAATTTTCCGCTCCGAAATGTCCATTTGATTCATGTTTCTCTCGCACTAAGAGCATAACGTCCTTAATCGAAATGTAAATCTTATAACCAGGATAGTTCAGAGTACCTTTTCTAAATAACACACCGTTATGTAAAACAAACCAGTCTTTAACCCTAGAATCAGTTCCTCCCTCCAAACGAAATCGGATCCTCTAACAACCATTATCGTCCTCCTGAGAACCGAGTATATTCTTAAAACTATTTCGTACCATTTTAAACATTTCCAAACGCTTCACCGTTGCGACTTCTATTTAGAGGTTTTCGGGAGCCTCAATTTTTTCCTTCCCCTACCTCAGCGGATATCTAGACAAAGCATCGGCAATTTTATTTGCAGATCCCTGACAATATTCAAACGTCGTCGTTATACTTTTGAATAAATAACACCCATAGTGTCAATCTAGCATACAATAACCGACATGATTTTCTAAATGCTAAAGATTTATGGTCACTGATCGTGGTAACTTCTCTACCCTAAACAAACACGCGCCATTTCCGCAATGCAAAAACTACGGGGCCTCCTTCTCAGTCACTGGTTATCTTAATTCGGCGGTCCTGTAAAGACGTATTTGCGAAAACAACTATGTGTGGTACTCCCTCTTCATCCTTCTAATACAAACAAGCGCCTATAGCATTACCTGAAGCATCAGCTTGCGCAAATAAATCTTATTTTTATATCAGGATGCCTTAGAAACACACAGTTTACAAAGGCTTGTTTAACTTTTTAGAATGCACAATCTTCCTGTTAGCCCCATATCCACGGTAGCTTCTTTTTTAGAAAATGGAAAAGTGGGATCGATATATCTGCAAAATTCGAACAAAAGCGACGATCAAAATTGACGAGTCCTAAGAATGATTTCAAATGTTTAACATTTTTGGGCCAGGGAATTTAGTTCTAAAAATACTCTTGTTTCAAAACAAATTTTCTTTTGCTTTAAATAATAATTTCTCGAATTTTGAAAATAATTTCTCTTAATACATAAGTAAATTATTTTCATTAAATGGCATAAAATTGCGATAATAATAGTTAAAATTTGTACATACATAAATAATAATCAAAAATTCTTTCTATTACTAGCTAATATTAGTAAATTTGTCAAAAGAATAAATTGATCTTAAGGAAAATAAACTTACGTTAGTTTTTTTGTCGCTTTCATGGACTCTGTCAATTTGTACTTCGTCCACGTTGGTTTGGTTTGGATTCGATCAATGCTTGTATCACTTCCAAGGCTTGTTTGGTTGGATTTGATCAATGCTTGTATTTCATCCAACTTTGTTTGGGTTCTGCCAAATTGGGAACTGAAGTTCCAGACCATCAGTTCTTCGAATTCGGGCTTCCTTAGTGACCTTTTGACATCCATACGGCTGCGCCAGTTACGTTTCGGGCCTTGGGAGCTGTCTTTTTAAAAACTTCGTCCACTTCTTCGTAACAACATTTATTTACTTAAACAGAAATTATAATTGAATTTTGACAAACTGGTTTAAAATACTCTAAGTCGAAATTTAAATAATAAATGTAGTTTAATATTTTGACTAGCCTAAGCAAACTGCAATGTTAAAGCTGAAATACTGTACACTGACTGACTGGTCTTGGGGCTTCCTGAGTATTTATGTTGTCCCTGCCTCTCACAATTCTGTGGGAACTTGCACAACTCATGTCTGTTTATTTCTTAATACTATTTATAATACATTGTAACAATCTTACTTTCTAGGTAGTCACGGTTCTTGACCATCTGTGACCTGTCACCTGCAGTATCACTATCGTCTGGAATACAATTTATTGCATCCGTTCGCATGAACTGTTAATAACCTTTTTATATTTATCCTTGACTTACTTTGTTGTACTTGACTTAATAATTTCCTAATGATTTTTAATAATTGTCTATTAGATTGATAGATGGAATTACCCAACCAAGTGTTAGAAGGGTCAATGGGTTTTACTAAAGAATATCAACAATTTTCAACTTGAAAAAAGAGAGACATACGTATAGAATATTTTATTCAGTAACAAAAACTTTTTATTATGACATTGCTAATTAAAAAAACAGTATGGTAACTTGATACACAAACATCATGATAATTTTATAATAAGCGTTGTATATCTAACACCAAGTACATCCGATCCCAAAATCATGTGCAGCACCCGTATAAAGCTTCCTACTGAGGTAGACAGTCCAAAAGGTAGTACATTGTACACATAGGTGTGACCTTCAAATGAGAATTCCGTATATTTTTGGTGATATCTTCGCGATCGGTACTTGCCAATACGAGCTCGTAAGATCAACGGAGTTGATACATTGACCTGGATTAAAGTCGTACAATAATTCTCTAGGATTTGGCGGAATCGCCATATCCTTCTCCATTCTTTTATTTATATACGTGTCATCAAGACATACTTGCACTGACCCATCCTTTTTACTAACAGTAATTAGCGGACTAACATATTCTGTCCGGTGCATTTTGATCAGCCCCCACTCTCCACTTCTTTAATTTGCCTTTTTGCCTTCTCGCGAAAAGCGCAAGACATAGGATACTGTTTATAATAAAAAAGAGTCTTATCTTTTAGCTTTATCTCGTGTACATACCCCTTAATAAGCCCCGGCTGATTTGAGAAAGTACTTTTATACTCAAACAATAACTTTTTAATTCCTCTTTTTGCTCCATAGAAAACGATTCTGCCCTACTGGTTACCTCAATAATTTCTTTTTCAGAATACGAGACTGGAATCTTTTTTCTCCCTTTTAGTCTCATAGTTTCATCGTTTATTTCTGTAACTGAAATGTTTACCCCTGAGTTAGGTTCGAGTACAAATGTGGCTTCTTGTAGACCTTTCAAAAAGTTTCTTCGAACCGTATTTGCTGAGAAGTCTATTGAGACTCCCCAGCCCTGCATCCAATCACAACCTAAAATAATATCTCTGACCAAATCAGGTACCACCAAAAATGAATACTCAAATTTCATTCCTCCCATACTTACTGATAAACAAACTTGCTCCCTAACTTTATACTTTTATTACCCCAAGCTTCCGTGAAAGTAGCACTTCTGCACGGTACTAGCGGTACTACGCAATTATTCCTCTCTAATTTTTTAAAAACTTGTCAGAGATTCCTGTTATTTGCGAACCCGATTCAACTAATGGCATTGCCTTAACATTACCACAAACTACCATATCCACAATAGGTACTAAAGCGACAGATTTAGTACTCTTGCTCCCCATTTTCTTCCACCCAATCATTTGAATCTGAATTAAAAATTGTTCATACTTCCCTCTAATCAGAAGAACTAGGACCAATGTCAAAACGACTATTATCCTGACGATTCTGTTCACGATTTTCCGCCCACCAATCTACTCTATATTGGTTTATATTAGAAACCTGAGCAGAATTTTTTCTATTAACATTACGCCGAAAATGATTTTGTCGGTTATTACTAATATTAACTTGACGATTACACTGATTATTAGGAATTTCGTCGTAAGTAGTATCAATTATGCGTAAATGCGTTTCGACTTCTTCAATACAAAACAACTCAGAATTTAAAATACCCCGTTTTATGTCTACATCGAAGTGATTTACCATCAAATTAATTAGCTCCCGTTCGGGAAACTGTTGTGTTAAGTATCTTGCTTCCTTAATGATACGCAAAAAATAATCGGTCCTAATCTCATATTTAACTTTACAATGAGTGTCTCTTTCCTGTTCTACACTCCAGAAACGTGTTAAAAATTTCTGTTTAAAAGCTTCGAATGACAAAAATTCCTTAATTTCTGCTGAACCCTTCAAACCGTTCAAACAATTTACTGCAAAAAATACCCGCTTTTCATATGGCACGCCTGCCTCATTAAACATATCCTCTAATTTCCTAATAAATAACACTGGATGTAAAACAACGTTTGGTGAAAAGTGTAGGTTCATTCCGCCAACACCTTTCCAAACTGACACATAACTGCAATTTTGACTCACAATAGGAGCTACATGCGCACGAGTCCCTAAACTATCCCCCACGTTCTCAACATCTTCATCATTTTTATCACTTAATACTCTTTTTCCTTGCAAGGCTGATGAAAGTTCAGAAAAACCTTCATTCAAATCAACATTTAAATTCTTAAAAGCGTTTTCTATTCAGCTACCTAATACGTTGGATAAAATGCTTTTTTATTTCGCTCATCATAGTTTTAAGAAAACCATTTAAATTCCCTTCTTCTGAATCACCAACCACATTCTTTTTACTTCTAGGCATGATAAATTTTTTTAAAGATCACCCAATCACACCGTTATCTTGCCCTTAAAGGTTGGGCTCCAAATGTGAGGGTCTCGATATTAATGCCCTTGAGACACTATTAATTATCACAGGGGGTGAGTTAAAGCAAGGAAAACAATTGAGTGGCCTGATAGTTTCTTAATTAAAGAACTCAAACGATGCGTAACAGTCTACAGGCGGCTTAAATAACTGTAGGACATAATTATGTATTACTACAATAGTTTACACAACTAAGTGACAACTGGGCCGTAGTAATTGTAAAACCAAATCCTTACCTCAATGTTAATAATGTTAGTAGCTAGAGCATCAGCATTGCACACAACTACAACACGTCAAAAGTGCAGTTTAACACAAGTAAATTGTAATCAAAGCATTTAACATCATTTACATTTGTATCTGCCGGTTCACGATTCTGATCCACAATCAATACGCTTCAGATAAAGTAGATTTTAAGTTTACTGTACAGGATGCAACAGCAGCGTGTAATTAAGCCATTAATTTACCTGCTACAATTACCTACAAAACCAAAGTACCACACTACTAATAATAATTGTTTACACTTGTAAATGATTATCGTTTTATATCTCTAAATAACAATTAAGTACATCAATATCTTTAAAACCGCTACACTTCTCTGACGTTTTAAAACTGTTAGCCCAAAACAACCTACTTACGTTAAGTAAATATTCTAACAATTATATATATATATATATATATATATATATATATATATTTCTGTGTAAATTGTATTTAAAAATTGATTAGATAAGTCAGGTAATAATTTATGGCAGGTTACCGCATGTAAAGAAAACTCATTAAAAATTGGAGAGGATTTCCAATACTCTAGTGTAGCAATTAACAATTTTAAAGTTACAGAATTAATTTTGCTTCATTTTTAGCGTATGTAAATATTTTCAAAGAACGTTCAGGATACTAGGTAGCATAATCTTTTAATTAGTAAATACCAATTAAAAATAACAGGGATTATAAATGTAAATTTTCTTAACGTAGAGTGTAAAAAGTGAGCACTTTTAGATTATAGCAGATTGGATGTGTAGTAGTCAACAGATTTTTAGATTTTTTAGCGTAAAAATCAATAATTCTAAGGTCATAATCAAGGAAGGTGAAATATTAATATTCATAAATTAACAAGAGTTATAGATGTAAATATTCTTTGCATGCATCTTTTATCATATTTCAGTAAGAAGCTTTAACTTTTGTGTAGCATTTCAAAGTTATAGCAGAAGAAAAGTAGTTATAACGTATAGTGTTGAAAACCTGTCAGTTAACGAATTGGAAAATATCGGTCAAGGGTTTTCTGGTAGTGAAGTGGTAAACAAGTTCAACCGTCGCTCTAGCGTGCACAAAATAACATTCGATTTTGTGAAAAGTATTTGACAGTTTAACAGACAGGGATTAATATAAGATAAGGAGAGATTATTTTTAACATGCATTAGAATGGGATAAAGGATATATGTTAAGGGTTTGTTTGACTTGAAAGAAACAATGCGACACGGAGAAATTAAAGTCTTTAGGTGCAAGTGAGAGGCAGAGTGTTTGTATAGACATCGTTTTAAAAGTGGAGTGAGAAATATTGTACAAAAGGTTGTAGTCAAACTGTTAATGAGAAACAGAGCAAAAGTACTAGACTACGTGTTTATAAGAGTAAGATGAGGTTATTTTGTATGTGGAAGTTATAAAGAGTGTTTCTTTCCTGTTCTACACTCCAGCAACGTGCTAAAAACTGCTCTTCGAAAGGTTCGAATGACGAAAATTCCTTAATTTCTACTTAACCCTTCAAACAATTTACTGCAAAAAATACCCGCTTTTTATATGGTACTCCTCATCAAGCATATCCCCTAATTTCCTAATAAATAACACTGAATATTGAACACCGTTTGGTGAAAAGTATAGGTTCATTCCGCTAACATATTTCCAAACTGATACATAACTGCGGTTTTGTCTCGCAATAGGAGCCACATGCGTCTGAGTTCCTAAACTACACCTCCCCCCCCCCTTCACATTCTCAACATCTTCATTATTCTTATCACAAACCTTTTTCTTGCAAAACTGATGAAAATTCAGAAAAGCCTTCATTCACATTAACATTTAAATTCTTGAAAGCGTTTTCTATTCAGCTACCTAATACGTTGGATAAAATGCTTATTTATTTCGCTCATCATATTTTTAAAAGAATCATTTAAATTCTTTTCTTCTGAATCACTAACCACATTTTTTTTACTTATAGGCATGATAAATTTTTAATGGTCACTCAATCACACCGTTATCTTGCCCTTGAAAGTTGGGCGCCAAATAATGTAAGGGTCTGGATGTTAATGACCCTGAGACTATTAATTATTACAGAGGGCGAGTTAAGGCAAGGAAAACAATTGACTGGCCTGATAGTTTCTTAATTGAAGAACTCAAATGATGCACAAGAGTCTACAGGCGGCTTAAATAACTGTAAGCTATAATTATGTATCACTACAATAGTTTACACAACTAAGGGACAACTGGGCCGTAGTAATTACGGATGTTTTATACATTTCTACAACGCTGATACAGCGTAAATTTAAGTTTGGAATTTGGCACCAACTTAAACTTGTACCCGTTCCGTCAACATTTATGGAATGGTGACTTTTGTGCAAACAAACAAGTTCTTACTTAATAAATTTCGCACTTGCATAAATGATACTATTCTAAAATATAGAGAATTACGTACCAAATAAAACGAAGGTACAATTTATCCGAATCGAATTGATACTACAAATTTATATGCGCCCGAAAAATACATTGAAATGTATTGCACGCCACTGCAAATGTTTTAGCAAATTTAATTGAAATACTAAACTAATTAGTTTTGCATCAGATACAGTAATTTTATTAAAGGAGTGTTCTAATTTTCTAGGAGGTTGGAAAAATATTCAAAACTTTAGGGAATGTTATGGACTGCAGTAGAAATATTGTATATTGCATGTTAATACCAACAATATGAACCTATACTCAGAGTAGCAGTAAAATCAATTTTCTGAACACGCATGAAAAGCTACTGGCTTTCGCATGTTTAGCTTGCTAAGCATGTGACACGCCATAATAATTTTTAGGAATTGAATGTTTTATATATATGTATAGGTAGCAAAACAAATTCAATTCTCGTTTTGTTAAAGCTCTTAGTACTTAAATATTTTGGAAAATCTGGAAAATTCCATAACTTTGTAAAATTCAACTGCCATCAAACTTTTACAAATTTTCCTGATACGTTCATATGTGCATAGAGCCCTTGTGATGGCGTCTTGTTTCTAACGTTAGTGAAATGAAACCTATATGTAACCAAAATTCTCGGCTCCTGAACACATAGTGAAACGTACATTCAACTTAGTAAAATATCTGTGCTAAGGACATTTGATAAATGTCGATAGGTTGTGTCTAGGTCATATCAAAAGAACAATTTTTTACACAGTTTGCAGTATCGAATTTCTAGGTACCTTTAATAAAGATTGCCTTATAGGCAGCTACTGGTAGTACGATTAAGGTAGCAACTAATGTAAAAATCTTTAAAAAGATCCACAAGCAGCAATATAAATGGACAGCAATATAAATGCCAGCATATTCTTATATGATTTCTAAGCTACGGTCATGAATTAGTCATAACATCTTACTCTTTTTGAATAATATGGCATGCTACCATAAGAATATTCTCTTTTGCCCTCATACCAGTATGGTCAATCTACTTATAAATATATACTAATTAGTATATAATATATATATTGCTATGATAATAGGGTAGTTTAAGGGTAGATTAAGTTATAGGGGTCGTAGGATAAATATAAACAACTTTAACTTTGAGAAAATCAAATAATTCCAAAAATTATGAGAGTAAATCGACTATTCTACATAATGTCAATTAAGAGGACGCTATATATAAAAGATATGTGACTAAATATATAAAAACACAAATATGTTTAAGTATAGTTTACAAGTAAAGATAAGATTTTAAAACGCAACAAATTGCATCAAAATTAAATTACCGGGAAACATAGATAAATTGGCATTCCAAATATTAAACAATTGCGTCGAAAATATCAACGTTAACGCATTTTAAATAATTAATTATTAGAAAATTGTTATGTGACTAAAGAAGAACACATTTGTTCAGAAAACCAACATTCTGTGGCAAACGAATAAACACCAGGCGGTTCAATTATATAATAAATTGACAAACATCGAATACGTGACTTGATGAAAAGCCAAAAGTTGGAAATCCTAGGATAATACTGCAATATGCTGAACGATTACGTGAGAAATAGAGCATTCGTCAAAGATTTAAACTAGGTAATTTGTAAAAATTCCGAGTTCTGAAGATAAGGCAAAGTACCAGCCTTGATTGTAGACACGCCAATGAAAACTATTGGAGGAAGGACTTATATATACGATAGAAACTAAACAACTTATTAGTCTATATTCAACTGAGCAACAACTATGTTCGAAAGTGGTAAAAACTCACGTAACTAGTGAAATCAAAAGTAAATAAATGAAATTTAAAAGTACAAGAATTTTGTGCAACGAAATATCAGCCGATCTACAGATAGACGTAAGTTAAACAACTTAATTAAATTCATTTCAAATATTAACAAGACACGGCTCTAATTTGGGACGTATTTTAATTTGGTGGTACTCTAATTTGGAATGTTTAATTATGGACATACTTTATTTTGGTGACACTTTAATGTGGGACGTTTAATTTTGGTGATATTTTGATTTGGTGATACTTTAACTTTGGACGTACTTTAATTTGGTACGACTTTAATTGGAAGCGATTTTTATGGGAGGCGATTCTTATATGGGGACGGCATTTTGTTGATGCCAATTTTGTGGAGACAATTTGGTTGATGTCTTAACGCAAACATAAAATACTAAAAAGAAAAAGTGTAAAGCGGAGACAGAAAGGGGTTGCTGATCATAGACTAGGATGGAACACCAGAAACCATTCCAGCTTAGAAATTTTTAAAACACTTTATTATTGAAAGACTGTTTCCAATTTAATATTTGCTATACATTGTATATTTGTAAGTCATCAAAAAGGTCACTTAAAAAATATGAAAACAAGGGAAGGTCTAGGAACGTTTGAAGGTCCTCAATGTAATTAAAAGATATTTTTGCTGGATTTCAGAAAAGCATAAATCTGGTAAATGTAGATATTTTGTATAAATAGGAACATTTTGAGTTTTGTACATATTATCAATTGTTATATTGTGTGTTCTAGAATTACTTGATTTGAATTCAATAATATTTATTCAGTAAGCTAGTCGGGGGTAAAAGCCTAAATTAATATTTTATATCAAGAGGCGAATAGCACAGTAATAAGGCATATCACAGCAATTTTATTGTACACCCAATCGTGGGGCAAATATCACAGCAATTATATGGTACGCCCAATCGTGGGGCGAATATCATATTAAAAATCGCGCACAATCAAAAGGAGCAATTTCATAGTAACAAGGTAATATCACAGCAATATATATATATATATATATATATATATATACCCTTGTAGTAACTAAGTTAAAATTTAGGTCATTGATATGAATTGGTCATAGCATCTTACTCTTTTTGAATAATATGGCATACTGCATGATAATATAATTTTTTTGCACTCATACCAGTATAGTGAATCTACTTATAAATATAAACTAATTAATATATATATATATATATATATATATATATATATATATATATATATATATCTATATATATACCCTTGTTGTAACTTAGTTAAAGTTTAGGTATCGGAAACTATGCTACCTAAAGGTTAGCTAAATTCAAATTATTTTAATTTACTTACGGCAAGAGAATACATTACTTTTAATAAGTAGATACAAAGTATGGATGTGAGGACAAAAGAAAATCTTTTATGTAGTATTCCATATCATTCTAAGAATGGTTTTATCGAATTGATATCGGCTACGCTAGTGGTAGCCTGGAAATAAGTCAGCCGTAAATAATTTTCAAACCGAATCTTGTTTGGGATGTTATATTTTCTATTTTTCAACTACTAGCTCGATTTGAAAGTACAATTTAGGCTTTGTAGTCATTATTTCATTTTACTAACCAATATTTTAGTATTTATCAACCTGTCTTGTGCAAATACCTAATATGTAAGTATAACTTTGTTTTAAATTAAAAAGACAATTTGTGTATTATTAAGTAGATTAAGCTAGTATTAGTTTCTTTTTAGGGTACAGAAAATTATTTGTGAATGGGCAGTTTTTATATTAGTAATTTTGAGGTCAGATCTAGAGATGTGTTGACTCCTACAAAAATGTTCGCTCAACGTCGTTGATCAGCCACGCTGCGACGGGGTAATAGAAAAATATTTAAATTATCCATAAAAAATTTTAAAAAGAATTTTGTGACTTGGAGTTTTCTAATTAACAACAAGAATTAGGTGAAGGTTGTATTACTCGTAATATGTAAGGAGTGATAAAATGTTCTTTCTTCCTAAACTTAAGCTGTAAATTGCATTTGTAAACTTCCTCTATATCATGTGTGTAAAAGTATTTCTTAGATAATGTGTGTAGAAGAAAAATGTTTTTGAATGTGTTGAGAATTGTTCATAAGGAAATGTTGTTTCTAAAATTGTACCTGTACTGTTGAGATTTTCTTGTTTCATTTCATCTTCGAAAAGTACACATTTTTTTTATCGCTGGGCTAGCAAGAAAAAACCGGTAAAATAGTTTTAGTAAGCATCATAGCATAATTTAGTGGCGCCCAACATAATTTTACCAACCATTCACAACTATATATATATATATATATATATATATATATATGTATGTATGTATGTATTGCTACGATATCTCCCTTTGTCAGATGTATAACGATCAATTGCCTGCTGATCGCCACCTCTCTGTGCCTTTAAAATAATTTAAAATTAACACAATAAATTTATGCCTCGACTAGCTCAGTAATACCACACACAGAGTGAACGACGATGTAACAGAGAATTTTTACTCATTCCTCTCCAAAACTCAATATCGCCGCATAAGACAAACTAAATTTACCAAAAATTGAATAATGAACTAAATAAAATTACTATTTACAAATCTGCGCCCTTTTTAATATCATCTACTTTTTATAGAACTTTTTAATCAAATTTTAAATAAATATTCTTATTAAATTTGCTCTTTAAGAATATTATAGCTTTTACACCTTTTGTAGCAATTAAAGCCAGCAAAAAATATTGTATTTTATCACGAATAGTTTTATTGAACGTTCAAAGAAATATCCCCTTTCCTATTTAAACATACCTTTTCGTACTAATCTAATTTTTGTTGACCTTTTACACAAAATATTTAAATTATATGCGACTTTTAAGCTCGCTTCTGAATACACATACTATAAATTAAAAAAATATAGCTCTAAGCTTATATTTCTCCTGTTTTTCTGCTGGAGCTTCCTGGCCCAAATCGGTCGTACGTTTAGCAGCTTAGCGTGTCGACCCAGTACTTTAAAATATTTAGCAGCAACTCGGAGTCATTTGCCCAATGATTTGAAGTATTCATCGACAGAGGTTACCTATGAAAGGCGCATCTTATTTTTTATACTAATTCTGTATGTAAAACTTTAGCATCATTAGCTCATAGTTCTTTGATCTTTGCATTCTACTTCCCGATTATCTATCTCACGAAGTCTTCCACATTTGCTAAATTCTGTTCAGGTTCCTATGTACGTTCTCCATCCACCTGCTAGAATTTGTTCCTAACGTTATACCTGCTTTATGTTTCGAGTTTGTTATTATTTCGTACTGATTTCATTTCATCGCAATTACTCAGCACCCAATGCTTGCATAAGGTACATATCTTATTCTAGAGCTTCGTTTATTTTTACCTGCCTCTTTGCGTAGCAACACTTTTAGATTTCCTTTTTCCTTGACAATCAAGTATAAGATTTCTTGTATTATTAAATCGTCCTAGCTCGTTTGTTAAATCCTATTTGGCCACGCAACGATTTCATTTCAATATTTATCTCAAAAGACTTTTTCTTGTAAAATTAGGAAAGTTATGACTCATTATACCTGTGGTTTCGAGTACCCAGCATTGCTCGGGGAATGACTTATAATTTATTATTGTACTTTGCGGCGTAGGCATATTTTAGTCTTTTTAAATGATATGCGCCATTCGTTTGGCTAATGAGAACGTGCGACAACAGGCGGAATATCTACAAGTCGGTGGAAACCGGCCCAACGATTTTAGACTACTCTGGGCTACCAACCTAAAACTTGAAGTGACGGTTAGTGTGCGTAATACAGTGAATTTTCACCAACCTCTTATCTCTTAATATCTGTCTGTTTTCCGTTTTAATATTGTAAGTAATCAACAAACTTCGCTGCGTTTATTGAACAGAGATTTCTGTACCTATACGACCGACAGATTAAAGAAATAATACGTAGAAATTTGCGCTCCGATTGCCGTAATACAAGGATTGAGTACTGCGTCCTCTGTATAACTACGGGATGACTTACATTACCATTATGGTATGATATTGACAAGCAACAGGTTCCCAATACAAATAAACTTGCTCTAGTACTACATTTTTAGCGAACTGCTAGTTTTCTTATGTTTTGTCAAGTTGCGCCATTTTTTATCTCTCTATCTTCACATTCCTTTCCAATTGTTTAGTATATCTGTATTTAATTTGGTTGGTCTTTATCTTTGTTTATTTCGTTTAACTTCAAAATACATTTTGCTATTATTAACTGGTCTCTATCGTACCTGTCTGTACGTAGCTAACTTTTACCTGATTCTTGAATCTATCCTTAATTAATACAAAGCTATATCCGTACCACTAAACGTTGTCACTTGCACCTGAGTTTATGATGTTAAAATTGTATTAGCCTTAGTTAGTACTCACTTACTTTTTTTCTTTCTCTACATTGATTTGCAATTGTCTTAATTTCTCGTATAACCAGAAGACTTCCTTTCCTACGACTCTAAATAATCTTCTAAATTTAGACATACTATAACGCCGCGTCGCTTAGATCTACTTTTAACCTGAATAATACAGTAGACGTAAACGAGGCACTTGTACACAAAAGATTATTGGTAGATACCCTGGCGTGACATCTTCAGATGGACTTCATTGGCATGTTATAAAGTTTGCATTTAAGAGCTTTATTAACCTTATAGTAAGAAACCTCTAGATGCTATTTACATAATTCTAGTACATTCTCAAAAATATCTAGAACAATTGAATAAAGTATAAATTGCTCGTCAGGGGTTTGGAAGTTCAGTTTTAACTATAATTTTGATTACAATATTACGTTTTTATCAAGCTATAAAGTTGAAATATGAAATAAATTGGCGGTACATACCGTTAATATACTCGTAAATTGACCCATTTGTAAAATAAATCATCGTAGCGATCAATATACATTAATTGTCGTGCCTTGATAAAAATAAAAGTGCTTTGATAATAGTTATGAAGATTAGCATTGTAGCTTTATAGAAGTTAATATTTGTACAGCTAGCGATTATCTGGAAATGAATTGTCGTAAGTGCTACAGAATTTTACTGCGTGTTTTCGAAAAGCGCCCGTATAACTATTCGATAATAAAGAACTGTTGTCCTTTGTAAAAGAGTTTTGGTTACATTGCTATCAGCAGTGGGATACGGTAAGGCTCCATTGAGGCAATACCACGTGACAAGCCCCGTTATAAGTGGAAATTGATATTTCCGGACCATTTTTTGAGACTGACTTCGGGAATAGATACATCTAGGTGGCCATGGACTATTTTACAACGTCAACTGAAGCGTATGCTACACTAATGCAAAAACCTGCAACCGTCGCTGAGGTGTTAGTGAATGTACTGCTCTCCGTTTTGGAGTTACTATGGTGTTGCACCTTGATCAGAGTAGAAATTTTGAATAAGCATTGTTTCAAAAAGTTTACCGATTGCTGGGTACGCGAAGAACCAGAACAACATCATTGGATCCACAATCAGATGGTATGGTAGAGTGTATCAATCGCACCTCTTTCCAAAGCAGTCTCCCGAAAAACTGGGACTAATATTTACATCTATTTTTATTGACCAATCGGTCTTCGGTTAATAAGAGCACTGGACAGACGCCTGCGTGTGGTATGCTTAGACGTAAGACACGTTCACCTTCTAGTCTTAAGTTTGTGTGTAAGCCCGGAAATGATATCGTGGGCGAGAGCTACGCCGAGAAGCTCAGGCGCTAAATGCATGAAATCCATGGCGACGTTTGGAAAAATATCCAGATCGCAAGCGATTTTATGTAGACCAGATATGACGTCAAGGCGCAGGTTTTAGTTATCAAGAGGAGAACCGCATCAGGTTATGCAATCCTAGGCAGAAGTGTCTACTGCCGATGAAGTTACAAAAACATTGTGATTGCACCAACGAAGTTATAGAAAGAATCAGCGGCATGGCATATCGGATTCGTGAGCTCCCAAAAGTAGTCACAATAGCGGTGCAGATTAACCAGTTAGCACCCTACGACAGTGTTGTCGCCGGAAATGCCGAAAAACTACAAGCAGTGAGTCGAACAAATACGCTCTTGAGAATGAACTAAAGTCTGGATCGGGCTATGATCGGTTCACGTCCCTGTACAGCGGCAGAAACAACGCACGAAGTTAGAGAAGTGATTCGAGGTGATCTATTCAATGTGCCAACGAAATACATCCTAGCACATGCGTACCGCGGACCTTGAAATGCCCCAGGGATTTTCTTTGATATTTAAAATAAATTTTTTGATCTGGATCAATAGCCGACATCAACCATAGATGGGAAAGACCGTACTGCTAAAGAACCGACATCGTGGCATCCACTAATCTGGTGAATAAGCAACGGCCTTCTGGTAAATCGGATTATCGGAATCAGTAGAAGGCGTTAGTGGGCCTCAACAACCAGACGATTAAATTTGGAGAGAAGTTGGCCATAGCCAAGTTCGATGGGTTGGACTAGAGGTTTGTACAAAATATGCTAGAGGTACTGCTTTAGAAAACCCGGATCCGAATCTTGGTATGGGTTACAATCTAAATTGCACGACACCTGCTATAAAGAGTGTTGGTTGCTGCTTCTACCAGCGTAGGAACTGCAGAAATAGTTCGACTCTTTTTACCGTCACAGGGACTTTAACGTCCGGGTTACAAAGTTTTCCAAGACAGAGCAGCTGGAAGAAGGGGTAGTGTAACACCGTGTTGTTTAAGTTTACCTTTGACTACAATAGTACAAGAAAACGATCACGAAGCATCTGTACACAAAAGATAATTGGTGGGCACCCTGTGGCGTGATATTTTGAGATGGACTTGATTGACATGTTACAAGAGTTTGCATTTAAGAGCTTTTTAACCTTACAATAGGAATAAACTAGGTGTTATTTACATAGTTCTGGTTCCTACATTCTTGAAATAATCTGGAACAATTGAATAAAGTATAAATTATCCGGTTTGGAACTTCAGTGCTAATTGAAGCTTTTATTATATTACCTTTTATTCGAACTATAAAGTCGTAATATAAAGTAAATTAGTGGTACACACCATTAATATAAATTGTACTGTGTGATATAGATTATTGTAGTGAACGATATAAATTAATATTTAGTGCTTGGATAGTTAATTATAGTGTTTTGATACAAATAAATTGTCATGGGCGTTTTAGAATTTCACTCTAGCTACGAGTTGTTGAAAAGCGTTGCATAAGCAGTTGATAATAAAGAATTGTTGTCTTTTGCCAAAGAATTTTCGTTTCAATACGTCCTTCCACTTTCTCGATTACATGAACATATATACCTGAACTAAAATTATATCTGTGGATTTCGTATTAAGTCTGACTGATATATTCATATTACTAACCTACCGAGCATATTGTATTTTCCTTTCCCTCTTTTATTTATGATAAAGCTCACGCTTGCATGTTCAATACCTGAATCTAAGTAGATGATCCTAAAACCTCATGATCAAACGTTCATTCTTTCGGCCATCTGATCTCTAGCTTCCAAACTTTCCACTTTTCGATACTTAAAGCATTTGTTTTCTTTATGCTTTATCTTCCAAAAGGGACTTCTGTCTCTCCTCAAAATTGAGGGAGGATTCTGAGACATTTTTCGCAGCCTGCTTAGAAACAATAATTTTGAAAAAGACTAGTTAAAACTTATGAGTTGCTACAAATATAGCAACAGCACATTTGAAGATACATAATAATAACATTAACCCTCCTCGATAACTCGAACAAACAGCAATAATATAACGTCAACTGTGGCGTTTGAGTTATGTCTCTAAAGACTTGCGTTAATAAGCAAGATTGTGAAAGTAATTACCTCAGTGCCATTTCATGCTAAACGGATTATCATCTAATTTTACTGTGCTTTCTCCAAGATGTTCTCTGAGACGCTAAATCATGACCCTGTCTTGTACAAGTTTCCTTGGAAATCTCGGAGGACTGTCTATAGAAGTGTAACTAAAAGCTATGAGACAATAAATTGCTCGATATACGTGCAATCTATAAATTACGTTTCTACATACAGAGAACAATACGGGAGTAATTAATGGAAAAACAACGAGCTACAAAACAAAACAGAGTAAACGCAAAATTTATTGGAAACGGATTAATAATTCATAACTTACTTGTTCGGAATAATTCAGTATAATGTATAGTTGGTCTGTTCTCGAAGTGTACAAGCTCTTCAAGGGTTAGCACAATAAAACCCCATAATTGCTAAAACCTTAGCAACTATAATTTTACTAGAATGGGTTAATTTATTTACAAGATATTTTGAACTATATTCAAAACTGACACTGGAGAGTATAAACTTGTTAGACTACACACAATTTTTTTTAAATTGTTTGATTATTAAAATAAAGATGTCGTTTGTTACGCTTCAATTGGCTTCGCAAGCTTCTAATTTATAATTAATCGTAAGGGACTTTTTTGTATAATTAAGTTGATTCGTTTTCGCGTAAGAAAACGGAGTTGCAGGTGCAATCAGCTGTTTCCCTGTTAATTTGAATGTTTAAAATATATACATATTTACATAGCGTGTGTAAATATTAATCGTAATTCTCATAAACCTGAAGCTTACGCAATATCTACAGCAATATTAGTCCTGGATCAGCCAGTTAGGCAGGTAAGGTTGGTTTTATATTATAGTTGCCTTTTTGCGCGGAGCCCTCTTTGGTGCTCAACAAAATATCAGTATCATCTCGCTTTCAGAACCCGGCGGGCGCATTATGCTTCTGACTAGCCGCGGTACAAACAGGCAACGTTTCTTTTGTTCCAGGCCTGAAATCTACGTAATAGTTTATGGACTTTGGAAGGCCGTACAAGCGAGGTGGTTTAGATTCGCAAGGTATTGTGCGTTTTTGGATAGTTTTGGGAACATTAAAGGGTTTGATAAGTGCTGAAATTTCCAGTTCAAGCTTTGAAGTGAGGTCTTTGGTTATAAGAGTGTAGGAACCGTCTTGTAATAATTGGTTAATTGGTCTTTGTAATCTATACGGTTTAGAATTACAGTCGTATTACACTTGTCTGCAGGAAGTACAACAATTTGCTTGTTTGTTCAAAGGTGTTTAAAGGCCGTCATTTCTTGCTTTGTCACGTTTTTGTTAGGAATCTTGGCATGTCGGAGACATTTAGTTGTTTCAAAGCGAATTAGGTTGGCATCGTTTTGGGGTAAGGATCAGATCGCTGATTCTACAGAGCTAAAAATGTTTTCTGCGGGAATTTTTCTGGGTGCAATTGGGAAGTTTAGTCCTTTTGAAAGATTATGTAGTTCGTTTTCAGGTAGGATATGTTCTGATCGGTTTATGACGGTGTTTGCGGACAGAGTTTTCAGACAAGAAGTTTTTTCAGGGTGTGAAAAGTTCTTGAAAAGATGCAAGAATTTGCGTAGGTGGGTTTTTGTGGTGAGTTCGGTGGTCTTTTGTGCTTGAAAGTATGAAATTCGGTCAAACAGAATCCAGTTATTGTAGCTAAGCGTTGCGGGTAATGTTAAATGGAGCTATTTAGAAATATTTCTTTTCGAGTGTTGAAAATTCGTTCGCGAAGTAGTGAGAGTTCTGCTCATTGGCAAAATTACTTTGTACACTCAGTTTTTGTTACGGTGCCGTAATTCTGACCTAGTTTCAAATTTCCTTAAAATAAAATATCATATTAAAACATATTCCAGCCGAAAATTTTTTCACAGAGCAGAACTCTCACCACTTCGCGAATGAATTTCCAACACTCAAAACGAAATGGACAATATGCCTAAACAACTCCTACAGCTCCATCTAGTATTATCCGCCACGTTTAGCTACAATGACTGGATTCTGTGTGACCGAATTTCATACTTGGAAGCCCATAAGACCGCCGAACTTACCACAAAAACCCACTTACGCAAATTCTTGCATATTTCCAAGAACCTTTCACGCCCTGAAAACTTTGTCCTCAAACACTGTCATACACCAATCGGAACATATCCTATCCAAAAAGCGAACTACATATCCTTTCGAAAGGACTAAACTTCTCAATTGCACCCAAAAAAATTCCCGCAAAGGAAATCATTAGCTCTGTAAAATCAGCGATCCGATCTCTACCCCAAAGCAATACCAACCTAATTCGCTTTGAAACAACTAAATGTCCCCGACATGCCAAAACTCCCAACAAAAACGTGACAAAGCAAGAAATGACGGCATTAAAACACCTACGAACGAACAATCAAATTGTTGTACTTCCTGCAGACAAAGGTAATACGACTGTAATTCTAAACCACACAGAATACAAGACGGTTCTTACACTCCTATAACCAAAGACTCCACTTCAAAGCTTTACGGGGAAATTTCAGCACTTATCAAATCCTCTAATATTCTCCAAACTATCCAAAAACGCATAATACCTCGCGAATCTAAACCACCTCGCTGGTAGGGCCTTCCTAAAGCCCATAAATCTGGTGTCCCTCTCAGTCCAATAGTGAGCACAATTAACTCGCCAACCTACCATCTGACAAAATACCTAGCAAATTATTTTAAAACCCTATTCCGATAACACACCTACTAATGTTTTAAACTTCACTCATTTTATAGAACTAATTGCAAATATCGAGCTAGGCCCTAACGATATACTTGTCAGTTTTAGCGTAACATCCTATACACAAACGTATCTGTCATAGACACTGTCTCCATTATTAAACAACTCCTACCTCAAGAAAATGAATGAGTACCTGGCCACGCTCATTGAAAATGCTTAACTTCTTCCTATTTTGTTTCAACGGACAATTTTACAAACAAACTTCTGGCACACCAAGGGCTCACCTACATCTCCTATTGTGGCCAATATATTCATGGACTCCCTGGAATCTATGGCTTTAAAAACCACAGACCTTAAGTCAAAAACTTTGCCCCATTACATAGATGAAATGACTCCATGGACACCAAACGCTCAATAATTTTCTAGATCACATAGACACGTAACAAATATAAATTCTAAGGTATTAACTTTCAAAGTCGCTTATTTTTTACAGTTCTGTGGCATCTGATTTCATTGGTTTGCATTATTATATTAGAAGGAACAATTTCAATTTTATTGAGTGCAACAATAACAAGGCGAGTGAAAGGAAATGTTGGCGCATTTATGTGCCAGCTGGAGTTTGAGGATTGTTATTTAGGTCGACGTAAGGTTGACGGTCGTTTTAGCAGGGGTCGGGATATTAAAGGTTCACCTGGCTTTGGTAAAGCGGCCTAAATGTTAAATGAACGTAACGACGTGGTTGTCTATCCTCGATATCCATTAACGCACATTTTTTTATTATAAAGAAATTTTTGTAACAGGAAGTATTTGAGATCGTCAACATAGTGTTTACTTAATTGCGGAGTATGACGTCATGATGTCAGCCGTTTACTCAAGAACTCACATAACCGAGGTTTTGTTGCCATGATGAAGTCCGGTGCTTTTGATTTCGAAATTTTTTTCTGAAGCTAGAGGTTTTACGTGTATGAACGTCGGATATTTAGAACTCTCATAGGTGCGGAAGCCGATCCCCGGTGAGTGTTTAAATTTTGTATATTGGCTACGGTTGAAGCTTTATTATAACGTTTATAAACTTTTGAAAATGTTCGTACAATTACTAAAGATGTTAAATTTAAGCAATCGTAAAAATTGTAATGTTCAGGAAAAAGATATTTATTTGTTAAGTATTGAAATTTAAAATTCTATAAGAGAAAAGGAAACCTTGTTTTTTTGAAGCCTATTAAAATATTTGGTGGAACACAAAAAAACGCAGCTCAAAATGATTATTGTAAGTACGGAATTCTAAATATAAAACTATCCTATTAAAGAAATCAGATAACATTATAATATCCTCGCACATACAAACAACCAGTTATTTTACCACCAACAAGGTGATGCATCCGTAGACCCGTGTACATATATTGTTTCCAACAACTACCGGGTACCCATATAAGAAAATTAGTGTATAAACACTCACCCTTGAGTCTCCACCGTCGGGTTGGCTCCTACCTTCCCTAACAACGGGGCAAAACAGAAGTGCGCGTGATCCTGTCTTGGGGTGATCTTCCCATCACAACAAGGGGCGACCATTCATCGTGCCTTTAAGGGCCACTGGAAAGAACTGTAGAAATTATAAATAAAATTAATTCATTGTCGTCGAAAAGTACAATTTTATAAAACCCATAACTACGCACCACGCTGTAAGGCGTTCGCGAACCTTTCATACAGAAAAATGGAACCAACCAACTATTTTACACGTGTTTTCGTTGTATAAATTGGAAAGCAAGTAAATATTAATTTTGTTTCACTAATCACCCGAGCACAAAGTAATATTGTTGTTAAGGAGTAAAACTAGAAAAACGCGGTTTATTAGGATAATGCGTGGCTTTAATTCGACGAAGCTTTCAATGGAAGATACAAGAATCATTTATTACATACCTAGAATCAATTATCGCCTATTTAATTTTAGCATAAACTTTACGTTGAGGAATTCTTAGAAGTAGTATTTATTAGGCTCTAGGATGTAACAATAGCAATCGAATTTATACAAACAGATAAATGAATTAGCACGTGAAAGGGTTATTTTAATTTACTAAACTAATTTTCGTTTTTAACGCCAAAGGGATTTGAGTTGAAAATTATTAGACCGCGTATTTTTTATTGACAGAAAACAATGTACACGATGTTATGTTATGTTATGTACAATGACGTAGTTCTAGGAAATAACAGAAAAGGAAACCAGGAAAGAAAAAAGAAAGATTGACCGGGCTCAATCGGCGAGTGGGCGGGGTATTATACCTACAAAAAAATTAAGGGAGGTCTAAAATAACAATATACTCACGCACAATCAAACATTTACAAACTAAAAACCTTTAATAAAAAAACAAAATTATATACAAAACACAATAGTACCAAAAATGAACGATTCGTAGGTACCCAAAATGCATATTTACGAACAAAAAGAAATCATTTTTAACATGGCGAGCTGCAGTTTTTAGGTCACCCCCTATATAAATCGTCCTACAAGAAAAAGGAACAAAAGTGCCCTTCTAAAACCGGAGCTCGAAATGAATATTGTAAGTACGGAATTCTATACATAAAATTATTCTAATAAAGAAATCAGATAACATTATAGTATCCTCGCACATACAAACAACCAGTTATTTTACCACCAACAAGGTGATGCAGCCGTAGACCCGTGTACATCTGTTGTTTCCAACAACTACCGGGTACTCATATAAGAAAATTAGTGTATAAACACTCACCCTCGAGTCACCACCGTCGAGTTGGTTCCTACCGTCCCTAACAACGGGGCAAAACAGAGGTGCGCGTGATCCCACCTTCGGGTGATCCTCCCACCACAACAAGGGGCGATTATTCATCGTGCCTTTAAGGGCCACCGGAAGGAGCTGTAGTAATTATAAATGAAATTAATTTATTGTCGTCGAAAAGTACAATTTTATAAAACCCATAAATACTCCCCACTCTATAAGGCGTGCACGAACTTTTCATACACAAAAACGGAAACAACCAACCATCCTACACGTGTTTCCGTTATGTAAATTGAAAAGCAAGTGAATATTTATTTCGTTTCACTAATCACCCGAGTTCAAAGTAATATTGTTGTTAAGGAGTAAAACTGGATAAACGTGGTTTATTGGGATAATGCGTGGCTTTAATTCGACGAAGCTTTCAATGAAAAATGCATGAATCAATTATAAGATACCTAGAATCAATTATCGCCTATTTAATTTTGGCATAAACTTTACGTTGAAAAATTCTTACAAGGAATATTTATTATTAATTAGGCTCCAGGATGTAACAATAGGAATCAAATTTATACAATCATGAATTGGCACGTAAAAGGGTTATTTTAATTTACTGAATTAATTTTCGTTTTTAACGCCAAAGGGATTCGAGTTGAAAATTATTAGACCGCGTATTTCTTATTGACAGAAAACAATGTACGGGATGTTCAAAATACACGTAACAAATCACCCCTCTCCCTCACCCGCAAAATTAAAAGGTCGAGGTAGGAAAGTCAAATTAATGAAGCGGGCATTACCAAACAACGAAAAAGAGTAATCCAAACAAACAAAAAGAAAATTTGCTTAAAAAAACTAAAAAAAAACTCGTTACGAAAATAACCAACCAAACATAAAAAACCGAAGAAAATAAAGGAATACCTCTAAAAACTCGTCCGGCTCGACGGACCAATAGTAGAAGAGAGAAAGAGAAAGAGAGAACAAAAAAAGGAAGGAAGAAAAAAGGACGGGTAATGCACAATCAAGGAGGACTAGGGTGGAACGGCCTCAAAACTACGAAGTCGTCAAGGGACGGGTGTATTTCAGAAAGAAACATTAAAATTTTTTAACCTCAAGGAAAAAAGTGGTTTCCTGCAGAAAACCAAAAAGTAAGAAATGAAATGAGGAAGAAAACTAGCAGTAACCAAAACAGGACAGAACTGTCTAGCCTTAAGTATGTAAAGGAACAACAAGGGAGAACAAGAGTAAGAGAGGAAGAGCTCTAGTAAAAGGAAACGATGTACTACTAACTGTGGTACCGAAGAATTGCAACGAACGAAAAATCAAAGAACAGAAATATTGACAAGCCTTAAAGTCGACTAAGTCGTGGACTAGAAAGCACCTACCACAGGAGCGGATGGACGAAACAGAATCGGTATAGGGATCGACAGCAAAGAAGACCAGCAAAAGGATAGAGAAAGGAAAGTGGAACGAAAGGAACAAAAAAAAAGGAAAAAGCCCAAAAAGAATAACACCAACACCAAGTGCAAAACCAAAAAACCTAAGAATCGCACAAAAGAAAATAAAACAGATTCCCCGTGTAGTTATGTATGAGTAGGTGTGTGCGTGTGCGTGCGTGTGTGTGTGTATGTGTGTATGTATTTGGGTGTGTAAAAAGTGTGTGTATATGTTGTACGTGTCTAAAGTGTGCATTTGTGTGTATATGTTGGACCGCTGTAGTCGCCTCTTACGACAGGCAGGTTGTACCATGGGGCTATTCTATTCTAGGGTCGTCGTTGGGCGCCAGAAATTTATGTTATGTACCATGACGTAGTTCTAGAAAATAACAGAAAAGGAAACCAGGAAAGGAAAAAAAGAAAGATTGACCGGGCTCAATCGGCGAGTGGGCGGGGTATTATACCTACAAAAAAATTAAGGGAGGTCTAAAATAAAAATATACTCACGCACAATCAAACATTTACAAACTAAAAACCTTTAATAAAAAAACAAAATTATATACAAAACACAATAGTGCAAAATCGAACAATTCGTAGCTACACAATATACATATCTATGAATAAAAAAAATCATTTCTAACATGGCGAGCTGCAGTTTTTAGGTCGCCCCTTATATTATTCTTCCCACAAGAAAAAGGAACAAAAGTATGCCACTAAAAACCGCAGCTCGAAATGAATATTGTAAGTACGGAATTCTAAATATAAAACTATCCTAATAAAGAAATCAGATAACATTATATATATTACATTATATATTTTACCACCAACAAGGTGACGCATCCGTAGACCCGTGTACATCTGTTGTTTCCAACAACTACCGGGTACCCATATAAGAAAATTAGTGTATAGACACTCACCCTCGAGTCACCACCGTCGGGTAAGCTCCTACCGTCCCTAATAATATGGCGAAACAGAGGTGCGCGTGATCCCGCTTTGGGGCGATCCTCCCATCACAACAACAAATTATAAATAAAATTAATTTATTGTCGTCGAAAAGTACAATTTTATAAAACCCATAAATACCCACAACGCTGTAAGGCGTGCGCGAACTTTTCATACAGATAAACGGAAACAACCAACCATTCTACACGTGTTTTCGTTGTGTAAATTGAAAAGCAAGTGAATATTCATTTCGTTTCACTACTCACCCGAGCTCAAAGTAATATTGTTGTTAAGGAGTAAAACTGGAAAAACGCCATTTATTGAGATAATTCATGGCTTTAATTCGACGAAGCTTTCAATGAAAATTACAAGAATCAATTATCGCCTATTTAATTTTAGCATAAATTTTACGTTGAGGAATTCTTAGAAGGATTATTTATTATTAATTAGGCTCTAGGATATAACAATAGGAATCTAATTTATACAAACAGATAAATGAATTAGCACGTGAAAGGGTTATCTTAATTTACCGAATGAATTTTTGTTTTTAACGCCAAAGGGATTTGATTTGAAAATTATTAGACCGCGTATTTCTTATTGACAGAAAAAAATGTACGGGATGTTCAAAATATACGTAACAAATCACCCCCCACCTCCACCCCCCGCAAAACTAAAAGGTCGAGGTAGGAAATAACAAAAAAAAAGAAATCCAAACAAACAAAAAAAAATGCACTTAAAAAAACTAAAAGAAAACTTGTTACGAAAACAACCAACCAAAAAACAAAAATTTACATGCGTCGTCACATCATCATCCGTCACAAAAATCATCGGTAGTCAACCCTCTAGTCCACCGCACAATTAAGATTTCAGAACCAGAACATTTATCTAATGAAGTGACCCATCTAAAAACTTGTCTTATAAAAACAGCTATCGCAACTCAGATATCGGCAGAGTAATAAACCGGCATCTGCATACAACACGAACCCCTAAACCACGCTGTAATCCCGACACACGATATTTAGCAATCCTTCCATATATACACAGAGTAACAGACCGAATTGGCAACATCAAAACAATCTATAAGCTCACTAATAAAATTTCACAAATATTACCAACCTCAAAAGATTCCGAAAACAGTGTTATAGCCCCAGGCGTATGAAGTATACCTTGCAGCTCCGGTTTAGTATACATAGGATAAACAGAACGGTCAGTACAGACTAGACTAAACGAGCATAAGCGATGCTTAAGAGCAAGCCAATACAATCTCCCAACGGTGGCCGAACACCAACATGAAACGAAACTAATTGCCAGAATTCCATTTTTCTACAATAGAAAAATCAGAAAATCCGTAGAAATCACTAAAAATTCTAACAATTTAAACAAAAACGATGGTTACTACATTTCTCCCAATTGGAAAACAAACCTATGGTCACAAAGAAGAACCGTGACGTTCACTGATCCGCTACGACAATCCTCTCTATTCATGATCTAATGCATCCAAGTTCTCGCCCTATATAAACTACCACTTTCGCTACTTTCACCACTTTGCCACAAGATATCTTTTGGCTTAAATGGGCTGGTGAGTCTGGTAGTTCAGAAGCAACTTTACATACTCTTTACCCTTTAACTAGTCTACTTAAAATTAGCATTCTTATCTTTACTATTATTTTTATTTTTACTATTTATTTTGTTTTCTTGTCCTGGTGAAGCCTCTTGAGTGAAACGTCGTTCTCAGTTTATAAAATGACAGGTTCCCAACCACGAATCATAAATATTTATAATAATTGAACGTTATCAACTGACATTACAATTAGTCTTTAATACCTACGTAAAAAACACAAAACTCTAGGTATAATATGTATCTAACTTTGACAATTTTACATGAAATATATCTCGATTTTTGTATGTTATTTATATACGTACATTTGTGCTGCAAATAAAAAGGCGGTAAACTAGCTGGAAACTCCACTGCAAAATCCCCTGTTATTGGGCAGTTTTATATGAGTTAAAACCCTATATTCATAAACAATATTCTGTTAGTCAACAAAGATCGTTACATAATGGCAAATTTAGTTATCGGTTTACCGCAAACCAGCAATTTATATGCGTATGCGTTATCTGTCTCTCACCCACAATACATAGTCTCATTAGTCAAAGCTTGTAGTTACATATTGATTGACCATGTCAAATCAAATAACTAACACAGAAGCGACATGATGGGATATGTCAACGATTAGCTGACAATATACAACAATATCACGAAAAATAATGCACCTCCCATGCAGTTTCAATCACAAAATTACTCTTCGTACCGCTGCACAATGTCGCTCTATTAATACGTCGCTTTATGTGGTAATAGTTGAAGAGACTTCAATGTATATCACAGCGCAATCCATTGTATAAAATCAGTGATTTAGAATTGCTTTGAATATGCAACATGCAATTGAAGTGAAGTTGTCTAAATAATTTTTAACGTTAAATCTGTATGTTATGATGACGTGGCAATTGTGTTTACTGCTGACTTGCTTCTAGTATTTCCGAAATTACAGAGGTTGTAGTTTGTCGGAATACACAACGTTTCAACGTGTTCCAGTATTTTAAACTTGTTCAACAAGCTATATTGTTTCTAGTTGCATGCATGTGCAAACATGATGCAAAAATATAAACATTTTTAATATCTTGTATTTGTGTTAATACATGCTCGTGTGCCTGTATGTCTGTACGTGCATGCGCGCGCATGCTGTATACAACTCAAAAAATCTCTATACTAGTAATATGACTTAACAGAAGTAGGTAAGTAGGGTATGTTCTAGCGCAAAAGGTGCAATTTTCCCATGTTAAATCCCATAAGGAGACTCAAGGTCCGTTCTGGTCATTTTTGTACCATACATTGAATTCCCCATAACAGTCTTAAAAATCCTCGTCGCATACAAGTAGGGGATGGGGTCGATCCTGAAGCACTCACTCACTCACGCTCTCTCGCTCCACCCGATCCACATTCTCCCGATTCATATCTAACCTAAATACTCCCTGTATGTTTGTTGTGGTTTGTTTAGCATTCTTCTTAATTTTCTTTGGGAATTAAACCAGTTATATTTTTTAAAATCAACTTTATTTACGTTTCGATCCATGACCTAGGATCGTTGTCAAAATAATAAAACTTCAAGTTTGACATTTATGACATAAATTGAAAGTGACTTTGATTTATTGATGTTCGAAATATTTGGTTTGAGTACACAAAGCGAAAATTTTTAAAGTTTAAAAAAATGATTGCCTACCAATTTGTGTTGCGACCTGCGAACGACTTTTTTTAGGTAGCCAATACGCTTAACGTGAAATCAGCTGATTTACGTTAAGCGTATTGGCTACCTAAAGAAAGTCGATCACAGGTCGCAACACAAATTGAAGGCAATCATTCTTTTAAACTTTAAAAAATTTTGCTTTGTGTACCCAAACCAAATATTTCGAACATCAATAAATCAAAGTCTGTTACGTGCCAATCAGATTGGCCCTTAAACATTGTTTTTAGGTTAATTTTGATGTGCGGAAGTTTTGCGCCATAATTTCAAAAACTCGGGGCGCGCATTTCCGTTACGTCACAGTGCGTTTGCGCCAGATCGCGCGAAGCGAGTGGGTAGGGACAAAGTGGTGAGAGGTTTGGGTTAGACGCTTGAACGTGGCGGTTTGCCTTTGATCTTCAAGGAGTGTGGTCGTGTCAGGTATCGTATCGTACCTTATCTTACCTATGTAGTTTTCCTTGCTTGATTGTCTTTGTTTGTCGACCTTTACCATGTTTCCGTCTTTCCCTGCATAGGTAGGTAATCTGTAGCCTAGGCGAACCGTACTGCACGACCCTGGATGAACGAGCTCATGATTGCCTGAGAGCTGGTCTGAACGCTTTGGAAGAGCGTCGGGCGTACCATCTTTAACTACCTCAAGGGGGCCCTCCGTAGCCTGATGGACTTTAGAGAAGCCAACTTTAACTCAATCCCGCCGGACGCCGGATTTCTGAGTGAGTACCCGCTTGTTAATCTGTTCGCTATTATAATATATTGTCTTAATTTTATGTAAATTTTCCGATTATGGCGCAATATAATTTTGTGCATTGGTGACGTCATTGGCAGATGACCGCGCTAAAGCTGTGTAAGCTTGGAGCTACCACCTGCCGTGGCATCGCTTTTTCATCGCGCTTGCGCGATGTATTTATTATCGACTTTTTAACTGTAATTATCGACGTTTTATTTCTAAGAATTCGCGTGTTTATAAATTGTAAGAAGTCACTTTCAATTTATGTCATAAATGTCAAACTTGGAGTTTTTATTATTTTGACAACGATCCTAGGTCATGGATCGAAACGTAAATAAAGTTGATTTTAAAAAATATAAGTGGTTTATTTCCTAAAGAAAATTAAGAAGAATATCTAACCTAACATGTAAATTCGCACTTTAAAGTCCTATTTTAAAGGGATTCCTTCCTTGTGAGAAGGGATTTTTTCCTTGCTCCTCTTTGTGGGGGTGAAACTTCCTTCTTGTGAGGGGGGGATTTCTTTCTTGCTTCAGTTTTACCCCCCTTCCATCATCCTTACCCTAAAAAATCGATAACCTAACCCCTAAAATTTTCGAGATACCTCTCGGACTCTTAGACTTCTTAGAAGTAAGGTTAGATAGCAGGAAAAATTGATAGGTTTGGTCAGCACAGCGACGCTGACCTAACCCATCAATTTTTCCTGCTATCTAGACTAACTCTTAACAAGTTCACCTAACTTAACCTAACTTCAAACAACACCGACTAACCTAACTCCAAACAACGTAAATTAACCTAAACTCTCCTCCCTCCGCCCTACTTTATCCCCTCCTCTCGCATCCGTATGACATACATCCGACTTACATCTAAACTATATCCTACATACATTTAACATATGTTAACATATATCGAAGCCCAATCCGACCTAGATAGGATAGCAAAACTGTTCCTAAACAAGAGAATGTAAGCGATTTGGATTGTGGTTGCTGGCAGAAAATATGTACAACAATGGTTTGGTGACAGATATTGGTAATATTTGTTATGTCGAAGGTGAACAGATGCTGACTGTGGACTACACACACGCCAATTACAGAACCATTTTGTGACAATATTATGTTGGTTAAAATTTGCGACCTTTCTGACGCCGAGCAAACATCTGCAAACAAAAGCATGTTTATCCTAAAAAAGAAATTTGTTGTGCACTTAACAGCTATCTACGAGGAAAGTTCGACAGATTTGTTTCCGCTAGGCATGGTGTCAAAGCTAAACTTCCGTTTTCACTGGAAAGCACTAAGAAGATGGACCAGGGAGTAAAAAAAATACCAAAATCCTACATATGTTCCATACAAAGTGCAACTAGCAGATGTTAAGTTGGAAACTTTATTGGAAGAACTACCAGATATATTAGACAAACTCAAAAAAGATTATCACTATCTTTTTGACATGGATGTAACCCAAGATTTTGCTGGCATATTTAGCAAGATGGAGATGTGTAATTATTTAACTACAAACCATAACTTTTGCTACAAGGGCGAATACGAAGAAAACTGCAATATTATAGTTGACAACGATAAAACTGTGGAAATCGATTGTTTAACATGGCTAACAAGCAATGCAAGAATTAAGATATACAACAAATTTGTGTGTCAGATAACAAGTCCTGGTGTTAATAAACAACTTGGCAATCATATACTAGATTTTTTACGTTGTCCTTATGCACGTTTAAGGGAAACATTTGCGTCTACTTTGACCAAAGAACATGATATTACGCGATTGGAAGCGACAATATACAACTATACAATTGGAAACTATGTCAGTGAGGAACAGGTGTATAATCCCTTAAAAGATTGTTTAACCTCATTGGAAGATAGTAAGTTATACTTCCTAAAGACGACCATGTACTCGGTATCACTTGCCAAAATGTGGAGTAAGCCATCGGACAAGCTACAAAATAGCTGCTGTTTAGTGTATAATAACCTACTACAGTACGTGTATTGGGGGAATAGCAATACAAAGTAATTGACTGGCTTGCAAATTAAGTTGTCCGAAAAACCAGAGGAATTAAAAAAATTGATAAAGTATGTGCTTTTGGATTTTAGTTTTAACTATTTACCTGTAAATTATTTAGAGATAGTAGGGGAGGAAGACAGCTAAGATAAAATAAAAATGTTACACAAGTGCTAAATTAAAGCAGGTAGTACATATTTTACACAAGGTGCAACACCATATTCTACAATTCCTAAAGAAATAATCATTTCGGAATTGGGGTTGATAAATACGCCTAACATTTGTCCAGAGGTTGTACAACAACGCGTAAATATTGGTATTAAACTCTATCCGTTTATGCTAAAGGAAATTGCCCCATTATGCACGTCACACGCCGTAAGTGGACGTAAAAGACAGCTGAAATTAGAGGAAATGGGCGCAAAAAGGCAAAAGTTGGACTACATGGAAAACACTGCTACAATACGCAAACAATACAAAGATCTGTTAGACAAAGAACATCTTATTAGAGAAAATGAGGAAGAACTAAAAGATTATTGTATGTGCCGATTAACTGACTTAGATACATCCGGGTTCTACAAGCTGTATGCATTTGTGGTTAGTAAGAAAGGCTCTATTAGTTATGTAGGCGTCGTTGCAGAAAAGGACGGTGCTAAATTCGTATACTCTTTAAAAGTTTATTCTAACAACGTATTTATCAAAAATGTCAGATAACATAGACGAATGCGGTCTTCGCAACCTTGGCGTACACCACACGCAAAGATGTTCCGCTAGACATTGTATATTTGCCTAGTAAAGAACTTTTCGGATCATTTAAAACCGAGGATCCTACAACCTATAACGACCATATATTCCGAAAAGTAGTGGACATACTACTACGCAACAGTGCGTGTAATAATATGGATTCCCTCCAATACCGACAAGAAGAAGTCGATCAAGCAAACAAGATACATATGCAGAATATAGTGGAAGAGCCACAATTAAAAGATTGTCACAAGCTGCAAGAAATACACGAAGGAATGGATCTGGTTGTCGCTGGAATCAAAGATTTTATATATCGAAACAAACTTCGGTACATTTTGCAATTCAAAAACCTAGACGGTCTCTATGTATCAAACTATTGGTTAGAAAAGGAGATATAGGACTTGGGTGTCGATTTAAATTTTAAGCGGCGATAAAATTAGATAAAATTAAAACCACTCCATACAAACATAAAGAACGGACTGTTTTCTGTGTATAACTTTGTATTAAAATTAAGCTTAAATGGCGCCATGCTTGGCATTAAATATTTTTAAATTTTGTTTTGTGTAATGTCAGAATAAAAATTTTAGAATAGTATTACATTGCTCTTTATTTATAAAAGGCTATGACATCACCATAACCTTGGAAAAGTAGCCGAAACTAGGTAACCGAGAACATAGCAAAGTGGTGATTTTACCCATATGAAAATAGATATTAAGTGTACACTGTATATTTACAATTAAATAAAATTGTTTTAAAGGAATGTGCACTACTTTTTTTGTTTGCACCAATTTTTTAAATCGAGTTGGCCTAAAGTTAAATTAATGGTAGATTCGGACTTACAAGAAAAATCAGATTGGTATTACCATACACGATTAGAAACTGTTTATGAATAAAAATGTTATAAAATTGGGGGTTTTAACTCAATAAGGGTTGATGTTAAGATGACAATTGAAAAGGTGGGAATACAAAAGTCGTGCGGTGACGATAGACACCGAGAGGTATCTTGAAAATTTTAGGGGTTAGGTTATCGATTTTTTAGGGTCGGGATGATGGGGGTAGAAATGAAGCAAGAAGGAATTCCTCCCTCCACAAAGAGGAAATTTCACTTGCACAAAGAGGAGCAAGGAAGAAATCTCTCTCCACATGGAGGAAATCCCTTTAAAATAAGACTTTATAGTACGAATTTGCATGTAAAAACCTACGTTAGATATGAATCGGGAGGATGTGGATCGGGTGGAGTAAGTGAGTGAGTGCGCCAGGATTGGCCCCATCCCCTGCTCGTATGCAAGGAGGATTTTCAAGACCTATGGGGAATCCAATGTATGGTACAAAAATGACCTGAACGGACCTTGAGTCTTCTTATTAGATTTAACATGGGAAAATTGCACTTTTTGCGCTAGCACATACATTGCTTACCTAGTGTTAACTTTGCTTTTAACTGATGTAATGTTACGTTAAGAATTTCAAATTGTAAACAAGGGGCGGGAACCCCAAAACAATTTTATAAGTGTACCGGCTAAGCACTGTGGTGGGCTTCTATGGCAAAATGGTCGAAATACAAAGCTACTTTAAAGAGCCAACTTGCATTGAAAGGTTTTACTAATTATCCACAATTAGCGACACCAAACAGTCGTGATCTAGTAATTTTTTCAACAAATATACTTTAGTGGGCAGCTGCTGTTTTTTTGAAATTCTTCGGAATAGCGCATTTTTGGCTAAAAATGACGAACCAGAAGTCAGATTTCGGCGGTAATGAGTATTTGTTGCTAAAATTTTGTTATTAAAAAGTGGGGTTATCTTTTTCACTCGCGTTTTTTTCAGTACACAATAATTTTTAAAAGCCAAATATATTTTTATTGTATGCAGGGTGCTCGATATCACTTATTGCTTGTGAAATCTTTTCCTAATTGTTGTTTATTTGACAGTAAGCAACAAATGAAAATGCAGAATATTTTGACAGTTACACGGATTACATAGTCAAATTGCTATGTTGCTAAGTAAAAAAAACAAATTTTTTCTGCGACGGGAAAAAAATGTGACATTTAATATTTCTTGACAGGTAACAAAATGTCACTTTATATAAAATTACTTTTTTCCCCGGGAAAAAAATGAGTACTTTTTTCCCTGGTAAGTGCAAATAAGTAAGAACACGAAGATATTTAATTTTAGAATATTTTATTATGTATAAGTTACGTTTCCTTAATGTTAAAAGTACAGTTATTAAATGTACATTGCCTGAAAGACATGTTTTTTGAACAATTAGGAATGTCTGCTACAGTGGAATTTTCTTGATTTGAAATAATATTTTGTGCCACTGACACAACTGCCGTTGATGTACTTGTTCGCAAATTGGATTCTGTTTCAGCTGATGCACTGCCACACAAACTAAACAGTTTCTTAGCTATTTCTGTCTTGTGCACTATCGATTCATCAACATACCCTTCAGCGACCATTGATGACTTCCAACCACCATGTTTCTTTAGTGTCATCAAGTCTCCCCCAGATTCAACTAAAAGTGTAGCAGACGATCTTCGAAATGCATGACCTGTATATGACTTAGCATTTTTAAGTCGAAGAAAATTGGCTACTATTTCAGGTACCTTATAAAACTGATTTCTACCCACAACTTGATTGACGCATTTCCCATTGCGATATGCATAAAACAGGCGGCGATCCTTTGCTGCTGCTGGACGAAGTGCCATGTACATTCTGTAAAATTTAATATATTCTTCAGTAACTATAAATCTCCTATTTACATCATTCTTTGTTTGCTTAAGTTTCACAATTAATGACGTTCCCACGTCTTCAATATCATCTAATGTTACCTGGCTAATTTCACATATTCGACAGGCTCCTGCAATCCCAAATACAACAACAACCTTGACCAATAAATAAACTTCATCAGGAGCATTATTTAAAAATCACTAATATGTGTACTCGTAAATATTGCAGATTTTTGGGCATGTAACCTTTCCCATTTTGTTTCAGAAACGTAATTAGTTTGCAATATTTTGAAATGTCTACGTTATTATTGACTTGTAACATACTTTTTATCATTGAATAATTCGACCACACTGTTGATGGCTTTTGTTGTTGCGCTAGTTCCGAAAAATAAACCAATAACACCGTCTCCGAGTAAGAACTACATGTCTTTTCGCCTTCCATTCCATGAATCTTGAATACGCAGTTTCGTAAATTTTCGTGATTTAGCTGGCAATAATTTTATTGATGCTACTTTCGCTGCCTCTACCAATTCCGGTGGAGTAAGAGAAACTTCTGAATCAGTACTGTCCATTTTGAATTTTGAATATTCAAAACAAACGATATAAACAACTTAAGTTCGCAATTTTGTAACCACTCGCAAAATTAAATTGACAGATATTTGATTACTTTAAAGGTTTCCTTAGCAACGCAGATCTAACTGTCCCTATAAGTACATCAGCCTACCTGTTTGAAACTTCAAATTTGACATAGATTGATTTTTTGACTTTAATATAATTGGTAATATTTTTTTAAATATTAAATCATTGTTTTGCCAGTCACAGAAAAAATAGTGTATTATACGCGGGTAAAAATGTAAGATTTTAGCTCTCGGTGTTTTGTCTCCTTCCGCTTCGCGTCGGGAGACAAACACACACCTCGAGCTAAAATCTAGTACTTTTTTCCCTTGTATAATAAATAACTATTAATAGTTTGCATGTAGTTTGAGTTGCCTACACGAAAAAGAAATAATTTCAATGATTCAAATGTTGTTCTACGGCAAACTCCTTTTCCGTGCTTTTTTAACTGGAAATAACCATATAAACCTATCTAACCTAACCTAACCACCCTTGTTCTGTGACCAACACTTTTTGTGTATCTTTTTTTAACTACACATGACCCTTAGCCTAACCTAACCTAACCTAACCTAACCACCCTGGTTCTGTGGTCAACATTTTTTCGATCTGTAATATAGAAGACAGGTATAATCAAACATTAAAAGTAAAGTTGATTGCGTAAGTTGTATATTATTAATTTATGCATAATGAAATAATTTGTACTAATATTAAAGTTATAATGAAATTGCACAAAAAACATAACAGTGTAAAACAAATGTAATAACTAACAAGAAATAACACTAAAAAATTTATCGTTCTGTCCTTCGTCCTCCGACTCATCTTCTATTGCTCCGTCGATTGTTTCACCAAATGTAATATCTTTAATTTCTTCAAGAAAACGAATAAACTTGGAAATCCCGTCAGCTCTGCAGGCACGTGCAAACATGAAGTTGTGACACTTTGGGCAATTGTTATACTATTGCGCAATGGTTATAGTTTTACGCGGTATAATTCCCGCTATATTGTAACTTATATCGGCTACGTTTTAAAAGTGATGCAACCGCCTTTTAAGTCAATTTGCAAGCACAATTTAAATTAAAAAAAATTACTTACATTGCGGCATCTGGAAATTCATCTCAGGGACCCACGGTGGTTTTGCAAGTTGAGTTCAGTTCACGAAATGTTGAATCAAATTACATCTGTCCTTCATTTACTGCTGTATTCGTAGGGGAATGACAGGAAGTAGGTAACAGGTACACAAAGGTAACAGGTAGCAGGAACCTACATCCCTATAAAGAAAAGACGCACGACACAGATAGATGTTGCTCTGTCGAGGGCTCGTAACTTAATGGCGTCTTATAAAACCACGCGCGCACTTTGCATCTTTTTGCGCAGACGCGGCTGCCAGGGACGACGGAAATTGACGTATGCATTTAAAAATACGCGGCAATTTATTTACAAGTTAAATCTAACGTGATACATACCGGTTGGCATGTATCAAAGTTTGCCAAGTATCAGAATAACTCCCCTTCCTTCGGCTGTATTCTGGCAGAGATGCCTTAACGTGTCTCCAAAGACCCTCTATGGTGTTCGTGTGAGCGCCGATAGTGGGATTTTTAAAGTTAATAGAATGATTAACTTTTTAATTATTGTAGCACTCACTACCTAGCCGCTCATACGCCATCCGGCAGTCGGATGTTATCGTTGTCCCCGGAAGAACTTATTGTCGAATGATGCCAATCAGCGTTGAAGCATCTCTCGTTTCCACCGGCACCATGAACGCTTTTCCCGACTCTCGTTCGACAGCACCAAACACCCATTGGCCTTCTACATGGTGCCCCCGATAATATTTCCGTTTTCCCAACTTTGATTCATCAAACTCAACAATATCGCCGAGGCCGGATGTTGAATGGTACAAAACACATTGTTTTTGAACTCGATGTACAAATGATGTTCATTTCGATATAACGCATGGCGTCACTTCAATGTTAGATGCAATAAATTTTTGTTCTGCGTTCTCCAAAATCAAGTATGTTATTGCCAGTTCTTTCCAGGGCGGCAAATGTGTTCTGGAGAACCGCAATCCCTGTAAAACTGAAGCTGACCAACGACAACGCAGTCGCTTTTTTTGTTCTTCGTAACATAATTCCAACATCTGCACATTTTTTCATCTAATGTGAGGGGTTCGTTACACCCTTGACAAGTTTTCTCTGCTTTTATAAGTCCTTCTTGTTGAAGAATATGGATGACATTATCTACTTAGAATGTGTGTTTTATTTTTAATAAATTTCACATTTTGTATTGTCGAGTTGTCACAAAAAAATTCAAGACAAGTTCAACGTTACCAACTTTAAAAAAATTTTTATACACGCAGACAACGTAAGACAATACAATGTTAAAGTTTGTATATAGCTGCGTAACGCGAAGAATGACGTCAGATAACTAGCAGAGCATTTGACTAACTGACTCTAGAAGAAATACAAAAGTATATATAGAGAGGAAAGCGAACGCCAGAAGGGATGCAGGCATGGACGGGTCCATTAGTTTTGTTTTTCTTAATTTTTGTTGGTATTAAACCACTCAGAGGGTCCTGGGTCATGGATCGAAACGTAAATAAAGACAATTTAAAAAAGTTTGAGTGGTTTAATACCCAACAAAAATACAGGTCCATTAGTTTATTGATTCGAGGTTTTTAGTCGATTGCAGGAATTTCTAGGCTTAGCATTAGATACGTCAAGATGCTGCAGGTATTCCGAGGCTTGGGCTGATGGGTCTATTAGTTAATAGGTAAGCGATAATTAGTCGAGGTGTATGCATGAGGATTGCTGTTATAAAGTGGGAAAGTTTTGAAATTAGAAATTAGTTAGAATTGAAGCAGTAAAAGTTTTAACCAACTTTTTGCAATCGTGGGTCACAACTATATTTTTCCCAAAATTTTCTTTTCAAACCGTTATTTTCACTTCACATTCTAACCGTAGTTCATAACTCAATTTAACTCTTCTTCAAAAATAAATTTCCATTTTGATACTTAGTAGATACAACGAAGGTCGTATATAGCCTACAACATAGTGAAACAAAAATATAATTAACAAGAAAGGACAAGCGATTCCATCATGCATCACCTGCATCGACTGGACTACTTCGTCGTTCGGTACCATAGCCGAAAGCAATATTCCAAATAATGGTGCTCGTTCACACTAAGTTGTAAAAGCCCTTATCTATATCGCAGGTTCTCATTGGTTGAAGCAATGACGCACATCTTTGGAAGCGTGCGAAAATCTAATTTAGCATTCGACTCACACGAAATATATAATAAACATATTTAACTACTTCTAGTAGTCCCTGACTGTAATGGTAGCTCAAAACTATAATTTTAATGAATCGTAACCTACTTGTGCTAGCTAAATTCCATGAGATATATTGTAACAATTTTTTTGACGGTTATAGAAGCTTATAAATTTAATTATAAAATACACTGGACAGTTAATTCAAATAAACAATTAATTCTATGATGTTAATAAAAGTTCAGATCAGTACCGTATAGCTCAATCACGAGGCGTATATCAATTAATAATAATAGAATAAAATCCGTTTGTAAACGTTGGTCATTTGGATTGCACTTTCAATTTCAGACGATTCTTGTGTCTTGTGCGCATCCCGTCAACAGTAGAGTCAGTCTGTCTCGACCACTCGTTGCCGTTATAAGCATCATGGAAACCATTAGGATCCGAGCTAGCAATCTGGGCGTGGCCATAAACGTGGCGGCGTAATCAAGTGCTGAATGCACTTGGCTTTTGTTTGTTTCTAATAACGGTAAGCCAGTTAAATAATTATTAAAGTAAACTAAATAATTTTATTACAGCACTCACACACACCCTCACGTATTCCGATTTTTAACTTCACTAATTCACAATTTTTAAAGTTACAAACCTGCAAGTTTATATATCATGTTTAATTTCTCAATTTACCGTTAATTAATCTCGTCTCGCTCTAACAAAAGTTAAAAAAGAGTCAAAAATGATGCACATTGAATAGTTCGTTTTATGGATTGATCTTATGTTTCGATTTATTTCGATGGATTGCACAACAAATTGATGAAAATGGTCCCCAGTAATTGTCCAGTATAATTCGCAGTGATGCATTTAATTTGTCATCAGTTCAAAAGAAGAAACTCAAGCTTACGCTTTGTAAAACGCAGATGTGTAAATTTTGGTGACGTCGCTTGTTTGTCGAAGAATTGCAGACTAACACATGTGGTCTCGACAAGGTATTTGATACAATGAAGTTCAAAGTACAACCAGTTACTAAGGTACGCGCTAGCACTAAGACTTGACCTGGCAAAAGCTGTTCTAAATAACTTGACCGCGAGGCGAATATTTGAAAATTAAATGGTCACGTTTTTTAATTTGTTTTGCCTGGAAGTCGATTAAAGTTTTATCGTTTGGATTTCATTATTGTATAAATTATTGCTTACATTTATTACTGCAAATAATTAAGATTATTGATCTCTTTATTTAATCCGTAAAAGTATTTCTTTCAAGTTCAATAAAACATAAAGTAATTATGTGAACTAATTTTATTTATCTTTGAACATATAGCACAGATTTGTAAACCAAGGTTATTACGATTTCCCGCGTCTCTTACTATTGCGCAATTGTTTAATATAACGTACAATTACGCGGCAAATTACGCTCCATTTGTATCAAATACCAAACACGTTTAAAAGTGATACAATGGTCAATTTTTATGCACAATATAAGTAAAACGGTTACCCACTTGTATTTCTTAACATTTCAGGATTCTTGTTGTTTTTGTGTGGTTAGACTACGCCATTGTCGACACCAAATTTTATGCGTTTATCCTCTTTTCCCCTTGTAGCGGAATGATATGAACACACAGGTATGAGGAACGATAGAAGGTAAGATACAGGAACCTACATCCTAAAAAGAGAAAAGACACCAACACAACCCCGGTAGATGTTCTTGGCTTGAGGTCTCGTAGCTTAATGACGTCGTATCTCACCGCGCGCACTTGCGTCATTCACTCCGTGCAGGTGCAACTCGGGGACGACGGAAATTGACAAGTTTATTAAAAAATATTTGCGGGAATTTATTTACACATTATAGCAATGTACATTGCTAAATTTGGAATGTAACAAGGTAAAACAGATCTGTGTATTTTGGGTATTTAAAAACTTTACGGTCATATTTAAATTATTGCTCACATTTTGATTCCTAGTACAAATTATCAAAATTCTCATATTTAGATAAATGAGTCTAAAAGACTAGACTGACTTATTGTTGTACATTTTTCTATATAATATTTTACTACAGAAAAAGATAAATTTAATTAAAGAACCATCATTTGATTTAATTGAACAATTGTTCTATTTTGGACAAGTGCGTCCAAAAGGTAGAGATAAATATATTAAAAGGTAAAAGAAAATACACCCTTTTATTAAAAATAGGTTATTGGTTGTGACTCAATAAAGAAGTACCAAACAGCGCCTTTCAGAAGTTAGACATCTCAATTTCTTTTTGCTATTTATACTTAAATTTTTGGTATTAATAACTACTCTTTTTCTTTATTGTATAAGGTAGCACGAGTGTATCTCTTACGTCCTTCTTTATTATAATAACGTTGTTCTTTTTCAGATCCTGCGTGTTTGCAGTAAAAGCGATTTTTTCCCCTGAGGATTTTCAAGTTCTCCCTTAGGACAACCCGTGCTTTATCTATTTAAGGACCTGGTGGTGCCCCTTTTGCACCCCTATTTTGTATTTTAGAGTCAGTATATAAAACAATAATTTTGTTGTGAAATCCACGACCACTCATAAGCTCTACCCGAGGAATAGATCCCTAGCTTAGTCGGAAATCGATTTCTCTTCATTATAAGGGGGTCGAATAAATGAGTTATAATGAAATCCAAAGGATAAAACTTTAATCGACTTCCTTGCAAAACAAATTAAAAACGCGACCATTTAAGTTTCAAATATTCGCCTCGCTGTCAAGTTATTTAGAACAGCTGTTGCCAGGTCAAGTCCTTATGCTAACGCTTACCTGAGCAACTTGGTTGTACTTTGAACTTCATTGTAGCAAATACTTTATCGAGACTACATGTGTTAGTCTGCAATTCTTCGACAAACAAGTGACGTCAGCGAACTTTCCACATCTGCGTTTTACAAAGCGTAAGCTTGAGTTTCTTTTTTGAACTAATGACAAATTAAATGCATTACTTCGAATTATACTGGACCACTACTGGGAACCATTTTCATCAATTTGTTGTGCAATCATATAATAAATTGAAACATAGAATCAATCCATAAAACGAACTATTCAATGTGCATCATTTTTGACTCTTCTTTACTTTTGTTTCAGCGAGACGAAATTAATTAACTGTAAATTGGGAAAGTAAACATGATATTTGAACTTGCAGGTTCGTAATATTATAAATTGTGAATTAGTGAAATTAAAAATCGGTAACGGTGAGGGTGAGTGAGCGCTGTAATAAAATCATTTAGTCTACTTTAATAATTATTTAACTAGTTTACCGTTATTAGAAACAATCAAAAGTCAAGTGCATTTAGCACTTGATTACGCCGCCACGTTTATGGCCACGCGTAGATTGCTAGCTCGGACCTTAATGGTCTCCATGATGCTTGTAACTGCAACGAGTGGTCGAGCTAGACTGGCTCTACGACGGGATGCGCACAAGACACAAAAATCGTCTGAAATTGCAAGTGCATATTCTATTATTATTAATTGATATACGCCTCGTGATTGGGCTATACGGTACTGATCTGAACTTTTATTAACATCATAGAATTAATTGTTTATTTGAATAAACTTTGCAGGGTATTTTATAATTAAATTTGTAAGCTTTTATAATGGTCAAAAAAAATTGTTACAATATATGCGATTTAGGATTGGGAATCCCCTATTAAACTAAGGCATGTGAAGCCAAAAAAGCGTAACAGGTTATCGTATTATGCGGATACTTGTATCTGTTCCATGGGTGCAACATCACATAGTGGACACGTGCTCGTAGCTATGAAGCGACCTTAAAACGTTTAAACTTTTCTGCTATTGATAAGATAATGGAAAGATACACTTTTCAAGCTAGAGAAGGTATCCAGAAAAACATTTCTAACACCGATAGTAGTACTAGGAATTAATGAATTTATATTTGGATCTGAGAATAACCAAATCAATACCGTTCTAAAACTCTAAGTCTACTCGTACGTAGTATTAGTTTTCAAAACAAAAGATTAAACATTAATTTTTGTTTTCGCTTGTAGTTGAAGGCAACTTCAGTAAAATACTGGAAACCGCAACCACCACATCCCCGCATAACTCTTATAACTCTGATGAGAACAAAGCTCTGCATCTGCGAGACATATTCAAAACAGTTCCAGCTCAATGGTAAATAATGGACTGCACTACGTCAAGAAATCCCTTTAACTATAACAATGCAGAAAGCTGTAGTAACGCATCCGTATTGTATGACGGCAAAGTGAGTAATTACTGCTGCATACCAAGTGCATTGTTGGTTAGTCTCACATTGACCAATCAGATAACTGATTACGTCAGCTATGTCTCAATTATATAACATTGAATATAAATCAATGTTTGAAAGCTGCGATTAATTACGTTATGCGGTACGGTAGTTGTAAAAGCAGATAATTTAGATTTGCAAATAAATTGCAATGTCAAACTGACACCCAAATAGCCCTCAATGTTACCACTACAATAATATACATAGTTGCAAGCAGTAAATGATATTGCGGTTTGTAATTTAATGACTTATGGCAAAATTTTTGTATAAATACTATACTTAAAACGTGGGAGTTTATTTAAAAGAAGTTCATATTTAATGGAACTGTCTAACAACTCTTTCAGCATGATCGAAAGTACAAAAGCTTTATTGCAGACGTCTAAAGAAAGTTGTATCCCTCAGTTAATCATTCAGTTGTACCGGTTGGTGAATTGTGCAGTATTGGCGATGATTGGAATATTACTAGAAACTGAAAACAATTAATATTCCCAAAGCGTTTGCTACGTACCTGGACGTTGCCGGAAGAAAAGTAAATACCAGGCTAACTACTAAACGCGGAGAGTGGGGAGATTCACCTACATACAAAAAAAAACAAAAAAAAACACATCGCCCACGATTATCTATTAACAATAAAAATTAATTAAAATTTCTTGATTCACATGAACAAAGAAAAGTATTAGATTTAAGTTATATTGTAAAGGACAAAGTTTATAAAGGATCCACGAAGTGTGCATTTCGTAGCTAACATGTAATAAAATTCATTGGAAAAAGTAATGCTTTGATTTTCTCAATAGCAAGTGTGTTAAATTACAGTATTAAATGTAGACCAAGTTGTAGAAAGAATTAAAGAAATATAACCAGAAGCACTAGCAAAGCTTGTTTTTAAACATGTTTGGTGAACTGGTTTCACAACATCAATCGCTGATAAATAATAATCCTCGATGTGAATAAAAGAAAACGAACCGGGATGTTTATCTTGCCAGTCGTCGGGAGTGAGTCAGCACAGCAACGCCACGGTAGTCAGGATCCATTCGCCCTGCCACCGTAACTGCAGCAGCGATCTACAGATACAAGCAGTTGATCTACGTCAACGAACAGTTGCGCCTACATAAAGAAAGAACCAATTTGACCTCCAGCTAAGAGCTAAAAAGGAAACGTGATTAGAATGGGTAAGCGGGGAAAAACTCACCGATACAACCAAAATACCTCCTACTTATCGAACAAAAAAACGTGCCTCGTTGTAGAAAATATTTCAACCCACAAGCTGCAGAATTAAATTAAAAGTTGGTTCAAATAACACGAATTCGAACTGCAATCTTCACGTTATCAAAGCGCGATTAGCAAACTGGAAAACACGCTATCAACTAATAGTAGGATCCATTATTTTGGCAATTCTTTAGGTGGGAAACACAGGAGAAAGCAATTATACGTTATTGGAATGTTTGACAAATTAACGGATACCTAAAGAGCAAGGTATTGACTATTTAATTTATCGAATAAATTTTCGTTTTAGAATGAATAGATTTGAAAGTAATGTTATGAGTGCGCGTATTATTATAACGAAGTAAGAATACAGGATGAGGTTTTGAATAAAAACAGAAGCTAGGTGAATGAAAAAGAATTACCACAAAAAACGACGTATTTGAATCTATCGTCAAAAATAAACATAACACATTTTACGTACCATAATTATTTTAGCAGTTGCATGACAACTTCAATAATATACAGAAAAATTATTCTCTAGCTACATCAAACTACTAACTCATAAAATACAAAAACATCCACTAAGATATTAAATACAATTCCAGCTTGAAATGATTGAAATACAAAAACTACGTTACATGAACCACTTGTTTTAGTAGATTTTACCAGTTGTCATTTAAAGGATGCCAAACCGTCTTGTCTTAGTAATCCCTTTCGATCTTTTCACTACACGAACGGTTGTTCCGAATAGGTCTCCTTTGTTTTTGATATCCTAATTCTCGTTTCATCAGACTTGATTTGTCTTTACACTACCTTAAAAGCACTTGTGACATTTATTTTTCAATGGTAAAATTAAAACGTACCTTTTTTTGTTTTTTATTATTTACTTACGTAGATTCTGCTTCAATCTTCCTATACCATCCTGTATATTTTGCCTTCCTACAATAAGTACGCTTGTAAATAGTTTCATTTAAACCCATTTCCGCGATAAGTTACATTGTCCGTACGTTGTTTTAGGTGTTTGTTGACTTGATGTACATTGCTATAGAGCGTAATTACTTTGTATGCTACATCAATCTAGAAACTCGTTGAAATAATGTATCGTAATATTTGATAAAGCGTGTTTCGAATTTCTAATCATATTTGATAACAGAGGAATGAATTTTGAATCCGTGTTATTAAACGATCCCATTTTACTTGATATTTTCCGCAACTATACGATCAAGCATAATTGTCGTTTTTGATGTTTTCTAAAAACTTTTCGTGCACACACCACTGTGTGGTAAGTACTTTTATTGTTTAAAAACAGGTACTTTTGTGAGGGGTCTAATTTCTACTTGTACCTTTTGTAGCTTCTTCCGGTGGATAGAACCGTTTGTTGCTTGAGCCCTGGTTGATGAGGCGCTTGCTCATTCCTTTTATGGAGAGAATCCACGGGGTACGTAAGCCCAATTCGCCGTAAATTGGAGAAACGCAAAATATAGCTTTTCCGAAACAAGTTAAACCCATGCAGTGCTATAGTAGGAACCCGCTTGTATATCAGCATTGCTAACGAATCAGCGAATGTCACCTTAAACCAAAATACAGAGTTGGTTTTGCAGTCCTATTTTTGAAATCGAACAGATGCCATGCGTACTACAGTTGGGGCATGCTATTACGCATGCACTGCTCATAGGTGAGCCACTTCCTGTGCGAACAAAAGCAAGTAAATTATTGGCGTGCATTGCATCTGCTCCACCCTGCCCTTAGGAGGGTATGGTCCGTCCTACGCTGCTAACTCGAGGGTGAGTGTTTGCTCAATATTTTCTTATATGTAATTGTTGTAACAACATGTCCACGATTCTATGGATGGATGACCTTGTTAGTTGTAAAATGACTGTTTTTTATGTGCGAGGGTATGTGTGGTCAATATTATAATTTTTACTGATTTATTTATTGTGATCTAGAGCTGTTGTTTTAGAGGAGTAATTTTGTTTTTTTGTTTGGAAATTAATATAGGGTAGTGACCTAAAAACTGTAGCTCGCCATTTTGAGAAGGGATTTTTTGTTCTCTCGGAGATATGTATAATAGTGATAAGTATTGATCCTTTTTGTTTTCAATTTTGGTACAACAATGCTTCGTAACATATTTTCTTTAACTAGAGTTTTTTAAGTTTTATTGACTGAGTGCATGTATTTTTATTGCAGGCCCTTCCTTTATTTTTCTCTTGTGTTTGTCAGATCCTGCCTACTCACCAACTGAGTCCGTGCATTCTTTCATACGTAGCATAAATTTTGACGGCCTGGAGTGGGGCTCCGATTTTGTTTTGGGTAGCGTTGGCTCCGATTTTGTTTTGGGTAACTTTAGTTCCGATCTTTTTGTTGTTACTACCTAACTTCCAACATTACCCGCATTTCTCGGCCTGATGCTACTTATTTTTTCTTCCCTTACATTCAAACTGGTATTTATTTATTTTCTTTATTTCTTGTGTGGGTTCGATCTTTATAAATCTTAATTTTGTTTTCTTCCTTGAGCGCTAAATATCATTGGTTTGCATATTTCAGATTATTGGAATTGTGTTTTCGCCGATAGTTCTAGTTCGTTGAAATCTTTGGCGCCCTATTCTTGTTCCTGGTTTGTATTATGTTGCTTCACTCCTATTGGTGTTCCTGAAGTTAATCCGTAATCAAGGAGGATGATCGATTGTCCATTGTGCTTCGTAACCTCGCTCCATTCTATCGAGCACATTTGCCTACCATCCGCTCCTTACAAGAATTAAAGGACACATGTCTGAAGTTAGAATTGGAAAAGCTCTGGCCGATCATGTCGTATCACTTAGAAAAACAACATACTGTTACTGCTGAACCGCGTCTTGCTTATAAGTCTGCTACCATTGAGATAAAAACTTTTACTTCACATGACCAAGTCGTTAAGGTTTCTCTTACGCCTACGGGTAGATTCGATACTTCCTCTGTACGTTCTACTGTTCTTCTTCCTAGTTCTGCTTCTACTTATCAGGTCATATGCTTTAAATGCGACAAACCTGGTCATGTCTCGACACGTTGTACTCGTCCTCAAGTACTCCATTGCCATGGTTGCGGATATAAGGGATTTTCTCGCCACAACTGTTCACACTGTCATCCTACCACTAATAAGTATTCGAATTATACTTCAAATTCTGTTATCAGCTCTAGGAGCCAAATTTCTTCTGCTGTTAACTCAACGTTCTCTTCTGTACCTCATCCAGATCATCCTGCTACTGCTATCAAAACATACCCTTCTTCGGCAAATATAGCTTCAAACACAATTTCTTCCGTCTCTAGTTCTACATTCTTTTCAGCCATATGAGCCTTAAAGCTAGAATATTGACTTCTACGGCTATCACGCCCTTACTCACGGGACTACTACAAACAAGAACTAATTTTCCTCTGTCCTTTGCCTTTCAAACTATGGTCAAACGAATCCTACGTATTCACTCTCACCGCAGGTTGTGCGTCGACCACCGTTGCAATCCAGACTTCGAATTAGTGATTTACAGCTAGCTTCTCAAGAATATTTCCTGCTTTCGTAAAGAATTTTACTAAAGAAGTTTCTGTTGTGTCTGCAGGCACAAATGTGGCTGAAGTGACGATGACTTCTAATTTAGTCAGAGAAGGTCCTGTTGAAGTTCAGGAACCTGTAGCTTTAATGCCTGCTGCTGTTGTTGTGAAAATTTTACCTGTCCTGCTTTCTTAAATGGTTCTACTCAAGAAATTGCTGTCGTGTCCACAATAACAGCTGTAGGTGAAGTGACGATAACTCCTAATACGGATAGAGAAGATCCTGTTGAAGTTAGTGAACCCGTAGCTATACTGCCTGTCGCTGTTGTCGTCAAAGTTTTACCTGATCTTGTTTTTTTATCTACTATTGTCAAGGGATCAGTTCCTACTGTTGCTGAAGTTTTGTCAGTTTCTACACCGTTGTCAAACATTGATAAAGTCTTACTTGATTCTACTCCTTTATCGGACGTTGATGAAACGTTACCTGATCTTACTGAATGTTCTAATGTTAACAAAATTCTTTTTGATTGTGTTTCTTTATCTAATGCTGATAAAATTCTACTTGATTCTGTTTTTTTGGCTAAGGTTGGTGCAATTCTAGCTGGTATGTTTTTTTCTAACGTTGATAAGGTTCTCTCTGATGTTGTTTGTTTTTGTAAGATCGATGAAATCCTGTCTGGTTCTGCTTCTTTCTTTAATGTCGATAAACTTCATTCTATTCCTCTATCTAACATTGACGAAGTTCTACTTGATACTGTTTGCTATTGTAAGATGGATAAAATTCTAGCTGATTCTGTTCCTTTAGGTACTGCTGCTGAAGTGTTATCGGATTTTGCTCCTTTTCCTAAAGTTGATGCTCCTACAGCCAATGCTGTTTTATGTCCTAACTGTGATACTGCTAGTCTTATTAAACGAATAAATATTCATTTTCTTTTCTGCATACGACTGCGAAAATTGACGTTTCCGTTGTTTCTAAATTTTTGTGCACACACTGTGTGCTTCTTTCCGGTGTAGAAAACCGTCCATTACCTCGGCCCCTGATTAACGAGACGATTGCTGTTTCCGTTGGGGTGAAGGACACTCGCATGGCATAATCCCGAATTCATTCGTTCCCCTTTGCCGACATCGATAAAATTTTATCTGCTTCTGTCCCTTTCTCTAACGTAACTGAAGTGTGCACTGCTTCTGTTTCTAACTGTAAAATTGATTCTCTTACAACCAATACTTTTTCTTTTTCTATTGTTGATATTCTGGCAACCCATGATGTTTCCTTTCCTACCGTTAACTTTTTTACTACCAATCCTAGCAACAAACAACTTTCTTCCATAACGCGTTCTGAGTTTCATAAACTACGACAACTACTACTACCTCCACCCTCGCCACCTTCTAAAGCGCGTGCTACAACTGTTACATCCCCTGCTATTCCTGTTTTGGAGAAATCTGCCCTAAAAGGACATAAATTAGTCCATACGGATTCCGAACCTGAAGATATATGTAGGCAAAATCCTAATGTTTTTGATCTCGTTTGGTTTTCTTGCTGGCGGCGCAAACGCGTTAAGCTTAATATCTAGTCCTCGCACCTTCAGATTCTTATGCCGACTTTGCTCTCCTTAGGACTTGATTTCTGGACTTTAAGATTTCTTTATTTACTTCCCTGTTTTGCTGGGTTTTCTTTCTTTTTCTTCCACCCGTGTGGATCCGGGAATAGAATAGCCCCATGGTACGACCTGCCTGTCGTAAGAGTCGACTAAAGTGGTCCGACAAACACACACACGCACGCACACTCACGTACTCATACATCAACAGACACATACACATACACACATACTCGAACGCACACGCACACACCTACTCATACATAACTACACTGGGATTCTGTTTTATTTTCTTTTTTGCGATTCTTAGGGTTTTTTGTGGTTCTTGTACTTGTTGCTTGGCGTTATTCTTTTTGGTTTTTTTAAATTTTTTCCTGGTTTCTTTCGTTTCACATTCCTCTTTTTTTTCCTGCGGCTGGTGTTACTTTCTGTCGGTCTTCGTACTAACTTGGTAAAAAATTTTCGATCCACTTCGTGTGGTATGTACTTCTAAACCACAACTTAGTCGACTTTAGGCCTAGTTAGCAGTTCTTTTCTTCGGTTTTTCGTTTGTAGCGATTCTTGGGTACCACAACTTGAAGTATTTTGATTTTTTTCTATCCAGCATTCTTGTTGTTCCCAGGCTTACTTTGTGGCTTGACATTTTGGCGATTATTGTTGTTTTTCTTCTTCGCTTCTTTTCGTTACCTTTGATTTTCTGCAGGAAACCAATCGTCTTTTGAAGTTAAAGAGAGTTTTGTTTCTTTGCTGAAGAAGCATCCGTCCACCGAGTACTTTGGCAGTGTTGACGCCGTTCTATTTTCGTCCTAACTCATTGCTACCACCTACCTATCTTTCCTGTGGCCCTTTTCACTTTTGGTTTTGTCCGGTATTTTGGTTCTTCGAGCCAGATGAGAATTCTTTATTTTATTTTGAAGTTTTTTTTTGTTTTTTAATTCTCTAAGCAAATTTCTTTTTTTTTGTTTTGTTCTTCCTATTATTATATGTCGGCCTTCGAACCGGATATCATATATCATATATCATATTTCTATTTCTATAAAATTCGTTATCACAATGTAACAATTTATCAATGCTGAATAAAAGGTACTATCGTGTTATTTTTATATAATTTGTACTAATGCTGTACTATAGTGTTATTCTTAATGTCCTTGGTAATTAGAACAGACGACACTTGTCTATTATAAATTATCTTTTCACTGTCTTGTGATATTTAGCCACGTTTTTATTTGCAACTTTAATTTAAATCATCGTCCTAGAGTAATAAGTTTACAATGTGTATAAAAGAAAGTGTTATACCTTATTCTCTGAGTTACCTTTATAGAAACAAATTTGAAATATCATGCTTAATTAAGTTTAATTATTTGTGAAATCTACTGTACAGGGTGCGCCCACATGTTGCCCGTCTTTTCCAATTTAATATTTATATCATCCTATTTGATCTATTGTTCAAGTAACACAAACGCGTTTAAACGTGTCTGGGTACGCATGGGCGTGAACAAACGTTTGTATACGTGCATGAACGCGTGAGGGTACTTGTGTACGTATGTGTATCTATAAAATAAAATCTGTAAATACTCCTTCATGAAAATCATTAAGGTGAATTCACGTATACAAATCGAACTAAATATTTGCATAGCCAAAAACAAAACGAATACTTGATTCTTCATGAGGGAAATAATAATATAAAAATTTTCTTATGTATTATATATATATATATATATATACATATATATGTATTTCTTTAATAAGATCTCGCGTTGGAGCGCCACTGATTTTGTGGCCAAATTTTGCGTTGGGCGTCGCTAAGTTTCGTTGGGATATCTTCTGTGTTGGGAAAGTTAGTTGTACTACTGAAAATGTAATAGGAAATATGAAATTAATGTTTTACCTTCCTTTTCTTTTGCCTTGCCTGGCTAGCTCAACGGAAATTATACTTTGAAATTTACAAAATGAAACGAAACAGCAATCTCAAGCAACATCTATACATTTAAGAACATTTTTCTTTCATACAAAGGGATTTCTAACACAGTTTACCCACTTAATTTGATACAGAATATAATTCCTACAAATTACTTAATTATTAAAATATTCTATACCTAATCTTGTTACGTTTTTTTTCGTGGCAGCCACGTTGGGCGCCAAAGTTATGTTACGTTGGCTCGTAGCCGTGCGAAACAAAAAGAAAATCAAAGAAGAAATGACCGGGCTCAGTCGGAGATTAGGGGAGGTTGTAGAAAGCAGACCAACATATATTGTATGCGGCGGTAAGGAGTTAGTGACAATACCTGCAAGAAAATTAGTTAACCAAACCTGAAAAAAAAGAGAATAAGCATAGCAGCAATGAAAAGTCTAAGTTATTCAGTACTTTGTAGAATGTAAAAAAAAAGAAACTGTTTAGATAAACTATATAATATAACAACGGTAAAAGCAATACAGAAAAATGTTTAGTACAAAGTGAGGTAATATTGGGGAGTAGCAGAAACGTTTCCTCACACACCAATTAGATATAAAGCAGACAAAATTTTAACAAAATATAAATAGGTAAACACAATTAATATGAGTAGTCCAGTAGTATTGATTTTTCTTTTTTTTTATTTTATTTAAAATAGCATGCAAGTCTATTGTAAAAGGTATCAGAACGACAAAGATATGGTAAAGCTACGGATAGATATTTAAAGTAATAACCAGTAGGAAATAGTTCAACTTACAAAAGTCCTTCAGCAACGCTTCCTTGCAACTGAAGTGTGGGATTCAACGATGTCCTGCACTAACGAAGCACTTCACCCTTGACTGTGAGGGTGTTGATGGACCTTATCACACGTTACACTAATCACACCTACGTATTTCACTGGTGTTAGCAGCAGACATTATCACGCGTCGGAACTATGTAGCCTTGATAAATTTCTTGGTAATTCTATTTCCTAAGACAATAATTTCGAAATACTCTGAAGCACTAGTTTAATTTCAACTGGGACCAAAGGTATATTATTTTGTACAGTTAATATACAATTTTTATTTCACAAGAAAACAACTAAAAAATCGTGCCGTGCTCGTACATGAACAATACGAAAATTAAATCCCGCATTAATTCTCACTAGTCAAAGCAAAGAGGAAACAGTATTTTGAACGTACTTAGTATATCGCAATAAAGAACAAAACACGACTCTTTACTATTTTCAAAGCAACAGCTACAGTATTTTCACGTAATTAATGTATAGAAACCAAGAACGAACTACGACTCCTTATCTGTTTATTCAATTTGTCGTTATTCCAACCGCTTATCGCTTCTTATCTAGACTTGTATATTCACATAAGCAACAAAATTTATATTTACTACAAGACAAGGACGATGCAATTTATAATTAATTATAATCGGTTTATAATTTTCAATTTATCTATTTTTAAATTACTACACACGAGTTAATAAATATCAAATATAGAACTAGTAATTTGTAGCAATGTATTTATGAATTGCGTACAGCGTAAAAGGTTAAAACTATAAAAATTGCCCGTTACAATCTTTAGTAAAAAGTAAACACTCCTCTTTAGTTAATAGCTGGTTAATTTGCCTATCTCTTTGTACAAAGCTCGTGAGTGTGTTTGGCTAATGCTTCACAGATAGTTCATTAAGGTCAAAATTTTCGAATTTCGACCTCGAAGTTTTCAGAAAACTATCCGTTTTACAATTAAAAAAATGTATGTAGTTACTCTAATTTAAAATATAAAATATTCAAATATTATCAACCAATTTTATACTTATGGCTAGCGCTTATCCAAATCTCTTTCGGAAATTTTCACCAACTGTGTTAAATCCTTCTATTTCCATCTTAAATTTCCATCAAAAAGTGCATCTTCTATTTTTAATTCATTAACTTTAGAGGAGCTCTTGTATCGAAGAATGTTCAATCTACATAGTATTTTTACAAAACCAATCATGCTCTATCAAATAATTGCATTAGATAACTTCTGTGTTTAAAACTACTCAAACGTATAAATTCCATGTCGTAAACTTATTTAAAGCATACGTTTCATTGCAACTCTGCATGGTTGTTTTTTACTCAATGTTACATATCGCTTGGCTTTAGAAAGAATCAAAACGCGAATCTTTTACTTAAACTTACATGGTCAATCTCGTAAAATAAAATCAATCGCAGAGTACTAAATCTTAAATCTTACATGTTACTTGGCTTTACCTAAGGATCAAACGCGAATTAATCCTTTTAATTAAATTTCCGTTTATATATAAAAATTATCTCTATACGTCACATTTGAGATTCTTTATAATTTATTTAAACATAACACACCCTGGTGATGCAATATTTCTTATCTTATAGTAACTCAGAAAGTTATAAATTAGTTCTTATCTACTTAGATTTTCTTTTATTGGTTTTTTAATCTCGGCTTATATTATACAAAGTGAAACAATTGAATATTTGCTACCTTTTTGTCACAACAATATATAGCATTTAATGTAATAATTGGATTGCACGTAAAGGTCCTTATTAAGAATTACAGCTGCTTTTTAAGGAAGAAAGCTTTGTCAAAGTTAAAACCCGGAATTGATGTAATTAATTATCAGAACGTTATTTAACTGAATTTTTATTAAACTAATAGGAAGCAAAATTGTATAAATATTTTGGCACGTATTTTCTGCAGTAGTTGAAGTGTATAGAATCTAAATGATTTGAAATCTCATTGTTTGGACGAGTTACTCCGTTGGGAAGTACTTAGTTACAAATGAAGGGGTCGTGACTGGAATTGTCTGGTTCTCTGTTAAGCTTCAATTTTCAAGTTGCAGCAATTGCAAAGCTTACTGGGAACAGTTCTAATATAAGGCGATACTTGATTACCATTCTCATTGCAGAACGTTAAATTTAATTTTATGTTTTGATTTTATGTTTCAACAAATTTAGGCAGTGGGAAAGTTCCCATGGAAACATATTAAAGAATCCGAATCATGTTGTTTTTATTTGTTCAATTCGGATATATTTGTAACTTGACCACTAACTTCTACAATAATACAAAAATATTTTAGGATAGGTATTATATCTGTACAACTCTACAAAAGGGAAAGTTGGAAATACGGCGCTTAAACTACAAGCCAATCAAAATACACAAGTATTTTTATAATTTGCTCATACTTAATGTGAAATTTCGCATTTCTCGTTGTATTCGCGATTATACGAGTATTTATTAACAACTTTAGACGGTTTTCTAAATTAAAACGTTTACTTATTTATCATCCTGTAGAATTTTATTAGTATATGTAGTATAAATTATAGTACCTTAATCTATCTTTATTGTTTGATACGCTCTCATTATTTAAAAATATCACTGCAAATTTTATGTAGAATAGGTTTTATACATGTGTGATTAGCTAGTGCGATTCACTTCTAATTTGCCGGTTTCTTTACTTATATATGAGTTTCGTGAAAAATAAAATTTATTGCGATGGGATAGAAATTATCAAATGGGTTTCCAACTATCAATAGTTGTTAGTTTGAGTTTTCTAATGAGACACGTTTTCGAATTGGCCGTTGTCGAACTTTTATTTTAGATCGATCTAATTACTTGGATTTCGCGTTAATATGGAAGTAGTATGTTCTTGTCGTCAAAGTAGGCTCATACAGCTAATAAATTTCATACATGGGATCCTGAAATTAGTTTTATACGAAATTGTTTGAAAGATAAAATTTTTCTAACAATAAAATTGGTGCTTATTTACTTTTCACTAATTCAACCCATCACTGCGTAACATGTATAAACGTATATCTTAGCTTAGATAATGGTTTACTACTAGCTATTGGTCAAGGAAGGTGAAAAGTTATTCTGTTCACCTTCACTGCTTCTGAACTTGACCGACTTGGTTTCCAGGAAAAGAATTTTGTTACGTTTACTTCCGGCTTAAATTAAAAAATATATCTTTTGCTGGTAACTTATCATTCATGCAAATAGAGTCCGCTTAAATCTTTCGAACATCATCCTGTATTTTTAGTTCTTTCTACTCGCTTTCTAATAATTTTCAATTCAAATCTAGTTGCTTTGAAATGAAACGTTTATCATATAAATTAAATAGTCAATACTTTGTTTTAGGTATCGGTTAATTTGTTAAATATTTCGAGAACGTATAATTGCTTTCTCTTGTGTTTCCCATTTAAAGACTTGTCGAAATAATAGATCCTACTATTATTTGATAGCGTCTTTTCTAGTTTGCTAATCAAGCTTTGATAACGCGAGGATGGCAGTTCGACCTCGTGTTATTTGATGCCATTTTTAATTTGATTCTTGCGTTGAAATATTTTCTACATTACTCGTTCCAGTACTTCAAAAGCGATGCACGTTCTTTTGTTTGACCAGAAGGAGATATCTTGCGTGTATTGCTCTTAGCTGGAGGCCAAATGTTACTTTATGTAGGGCCAACTGTTCGTTGACGTAGACCACCTGCTTTTGCCAGTAGACCGCTTTTGCATTTACGGTGCCAGGGTGAATGAATCCTGACTACCGTGGCGTTGCTGTGCTTACTCACTCCCGACGGATTGCAAGCTAAGTATCCAGACACATACAGGTATTTGGCTTCCATCGAGTTACGGTTAGCCTTTATTTAGTTACTTTCTCCCAATTTCTTTCTTGTTCGTATTCAAAATGACTTCTTTTTCGGCTTCCCACCGAGGTCTTCCTGTATGGGAGTGGAATTTGAAATTTTCTGGTGTCCCGAACACTCTTACCGTACATGATTTTTTGGCACGGGTCGAAGAACTCCGACTAACTCAACATGTGTCAGAATTGCAGTTATTTGAGTCTGCAGTGGATTTGTTCGAGGCTAAAGCGTTACTTTGATATCGTGGTTACTGGCTTAGGTTTTCTGATTTTTTCTGATTTTGAACCACCGGATTTTGCTTATAAGTGTGCTACTATTGAGGAAAATACTTTTACTTCGCATGACCGAATTGTTAAGATTTCTCCTACGCCTATGGGTAGATCCGATACTTCCTCCATACGTTCTATTGTTCTTTCTCCTAGTTCTACTTCTACTAGTCAGGTCGTATGCTTTAATTGCGATAAACCTGGTTAGGTTTCGACGCATTGTACTCGTCCTAAAGTACTCCATTGTCATGGTTGCAGATGTAAGGGAGTTTTTCTCGCCGCAGCTGTTCACACTGTCATCCTACTACTAATAGATCTTCAAATCATACTTCAAATACTGTCCTCACTTCTAGCTGCCTAATTTCTTCCGCTTTTCACTCAACGTTCTCTTCTGTCCCTCATCCAGGTTATCTTGCTCCTACTGTCGAAGCCTACCCTTCTTCGGCGAATATAGCTTTGAAAAAAATTCCGTCTCTAGTTCTACATCCTATTCTACTCTTTCTTCTGCTCGCCCTACTTATTCACTCTCACCCCAGACTGTGCCTCCATCACCATTGCAACCCATACTTCGAATTGGTGACTTGCAGGTAGCTTCTCAAGAGTTTGATCCCGCTTTCTTAAATGATTCTACCCAAGAAATCTCTGTCGTGTCTGCAAAAACAAATGTCGCTGAAGTGACGATAACTTCTAATTCAGTCTGCAAAGGTCTTCTTGAAGTCTATGAACCTGTATTTTTAATGCCTCTTTCCGTTTTTGTCAAAATTTTACCTGTTCCTGCTTTCTTAAATGCTTCTACTCAAGAAAATTCTGTCGTTCCGGCAATCACAGCCGTAGCTGAAGTGGTGATAATTTCTAATACGGATAGGGAAGGTCTTGTTAAAATTAGAGAACACGTAGCTGTGATGCCTGTTGCTGTCGTCAAAGTTTTACCTGATCCTGTTTCGTTATCTACTATTTTTAAGAAATCGGTTCCTCTTGTGGCTGAAGTTTTGTCTATTTCCGCTCTGTTGTCTAACAGTAATGTCTTACGTGATTCTATTTCTTTATTGGACGTTGATGAAACGATATCTACTCTTACTCATTTTTCTCATGCTGACAAAATTCTACTAGCTTCTGTTCTTTTAGCTAAGGTTGGTGAAATCCTAGCTGATGTCCTGTTATGTTATGTTGACGAAGATCAACTTGATTCTGCTTTCTCATCTATGGGCTTAAGTTCTTTCTGATACTGTTTGTTCTTGTAAGGTGGATGAAATTCTGTCTGGTGCTGCTCTTTTGTTTCATGTTGATAAACTTCATTCTACTCTTTTATCTAATATTGGCGAAGTTCGACTTGGTACTGTTTGTTCTTTTAACGTTGATGAACTTAGCTGATTCTGCTCCTTTCTGTAATATGGTTGAAGTGTTATCGTATTCTGCTCCTATTCCTATGGTTGATATTCCTACTGCTAATGCTGTTTCCTTTCCTAACTGTGATACTTCTAGTCCTCTATCTAACGTCGTTGAAATTTTATCTACCGCTGTCCCTCTAGTTAACGTAACTGAAGTGTGCTCTGCTTGTGTTTCTTTTCTTAGGGTTAATTCTCGTACAGCCAACACTTTTTCTTTTTCTATTATTGGCTTACTTACCACCAATTCTAAAAACAAACTTTCTTCTATGACGCGTTTTGAGTTTTCTGAACTTCCCTTGCCACCTCCTATATCGCGTGCTACAACTACTACACCCCCTGCTGTTCCTGTGTGGCAGAAAACTGTCCAACAGAGGCAGACATTATCCTATGCTCCTTTAGAACCGGAAGACGTATGTCAACGAAGTCCTAATGTCCTTGATCTCGTTTCGTTCTGGCGACGTAAACGCCTTAAGCCCAATATCTAGTCTTTGCGCCCCAGATTCTTATGCCGACTTTGCTGTCCTTCGAATTTGATTTTTGAACGTTTTACAATTTCGTTTTACTTCCCTGTTTTGCTCGGTTTTCTTTCATTTTCTTGCTTTTTCTTACCCCGTGTGGGTCCGGGAATAGAATAGCCCCATGGTACGACCTGCTTGTCGTAAGAGGCGACTACAGCGGTCCAACACATACATACATACACACGCACACACATACACTTTATACACGCACACTACATGCACACACACACTTCATACATTTACACACATACTCATACATCAACACAGTGGGATTCTGTTTAATCTTCTTTTCTACGATTCTTAGTTTTTTTGGTTTTGTACTTGGTGCTTGGTGTTATTCTTTTTGGTTTTTTCTTTTTTTCTCGTTCTTTCGTTCCACATTCCTCTCCTTTTTCCTGTTTTTGGTGTTCTTTGCCGCCGATCCCTAGTCCGATTGTCTTTTATCCATCCGCTCCTGTGGTAGGTGCTTTCTAGTCCGTTTTTCTTTCTTTGGAAATCACGACTTAGTCGACTTTAGGTCTAGTTAGCATTTCTTTTCTTTGGTTCTTTGGTTTAAGTTACCACAGTTAGTTGTACATCGTTTCCTTTTACCAGCGCTCTCCCTCTCTTCCTATCGTTCTCCCTTGTTGTTCCTTTGTTTACTTGAGGCTTGACTTTTGTGTCCTGTTTTGGTTTGTACTGTTGGTTTTCTTCCTTGTTCCTTTTCTTCTCTTGAGGTTGATAACCTGACTGTTTCTTCTGAGAAACATGCGTTTTTTACGACTCCGCAGTGCTGAAGCCGTTCCACCTTAGTCCTCCTTGATTGCTTATTACCAGTTTTTCCTTCCTTCCTTCCTTTTTTTCTCTTTTTCTATTATTGGTCCTTCGAGCCAGATTTTGGTGTTTGTTTTTGTTTTCTTTTCTATCTAGAATCTGTTGTGGTTAGTCTTGTTGTTAGTTTGGGTGTTTCTTTTTTTCTTTTTCTTTGTTTTTGTTGTTTCCGTAACGAATGTTCTTTTAGTTTGAAGCGAATTTTCTTTCTTTTTCTTTTTGTTTGGGTTTTTTTGGTCCTGAGCATTTCCGGATTTTGGCTTTCCTACCCCGGCCTGCTAATTTTGCTGGGAGAGGAGAATTTGTTACGTTTATTTTTCAATATAAATTAAATACCCTTTTCCCCTGATAAAGTCATTACCCGCTCAAATAAATTCTACAACAATACGCTATATAGTGTACTTATTCAGAATAAACCCGCTTTATCATAATTTTAACTCAAATCCATTTTGCTATTAAACCAAAAATTTATTCGATAAATTAAATAGTCAATACCTTGTTTTAGATATCCGTTAATTTGTTAAACATTCCGATAACGTATAATTGCTTTCTCTTGTGTTTTACATCTAAAGACTTGTCAAAATAATGGATCCTACTATTATTTGATAGTATGTTTTCCAGTTTGCTAATCGCGCTTTGACAATGCAAGGATTGCAGTTCGTACTCGTGTTTTTGAACCAATTTTTAATTTGATTCTGCAGCTTGTGCGTTGAAATATTTTGTACATTACTCGTCCCAGTACTTTAAGAGCTATGCATGTCTTTTTGTGCGACAAGTAGGAGGTATCTTGCGTGTATCGGTGAGTTTTCCCGCGCTTACCCATCCTAATCGATTCTTTTATTAGCTCTTAGCTGGTAGCCAAATTGGTTCTTTCTTATGTAGGCCCAACTGTTCTTTGCTACAGATCAATTGCCTTTGCCTGTAGATCGCTAGTGCCATTATGGTAACAGGATAAATAGATCCCAACGACCGTGGCGATGCGGTGCAGATTCACTCCCTAGGACGTGCAAGCTAAGTATTCCGTCCCATACAGGTATGCAACGTGATAAGAAACGTGACACTGTAGGACTACTGTTTGTTGCTGCGAATCGATATTATCGCTCTACAGGTGTGATGTACCATTGTTTAAAATGTTTGACAAAAGTCCCCGCCACGCTTACTCTTTTCTACTGATTAGTTTATTTTACAAAAAGTAATATGTGCAATTTTAAAAACGCTTGACACAAGCTTTCCCATGTTTATTTTCTACTGATTAATTTTATTTTATGTAAAATACGAGATGCGCACTTCGTATCTAAAGTACTAAATTGGTCGTATCACGTAATTATTTGCTTTAAAATAGTAACGCTTACTTTATTTCCTTTGCTTGTTTTGTACAGAATCCTCTATTTATTCTTATTGTAAATAGATAATCGTGGGCGACGTGTTCTTTTTTTGTTGTTTTTTTGGTATGTAGGTGAATCTCTCCCATTGTCCGCGTCTGGTAGTTAGTCTGGTATTTACGTTTCTTCCGGCTACGTCTAGGTGCGTAGCAAGTGTTTGGTTTATATAAACTTCAGTGCAAAGAAGCATTTCTTTTTTGTGTTTTTTTGAAGCTTTCTTGTGATTGTTGCGCGCCAAAAAGTGCTTCACAAAATATTTTTCAAGCTAATTAATTGTAGAGATTTTTGTATAATCATTTTAGGTATAGTACAAATGTTTGTATAATGTTCTTACACGATTTTCACTTTCTGTTGGGGTTGATTGATTAATTAAAGTAACCGGTGGGTTCTCTTATATCCCCAAATAGAACCAGTGAACTTTAAGAAAGAATTTCCTTAAAATGATGGAACCCAAATATCTTCCGACTATGCTAGGGTCCATTCCTTAGGTAGAGCTTATGAAGATTGGTCGTGGTTCTTTTTACAAAATATTATTTTCTTACTAGGGCTTGATTCTTATCAAAACAGGGGTTTATGGAGGGCGCGACCAAGTCATTAAGTTTTAAGCACAGGGTTTTCTAAGGGGGACTTGGAAGTCCTTAGAGAGGAATATCGTATTAACTGCTAACGCAGAAGCTGTAAAGAAAATTTAATTATATTAACAAAGTGAGGACACAAGAGGTGCTCTCTTGTTACCTCATATAAAAAAAAACAGAAAAGATTCATTATGCACACAATACTATGAACACAGATTTTACGCTTCAAATTCTGAAAAGGCTATTAAAGTTTCTTGTTAAATCGGGGTTACCACTTTATGCCATTTATTCATATACCCGGTTACGCTATTTCTAAACTTACTTGTTCAAAATAAAACAATTAATTAAGAGAATTAAATATTGATTCTTTAATTAAAAATTGTTTCTTCATAAAAAGTTGTATGTATAAAATTTACGTTTAAGAAAAGATAATACAAATTTCATCTACCTTGAGATAGGATTATCAATTCGAAAGAAATATCAAAAACTTTAAGTGTTTCTTTTACTACAAAATTTAACTCAAATCTGTACCAAAAATATCAGATCTGTTATTCGGTTTACACATATATAAGAAAATATCTAAATTGTCTACTAATTCAATGTTCAAAAACTGTAATTGAAATTATGCATAAATGAAACGTTAGTCAGAACTCAATGGATTTGCTTAATTGCATTAATAATAATAACTGTGATTACATTGCATTTATATTAACAATAAAAATTTATCAAAGTCCTTTTTAGTTTGTTAAACAGAATTATAGTACTAATAGGTCATCTTAAAGTTATTATCTGGTGCAGCCTTGTATCAAAATTCGCCAAGTGCAGACGTGATGTAAGAATAATACAAATTTCTCACCTCGTTTCAAACAGGTGTTGTTTGTGTGATGGTACTACATCATGTGTAAACAGATGTTTATACATACGGTCTTTGAAAAACAATTGTCGTCGCCTCCATAAGTTGTACAGCAATAATCAGCTGCGTGATCCTTGTACCTGACCATATGGGCTTAAAGCGTGTCTTTAATACGCACCAAAGGAACAAACCAAAATTTATAAGAACGGTTATTGCAAATACGCCAAACTTCGATGTACTACCATATGTAGATCGTTACCAAAATAATTATCCTCGTGTACTTGTTTACATAGTTATTTGTAAATTTATACTTGCAATTTAAAAAAGACCATTTTCATTAATTATAGGATGTTAGATTCAAACCATAAAACTTCTATCTACTTTGTAGAACATATTTTTGAAATTTAAACATACGGTTTCTTCGCAGAACTTTTCCATTAAATTCAACTACTCCCGCTAAGTTGAAGGACGGTCATCATTAACAAAATATTTTCTTATCGCTACACTGACGCGATTGAACTATCAACTCGATACTCGTAAAATGCAAATAAAGGATCAATGTCATCTTGAAACACAACATTTATACGGCCTATTTTTTATAAAACCAGATAAAAGGAATCATTGTAACAAATAAATTTACGAAGGAGTCTTCAAATAAATATGCAAAACAATTATTTAAATGTTATCCATAAGAATTTGCAGAAGAATTTGTAAAAGAAATATTTAATTGAAAATTTTAAAAGTGTGTAATATGGATATTTAAGTGAATATTTTATCGTAGTGTAAAAAAAGGAAGAAAGGAGAGCGCATTATTAGAAATCACTGAAACAAGTGTCCATTACACTTGGATATTTCCACTATGGCTTAAAGCCACACGCAAATTACTTGCTAGAAGTCTTAGGTTCCCCATGTTAACTTGTGACAAGTGTTCTAGCTAAAGTGAACGCTGGCACCTTGTGCACGACATAGGAAAGCTGTTTGGCCTTGATATATATATTTATACTAATATTTAACGCCTGATGTCGGCAACCAAACTAGCATCTCCGTATTGCGGTTAGATCTTATGATTCCAATACAGATTGTACGCGCCATATCTGTCCCCGTACTGGGCATTCCCTCTCTCCGCGCGAGCGGGTCCGAATGGTTCGCGCTAGTTAACAGGGAGTCGGTCGTCAAGCCTCGTGATAACCACAACTAGTCAGAATAAGTGTGCTCTCTTCTCTAATCCGGCATTGACCTCTTCCTTTACTGTTTCCCTCCTTTCCTTCAACCCTTGGCCAAAAGCGGTAGTTTCAGTGTTTAGTGCCTCTCAAGTGCCCAAGGAACTTTCGGTAAGTGTTTTTATGCCTTTGTATGATTCTACTCCTATAAACTGTTCTCACCCTCACCCCTTAATAATTACAGTCCACGCTCTACCTCGGAACCCCTTGTTTACGGCTTTTTGCACTCAAGGTAGTTCTATTTGTATCTCGTTACGGAGAACGGGTATTCGATAACACAGATATTTATTTAATTGAAGATGTTTACATGAAATAATTAACTAGACAAAAGGTGTGTAAAACTATTAATTTATTGGTGTTCTGCAGTGGTCAAAAAAACTGTTACAATGTAGTCAGAAAATAGGTCGTGTGAATTATCTTTTAGGACTTTTAAAAATAGTTTTATTATCAAGTGAGAAAAGAATATTAAGTATAATTTTCGACGTTTCGTAATAGATATGTCGCTTGTCAGACCAATCAGGACAGAAAAATAAACAAGGTCGTTGTTGATAAGTTGAAAAGCAACAGTCCTGTTTGTGCGGGAGTAGGGGAGTCGTGCATTATAAAAAGTACTAGAGTGTTACCTGTTGATTGCTAGCCAAATTTCTATATCGGTCCTTATTTTGTTCCCGTATATATTGTAGAAAATGGAATAATCAGCGACCAATCAGGTAGGCAAACGAAGAAGGTTCGTAGTTAACAAGTTGAAAAGTAGCGGTCCTGGTTCATTCCTGTTAGCTGCTTATGCGGGAGTAAGAAAGTCGTGCATTATAGAAAGTAGTAGAGTGTTACCTGTTGTTTGCTAGTCAAATCCCTATATTGTACCTTAACTTGTAGATAATGAATAAATCTGTGATTCCGTTACAAAAATGTGGACTAAATGGCCAACCGCATCCACTACGTACAACCACAAGATAAATGAACAATTCTGTTACCCAGATTGTAAATATGCATAAATTTAGAAGGTAATCAGAGCAATTGATTAACTTACATTTATGATTTGAAAGTAAAGTATGGTATCTTATTTGTAAATTTCGTGAAACTCAGCATGCCCTCTTTGCAAACACGCGAGAAACTAGTAAGTAATACCTCTGCTTAATATAACAACACAGATATTGTTATGAGCTATGAAATTGGTTTATTAGGTGGAATGCTCCAGACTGTAGTATAGGCCACGACGCCTACTGAAACCGATACTTATACGAGGTAGTGTTGATGTTGCCTGGGTTTAAAACCGTCTGGACATTGCAATTTGTATAAGTGTATCAAATCCCCACTGAGAGATATCTACAGACCTAGGGATTATTATCTCTAGAGATGTTTTGATATCTGCTTTGCAAATTAGGTTACCAGCTGCAATTACATTAAGTGGAATTTATCATTGAGTTTGTAATGTACTACACAAGATGAAAGGAGAAATGCTTGCAAAAGCTTTGGTATGCTAGAAAAAGCCTGTATTACTAAATTATGCTCTTTTAGCGATGCAGCACTGTAGAATAGTATTAACCGCTCTGTAACCTAATAGTCACTTTAATTTAAATACAGCTGTCGGGGTGATCGATACATTTTCGTCGAAAGTTGAATGTAGATTTCAAGTGTGCAAGAAAATACTAAGTTAAACTTCGTATCTCAAACTGCTCGGAAAAGAATATATTTCACTTGACTTCTCTTTAACCTTTTGAACTCTATAGAACTGCCATTTATATGAAAGTCCATTCAGGATAAATTTGCAATGAAAGAAAAAACGCCGCTTTGTTTTTACCGTTTTCCCTTTTTATATATTTACCACCGATATGTGAACTTATGCATCAAGCTAACTTTAGTTAGCCAATAATTTTGTTCTATGCGTTTTTGAACAGTCTAATAAGCATTTAGAAACAACTATGGCGCTAACACGAGTTACGTATTTCCCAATCTATATATGTACAAATAAAATAGAGTTTATTAAGAATTATTAAAATTATTAAAGAAACTCAAGTTAAATGCAACATTGTATTTTAAGGATAAATACAGAAAGGTTATTAAAAGTTTGCAAGCAAATTGTGAGAACGGATGTAATACATTGTATTCCAGACAGTAAGTGATACTGCAGGTGCAGGTCACAGACGGTTAAGAAACCGCAATTACTTAGAAATTAAGATTGTTACATTGTATAATGAATGGAATTAAGAAATTAGCAGACATGAGCTCTGCAAGTCCCACAGACATGTGAGGGGCAGGGACCACATAAATACCCCGGGAGCCCCAAGACCATCAGTCAGTCTTCAGTATTTCAGCTTTAACATCGCCGTTTGCTAAAGCTAATCGCGCTAATATTAATTCACTTATTATTTTATTTCGACTTAGTTTAATGTATACAAGTTTGTCAAAATTCCATATTCAATATCTGTTTAAATAAATAAAATTTGTTACAAGAAGTTTTGGAAGAAGTTTTAAAAAAGACCGCTTCCAAGGCCCGAAACGTAACTGGAACAGTCGGTAGGATCCAAAAAGGCACTACGAATACAAAAATGGGAGAACTGGTGACCAAGAATTTCGATTCCTAATCTGAAAGAACCCATACAAAGTTGGACAAGGTACAAAAATCGACCAAATTCAACCAAACAAATTTGGACGAAGTACAAGAATTGACCGAGCTCAAAGAAATTAACGTGGACAAGGGACAAAAATCGACTGAGCCCACAGCCAGAAAACAAACAAAATTGACGATAAAAATTATTAAATTTATTACCCTAAAACAATTTATTTTTTTACAAATTTATTGATGCTAGCTAGTAAGAGAAAAATTTTTGTTTTTATATATGTACAGACGGTATACAAATTTGTTTGGAGAGGGTATAAAAATTAATAATTTCTAAGAATTTTAACAGCAGACACGGATCGGTTAAAAGCAAGAGAGATAGTTTGAGTAATTTGATTGGACATTAAAGAAAGACGCGCAACAAGTTGGTTTTAGGAAGGGTAAATATCGATCGGAGAGAAGCATAAATGTGAAAGGAGGCTATATGTACGAAAGAGATGAAAGACATTTGTTTAAGTGGAAGGCGTGGACGTAGCCGGAATTGAAAATTCGTTGAGACTAGTTTTCTCCAAAGCATAGAGTCGGTGGACGGTTTTGTGAGGTTTTCCGAGTATTTTGGTGTATTTGTCGAGAGATATTTATAGAAAACTAAAACGGTTAGGAGTTTCTCACAGGAATTGAGAGTCAGTTACAGTCTACGGGGAATTGTTGTGGTCCGTTGGAGGTTTACAAGCTAAATTTCAACAAGGGCGGGGCCGACCGAGGCTATATAATCACCCGAATGGAAGGGTGACACCCTCTTAATTCTTCGTCGTTCCTACGTTCTACGAAGTTACTTCCGGTAAAATATTTAGTGAAGTTATATTTTGTTTATTAAGATAAGTACACGTAAGTGTGTGTAATGTGTAATGTCCAGTTATATAAAAGCTAGAAGTTGAATAAAGAATTATAAACTGAACGTAGATGGAATACGTAAGTACTATGATCTTTATTTTGGTTTTGGAATGTATTAAAATTAGGAAATGAATGGTGAAGGCAGCAATTAGTAATTAATTTGTTATAAATTGGAAATTGTGGAAGTTGGATGTGGATGATAATTTTTATGAAGAGAAATTTTGGGGTAGTAACATGCAAAGAGCGACATTGATGCAAGCGGATAGCGGCTCCATGGAGTAGAGCCGTACTCGACGGCATAATCTGCAAGGGCTGGTTGGAGGATAGCTGTTGAAGATAGTTACCAGGTAACAACTTTTATTCCAACATTGTGTGGTGACTATTTGCAATGATTCTTTTTACTCTTTGTGTTTTGGTGTATTTTTTTAATTGTTGTATTTATTGAACTATAAATTTATGGGGCTTTTGAGGTGAATGAAAGTTATTTAGATTGTCAAAAAGCAGTGATTTATAGATAACCAGGATATACTGTAAAAAAGTATAGAGGGCTTATTTAATTTTGTTTGGTATTGCTGTAAATTTGCACTCATGTTAAGAGGAAGGGATAAAGTCACGTATGAGGAATGCCCTCTCACTTTAACAGGATAATTGTTTAAAAAGGTTATCGAAGTGAAATATTTTTTTAAAAATAAACGAAGAATTCAAGTGTACATAATGGGAAATTTAATTTAATTTAATGCATAAGAAAGAAGCTCATTTTGCAATAATCAAACACTATTTAGCTAAAATAATCAAGTATACGTCTTATAATTCGCTTTAAGTTAAAGAAACAAACAAAGATAAGGTTTTAAACACATCAAGCTTCATCAAAGTAAATACGTAATCGGAAAATATAAATAGTTTAGCATTCTAGCTATTTAAGAATTTCATTAAAAATGTCAACGCATAAATAAGCAAACGCATTCAAATACGTCATTATCAGAACGATGAGTATGTAACTAAGAATATTACATTTGCATAGAAATCCAACATATTTTTAGTAACAAACAATAAATAACAGGCGGTTTGTTATACGATAAGTTTTGGACTATAAACGACACAAATATAAAATTCATGACAGAATGCCATAAATATTTGGAAATTCTAAAAATATACTGTGATATACAGAACGCTTACGTGATCAGCAGAGCATTTCATAGAGAATTAAACCAGGGAATTTTAAGAAATACTGGGTTCTACAGAGATAGTCGCAAAGTACAAGCCTTGATCAACGAACACGCCAGTTAAAAATGTTGATAGGTGGGGCTTATAAATACGATAGGATACTCGAAAATAAACAGTATATCTTCATCAAGCCACGAACCACGTCGATTTAAAGTGGAAAATTACGTACCAGTAACAGTGAAAAGTTAATAATTTATTAAAAGTGAAAAATTGAAAGTGCCAATATGTGCAACGAATAATAACCGTTCTACGCGTAAACGTAAGACAAAATATTAATTGAACTTTATTTTAATATTTAACAATTTAGGGCTTCAAATAAAGATCTTAATGTAGATCAAAAAGTATATCTAAAGATATAAATATATCTCTAGATGTACCTACAAATAAAAATCCAAAGATACTTTGAAAATACCTACAAGGAAATAAACGTAAAGATACTAAAAGTTACTCCAAAAATCCGAGGAGAAAAATACAAGCAACCATTAATCCGTTATTCTGGCCAACAACTGAAGCAAGTCGAACTGTAACAATCAATGGGTATTGACAACTGATACTCTGAGGCAATTCCAGTGACAAGTAAGGAAAACGCATGTTAGAGATCTTAAATTTTTCATTAGTTAAGGGCTGCTCCAATTTTAATATTTGCTATATATTATATATCTGTAAGGGTCAACAAAAAGGTCAATTAAGAATTTGAAAATAGAGAAAGCATCTTGGAACGTTCGAAAGGTACTTAAGAGTAATTACAAAGATATTTTTGCTGGCCTTCGGGAAAATTAAATTTGGTGAATGTGAATAATTTATTTAGGGGCAAATTTTTTAATTGACATAAAACTGCACATATTATCAATCATTATACTGTGTAATTATGGATTGCTTTATTTAAATTATTTTAACAGTTAGGTAGTAGAAAGAAAAAGAGGTTAAACAATCTTTATTGTCGTGACGTATGGCATTCAGTGTTTGATAGATTGACCTAGCCGAAGCAGAACAAACCATAGGAAATTTAAAGGGGTTTACAGCAAAAATTAAAAAAGAACAATTTAGAGGAATGTCGCAGCAATTATTATAATAACACCCAATCATGGGGCTCTTTACAGAAGTAATAATGGTACGCCCAATATAGGGTCATTTCATAGCAATATATATATATATATATATATATATATATATCTATATTGCTGTGTAAAGGGGTTGTTTAGGAGTGTATTAAGTAGCAAGGCTCGTGTAGTAACTGTATATAGCAATGGGAATCAGAAAACGGCATTTATTTAGCAGAAGAATACGTAATTCGTACATTATGTAAATAGCAAGCATTTAACACCCTGTATATAGACCGTTATTAACTTCTAAGTAATGCCAGTAATCATGTCTTCCAATAATAAAACGCGTATTCAGCAGAGAAATAATCTTTCATGTAATTAAACTACGTTGGGAAGTGCTTAATTAGTTATAAAACAAATACGCAGAAGAGTAGATAAAACCTAACAAAACTTCATGCAATTACGCTGGAACGATAAACGCTTTGATAAAAAAACGCAGTTTTAGAGATAAATAAATACATGAACGAAAACAGCATTAGAGTTACATCATTTATTTTGTACAATTGTCCAAAAGGCGATATCTACACAAAACAACAGACGTAAGTTAAAGGTGTGGCCGCGATAACAAATAATAAGGTATTAAAGAACGTAAATAAACAACCACGACACGGAAATCCGAAAGAATTTCATCAGAAAACAGCTTAAAATATACGGGGAATATTGAAAACCTGGTTGGTTGAAACAATCTGTAAAACTGCTTAGAAACCCAACTCAAAGGTAGTGGGAAAAAGCTATTTAACACTCCCCGGTGATAAGACAGCTCAGTTTCCACTCAAAGCAGGTTGAATCCACATCACTTTTAACCAGAAATCTACGCGTCAAACAAATAAATTTTACAATATAGTGAAAATAGTGCTGCATAAAAAATTGGGTTAAGAATATATGAAAAGTTTTTGCCGTTTTTTAAGAATACGTGAGTAGAAATCGGTTAATTAATTTAATTAAATATTTATAATCATATAGGGCTTCTAATCCACGTCGAAAATACTTATGCTCCTTATCGTCGTCGAAAACAATTCAAATTCTAATCTGCGAATATAAGAAACTTAATTCTATTTCTGGACTATTTCGGGTTCAATGCTAATCTGCGTCTAAGACAATTTTAATCCACGTCGAAATATAATTGCTAATCCGCGTCGAAAACAATTTTAATTATGGGACACTTCTAAATATGGAACTATTCTGGTTCAATTCTGGAACAATTCAATTATAATACGCTGCTAATTTATGACACGAAGTATGGAATTTCAAGTGGTATTTAAGGGAAGAGATTCAAAACAGATACAGAGAAATATAGAAAAGCACGAGTTGATTTTGGAACAAGGTTCAACATAAGCAGTACAAAGCAGAACATTGGTTTCGATTGAAAATAATGAGGTGGTCTTGATCCACAACACGAAACAAATCAGGTCAGATCTACATAGTTATAAGTAACATTTTCTAATCTAAATTTTAACATTGAATATATTAATTTTCTCACTAATTTGTAAAGAGTCAACAAGGACATTAAGTACGTTAAACCTTACGTAATAATCATAAGAAGGTCTCAAACGTTCCGGATTTTTTTGTAAAGATGTTGTTTTTGGTGACTATATTGAATTAAAAGCATATAAATTTTGGGATAAATGATCCATATAATATTAATTGATTGACGGTTTATTTAAGGAATTTCAAAAATTGTAAATATTTTCTTTCATTATATGAAATTAATTGACTTCGTTTTATCAATTCAAATAGGTAATCATAGAGGGGTGAAAGAAAATTGATCGTCGTAACGTTGTACACTCTGTATAAATTAAAAAGAGCTAGCCGTGGCATAACAAAATTAAAAAGATTTAAAAGTGAGAACACAGAGCGGTGGCATTCAGCTTAAAATGTTCATTACACCGAGTACGGCGTTATCATATCAATTTTTTATGACGCAACAACGTGGGGCGTTAAGTTATGCTTTTGTTATTCTGTAAACCGTTTTACGCTTAATTGCTTTATTTAGATATTTATGCTTGTATTTGTATATTTATATGTCTTGGGATTGTTGTGTCGTTTGATTTAGTTTGTTTGACGTTTTGTTTATTGGGTCGCAGTACCAATACAAGGTAAGATTTTAATCAGCATAAGTCAGTTAGGAAACAGAATAAATTACTTAGACTAGGGAGAACGGTATTGTAAATTTACAGAGTAGGATCAAATATCTCGATTCGCTATTAATAAATTTAGCGTATAGTTAGAAATTCTAATCGATTAATAAATACTATTTTTGCTAGACTTCGATAGCTTTAAGTTGGCTCTTTAGGTCGTCCTGGTAAGCAAGGCTGGTGGTTACTCTTCTGTATTTTGCATCTCTCCCCTTTTTTATTTTGCTAGTGTCTACACATACACCGAAATCAACGCTAAGAGTACCGTCATTTATACCCAACCTTACTTTTTAGTTTCAAAATATTATTTACCGTTTAATCAATTTTGAGATCCAATGTATTATTTTACGCGTGTAAACCTAATGTAGTAGCTTTGGGTGGAACATTGAGGAAGTGGCCGCTAGGGCAGCCCCTTACTCACATTATACTACCCATCACTTACGTATGCTTATAAAACGCGGAGCACAATAACTAAAAAACCTTCCTCCTTGCATACTAAGTTTATATCATCGCACAAGTTTCTTGTTACTAAGAATACCTCAGTGCTGTACAGAATCAACCCCACTAGAAGTATCGACCGCTTTTCCTATCTCTGGCAACTTTCTACGCCTGCCGTATAATTTCCTACTCCTCAGAATTTGAAAAGTTATTCAAACTTTCCAGTTATTAGCACTACTACTGTGTGGAGTTTACTTCTCGTGTTTGCTTCAGGCCGTTTTTGAACGAACGGAAATGTATGAAGACCTTTAACAACCTTTGGAATATTCGAGTTTTTATTGTGCAAGCGCAATTGTCTTTTGGAGCTGTTGTGAAATCCACTCTGAGAAGCCTTATTGATTAAAAGGGCATTGAGAAGTATTTGATTATCAATCCTTATAGTAATGTGAGGAATGCGAGTTCAAAGCAAACACTTTGGATGAACTACACCAAGCTATTTCATTTGTTTACGGAAAAAAAAAGGTTTAGTTTGACCTCTAAGAAAATCATTACTCGTAGACCTTTACGTTTTAAAGGACTGTTTATTAAAGTTCCAGTGTAGAATTGAATTGTTCCATAATTAAATTGTGAACAGCGTGAAATTTGTAACTCTGTAGTAGAATATAAAAGCTTTTGCACTCCTCCATTTGCGAAAAATCTTTTAGAACTTCATTTAGGTATGTAAAGCACAACCTTCTAATTTAATAAAGCGTGTAAGATTAACGTAAATGAATTTCTGTTTTAGGCAGTAGTATTCTCCAAATTTACTTTTACGTACAAACGCAAGCTGGAGGGAAGTGAATATACAAAAACAGAGAAACACATTCTGGTAAGGAATGTGGGCTTTACAACGGGCACTTAGCGATCACTAGATGGCGCTATTAAGGTGTATTTTTTTACAATCTGACATGTTATTAGGAAGACAGTGACATGTTAGAAATTGACCTAGTAGTTTTATACAACAACTTTGTAAAAATGGAAACTTTACGTGAAGGTATTCTTTTGGATATTTTGTACAATTTTAGTAAAGATCTCACCCAAGAACAACGCTTAGTAATCACTTTGTTTAAATTTTGGAAATGGAGCACCATTAAACATAATTTCGACGTGTTTGTGATGAATTGCGCAAAAGTCGACCAACAGTAGCTGTTATTCCAAAAACATCGATATTGTGCGCTACATGATTGAAGAAGATCGACATGTAACTTCCGGTGAGGTACAGATATCCTTAGACATATCAACGACTGCGCCACATTCGATATTGCACGAACATTTGTCTCTGAGAAGAATATGTTTCTGATAGATACTTGCTCTAAAAACGCACCAAACAGAAGCTTAACATTACAGAACGGGTAATGAATTATGCACCTCCACGTGATTCGCGTACAAGTCAAGATGGAGGATTCCCTCACCCAAGAACAACGCGAGTTATGTATCCCCCAATTATATATATGTATTGAATATATTGAATCTAATAGGAATTATTAGAAATTGTTAAGTAAAGTATAAGTTCATTGCAACATTGTAATACAAGGATAACCCAGAGAGGTTATCGACAGTTCATGAGAACGGAATGCAACTTTGCATCCGTGAGGGCAGTGATACTGCAGGTGGCAGGTCACAGGCGGTTAACATACCGCAATTACTTAGAATTAAGTTGTTACATTGTAATAAAGTGTACAATTAAGAGAAACGCAGACATGAGATCTGCAAGTTCCCACAGCCGTGTGAGGGGCAGGTTATTATAAAAAGCCTGGGAGATCAATGTCAGGCAGTCAGTCTTCGAACTCCATACTTCGTTGTTCAAGCTACTCACCAGTACAATTAATTATTTTTATTAAACTTATTATGAACCAGCTATTCTAAATTTCATTGTAATTTCTGTTTAAGTTATTAAATTTTGTTAAGTGTTTGAAGTTGTTTTTTAAAAACACAGCTCCAAAGGCCCGAACCTTAACTGGCGCAGTCGTAACGGATGTCAAAAGGGCACTAAAAATCCAAAAATCGGAAGATTGGTGACCAAGAATTTTAATTCGAAATTTTGACAGAACCCAAACCACGTTGGAGGAAGAACACAAATCGTCTAAATCAAGCAACAAACTAAGTTGGACGAAGAACAAAAATCGTCTAAATCCAACAAACAAACCAAGGTGGACAAAATACAGCATTGATCGAGCCCACCAAAGAAACAGATGAAATTAATGTAAGTTCATTCCCATTTATACCTTTTAAACCAGAAACTATAATTGATATATGCTAGTATTATTATTTTATTATTGATTACCATTGATTATTATTGTTTTATGAATTTTATTTTATGCCAATATTGTTTTGAAAATAGTTACAAAGAGAAATTATTTTCAAAAAAATGAGACTGTATAACATTTTATGAGAAAGTAAAAGAGATTTTCTTTGAAAAAGCAAATGAGACTTGATATTTAAGAGATTTTTACCACAATTATTAAAACAAACTCAGAAATAATCCAAAAATAACTGACGCACATCCACTAATATCAAAATAAGAACCATTAACTAGCGCGATTCAAACGCACGTTTTAACCCGGTTAAACTAAAAAAGACAGAACGCAGATTAATTCCAATTCTTCAAACAAGCAATCACGAAACGATTATTTAAAACATTGACCTCGATAATACTGTATAAACTACAGCAAAAAAACACTCTGCTACGGTAACTTAAAACCCTCACCTAAGATAATCAAAGTCCGCGAAGAAAGCATCCTTATTACACACTTAAAAACCTCAGAGAATTGCAATAACTTTCAGAACTAAAACAGCATTATTAAATCCATCACGGAATTATAAAAGCGCATGAAAATTACACCACAACGATCTATAAATAAATTGCAGTACAAACACAGAATAAAAGCTAAACGTTTTTAATTAAAAATTACTCATCATTTATAAAGTGCATTATACCAGTACAAATACAGAATAACGCTAAAACCTACATTACGAGAGATTCAATTACCAACAAGCATTATAATTAAATACCGAGATATATAAAAATAAATAGACGTAACATGTGTGCAAGTAAATAGCAAGTAAGAGAAGCGAATTAATAATTCCTATAAACTGAAATTAACACCTGTAAGTGTTAATTACCTCAACAAGTAAAGTCATATGTTATTAAGCACGTACGCAATTATTACCAAGAAACGTGATTAAATAACAAAGACTACATCTTTAGTATTTAATTGCAACAATAAAGTGCACAAGCAATTAATCTGCAAGTTATAATTAGAATTCAAGACAAACGAACTGTACGTTTATGCAACTCAACCCACGGAAAGAGTATTAATTACAAATTAACAGAATTAAACTAAAACAAAGCTAAGTAGATATAGCGAGAACAAATCCATCCATTTCAGATTCTTTAGAATGCAGAAACTCAAGACAAATTAAAAAACCGCAAGATAGAAACAAGCAAATTCAAGACTACGGTAATTAAATCAACATTGTCGAGCATAAATCTCACAAGTACATCACCGCACTGTGTAACTAAGCACAAGTAACAACGACTACAATTCTAAAAATAACCAGACGCAGTCTAAACTTAAAATTAACAAACCAAAACCAAAATCAATACTACAAATAGAAAAATTAATCTCAATTTTTACCAAATTTGAATCTACCCACTCTAAACTGAAAATTAACAAATACAAACCAAAAATAACGCTGAAAATAACAAAATAAATCTGAATTTTTACAAAATTTGTATTTACCCAATCTAAACTGAAAATTAACAAATCCAAACCAAAAATAACGCCGAAAATAGCAAAATAAATCTCAATCTTTACAAAATTTGAATTTACCTAACCTAAATGAAAGATTAATAAACCCAAACCGAAATTAACGTTTCAAATAGGAAAATCATCCCCAAATTTTTACAAAATTCGAAATTACCCAATCCAAACGGAAAATTAATAAAACCAAAGCAAAATTAACATCACAAATAGCAAAACCAACCCCAATTTTTACAAAATTCGAAATTATCCAATCTAAAAGGAAAATTAATAAAACCAAAGCGAAATTAACGTTACAAATAGCAAAACCAACCCCAATTTTTACAAAATTTGAAATTTCACAAACCAAACGGAAAATTAGTAAATCCGAAGCGAAAATAACGAAAATAGCGAAATAAACTCAATTCAAAAAAAAATATTTTTTTGAAATTTCCCAAAATCGAAAACAACCCTTAACCAACATGAGTAGCACCGACATGCGACTCTATTTGGAGACAATACAGATATTTGATGGCACGCAGGCGCATCTTGTAAATTTCATTGGAGCAGCCGAAATGTTCCTAAAAACTTCTACAGACCCGGAGATAACGAAAGGAATTCATTGTTATACGCTTGATAATAAGTAAACTAACCGGAAGGGCACTAACCTTAATTGCCAGTAGGGACGATTTACACAAATGGGAACAATTTAAACAGCTACTAATTGCATATTTTGGAGACCAACGTAACATAAAATGCCAGGTACGAGACCTAATAAACCTTAGAATGGAACACAACCAATCCCCCTACCAATTCGGAATGTAATCCCAAGACGTGAGAAGTTTAATTCTAACCAAATTAAAAATCGAAGAATCCGATCAAAACGTTGGACATTTAAAAACAAAAATGTATGACGAAATGGCACTAGACACATACATAAACGCTTTACCAGAACGACTATCGGATAAAATCAGATTCCAACGACCCCAAAATCTAGAAGAAGCTATGAACCTAGTAATAGAAGAAGAAAATGTAATGTATTACCGCAACAGACTATACAACCCCAACGCGAATAAAAGTTATTCACCAATAAAAACTATACAAGCCACAAGACAAACAATCCCTCAACAAAAATTCACACCCTTTAACGCACAAACAAATCAACCGCGAATTAATAACCCAAGTTTCAACAATACGAATTTTAATAATCAATTTAAACATTTTTCAAAACCAACATTTAACCCAACTTTCACGAAACCCGCATTCCAACCAAGATTTAATCAAAACCTAAACCAACAAAGACCAGCATTCAACGCAAACCCCAATAGAAATACACCAATGACTAATAATCATAACAACCCTAATAATTATTACAAACCAACACCAATGGATACCTCATCTGGTAACACCAGACAAAATACAAAAATAACACATATCCGACCAAACCCTCATCAGAAACGAAATTTTACATCGGAAGAGCTATTTCATCAAGAAATAGAAAAATTTGACACTGACCAGAATAATTACATTGAGACACCTACGAACAATGAATCAAATCATGCAGAAACTTACGAACGTGACGAACAAGACGAAACTTACGAGGAGTACGACGAAGAAAACTCGAACTCAAATTTTCAAATGGACCAATTCATAACCGACCAAACTTAATAAATTTAAATAACATAAATCACTTAGTACTACCATACATAGAAATACCCCACACCGAATTCAAACTATTAATCGACACCGGATCATCAAAAACATTAATTAGCCCCAGAACCGTACAAAAACATTATTTAGATTATGTAGAAAGAGAACCATTTAAAATTAAAACAGCCCATCAAACAACACTACACCAATTCGTAGCCAATATACCCTTACCAAGAACATTTAATGTTAAAATGAAACATAAATTTTGTGTATTCGAATTTAACGACAAATATGACGGATTAATCGGAATGGACCTTCTAAGAAAATTAGGAGCCAACATTGACATTAAAAATCGCTTATTAAGGACGAAATACGGAAAAATCCCTATTAAATTTCAAAACACACAAATCGAACAAAAATACACAATAGAACTTCGAACGGAAAGAAAATAAAAATCCCAGTAAAATCTAACAAAAATTTAGGAATAATAAATCATATGACATTTCAACAAGGAGTAGAAACCCCAACTGCCTTAGTGCAAATAAAAGATAATTATGTAACCACAACAATATTAAATTCAAACGACTATCCCATAGAATTATCACTGACAGACCCAATTAACGTAGAAGAACTAAATTTTAACGAAATGAAAATAGACCAAAATTTAGAAAACGATTACAACCCAATAGAACACGACAAAATGTTAAGAGAAAATTTAACTAACGTCCGCTTCAATACCGACATCAATCAAGAAGAAGAAAGAGCAATTAAAAACTTATGTTTTGAATACCGCGACATATTCCATTGCGAAGGAATACCATTAACATTCACCAACACAGTAAAACATAATATCGAGTTAACAGACAATAAACCAATTTTTACAAAAGCATATAGACTACCTCATGCAAGCCATGAAGAAGCTGACAGACAAGTAGCAGACTTATTAGACCAAGACATAATCCAGCACTCCAATTCACCATGGAGCAGCCCCGTGTTAATAGTATCTAAGAAATTAGACGCAACCGGAAAGAGAAAGTACAGAATGGTAATAGATTATAGAAAGTTAAATGAAAAAACGGTAGATGACAAATATCCACTACCAAATATAACCGAAATTTTAGACAAATTAGGCAAATGCCAATATTTTTCAACATTAGACCTAGCATCAGGATACCATCAGGTAGAGATGGAAGAAAGAGATATATCAAAAACAGCCTTCCGCACACCTAGAGGACATTACGAGTACAAACGAATGCCATTTGGATTAAAGAACGCACCCGCTACTTTCCAGAGAGTCATGGACAATATATTACGAGGAATACACAATGAAAAATGCCTTGTATACCTTGACGACATTATAGTTTATTCCACATCATTGGTAGAACACATAGAAAGATTGAAAGAAGTATTCGAAAGACTTAGACAAGCACATTTCAAAGTACAGTTAGACAAAAGTGAATTTTACAAAAGAAGTATCATTTTAGGACATGTAATAACACCCCAAGGAGTAATGCCAAATCCCGACAAAACAAATGCAGTTCTAAATTACCCATTACCAAAACAACCAAAGAAATTAAAGGATTTCTAGGACTTAGTGGTTACTACCGCAAATTCATTAAAGGTTACGCTCAGATAACCAAACCCTGACAAATTGTTTAAAAAGGAAACAAAATTGAACACACCCCAGAATTTATTAAAGCCGTAGACAAAATTAAAACATATTAACGAATCACCCTGTATTAGAATACCCAGACTTTACAAAACCATTTATACTGACGACAGACGCATCGAATGTAGCATTAGGCGCAGTATTGAGCCAAGGAAAAGTAGGTAGCGATAAACCCATCAGCTACGCATCCAGAACCCTAAACGAAACCGAACAAAAATATAGTACCATAGAAAAAGAATTATTAGCCATAATTTAGGCAACAAAATATTTTAGACCTTATTTATACGAAAGAAAATTTTACATATACACCGATCATAGACCATTAGTATGGCTATGCAAACTGAAGGAACCGAATTCAAAATTACAACGATGGAGAATCAGACTCGAAGAGTACCATTACGAAATTATATACAAAAAAGGAATTTATAACAACAACGCAGACGCTTTAAGTAGAATCCAGCTCAATGCATTAGAAACGGAATCCATTATAGGAAACGTAGACGAAGCAGAAATAAGGGAAGATCTAGATGAGATCGACACGATACATTCGACACAAAACGAAGAACCTAAAAACGCGATTAAAATTTTAAACGAAGCAATCGATATGAAACCCAACCAATTTATAATAACCGAAGTTTTAAATAACCCAAATCCCGTAAAATATACAAAAGTAGATAACAAAAAGATATACCAAATTCAAATAACTAAAAATGACAATGAGGAACAAATAATTAAAATTTTAAAAGAATACACCCCCGAGAAAAAACGATTTTATTTCTATTTCAACACCGAACATTTATACCAAAGATTTTCAGAATTATACATTAAATTATTCAATAACTCTGGCCCTGAACTCATCAGTTGTACTAGAAAATTAATAACATTAGACGACCCTGACGAAATAAACGATGTAATTAGGAATCAACACGAAGGAAAAACCAACCATCGTGGAATTGACGAAACAATAAAGCAACTTGTAAGACGTTATTATTTTAAAGACGTGAAGGAATACAGATTTCATTAACCAATGTGAATTATGTGACAAAGCGAAATACGATAGGAAAACCCTAAGGATACCCTTAATGTTAACCAAAACACCCGACAAACCATTTCAAAAACTACATGCCGATACTCTAGTAGTAGAAGCACAAAACTATCTAACAATTGTAGACGCATTTACAAAAATAGGCCAAGCAATACCAATCACATCCAAAAATAGCGTTGACGTGGCCCAAGGATTTTTACAATATTTCACATTTTATGGAACACCCGAATCAATAACTCTAGACAATGGTAGCGAATTTAAAAATGAGACCATACAAAACACTTTAGAACTTCACAAAATAAAAATTCATTTCATAACGGAAAACCACCCTGAATCAAACGGACTAATTGAACGATTACATTTAACCCTGTTAGAACAAATTCGATTATTAAGGATAAATTATAAAAAGGAACATATAACCAATTTAATGTCATACGCACTAATCGCCTATAATAATACAATTCACTCATCAACAAATTTTACACCCTTAGAATTAACATTAGGACACTCAGATTCACGAAATCCCTATGACATACACTACAATAAGGAAGTATATCAACAATATGCAAAAGACCACAAAGAAAAACTAAAAATAACTTATGACAAGGTAAAAGATAAATTAGATAACGATAAGGAACGTATTACCACAACCCGAAATAAAAATACCGACTCAAATAAATTTTCAATAGGACAAACCGTGTATGAAAAAAACTTTCAAAGCAAGCGACATAAAACAGCACCCAGAAATTTAGGACCATTCAAAATTAAGAAAATATCAGATAAAAACATAGCAGTAGTAGACAACGGTAAAATAACAAAGTACATTCATTTGAAAAACCTAAGACACCCTGTCATTTCAGATGGACAATCATCACCCTTACCGTCAACCTCCACCCAAGTAGAACGGACAACCAAGTAATAATATAAAAATAAAAAACAACCCCAGTATACTACCAATTAAATTAGGCAGTATGCAAAACACAATCAACCCTTACTTTAATGCAACAAATTTTAGCAACATTAAGAAAAACGAAATAATATTTTTAATAGAAATCCCGATAGTAGAAAGTAATATCATTATTATCATTTATTTGCTTTTCCAACGAAAGTTACTAGCACATACCAAGTAATCATACCCAAAACCAAATTCCTATCCCTAAATGAACTGAGATATGGTTATACAAACGAAAAATGTACTGAAGTAACCCCAAACCAATATTTATGTCAATCGATGACGACAACAACCATTCAAGAAGACAGCCCTTGTGAAGTACAACTATTAAAATTCTCAAATCATTACGAAAACTGTGAAGCCAAACAAGTGCAAATAACTAACATGAAAATTCAAAAAGTTACAGAAAACAAATGGATAGCCATTTTCCCAACAGAAGTAGTAGCAACCATCCACTGCAACCAAGATGAAAATAACCAAGCATTAATCGGAAGCAAACTAATTACCCTCAAAGAAGAATGTTATGTGAAATTGAAAGACGAAGTAATCAGAGTTTATCAAGATCCCATAGCAACAAAGAAACTTGCAAACCTACCAGAACTACAGTTCAAGATAGAACAAGAAGACGAAGAAATTGTCAAGAAACCTATGAAGCTAGAGCATCTAGACTTGGACGACCTAAACCACGCCGTGAAATTAGTGGAAAGTTACAAAGAACAATTAAGTGAACTCAAAACGCTAAAGTTACATTATAATAATATAAGTGTTTGGACAATTGTATTGATCATTTTAATAATTTTTGTAATCATGTATGTATTTTACAAAATGTACCTTAGATATAAGAATGAAGGAAACAGTTCTAGATTTAAGGAAACAAAGAAAAATAAAAAAACGATAAGTATACCCTTAGAAACAATGAATTTTAAATGAAATTAAATAATGAATTTTATGTATTTAAAAATTAAGTAAAACCTTAATTTTCATTTACGGTGGGAGGAGTTATGTATCCCCCAATTATATATATATGTATTGAATATATTGAATCTAATAGGAATTATTAGAAATTGTTAAGTAAAGTATAAGTTCATTGCAACATTGTAATACAAGGATAACCCAGAGAGGTTATCGACAGTTCATGAGAACGGAATGCAACTTTGCATCCGTGAGGGCAGTGATACTGCAGGTGGCAGGTCACAGGCGGTTAACATACCGCAATTACTTAGAATTAAGTTGTTACATTGTAATAAAGTGTACAATTAAGAGAAACGCAGACATGAGATATGCAAGTTCCCACAGCCGTGTGAGGGGCAGGTTATTATAAAAAGCCCGGGAGCTCAATGCCCGGCAGTCAGTCTTCGAACTCCATACTTCGTTGTTCAAGCTACTCACCAGTACAATTAATTATTTTTATTAAAGTTATTATGAACCAGCTATTCTAAATTTCATTGTAATTTCTGTTTAAGTTATTAAATTTTGTTAAGTGTTTGAAGTTGTTTTTTAAAAACACAGCTCCAAAGGCCCGAACCTTAACTCGCGTAGCAACCACTTCGTTCAATTTTTGGAAATGGAGCTCCATCAAAACATAACTTCGTCTGGTTTGTAAAGAATTGCCAAAGGTCGCCCAACAGCAGCTGTTATTCAAAAAAGATCGATATTGTGCACTATATGATTGAAGAAGATCGACATGTAGCTTGCGATGAGGTACAGATATTCTTAGGCATATCAACGACTACGCCGCATTCAACAATGCACGAACATTTGTCTCTGAGAAGATTATGTTTCTGATAGATACTTGCTCTAAAAACGCACCAATCAGAAGCTCAACATCACAGAACGGGTAAAGAATTATGCACCTCCACGTGATTTGTGTACAAGTCAAGATGGAGGATTCCCCAGCAACGCGATGTGAAAGTGCCAAACTTGCTGATCGATATGTCTGTGAAGTTTTGAAGGGATAAGATGCTGAAGTAGCACAGGACCGCCCTACTGTAACTAATACTAAAGTCCACAAACGTTAATTATTCACAAAGTCTTTCCCAAAAATTGGTCGATTTTTCTCAAGTTGTATTAGCCTTGTCGCAACCATTCGAAAGAATTAAAGCACGGCTGACGCTGACTGATATACTACAATTTGCTTGTTAAGCAGCAGTAATGAAGTAAGAAAAAACAACCAAAAACGTCGTACCATTCTTCAACGCGACAATGCCAACGCGCACGCAGTACGGATCTACTCGTAGGCGTCGGAGAAATCTTAACAACTCGGTCATGTGAGGAAAAAGTATTTTCCTCAGTAGTAGCAAACTTATACGCAAAATCCGGGGGTTCAAAATGTTGAATCAGTAAATTAGACAATGACTTCCAGTCAGAACACCTATGCCGAAAACCACGATACCAAAGTAACGCTTTAGACTCGAACAAATCCACTGCAGACTCAAATAACTGCAATTCGGACACATGGTAAGTTCGTCGGGGTTTTTCGACCCGTCTCAAAAAATCATGTACAGTAAGAGTGTTCGGGGCACCGGAAAATTTTAAATTGCACTCCCACACTGGAAGACCTTGGTGGGAAGCAGAAAAAGAAGTCATTTTTAGTAATAATAAAAAAGAAATTAAGAGAAAGTAGCTAAATCAAGACTAACCGTAACTCGGTAGAAGCTCAAAAAAATATAGCGAATACATGGCAATCTAAAACATATTCGACGGATAAACTTCAAGGACACCCATAGGAGCGAAACAACAAAATAGAAATTAGAACAGGACTGTAGAATAAAAGAAAAATCGGAGAAAGAAAAACTAACTTTAGACGTGACGGGGAGAACAAAATATACAGAGGGAAGGAGGAAAAAAAATTTGGGCGCTAGCGTTTTCAATGGACTAGGATTATTGGCAAAAACACAAGTCCAATAATCTGAGATTTAAGAAGATCGAACCCACACAGTAAATAAAGAAAACAAATAAATACAAGTTCGAGCGCAAAGGACGAAAACATAAGTAACATCAGGCTGAGAAAAGGATACGGTAGTAACTTGGGCCGCAAACAAACAAACAGGAGCAAAACAAATAGGACCAGAAATTAAACGGAACTAAATCGGAACACCAATTAATGAAAACCAAAATCGAAGCAACAGAAAAATTAACTACAACAAAATCGGGGCCAAAGTTACACGAAACAAAATCGGAGCACAAAAAAATTAACTAAACAAACTCGCGGCCCCAGGCCAATGCGTCAGAAATTATGCTACGTTCAGCGACGTAGTCTAAAAAAAAGAAAATAAAAACGAGGAAGAAAAAGAAGAAATTGAGCCGGACTCAATCGGCGAGTGTGAGGGTATTATACCTACAAAAAAATTAAGAGAGGCCTGAAATAAAAATATACGCACTCTCGCACAATCAAACATTTACAAACTAAAAACCTCTAATTTAAAAAACAAAATTATATACAAAACACAATAGTACCAAAAATGAACAATTCGTAGGTACACAATATACATATTTACCAATAAAAAAAGATTCATTTTTAACATGGCGAGCTGCAGTTTTTAGGTCACCTCCTATATTAATCTTCAAACAAGAAAAAGTAACAAAATTACCCCACTAAAAACCACAGCTCGAAATCAGCATTGTAAGTACGGAATTCTACACATAAAATTGTCTTAATAACAAAATCAGTAAACATTATAATATCCTCGCACATACACACAACCAGTCATTTTACCACCAACAAGGTGATGCATCCGTAGACCCGTGCACATATGTTGTTTCCAACAACTACCGGGTACCCATATAAGAAAATTAGTGTATAAACACTCACCTTCGAGTCACCACCGTCGGGTTGGTTCCTACCGTCTGTAAAAACGGTGCAAAACAGGTGCGCGTGATCCTGCCTTGAGATGGTCCTCCCATTACAACAAGGGGCGACCATTCATTGTGGCTTTAGGGGCCACCGGAAGGAGCTATAGTAATTATTAATAAAATTAATTTATTGTCGTCGAAAAGTACAATTTAGGAAACCCATAAATACGCACCACGCTGTAAGGCGTGCGCAAACTTTTCATACAGAAAAACTGAAACAATTAACCATTCTACACGTCTTTTCGCTGTGTAAACTGAAAAGCAATTGAATATTAATTTCGTTTCACTAATGACCAGAGCTCAAAGTAATATTGTTGTTAAGGAAATAAAACTGGAAAAACATGGATTATTGGGATAATACGCGGCTTTAATTCGACAAAGTTTTCAATGGAAAACACATAAGAATCAGTTATCAGATACCTAGAACCAGTTATTGCCTGTTTAATTTTAGCATTAACTTTACGTTGAGGAATTCTTAGAAGGACTATTTATTATTAATTAGGCTCTAGGACGTAACAATAGGAATCGAATTTATACAAATAGATAAATGAATTAACACGTGAAAGGATTGTTTTAATTTACTGAATTAATTTTCGTTTTTAACTCCAAAGGGATTGGAGTTGACAATTATTAGACCGCGTATTTTTTATTAACAGAAAAAAATGTACGGCATGTTTAAAATCAACGTAACAAATCCACCCAGCAAAATTAACAGGTCGGGGTAGGAATGCCAAAGTAAAGAAGCGGGCAGTACCAAACTACAAAAAAAAGAAACCCAAACAAACAAAAAGAAAATTTGCTTAGAAAAAATATAAAAGAAAACTTGTTAAGAAAAAAACAACCTAACAGCAAAAAAACGAAGAAAAAAAGGGAGACCCAAAAAAAATAATTTTCGTCCGGCTCGACGGAACAATAATAGAGGAGAGAAAGAAAAAGAAAGAACAAAAAAGGAAGGAAGGGTAATGCACAATCAAGGAGCACTAAGGTGGAACGACCTCAGCACTGAAGAAAAATCGACAAAGGACGGACGTTTCTTGTAAAGGAACAGGAAAGTTTTCGATCTCAGAAGAAGAAACAGAACGAGGAAGATAAGCTGACAGTATAGGTCAAAACAGGGCCCAAAGGTCAAGCCTCAAGTATTTAGGGGAACAACAAGGGAGAATGAGAGGAAGAGAGGAGGAGTGCTGGTAAAGGAAACGATGTACTATTAACTGTGGTATTCCAAGCCGAAGAACCGAAGAAAAGAAATGCTAACTAGTCCTATAGTCGACTGAGTCGTGGTTTCCGAAGAAAGAAAGACGGACTAGAAAGCACCTACCACAGGAGTGGAGGGACGAAACACAATTAGTATCGGGACCGATAGCAAGGAAGTCCAGCAAAAGGATAGGGAGAGGAAAATAGAACGAAAGGAACGAGAGAAAAAAAAATAAAAAACCAAAAAGAATAATGACAACACTAAGTACAAAACAAAAAAAAACACAGAATCGTGTTAAAAGAAAATGAAACATAATCACAGTGTAGTTATGTATGAGTAGATGGATGCGTATGCGTGCGTGTGTGTATAGGCTTGTGTGCTGGTGTGTAAAAAGTGTGTGTGTATGTGTTATGCGTACATAAAGTGTGCATGTGTGTATGTGTTGAACCGTTGTAGTCGCCTCTTACGACAAGCTGGTCGTACCATGGAGCTATCCTATTCCCGGACCCACACCGGTGAAAGAAAAAACAAGAAAAGAACTTAAGAAAGGAGAACCAAACAGAAATGGGTGGATTTATGAAGTGTGTGCGTTTATGGTGTGTGTGTGTGTGTGTGTGTGTGTATGAAGTGTGTATATGTATGTGTTGGACCACTGTAGTCGCCTCTTACGACAGGCAGGTCATACCGTGGGACTATTCTATTTCCGGACACACACGGGGTGAAAGAAAAAAAAAGCAAACTAAAGAAAACCCAGCAAAACCGGGAAGTAAAACGAATCGTAATGTCCAAAAATCATGTCCCAAAGAGAGTAAAGTCGTCATAATCTGGGGCGCAAAGAGTAGGTATTGGGGTTACGGCGTTTAGGCCGCTAGAAGGAGAACGAAATCAGGTCAAGGACATTAGGGTTTCGCCGGCATATGTCCTCAGGTTCGGAAGGAGCAGAGAATAATGTCTGCCTTTTGTGCGCAGTTTTCTGCAAACCAGAAACCACAGGGGGTGTAAGAGGTGTAACACGAGGTTGGGAAAGAGGTGGGGAAAATGAAGATAGTAGTGATTGTCGTAATTTATGGAACTCAGAACACTTTGTAGCAGGTGGTTGTTTGTTTTTAAAATTGGTCGTAAGAAAGTCAATAGTAGAAAGGGAAACATCATGGTTTGCCCGAACATCCACGATAGAAAGAGAAAAAGTACTGGCTGTACGAGTATCAACCTTACGAAGAGAAACACAAGCAGAGCACGCCACAGTTAGGTTAGATAAAGGGACAGAAACAGATAAAATTTCATCGACGTTAGATAAAGGACTACAAGTATCACAGTTAGGACAGGACACAGCATTGGCTCTAAAAATATCAACCTTAGAAAAGGAGCAGAATCCGCTAATGCTTCAGTAACATTACATAAAGGAACAGAATCAGGTAGAACTTTGACGACGACAGCAACAGGCATCACCGCTACGGGTTCACTGAATTGAGCAGGACCTTCTCTTTCAGTATTAGGAGTTATCTTCAGTTCAGCTACAGCTGCTATTGTAGATACGACAGGAATTTCTTTGGTAGAATCATTTGAGAAAGTGAGAATAAACTCTTAAGAAGCTAGCTGCAAGTCACTAAGTCGGAGCATGGATTGCAATGGTGGTGGTGGCACGTTTGGGGTGAAAGTGAATAAGTAGGGCGAGCAGAAGGATGAGTAGAAAAGGATGTAGAAGTAAAGATGGAAGAAATTTTGTTTGAAGCTATATTTGCCGAAGAGGGTTATGTTTTGATATTCGTAGCAGGATGATCTGAATGAGGGACAGAAGAGAACGTTGAGTGAGAAGCAGAAGAAATTAGGTAACTAGAGTTGAGGACAGAATTTGAAGGATTATTCGAAGACCTATTAGTAGTAAGGTGACAGTTTGGACAGTTGCTGCGAGAAACTCCCTTATATCCGCAACCATGGCAATGGAGTACTTGATGACGAGTACAACGTGTCAAAACATGTCCAGGTTTGTCGCAATTAAAGCATATGACCCGACGAGTAGAAGTAGAAGTAGGAAGAAGAGCAGTAGAACGTATGGAAGAATTATCGGATCTACTCGTAGGCGTCGGAGAAATCTTAACAACTCGGTCATGTGAAAAAATAGGTATTTTCCTCAGTAGTAGCAAACTTATACGCAAAATCCGAGGATTCAAAATGTTGAATAAGTAAATTAGACAATGATTTCCAGTCAGAAAACCTATGTCGAAAACCACGATACCAAAGTAACGCTTTAGACTCGTCTCAAAAAATCATGTACGCTAAAAGTGTTCGGGGCACCGGACAATATTTAATTCCACTCCCTCACTGGAAGAGCTTGGTAGGAAGCCGAAAAAGAAGTCATTATTAGTAATAATAAAAAAGAAATTAAGAGAAAGTAGCTAAATAAAGACTAACCGTAACTCGGTAGAAGCTCAAAAGAAAAAAAATTATTGTGAATACAGGACAATCTAAAACATATCCGACGGATAAACTTTAAGGACGCCCATAGGAACGAAACAACAAAATAAAATTTAGAATAGGGCTGTAGAATAAAACAAAAATCGGAGAAAAAAAACTAACTTTAGACGTGACGGAGAGAACAAAATATACAGAGAGGGAGGGAAGAAAAGAAAAATCTTGGGTGTCAGGGGACCTAAGGCGGAACTAAATTGGAACACCAATTAACGAAAACTAAAATCGAAGCAACAAAAAAATTAACTACAAAAAAATCAGGGCCAAAGTTACACGAAACAAAATCGAAGCACAAGAAAATTAACTAAACATACTCGCGGCTCCACATCAGTGCGTCAGAAATTATGCTACGTTCAGCGACGTAGTTTAAAAAAAAGAACAGAAAAACGAAGAAGAAAAAAAGAAATTGAGCCGGGCTCAATCGGCAACTGGGCGAGGTATTATACCTACAAAAAAATTAAGGGAGGCCTGAAATAAAAACATTTACAAACTAAAAACCTTTAATTAAAAAAAACAAAATTATATACAAAACACAATAGTACCAAAAATGAACAATTCGTAGGTACACAATATACATATTTACGAATAAAAATAAATCATTTTTAACATGGCGAGCTGCAGTTTTTAGGCCACCCCCCCTATATTAATCTTCAAACAAGAAAAAGGAACAAAACTGAAAACCACAGCTCGAAATCAGCATTTAAGTACGGTTTTCTATACATAAAATTATCCTAATAAAGAAATCAGTAAACATTATAATATCCTCGCACATACAAACAACCAGGCCTTTTACTACCACCAAGGTGATGCATTTGTAGACCCGTGCACATATGTTGTTTCCAACAACTACCGGGTACCCATATAAGAAAATTAGTGTATAAACACTCACTTTCGAGTCACCACCGTCGGGTTGGCTCCTATCGTCTGTAGAAACAGTGCGAAACAAAGATGCGCGTAATCCCGCCTTGAGGTAGTCCCCCCATCACAACAAAGGGCGACCATTTATTGTGGCATTAAGGGCCACCGCAAGGAGCTATAGTAATTATAAATAAAATTAATTTATTGTCGTCGAAAAGTACAATTTAGAAAATCCTTAAATACCCTCCACGCTGTAAGGCGTGCGCAAACTTTTCATACAGAAAAACGAAATCAACTAACCATTCTATACGTGTTTTCGTTGTGAGATTGAAAAGCAAGTAGATATTAATTTCGTTTTACTAATGACCAGAGCCCAAAGTAATATTGTTGTTAAGGAAATAAAACTGGAAAAACACGGTTTATTGGGATAATACGCGGCTTTAATTCGACGAAGCTTTTAATGGAAAACACATAAGAATCAATTATCAGATACCTAGAACCAGTTGTCGCCTGTTTAATATAAACTTTACGTTGAGGAATTCTTAAAAGGAGTATTTATTATTAATTAGGCTGTAGGATGTAACAATAGGAATCGAGTTTGTACAAATAGATAAATGAATTAACACGTAGGGGGTTATTTTAATTCATTGAATTAATTTTTGTTTTTAACGCCAAAGGGATTTGAGTTGACAATTATTACACCGCATATTTTTTATTAACAGAATAAAAAATATACGCGATGTTCAAAATAAACATAACAACCTCAATGACGAAACAAATCATTTACTTTACTGTACTATGCTATACAAGGAGTGAAGGAAAAACAATTCAATGTAGAATATTTTCGAAAATACCACCGCCAACTTCAATGCATTTACTAGCTCGCTTGTGGATCGCACGTGTACCTTTTTGGAAAGCTCTTTGGTCATTTCTTATAACAGCGGCAAAATTGACGATACAGTCTAATAATGCCTCCTTTGTTTGAACTTTTGTAGTATAAACTAAGAATTTTAGCTACCCCCATAGACAGTAATCGAGAGGAGTGAGGTCCGGAGACCTCGGTGGCCAATTTTGTGCCACTCCTCGCTCGATTCAGTGGTGAGGAAACTGGTTATCTAAGTGATTTTATACAATATTACTAAGATGAACAGGGGCCCCGTCATGCTGGAAGTACATATTTTGTCGTATATCTAAAGATACATCATCCAGCAGGTCTGTTAAACGATTTTGCAAAAATTGTATATAAATGTCCTATGTCGAACGACCATCTAACACAATCGGGCCAAGGAGTTGATTGTTGATCATTCCGCACCATACATTAATAGTAAACCGATGCTAAAAGTTACTTTCAACCGTGACATGGGGATCTCATCTAACCATCGATGTTCATTAGGATGATTGTTAACTCCATCGCGTGTGAATTAGGTTTCATCCGTAAGTAAAATGGAACGGTATAGCCTACGATTTTGATTTACCCAATTGCAAAATTGCAGTCTTAGGGTAGGGTCACCATTCTGAAGATTTTAGACCCGCTGAATATGGAAAGGGTATAGCCCATTCCTGCGAAGATTCGTCCATACTGCTGTCTGATTAATTTGAAAACGACTTGCAATGCGCCTTGAACTTACACCTGGACTACGTGAGCAATATCAAGAATCTCTTCTTCTACACGCACATCAAGACCAACTTCTTGTTCCGATGTGATTCTTGCACTAGGAAATCTGCAGGTTTTGCGGGAAGCGACAAAAACTGATTGAGATACACTTCTCTGGAGGCTCTTCTGTTAGGATAGCGGTGTTGGTATTCAGCAACGACCCGTCAAGCGTTCCCGTTGCAGTATCCATAAATGTAAATCACGTCGGTGTATTCTTGATGTGTAAATATCGCCGGCATTGCGGAAGTGTGATGCACTAACAAACTAACAATAACAGCTGGATGTGACAGCCACAAAAGCAAATGTCAAATATTATTTCTAACAATAACAGTTGAACGTGCTAACCACAAAAACAAATGTGAACTATTATAATTCTCCGCCGTTAATCGCTTACAATTAATAATTGATATTTCCGTAACGGTTAGGATTCAGACACATGTTTAAATGATTTCTTTTGTTTATTTTGATCTCCTGAACAGGTTCCTCGAGTATGACCGTTTCGTCGACAATCACCCTGTATGGTGATTTAGTAAACTTCCTGTCAATCGTCAATAATTTTCGAGTCTTCCAAGTTGTGCAATTCATTATTTCTGCTGCCGTTTAGCGTCGGCAGCTCCGTGGCGTAGTTGGTATGCGTGTGACTACTACGCCCCAAGGTCCCGGGTTCGAATCCCGACACGGTCCGCTTGAAGGATGTTAGGCGAGCATTTTTCACAAAAATACACCCTCGTTCGGATGAGAGGTAAAATGGAGGTCCTGTGTGTGAGTGTTGTCACGCACGTTAAAGATGCTTATCTTGCTTGGAACAGCAAGGGTTTTTAGGTAAAAAAACTCGCTTTCTGGCCAATGTAGTACCTTCGGGTGGAGTATTGCATAAATCTAATGTAGCGCCGTTTAGCGTACGCAAGGTTATCTTTAGCTATTGGTTTATTAAACGTTAGAGCTACTTAAGTATACGTTTTAGTAATATTACAGCTGCTACTTTAACTATCTATAAACAAATCCATTCTTGCAAATAAATTTCCCATTTTCTTGCAAAAAGAAACCATTTAAGCGCTGTTCTAATAACACCACTTTGCAAAGGCTATAAAATACGAGCGTAAACGTTTAATTGATCGCGTTGATCAATTACCCTTAACTGCTATATTTCCTTTCAGTGAGCAGATAATAATATCTTTGCCCTTCACGAAAATCATTACTTTCAGAACTTAATGCCTTTTAAACCCTCCTTTCATTAATGTCGTAATGTGTCCCCCAACTAATGAAAACTGTTTGGCAGATAAACTGTTAAGAGGTAGCATTTATAGCTTTGTAAGAATTTCACTCGCTTTACCTTGAAATTCATTTGGAAACGTTAAGAGGGTGGAAAGTTTAGGCTTCTAGCGAATGTTGTTTTGCATAAATACTATTTTTCGTTTGTACGGCCATTTTTTCTCTTACGGTACTTTCCAAGCACCTCAGGTTGGCCGTAACGTGATGCTGAATACTTTCATATCAGCGTTATCCTACATTACGGTGCAAAATAAATCATCACATAGGCGTAAAGTTTCTATAGGCGATTAGAGTTGCGATATCTGTTTCAGTTGCTACAATTTATATAGCACAGGTGAACAATTAAGTGTTCTCATGGGATGTATTTTAACAAAGCAAAATTTACAAAACTATCACACTCCTTTTCCAATTACGTTATTTGCCTAATATTGAAGATCAATCAATTATCTATGAGGTGTTGACCTTGCGATATCTGTCATCGATTTTTGATTTAAACGTTTATAAACTTTTATAGTTTGAGAAACAAAAGCAAGGATGATCTGTCGTGTTGAAATTGATAACGTTCTGAATTTGTAAATAGGGGGTAATTATAAATGAATAGTAAGTGAATGTATTATTACAGTTGGACAAATTGGTACATAAACATCAAGAACTGTTCCTGAGTATAGAAAAAATCACTTTTCTTTAGGCTGAAACAGTTGTAAAGACTTACGCGTGTTTTGTTATTTGCCTAATTCTGAAGATTGATCAATAATCTATGAGGTGTTGATTCTGCCATATCTGTCATCGATTCTAGATTTAAATGTTTATAAACTTTTATGGTTAGAGAAACAAAAGTAAGGATGGTCTTTCGTGTAGAAATTGATAACGTTCTGAATTTGTAAATAGGGAGTAATTTTTAATGAGTAGTAGATGAATATATTATTGCAGTTGGACAAATTTGTACATAAACATCAAGCACTGTTCCTGTTCTCTGAGTCGAAATAGTTTTAATAGTTTACGCGTTTAATGAAAATTTCACGTTACACACAACTCGTTGAAGTAATATACTTTAAAAAAGTTTAAGTTTTTAAGCCTATAAGATGGAAAAGCCTAAGACTGTGTTGCCGACGGCTAATTTGTCTATCACCCAAACGGAGAGTTAGGGATGGGTCTGGGCTAAAATTTTCTTAGTTAAACAGAAAGCAGTTTAATCTAATTGGACGTCACTGTATCTAGTAATTATTAAACAAGAAATGGTAGAGAAAACATTTTCTTAGTTGTTAATTCTAAATTTTCTGTTTAAATTCTTGGATCAACTTACATCATAATTGATTAGACGTTTTCAACATATAATCATTTTTAACGTCTTTTTACCAAAAGAACACTTACGCGATAACAGGCCTATTTCATAACAAATAATCAAATCACATAACAGCCATATTTAACAATTAAATTACATTACAGATTCTTTACTGTTAACATACTTGAAGAAAATCTTTTTACATGTTAGTTATCTTTATGAATGAGTGTCAGATCTAGCAGTCACTTACAAATTTAATTTGGTAAAAACTGGAATTTTTAGCAAGCTTAATATAAATCTTATTTTGTTAGTAATAAAACGATCTCGTTTAGGTTTCTCTAAAGTGAGAGAGCTTTAAATAATACAAAAATTTAACGCGTGATGTTTTTCTTTCACACAATATATGTAGTTATGAAAAATTTGTGGTATTAGGTGTTGTTGCGGCTTTCAAAAGAACGGATCTCGTAAATTGATACGATGGAGATTTTACTGTAAGAACTTTTACCATACGCGAAGAATGGGTTGTTTAGTAAATCAGGTAAAGGCTTCAACAAAATATCTTAATCAACAGATCACAGACTGCTACCATTGCACTGAATACAATCAGTTCATCTTTTGCTGTTCACTTGCAGGTATCGAATTCAAAGGACTTCAGATTGACTCTAAATTCTGGTACTACTGACCGTAGGATTTTTGCGCTAAAAAAAATATAAGTTGAGGCACTGTTTGATTTTTTACCACAAATCTCCCGCTTTGCTGGAAGAATAACGTGGAAAATGGAATTAGAAAAACGCCCTATAAAGACAATTCGATCTGGGGAACTTTTATCTCCCCAAAATTTTATGATAATCACAACAAATGTTTGGCGGGCACCTGCCGTGTTTATGAAACAAGTTGAAAGCCTCGAACAATAAGTTATTTATTCTGACTTTTAATGATAAGGATGCCATTTAAAATGTTCTAAACAAGGTTTCCAAACACCTAAAATATTTTGAAATATTATTATGACGGCAAAATGTAGAGTTTATTCTTACGATTGAATTAAACTAGAAAAAAAACGGATATTTTGTTTCTTATATGGGACCAAAAATTTATTGTGAATTCGAAAGCTTATTTAGGTTTGCAAATAAATAACTATTAACTAATTTTTTCACTTTTTCTTCCTTCATTAATACAGCTTTGCTACACTGTAAACAAATTTTGTTACACCAAAAATAACATTGTTGCAGAGATATAAAATTAGAATTACGTGATATTAAACGCTACAAAGTACCATTGGCGAACGAAATTGTCTACATGATTTTTGGAGCGTCTGAAAAATGCATATATTGAGCAACTCCAAGTAAAACCCAACCGGCTGCATGATAGCGCAGGACAACACTTCGCCATGGCCGAAGTATACGATAGCAGACGGTCAATCAATGGCAGCACATGGAAGGACTAGTCTGTATATAATTCACCTAAATTGATAATATTCATTGATTCCTTAATCAAAGCACGAACTGTACTAATAGAAATAAAAGTATTACGAAAAATTCAATTGTGAAGTTAAACAAAGATTTATAAGTGAAAGTCACAGTAATTAAAATTTCAAGTAAAAAAATACAGTCAGGTACGCGCTCAAACATACGAGTGTATAAGAAATCCGCCGTTGGCATAAAACGTAAGTTTAAATTTACTCTAGTAATAAACAAATCTTTACAATTTATTAATTAGGACACCAAATAATTCAATAACAAATCTAACTAAGCAATTTAATAAGAAATTTAACTAAGTACAGACGTAAAACTACAACACTCTATGAACTGAATACAATAAATGGGGAAAGTCTAAATCAAGACGTTAAGAGTACAACTAAAGCTTACAACAGCACAAAGTCACTGGTTACCAACACGCTGTGGAGAGGCAGCTAGAAGCATTGGGGTGTACGCAGAGCTACGGGGTCACAACTTGGAATTCACGAATCTAACAACTGATTCAAACCAAAAAATCAATCGGAAAAATACCAAGTGAGCATTTATGTTTCAACCAATAGCATAAATCTTATTTTTGAATATTTGAAACTTACATGTACTTAAATATTTTGTGTAAAGGGTCATTAAAAAGATTTTTTACACGTAGAAAATACGTTAAAAGAAAGGAAAGGTTTATTGAACGTTCAAACAAACATTCAATGTAATACATAACTATTTTTGCTGGCTTTAATTGATTAATTGGTTAATGAGAAAACAATAAACGACTCTTTACGATAGACAAATCATAACAACTGCGATAGCTTTACACTAATTATATCGTTAAACGCCGACATGCTCGTAAATATTACATCATCCAGGATAACTAGTGCTTTGAATTAAATCTGGAATCAAATAGAAAAATGACTTGGTTAGAATTTTTGCATATATACGGAGGTAATAAAGATTAAAATTCATTCATTTTTACGACATCGACTATGTAAGTTTGAGTTAAAATTAATTCTTATAACGTGTAAGTTTGAACAATTTATAATTCATTTTATGACATGCAGTAAGTAACATAAAACTTTGCATAATTATGAGCATAACTATTTTGTAAAAGAATTACAAAAGTTGAACGATTTTCGACATAAATAATACAGATATAAAATCTGCTGCTGAATTTAATCGATACACTTTGCAAGTTGATATTCTAAATTTAAATGGAGATTTGAAATGGAACCAGGAAGTACTTAATGCCGATTGATTATGATGGAAATTAGTTCTTGACGAGGGCTATTTGACAATAATGGGAGCAAGCATCTTCGCTTTTTGTTTGCAACTTATAAAAATATTTAGATATTATTAATTTTATATTATAATAATTAGAAATTAGAAATTAGAAAAATTATTTGTGAAAGAATGATTTCCAGTAAATTTTGAGGTTAGAGCACGAAGCATGTTGTCCTTTAGTAAATTATTTGTGCAGCGTCATTGGCCAATTACACTCACAAACGGGATAGTAAAATATAGGTAAATTTTCCTTGTATGTTTGTTGTGGTTTGTTTAGCATTCTTCTTAATCTTCTTTGGAAATTAAACCACTCATAGTTTTTTAAATCATTTTTATTTACGTTTCGATCCATGACCTAAAATCGTTGTTAAAATAATTTAATAAAAAAGTAAATAAAGATGATTTTGAAAACTATGAGTGGTTTAATTCCCAAAGAAGATTAAGAACAATAGGTAAATTATCCCCAACCAAATTAAAGTGAATTTTAGTAACTCACATAGAAGAGGTTTAAGTTCTGTAATTGGTAACAACGATTAGGTAAGGTTTAGTTTAATAAATAAGTTACCTTTAGGAATTATTTTTCGATATGAGCTAAAGCTATAAACTGTTTTATAAATATAAGAGATTTTTTCGTATAAAAGGAAAATGTTTTTGAATGGATAAATTTTTCCTGAGATTTCTTTGTTTCATTCCATTTTCGTAAATTCCACAGCATTATTTATGTTAAGCTAGTCAGGCAAGGAAAGTATACGGTAAGATAATAATTTCATATTTTTTATTGTGTCTTCATTAATACAATTAGCTGTAGCTAAGTCACAGCATTAATTTTAGCCCACAAGGACTAGACCCACCCGAGGAAAACAACTCACAGCAATTTTAATGGAGCTCTAACGCGAGGCTAGTCACGGCATTCTTGTGTCGCCAAACGTGAGACAAAGTCACAGCATTTAGTGGTGCCCAACATGGCACTCTAGTCGCAGCTATAAATCCGTAATAATAATAATAATAACAATGCCTTTATTTATAAGTATTTCATTATAATTTGCTAAATGTTATAAGATTCCTCTGGAAGCGTAGTTCAGTGCAGCATATTAAAATACAGCACTGCCACTTAGCCTCCTATACTGAACTAAGGAAACTAAGAAAAGTAGTATTCTTATACTATATATATCTTTGTTTAAAACTTAACAAAGCCAATTATTTTCTACATATATGGTTGATATAAAAATTTGTATTTTAAAAACAATTCTAAAGGTGATCTTAAATAATAATCTTAAACAGTAGAAAAAAAATGGTAAGTGAATGCCATTTACAACTTGCAGCAATCCACAGCAGCTCGCTTAAACAGCGTATATGACCAAAACTAGTGGGGTATTTATAAGTACCTGTAAAGTAGATATTCTGTCGTAGCTTTTTCAAATGTGTGCTGTAAAAATGTTAAGTTTAGTATTCTTTGTTTCTTAGTGGATCGTAATTCTCGTGTTAGATTATATTACCTGCAACCGTTGTGTAGAACTGATAACATAGAAATATATATATATATATATATATATATATATATATATATATATACTGCCGTGGAATGTACATAAAAGTCACAGAAACTGGTACTTTCTAAAAAAACATTCGAGCCCCACAGATTGGGCATCATAAATTGCCGTGAAGGTTACTAAAAACCGTTCGAGCCCCACAGATTGGGCGTCATAAATTGCCGTGGAACTCTCTAATTTAGCTCCGTACCTCACCATTTTTAAAAAAAAATAACTTTCAAAAATATAAAATTTCACAAAATTTTCTTACCCGGATTCTGCTTCATCAAATTAATTTCTTCAGCAGCTTCCCTGGCTAGCTTAGCTGTGCCTCCTCTCGGATACCTAAATTCACTATCATTCTCTTTACCGTTCACACACCATTCAATAAAATCACAAAATAATACAACAATCATACAATATTTATTTACCACTATTTACAAATAATAATTCATAGTTATATACAGTTCGGTGCTCAAGTTACACCTCAATAAATACTATCTTTGTAAAGTCCTTGTTTTTAAAATTGAAATTTCAAACACATTTAATGCAACAGGAGTAAATGGGCCCTAAACAATACCTTCTCTTTGTTTATTACTGCACACTGGAATATGGTGAGCTCATGATAACCCAGTTTATTAATGTATGCTTTTCGCTTTGCATACTATGACTACAAACCTAATACACCCATGTACTCTTAACAATTAAATTCAAATTTATCAAGAAATTTAATAAGCTTTACGTACACCTTTTGTTTTATATTCCAAAATACCATAATAATAGTCAGTTTTACGTATCCTTTTCAATACGTTAACCTACCAAAACTAACCATCAAAGTTCACTCACACATCACAGATAATTTCAACAGTTAATTAAAAAAACAGCAAATTCAAGTGCGTTACCTGGAAAAAGCGTCAAACGTCCATCTCCGTTGAAGAAGCTCCATATTCCTGAACCCCTCGGCTTCGTGATTATGCTCGCGCTCTACCAGCTATTTATAGATGACAACTTAGTTTAAGCTGTAGAAAATTGATATTGCTGCCCGCGTCTTTTTGGACTCCGCGTGGATCGAATACGTGCCTACTAAAATGAACGCTTTTATGCCCGTTTCATTCTGAAGCATATTATTGATGGTTCATCCCTCCTGCTCTTTAAGAAACTTTTGTTAGCGTTTATGCGAAACCACCGACGGTTTGAACAATATTTCCTTGAAGCTTGCCTCGTTGTCTTCACAACTAAGCAGAAGATGACCTTACCAACATGCAGGTGTGCCCAATTAACGATCGTTTAAAATAACACTTCTTGGAGCCTACATTTCACAGTATTTTATACAACCGACGTCTGTTTATTTGTTAAGAAAGCTTTTCGCCTTGGGATTATTGATTTTTCATGCTCTGCTGCGTTTTCTGACGTTATAACCCGTTGAACTAAACTAAATTAAATTAGTTAATAATTTTTATTGGCTTATAAAACGGATTTTCTTTATGCACCTGTTAGCTTTTAATCCTTAATTATAAATTTATGTCAATACTTGTTAATTTCAATTAAATAAATGAAATAAATTTTGCGCGTAAATTTTATGTTCCTCTCTCTATACAGGGTGTTTGAAATTGCATTGTTTATCCTTATATATATATATATATATATATATATATATATTGATGTGATACAGAGGTCATATGAGGTCAACGAGCACCATATTTTGTAAATAAAACTTTTGAAAACCAGAGAAAATCAAGATTTTCTCGTATTTAATTTTCTGTAAAGAAACACCCTGTATAATATTTTAGTATAGTGAATTTTAGTACATAAGTGAAACCCTTAAACAGTTCAAAGTCCTTCTTTGGCAATAAAACCCGTGGTTCTGTTTAAAACAGGGTATCATTTGTCCTCTTGAAGATATGATATACCCTTTGTGTAACTTGATCAAAAGCATTAAATAGCATTACCTTTCTACTGAAAATATTATCAAAAAGTACTCATTGTAGAACTTTATTTCTGCACACATTTAACAAGAAGCTTGAACACCGCACTAATTTTCTAGAAGTTTACTTCGATTGTAATGTGAAACGTAAAATCTAAATTAAAAACGACACTACTACGAGATTCCCAAAGCTTCTAATGCGAGAACGACACTTATAGATAATAAGCAAATGATAGCTAATTATGTTTTAACCATAACGTAACATAAATGGAAACAGGCCAATTAGTGAGTTTATTGCTTCGCGATCATAATTGTTACAAGCTAAAACGTTTAACGACCAACTAAGTGATAAGAAAAGCGCTAGCGAATGAGTATTTTACATTAATTCTTGTAAACCACGCCAATTAAATAAAATAGTAAAATTTTTATGAATTCATACACTAGCCAATTTAGATAACATAAGATAGCACCTAACAATTTCGAGAAAGCTACACCATGCGATGAGTCAAGCCAACTGGTGGTAGCTTTCCAGAACCTGTGACGTATTGAAGATTTTACTATAGTATAAGGTAGCGGTTTGCTACTTACTAAAGACATTCTGAGAAGCTACATGAGGTATTTAAAAGAATTGTTAGGTAGGGGTTGGTAAGGCTACCGGTTAGTACGGTCACACTTGGCTGTTAGTAAGTAAGGAAGTAGATAAATCTTTAACTGGCATGACAATATTGATTTTTTGACAATTAAATAAACTTAGAAGCACTTTCATCTAATGATAAAGATGGTTAATACTTACATAATTAAAATGTCACACCAAGTTCACACATTAACTTAGATGACACTGCATCTAAAACTAATTAAAATTGATTTTTGAGAGTGCGTCCTGTATCTTTTATAAACCTGACGTTTTACGTCAATGTGATTTACACTGTTCTTCTGTGGTCATGATTAGCTATTAGTCACAGGGAGTATTCATCATTTTGTCAGCAATTACTTGAATTGAACTATGAATAATTCTGATTAGACAAAGCTCTGGCATCACCTGTGAGTTATACATGATGTGCAATAACTATTACCAAAAGTATGAAATTACAGTTATGCCTAAATATAAATATAAAGGCCCCAAAAGACGCAAACGGGAATTCAATATCGGTCGTTCATAATAGTCAATCTATTTATAAAGTACTTGCCGACGATACTTTTTATTGTTAAATACGAATTGCAAGAGTTGTATTTGAAAGTGCACGCAAGGACATGCTTGACGTTTAAATATCGGATGAAACAATTTTCTTAAACGTATGAAGTAAAGTTCAACGTCAAAAGCAAATTCTATTGAGATATGAACGATTTAACAGGAAAAAAGAATTATGGAGTTAATTAACGTATTAAGGAAAACCTAAACGCAGGAATTAAGAACTGATCTTCCGATACAAGTATTAGGGTACAAAATGCAGAGGTAATTTTGATCAACGACTTAGTTTGAAGAATTAGGAACCCAGCATAATTTAATAGTCAAAAGCGCAAGTATATCTTTGTTTATATTTTTAGAAAGTCATTTGCACGATATAGTTTTCTTTTAACTAGGTTAATCTTGTATATGATTTTAGTGTATAGATGTTATTTGTTTTCGGGCAATAAATCATATCAAATCAACTTTGTTTTCTTTCATTAAAGTTCAGCATAAAAGGGGCACATTTAAATAGATACACACAATTCGCACAACACCTTTATTGGTTCCCAACGTTAGTGCAAATTTAAGCTAGCAATTCACTGCAGTATATATATATATATATATATATATATATATATATATATATATATATATATATATATATATATATATATATATATATATATATATATATATATATATATATATATATATATATAATATATACATATATATATATATATATATATATATATATTGCCGTGGACTAAGGTATTAAGGATTTAACATCGAGCCTTCACCTTCTTCATTTGAGCCCCACGAATTGTGCGTCATAAGATTGCCGTGTAATCGTGGATTTAAACTTTTAACATCGAGCCCCAGCGTTGGGCTGTCAAAAAATTGCCGTTGACTCGGGTATTAAGGGTTTTCTGCTTCACCAGTGTCATCAAATTATTTTTAAAAATGCACAACTTTCAAAAAAAATTGCTTACCCTTATTATTTCTACTTCAAAAATCTTCAGCAGCTTCCCTGGCTAGCTCAGCTGTGCTTCTTCTCGGATACCTAAATTTACAACCATTCTTCCTTCACACTCGCACACCATTCAATAAAATCACCAAATAATACAACAATCATACAATCTTTTATTTACAGCTATTTAGAGACAAATTATTCACATGTATAAAAGAACAGTTTGATACACTAATTACAAACTCAAATGTGATATGTTTTTAAAGTCCTTGATTTTTCTAATTATTTTCAAACAAATTCAGTAAAATATGAGTAGATGGGCCCCACATATTTCACTAAATTGACTGTACACTGTAGTATGGTGAGCTCATAATAACCCAGTTTATTTAGTATATGCCTTTTACCTTCCATAAATTAATACAAAATTGATAGACCCGTTTACCCTTTACAATCGAATTTATATTCAGAATAAAATTTTATAAGTTTTAAATACACCCCTTTTCAATATTTAACCCCAATAAATTGTTCCGTACATGTATCTTTTCCAATAAGTTTATATAACCATAAATAAACTCCAAAATTCACTCACACAGCACCAAAATTTCACAAAAGTTTATCAGACAACAGAATTTTCAATTAAATTACCTGGAGAATGCTTCGGGCTTTCATTCCTTCGACGATGATCACCAGAACATCTAGGCTTCGTGACCATGCGCTGTGATACTCAGCGGATTCACAGACGATAACCCCAATTGCAAACCAAGCGCCTCGCTTCATAGTGCCATTCCATATCAGCATACAATCCTGGTTGTTTGTGATGCTTACCCCACATATATTATACTTCCATTTGTTGGTTTTCTAGCTTAGTATAGTAGTAGCCAAACCTCTATTAATTTAATGTACACTACACGTATTTTGCGTTAATAAATAGAAGGCCACTACTGATACGTTACACGTGCTAGCACTATATTTACTGTATTATTAACATATCTAATACTTACAGAAAAAAAACTCTACTATAAGGTTGGTCAGCATTCAGTACTTTATCTTAGTAAAGTAGTATAGAAGCGAGGAAAAGACAAGAGACAAGAGAGCCCTCATAATTTCCATTCAGCATTTATATTATTTCAAAATTCTACCCCCGGACACACTTCACGTGAAAAGCTTATTTTCAAATTTAAATTCTACAAATTTTGATACAACCGTCTACGTGCCGTACGTATCCGAAAGCGCTCCCATCTGTCGCGTTTGTCTACGTTTGGAAAACTGTTGGTTCTTAAATAATAATAATATTCTCTGTCGTCATAAAACCCCGCCTGTACTATCTTTATCTCTGTCTGATGCATGTCTGCTGTCGCGTTCAAAACCCCACTTGAGTTATAGAAAATTGATATTGCTGACAGCTCATCTCCACTCCACGTGTATATAGTACGTGCATTTTCAATCCCAACGCTTCTATATCTGTCTCTATCTGTAGTATATAACCGATCGTGCATTTCCCTTGCTCTTTAAGAACTTTGTTAGCTTGTTGTTCAAACCAAACTGGCGGTTGAAAATATTCTCTATGAAGTCCTGTCTTAATATGCTCATAATTTCGACGAATGTAACCTTTTTAAAAACGCAGGTGTTCGTTAATTATCGACTGTTTAGCACAACGATTCTTGGATTTTATATTTCGTCGTATCAGATAAAACTGACGTTTGCTTGTTACTACGAAAACTTTTGCCTTAGAATTATTGATTTTCTTACCCTAGTGGGTTTTCTCATGCTTTTACGTGTTGAATTAAAGTAAATTAAAATTAATTATGTGTATTTTATTTGCTTAAAACTGTTTTTCTTTATGTACCTTTTAACCTTTCTATTAATTACAAAAATACGTCAATACTTGTCCGTTCTCCCTAAATGAATTAAATAAATTTTGCGCGTAAATAATTTGTTTTTTTCTCTATACATGGTGATTGAAATTTTATTGTTTACTCCAAATTTAACCTTTTGAATCCACAACAATATATATATATATATATATATATATATATAATTATATACATATACATACACACATGTGTTTCTGCAACGGCTAACTGACATATACCTTTTAGCATATCAAGTTATTTTGCGAGTGCTGGATGAAACCTGATAACAAATAAAGCTTTCAAGAATTCTAACTAACTAAGAAAATACAAAATTCGATTTAACCTTCTGAAAAAATATTTTTTTCTGTATTCTATATTCTACAACTTTTATATTACAAAACGGTTGTAGGTTTTATAACTTTTTAAAAAACGATGCTACATTGTTTAATGGTCAGAATCTGAAATCTAATAGAAGAATTATGGTCCACAGAGAAGCAAATGACTCAAAACTCAAAATTATCTAAAGGCAAAAGCATTTAACACCTTAATAATGGTGCGTTCTTTATTTACAACTTTGTACGCTTATCTTAGCATAATCTTTTCATCGTGTAACAAATACTGGAAAATATTTCCCAATTTTAAATACTGTTTACAAGCTCTAAATATGTTATTTGCAAAACCAGCCATTATTTTTCTGTACGTTGAAAACGTTAACAGCTAAATACTTTATGCACACAAATATTACATTAAAGTCAAATATTTCACAACCAACATTCTTTTAAAGCACACCATATTACATAATTAATTAATTGCTAGAATAAAGTATATTTATTATAAGACTCCTGTAACTTTTATAGATTCTTACCTTAATAAAATAATCCCCTAAAAGCAATTAATAATTTAGCCTTGCCACATCTGAAAAAAATATGTTAGATGAAAAAAATTTTTATTTAAAAGTCGAATAAGGACAAGCGCTTTATCAATAAAATACCCGAGTGATTTCTTTCACGCCTTTAAATAACCTTGTCTTCTACGTAGTTTTAATGCGGTTCGTGAGCTGAACTTACAGCTGTTTCCAGGTTATTTGTATTTTGTATATTTTTATGCATCTATTTCTTAACCATCCAGTGCCATTGAAATTTGTTTTTCAATATAATAAAAAACCTCTAACGGTCAATACCATACGTTTTATACAAGCGGCTCAAACAGGCTACATTTCATAGTGTATTACAATTATTACCTATTTCTTTAAACAGTGGTGATAAAAATTTACTATTTCAACATCGCAAGTTATCAAAGCTTAGACCTTGACGCCCAAAAATCAAAAAAGGACGAATTTTAAATTTTGTTGGTATTTATATCTGAAAAGATTTGACATCACACACAAATCTCCGTTATATTCTAAAATTTTACTTAAAATTGTTAACTATAATTAACCAGCTGTTTTAAAAATGCGCGAATTTCAATCCAGCTGTGCCTTCTATCGAACATTACACTTTTTGAGATTAATCTACATCTCCTACCTGTTCAGCCTCGAACACGCTGTTTTTATTCATTAGTTTTTTGAAATTATACGACTAGAAAATGATATTTCTTGTTATAAAATTTTCCTGGCTATTTTTAAGTATGTAGTGCTTTAATTCTCACAGCACCTAATTTAAGCATGCAAAATATTCCTATCAGTAGCTTCTAGGAAAGCTTTTGTATTTTATTTTCGATTCTGTCGATTTGACAAATTCGGACAATTGTATTCTTTATAACTCGTTTTTTAAAAGAGCTTTTGAGTATTAAATTTTTATAAAGGAATAAAGTACGTACAGAGATTTTTCTTTTACAAAAACACTTATATAGATGCTCCCTTTTAAAGCATAATACGATTTCGATGAGTCATTAGCAGCAAACGATATATATTTAGTTATTACTAGTTAATAGCCTGAAAAAGTTAATGCAATGGGTCCGCTTGATAACGTCACATGGTGTTAAATGCATGACGTAAAATGAAAGTAAGTTTTTCGTGATAAATTCTCGTTTTTCTTATTAGAATACAGTAGACATGGTTTCTTGAGCGAGCAAATATATGACTTATCTATGTACATGCCTGTCCTTTGTTTCTATCGTTCAATTTTAAATCTGATAAAAACTACCGCCAAAAACAAAAGGCCCAGAGGAGCATGCGAAGTATCATTCAGGAAAAATCATGGAAAATTCGTGTGCTAAGGTTCCAAACAGATTGAATAATCTAGGAAAAGTATTCAATACCAATTAATCGCTGACGAAACGACATCTGAACCAGCAGGTTTACCGTGCTTAAAAAGCGATACGAATTCAAATAGAAACAAAAGCTCCTGATTTATGTCGTTTGCAAAAGACCGAGCAAACAACCCTTTAAACGAGCTTATAAGAACGTGAATAAAATGACGGGTCATCTTACATTCTCGTACCGATTGCAGCAGTTTTGAACTCTAAATAAACTTTTTGCCATCTGCTTCTGTTGCTTTTATTATCATTCTTCATAAATTATTCTTTCCCAAACAAAAAGCAAGCTTTTTGCTCGCTGATACCATTAGTTAGAGCTTTCTCTGAATACATTGTGTGAACAGTTTCTTTATACGTCGGAAAACCTTTAACTAAGTTTGTTGATCAGAGCCGACATGAAACACCCACGAAATGCGACCCGTATTAAATTACCCTCGAACTATTGTGGTTTAAATCCTTGTGTATCCATTGACGAACAAATTCGTATTTGGTTAGGATTTATTCAAATGCGAAAGAGTGTCCACATAGCTCTAGGCATGCAGTAAATAGGGTTGACAGGCGTCGCAGTTTTGAATTTATGGAGCTTTCCGTATAGCGACATATATATTGCGTTTGGTGCCCTTTTTTCTGTGTAATCAACCGTGAGGGCAGCACGAATGTCAGTTTGGACAAATAAACGGATTTTTCGCGTACTGCAGTGGCATTTTTAAATTATAAACTTAAATCACTCTAAGTATGAATTATTTGATCGCGCTGGAAATACAGGATAAGTAGCAATGTGGGAGCTCTACATCATGTCACTTGCAGAAGGTGCAACGCGAGTTACGTTTTGGACTTTGGGAGCTGCCTTTTTATAAAGTCTTTTTCCAAAAACTCTTGTAACAAATTTTATTTTAAACAGAATTTACAAATGGAATTTTAACAAACTAATTAAAATTACTCTAAGTCGAAATTAGTGCTAAATGGATTTGAGTAGCCTGAACAACCAATAATATAAAACCTGTGAGCTCAAGACTGACTGACCATCTTGGGGCTCCCGGGGCATTTACTTTGTCCCTGCCCCTCACATTTCTGTGAGAATTGCAGAGCTCATGTCTGCTTATTTCTTTTATTCAATTATATAATACAAAGTAGTAATCTTAATTTTAGTAATTGCGGTTTTTATAACGGTCTGTGACCTGCACCTGCAGTATCACTTACGTCTGGAAAACAATGTATCTACATTCGTTCTCACAACTTGTTTGTAAACTTTCATTAACCTTTTCTTTATTTATCTTTGAATTACAATATTGCATATAACTTAAGTTTCTTAATAATTTCTATTTAATTATACATATATTGATTTGCGGGATCTGTAACTCGCGAGGAGCTTTTACAAATCTGTATGCCAGCTGTAACTTCAAATAAGTGTCAACAAATTGTGATAAATAACAAGTGTGTTAACACATTTATTCATGATTTTTGTATTAGAAAAATGCCAATCCAACAAAATTCAAAGGTATTTAATTCACAGCGCAAATAACTTTATAGTAGATTAAAAATTTCCCGTAGCTCGGATGCAGGTTGGTACATGTTTCATAACACTTGCAATCACTTTTCAAAATATTTAGAGACTCATGTTTAATATTAGGCTTCAATGCATCTAGTGTATGGGAATAGTTTCCAGCGGCAGGCATGCAAATATAACTTTTCAGTATCAAATGTCCTGTACATATATCCCTTAAAATAAGTTTTTTGTAATAAAATATACCCCCAATAAGTCAAAACACTCAAGCACAAGATACCAGCATAAATGTTCAAGCAAAAGCAAAAAATTAATTTTTTTTACCTGGAGTAAGCTTTGTCCATCGTTAGCTATGAAGATGTGTTCCAAAACCCTCGTCGTTGTGTTATTATACCTGGATCCAACTCATGTCCACTAGCTATCCAAATCTCTGCAACCACCTTTAGTATTTCTACCTAGATAATGGTCTCGACCAAGCTTAACCTTCCATAACCACTACACTTTACGCATACTAGTTTCAAACTTCTCGATTCGCTTACCCAAGTACCATCTTATCCTTAGATTGTAGTGTGTAGTAACAGCACCTTTTATAAGCCAGCACTCACTTGTGCAAATCACACTTTTAATACATTACCGGTACGTTACTAACAGCTTTTACACACTTTTAAATAGGATGTTGTATAATAATTCAACTAATAAGTGATAATCAGTACAACATAAGAGCACGTAATAGCAAATACGTAAGAGATCTAAGAGATATAAGATCTAAGAGATATATAAGATCTAAGAAAGCTTTAATACCTCTCCCAGTGTATTTATACGCTTTTGAATACCCCTTCACGAATCCTCTTTTCATCGAAAAGCTTATTTTCCAAACTGATTTTCAAAATTTTGTTTGTAACGAACTTCAACATCTGAAAAATTCCAAGTTTACCGTGCTGTTACATAGAAATTCGCTCAACACCTCTAACCGACGCGAGTTTCTCAGAACTTCTAGCCTTCGACCAATTATATTGCTTTCCCCCGTTATAACGTCCAACCCCTAGCTACCTTTCTCCGTTTTACCCATATTTATTGTCTCTTTTAGAACCCCTCTCAATCTACAGAAAATCGATATTGTGATTGGCTTTCAAATCAAGCGCGTATTCTAGACGTGTATGGTAACCAACGTTTTATTATACGTGTTCTCTGTCTGTTTTACATTATAGATATTTCATTTAACTTAGTCTTCAAAGCATTTGTTATTTTAACAGCTTGTAGCACCGACCGTTACATACAATTCTATAGAATTCTGTCCCCAACGTATATTTCAGTTTTTTCAACTTGACATTTTAACGATCAGGTGTTTCTTTGGAAGTAAACTACCCGTTTAAAATTGTAATTCATAGTTTTAACACTTCTTAGGATTTGTATAACAAACGTTTCGTTTATTTAAATGAAAATATGCGTTTAAATTGTTGATTTTCTATACTCAAAAGCTACGTTTCTTATTCCATGCGCTTGATTTAAACTATTACAACTAATTAATGCGTATCCTTGAGCTTTCATGTACCCTAAAGTTTCTACTCGTTATGCAATTATAACCTTCTGATTATGAAATACAAAAATAGCTTAATAACCGTCCGTTTTCACTATCTAAATGATTAATTTGGCGCGTAAATAAATTGTTTCTATTTTCTATATACACAGTTGATAAAAATGTATTATCTAGACCTATATATCCTTCTTAACCTATAATTTCCACGACAATATATATATATATATATATATATATATATATATATATTGATATGATAACGCCGCACATCAATGTAATTATACCTTCAGTCTCCTGCTTTTAATATCCTAAAATTTTAATATGCCTCGGCTAGCTCAGTATAATTAACACAGAGTGCATAACGTTACGATAACAGATAATTCACCCCCCTTTTTATCTAATACTTTTCCTGCTTTAAATGAGAAAAACGAAATTGACTAATATTTGTATAATGAGAAAGAAAAAAAAATCATATACACTTCACAGCTTAAAATTTGTTACTATATAACAAAATAAATCTCTGAATCAAATAATAATAATTTTTAAATGGTTTATCCACAAAATCATAGCCCCCTTTCCTTATTTCAAAGCCAGCAAAAATGACACTGTACTCTACTGGAAAATCTTTGAACGTTCAAGATCTTTCCCCTTTTTACGTAAATTTTCACGTATAAAAAAAGATTTTTTGTTGACTCTTTACATAAAATATTCAGGTGTGATGAATATAGTCAATGTTCAAAAATAAAGAGAAAATAATGCCTTATGCTAGGTAGTTCTGACCTGTAATTTTCCTTGTGCGTCTTTCTGGATCTGCTATTGCGTGATGCGGATCAGTACCCCAGGATTACTTTCAGTTGAGTTGCTCCATTCAATGTTTAAAACAATCCTTTGTTCTGTGCTACTTTGCGTAGATTTAAACCAATATTTTTATACGGATTTCTTCCCAGTACTATCAATTTGTTTAGTTTCCAAATGTTACCCCGTTCAATCAATAATCAAGTATTTTCTTAGTTTACTTAGATTGACCTCGTCTTTCTTAGATTTACTTAGATTTTCGTAGTCTCACTTAGATTTCTAGTCCTTTCTTAGTATTACTTGGAGCCCTAAATTATAAATGTTTAAAATTAATTAATTAATAAACCTTTACTCACGTTTTCCAGCAAACGGCGAAACTTGTCTCATTTATTTCTCACTATTATTTACTTTAAAATTCTCTAACACCCGTTCCATAAATATTTAATTATTTTAATTTTAATATTCACTCGTTGCGTAAATTCTTGGCTAAAAGTGATGTTAACTGGGCTCAGTTTGAATGAAAACTGTCTGCTTATCAAATTCGGGTGTTATATTAGCAACCCCCATCTAAAATTTATTGGTTATCGGCGTTCAAAATTTACGACCAACCATAGGATGTCTTGAATACTTTGGATTTTTACAGGTATACGTCTGATAATAATTCGCCGGAACGATGTTCTTGGTTTTGTAGGATACCAGTGGATTTCTATTCTGTATTTATGCTTGACCGTCTATTTTGATGTTATTACAGGAATTTCTACGCCTTGGCACGTAATTTAACTTATGGCTTTCGTTTGTCTAGATAATACTCTGGGTTTCGTATTAACTCTATGCAGAAAATTACGTAGATAAAATGACGTAAATTAACATATTTCTGTTTACATCCTGCGTTTTCAAAACGCATTTATTTCGAAAGATGCGTTTTTTATCAGAACGCTATGCTATCTTCTTTCACTATCTCATGTTTAATTTTAATAGGAATTGTATCATGATTTCCTAGCCTCTACTGCATTTACTGCGCATCTGTTCACAATTTATGAATGCTTTTTGGTTTAAGACAAGTTTGATTGCATGTTAAATGTTCTCTCCTTGCATAATATGCAAATTACGTATTCTTCATGATAAATAAATGTAGTTTCTAACTTCTAGTACTATTTGCATGTATTGTGTGACCATTATGACTTAATATACCCCTAAATAACCTTCTTATCATAGCAATATATATATATATATATATATATAAAAAGTAAGATGTATCTGTAAACAAACTCTTATGAAAATAATAAGAGCCATTGACAAATACAAATCGGGCTGGTAGTTATATAGCCATTAACAAAACATTATCTTTATTAATTCATAGGGGAAGAAACATCCACTGACCAATGGTTTCGGCTTGTTAGCCTCATCAGAGTGGAATAGTTCCCAAGAACCCTATAGGGTTGTCAATGGCTCTTATTATTTTCATAAGAGTTTGTTTACAGATACATCTTACTTTATATACAATTTTCTTATGGCGGACTGCAAATAACTTGTCTTTATATATATATATATATATATATATATATATATATATATGGCTATAATTGGAAAATTTACAAATTTAAATCGTGTACAGTAATTTTTCTTTTGGGAGCTTACGAATCCGATATTTCACGTCGTTAATATTTTTTACAACTTCCTATAAACCCTCCCAATGTCTTTGTAACTTTGACGACAATTCACGACTTTGTCTGGGGTTTTATAATCAGATGCGGTCGTCTTATTGAAAACCAGATTTTTGCACCTTGATCTTATATCTGGTTTTCAGTTGATCACTTGCGGTCTAGATATCTTCCCTGACGTCATCAAGAATACCGTGCATCTTACGTTTGAGCTTCTCGACGTAGCTCTCGCTCACGGTGTCAGCTCCGAATTTACACCCAAACTCAAGATCAAACAACAGACATCTCGCGTCCCGGCTTAATAAATGCGGGGTTCCGTCCAGTGCTTTCTTGAACCGAAGACCGATAGACCAATAAAACAGATGCAAGTACTGGTCTCAATCTCTTTGATGTTGGAAGACCAACTTGCAAAAATATTTGCCTAAGGTGCGGTTCATGCGTTCTAGTGTACCATCCAATTACGGGTGCAATGGTGTTATGCGGGTCTTCCTCATCTGCAGCAACCAGCAAACTCTTGGAATAACTTAAAGTTTCTGCCCTGATCGACGTGCAAAACCATATGAACTCTAAAACGGGACAACAGTCGGCGACGGTTGTAGCTTCTTGCTTTAGTATGGCATACGCTTCAATTCACTTCGAAAAATAATCCGTGGTTACCAAGATCTACTTATTCCCGTATTCGGTCTCTGAGAACTGATCGACAATATTGATTGCCACTTTCTCAAAGGACTCCCAACGTTGTATTGCCTCATTGAAGTCTTACAGTTTCCCAATGATACACTCAAAATTGCACAGATCAAGCGCAATGCTTTAGATGCCAACAATTCGGGCATGTAAGTTATAGATGTATCGACAATTCAGTCTGCGTAAAACGCTCAGAAAACCATGCGAGCAGGATGTGTCCGTACGATAACACCCAAAAACCAAAATGCATCAACTGCGGAACTGACAAATTAGCAAAAATCAGAAGATAAAGCCGAGGCAAAAAGGCAGAAACATGAGCAAATCAAAAACGCAGGTGTCAAAGAAGGCTTATCTCACGCACAGACAACCAACAAAAACGAAAACATAGGAAACAACAGACAAGTTACTAACAATCAATAGCAACCTCATCAATAAAATCCGGAACATAATATTCCAAGAACTCCTATCGGAAATAATGAAGCAAATTAGAAATGGATTATAAACTAAAACAGCGAACTCTAATAGAAACGCTGAAACGCAAATGGACTGGCCCGCAGAAAATTAGAACTGCAAGTATTCCTAACGGCAAACAAAATACACTTTGCTCTAATCAATGTGACTCACCATAAAGCGTTCCACCAAAACTGGAATTTCTGGATATACCTTTTCCAAACAGACCGAAAGAATGGGAGGGAGGCACAGCAGTATGTCAAAAACTCACTTTATGTAAGACAAATAATCTTAAACGAGCTGACGGAAGCGGAATACGCTGCAATAGAGACCGAGATCGAAAAGACCAAATATCAAATATTACCGATTTACTTGCTCCCAGCAAAACCACTACCAGAAATGGAAATAGAAACATTGCTAGGAAACGCAAGAATACAAAAAATACAAACCATAGTAGGCGGCGACTTCAACGCCAAGGACACAGAATGCGGATGCTCAAGTTCCGACCTAAGAGGGAAAAACTATTAAAGCTAAACAAGGGTACCAATACCGACATAGCGGCTCCAACCGCCCCAACAAGGTACGGAGAATGCAGCTTACATAATACCATCAACTTCTTCCTAACCCAAAACATAAGAAAAATAACTAACACAAATTAGCACGAACCACAATTTTGAATCCGATCATGTTACAGTACTACTGCACATGCCAACAAAATGGAACCATGTACAACACAAAGTAATAGTAAAAACCACAAACTGGTCCATATACAACCAAATTATAACGCACTACAAATACGAAAAACAGAGAAACCATAGAAGAAGAAATAACAGAATTAACAAAGAAAATACAGAGCGAAATTCAAAACGCAACAAGGACCCACAAAATGAAAACAATGTACTTCCAACTTACACAAGAAGCAAAAGAAATTTCAAGAAAAAATACAGCGCCAAACAAACATATAATAGGAAAAGGGAGGCCCATGACAAAACAAAACGAAGCAAAGCAGTCGGGCAGTAAAGAAGGTGAAAAGGGAGCGAAAGTGGGAGACAACAATTGACGAGATAAACGCAAACAGCGTTACAAACACCCAAAACATTTGGAAAATCATGAGAGCGTTTTGAAAAGAAAGGGCAGTAAGAAAATAAGTGGGTATTCTCTGAAGGAAAGAAAGCAAAGAGCATATTACAACAGCTAAAGAACCAGTTCCCCATTTCCTTACCCACCCAGATACACATACCATACGTCAACGAAACAAAAAACGAAAACATCCTACAGTACAATTACAAGTCAAGCAATTGGCTCTAAAATGAATACAATCAACCTTGAAAAACCTACCGAAAAGGAAAGCCCCTGACCTAGACAAAATACCGAACGAAGCCCTAATCCATGCCCCACTTCAACTAGTTTGGAGAACAGCGGAAATATGTACAGAATGCAAACGAATCAGATATTCCAGAAACAGTGAAAAATAGTAGTAGTGAGAACTGTCCCGAAGAAAAACAAAGATGCAACCAAACCGGAAAATAGAAAACCCATGTCTCTTGTGCTCGCTATTTAAAGTAGTGAAAAAAATAATTAATGAAGACCTTCAAAACTACTTGGAAATAAACATTTAAAATTTTGTGGATATTCAGTTCACGATTTCTATGTTTTGTGGGGTCACCTTTTGTTTCGTTAATACAAAGAAACAACAAATATGTACAATTTATTTACAGATTTAGAATTAACCATTGGCTGTAAGAAATACATACAATAACATGAAATTAAAAATAACAATTACATAAGATTCTGTATGCATATGCAATATACAAATGTCCTTGAATTTATGCATGAGAATAGAGCTTTTACGTGAACAAATTTTATTAACGCTAGAAATGCAAATGCCCTTCAGCTTTAAAAAATTTATAGCGCGGCTTTGAATGAATGTAGTATTTGTACACAAAAATAAAATTCGCGCACTGGATTAATTTTGAACTTTTACGCGCGTTTCTGTGAAGAAACGCGATTCAAAAAGAAGACTACGCTAAAAATAAATTAGCGCAGGAGTAGGTGTCGCCTGGGATCTGCAGGTAGAAGTTTCGTTGGATCAACATCTATATACGGTGCTAGATGTGGCAGGTCAATCAACGGAGGTGCTATATATTGTGCGGGTTTCCTCATCGGCGATGTGAAGCGTGGAACGGTATAATGATGAGGGATTCTTCGTACATGGAGTCGGAACTGTTGCGGGGTGTGGTATTCATACGTCCAGGTCACTATGTCCGCTTCAGTAATGGTGGGCGGTAAAGCCGAAGGCGTCACGGACGACTCGGACATTCCATCTCGGTGGGTCGCATTCAGCAGTAGATGCTGATACCAAAAATGGTTCTACGAAGTAACTTCCTTTAGTGGAAGTCCAGACCCTGGTGGTAGGATTTAGTGCATCCAGTCGGCAGGACTTGGGGTATTCACGTTAGTGCATAACGCACAATCTTCTGGTTTAACCTCCAGGCTTTGGTGCACCGTTATAAAAAGTTAAACTCAGAAGTTATTGCTTGCTCCTGACTATTGCATGTCACTATATATCCAAAAACAAACGAAAGCTCGCCTCCTTGATCATTATAGTTAATGTTTGTATTCTAGTAATCGGAAATTCCGGGCCAGTATATTCGGCTTTAAGGTGTGTTGATAGACGAGTCTATTTTTAAGGAGAGTTTACGTTTTCGTTTCTATTACGCTTATGAAGTTTTTTAGGGGCAACTTGGGTTGCACACCTACATACCCTCTTCCTAGTGACTGCGTTAGTTACGATAGAAAGTGATGTATCGCTTTGGAAAGTGCTGCTTGGTTGTTTGTGATTCGTGTTGCCTGCTTCAGACGATTCGTTTTCCATATATGCTGGTTTTACTCTGTCGATTGAAACAGTGATTTTCTTGCCTTATTTTTTTATGATGACTGTTTTATGGTCCTTTCGAATAACTTTGTAGGGTCCCTCATACGTACGTTGTAAGGCACTTTTGTTTCCACCGCAGTATAAAAAATATGGCTTGATTGTTTCAAGTCTTTGAATATGAAACGTTGCATGCGGTTATGGTTTGTACCTGGGACTGATTATAGTCGTTGGAAGTGGTCACTCAGCTGTTTTACAAGTGCTTCTGCTTGCTAGAACTTGCTAGGAATTCTCCTGTAGACGTAGTGTTTCGCCGAAGATGAGTTCTGCAAATGTAACGTTTAAATCTTCCTTCCAAGCATTTCGTATTCCGAATAGAATTAAGGGTAATGTTTGTGTTCATTGCTCGGCTTCGTGGTATATCAGTGAGTTTTTACATGTCGGTGAAATCGTTCCACCATGCGAATGATATGGTGTTGTGAGGATTTTTGTAAATCCGATCAAGATTTATAGCTCTTTGAATAGTTGTGATTCAAATTGTCGGTCTTGATATGTTGTGATTCTGAGTGGTACGCCAAATCGTGTGATTCAAAATTTATTGAATGGTTAGGCTGCCGTTTCATCTTCAATGTTTTGCAGAGGTGTTGCCTCTGGCCATCTGGTAAATAGATCGATGCATGTAAGTTATATCCGGTTGCCTTCTGATATAGGTAATGGTCCGACAATATCTTTGTGTACATGTTCAAATCTTGCAGATGATGGTTTGAAATTTTGTATGTTTGAAACCACATGTCTTGTGACTTCGTATTTCTGGCATTGCATGGAACTTCTTACCCAGGCGCGACCGTCTGACTTGATGCCAGACCAAACGAATTTTTGGGTTACCAGTTTCATGGTTGCCTTTGTTCCTGGATGTGGTAAGTTGTGCATGCTTACGAAAGCTCCTTTTGTGCGAGCGTTTAAGACCCTGTAGTTGCCACGGGGTCGCTACTTTTTCTTCTGCTTGACCACTAAATGTAGAGGCGATGCCCATGTTGATTTGGATGGCCGTGCAATTTTTAACTGAACATTGTAATAAATTCATCTTTGGCGATTTTCAGTTTGTCTGGCGCCAATCTACGTGGACGACAGTATACATTTGGTCCTTGTGTTGTTAGGATGTAATGTTTGGTACAATGTTTTGCTAGTTTGGGAAGGCCGTTCGGACGCGTGATGTCCGGATATTTGGTTAGGATTTGTTGGTATTTCATTTTGGATACCGTGATTGATATCGCACTAAACGTATTACCCGCCAATTGACCGTTGGTTGAGTTTTGTCTGTGAGTCGAAGAGTCTCTTTTTTTTGCGTCAATGAGTAATTCGCAGTGTGCACTGAAATCTATACTGGTTATTGGTTTGTTAACTTTGACAGTGGCGAATTACCACGTGCATGGTCGCCTAAGTCCCAAATCTAGAGTCAAAGTGATTGTACCGTATGCATTAATGACTCTGTCATTTGCGGCGAACAATTGGTAGTTCGTCGGTTTGAGTATTCCACTAATCTTGCTTTTTTGGATATACACAGAGATCAGCACCAGTATCGATTAGGTATTCTACTGCGGTGGTGCGACATTTTATGTACAAGCGGCGTGAAATAAATTGCAAGGAATTATCCGCATCTAATTCCCGCGGTCGGAGTTTTCCGGTGCCGCAAAATCACAGGGTTTTATGCATTTGCGTGCGTTGCTTTAAAATTTATTGTGAGACCAGCACATGCCTTTTGTTTGAAGCTGCTTTTGCAGGCTTTGGTTACGCGGTCGCGTTTTAGAAGGGCTCCGGTGTGCTGTTTATTTACAGCATTTTGTGTATGCTGGAGTTTTGTTTTGAACTTGTCAACTTCTTTTGTTAGTTTTTTAAGGATGGTTTCACGTATGTCTGTAACTTCACAGATACGGTTTTCTTCTGGGATCTGCAGGTAGAAGTTTCGTTGGATCGACACCTGTTCACGGTGTTAGATGTGGCAGCTGCTATGTATTATGCGGGTTCCCTCATCGGCGATGTGAGGCGTGGGACGGCATAATGGTGACGAATTTTTCGTGTAGGTGTCGCAACTGGTGCGGGGTGTGGTATTCATACGTCCAGGTCGCTATGTCCGTTTCAGTAATAGTGGGCGGTGAAGACGAGGGCGTCACGGATGACTCGGATATTCCCTCTCGGTGGGTCGCTTTCAGCAGCAGATGCTGTTACCAAAAATGGTTCTACAAAGCAACTCCTTTGGTGGAAGTCCAGACCCTGGTGGTAGAATTTAGTGCACCTTGCCGGCAGGGCGTGGGATATCCACGTTACTGCATAACACACAACTTTCTGGTTTAACCTCTAGGCCTTGGTTCACCGTGATAAAAAATTAAACTCTGAAGATCAGAAGTTATCGCTTGCTCCTGACTATTGCATGTCAGTATATATCCAAAAACAAACTAAAGCTCGCCTTCTTGATCATTATAGTTAATGTTTATATTCTAATAATCGAAAATTCCGGGCAAGTCTATTCGTTTTTAAGGTGTGTTGATTGACGAGTCTATTATTAAGGGGACTTTACGATTGTGTTTCTATGGCGCTTATAAAGTTTTTTAGGTGCAACTTGGGTTGCGTACCTACAATCTCTAGCACGCAATTCGGATTTAGAAAATTCCTCGATGCTGTTAAACAGGCAGAAAACCTAGTGAGGAACGCAGAAAAGGCCAAAATACGTCACCTATAACAGATCACCGTTCTACTAGACATGGAAAAAACATACGACTGGACTTGGAAAGCAAGTATCATTTACAAAATGAAAAAACTAAACGTGCCGAACCACATGCACAATATAATAAGAAAGTTGCTAAAAATAGAAAATTCACAGTGAAGGTCGGAAAGTGCTATTCCGAAATTTTAGGAGTCGAAGGAGAGGTATCATACTCTCACCAACGCTCTTCAACATAATGGTTTCAGTCAGTCGTACCCTTAAACCCAAAAAATCAAACACTCTCTACGCAGACGGCATAGCAATCCTTACCATAGGAACAAACACACCTAATCGTCGAAGCAGCGGAGAAAATGACAAGCAAAATAATAAACTGGGCAAATAAATGGGGAATGCAAATCAACACAGAAAGAAACAGAAATAGCAAGACTGAATGGAAAGCACTACATGAACAACAACCTCAAAATTAAAAAGAAGAGAGTCAAAATGAAAAACCCAATAACATACTTGGGGATAACATTCAATAAACGTAGAAGTTTCGCAGAACTTGTTAAAAAAAGAAAGACCTACACCAAGCACACATCAAGATGAATCCACAACATCATTAATGAAGAAAAATAAGTCGAAAAGGTAGACTAATGGTGGTGAAAGGAGTCTGGAGTCCCAACTAATGTACGGTTGCCAAGTATGAGCGCACTGGATACTCACCAGCCAGCTGAAAAAATTAGAACAGTATAGAATGCGATTATACCGAGTGGCAATTGACGCATACAGGCACACCACCATCAAAGAAATAGAGAAAGAACTGAGCATGGAAAAACTCGGGATTAAAGCAATACAAGGAAAAGACAAAATGCTCCATGCGTGGGCAAAATACCCGGACTGCAACTTAAGACGACCGCTAGCTCAAAGACCAATTAATACAGTTACCCCACTCCACCCCACCCCACTCCCATCCCATCCCCACCTACCCACCCACCTCATCTCAGTTTCACTCCAGAGCGGTCACTTCACCGCTAAAGAATCCAAGAAAAGAAGAAAATAAATCATAAAGTAAAAACTACATACCCTGAAATTTGTATCACAAGGAGAAAAAACAATATTGATTCCTTCATCTCTAAAAAAGCCAAAAAAAGACGAAAATAAATCATTAAGTAAAAACTACATATCCTGAAGTTTGTATCACAAGGAGAAAAAAAATACTGACTTCGTAATAGACTTCATACAGTTATGGGTTAAAGCAAAATTAACAACCTTTCACATGTTAAAATTAAACTAGTTTAATATATAGGTAAATAGGGCACTCTAAAAAGAAAACTGTGTGACCTACGCAAACGCATCTATAAATATTGCGGTGGTAATAAATTTGGACAAACATTCTAAAGTCTTTTTTCATACATTTACCTCATTTGTTATTCTGATTCGCCCTTTATGCAAAATATTGCAGCACGTTTAGAAACTAAAGTGTGTCATATTTTAGTGGCTATGCTAAAATGGCATGGGCTTTTTTGCGCGAAACTAGTTTGTAAATCGCAGTCAGCAGCCTGTTTATGAATTCAATAAAGAAGCGAGTTGTTATAACGTATCATTCTGTTTAGCTTCTCAAAGCTCTTACATAGTATAAAAAAGCATCAACTGTAGTTTTTATATTGCTTATAATCGTAGACCGGGTCATCCCATCAAATGCTCTTAGTTTGGTTATAGTTGGACTGCGGTTGAGCATCATATAGGATTTTAAAGGCAACATGTTTATTTCCTCCACTTGCAGTGACTGTTAGGAGACGAAAAGACAACCCTTTAGAATTTAACCAATGATACAATAAAGTCGAACGTGGATGATGAGAGTGATCAATTGCAGATGGATGTTCTTATTTTATAGCCTTCAGAAACCGGTAGAATTTATTACTGAGATACTTAAAGAGAGATAAAAGCTATTGGTTCTCCAAACATTAAAACGATGTCTACAGATTTCATCGGTTCAACTGCCTTTAATTGGAAAATAGATATGACAAACCGAAGCTAGGACAGCAGCAAAATTAACTTGATAGTATAAAGAATATTTACCTTTATAAAAGCTTTCATATTAATAAATAATTAGGCGGTGTACAAATCAAGATTTGGTGTAGGTGATCAAAATATACTGTTAGCTATTATCTTGCGATTTTTAGAATATATAATTCTAGAGTTAAACTTAATTGATCTTGAGTGTAATAGAATCAAAGATTCGACAAATCTATACCAATAGTAAATATTATTCGTTTCCAATGGACCTGCACCTTATCGAAGATTAAGATTACTAGAACGGGTGGAACGGCTTGTGTGTTCCAATGAGCTAAAGAGCAGAACAAAATTGGTGGGGTTTTTGGTGAGGAACTAAAGACAGGTCCCCGAAAGAGGGCAGCAGCTTCTTCGGTATTTAGAGTGGCAGAGTCCTAAGGGGTCGGTAAGGCATTCTAAGTCACACTACTGCGATGTAGAAGGCAACGGGAAACCACCACATTACCTCTTAAGTACACAGCGTACTTAAATTGTAATAAACATGATGGCATTCTCTGGGGTAAAAGATTCCGGAGTTAAAATAGTCCACCATTCAGATCTACAGGAGAAAGCTATTCCGGAGGATGCGATCGGAAGGTTTGGAAGAAGAGTCGGGAACATTTTATGAGAAGGAGCGTGGTATGTTAGGAGTATGAAGCACGCAGGTAAGCTAGAAAACTTGAAAATTGAAATGGATAGGTTAGCACTGGACATAGTAAGGATCAGCGAAGTTCGGTGGATAGGGCGGGGGTGTTCTGACGTTCAAGGTAATTCATACAGCAGCAGAGGAAGGAAAGTCGGGTGTGGGGATATTTATATTAAAGTATGACATATCCTGGATAATGCAATAATTACTCTGATTTCACGTTTTAGTGAGCTATCGTGTAAAGCTATCGCGGTTGTAAAATTTTTCCATTTTTTGTCAATGGACGAAACGGACCGCTGCAATCTCTTTCTTTCTGTAATGTGTGCAGCTATTATACTCGTTATCTTGGTTTTATGGCTTTTTCCGATAGTAGCGCGTTTTTTGAACTTTATTTGTGGGAAGTAATTAGCTATTCTTAGGGTATTTACAGATGATTTATGAATATCGAATTCTCTCGAAATAAATGCCGCGTTCTTTTATTAAATAACGTAGACTTATATTTACGCGCTTTTCACACTTTAGGCGTGGCTCTAACGCAATTGTTATAACCTCTATAGATTAAAAAGCAAATTACTTACGTGAGGTGTATCTCGAAACTTCATCAGGGTCCAGCACTTGGTTGTTGGGTTTGGTTACGCCATGTTGCACTCGTAGGGGGTTAAGGGAAATAGGTACCAAGTACGATAAAGGCAAGGTGCAGGAAACCTACATACCTGTTTCTTCAAAAAACCTTAACTACACTCCACTACTAGTTGCTTGGCCCATGTCTCGTGGCTTAATGCCTGCTTTTCCACTAGCGCACATCCGCATTCCTTCTGCGCAGATGCGACTGTCAGCGACGACAGAAGTTAGCGTATTATTTGAAAAATACGCGGCAATTGACTTACAAGTTATATTTAAATCTAAAAATGATACATGGCCAATTTGGCATGTAACAATCGCAACCAAGCCATAAAAAAAAATTAAGAAAAGAAAAAACTTTTAGCACGGTAGAAACTTAGCCTTACTTACATATGAACTAACTTACATTCTACTAAATGTTTATTTTAGGCGCCACCTGGTTTTTCCAACTGATAACGCGCCTTGCGAGTAAACCAGGAAACGAAATGTGTAGTCCCAAGATTATCGAACTACATCTATAAATGCACACACGAGTCTTAGATGTGGCGCAGTTATAATCGACAGCACAAATTTGTGGGAGAGCACAAAACACTTTACTACAACTAAATCAAGTGCGACGAGTCGCTTAGCATTTCTACAGTAACCAAAAGCTAACTTTACAGTTTCAAAACGCCCAAGAAAGCAAGTTACTATACGTTTTGACAAATTTTTTGTATTGGTACTCTGTCTTAATAAACAGTACACATCAAAACTTTTTAATGACATGGTTGTGAATTAGCAAATTTACCAACAGTACCATCTTACTAATTGTTAACATATCTAACTTAACAAATTACGTAGCTACAATCAAGTTAGCTTCTTCACTCAATACTCAAAAATGTCCTACGTCTGATCATAAATACCAAACGTTAGGTGAACAAAAAAAAGTAAGACAGTCTCAAGTTATTACCAAAGATAATAGGTAAGATAGAGATGTTAAGATAAAACTAGATAAGAATGGATGGATCCGAAACGTCCTAGTACGCTAAGCTATGCCACAACTATAAGCTTTAAGAAATATAGCGTAGAATTCCCCAACCTACCAAGCCGTTTGTCCTCCATCGTAGAGATACAAAGGAGAGTGGCTCCTCAAAGTCGCTGAAGAGGAAAATACTCATACCTCTTAAAAGAGAGAGAACTGTGAAGCAGACACGTTAGTTAAAACAGTACGAGGGACCGGAAAGGCACGTGGATGCATTCCTGCACCCGTTGATCGAGTTCGGTAAGACATACACTCATATCTACATACATTCATATCTACGTACACTCATATCTACATACACTCATGTATACTCACACTGACAACGGTCACGTGCGGCTGACAGCGGCACCGCATGACCTAGCAAAAGATTCCCAGAGACGTGGTCCAGGTGTCTTTGAACCCCCCACGCAACCACACGGTGGCAAACGAAAATGAAAAGGCGATAGATGTATAGAAAAGGTAAAAAGAGGGAGGTTGGCATTTTTGGAATGTGCTAGTGACTTCCAGGTAAAAGAGAGTAGAATAAGGGCTCGCGTTGAGCAAAAGCGATAGAAAAAGGTGTATAGAAAAAAAAGCACTACTCAACCAGCCAATCGGGTCAGTAGTCCGGAGTGGGGGTGTTCCGGGACAATAACATATCTACCGAAGGAAGAATTATGCGGAAACGGAGACAGCGGGATAAGAAAGAAGTATAACGTTTTAAACAAGCATCCGAGAGAAGGTAGAGAGTAGTCTCTGTTAAACGCAGATTGATCTGAGGGACCACCTGTTGTGTTAATCAGACAAATTAAGACACATAATAAGTTAAAAAATTACTAGACTCCTGATGAGAACTAGAACGAGTGCATCCACAGCAATAAGAAGACCAGACAAAGGTTGAAACAACTAACTTAATAGTACTATTGCAGATACCTTCTCACAAACAAACCAACTATTCCAAGGTAATTTTCAGAAACGGTAAAGACATAAACACACAGGAATGGTTACTATAAGTAGTTAGATGAATATACAGACATACTTTCCCAACATGCTAAAAACAACCAAGAATTCATTAAGATATTAATAAAAACGCTAGAACCACACCACGAAGTTAAATAAAAAACAAAAAAAAAGTTTATACGTTCTGATAAGTTAACAGAAAAAAAGCAAGTAATGATAAAGAACAATGTGAGCGAATGTAATAATTCAGAAGCATGGAATATAAACTCTTAGTTTTGCAACTACGAAACACGTTTAAAAGTAATACAATTCTCAATGTACAATATAAATAAAGCAATGTACTCACTTAAATCGCACCTTACAGTTTTATTTCAGAGCCATCTTCGTGCGGGTTACATCACGCCTTTGTTGAGTCCAAATTTATTTGTCCATCCTCTATTTCGTTCGTAGGTAGGGCGGGAAAGATACAGGTAGAGGTATGATCAGGCAAGATAAGGTACGGGAACCTACATCCTAAAAAAAGAGAAAAGACAGACACAACACAGGTAGCTGTTCTCGGCTTCGAGGTCTCGTGGCTAATAACGTCGTATCACACACTCCGCGCGCACTTGCGCCATTTACTCCGCGCCTGCGCATTCTTTTGCGCAAACGCAAATTACCTACAAAAAACAAGCGAGTTAGAATCTAAACCTGTAAATACAGTAATAATACAAGTATACATGCCAACCTCTAGCTACAGTGAGGATGAGGTAGAAGCGATCTACAAAGATATTGAAGACACACTAAGGTACATAAAAGGACATAAAAATTTAATAATTACGGGGGATTTTAATGCAAGGGTAGGTGAGAGTAAGGAAGGAACGGTAGAAGGTTTATTTGGTTTAGGCACAAGAAACGACAGGGGAAATAGGCTGGTAGAATTTTGCGACAAGAACAATTTAATCATCACAAACACATTATTTCAACATCATGCTAGAAGACGATATACTTGGAAGATGCCAGGAGATATAGGAAAATATCAAATAGATTACATTCTTGTTAGGCAACGGTTTAGGAATCAAATAAAGGATTGTAAAAGCTACCTAGAAGCAGATATAGACACTGACCACAACATCGTAACTATAAAGGCCGCTCTTAAATTTAAAAATTTGAAATAATGAAATGGAAAGAGGAATTTTGACTTTGAGAAACTAAAAGATATAGATATCCACGAAAAATTTGAAAAAGTCAAATGAATTGCTCAAAGATATCGGGAAAATTTCTGATATTAAAAAAGTAAAAACAGAATGGAATAACATTAACTCCAGCTCAGACCTGGCGGCCAGAGGTATACTGGGGTATACACAAAAAGAAAATAAGAAACCAAGGATAACAAAGGATATCCTGAATTTAATAAATGAAAGACGAAAATACAAAGATAGATCAGACGAAACAGAAAAACAGAGATGCAAAACCATAAAATGGGAAATTATTTGCAAATGCAGGAAAGCTAAAGAAGAACGAATTGATGGAAAGTGCAAAGAGGCACAAACTAAGATGGAAATAGAAAAGACAGACGAAGCATACAAACTAATTAGAATGAATTTTAGGCAAATAAAACCATATAGCAAAAGTATAAGGACGCGGTAGGAAACGTCATTATAGAAAATGTAAAGAAAGAATATATAGGGAATTTATATGCAGGACATAAACTAGCAGCATCAGAACACAAATCAGACATTGAAAATGATGACCTGGGATATTCTATACTGCGAGATAAGTTTGAATTAGCTTTAAAGGGTTTGAAAAATGGTAAGGCGCTGGGTACAAATAAGGTGCAAGCAGAAACTCTATAAGCCGCTAGACAAGCAGTACCAGAACGTCTCTTCCAACTTGTAAGCTATATGTATGAGACAGGCGAGATACCCAAAGAACGTAACTATGCGTAACTATACCATAAAAAAGAGGCGCGGATAGATGTGAAAATTTTCGAACAATAAGTCTGACAGCACACGTGTCAAAAATTTTAACCGGAATTGTACAAAGACGAATGAAAAAACGAGCTGAAGAAATACTAGGAGAATATCAATTTGGGTTTAGGCGAAATAGGGGAATATGGGAGGCTATTTTAGCTCTGATGGTGATAATGGCGAAAACAAGAGAAAAGGGAGAAAGCGTGCATATAGGGTTTGTAAATTTGGAAAAATCATTCGACATTGTAAAATGGAAAAAAGCGTTCGAAATACTCAAAAAGATTGGAATGAGTCTTAAGAATAGACTGATAGTACATATCTTATACAAGGAGCAAAAAGCTGTAATAGAATTAGAGCTGGAACGTAAAGAAGTAAATATTAGGAAAGGGGTGGGACAGGGATGTGTCTTATCCTAATTACTTTTTAACTTGTACATAGAAGAGGCAATGAATACCGTCGAATGCAGGAAGACATTTGGAATTACTATGCAGGGACAAAAGATTGATATGCTTAGATTTGCAGATGATATAGGGGTATTAGCATCTAGCAAAGAAAAGCTAGAAGCTGTTCTTAATGAAATGGTAGCAGTTGTTATAGAGAGATACGGTATGAAAATTTGTCCCTATAGTAGGGGACAAAGAATACTACTATAGTAAGCCTGCTTATCGTAAAAGGCGATTAAAAGGCGCAGCAAAGGGCAGCCGCCTTGCTGGCTAAAAGAAATTGGAGGAGAGTCGGTTGGTCTCGGGCGATCTTCGATAATTTACAAGGTTCTTGGGGGTTGGCCTTGACGGATACGACTTTTTGCTAAAATCTTTAAAAAGTGCGTTGTGGAAAGATATGGGAACCTACCACAATATTCTCCAGGTATGCGTGGCCCAGAACGTGAACTATTTATGATGGAGAGCTCACAAATAAAATTTTTGTTTGGAGGTAAAATACCCCCTCATTCGGATCTCCGGGAGGGGGTACTTGGGGCTCGTCATCGTAAGAATTTAATACAACGGTTCGATTTAGTGATAGGGACTTGGAATGTAAGATCATTACTTAGAGTAGATAAGTTAACGAATTTATCAGTCGAAATGAGAAAAAAAAAACTGGACATTTTAGGTATTAGTAAGGTGAGATGGCCAGATAGTAATGACTTTTTGAAAGATAATTATAGAATAATTACAACTTCTTCAACTAATGGACAGGCTGGGGTAGGAATAGTGTTAGGTAAAAGATTAGGGCATAAAGTTAAAGAGTACTTACAATTTAGTGATAGAAAAATTATGGTTAGATTGAAAAGGTAGTGAGAGAAAAATGGCACGAAAATTTGGGTATGGTAGACGAAGTGATAGAAGCGAAAGACTAGTTAAGATTTGCCAGGAACATAGATTAATACCTGTAAACACCCTATTCGAACAACATGTTAAAAGAAGATATACCTGTAAAGCTCCAGGTGATAAGGTTAGATACCAAATAGATTATATTTTAGTTAAACAGAGATTTAGAAACCAAGTTGAAAGGGGCTGACATAGATAGCGATCATAACTTACTTAAAATGAGTGTAATCAAAAATTCAAAAATTGCGAAAGCCTAAAAGAGGGGAATGGGATCTAGGTAAGCTTAGTGATAGTGAAGTAGAAGAGGAATATAATTAGATAATAAGATCAAAGAGATACCTATAGAAGGGAACGTAGAAAATAGATGGAAACAAATAAAAAGGGCTGTACATGATACAGCAAAACAGACTATAGGTAAGAAAAAAGTAGAAGCGAGAAAACCCTGGGTAACATAGTAAATATTAGATTTAATAGATTAATTTAATAGAAGAAAGCTTAAACCTTTTAGAGAATTGGATAGTGAAAGTAAGCAAAAATATAATAGAGTTAGAAATAAGATAGTACATGAGTGTAGTAAAGATAGAAATAAATGGATGGAAAAGAATTGTAAGAGAATACAAGATGATTTGAGAGTAGGTAAGACAGATAGGGCTTACATTACATGTGATTTTCCAATGCTTTATCCGAAGGTACTACATTGGCCAGGAGGCGAGTTTTTTGTTGTCTGGAAATTTAGAATTTTGCCGAACCCTTGCCGTTCCAGGCAAGGTAGGCATCTTTAACGTGCATAACAACACTCACACACGGGACCTCCATTTAACCTCTCATCCGAACAAGGGCGTAATTTATGTGAAAATTGCTCACCTGTCATTTTTCAAGCAGTCGGCCGTTTCGGGATTCGAACCCAGGACCTTGGGATCCGTAGTCTTACGCTTACTACATTGATCCACGGCGACGCCAAAGATAGGGCTTACAGGGCAGTTAAAAAGTTTTTCGTGGAATATAGGAAAATATATAATGGTGTTAAGATGAGAATAAAGAGCTTCTAATAAATAAAGTTGAGATAGCAGATAGATGGAAAAGATATTTAGAAGAGAAGATTTATATAAGGGAGGCGATATGGATAAGTTAGAAAACAACCAAGAAGAGAGAGTAGAAATAGGGTTCTCGATATTAAGAGAGGAATTTGATAGAGCTGTTAGGGATCTTAAACTATATAAAGCGCCGGGGATAGACGATATACCCGCAGAATTAATAAAATATGCAAGTCAGAAAATTTTAGACAGATTATATGAACTAGTAAAAGTGATATATGACACAGGTGTGGTCCCAATAGATTTCGAAAAAAAATATTATCGCAATCCCAAAAGAAGTCCGGAGCTGATAGGTATGAGAATCTTAGAACGGTTAGTTTAACTTCCCATGCTTCCAAAATACTCACAATAAGAATTAAAAATAGAGTAGAAGCTTTGACAGACTTATTTAGGCGAAGACCAATATGGTTTTCGTAAAGACAGAAGAACTAGAGAACCGATACTAATGATTAAGATAATTATCGAAAATAGGTTACAAAAAAAAATAAAAAGACTCATTTCGCGTTTGTAGATTTAGAAAAAGTATTTGATAGGGTTAATTAGATTATGTTCAGGGTTTTGCGAAAAATATGAATCTCTCTTATATAAAAACCAAAGCGTAGTAATTAGATTTGATGAAATAGAAAAGGAAGCTAAGATTAGAAATAGTGTTAGACAGAGCTGTATACTATCTCCCTTTATTTTTAATGTTTATATTGAGGAAGCTTTAAACTTAGCCAGAGAGAGAAAAGAGATAGGTATTAGTGTACAGGGACAGAAAATAGACATGTTACGTTTTGCAGATGATATAGCCATTATAGCAGAGTCTAGAAAATAGTTAGGAGAGTTTTTAAATATTTTAGATGATATACTACAGAGTAACTATAGTATAAGAATTAACTCAGGAAAGATGAAGATAATGACAAGTGAGTTACAGCCTAGTTCTAAACAAAATTAAAAATAGGTAATATCGAGTTAGAGGAGGTAGATGAATTTTGCCATTTAGGTAGTATAATTACAAAGGACGGACGTAGCGGAAGGGATATAGTAGCTAGAATAGCTCAAACTATAAAATGTTTTTAAAAGAAAAAGAAAGACTTACAATAGTTAATAGTATTAATTTAGATAATAGAAAAAAAAATTTCTTAAAGGCGTACGTATGGAACGTTCTATTATACAGTAGTGAGATTTGGACAAATAAAGAGGTAGATAAGAAAAAGTGGGAACTTTTGAAACTTGGTTTTATAAGAAATGTTAAAGATGAGTTGGACAGTTAGAGTGTTACGGTATTCCGCGCAAACACAAAAGAAAACAGTAAAAATAAGTACAGAAATTGTTTACGCCGAACACCGCAACAAAACGGGGACAGAATGGTAGAGTTTGGGCTAGCTCAAAAACGTCGTAGAGAAGCGTGGGTACAGTAGGAAGAACACATTGGGAACCTTTTTAAAACTATATTGATAGCATCGAATCTTGAAAGACTATTTACAAAACAAAATAAGTTACGTAATGGTAATTGTAAACAAAGCGTCATAACATATAAAAATTGGTAAGCAAATATAACATCTTATAATCTAAATACCTACAATGGTTCACCTTAAATACATATAAAAGAAAATTAAGCATAAACTGTACAGTATATCTAGAAAAAGAAATATACCTAAATTATATGTACATGCTGCTTTGTGAAGTGCACCGCCTTAAAATTAGACACCCTAACTTAAATTAATCATATTTTAAATATTTTAAATTGAGGCATAAGTTCTTTTAGTTAATGTGTATACAGAAAGACAAAAAAAAACAGTAAAACTGACTCCAACATAAACATTGATTAATTAATTTTTAATTTATAGAATAATAACATAATTGTTCGTACGTTGTGCATGTAAGTTTGATAAAGGGGTGGTGCCAATTTATCGGATAATATAAGCAATTGCAGCAAATGAAAAGTCTATTCTTTACAGCAGCATAAAAGAATTACGAAAAGAGAAACTGTACCTTGAACAATCAGATTCATGCTGGTCTCATCTTAAGGCTGGAAAAATGCGGCTGCATTTCTCTATAGGCTGGCTGCATGCTGGAACCACCAACTTCACTTACACAAGCACAGAAAGCATTTCTAATAGCGCGACTTTACATCATGTATTTTTTCGGTAATGGTCTCTTTCAAAGCACGGTCTCTATTTTATAAGGCCAGAATCATGTATGGGGTAGGGGATTTGACTTTCAAAGGTATCGCCAAAGAACTAAGTGTGCAGAATTTTCAGACAACAGCTGCCAAAATACAAACTGTAACAACTTGCCAACAAGCAGATAACTCAAGTATCAAAAGATTTTAAGAGAAAGGAAAACAATCTTATTACTTTGTAACACCTTAACAGCTGCGGAATACCAGATAACAAGCCCATTGTAAGCAGATATAGGCAGGTGGTAAGTGGTCTTATCTTTTAAAAGAAAGCTGCACATTTACATGCAGCTTTTACTTAAAATGTAATCACTGCAGGTGCTAGAATTTATTACAACTACTTTGTAACGTAATGTTTCCTAAGCAGCTGTTTAAAGCAAACTTTAATGCGGAGTAATTTGATTAAACAATACTAATTCAAATGGCGGGAAATCGAGCTTGTTGAGGATTTTAGAGCGTTTCAAAAATAAATGCAGGAAAATTTGTTTGCAGGGTTTTGAACGTAACAAGAGTAACAAATGAGGAAGTTTATAGAAGGATAGGTGAGGAACCCTGTATGTGGAAACATTTAAAGGTGAGGAGAGATAGAAAGATAGAAGAAGAATAGAGTTGGAAAATCTAGACAAAGCTATATTAGTCAAATTATTAGAGATTTAGGTTGTGAAGGGTATGGAGGCCTTTTTAGACTAGCTCAGAATAGAAAAGAATTTAGAGCTGCTTCAAACCGACCTTAAGTAAGTCCGAAAACAAAACAAAAAAAAAATAAATAAAGATCAGTTAACTAAATGTTACCATGACATAACTCACAATTAGTTAGCGGTCTGGCATGTTGGCAGGGTTCCGTTGCTTAAGCCTTACCATAACATATAATTTAATAAACGTCACCATGGCATAACTCACAATTAGTTAGCGGTCTGGCATGTTGGTAGCGATTCGTTGCTTAAACCTTTCCATAACATATATTTTAACATTTTTCCTTTTTTGAAGGGGATAACCAGGTAATACTTCATGTCCTTATAAATGGGAATCATGTAAGCATGTTGGTTGCTAATGTATATGTATAGCCAGGTAGATAGGAAAAAGATAGAAGAGTATAGGAAGACCTAGACCAAACTATCTTAGTCAAATTATTATAAATTTTGGTTGTGGATGGTATGTAGAACTTTTTAGATTAGCACAAAATACAAAAGAATTTAGAGCTGCGTCAAACCGACCTTAAGTAAGGTCGAAAACAAAATGATGATAAATACAGTTTGCGCGTCGAATATGGAATGCCCTCGCTTATCGGCTTTGTTTGGTTTTATAGATAAATTCGTGCCACGTGCTCGTATTGATTGACCGTTCGCTATCTTGTTACTAGATCATGGCCAAGGCGCTGCTATTATGTGCTATCTTCAACCTATTGGGTTTTATTCAGTGTTGCTTGTTATGGACGCTTGATTTTGCACATAAATCAAGGCTTTGTATTGCAAATCTTACCAAATGTTATATCAAATATGCTTGAAACTGCACCTAGCCGTATTTTTTAATGTCCATATTTTGTTTACCTATATTGGATTTTATTCAATGTGGCGATTCCTACATTTCAAACGGCGCATACGCTTTCGCCTCAATTCTTTATACTTTATGAAATATGCACGCTTTTAAATGTTTGCCTGTGCAAACTGGTATAAATTACATGCGTTTTATTGACTCATATTACTTACGCAAGTGCATCTAGGTTGAAATAAATTTCATTTTTACGTTTATTTTGCTTTGGATATGCAGAATTTGTATTTATTTTAAGCTTAAGCTGTTTTACATGTTTTAAAATTGATTGAATTGCTTCCGCAATTTTTTATCTCTATGTTATTATTAAATGTGCTTCCTTTAATTAACTTTAGCTTATTATTGATTTTGTACAGGGTGGTTTGTATGTGCTTTTTGCATAATGAACGAATTATTTACAGTTTATGATTTAAACGTTTGGTTTTCGCGGTTTTTATGAAAATTACATAAATCTATTCCTCCCTTGTGACTTTATATACCCTTAAGTAACCGTATTATCATAGCAATATATTGATGTGATAATGAGGTCTCAAGAGGTCACAAGAGGTTTTTGAACATCACATTCTGTGAAAAAACAAACCCCAGTGCTAAGAAAGTAAAATTTTCTAATATTCGATTTTACTCTGTATAATATTTTTCAGTAACATAAATGTATTTCATGCAAAATAAAACGCTTTAAGTACGTATAATGTTGTGAGATATCATTTAAAAATAAAGCCCAATCAAGCATTTATTGATTAATCCGTGTATAAATAATTATTCTCTACAAAAATAACTTTGAAACAAGTTTTATTGCGTTATGTAGACGGAAGAACGAGACTCATTTGCTTTAAAAATACTTTCAATGTCAAGCTACCTTCATTAAGATATGAAAAGATATAAAATCTGTACTTTGCTAAAATGTAAGTTCAATCTTTAGAAAGATCAATCGATAAACATTATTTACTCAAATCGTTCTAACACAATTGCGAGTATCAATACAAGGTACTTTTCTTTCAACGGAGTCAATTTAGGAACGGTTCTGGGATAAATTATATTTACATTATTTAATATAAAAATATTGTCTTCTTTTGAGAGTCTTCCTAAACTCATAAATCATTGGTAAATAGACAAAGAACAGCTAATTGTTTTGTATAAATGAACATTCTAATTCGCGAAACAAAATACTATCAAGCCTACTCTAAAACCAGATAAGATTACGAATTTTAATGGCTTTATATTAAAGTCCGTAAAAAAGAGATAACTGTTGGTTGTATTCACTAGTAAAGAGTGAAACAGTTTAATGATTGCTAGAAATTTTAAAACTGACAGCTCATTAAAGTGATAAGGACGCGAAAATGCGGTAGATTGCATCATGCGATGACTAATACTTCCAGATGTAATCAGAAGGTTCGAGGACTATGACGTATTTGGAATTTTATTATATAAGAAAGAATTTAACCAAAGACGATTTATTCAAGATTCAGTACACACGATTTGACAATCAAGATTTGAATATAAGTACTTCAATATTCGATAGCTATTTCATGGAGTGCCAAGAAGAGTAATTTTGCTTCATCATAAATAATTAGTTATCTTGGTGCAAGGTCAACCACTAATTTTAATCGTTTAGAAATAAATGTACTTTTGTAAACTGATACTTTTACGTAAGAAGGTTGATTAGAAAATGGAAATCTATAAATTTGGAACCAGACAATTTTCAATGCAGTTAATTATAATGGGAACATTTTTAGATACCGAACGAGATAAAAATATCAACAAGAAATTGATGATCGAAAAATCAAGTATAACTTTGTTTTTTAACCTAGAAAAATATTTACGTATCATTAAGTAGATAGAGCTAGGATGTTTTTATTTTGCGTATAAAAATTATTTGTAAATGGATAGTGTGATTTTAGCAATCTGAAGCCAGGGCTTGAAGCATTTCGACCTTTACCAAAAATTTCTGTTCAACTTTGTTTATCAACTACATTAACAGATTAATATAAGATATTACAATTATCCATGGAAAATTTATAGAAAATCTTGTAACTTATACATAAAAATTTTAGACTTCTTTAATGATTAACAAGAATTAGGTGAAGATTACTTTAATACGTAAGTATTAATAAGATAATCTTTCTTTCTTAACTAAAACTGTAAATTGCGTTTATAAGCATTATTTGTATTTGTGTTTGTAAATAGATTTCTTAGGTGATGTGTGTAAAAGAAAGATGTTTTTAAACGTATTGAGGATTGTTCATAAATGTTCTTTCAGATTTTTATATATATATATATATATATATTGCTACGATATCGCCCTTCGCCAGATGTACAACGATCTAGCTAATCGCTATCTCTCTGGGCCTTTAAAATAATTTAAAAGTAACACAATTAAGTTTTATGCCTCGACTAGCGGAGGGATACCACGCACAGAGTGAACGACGATATGATACCAGAGAATTTTCACTCACTCCTCTCCAACATTTAATGTCTCCGCATATGACAAACTAAATTCACCAAAAATTGTATAATGAACTAAATAAAATTACTATTTACAAATTTGCGCCCTTCTTAATATCATTTACTTTTTACAGAACCTTTAAATCAAATTTTAAATAAATATTTTTATTAAATTAGTTCTTTACGAAGCTTATATCCTTTTTACACCTTTTATAGCAATTAAAGCCAGCAAAAATTTTGTAATTTACTATGAAAAGTTTTGTTGAACGTTCAAGAAAATATTCCTTGTTCTTTTAAACATACCTTTACGTATTAATCAAATTTTTGATGACTTTTACACAAATATTTAAATTACATGCAACTTTTAAGCGCACTTCTGAATGCACATACTATAAATTAAAAAATAGCTCTGACCTTATATTTCTCCTGTATTGATTGCTGGAGCTTCCAGACCCAAATCGGTCGTTTGTTCAGCAACTTGGCGTGTTGACGCAGTACTTTGGAATATTTAGCAGCAACTTGACGTCGTTTGCCCAATGATTTGAAATATTAACCTTAGAGTTTTAACCCAGTAACTTGATCTTTTATACGAATAACTTAGAAAATTTAAACGTGGTAATTTAATTTAGTATTCGGAGTACTTGGAATATTATTTGGAGATTACTGGGAGATTATTTGGATATATTGCAGTATTATTTGGATTTATTTGGAGCCCTTAAATTAATAAATTGTAAAGATTTTTCATATTAATTACTTCTAGACTTACGTTTGTCTCAACAGCAGAATTTTATACACAATTGTTTCAACACGCTTTACTGTTTCACTTGAAATTATTGAATAACTTTTAAAATTACCAACTTATAATTTTCCGTAATAATCTTCTTACAACTATTACAATCAGAGCGTCGATTATGGATGAATGTCGTTTATCTGCTCTGGTTAGTTTTATAAACAAATTCCTTCCCGATGTTGCACGCGTTCTCATTGGCTGGCAGCCTGCTATCGGTTTTTAGTCCGGGGAAGAGACGTTTCAATTATGTTTATCTGCAAGGTATTATATCTTCAACCGGTTGGGTTGTATTAAAATTTGTATTCTATGTACGTCTTAAATATCACGTATCTCGCAACTTTGTAAAAGGACTTATTAAATATTACATTTACATACGTTCATATTTGCACGTACCTCGATTTCTGTTGTGGAATTTGATTAATAAATGCTATTACATGTACCTTTCAGACTGCACGTATATTGGAATTCTAGTTTCCATACTTTCTTTACATATACTTGTTTCACCAAGTTTGGCACCCTATGAACGTTTTAAAATGCACGCACAATCGCTTCAAATACCTATAGTTTATTATGCGTTTATTTACTTGTTTACCCAAATGCGTTTAGATTAAAAGAGATTTCATTTCACGGTTGTTTATTTGCAAATCTGTTAAATTTGTAATTTGTTTTTAAGCTAGTAGTTGAAAGATGGAGAATATACGGTTTTGGACAGAGCTTAAACCTGTATGTATTATACATATATATATATATATATATATATATATATATAAAATACTCATATTTAGACCAGGTTAGAAAATTAAATAATCACATCAAATAATTTTAATCACCGTGTATAAGGAATCTTATTAAATAATACGCTTTATTAAAACCATGAAGCATAAATAAATTCGGTCGTTTCAGTAAAAATAAGAGATTTAAAATCATGTACAAGACGCTTTATATGAAAAGAAACAGTATTAAAAAAGCTCTGCGTGTAATGTAATTATTCCTAAACAAATGGAAATTACGTGCAAAATTTATCTTAATTAACTCTATTTCAAGTAACCGGTATTAAACAGAGTGTACACATAATAATTAATATTTAACTTGTATTCGCTAAATATGAAAGGATAGAAGTCAATTTTAATTGGAGTTAATTAAACCATTATTAATAATAAGCATAAAAGTCGGTGAAAATCCAAGATTATAATACCAGAAAATAAAGCTCTGAGAATTAATATTATTTTGAACACCTGCGTAGTTTAAATATCACAGCAGTATATATATATACATATATATATATATATATATACAAGCGTACTTCTATTCATTGATGTACAATGCAAAAACACAAATTGCGCGTGTATAAATAATCACTCTGTATGGTATAAGCACATTGTAAATAAATAGCAAGTAATGTAAATTGGATATGTAAATTGTAAGATACAGTAAAACGCATTTCGACACGAATGCAAATTTGTACATTTTTGATCAAAATTTGCTGTAAATAGCTTTATGCATTTAGCATAAATATAAATAATTTTGTTTACTTACCGTAAAACGCAAACCCTTTTTTATTAAAAAGCAATTAAGGTTTATATTAAATAACCGGTGGATAATTGATTCTCAATAAAGTACTTTCTAGAATGTGAGTCATCGGTATTTAAATTACGTATAAACTAATTAAATAAACATATTTATTCCTAGAAGCTTAAACATCGAAGAAACCTGCAAAATCCCTGGAATAATCGATTATCTTTTGCATTAGTATGCGACGCCGCAATAATAGCATATGTGAGACAAGGACAAAAAACGTGTCACGGATACCTAGAACAAATGAGAAGATAATAAAATGTCGAAATTTTATATGCTAATTGGGTATTCCGGGAACCTTACATCATAATGTTCGAGATTATAATGGTAAAATTCCCGAAAAAAACAATTCATATATAAAGGAGCGCCTATTGAGAAAATTCATTCATTAGATTTGATCCGATGCAGTCGATGCTTAAAGCAGATAGAAATGTTATTTTAATAGCGCTAGCCATTGCGTTATATAAAAGTATACAGTAAAACATGTTGCGAGTTTGCAATAAATATTGAAGTGATGTTTTTAAACCCAAATTACATACAAAAATGGAATTATTAATTACGAAGAAAAGGCAAAAATTTTTCAACAGAAAGCTGTTTTTAAAAATGTATTAAATAAATAAAACAAAGATTTAACCCAAAAAGTACTTTGAAGATTGCTGTTGGAAATCAGAAATTTAATATAAGAAGATTTTTAATTACGAGAAGCGTTTTGTGAATTCTGCAAGTATCGCTGTTAGATTTATTTTGAACTGATATTAGAGTATTTAGATCTAGTTTAGGATAATTCTAATAATTTTTTTCTTGTGTGAGATTTTTTTTACCAGGAGTTTGTGTTCAGAGTTCGATATGCTCTGACTTTGAATAGATTATAGGTCAAGGATTTTTTCTGACCAAAACAAATCTTACCAGCGTGAAAATAATTTATAACCTCGAAATAATAAGTTTAATTCTGTAAATGCAAATAAGGTAAGCAACACTAACTTTTGTTTGTAACAAATACTTGTTAGAAATTATTTTATGTTTGAAAGAAACGATGTTGTAAATGCTTTTGTATGAAAGAAGATATTTCATATTGTATAAATGCTTTGTAATATTGCTGCGTTTTATTTGATTTTGAAAACTCCGTAAATTTCGTTGAGCTAGCCAGGCAAAGTGAAAAACAAAGGTAAGTAGACAATTGCAAGTTAACAAACCAGAAGTATCTTTTCACAACACTCTTTCAGCGACGCTTCCAACGCGAGACCATTTTCATATCACTCCTTCAGTGTTAGGCCTCACCACAGCAATATATATATATATATATATATATATATATATATATGTATTGTAGTGGATTTAAAGGGTTAAATTTGGGGTAAATAATGCAATTTCAAACACTCTGTATAGAGAAAGGAACCATTTGTGTACGCGTAAAATTTATTTCATTTATTTAATTTAAATTATCAAGCATTGACGTATTTTTATAATGAGGGATTAAGAAGTAATAAGTTCATGAAGAAAATCAGTTTTATAAGCCAATAGAAATGCATAATTAGTTTAATTTATTTTAATTCAACGGGAAATAACGTCAGAAAACGCTTCAGAGCATGTAAAATCAATAATCTCAAGACGAAAAACTTTCTTAACGAACAAACAGACGTCGGTTATATAGAATACTGTGAAATGTAAACTCCGAGAAGTGTTATTTTAAACGATCACTAATTGAGCACAACTGCATGTTAGAAAGGTCATCTTCTGCTTATTTGTGAATATAACAAAGCGAGCTTCAAGGAAATATTGTTCAACCGGTGGTGGTTTCGCATAAACACTAACAAGAATTTCTTGAAGAGCAAAAAAGATGCACAATCAATAATATGCTACAGAATGAGACAGGTATAAGAACATTCAATTTCATAGAGCACGTACTCAGTCCACGTGGAGTCCATAAGACGCGGGCAGCAATATCGATTTTCTACAACGCAAGTAAAGGTTAGCATGCGACATCAAATATGCATAAGAAGGAGATACAATATTACAGGCGGAGTTTTGTGTCGTCATAGGACTATGTCATTGGTCGAAATAGACAGTTTTACAACAGACGAACACGCGACAGGTAGATGCGATAGTTGGTATGATATAGCGTGTTGACGAGGAAATATTTCTGGACGTTTTAAGACGGTTATACAAAATTTGCGAAAATATTATTTTCGATTAGGTATTTTGCGCTAAGAGCGTACGGGAGGTTACAGTATTAGTGTATAAATACCAGAAGAAAATTAATAGGGCTCTCTTTAATTTCGCATCGCTTAACGACGTATAATAATCAACCGACGAGGTTTGTGAGTATTAAAAATTTGTAAAATTTAGTAAAATAGGATTAGATTATTTGGGGCCATATAGCTAGAACGCGAGTAGTGGCGAGTAAGTTTTAATTAACTGAGGTCCTCGAATACCTTAACAAGCTCGTAAAATAATAATGCGATAAAAAACAAGTGTAATTTACATGGATTTGGATGTTGGAATTGATGTTAATTGGTAGCACAAAACTCAGCTTGGACTGAGTTTTCATCTATAAATAGCTGGTGGAGCAGCGCGCATAGTCACGAAGCCGAGGGGTTCAGAAATATTAAGCATCATCTATGGAGATGGACACTTGACGCATTTTCCAGGTAACTCATTTGAATTTGCTGTTTTTTTTGTTGATAAACTGTTGAAATTATTTGTGATGTGTGAGTTAATTTTTGATGGTTATTTTTGGTAATTTAACGTATTGAAAGAGATACGTATAACTGACTATTATTATGGTATTTTGAATATAAAACAAAAGGTGTACGTAAAGTATATTAAATTTTATGAAGAATTTAAATTTAATTGTTAAGAGTACATGGGTTTATTAAGTTTGTAATAATAGTATGCAAAGTGGAAAGCATGCGTTAATAAACTGGGTTATCATGAGCTCGCCATACTCCAGTGTGTAGTAATAAATAAAGATAAGGTATTATTTGGGGCCCATTTACTCTCGTTGCATTCAATGTGTTTGAAATTACAATTTTAAAAACAAGGACTTTGCAAAGATAGTATTTATTGAGGTGTAACTAGAGCACTGAACTGTACATAACTATGAATTATTATTTGTAAATAGCGGTAATAAATATTGTATGATTGTTGTATTATTTTGTGATTTTATTGAATGGTGTGTGAATGGTTAAGAGAATGATAATAAATTTAGGTATCCGAGAAGAGGCACAGCTGAGCTAGCCAGGGAAGCTGCTGAAGAAATTAATTTGATGAAGCAGAATCCGGGAAGAAAATTTTTGTAAATTGTATATTTTTAAATTAAATTTTTTTTAAACTGTCGAGGTCCAAAGCTAAGTTTCACGGCAATTTACGACGCCCACTACGTTGGGGCTTGAATGTTTTTTAGAAAGTTCCACGGCAATATATATGCATAAGAAACTAAGGAAATTATAAGGTTGCGGACAGGATTTGAACACGTAACCCACTAACTTGAATTCCCTTACTGACGGACTGTGACTAGTAATTCAATTGGAGAGATGGACAAATTTAAAGTGCATAAATTCTGTCTGCTACTCTTTTTCGGCGTATTTAAAAGTGAGGGTTACTCGAAGAACAATTTGGACAATTAGATCAATTTTTTAGCGGTGTAAAAATATTTCTAAATTGAAAACATAACGTTCCAATATTAACGGACTATATTGTTGAAAATGAATGAAACCCTCGAGCTTAATATCGTGCATGGGATGCTGTAGGAAATAAATCAAAAGGATATTTACTCAGATAATCCTATAGGTCGTAATTGCCAGGTCTAGATGATGAAATGATTTTCCTGATACTCTTGTAGTAGGATAAAAGAAATATTTGCAAATATAGTAAAAACGACAGTCCCTGTATTACAAACGACTGAAGTTCGTATTGCTTTAAAATGCCTTGAAGTTTCAACAAAGGTTTTATAAAGCAGTGGGTCGCCTTAATAAAAATATTTGTTAAACAGTCTTTTACTATAAAGAGAAATACATTGGTTATGAGATAAATTTTAAATGGCATCGACCTTTGGCGTCGAATAAGTTCGAGAAAAGCAACTTTGCGAATCCCCTAAATAGCTCCGACTCGGAACTCAATTTGACATGGATTAGTTCCTATCCGACTAAACTTCGACATAAAATTGCTTTGACTTTCAGTGGCTTGATATTTAATGGTAAGGACGTAGAACTGCTTAGTTTTAGAGCAACCCTCTATCTTTACCCACCGTTCTTTTAAAGGATTTCGTAGACACTGATTTGAATGTACTTGGATTTTCGAATTTGTAATTCAGTTTAAACGCAATTGACATTTTATTGACGGAAATACATTGCAACGTTTTTGAAACCACTGGACAAACATTCACAGAGAAACCTTGTTACACTGAAATTTTGCTGCAGAGATCGCTGATGATAACTACAACAACACTTACTAGCTAAATTCTTTGTTAACATGACGATTATACTATATTTGTTACAAACCTAACTGTGTACGTAGATGTACTAATCATTTATTACTAGACGAGGACTAATCGACTTATGTTATAATTTATGTAAATGCTAAACGTATTAATTTTAACAACTAGAACAACTTATATTATTTATAGATTGGTAAACAGACCAAACTCCCTACTGTGTCGTACGGTTTATGTATCTAACTATATAGCTTCTATACGTGTCTGTAAGTTAGGAGGTTTTCTCGAATTATCTTCTGGTTTGCTTACTACTTGTCAGTTTTTAAATATACCCTTTTAGTTGATACTTGTTCTTTGCTTAATGGTTTTATCCATTTCATTTCTAAACTCCGTACTTTTAAATTGTTAACTTCAGTAATGAAAATCGTCCTTTGTGGCCACATAGCCTATGCAATATTTTAACGCAATTTATAGAATGAAAATGCATCCGATTAAGAAATGTATCAACATTGTTAAGCAAAATTAATACTATTGCTAGCTTTTACGTTAACTTCCTAAAAACCTAAAGGACTCCCACATATTGGTGGACTTCAACAGATTCCTTAAAACAGAGATAAGCCTTTCTTTTGAGCAAGGTAGAAGGACGGCTTTAAAAGTCTGAATCGCTGAATGTGCTTTCGGACTAACTTAACTTTTATCACGCTGAAGCATACGAGTGGTCATGGGATGAGGCTGCTAAAGCAAAGACAAGATAGGGGGTGCCACTGCATATAAGGATATTTACAAAAAACAAATGGTAAAATGCAGAAACTTCTAGGTTATGACGAACTTCAACAACTATAGGTATCTTGGTTGAATTTGAAACAGAAGAATACATACAAGAAAAAGCCAGTCATTGAGGTTGCTGTTTGTGCCTCCACTGAATAATATTTAATTAACAGTTTACCCTGGAACTACTCAAATAAACTTGATAGATCTTATACACGAGATCTTTTTTATAAAAAAACTTTAACAAAATTTTGATAAATTTAGTTTATATTTCTACGTCGTTGCCTAATTTTTAAGTATTCCGTTAATCCCAAAACTTTAGTTACAAAAAGAAATATTGTCCAATTTAAATTTAAAATGAAGTCTCAGGCTTTCTTTTTTATAATTCACAAATATACATTTACAAGAAGCAAAAACATAGTTAAATTGTAAAGGTTTTTTCTTTATCATACGTGGTTGGGTTTACCAATGATGAACTTGCCTCGGTCTAGTCGGTCGGTTACCAAATAAAAAATCATGTAAACTTTATACATTTATTCAGTTGTAAACATAAACATTCCTTCTCTTTCTCCGAGGTGTAAAGGTATTGAAAGCATTATGTTCTGTTTTGTCAGGTATACTGGTATACTGGTGTCATCAAGAACGGGATGATCTTGGTATTTCCAGTAGTTCTAGATGTATTACTTTGCAGTATTTTGTAGTTGTTCTTTTCTTACGAACTTACGGCTCCTCGAGGTATCTCTTGTGCATTATAAGTGTTGTTGTTTGCGTGTTTTTGTTCAAATATGGGAAGGTCTCTTCATTCCATAACATTTCTGCTATTAGAATGTTTTGCAGTTTGTCCCCTTCCGATTGAAGTTCTTGTTGTAATTCTTGGCATTCGAAAACCAAGTGCTCTGGAGTTCCACGTGCTTCACATGAGCAGTTTATTTCATCCGAGAGCTGCATCCGTTTTTTGTTGACCGGGTAGGGCCATGTCCCGTTAGGAAGAGTATAAGGCTTTGCGAGGGCATTACATGTTTAGCTTTAATCCGTTCTTTGATGTTTGGCAGTAATTGGTGCGCTCTTCTACCGGTTTCGTCCCATCTTATTTGCCATGCTTCTAGTATTTTATTTTCTATTTCCTTGACTGTGGTTGCGGATTGTGCTGATTGGAGAAACAGCTGAGTTCGTTCCTGGGTGTCGTGTTTTAAACAATAGAATTCTACACGTTGTCAGATATACAGATCCTGCGGTAGTGTTCCAAGTATCACGTAGGGGCCACTGTTCTGTATGCTCCCGTAAGTCGTATTAATGCCCATCTCTGTGTTTTATTTATTCTTTGTTTGAGCTTTACAAGGAGTACACTCTGCGCCCAGCTGCTGGCTCCGTAGGAGACCATAACCGCGAGCACGCTGTTTAAGTATGTTCTTGTACATTTTAGGGGAATCTTGTACTGTCCTTGGGCGACGCTTGATACTATGTGCATCGCCTTCCTCGCGTTAACACATGCAGTGTTGATGTGTTGTTCGAAATTGCCTTTTTCGTCCAGGGTTATCCCTAGATATTTAGTAGTTCTTGACCATTTTATTGGTTTGTTGTCGATTTTTATGACCGGGTCCCACAGAAGGGAGCCTTTCATTATCGTGTAGGAGGTTTTACTTACTGCGATGTCGAGTTTGTTGGCTTTGCACCAGTTTTATGTCACCTGCAGTGCATTGTTTGCTCTGTCCTCTAGTTAAGCTCTGGAATTCCCGTCCACCACCAGGAGAACGTCATCTGCGTAGGCTACTACTGAGAGCGCTCCCCCGATGCTGTCAAGTTCCTCCAAGAATTCCTCAGTCGCGATGTCCTAGAACATGGCCCCGCACACGGACCCCTGCGGACATTCTTTGGTTATGTGTCTTGTTATGTAATTATTTCCTTGTAAGATAATATATCTGTCCATGCAGTAGTTCCTTAGTATGTGATAGAGTCGGTTTGGGTAGTTCTTGACCACTAGGCGGGTAAATGTGGTGGGTCACCAGAGGTTATTGAAGGCACCCTCAATGTCTATCATTATGGCTATTGCGTATTTGCAGTTTGACTCTGTCACACATTGGAGTATTCTGTTAATAGCGTCTTCCGTGGACTTTATTTTCTAAACCAACATTGGACTTGGTGCAGGCCGACTGTTTCTCTGTGTTCTTGCACCCTTTTGCACAATAGCATTTCGCAGACTTTTCCCAGCGTGTTGAGTAGTGTTATCGGTCGGTACGAGTTTTCCGGTCTTGGCTCCTTGTTCTTTCCTTTTGGAATAATGATTACATACGCTTGTTTCCACGTGTTGCAAAATGTTGCTTGTCGTAAACATTCGTATATTGGTTTTGTTAGCTTTGCTGTCAGTTTGGTGTAGAGCGCCTTATATATTTCTTATTGAACTCCGTCCGATCCAGGTGCTTTGTTGTTTTTGCTCGTCATTATTACCAGTTGTATGTGTGTTGTCTGTTTTTAGTTTCGTTTGGATCTGTCACATGGATTCTCGTCCGTGTTTGTTCTTCCGTGTCATCTGTTATGCTGTCTCTCGGTAGCAGTATGTCCAAAAGTAATGTCGTTGTTTCTATGTAGGTGGTTGTCTTTGTCCCGTCTTCCCTTACTATTGTGGAGTGCACTGTGGTTGGTTTGATTTTCCCGGTTAAAATTTTATAGGGTATTCCCCAGGCATCCGTGGTTAAGTGTCTTTCCACAAAGACTTCCCATGTTTTCTGTTTCATGCCTGTTAGTCCCGTTTCGTATATCTTTATTTTGTTTCTGTAGATTGCAAGGAAGTGCGTTTTCTCCGCGGGTGTTCGTGCGGTTTGTTACCACTTCCTTGCTTTCAGTGTTTCTCGTTTCTTGTCTTTGTGCTCTGTGGCCCATTGTACGGTTCTAGGTGGTTTGTTTAGCCGTTATGTTGGTATCGCGTGGTTCATTCCTGTCCTTATAGTGGTAGTCAAGGTCTTTGTACATTCGTGTACGTTTTCATTCACCACTATGTTCGATGGTGGTTGGAAGGTTTCCAGCAAGTTGTTCCAATCAACTTTCTTAATGTTGTATCTAGGTTTTGGGGGTTTTGGTAGGCTTGGTTGTGGTGGACGTTGTTGTCGGGGCAGATATCGTAGGTGATCAGATTACGATCACTTAGAGTTTTGCCGTCATGCACCTACCAGTTTTAAACATCAGCGTTTGCTATGTCATTGCATAGTGTAACGTCAATGTTTGTTTTGGGCACCGCGTGGTTGATGTGGGTGGGAGGGTATTTTGGATGGTTTAGTACTTCTAATTTCAACCCGTGAATTAGGACTTCCACCATCTCTCCTCTTTCGTCTGTGCGTTCGTTTTGCCATAGTGCCGATTTCCTGTTCACGTCTGCCATAATAGCAATCGGTTTATTGTTGTACGCGCGTGCTGTGTTACGGATATTATTTATGTATGGTTCTGGATACAAGCGGTACTGGAATTATGGCGTCGCCGTAGATCAATGTAGTAAGCCTAAGACTACGGATCCCAAGGTCCCGGGTTCAAATCCCGACACGGCCGACTGCTTGAAAAATGGTAGGTGAGCATTTTTCACAAAAATTACGCCCTCGTTCGGATGAGAGGTTAAATGGAGGTCCCGTGTGTGAGTGTTGTCACGCACGTTAAAGATCCCTACCTTGCCTGGAACGACAAGGGTTCGGCAAAATTCTAAATTTCCAGGCAACAAAAAACTCGCCTCCTGGCCACTGTAGTACCTTCAGGTGGAGCATTGGGAATGTAAATGAACGGTACTGGAATTATGACTACTACGCCCAAGGTCCCGGGTTCGAATCCCGACACGGTCCGCTTGAAAAATGTTAGGCGAGCATTTTTCACAAAAATACACCTCGTTTGGATGAGAGGTAAAATGGAGGTCCCGTGTGTGAGTGTTATCACGCGCGTTAAAGATCCCTACCTTGCTTGAAACAGCAAGGGTTCGGCAAAATTCCAAATTTTCCAGGTAAAAAAAACTCGCTTCGTGGCCAATGTAGTACCTTCGAGTGGAGCATTGGAAAATCACCTGTAGGGTACTAGAATTAGCTATTCACCATTATCCAATTCTCTACGTCCTTTGTGTTTAGGTTCAAGCAGATGCAGTGCTCATTGCTTTATTTTTGCATTATTGTCCTACTGATGTTATATGATTTTCCCCTAAACTATGTTGTCTTGCGCATATCGGCATTCCTGGTACTTTGTTCTTGATTGTGTACGGTTCTTGTATGAATAATGCGTGTAGTTGTAGTTGTTCTGCTAGCTGTTGAAGTTCCAGCATTATGTCTTGCTTCGCATTGCGTTTATACGTGCTTCCTTGGTTTCTGTGTATATGCTTGCGTGAATGCGTGCGCTTACGCGTTTGCGTAGAGGTGTGTGTTTGAGTAGTGTCTGTTGTGTTACGATCTTCGTATTCCCGACCGTCGGCAGCTGGAAATCTGGATCTAGGATCTCGTTCCTGCTCGTGCCCCAGCCGTCAACAGCCGAATACCAGGGGATGTCGTGCGCAGTCCCTGCTGTCAGGTGTAGGGTTTCTGTTTGTGGTGTATTTTTGCTATATGTATGTTTGTGTATTGTGGTGTGAGTCTGAGTCTATACTGTGTTTCGCACTTATGCGTTGTCTTGTTCTTGTGCTTTTTTGACCCGATTTTAGTTATTTGTATGTCGTCAACTGTTCTTGCTGTTGTTGTTAATTGCGAGTTTTGTTCGTTTTGTATTTGGTGCATTTTATGTGTGATTGTATTCGGTTTTTGAATTGTTAGTTCCAGCAGCATCTTGTATGTGGACAGTCTTTCCGGTTGCTGGCATATTTTTTGTTTCGCTTTAGGCAAGGTATGCATACCCCCGTTGTCCTTGTTCGGGCAGTCCGTTTCCTTATGGCCCGCATCTTCCTTACCGCAGTGTCCCTTTTTGCAATGTAACCAAAATCTTGGCACTTCATGCATCGAGGCACAACTAGCTAGTCCTTTACTGCAATACAACGATATTCCAGGTATTCCCTTCCGGTTGATGCTTATTCTTCCACTTAAGTCGCCACATGGTTGACTGTTAGTTTATCGCGCGGTCCCGTTTTTAAACTGAGACGGAACTCCTCGTCGAAGTGCTCGCTGCTTATTTTAGTCTCGTAGTTCTGTCTATACACTAGTGTTTTTATTTTGTCTTCCCTCGGGTCAGTTGGGATGCCGTAAAGGATCACGAGTGGTTGTATTTTCCTTGGTTTTTCGCATTTAAGTTTTTCCGATAATTTAGGGTGTTCGATAATTTTGTTTGCTTCCACTTTGCTGTCAGTTTCGACGATAAGGGCAGTATTTGCGGTTCGGATAGCTTTAATTTTTATCTTGTCGGTTTTGGGATTTATTGCTTTTGTGAATACGTCTTTCATTATGCGCGTGTTTTTACCATTCTCGAAGGTAATAAATACCGTCTCCGTTTGGTTACCATTGATTTGATTAATTGCTTAGGTTTTGTTCGTTTGGATTTTTTAATTTTAGCTGTACTTACGTATACGTTACGGCTGATGGGATTGTTTTGGTCGTTATTTTTTGTGATGTGTTCGCTGTGGTGTCTAGAAGCTGTTTTTGTAGTTGAGTGTTTGTTTGAGCAATAATTGGTTTTCTCCGATTAGTTGCGATCGGGCTAACGCCCATTTTGCGATACGCTCGTTTGGTTTCCTTCTCGTGCCTACTATCACTTTACTGGCGTCTAGATTGGCGTCGAATAAGTGTATTAGTTTTAGGTAGTGTTCTTCGAAAGTGTTTTCTCTAGTTGTTTGCGTTTGAGATTCGGTTTCGGTATCGCTCTCGTTTTCACTTGGCGAGCAGTTACTTCGTTCTGGTCGAATACCCTACTTGCGATTTTCCTATGCTCCACCCGAAGGTACTGCATTGGCCAGGAGGCGAGTTATTTTTTACGTAAAACATTTTGAATTTTGCCAAACCCTTGCTGTTCCAAGCAAGGTAGGGACCTTTATCGTGCGTGACAACATCCACACACGGGACCTCCATTTTACCTCTCATCCGAACGAGAGCGTATTTTTGTGAAAAATAATGAAATATTCTTCTTTCTTCACCGAGTTTGCGGTTTCCAATTTTAGGTATATCTTTGTGGTGGGCTTTTCTCACCGCGTTTTTGTCAGTGGCTATTTTATAGCATTTAGCTCTCTTTCCAACTCTTTAATAAAACTCCTACTCCTGTGGCGCCTCCGTTCTAAAACTTATGAAAATATATCCTTGACCATAACAAGTCTTTCTCTTACTCAGTTTAATCCTACTTTTTAGAAAGGCATTACACAAACGGTGTAAAATCCCCACAGACGATACCAATTTAACATGAAAACATCGAAAAAAACTCCTCTGAGTGGTTCAGCTTACAACGGACAATATATTTGGAAAAAGCATATCTAAGCGATTTTTGAAATTGTCAAGTAATAACTGCATTTGCTATCCCCAGCTCAGTTTCTCGTAAAATAAATTGCTAGACTTCTATGATCTAATAGTAATCATTAGCTAGATACAATCTAAGAAATAAACATGGGTTTCTCGAATAACATAAATTCATAAACCGCACGTGGGAAAAAAGCCTTTATAAACTTAAAGAACCGATTGGAAATTTGATATTTCATTTTGTTTATGAAATTCTTTATTTAAACAGTTACGAAGACGTCTCTTCTCTACTTTCTTATTTAACCAGATACTCTAAAGCACAAACAGATTAATTATCAAACAATTTTCATTAGTTGGGATATAAATTACGGTCTTAATGGGAGCAAGGGTTTAAAACACATTCTCTTCAGCTGTAATGGTTTTCATGATGCGCAGAGATATTACCCTTTTACGCAAAGGAAATAATGTAGCTGGTGGTAATTGATCAAAGTGATCAAGCAAAGATAGATGTTCGCATTTAATAACCGAGAGTATAAGGGTGCCTGAAAATTAAATCACGAAGGTGTATAAGGTTGCTGAAGTAAAATAAAACGAAAAGGCGCTTTCAATTTTGGAAAACCTTAAAGGCAGATTAAAATTATAGGTATTGAAAAAACTTTAGATGCTAAAAAGTGGTTTGATATTGCGATGAACGTCTTAGGTTCAAGAATATTTGAAACAACTGCATTTCGATGACACCCAACCCCCCACCCATAAACCACTTGTCTAACTAACTCAGTTTCCTTTAGTTAAAATTAAAATATTAAAACACAATAGTTGGATTTATTTAAGTGCTAAAATTTTCAGTGGGAATGTTATACCCTATTCCCTATTAAAAATCCAAACGTCTAGTAACTGATTAAAATATTTAAATTTTCACTTTACAATATTAAAGTCAATTAGCACTGATTCGAACGTACGCAATTGCTAAAGCTTAGCTTGCTCTTGTTGCGCAACAGAAGAAGTACTCATAGAAGTCTTTTGACCTCTAAATCTCATTATATTTCGTTAACTCAGTGCGCTAAAATAGTTTTCTAATGTGTATGTGACGGTCTTGGTACAAGATGATTAATATAATTAAATAAAGCCCAATTAATTAAATACAACACTTACTTGATAGATGAACTGTGTTATGCTCGAAGTTAATCTCCTGGTAAATGTTTGGAACAAATCATAACCTCGAACAGTTGTTATTGTATAATAAATTTATTTTTTATGAATGTGTAAAATAAGCTGTAGATTTAAGTGGGCGGCTCCGTGGCGTAGTGGTATGTGTGTGACTACTACGCCCAAGGTCCCGGGTTTGAATTCCGACACGGTCCGCTTGAAAAATGTTAGGCGAGCATTTTTCACAAAAATTCACCCTCGTTCGGATGAGAGGTAAAATAGGGGTCCCGTGTGTGAGTGTTGTTACGCACGTTAAAGATCCCTACCATGCTTGGAACAGCAAGGGTTCGGCAAAATTCAAAATTTTCCAGGTAAAAACTCGCTTCCTGGCCAATGTAGTACCTTCGGGTGGGGCATTGGGAAATCAAATGTAATGTAGATTTATGGTGTAGGCCGTCTTTAATAAAACGCGGTATTACTAATATAAAATAAGCGGCATCCCCAGAAGCCTAAAGTTAATCCTTTACTACAATATCAAATGTGTTACTTATTTCCAATCGAATTAATTAACTTGGTGATAGTTTTATATCAATTAGGTAGTCAAGCACCATGATCAAAAATTACACGTTAAACGCGGTGGATAAACACTAATTTTACAGGTACATCTGCATCTAGCGGTGTTTAAAGTTGTACTGTACTTATCGCCGTCTTACACTGCACTTGTGCATGTAGATACGTCTCCAAGATGCGCTACAAACTATCGAGGTATTTGTTATGTTCAGAAGGAGAGAGAAGTTATCAGAGAATAATTATGAATAATATTAACGTATAGGAACGACAATGACGACGCTGAAATTTCCGAACTCGCTCTAAAACAAAATCGGGAAAACTACACAATATACATGGTTTATACATGGTTTTTAATTACTATCATAAAACAATCGCTTTAGCTTGTGTCTATTGTGCAACACACGATCTGATTTTGGTGCTCAGTATTCGGAACCACCTCGCTAGGAATCACACGTATGAAATTTCCAATTAATCTAATACGTAATCAATAAGTTGTTACGTGAGTATAAAGCATTAAATAATTAAAATTGGAATTGTCCAGAAAGGGTGGGAATTCCGCAACAAATTAAGGGTGTACTGGCTGACTACAGTAGGTGGGAGTGGAACTATAGAAACAATTAAAAAAATGGAATAAAAATCGGAAATGTAACAATTAGCCAGGTGCAAATTTAAGCTGTTACCAATAACACTTACCTTGAAAGGCTTTTAACTTGTCTTAAATTATGTTTAGTTTAGTCTATTGCGAATCTTATAAATTACAAGTGTTCTTGAGGATTTTAATTACATCGACCTCCTGGTTGAATTGAGCTCCTTTTACAAAATATTACAGTATACGCTAAAAGAAAGAGAACAACTACTTTCAACTCACGGTATCACCTACCTCTATTTTAATACAGCATTGTCTCATTATTCCCGTAAACAGGTATATATATATATATATATATATATATATATATATATACAAATGTACTCGTGTGTGTTCTAACTTGTCGTCAACCCTGTCTACTTGTTGTTGGACCTCTGTCCGCACGTCGTCTTTTGCAATCTGTATTTGAGTTAGTAAGTATTCCTGCGTGTGGTTCATTTTCGCCGTCAGGTCCGCGTGCGCTGTCCTAAACTCGTCCCTTAGCTCGTTGTGTGATTGCGTAATTTTGTCTGTCAGTTCTGTATGCGATTCCATAATTTTTATGGCTAACGCCGCATTCGCCTCTTTTTGTTCCGTGTGTGCATCTCTTTGTTCCTTGCGTGATTCATTAATTTTGTCTGTCAACTTCGTTTGTAGTTCCGTGTGAGAAGTTTCCATTTTGTTGGTTAAATTTGTCTGCAAACTCATCAGAAATCTCATAAGGTCCTGGTTTCCGTCGGCTTCTGCTGCTCTCACCTCCGGTACCGTCGCCTGGTCCGTGTCCGTGTCTGTCACCTCCAACTCTGTCTGCCTCGTGTCCGTCTCCTGTAGGTCGCCCCCCTGCGTCTAGCTCTATGTCTTGTCTCCTTACATCCATTTCAACCCCGTATATTAGTCCCGATCTTGTGATTCTTTTCGTGTCCTCGTCCGTCATCTCTGTTTCCTTGTTTTGAACTCGTTTCCTGTAAAAAAAGAAAAAAAACTTGCGGGCCCCACCTAACTCGGGCTCCCGGATTCTACTCTCTTTCACTCTAACACCTTTTTAACCTTTTTCTCGAGCCTCACGTTGGGTTTGCCACCTTCTAATATCACCCCTATTACTTTACTTTCACTTTGGGCTAATACCTTCTTTATTTATTACACTTTAACTTTAAACAAAATTTGTTACACGACTTTTGTCGTCGTCACAAATTTACTATGTAATGTATGACTTCAAATCGAGGTGCTTTAGCAAACGTTTGGTTGGTTCTTTTTTTTTTACTAATTACTATATTTTATATGCCTCGACTATTTGAAACTTTAATCTCAGGGTTTTCTCACCTACTCACCGTGAGTTCAATCGTGAGTAGATGTGCACTACCCAACCAAACTGCACCCTCGTTTGTTTTACCACTTTTTAATGTACTGAATTTACTATGTATGCCAAATTTTAATAGATCAAAGTTGCCTGATGCCAAATTAATTTATGTAACTATTTATGACTTTAATTTTGACGTTATAATATATTTACGGTACTTACCAGAAATATACCGCGCTGAAGGCCTTCTTTAACTGCTGGCTCAAGTTCGAAATCGCCGTACGTACTTTCACAAAAGATTCTCCAATGTTGTCCGCTTGCGTACTGCCTCCAGGTGTTCTTAAAACAATTTCGATGACCCAAACCTGAAATAAATTTACCCCAATTTAGAATTTAGCAAAAACCGTTGTCTACTTCCCCTGCGTTAATTCTTCCTCGCCGTATATTGATCTCCTGTTCCTCTGCTCCGTACCCCAATTAATCCTCTCTTCGCACAATCCAATTCAAACCCGCTGTCCTATTATAAATCACTCCTAGTCCTGCTATTCCAATTATCCATACGATGTCCTTACTGCCGTTTAATCTTCTCAAATCAATCCAAAATTATTTATGTCGTCGATGCCTTCTTTATCCACTCCTATCTCCTACTGCCGTTATACCAAATCTATTCCAAAACCAACACCAATCTTCTCAAACAAATAACCGTCGCTTTCCCCGTTCCACTAATAACCACTTCCAAATCTTCTTTAAATACTCGTTGCCTTTCCCGTTGCACTATTAACCACTTTTAAACTCCTTTTATATATTCGTCGCCTTTATTTACTTGATGTTTCTTATTTCTTTCACACTTTACTAAATAATACTCGATGATACACATATAAACTTTTATTTTATTAATATTTTACAACTTAACGCAGGTTTCATAAAATAGGTTTTTATCTGAACAATTTCGAAAAGTAAGTCCCTTATTTATTTTGCTTAGTTATTAAATCAACAAACTTAGCTTACTAGAATAACATTTTTTAAACATATAACATCCAATAACAAATCATCTTTCTTTCAGTGTCCAACATACCTTCGCTACAGTCTTTATAATAATTTTAAATTTCTACTATTGGTCCAAAACACTTCACTAAACTCCAATAACCTTTTACATTTTGATTCACTTTAAATTTTGATTTACAATTCGTCCAAAAGTTTGATTCTATAAAAGGAAAAGCCAAATAATTTATACACGACCTGGACGCTTTGTTATATTGCAGATATCCATAAATGCGTTCGGCTTTCCGACGGCAAATGTACTCTCAACTGGCTCATGAAATATCAACTCAGTATAAAACCTCAAGTACCGTGCATTATATCAACGTCATAAAGTCATGTTATCTACCTTTTGGCATATAAGTTTCAATCTGAAATGGTACATACTTTAACGTATGTAAAGTATAGCAAAATTTATAGTTTTTAAATTATTAGATCTGAAATATTGATCCTATCGTTTGGCATACACCCCTATTAATACAAATATACCTTTAGAAGCCTTATATCCCCCCCCCTTACATAACAATATATATATATATATATATATATATATATTGCTGTGGTACCTCCAAAATTCATGAACTAACGTTTTCGAATTGAGCCCCAGCGTTGGGCCGTCAAGATTATGCTGTGAAACCTACAAAAAGCCTCACTAGAGTAAAAAAAAATATTCGAGCCTCTCAAACTGGGCACCAAGATTTGCTGTGATTCTCGCCCTGTTGAATCTCTTCTAATAATCGCCTCTTTACTCTTTCCGCCTCGGCTGCTCACCTAGTTAAAACTTTTATCCTTATTCATAAAAAAACAAACACATTCCTACCACAAACATCAACATTAACTCTATTTACATCAATATTCATAATACATTAAAATTTCAAAATTAAATTTCAGCATAAATTTCAGTATCATAAAATTTCATTTCAAATTTTGTCATCATTTTTAATTTGCATCCAGATTTAAAGTCCTGGTAGGATGCATACTAATTAAGTTACAATATGTGCAGACCTAAGTCTGAATACAAGGGAGCATCTCCCACCTCTTTACGTTAATTAAACAAGTTAGTCTAATTGAGCTCAAAGACAGACCCAAATTTGCATCATAATCCAAACATAAACTGCTCAATACTCCTTTCTACTTAAACAAGAAAATTTTACCTTAAAATTAAAAGTTGTTGTTTATACAAATTCACTACTGTCCTTTTTTTATCAAACAAATTATAAAGATATTCAACACACACCAAAACATCTAAGATCGAACAAAATGCATAATTTACCAGAAGGTTAATGCACTCGGGGCTCCATTGTACATCGTCCTTGCTAACCCCACCATTCCAGCTGGGTTATGTTTACGTCCTAGGCTTCCTGGTCGCCTTTTAAAATTTTTCTACAACACCATTCGTTTAAAAGCTTCAGGGCTTCTCAGAAACGCATCTATGTATATCTAAATCTTGTTTGTAGATCCAATCACGTTTACTAATAACATTTGATTACTCACTCCCGAACAAAATAGCAAAAAAATTCATAATTCGTTCACGCTATACTAAAACTGCATACTTCAATGTATTTATTTATCGCTGCTAATTGGGATAATTGGTACAGTAATACCCGCAAATATAAGTAGACTTTATTACCTTATCTATCTTCTGTAAGTGCACTAATAACTTTTATCGTAGCACGTATTCTGCTTGAAGTATGGTATAACAGCAAAAAAATAAAGAGCAAACTGTTTTAAAGTATTCAATAAAATCAAAAATCTAAGAGCCAAACTGTTTAAAGTATTCAATAAAAATCGAAAATCTAAGAGAGCAAAACTCCTATAAACACGGGTTTATATAATAGCTCGCTTGCACGTCGGATTTGTCCCGCGACGGCCAGTTTTTAGAATTTCGTATTCTCTGTTCCCTTTTCGACGGCTCGGCACGCGATTCTACAAAATTTGCACTCGCGCCAGTTGAAAATCTAAGAAATTTTCACACGGCTCGCAAACACGTCCGAGAACAACTAATTAATTTTACACACCAACTGCTATGCTTTCTTCTCTCATATCTGCAACTTATTTCAACTAATCGCAAACCTAGTGACGTTGCTCAAATCCGGCCTTTAATTATCTGTCTCTGCTTTACGCTTTTTTCCATCCCTTTCTACCTTGGTCTGAGTGGTACAAATCGATATTCTTTACTATGGGCTGCCTAAACTACACGTGGACTCGCGACGTGACTTTTAAATAAACGCTGTTTTGTATTTCGTGCTAAAGCATCCGACCGTTTCCAATATACGTAGAATCTGCATGTTTATCAGCTCGAATTTATTAGTATTTGACATTTAAAAGTTTGCAGGTGTGCGCTTCTAATGAATGTTTTAAATATAATTCTCCGAGCTTTGTTTTCATGGTATTTTAACCAAACTTGGATTTTCACAGGCTTTTGTGCTTATTATGTATTACTAATGGTTCAATTAACTCCAATTAAAATAATAATGGATGGCATTGACTTCTACCCTTTAATTTTTAGCGAATACTAATTAAATATTAATTATTATTTGTACACTTTGTTTAATACCCGTTACTTAAAAATTGAATTAATTGATATAAATTTCGCACGTAATTTCTATTTGTTTCTTTATACAAGGTGATTAAAATTGTTTGATGTCGTTAATTAATTTTCTACCCTGGTCTAAATTTGATTAATATATATATATATATATATATATATATATATATATACTTCTTTATAAAGATAACGACCTTAATTTCAATATAAAATGGTATTCTTTTTGTAGGTTTCAGGTCTTCAAACTTTACCTAACTTCCAACAAGTTTATATCTTTAATGTTTGTATTGCTAAACAAATGTATTTTTAATTTATATCTGTAGCCTCGCTTTAGTAAGTAACAGCATACCTTTATAATTTTACAGTATTATTATTTCTGTATATTTTAGTATCTTTGACAAAGGATTGAATATATCCGAAAGCTTAGATTTATAAAAAAGAGTACTGATTATTTAAGAAGACTTGAAACCTACAAAAAGGATACCATTTTATATATATATATATATATATATATTTTTCGTGTAACCTCCTTAAAATTCGTGCCCCAGCGTTTGGGCGTCATAAAATTGCCGTGTACTCAGGGACACTCGTGCCTTTTTCTAAAACCATTCAAGCCCCACGAATTGGGCGCCATGAAATTGCCGTGTAACCTTCTTAAAATTCGTGGCGCACGTTGGGCGCCATAAAATTGCCGTGTACTCTGTTATTAAGCTTTTAACATCGAGCCCCATAAATTGGGCCAACATAAAATTTTCAACAAAAAATTTAAAAAATTCTTACCCTTTATTTTGGACGCCTTTGTATTTCTCTACTCAGCCTGGCTAGCTCAGTAATCGGCCTCTTCTAGAATACCTATCATTTTAAATACATACCTCACACACACACACACACACACACACACACACACACACACACACACACACACACACACACACACACACACCGTCTAATGAAATTCCAAACTAATACAACAACTATACAACTTTTTATTTACACATATTAACAGATAAAATATTTACACTTGGGTACAAGCGGTTTGGTACAATTGTTACCAGTTCAATTATTGAATGTTTTAAAGTCCTTGGTTTTAAATATATTTTAACAAATACTACCTGATCCGAGTAGATGGGCCCCACATACAACCCTAGTTTGACTCTATTCTGGTTTATTGTGAGCTGATTATAACCCAGTTTTTGTAAATGCTTTTTAACCTTGAATTTTATTGAAAACAAAATTTAAAGACCCGTTTACTCTTTACAACAACTATTTATAGTATGAATAAACCTTTATATATCATTAATAAAACCTTTCTTAATAATCAAAATTAATTGTCCTGCACATGTACCTTTTTTAAACAAGTTTTAAAGGTAATAAATACGCCACCAATAAGTCAAACACACAAACACCAAAATATCAACACAAATGTTTATACAAAAACAGAAATTTAAAGTTCGTTACCTGGAGTCACCTTCGTTATTCGTCACCGCTGAAGATGGTTACCAGAAACCCTCGTCGTTGTGTCCATCTACTACGCTGATGCCTGGATCCACAGATCCCCACCATCCAAACCTCCACTACCACGACTGTTCTGCTCCCCAGATTTTAGCTTCGTTTCAAAAGTAACATTCCATACCAAATATTTCATGCATACAAATTAAGTTTTCAGCTTTGCTTACCCCAAATATCATCCCTTTATTTAATAGCTTTGTCGTAGTAGCGGCACTTTTTATCTAAACAAGCACTAACTCGTGCAATATCACTTTTATAACATGCGGTACGCTACTACAGCTTTCATCATTTTTAAACAGGATGTTAATACAACTTTACTAAACACACAATAATTGATAACGGTAAGTGCATTTACTACCATTATGTTGTAGATCTAAACCCGTATTTATATCTAAATGAAAAGAAAGAGAGCTTTAATATCTTTGTTCGTGTATTTATATCATTTCTTATACCATACAACCCGTGGAACCTGTTTCACTTGAAAAGTTTATCTTCGAAGCTGCTCCTTAAATTTTTGGACGTAACGAACACTGACTTCTCCAAAAATCCCACTTTTGTTGTGCTGTTATATAGAATTTGGTTTACCACCGTACCAAACGCGCTCTCCTTGAAAACTGCTGGCCATCGACCAATGATAGAATTTTCCCCCGTTCTAACGCGCCAGCTCTCAGCTATCTATCTCCGTTTCACGCATATTTGTGGTCTCCTTTAGAACCCCTCTTAAGTTACAGAAAATTGATATTGTAGTCGTCCTTCACTTTTACCCGTGTATATCTTACGTGACTTCTATTCAACGCTTTATTTATACGTTTCTCTGTCTGTTTTATATTATCGATCGTTTATTCCACTCACTTTTCAAGGCATTTGATATTTAAAGCAGTTGGTCAAATCTACCGTTGCAACAAACTTTATAGGAATTCTATCTTAACGTTTATTTAAGTTCCCTGAACGTGACATTTAACAACAGGTGTTTCTTGAAACAACCGGCCGTTTAAAAATAACAATTCTCGGTTTCTTCCCTTCTTAGTATTGTATAAACGAACGTTGGCTTTTAAGATGGAACATTTGCGTTTGAAATTATTGATTTTCTTATCCATGCAAGCTACCTTTTTGCTTCCATGCGTTTGATTAAATTATTATAACTTCTTAAGCGTATCCTTGAGCTTTTATGTACTCTAAAGCCTTCTCTTAAGTAACTTTAACATTTCAATTTAAATATAGAAAAATACCTTAATAATCGTCCGTTTCCACTATATAAATTAATTAATTTGACGCGGTTATAATTTGCTCCTATTTCTATATACCCGGTTGCTAAAATTTTATTGTCTACACCTATTTAACCTCTAAATCCACAACAATATATATATATATATATATATATATATATATATATATATATTTATTGACGTGATAAGGGGTCACGAGAGGTCACTGAAACCCTAATTCTAAAAATAAATCCCACTAAAGTTTAATAGAATCCGGAAAGAATGGAATTTTCCGTAAATTTATGGTTGCGCCCTGTATATTACAAGCGTACCTTTATTCATTGATGTGCAATGCAAAAACGTAAATTGCACGTGTATAAATAATCACCTTCTTTGATATAAGAATATTATAAATAAGTAGCCAGTAACGTAAATTCAATATGTAAATTGTAAGATACCGTAAAATGCATTTGATTACGCATTTAGTTTGAGAAACTAAAATCAACGTGTATTTCAAAACCCCAAGATTAATAAATAATTTTGTGTACTGAAAGTAAGTATTTCCTATAAAGCGGACACATTTTCGCATTAAAAAGCAATGAAAGTTTAAATTATTTATTCCCTGGATATTGCAATTCATTTAAATAGAGAATTCTCCACAATATAAAAAGATGTGTCATCGGGATTTAGGAATATGTCAAATTTGTATAAACTCATTAAATAAACATTTTTATTCCAAGAAGCAGCCTGAACGTTGAAAATAAAACAAAATTCCTGGAACAACTGATAATAAATAATTTATAATCCTCGCATTCACTATTGGAGAGAAGCGATACTCAACAATAATAGCATATGATAAACAAGGACAAAAGAACCCGCCAGGGATACAATCAGATAAGAAAGTAATAAGATGTCGAAATTTTATACGGTAATTGGGAATTCCCAGATACCTTACATCATAATATTCGAAATTATTGTAGTAAAATTCTAGAAAAAGATCATTTAAATATAAAGAAGCATTTATCCTTTTGAAAAGAATTCATTCATAAAATTTGATCCGATGCAGTCGACGCTTAAAGTAGATCAAGGAATGTTATTTTAAAACGCTAGCCGTTGCGTTGGGGTTGCAATGAATATTGCGGATGACCTGGATGAGGAACAGAAGAGAACGTTGAGTGAAAAGCAGAAGAAGTTTGGCTCTTAGAGCTGAGAACAGAATTGGAAGTGTTATTTGAAGGCCTTTTAGTATTAAGATGACAATTTGGACAGTTGCGGCGAGGAACTCCCTTATATCCGCAACCATAACAATGGAGTACTTGAGGACGAGTACAACGTGTCGAAACATGACAGGTTTGTCGCAATTAAAGCAGATAACCTGACGGGTAGAAACAGAACTAGGAAGAAGAACAGTAAAACGTACGGAAGAAGTATGGGATCTACCCGTAGGCGTCGGAGAAATCTAAACAACCTCGGTCATGTGAAGAAAAAGTATTTTCTTCAGTAGTAGTAAACTTATACGCAAAATCTGGCGGTTCAAAATGTTGAATCAGTAAATTAGACAACGACTTCCAGTCAGAAAATCTATGCCGGTAACCACGATACCAAAGTAACGCTTTAACCTCAAACAAATCCACTACAGACTCAAATAACTGCAATTCTGACACATGGCGAGTTCGTCGGAGTTTTTCGACCCGTCCCAAAAAATCATGTACGGTAAGAGTGTTCGGGGCACCAGAAAATTTTTAATTCCACTCCTGCACAGGAAGACCTTGGTGGGAAGCAGAAAAATAAGTAATTTTGAATACGAACAAGAAAGAAATTGGTAGAAAGTAACTAAATAAAGGCTAACCGTAACTCGAGAGAAGCCAAAAGAAAATAAAATTGTTGCGAATACAGGACAATTTAAAACATATACGACGGATAAACTTCGAGAACACTAATAGGAGCGAAACAACAAAATAGCAATTAGAATAGGGCTGTAGAATAAAAAAAAAATCGGAGGAAAAAACTAACTCTAGACGTGATGGGGAGAACAAAATGTACCGAGTGGAAAGGAAGAAAAAGAAAAATCTTGAGCGCCAGCATTTTCAATGGACTAGGATTATTGACGAAAACACAAGTCCAATAATTCGAAATTCAAGAAGATCGAACCCACACCGTAATAAAGAAAAGAAATAAATACAAGTTATAGCATAAAGAACGAAAACATAAGTATTATCAGACCGAGAAAAGGATACGGTAGTAACTTGGGCCGCAAACAATAAAATCAGGCCAGAAACAAAACAAATGTGTCAGAAATTAAGCGGAACTAAATCGAAACCAAAATCGAAGCACCAGAGAAATTAACTACAACAAAATCGGGCCAAAGTTACACGAAACAAAATCGGAGCGCAAGAAAATTAACTAAACAAACTCGCAGCCCCACGTTAGGGCGTCAGAAATTATGCTACGTTTAGCGACGTGGTCTAGAAAGGAAAATAAAACCGAGAAAGAAAAAGAAGAAATTGACCGGGCTCAATCGGCGAGTGGGCTGGGTATCACACCTACAAAAAAAAATTAAGGGAGGCCTGAAATAAAAATATACTCACTCACACACAATCAAACATTTACAAACTAAAAACCTCTAATTTAAAAAAACCAAATTATATACAAAACACAATAGTACCAAAAATGAACAATTCGTAGTTACACAATATACATATTTACGAAATAAAAAAAGAATTATTTTTAACATAGGGAGCTGCAGTTTTTAGGTCACCCCCTTATATTAATCTTCAAACAAGAAAAAGGAACAAAATTACCCCACTAAAAATCACAGCTCGAAATCAGCATTGTAAGTACGGAGTTCTATACATAAAATTATTTTAATAAAGAAATCAGTAAACATTATAATATTTTCGCACCAGTCATTTTACCAACAACAAGGTGATGCATACGTTGACCCGTGTACATATATCGCTTTCAACAACTACCGGGTACCCATATAAGAAAATTAGTGTATAAACACTCACCCTCGGATCACCACCGTCGGGCTGACTCCTACCGTCTGTAAAAGCGGTTCAAAACGGGTGCGTGTGATTCAGCCTTGGGGTGGTCCTCCCATCACAACAAGGGGGGACCATTCATTGTGGCTTTAAGGGCCACCGGAAGGAGCTATAGTAATTATAAATAAAATAAAAATAAAAGTACAATTTATAAAACCCATAAATACTCACCACGCTGTAGGGCGTGCGCAAACTTTTCATACAGAAAACGGAAACAACTAACCATTCTACACGTCTTTTCGCTGTGTAAATTGAAAAGCAAGTGAATATTAATTTTGTTTCACTAATGACCAGAGCACAAGGTAATATTGTCGTTAAAGCAATAAAACCTGAAAACACGATTTATTGGAATAATACGCGGCTTTAATTCGACGAAGCTTTCAATGGAAAACACAAAAGAATCAATTATCAGATACCTAGATCCAGTTATCGCCTGTTTAATTTTAGCATAAACTTAAGTTGAGGAATTTTGAGAAAGAGTATTAATTATTAATTAGGCTGTAAGATGTAACAATAGAAAGCGAATTTATACAAATAGATGAATGAATTAACACGAGAAACGGTTATTTTAATTTACTGAATTAATTTTCGTTTTTTAACGCCAAAGGGATTTGAGTTGAAAATTATTATACCGCGTATTTCTTAATAACAGAAAAAAATGTACGGGATGTTAAAAATGAACGTAACACATTTGATAAGTAATAGTGTACAAATTCAAAGCTTTCAACTGCTGGCAATCTTGTTTTCGCAATATAACTAGAAGTAATCTTGGTCGAACTGTGAAAGTGTGAGTTTAAGCTTTTTCTTATTATTATATATAACAAATTGCAGCCAATGTATTCCCAAAGGAGCTACCAAAATATTAAACTTAAAACAAACTTCATTCGCACTGAGTTTTATGAGCCTCATCCTGCGAAAATTATTCTTGCGCAAACAGAGCGTACGCCTTTTGCTCGCTAAAGCCATTAGTTAGGATTTCCTCTGAATAAATTTTCTAAGTTACTTTCGTGCACGCTATAATATATTTAAAGCCAAGCTTGCTTATTAGTACACGAAAACACTGTACACATTAAAATTCGAGCTGTAGTGAATTAGAGCTGAGCTATTAGAGGTTAAATCCTTATACTTTGCCAAAGTCAAAACAAATACGTGTTTGGTTAGGACAAATGTTCATTCATTTGTGAAAGAGAAACTTAGTGACTCTAGACTGGAAGATAAACAGAATGAACTGAAATTTCTATTTTGGAATTACTCAACTTTTGTACGTCGACGTTATATATTACGTCTGCAGCCATTTTTTAGCATAATTAAATGTGAGAGCTACACAGCTGTCAGTATGAACAAAAGAGATAAATTTCTTTCGCGTGGTAGCAATATCAAACATCATAAATTCAAATAAAATATTATTCATACGATCGTGAAGCATTAGACACTATGACGTTACAAATAGTTATATTTTGGTGGACCAAAGTGTGGAGACATCTAATTATAAACATTGTAAGTTTTATATTTCCCTTTTCATATTATAGTCATAACACCTATGGTACGAGATATGTACACACATGGATTCATTATGCCCTCTCATTAGTCGTTCTCATATATCTGTTTGGGTTTACGAGGTAGCTAACTTCTGGTTGTCTTTTTGAACGCTTTTCTATTAATTCCGGCAATTATTAATCAATCGCTTCCCTATTAGATAAATTTGACGGATGTCTAAACGCTAAACTGTTTATTGTCATCATGGACAAAATGATGGGGTTTATAGTTATACAACAAAATCCGACGTAAATTGTAAAATACAAATACCTCTCTATATCCTTGTATTTTTTATTTCATATGTGAAATGAAGTACAAAATGTTGTATACATCACTTGTGCACTGGATTGACACCAACAGACTACTCGATCTATCCCTCGGATTACATTAGTTGCCCTCTGGTCGTATTGATTTTAATAACGCACTTGGTCAATAAATATCTAATTAACAATAAAATACACATTATATAATACTTACAGTATAGTGTAAGTAAGGCCCGCTAGACTTCCGGTCACGTCCCCAATGCTCCACTCAAAGGTACTACATGAGGTTTAAACGCGAAAAATTTTACGTGCTTTAAATAAATCTGACTTTAAAACTAATTAACCCAGAATAAAGTGTCAACTAAAATTAAAATTATAATTTAAATAATGGTGTTCTTAGTGTTAACTTTGAAGTGTGTCTGATGAACAAGACACTGGCAAAAAGGAAAAGTGTGGTGATCTGTAATACCGGATAGCAGTCGCCAGCTCTGCCTACCGATACGACCTAAAGGGTCGACTTAAAACTATCCAAACCGAGCAAACTAATATTTGCCAAAGGATTCGAATTTCTATGCGTACGCCAAATTTATTGATGGCGAACCCAGCCATTTGCTTCTGCACCATAAATTTATAATGTCGTCCTCCATAGTCTAAGTATTTTATTCTAACTTCAGCCTAAATTCATCTCTAACGTTCCCTATCGTTTCCTAACTGAATTATATTCTAATTTCAATCTTCCTTCCTATAGATACCAAGACCAAAAAATAGGCGGCAAAACGCCAAACAAAACAAATCAAGCCACAAAACAATAAAATATACAACCGTGTTTTACAGGCGCAAAATATAAATATTTAAATAAAGCATTAAGCATGTAACAGTGCGTAGAATATTAAGAAGCATCACCTAAATTATCAGGTGCACGCGCATAAGCATTTTGTCGCCTAGCATCATCACAATAAAACGTACTCGTTCAAAATTACTGCATAATCTCCTACTTAATACAAATCAATACTTTTGCGAGTACAGCCGCCACAATAGTTATACACACCACGAATATAAATTTCTCCGGTATCCAAAGATATGGTTGTCTGCCCATCTCTATTTATTTCTTACTCTCAACGTCCTGGTTGGTATGCACTGGATATTCTTGGGCGTCACAATCACTATCACTTTTAGGTCCTGGAGGATGCGGAATCTTACTCTAGTTTAATTTCTTAGTCTAGTGGGTTTACTTGGTTGGTTTAAGTTAATTGGCGTTTCCGATTTAGTTTGTTACTTATTAGCCCAACGTTTAACGTTGCAATTTAATACCCGGTACTCTGCGCGTTTTAGGCGAGACAGTGGTTGATTTATTGTAGGGTTCTTCCTACATATTTAGAGATTTAGATGTTTTGCTTTCTGTTTTGGTTTTTTCTTCGTTTAATAAGTTATAATCATGCTGAGATATCATGCCAAGTATAATGCTCAATTTTTCCAATCCCCCAACGATTCTCAATGTCTTTTAACCCTTTCTGCAAATTCCTTAAAGGCTAGGTACCCAGAACGTTTTCTGGTCAACTACCTCCTGAACTTCTAGGCTCTTGGGCCAATCTAGTTCTTCAACGGCTAGTTTCCTATCTGTCAACCTCCTGTGGGCAGTCCAATAAAACGTACTCGGCGCTTTCTTCGCCCTCGCGCATTCACAGAGGTAGTTTTCAGACAAAACAAATCTTTGCAGGTAGGCTTTCAGAGTTCCGTGCCCTGTTACTACCTACACCATCTTATGGCTTCTATGCTCGGTATAAATTTGTGTGTCAACCTGCCCGTTGTTCCACCTCTATTCTCACTGTCGGATTGATCTTTCTCGCAGCCTTTTCTTAATTAGCGACCTCGGGCCCTATGAAGGCGATGCAAGAAACTCCCCTGTTGCTGCCTCTTTAGTCAACTCATCTGCTCTGCCGTTTTCTCGATTACCATCATGCCATCTAGCCGAATGAAACTTTAAATCTCGAAACCCAAGTGCTGTGTACACAACCCCCAGACGTCCCCTTGAAGATCTTTGAGGTGTTCATATTTGTCGGTGCAGTCCGAACCGATTTGCTATCTTATGATAAAGTACCGATCTGTGCCGGAGTGGTCGGTAACGAACTCTATAGCTTACCTTATAGTTAACATCTCGCGCTGAAAGATTGTGCTCCAATCCGCTAGTTTAGTTTATACACAATGGACGTCGTTCTTGCCGTCCCATCGTCCATTCGCAAGACATCTGCATAGATGCTGATTCCCGTCGCGATTTTTTCGCTTTCAGCAAACTCGATTCCCTTAGCATCAGCAAGATTCCCTAGTTCAGAAATACAAATATTTTCTTCAATCTCCATACCACCAAGACCAACACCTTTAACAACTTCCCACCCTTTCCCTATATCTACGAGTGTCTGATCTTAATCTCCTTGACGACAAATTCGATTGGGGATTCCTACTAATCACCAAGACTGAATTCGTAGAAGTGGTCTTGTACGCCCTCACCGCTTTTATCTCAGTTAAGCGCTGAACGCTCGTAAATTGTCCGACTTCCCTGTCCTTACAACCCTTCGCCCAAACAGATGCCGCATACAGCATCTCCGGTATTGCTTCGGCGTAAACTGTCCTCAACGATTCGCCTCTGAGTTCCCAGTTAATCTTTGCTACTGCCATTAATTTATTGGCTATTTTGCTGCCCTTACTTTTGACATATTGTACGTAAGCCTTCCATTTTGGTATGTTGTCTAATTTAATGCCTAAGTATGCAATGGTTTTCTTGAACTGGATCTTATCCCCCTCCTAGGTCTAGCCTAGGGTGACGTTGTCCCGGTTTTGTTCCGAAATGAAGCGCCTCTGACATGGTTGTGATGAACTTAACCTTTTCGACTATTCGTATAACCTGCTCAAAGCTTCCTTCGGTTTTGTTCACATCTCCATTGGCAATCTCATCCGCAAACCCAACAATAGAACATCCTTCGGGTAATCTGACCCTAAAGATATTCTTAAACAACAACTTCCAGAATGTGGACCATAGCACGAGTCTTGCTGGCATCCCCTTTCCACGGGTCGCGACACAACAACCCCCGGAATTTCTAAAATCACGACGACACAATGCTCCTTTGCTTTCATTGCATCATTTCTCCGACTAGGAACTCTAACCCGTTGATAGTCGACTTACCTTTCTCAAATCCAAATTACCTATTATTAAAATCGCCGCCGTATCACACAGCATGCCCAGTACCGGTGGCAAGCTAATTGTATGATAGCTACTCGGGTCTAACACTTCCGCCTTTTTGGGTTTAGGACTAAATTTCACGTTCTGGATTTTCCAGCAACATGGAAACGCATCCTTTTCCCAGCAAAGACTAAATAACTCGGCAAAGACACGTGGGGCCAACAGGCACACCTCCAGAGCTGCATCTGAGATGATTCCATCATACCCCGGTGCCCTCTCAGAGTTCATCTTCCTGCGAACCCTTACGACTTCGTGACCAAAAATTGCTTTATTGGCACTTATTCCTTGCGCCACACCGACGTATGGTGCCGTGGAAACTCTCATTCTCCTCTGGATTATCAGATGGGAAAAATTTTACCAAGAAATATTCCATCATCATTTAAGTCGCTCCGTATACTCCCCATAATTTTTTTGACATTGCCTAGTGCGACCTTTTGTCGTTTACCACTTACTTTTCGATATGCCGTACCCCCAAGGTTCTTCTTTGGAATTGCGCCTGGTCCCCCAAGGTTCTTTTTCAGAATTGCGCCTGCAAAATTCTTTAAATTTATTCGTTCGCGATTCTTCAATTAATGTTTTATATTCTCGGTTACTTAAGTTATACTGGATTCTTCTCTGATTTTTTATTTTACCCGTGGCGCTTTGATAGCGGAGCCTTAGGTTTCGCGTTTTTGCATGCTTGGTGATTTACTCCCGGGTCCACTATTGTATGCTGTCTTTGAATGTTTTCTTCGGCAACATGGAATACATCGACGCGTCTACTGCCGCGTCGTTTAGCTTTTTGCGAGTGCTTCTATTTGAGTAGCCTTTCGGGAGTTCACTAATTTGATTTGGAGCGCGGCATACTTTAGCCGAATATTTGCTTAAACCCTCCCAATTTGCTTCTTTATTACAAAACCGCGGTAAGATAGTAATTTGTTCGTTTACGCGTGTCCCGACATGAATATTCCATGTTACTAACTTATGCTTAGAGAGCGCAAACTTTTCCGACCTCAATTCCCAATTGCAAATTACCTCTAACATTCTGTGAGAGACTGTAGTGACATCGATGAAACTACTGTGTCCATGCCTCTTAAACCTCGGCGAATCCCTGTTGTTTAACACGCTCAAATCCCATTCTATTAACAAATCAGCAATCAGCACACCCCCTGTTGTTCTCTATTGGACTGCTCCATAATAGGCACTTGACATTAGGATTTCCCCCAATTATTATCTTTTTGTTTTTCCTGATTTTCTGTAGCACATCTTTCAGTTGAGATTAAATCTTTAGTTTGTAGGTTTTTGCATCGTGAGTCGACTGTTGGGAAATACGCGCTTAACGCGTAAAAAGTGTTTGCCCCCAGTTTTTTATTTCGTCTGCCATTAAAAAGCTTGATAGGTTATTTAAAATTGTCCCCGCGCATGTCCTAAAGCCCATTATCTTATGGTTATACAGGTGCGGTTCTTGTATAAACCCGATATTGATCTTATTTTCCGCGAACAGTTTTACAAACCCGCTAGTCGCCCTTACAATTTCTCTAAATTTAATTGGGCGCATTTAATATTAATATAAGTTAGAAAAGATAAGACCAACGGCGTATTTTTTCCTAGCTGCAACCTCATCGACATTTTGAACTCGAAGCTATGTTTCGTTCACTTTTAATATCTCTTACCCTTTACTTCTCACTCATACTACTACATTTTGACTTACCTTATTAACTGCTCGCCAATAATTAGTGGATTCTTTTCCGTCGCATGTCTATTTTCCGCTGAAAGAATTCTATTGACAGCGGTCAGCATCCTGTAATACAGTGTATAAATGTGTAACGTTATCGTCACGTTTACTTGAAGGCAATTGGTATTAGTGTTGTAATATGGTATTATTTACAAGTCCTGGGTGGTCGGGACGGACAATATCTGTTTATTGTAAATTATCTTAATCATGGGAAATGCATACGTAATGTTCTGACAAATTGAGATAAGTTTTCACTTGCAATTTTAAGTCATCGCTCTATATTACTACGTCTACAATGTATTTTAAAAAAGTAGTGTTATACCTTTAGAACTTAAAAATTTGTTAGCTGAATGACCTATATAAAAACAAAAGTTGAAATATTGTGCTTAATTAAGATAAATTATTTGTGAAATCTATCAAACAAGGTACGTTCGTATTTTAATTTGTCCAATCAAATTTATTAAATTTTTCTTTCCAATCTAATTTATACCTAGCGTAACGTAACTCGTTATGTTTGCTTTCGCATATTTAATTCGGATATAAGAATTTTTATAGCTTTTGGCAAAAAATAAATTCATTCTAGATTGTTCTTCAAGCGCTAAAATTACATATTTTGCAGTCAATATTTGGAAGGCCAACAATACTGGTTACGTACGAAAAGTAGTCTGTAAACAATATTAGCCTTAATTAGATTTAATTGCGAATAAAATTTTATAAACTGATAACACGCATAGATCTCATTTTGAATGTTAAATATTATAGTGTCAGTATACAAATCCTAACATAGCAATAACCGGCAAAGCTCTTCGGGAAAATTATCAGACTACGAATGTCGTGATACATGCAGGAATTTGATTTAGTAAAAGAATACGACAAGTGTAAGAAAACGTAAAGCTGGAATGGTGCTTATAGAACCCAGCTGCGCTATACACTGCTTCCTATTACATTTTCCTTATATTTTTACTAAAATTCTGGGGTAACAGACATATGTTGTAATGCGTTATTGATTTTCTTGTCAATCGAATTTCTTCAGATAGCTTTTATTCGCATCCAGCCCCATGCTTTTTAAATGACAGCATTGATTGATGATGTGTTCTAATATGATATAACATACACATGGACCGTTTGTAAAAGATCTTTTAAACGCTAAAATCTCAAAATTCCACGCCATTACCGTACATTATTACGTGCAACCGCTCTCGATAAACACCCGGGTAAGTAACTAATATGATACCCTTATCCCAATTTGAGTAAGCGCCAACGTCTTCCTTAGGGGCGGTTCTCTGCTGTTGCACTTGTTGATAGCTGCTTCTGCTGGTGGTGCCTCGCTGGACAATACGATAAAGATAGGACAAAAGGGTTGGAACATAAACGAAGCGCTCACGACCGCACTACATGACAGACAGTACGGTAATGTTTTCTCTGCCCGAAGTCGGTTCGGTAATCCACGTGCTATGAGACATTTCTTACATTAAACGACTCTCCCCTCTAACTAAGATTGACGCACTATCGCTTGAGTTTATAGGAAAATGAACTGCTTGTCACATACAAACCTAATGTCAGCGACTTACGACCGCAAAGATAAGTGAATGATGTCAATACCCGTGTGAGCACTAATAATACATGGTTTTCACAGTGTGAAATTAATGAACCTATACTTTGGGGTTTTACACAATAAAACGTAACAATATTGTCTTGGTTTTTGATCTGAAATATTGCAATTTATGTAATTCTGGTGCAAGTATTAGACAACAGAAATGAGTTTATTAATTAAAGTTAGTTAAATGAACTGTTGGTACAAAAATACCCTGGAAAATTTAGAAGATTTTATAATTTACATCTAATAACGTGGATACTGCAATGTAGTACTAAATTAGAATGAAAAAATAAATAACAAAGCACCTAGTACATTAAATACAAACGGTAATAAATATCTGGCCTTTACACCCCTTCGAATTAAATCTGTAACATTACAGATAAGCACTCAGCAAATAACTGGCATATTAAAGGTATTTGTACAAATCTAGGCGAGTTCAAAAACCATCAATTTTGAGAGATATCCTAATAACCAAATACTTATAAAAAACTGCCATAAAACTTAATGCGTTGCAAATGATGAAAAACGCAGCTTTCATATTAAATGTAAATGCGTGGGAACAAAGTGACCATTCACACGGAGAGAATGAAATTGAACTCGAAATTGGGATGATTTAAACGCACAATCCGTAAGAGCATGCAACGATTTTGGAACGTATAACATAAATCCCACAGATAGTAAAGAAGGACGAACGGACCTTTATTAGACAGCAAACCTTTAAATCCGCTTGCGGTGTGGAATGGCGTTGGAACATCAGGTACGCGAAGCTAACATTACGATCTCCAAACCCCGAGGATGCTAGTGAAGAAACAGGCTTTTCGACGCAAAAACTTGATGTGATTACCGGTATCGTTGGAAAATAACAAGTGCTGAGAACTTTTATCAACTACAACAAGTTGGATTTTTACCTATGGCAAGTACTGCCCGGAATGTCAATGGGGTTCATGAGAAAATAGAACAAAAACTGTAAGTTAATTAAAGTTTTTTATTGTCCAGACTGTTTCCATCACATGTTGTTTATTGCATTAATTAACTGGAATTGAATGTTTATATATGTAAATATGATGAACTGGGTTGTAAGAAAGACTATTTACGTTAGTGCACGCTTATGTAAATTTAAAGCGTATTTCATCGAATCCTCGTACATACAAAATCACTAATTTCTTGTTTTTTTGTTGTTATCTACTGTTTTGAAAATCATGTTTTATAATATAGTGTAGGTACACAAAGTAGAGTTTTCTCTGTCTATTTTAAATCAGTAGGAGGTGAGAAACGTGTCTTCGAAACTCCATCAACCTCCAACAGCAGAAAGAACCGCTCAAATCGTCACTCGAAACACCCACCTTCTGGGTAGGCTTTATTTGGGGTTTTGTTCAGGTGGTTAGCGCTCAAAGCTTTTATTATACAAAGAGGGGTCAAGGACGTTTAAAGGTAAACGTAAAAGTATTTAATAAAAGTGTTAGAATTTTTTCAACACTAAATATAGTATATTTGCTCTCATAGAACCCGCCCCGCAGAACTTAAATCTATCCGGTGTACAAATTTACTGCTACGTTGCTCCGTCTTCTGTAAAGTAAGATGAATTCAGAAACAAAAGACCAATTTAACACGTAGCATCTACCAAGCGTTTTTGCTAATTGCTGTTCGCTAATTTGACCTCCAATGTGGGTAATGGTATCAAAAGAAATAGTTTTGAATCAAGGAGCACCAACAACAAAATCAAAAATGAAAATTTTATTTTAAAGCACTTATTTAAAATTTGATGGTTTTTCGATATGTGCGATCGCATTTGTAAAATTAGTTTATAATTAAAAAAATGCCACCCAGATATTAATACTTTGGGAGAAGCCATAGTTGGTAAATGTGCGTTAATTACTAACAGGAAGTTAGCAAACGTAAGAAATAGCTCTTGTAATAGACTAGGTTTTGCTTAGTTCAAAACCGAGAGGGGCGGGATGCCAAAAGTTTAAAAACTTAATATGATATTTGCTCGATTTGTTCGATTTTTGAGAGTGGATATCCCATATCTTAATGATACAGTTTGTATAGTGGTGCAGTTAATCCTAACGACTTTTAATATTCCTTTAAAAATTTATAATCATATTCCATGTTAATAGCTTCAGTATTGGCAAATCTCACCAATAGGATGGGGGTTATTTCCTTTAAAAAATATAACTTTTAGGTTAAATTTTTTTTTATTTATAGAATGATCATTTTGCATCTCACATAGTTCATAGTCAGAGGTTGTCAAATTCATTATGGCGGTTTTAAGTTAAAAATTATATCAATGTTACTTTGTATTCTAATTTAGTTCACATTTATTAATCATTTGCTTTGATTTATAGTATTCGACACTAACGCATATACCCTTAACATCTTGGAACGAAGAAGTTCCAGATGCAAAACTATGCTAAACCGAAAAATAAAATTCTCTTTTCCCTGTTTCAAGTTAATGTGTCAGTAGGATAATTTTACATATGTTAAAAAGAGAAAAGGCGACAAAAATAATTTCAATTTGCAATCTTACTTAGTTTGTACAAGATCAGTCGAAGGTACTCTCGTCGCTTTTAGAGGGAAAACAATTTTCTTTGTTGAGTACTTCATCTTTACCATTCAAAGATCACATACAAACTTGAATAGGGACAGGTAACTTCTAAATAATTAGATATCGAACTGATTAATGTAATTGGTCAAACGAGTTCGAAATAATACCCTACATGGTTGGTTACTTTTAATTTAAGGGAGAGTTGTTTCCCATAGACAATTTCACGTTGGAAAAAATGCATGTTAATTAAGAGCATTAAACTTTTTAATGAAGTCTCAGATGCTCTGAACGATTTGAATCCAGAATATCGTTGAGAACACTGTTCGCATGTAGTAAATGTACTAATCGCCTTTTCAGGGCAAATTGGGCGGTTCCTTTGCTTCGGCGGCTCCATGGCGTAGTTGGTATGTGTGTGACTACTACACCCAAGGTACTGGGTTCGAATCTCGACACGGTCCGCTTAAAAAATGTTAGGCGAGCATTTTTCACAGAAATACACCCTCGTTCGGATGAGAGGTAAAATGGAGGTCCCGTATGTGTGTTATCACGCCCTACCTTGCTTGGAACAGCAAGGGTTCGGCAAAATTTCAGGTAAAAAGCTCGCTTTCTGGTCAATGTAGTACCTTTGTGTGGACCATTAGAAAATTACATGTAGGGTTCCTTTGCTTCGTCCCTTAGTCCCATCAATCTTCGACTGTGCTAGCGTGTCATTCATCTTTTGCCTTTTTCTTTTTTGTTATAATTCGGGAGAGCATTCCGTTGCTGATTTCGTACTTTCCTCCTTGCATGCAGCAATTTACAAAAATAAATATTTTCTTTATAAAGTGTTGCAACATCTAAAACAATTTTGGCGAAATTTGTTACGTAGAACTTTTGCTTCAGAAAATCTAGCCGGTAATCCACAGAGAAGCTAGATGAAATATTTCTCTAAAAATTTTGTTTTGATAAAATACTGAAAACTTTTACTCTACCAACAAGGATGGTTGCCGACCAACTCAGTGGGAAGGGTGTGATGTAAGTGTTAAAAAAGGGCCACGGAATGCTATCGTGTAAGAAGTATCTTGGACACCACCTAGTTCTGCGGTACAGGGATTTCCACTAACAAGGATGGTTGCCGACCATCTCAGTGGGAAGCGTGGGGTGTAAGCGGTCGAAAAGGGTCCCGGAATGCTATCGTGTAAGAAGTATCTTGGACGCCACCTAGTCCTGAAATACAGGAATTTCTAAGAAAAAATTCCAGAAGACTTAACAGGAAGATACCAATAGCCGAGATTAAAAAAGTGATTCTGACCAAAAATTCACAAAAGGTATAATCCAGTACACCATGCTAAAACCAACCTAAAATAAACGTTAACGATGAGGACACTTATATAACTATTTAAATACTGCTAGCTGAAAAAAGGTTAATAAAATCGGAAATTAATTGTATATTAAAAACGCCTCTAGGTAAATGCAATATTTTTCATTATACAATGCTGGAACTATTACCCTTTACATTACTTGCAAAAAAACACCAACACACAAAAGCTTTTACTCTATTACACGATTATGTTTTCATTACAAGTACATATAAATATTTTTAAGCAAAAAGAATTCAATATATTAAAAATTACTTAGCTTAATAGAAAACGTTTTTGGCAAACAAAATAACTTTCTAAGTTCTTAAATTAAGAACAACAATGTACAGTGAGTTTGTTTATAAATTTATACAGTAATAAAAATGTTAATTAATAGACGTTTAATATATGTGATAGATTCAGAGGAATGATTATAAATACCTGTGAACTCATTTGCTATAGATTCCTTTGGAAACAACTAATGTCAATGATATACTGAATTCAAATCGTTCAGACCATCTGAGACTTAAAAAGTTTAATACTCTTAATTAACATGCATCTTTTCCAACATGAACTTGTCTATGCGAAACAACTGTCTCTAAAATTGAAAGTAACCAACCACGTATTCCGAACTTGTTTGACCTATTTACATTAATGAATTCGATACCTAATTATTTAGAAGTTACCTGTACCTACTCAAGTTTGTATGTGATCTTTGAATGGTAAAGATGAAGTGCTCGACAAAAAAAATTATTTTCCCTCTAAACGCGACGAGAGTACCTTCGACATGAGTCGTTTAAACTAAGTAAGACTGCAAATTGAAATTATTTTTGTCACTTTTTTTCTTTCTATCATCTGTAAAATTATCCTACTGACACATTAACTTGAAACAAAAAAAGAAGAATTTTATTTTTCGGTTCAGCATAGTTTTGTATTTGAAACTTCTTCGTTCCAAGATGTTAAGGGTATATGTGCTAGCGTCGTACATTATAAATCAAAGCAAATGATTCATAAATGTGAACTAAATTAGAATACAAAGTAACATTGATATAATTTCTAACTTAAAACCACCATAAGGAATTTGACAACCTCTGAATATGAACTACGTGAGATGCAAAATAATCATTCTTTAGATCAAAGAAAATGTAACCTAAAAGTTTCTTAAAGGAAATAACTCTCACCTTATTAGTGAGATTTACCAATACTGAAACTATTAAAATGGAATATGATTATAAATTTTTAAAGGAATATTACAATTCGTTAGGATTCGACTGCACCTCTATACAAACTATAACATTAAGCTACGGGATATCCACTCTCAAAAATCGAACATGGGCAAAGATCATATTAAGTTTTTAAACCTTTGGCATTATGTCCGCCTCCCCCCTTTCCGTTTTGAACTAAGCATTATGTTCACACTAAAATAACAAATAAATATTAAGTAATAAAGGCTTCAAATGTGTTTTGTTGAAGACAAAGAAAAAATGTGTACTCCCACCCTACTTCCGTTTTGAACTAAGCAAAACCTAGTCTATTTCAAAAGCTACTCTTAAGTTTGCTAACTGCCTGTTAGTAAATAACGCACATTTACCAACTAAAGCTTCTGCCATAAAATTAATATCTGGGTGGCATCTTTTTCATTATAAACTAATTTTACAAATGCGATCGCACATATTGAAACACCAACAAATTTTGAATTAGTGTTTTAAAATAAAAATTTTTTGATTTTGTTGTTAGTGCCCTTTGATTCAAAACTCTTTCTTTTGATACCATTACTCTCGTTGGAAATTAAATTAGCGAATAGAAATTAGCAAAAACGCTTGGTAGATGCTACGTGTTAAATTGATCTTTTGTTTCTGAATTCATTTTACTTTACAGTGGACGGAGTAACCTAGCAGTAAATTTGTACACCGGATAGATTTAAGTTCTGCGGGGTTTGAGCGGTTCTTCCTACTGTTGGTAGTTGATGGAGATTCGAAGACGTGTTTCTTACCTCCTACTGATTTAAAATAGACAGAAAAAACTCATTTTCGTGTACCTAACCTATATTATAAAACATGATTTTTAAAACAGTAGATAGCAACAAAGAAACAAAAAACATGATCTACCCCTACCTTGACCAAATACGCGTTTAACTAAAAAAAATCTTACAATAAACAAGGGTACAATTTCGTTGAGAATTATCCAATATAAATTTCACTTGCAACGTTCCTTCAATATTAGTAAGCTTATATGTATGAGGATTCGATAAAATACGTTTTAAATGTGCATAAGCGTGCACCAACGTAAATAGTCTTTCTTACTATCTAGTTCCACATATTTACATATATTAACATTCAATTCCAGTTAATTAATACAATAAACAACATGTAATGGTAACAGCCTGGATAACAAAAAACTTTAATTACCTTACAGTTTTGTTTTATTTTCTCATAGACCCCAATGACATTCCGGGCAGTACTCGCCACAGGTAGAAATCCAACTTGTTGTAGTTGATAAGAGTTTTTAGCACTGGTCATTTTCCAATGATACCGGTAATCTCATCAAGTTTTCTGCGTACGAAAGCTTTTTTCTTCACTAGTGTCCTCGGAGTTTGAATATTGCAATGTTAACTTTGCGTACCTGATGTTCCAACGGCATTTCGCACCGCAAGCGGGTTCAAGAGTTTGCTGCCTGCTATCTAATAAGGGTCCGATCGCCCCTCTTTACTATTCGTCGATTCTATGTTTTATGTTCCAGGATCGTTGCATGTTCTTACGGATTGTGCGTTTAAACCATCCCAATTTCGATGTCAATTTTATTCTGTCCGTGTGAATGATCATTTTGTTCCCACGCATTTACATTTAATATAAAAGCTGGGTCTTTCATCATTTGCAACGGATTAAGTTTTGTGGCAGTTTGTATTTGGTTATTGGGATATATATCTCAAAGTTGGTGGTTCTTGAACTCGTGTGGATTTGTACAAATAGCTTTAATATTCCGGTTATTTGCTAAGTACCTATCTGCAAGGTTACGAATTTATTTCGAAGGGGTGTAAAGGTCAGATATTTATTATCGTTTCTATTTAATGTACTAAGTGCTTTGATATTTATTTTGTCATTCTAATTTAATATAACGCTGCAGAAGCAACATTATTAGTGTAAATTATCAAATCTTCTAAATTTTACAATGTATTTTCATGCCACCAGTTCATTTAACTAACCGAAATTATTAAACTCATTTCTGCTGCCTAATGCTTGCACCAGAATTACACAAATTGCAATATTTGAAATCAAAAACCAACACAATGTTGTTACGTTGTATTGTGTAAAACTCCAAGGGTATAGATTCATTGATTTAGATTTACTGAAATTTTCGTTGACACTGTGAAAACCATGCTTTATTAGTGTTCACATGGATATTGACGTCATTCGCTTATCTTTGCGATCGTAAGCCGTTGGCATTGGGCTTTGTATGTGAGAAGCTGTTCATTTTCCCATCAACTCAAGCGGGAATGCGTTAATTTTGGCTAGAGGGGAGAGACGTCTAATGTGAGAAATGCCGTATAGCACGTGGATTACCGTACCGACTTCGGGCAGACAAAACATTACTGTACTGCCTGTTTTGTAGTGCGGTCGTGAGCGCTTTGTTTTCATTCCTACCCTACTACCCTATCTTTATCGTATCGCACCACCAGCAGAAACAGCTATATCAACAACAAGTGCAACAGCAGAGAACCTTCTACGGTAAAAACTCGATATCTAATTGATATAATGGGTTCCTTAACGTTACGATGACAAATAGTGCTCCGGAATAGCTCAGAAAAGACTCATCAGGGCGGTGGGTAAAAAATCGCATTCAGGGACCATAAGGAACCACTAGAAAGGTCCAATAAGTCAAAACTAACTATTTTATTAATGGGCGCCAGGAACAGGAGCAAGCAGAATCAACGAAAAATGTTCCACTATTCTCGGGCGAAACCCAAGGTAACTCACTATATCAATAAATTAACAGGGCACAGAATTAAACCTGAATTTATTGAAGTAACTACAATGCCAAATATGACATCAAACACATAAATATAAATTTCACTAGAACAAATAATTCTACAAATAATCATACATACAAGATTCAAACCTAAATGATTCAAGAGAAGATTAACCAAGCTAAGTGCTCACAATAAACAAATATATGTTTACTCTAGGTGATTGTATAAATAATATTTAACAGTAATAACGCAATGGTGTTTAGAATATCCGGGCACGAGCCCATACGCAAAAATAATTCGTACTAAGTAATAATCGGGTACGCAGACTTGGTGGCCACTAAGTACGATGTAACCGCATAACTCAAGTGAGTAATGATTTAACCAAGGGTCTAAGCTCGTGACTAGATTTACAATCGATATGTATAAATCACTGGAACGCATTAACGAGTGGTTAGCATTAATCATAAGAACATAGCACTTAAAGCATTCAAACATTAATACCTACATAATTTTATCATAAATACAGATTATACGTTAATTATCGCAACCCACCTTACACACAGGTGTAAGTATGGTTGCATGCAAAGCAAAATAATAAGAGGGTGAATATAAGGTTTCATACACAAAAGTATTAGTCCAATAATCTTAACAGAACATACACAACACACTTAAATAAGGAAGTATACGACCTCAAGAAGTAATTCCAATGCACCAGTAGCAGTCAAGGATTTCAAATCCAACTTAACGGGATTACAGCAATTACAGATGGTCACACAAAATCGCTTCAGGTGTAATATTTATCAACGGATAACTCCAACAGGTTTCGATTAATATTTCGGTAGTCCAGCAGATGGAACTTATTGTATCAATAATTAGTTCTTCGTTGGGAGCTTCAATACCATCTATTTCAGTAAGTTGTCGAGTCTGGATAATCGTAATACCACCAGAACGATTACTTAAACAAATCTTCACAAATGTGCATCTACTTAAATTGGAACTGCTAAACTTAGTCGTAGTCTTAGACGTAAATTTGGACGTAGGCGTAAATTTGGACTTAAATTTGGACCCTAAAATTCATGTAACACATAGAACAAGAAGTGCTACAAAGCAATTACTTACCACATAACGATGTGGGTAGAATATAACAAATATCACAAAAATGTGCTTCCCTAACTGAGCGAAGGCCAAACCAATAGTATTAATAAAACGACGTGAAATCCGCCAAAGGCGTAATAATTAACTTTCTTACTCACAAACACCAGAAAGATTAATTTTATCCAAGGTAGTAAGCTAAAATCCGCTAAAATAAGCGATATAAATTTTGCTAACGCACCAAGTTCGTCGTTTCGATTCGAAGGCTGGATCAAGATGGACGAGCCACCACATGGGTTCGTTATCACCCTTAGGTGAGATAACATTTTCCCACAATTAAACCACTTTTTTATGAACAAAAGCAAATTAATGTGCATCACATTAATATAGTGCTATAATAACAGCTTGACAAATGTCAATTCAGTGAAATATCTAACCAAAGGAGAGATTCAAAGGCTTCTAACCACAGAGCAATATGTTAAAAAGATACTAAAAGTTGCAATGAGTTATAAAACTTAGAACGGGACGTTCCAAACCGTCCCTAAGGAAGACGTCAGCGCCCATTCAAATGTCGGGGTAAGAGTATCATAACCTTAGTTACTTACCCGGGTGTTTATTGAGAGCAGTTGCACGTAATAATGTACAGTGATGGCGTGGAATTTGGAGATTCTAGCGTTTAAAAGATCTTTTACAAGCAGTCCATGTGTATGTTATATCATATTAGAATACATCATCAATCAATGCTGTCATATAAAAAGCATGGGACTGAGTGCGAATAAAAGCTATCTGAGGAAATTCGATTGACAAAAGAATCAAAACGCATTACAACATACATCTATTACCCCAGAATTTACGCAAAAATGTAAGGAAAAATGTAATAGGAAGTAGTGTATGGTGCAGCTGGGTCCTATAAGCACCACTTCGGCCTTATGTTTTCTTACACTATTCGTATTCTTTTACTAAATCAAATTCCTGCATGTATCATGACATTCGTGGTCTGATAATTTTCCCAAAGAGCTTTGCCGGTTGTTACTGTGTTAGGCGATTAACAGATGAAGATATTTAACCACACATCTTCACAGCTATTTTGGATGGAAGTCCGTGGCTATCCTATTTTGCTGCAGGAAAGCTCAGCGAAAGTTATACAAGAATAAAGGAGCAGGAGAGAAAGTTCGCTTATTCAAACCTCGTACTTGAAGTTACCGTTGTGTTCAAAAACGAACCAAGCGTTCTATTTTCATTAGCCAATGAACAAAGTACGAGCGTTAGAAGCCAACCACACAATTTCCAACAGGAAACCACGTAAATGTTCAGAGAAGGGCGCTTAATTTAAACTTAATCTAATAGTGTCGCTAAATTCAAAAGTGAAATATCAAATTTGATACGGGTCAAAGTGACCTGTGTACATACAACGCGGTTGCTTGCTTAAACAAAATAGTTTGGTAGCTGGTAGCTGAAATATACATCTTTATGCAAACTTCAGTATTCCCTGACTATTTTAGACCTTCCAATAATGAAGGAAGTTTGTTTGGCTTGGATATAATATCTTCTAAACAATTTAACGATAATGGCTCTTTGCAATGCGACTGATGTTAAAATGTAATATTAAGGGTGGATATTACAATTTCATACGCAATTACCACCTGCTACAAGATGGAACGGAGCAGGCAGTTGGTTGCTGATGTATTAATTCCAAGGATTGAGTTCAATTTTTGTTTTAATATTGTGCTTGCTTTGCGTTTACACAACTTTATTACTCTTACTTGCGGCTTGTACAGGGTAATATCACACTCTGGCATCTCTCTCATATACCTTATCCTTAATGTGCCACGTGAGCCCGGTCTTAACATATTGCGAAGTAGAGCTAAGTCCCCAGCTAATACGTGTTGAAGCTTCAGTGACGTTGTTACCTATAGAAATAGCAATAGTAATAAATACAGAGCAACGTAAAGAATATCGGATATTTGTAAAGTGCAATATAATTTTGTGCAACCGAAGCACAATATGCTTTGAGCAAAGGGAAACTTTCTCCAACCCCAATGGCATAATGTATAAGACGCTCACAAGCTGTCCAAGGTTGAGAAAATCCGCCCTTTAACTTAATCTGTCACACAAAATCATAATTTTACCCTTTACACAAATACAACATCAAGGATTAATATTCCACGGTCACGCCGCTTTTAATGCATACACCTTATTACTAACAGTATCAAGTATGAATACCGTCACGTTGACCATCGTACATGGTTCCAACGTCTGATTGTTACGTGTCCATCAAATTGGCAAGTATGTCGGATGTCTGATATTTAATAATCTGGATTTTTATGTTTTATGTTCCAAAATTTATTGCATGGTATTTTCCTTTGCACGCTTTGTTCCTCTAAATTGTCCTTTAATGAAATCATTGGCAGTCTGTCTGTGTGAACCCTCATGCATTCCCACGATATTATATTGTAATACTGATAGCTATGTCATTCATTTCGTTCCAAACACACATTTTATGATTGTTTTATGTGTCGTTTTTGAGGTGTATCTGGCTATGGTTACTGTTTATTGAACCCGTATGAATTTGTACAAATAACGTTATTTAGAACGATTATTTTCCGGTTTCTATTTGTGATTTTATTAAATTTAATACAAAGTGATATATAACCGATATTTATTACCGTTTGTATTTAATGTACCAGGTGCTTTTCTAATTTAATTCTACGTTTTAATTTAATATTATATTGAAATAGCACGTTATTAATTGTAGGCTGCTAAAGCTTATAGATTTTTCAAAAGGCTTTCTTGTTGAATGCTCATCTAACTAACTGAAATTAATAAACTCATTTCTACTACCTAATGTTGACTTATGTAAAAATGTCTGTACACGTTAACTATGATAGCGATACAAAATACTTGGCGGCTCCGTGGCGTAGTTGGTATGCATGTGACTACTATGCCAAAAGTCCCAGGTTCAAACCCCGACACGGCCCGCTTAAACAATGTTTGGCGAGCATTTTTCACAAAAATATGCCCTCGTTCGGATGAGAGGTAAAATGGAAGTCCCATGCGTGAGTGTTGTCGCGCACGTTAAAGATTCCTATCTTGCTTGGAACATCAAGGGTTTGGCAAAATTCCAAATTTCCAGGTAAAAAACTCGCTTGGCCAATGTTGTATCTTCGGGTAGAGCATTGGAAAAAATCAGATGTACGAAGAATCTTCTTAGTCAGTCGTTCCTTTGATATTTTATTTTGCGATAGTTCAACGTGTACACATTTCTAGCAGAAGGTATATTAAATTTCCAAACCATGAAGACAGTGGTAAAACAACTGAACACAGTATAGGCGAGATAGTTATATGACAATCTTTAAAAGGATAACTCCCTGCTATACATTGCCGTTTTCAAAACATTTCCATTTGCTAAAGTGTTAAAGCCGAAACACAAATGCCATTCGTAATTGTAACTAAGGTTGAATAATGGTAACGTAATCAATTTAAATTCGTCCTTCACTTCAATTAAATTCCCTGTCCCGGTAGCTAGGTTGAGAAGTTTGAGCATCAATAGAAAGGTTGGAGGTTCAAATCCTATCTATGATTTCATACTTTTTTCTTTAAACTAGCTCGAATAGAAGTGGCCATTTTATTATCAATCTTTAAATTTTTAAACTTAATTTTGGTTTTTAGTACCTCTGACCTCTCAAAAAATCCAAGGTGACCCCGTTGTGATTTGCGACCAATTGGTTGGGAACCATTTTACTGTAGTCATATTCTGCTGAGTTCAGTGTTCTAGATGCCCACGCTACAAGGAGATCTGATTTTTTCATGAGAGTACAGCCCATGTTGCAAAGTTCGATGCAAATTAAGCTTCCGGGAGATCTGAACGTTAAAGAATTTGTTTATTTAATCAAACTTTTTTTGCATGTGTTAAAAAAATTGGGAAATTCTTGGTTATGTTGAATTTTTACGCTTGTTCTTAAACATTGCGTTAGAGGTTTTGTTAACTCAGAAGTTTTTTTAATAATTTTTTATAATAAGCTATTAGTTTGAAAATTGATCTGTTCTGGTGTGTGAGGTATTAGGAAATTTTTTTAGTGGGGCCGAATTGCTTTTGGTTTTATCACATGTCGAAGAAATTCAACTCATTTACACAAAAAAATCTAATTTGTCTAACTCAATTACAAATCCTGATTTTGTGTCTGTATAGTTGCCATTCCATTACTATTAATATTATTAAAACAGTTAATCAAATACTTAAAACTCGTTGTCAACTGGCATACAATAAAATTTTTCAAAGAGAAATCGGAATACAAAACACAACACTTACTGTTAGTAAACTTTTTCAAAGTATTTTATTCTTCCGGTTGTTGCAGGTTCAAGGCTAGTGGTTGATATCAAACGCTTTTTTATTGTTTTTTTTGCATCTAATCCTAGCGACTGCGCCAAATCTATTTCCAATATTGAAAAAATAACTATTTTTGTAAATGATCTAGGCTGTGGGAATGTCAGGAAATGTGTAAGCTAGCTCAAAATAGGAACCACTGCAGGTAGGCATCTAACCAGTTCCAAGACGGAAACCTAATGACGAAAAAAATATTTGTACTTAAACCTGATGATTATTATAAACAACTACAAGTGTTAGTATTGCAATATTCTCAACAAATGTTGATTGCTCAAAAGAAGTAATTGGTAAACTATTAATTTGATAAATGTATAAGTGTTGGAGGATCTTGATAGCCGTCAGGTTGCTTAACCTTTACATACCACCAAATATCGGTGAAATAAGGTATATATTTAGAAAACAATAGAAGGGGAGCCAAGCTGTATATACCAAGAAAAAGCAGCTGCTATGTTTGAAGACAAGAAAGGTATAAACAAGGAAAAATTGTTGAAAGCATATGTGTCGAACACAGTACTGAACGGCTATGAAATGGTGACAGTTGGAGAAGCAGACAGGAAAAAGGTAAAAGCCTTTTGTAATGTGGTGCTTCAGATGTCTGATGCAGGCAGAGAGTGAAAGATGTAGGCTATGCGAATTTCAGGGTAATGTGTAGATTAGATCAGAATAGGAAACAATGGAGCTACGCATCTAACCAGTTCTAGGACTAAATACCTAATGATGATGAAATGATCTAGTACTACAATTGGTATTACTTTTACTACTACTTTGTTTGCGCATATTGGGTTATAATGTTCAGCGATGATTAACTAACTTCCACTTCAATTTTTTATTAATTAAAGGACTATAGAACATTAGGTTATCATAATTCACATAGATATGGTAATAATACCAATCATTATTAATAATATGATATTTCTGGCGCGTGAAAAAATCGTTGGCCTGTTAAATATCGAACTGCCCAGGAGGGGGTGGGAATCCCGTAACAAATTAAGAGTGCACTTGCGATTTACAGTAGTGCAGAAGTGGCTCTCTGTATAAACAGACACATAAAACACAAAATTCAAGGGGAATACTTAAAATTGTCAAGCTACATTATCATAAACGCTTATCCCAAAAGGGTTCTTTTGTACTTAATCAATAGCCACCAACTTGCCTTGTTCAGGGTACAATCTTCTGTAAAACAAATTTTCCTAGTGGATAATATTTCGGCTTTATAGTTCAATGGAGTTCCTTTTCGAACCAATCTGTATTCTAAAGAAAGCAAAAGGCACTTTCTTCTAACTGCTTCACCTAATTCTATTTCACCACAATAGGCTTAACATTATTCCGTAAACAGGTACAAACATATTTTGCATGACATGTATTTACACAGGTACTTTCTAAAGTAAGCTTTTCTTCTATTAATCATGTGATAAAATGCCCAACTACGTTTATTTTGTTAAAGCATCAAATATTCTATTCGCATTTCAATTCGTTTTTATGATAACAAACTCTGCACTATACAACTCGTATGGACGTTACCTAATTTCATCGATGCTTATCTTAGCAATCTTAATTGAAAACGCCATCAACAGAAAAATAGTTAAAAGAAGACTAACAGCTTGAATGTCAGCTTATATAAAGATTTTCAGTGAGCCAGGCTCGCGTTCACTTTGTAACTGGTAAATAATTGCAAATTATGTTGGTTTAAAACAAATCTTGTTAGGTGACTTTGGTTGTCGGGTCGTTGATTTTATTGGCGAATATCGCCACGTTAAAATCCCATTGTCTAATCTGTCGACGTCCCTATCAATGAATACCCTTAGAAATATTTAGATCACCGGCGCGAGAGTAATCAATTCCTTGTTTCGTCCACTGTTTAACTCTGGTCTCCTCATTTCTTCGAATTTCCTATTTATAATTACCCTTACACGTTCTTTCATCGGCTCGTGAATAATTAAATTTTTTTTTGTTTCTTTCCACTGTCTAGCTCTCATCTCATTTCACATTTGCTATGTCTTTGACGGGTATGTCATTGTTTTACGCTCATTTATGTTGAGTTAGATCGCGTAAAAATTGCGTGTTTATTGTTATCTCATGTCTTGAACGGTCTGTAAGTTATTACATGGAAAACATTTTACATTGTTTGCTATTATTATGTCTGGTAATACAGTCTGTAACATGATATTTGTGAATTCTACTTAGGTTATTTAAATATAATAACATATAACTAACATCTCTCGTGCTGTGGTGAAAATGTACAAATGTGCCGGGAATTGAAAACGAAATGTATTTTTATTATTTCCCCTCTCTAGTGTAGACAATTACCATATAATAGGGGTATGATGGCGCGACTTTATATGACGACCAATATACAAGCTTAAGCTGCTTACTACAAATTTGAGGTTACAATTAACTGTTTATGGTTGTAAAGTATAATAATTTGATATATTAATCTATGGACATTATGGAGTGAATCTTTGCAAAAACAAAGTCAACATCAACAAATAAACAAAATAAACATAAGGAAATAAAAGAGATTGCGTTTAGATTGTAGTTACATATATAAAACTACATACAACTATTTTGTGGTATAGGGACTTGTCTTTTGAAGCAATACCACGAAGATATAGTCCTAATTAAAATATTTATCATCAATAATTTGTAAACAAGGTAAGGCTTGTGCATAAGAGAACCAGTGCCGCCTTGGTATTTATTTAAACCTCATCGTGTAAAAGCTACCTTTAATAATTCGGTGTTTTAATGGCGGGTTTTGGGATAGTACTTGAAAACACTTAATGGAAATATTGTATAGTGAAACGTGTTACAGATAAAAATTCGATACATAACCTAAATGGCGCCATAAAAAGGTGAAGATATTTAACCAGACATCTTCACGGCTATTTTGAATGGGAGCCTGTGGCTGTCATATTTTGCTGCAGAACAACTCAGCGATAGTTGGAGAAGAATAAAGGAGCAGGAGAGAGTCCGCTTATGCAGACCCCGTACTTCAGGTTACCATTAAAAGTGTCCTGAAACTTGCACCAAACGCTCTATTTTTTTAACCAACGATCAGAGTACGAGCATTAGAAGCCAACCACACAATTTCCAACAGGAACTCACGTAAATGTTCAGAGAAAGGCGCACAATTTAGACTTAATCTAATAGTGTCGCTATATTCAAAAGTAAAATACCAAATTTGATACGGGTCAAAGTGATCTGTGTACATACAACGCGGTTGCTTACTAAACAAAATAGTTTGGTAGCTCAACGAAAGCGATTTCGTATACTGAAATTTACATCTTCATACAAACATCAGTATCCCTGACTATTTTAGACCTTCCGATAATGAAGGAAGTTTGTTTGGCTTGGATATAATATTTTCTAAACAATTTAACGATAATGGCTCTCTGCATTGCGACTGATGTTGAAATGTAATATAAAGGGTGGATATTATAATTTCATGCGCAATTACCACCTGCTACAAGATGGAACGAAGCAAGCACTTGGTTGCTGATGTATTAATTACAAGGATTGAGTTCAATTTTTGTTTTAATATTGTGCTTGCTTCGCGTTTACACAACTTTATTACTCTTACTTGCGGCTTGTACAAGGTAATATCACACTCTGGCATCTCTCTCATATACCTTATCCTTAATGTGCCACGTGAACCCTGTCTTGACATATTGCGTGGTACAGCTAAGTCCCCAGCTGATACGTGTTGGAGCTTCAGTGATGTTGTTACCTAAAGAAATAGCAATAGTAATAAATATAGAGCAACGTAAAGAATATCGGATGTTTGTAAAGTGCAATATAATTTTAGTGCGACCGAAGCACAATATGCTTTGAGCAAAGGGAAACTTTCTCCAACCCCAATAGCATAATGTATAAAACGCTAACAAGCTGTCCAAGGTTGAGACAACTCGCTTTTTAACTTAATCTTGCACACAAAATCATATTTTTACCCTTTACAAAAATATAACATCAACGATAAATATTCCACGGTCACGTCGCTTTTAGAGCATGCACCTTAGTATGAATTTAATCAATGGTAATATAAAGCATAATTAAATTATAAAATACCTGCAACTTTATAGCTTCTTACCTTAACAAATTATACTCTAAACGCAATTAATAGTTTATCCTTGCCACATCTGAACATAAAATACTTTATCTGCTAAACAGACACTTATTTCATTTGACATTAAATTGAGAGCTGGGTTCTCTATATATAAGAATAGAAAATTTGAAACTTTCTGTCACCAGTGAATTGCCTGACTGCGATGCTGCCAGCAATATGGATTACAACAGCTTCCAATATAATTTCATTGTATAAAACTCCGTTCTTTTATTTTTAATCGTAAAGAGTCTTTATAATTTGTTTTTTATAGAAAGTTCGATCCGTTCAAATTGATACTCCATTTGCTTTTCATCAAACTTACAGTATTTCATAGTGTATTAACCTCAATACTTATTTTTTTCAACACATAACAAACTCGTGCCAATAAACTTTACTGTTTCAACATGGTAATTACAATCTTAGCGTAGTTAGGTTTGTAGCACAAGCTAATTAGCTTAAAGATTAATAAAATCAAGCGAGAACAAAACCCAAATTTTGCTTTATTTATATCCGAAGAAATTTGATGTTACAAACATACATTTTTGTTGTATTCCAAATTTTACTTAGAATTGTTATTTGTAATATTTGCAATTAGCCATCGGTGTTTCAGGAATCTGCCAATTTCAATCAATCTGACTTATTGATAATCGAATATTAAACGTTTCTCCGAAATTATGTACACTCAATTATACAGTTTCTAATGCTTGTATTTATAAATTAATTAATTCTTTGAACTATACGATTAAATTTTGCTGTCATCTCTTCTTATAAAACTTTAAAACATTTTTATTTTACAGAACCCATATTTGAATACTTTTGACTTAGAATTATTTTTAGTCCCATAAATTTTCATTTTGGTGAAATATTTAATCTTATAATTATAAAGTAACCGGTATATTTTTGTCCCTCATAAACAACGTTTTGTTTTCGAAAAACTTCTAAGTACGATTAGTTTTGTGTTCAAGTTCAAATAAGGTTAAGCTAGAAATCGTGTAGTTTTCGATACAAAGCCACGCCTGATGTGGTTGGATCCAATACGCTACTCCGAGCTGCAACGTTCAAATTTATCAGTGGCTTCTTATCTGTCGTAGAAGGAGAATGTCTTTCCCGACCTCTAGCGTAGGCGATTGGAGAATCGCATTGAGTTTGCGTCCTCTTAAATTGTAGTTGTAGAAAGACCTGGGGTGATGTTAATCAATGGTTCGTATATTATTGTTTAAATATCCTGTTTAATCCTCCCGTTTTCTTGCAGTGCAGTTTTACGAAGTTATATGGAGTTATTTTAAGTTATATCCAATTACGTCAGATTAATTTAAACTATGAAATTTTATAATCTTTACGGCTAATAATGTAATAAATTTTTACAACTGGAAGGCACATTTAAAATATACTTAAACTGTAAATGATGGTTAGTTGTAAGAAAATTTCTACGATGGCACTTATGCGAAGGCGTATCTTGGTGGTGATATGAATAAAAAATTACTACGTCATCTTTTGAAGTGGTCATCAATGTCATTGGTTAGCACCGGCCTGAACACTCCTTCTACCCTCTTCATTAAAATCCGAGATTGATGCTTAGAGGCCCTAATGGGATACGACTGTTATTTGGTTCGTAAGTACTTCAAGGTCTGTCACATTTTATGACGTAACAAAACAGATGGTGAGTCTAGATAAGAAAAATCTATCTTGATGTCCAAGTCCAACGATTTTTACTTTTAAAGGTTATTCGAGTATAAAAATCTACTCTCTACTACGTAATCTAAAAATGTAAATAAAATTTTTTAAAGGCCCAGAATTTGACTAGGTGCGACTACAAAATTTAAAGATTATTTAAAATTGTACCGATAATATTTAAGTTATAATAAATGTGAACGGTTTTGTATTGGCACTTGTTGGTGGCGTCTTAGACGACGCGAGGTATTCATGAGTGAGAAATTATCAGTCATGGGGTTTTATCTAAAAGGTATTAAACCTAGCATGAAAATATCAATCTAATTTTAACCGTATTTACAGATCAGGTAGGTGTGTGAAGTTTGGATCCAGTACAGCTGCCGACGGGGGTATATCTTGTATATTCCTGTTGAGTTGTCTAGGGGCACAAGTAGCGGTCCCCTGTGATTTGAATATATGTGGTGTTTTCTTGCAAGTACAAGATTAAGTGTGTGAGCGTTTGGACTCTGAAGCGTTGGTGCACTAAGTGGTGTCCATTTTTTCAAATAATGCTTTCTCGTTAGAAATAATAATTTACAAAGTAGTGACGCTATGGCGTTATCCGTTAATACATACGCCCCCAGTCTTTTCAAATAACCGCAAAAATTAGAGTTCCAAGTTAATCCGGAAGATTCCAAAGGTCGTTATTTTAAACGCATTCTTTTACGTTTTTGAGAATTCTCGAATGTGGTGTTTTAATTCTCACAGCCATTGAATTTGTGCAAATGAGTTGTTCCAATTAGTAACTTCTAGAAAAGGTTTTATATTTTATTTTCGAGTGTTTGACTGGTATATTGAGAGGGCCGTATTTGTTACAACTTGTGTATTTTTATTAGAGCTATTGAACATGAAATTTTATAAAGGAATAAAGTATACGCAGGTGTATTTTACAAAGACTTTTAAAATGATGGTCTTTTAACAGCATTTATTTACAATGGTATACTTCGATAAATGTTAGGCCCAACACTTGGGAAAGCCCAACTTAATGCCGACTTAGGTACAGCAAATTGTATAAATGAGGATGCAGATATGAAATTACTATCTTACCTCATCTTTTTCCTTGTCTGGCTAGCACAACAGAAATCATACTGTGGAATTTACGAAATAAAATGAAACATAGAAATCTCAAGAAACGTGTATGCGTTAAGATACAATTTTCTTTTATACTCATTGTCCAAAGAATTCCTTACATTTATTAAACAATCTACAGCTTAAGCTTAGACAGACAACTTACTTATTAAAATAATCCGTACATATATCTTTGTTGACAATTATGGAACCCAAGTCTCTTCTCTGTGAGTTACAAAAATTGACTTTAATTTTGTTGTGGATAATTTACCTACTTTTATTAACCGGTCTGCTAGTATAATTGACCAATTACACCGGACAGAATATTTAGTAGAGGTTAAGATGCTTTGAACTCTGACCTCAAAATTCTCTGGAAGTTATCTCCTTTACAAATAATTGTTATCAAATCAAGAACTTATTCTACCTTAAGTGCTAACATAAAATTGTCCTTATAGGTTACAAAAAACAAGTTATACTTGCAGGTGTTATAGTCAAATAGCGCTTATCAAACTCTCACTTCCATCATAACTAACGGCATTAAATACTCCTTGGTTTCATTTCACATCTCCATTTGAAATGAAAATATTAGTTTGCAAAATACATTTTATTTTTAATCAAATAAAATCAGCCGTAGTTCTTGTATCAGGATTATTTAAGTCGAAGATTGCCTAATTTTCGAAGTATTTTACAAAATAATTATACTCATAATTATGCAAAATTCTGTGTTGCCTATTGCATGTCGTAAACTGAATTAAAAATTACTCGAACTTATATGTTCGATATTTTAAAACCAATTAAAGAATTTTACTCAAGACTTTCATGTTCGCTGTTGTAACAATGAATGACCTTGATTTAATTCACGTCCGTTTTTATATACAAAAATTCTAAGTACGTCATTTACTCCATTCTTTTCTAGATCTATTTCGAAGCGTTAGTCATCTTCAATGATGTAATATCTATGATGATGTCGCGTTTCAATGAGCTAATTAAGTCAACTTGTCTCAGTCGTAAAATTTTATGCCTATCGTAAAGCGTCGTCTATTCTTTTCTTATAGGCGCAGTCAATATTTCCTGTCTCCATTTCACTGTAATACATAAAGCTATTAAACTCGCTTATCTTATCTATTTTATGGCTTTTTGATAGGTGCAGGTTTCTTTGATTCGGAGTGTTTGTTCATTTACGGAAATAATTGGCTTTTAAAACATTTCTAGTAAAATTACATATTCTCTTATTACATAACTGAAAATTTCTAGAATTAATATGTTTTATTTAAAACTCTAAAGTGGTATGAGTTGAGTGTATTTTTGGTTCAAATGAAAATGCGTTGAACTGACAATATTTTACACAATTCGCCTTTCAGTAATGCGGTATATTACAGATGACATGACTATATCGAATTCACTCGACGGAAATAACGTAAATGTGCAAACCTTCTAAAATTACTACATTTTATTTTAATAGATTAAAACTCATAAAGTGTTATGTTAAACGATAATTAATACATTTTATCTACACACGAAAATTAATTTCATAATTAGTTAAAGCTTGCAATTGCATTCTTAATGATTGATTTGCATTCTAGCAGAGTATAGTATTTTTAGTATTTACAAAATAATTATTTTTGAAATGAACGATTTTCGTTCTTATGCTTTGTAAATGCAATAAAAAAAGGTTTATTTTTTTCTGGAAAATATTTATTTACAGAAGGTTTAAAGTTGGGTTTCTTATTTTATGTGCTAATTGAATACGCTTATATTTACACAGCGTAGAAAAATTATATATTGGAAGGTTTTAATTTTTCCCGTTTTTCTGGCCTTTTGTTTGGATTTCTTTATAGTATTTGGGTGTTCAACAACCTCGCGTGACTTCCCTCATTATCACATCCATTTATCATAATCATTAGGTCTTCAGGCCTGGAACTGGTTAGACGCGTACCCTGATTGCTTCCTATTCTGAGCTAACCTACTCATTTCCCTGAAATTTACAGAGTCTGCATCTTTCATTATCTGCGTGCATTAGTCTGATATAGCCTACCTTTGCTTGTAATTTAACCGCACTATTCCTATAAAATGCTTTGGAACGTATCCTACCCTTCAAATTTCTCATTTTTTTTGTTTTCCACATATTCTTTTAACAATTTTCTCTTTGTTTTTATGTTTCTTGTCTTCGAACATAGCCGCTTCTCTTTCTTGTTAGATGAAGTTCGGTTCTCCTTTTATTGTTTTACAAATATGTACCCTATTTCCCCGATATTCAGTAGTATGTGAAGGGAGTTAAGCAGCCTGCGGCTACCAAGAGCCTCCAACACTCATTCTTCAAATTAATAGTTTTCTAATATAAGCTTTTGAACAAGGTTTTTCGTCTTGAAACTGGTTGGACGCATACCTCCACTTATTTCTATTCTGATAGCCTACACAGTTCTCTGATATTTCCACAGTCTGGATACAGCTCGGTTCATCTTTTGTTGTGGTTTCTAATTATCTGTCTTATTTCACCAATATTCAGTAGTATGTGAAAGGGGTTAAGCAGCCCGAGGCTGCCAAAATCCACAACACTTAGATAATCGCCGAATTAATAGTTTTCCAATAAATTAATTAACTTTAGTTGAGAATATTGCAAAACCAATTATTTTTTCATCATTAGAATTTCCCTCTTGGAACTAATTGGACGCGTACCACCATTGATATGTATTCTGAGCTATTCTACACATTTCTCTGAAATTTCCACAGCCTACATCTTTTACTTCTGTGTGCAATAGTCCCACCCAGGTCTACCTCTACATCTCTTTTTTTCTATCTCTACTTCTAATATATTCCGCAGTATTCCCTCGTGCCTTAGTATGTGGCCTATCATCCTACCTCTCTTATTTTTATTGTTTTCCACATATTTCTTTCTTCCTTTGCCATTCCAATCTTTTTGAGTATTTCGAACATTTTTTTTTACTTTACATTATCGAATGCATTTTCCAGATACACAAACTCTATATACACGCTTTCCTCTTTTTCCATTGTTTTCTCCATTATCATCCAGAGAGCTAAAATAGCCTCCCGTGTTTCCCTGTTTCGCCTAAACCCAAATTGATGTTTTCCTAGTATTACCGTTTTTCCATTCGTCTTTGTACAATTCTAGTTAATATTTTTGACACGTGCGCTGTCAAGCTTATTGTTCGAAAATTTTCACATCTGTCCCCGCCTGTCTTTTTTCGTATAGTGACTATGATGTTACGTTTGAAATATTTGGGTATCTCGTCTGTCTCATACATGTATATTGCTATGACACTCTATCTTTAGAGTGGAAGCTAAAAGAATGCTGTGACAACGGTACAGTAATGAGAAATTTTAAATTATTATCGTTCTTTCTTTTCTTTTCTTTGCCTTGCTAGCTCAATAGAAATGTTTATTGTGGAATTCACCAAATGACATAAAACACAGCAATCTCAAGAAAACATCCATACATTCAAAAACATTTTTTTTTATACAAAACAATTTATAAAACAATTCACAGTTCCAGTTTATACAAAAAATAATTAATATTCTTACCTAATCTTTGCTAACAGATGCACAATCCTTTTTAATTAATAAGCGAATAATATACACATCCTTTACTTCCACGCTTGTAAGGGTGATTGACCAATAATCCTTGACATAATTTATTTTTAAAGTCAAAATACCTCGAACTTTGACCTCAAAGTTTGCAGTAAATTATCATTTCACAAATAATAAAATGAGAACTTATTCTAAATCTAAATTACAAAAATTCAATTATTTTTATCAATTAACAAATAAAGAATCAAAGTTTTATACTTGCGAAAAGTATCCTTTATAATAATTTCATTTCCATCGTGATTAACGGTTGTAAATACATCTAGATTCCATTTTTAAATTAACGTTAAAATTACAGTGCACAAGATTATCCATATTAACTAAAATCTCCATTTGAATATTATCAAAATTTTAATTAATTAACTCTGCGTAATCTACTGCATCAGGATTATCTATGTCGAAAATTGTTCGATTCTTGTAGTGTTTTACAAACTAATTATGTCTATATTTCTGCAGAGTTACGTTTTAAAAATTAATTCTTTACTCAAAGTTACATCTTAAATGTCAAAACTGTATGCATGTCGCATTCTTAATGAATGATTTTACTCAAAGTAAGATGTTCGACGAATTAATGAGTGAATCTTACATGGTCGATTTCGAAAATCGAAATGAATCCATGAATCTGGATTACTTCCGCTTATATACAAAATTATCTAACTACGTCATCGTTCTCCAAATCCTTCCGGGTAATGTAATATTCCCTAGAATACCTGCATTTAACAATACAATTAGCGTTAAACTACCGCGGCCGATATGATTTACTAGCATAGCAAGGCCTAGTCGATCCTAGTCTAATGCACGAAGTTCATGTGTTTTTTCATTTTTCTGATTGTGACACGGTACCTATAAATAATTCTTATCTATTTTTATTACGTGTGTAGATATTTTGTTGAACACGTTCCATTTACAGTAAAACAAGTCCTATTGCATTTATATTGCATAAGAAAGAAGCCCAATTAAGCATTCATTTATTAAATCCGTGTACAAATATTTATTGCTATTGGTAAAAAACCTTAAAACAAGTTTTCATTTACCGTAGAACGCGTTTTAAAAACTAAATGACTTCAATATCTTAAAAGCCAGGTTGTATAATGCATTAATTTATTGTGAAAGTAAGAAGATCTATAAATAGAGATTTATTGCGGACTGAAAAACGAGCCTCGTTCACTTTAAAATAAAAAAACTGTATTTTCCATAAAAATTGTTTATTTAAAACAATTGCGAGCTTTAATGCATCCTCGTTAAAATACCATTTTATGAGTCTATAATACAGCGTAGCTTTATTTTTAAGAAGTTAATTTCCGAACATTTCTAGAATAAGTTAAGTTAACAAAATCATTCCTTCAAGAATGTGTTCTAAAACCTATAAATTGAATGAATACACCCAATTCGTGGAACAGAATACTACCGGATAGGCTATAAAATAGATAAGAACTAGTTTAATAGCTCCCATTATATTACTGGAATCGTAAGAGAGATATAGAAAAGACTTGTTTTAATACATTAAGAAAGAATGCTAGACTTTTACTAGTCATAAATTTTAAAACTGCCAGCTTATTAAACAGATAAGAAGGCAGAACTGTATGTAATATTATATAATGTCGTAACTAATGCTTTAAGAATACGATAGAAAAAAATCGAAAGATGACGTATTGAGTCTGTTTTAGTATATAAAGGCGAAAGTAATTAGAGCGGGCAATTCATTCATCCGACATTAAAGAAGTAATTTCAAGAGTTCTAATTCATTCGATAGCATAGAAATTGGAAGATAAGTTATGAACCATAATTATTTTAAAAAGTATAATGACAACTAATCTTAAAAAATATTAATGCAAGTGCATAAACTAATTTTAATCTACCATTAGTAAATTTACTTTCTAAAACGTATACTTCGACGAATGGAAACTTAATTAATGAACCAGAAAGATGTAAATGCAGTTAATTCCAATGGAAACCGTATTTTAAAATAGTAATTATAGCGAAGACAGGTATCCAAAAAAAAGAATTTGAAGATACAAGCTGCAAGTATAAATTTGTTTTGAGGGATATTCAAGTATTATTAAGTTAAGATAGAATAAGTTTATAATTTTTATAAAAATTATTTGTCATTGACGTTTATCTTTAGCAATTTAGAGCTCAGAGCCCGAAGTGTCTTTATCTTTACATAATCTAGAGTCGTTAATCAACTACACCGGGAGAGAGAAACAGAAAGTGAGACGGGGTAATACACATACACTTAAACTATCCAATAAAACTGAAACTAAATTTTATACCTCATATATGAGATATTTTAGAATTCTGTAATTATTAACAAGCATTAGATAAAGATAATTTTTTGTGTAAGTAGTGATTATATATATATATATATATATATATATATATATATATATATATATATGTAATAGACAAGTTATTTGCAGTCAGCAATAAGGAATTTGTGCACAACAAAATAAAAAATAAGATGGATCTGTAAATTAACTCTGATGAAAATAATAAAAGCTTATTCACCTATACAAATCGAGCTAAAAGTTGCATAGCGATTAACAAAATGATAGCTTTATTATTTCACAAGGGGACGAAACATCCACTGACCTGTTTCAGCTTTCTTAAGCTTCGTGGAAACTAATTCGCTCTGAGAAAGCTTAAGAAAGCTGAAACCGGTTAGTCGATGTTTCTTTCCCTTGTGAAATACTAAAACTATTGTTTTGTTAATGGCTATGCAACTACTGGCTCGATTTGTATGGTGAAAAAGTTTTTATTATTTTCAAAAGAGTTTATTTACAGATACATCTAATTTTGTATATATGTATAATATATATAATATATAATATATATTTAATATAATATATTATATATATATATATATATATATATATATATATTGGGAGGCACTAAAGATGCTGTGGATTAAAGCGATAAAAATACTTGTTGCTGTGGATTTTAGACTGAAAATGCCCAACGTCTACGTTGAGAGCCGATAAAGGTGCTGTGGATTGAAGCGATAAAAAATGAACCCTAGATTGGGCGTCTATAAAAGGTGATGTGGGCTATAACCTGAAAATGCCCGACGTTGGGCGTCAATAAAAGTGATGTAAACTGTAGCTGGTGATAAATTAAAAGTGCTGAACTAATTACTTTGTTAGCTCAGTTTAAACGAAATTACAAAAATCAAACATCAAATCTTTAATGACATCAAATAATCTTTAACGAACAATGTTTCAAATAACAATAACCACATCCACATACAGATTTTCTTTAACAAACTATGTTATAAAAAAAATATTTACATACAAACATTATAATTTAAAGAAAGAGTCGAATATTGTCACAATATCTTAAATTTAAGATCAAAAATTTTATAATTACTGTATAATCAGTCGATTAACTAAAAAAGTCCAAAAAAGTCTTTCTTTCTAATTAGTATTTCCATTCACAAATCCTTTCTTATCTAAGTCATTACAAACATTACAAACTTTTAGAAATTAAGATGAATAATTTTTAATAATCCCTTTTAAATGGAATTTAAATGTAGCTGATCAGTTATGTTCAATAAATCTTTTTATAATGGCTAAACTTACCGAAATTTGACCAACCCAAACTTGAATTATTCACTTGCACAAAAACATCTATATCAAAATCTTACATAATTTAACCTAAATTATAAAAAGAATATCTTTTTAAAGATTTTAAGAACAACGAAATTCTTGTTTTACCGTTAAATAATGCTGATTATCCTTTTCATATCGAAAACTTGTATTCAAGTCTATTAAATATTATTAACTTCATATACGCTATTCAAATCCATATACCCATATCGTTCTATTCTTCTAAATTAATTTACCCTCAAATGCATTTTAAAAATTTACATACAACATTCAAATTAAAATACATCCCGCTGGAATTTATTACCGATCATCTTTTTAAAAACCAGTTCAAGTATCTACTTTTAGTGGTAATACTTTCAAAGTCGTTTATATTACGTGCTACCTTTCAAATAATTATTTAACACTGGTCATCAACCCGACTCATTTTTAATCTACTTACTGACTTCTTTAACGGGTCGCAGTAAAACGCTGAATCCTGATATGTCTTCTTTAATCGGTTAGATAGTATCAAATCTTTCTACGTCATAAAATCTTGAAACTTCTGATAACCTATAGTTGTTACTCCGATTTCATTCGCGTGACTAATGTAATTTTTACAAAAAGTGACATTATTAATTAATAGATCTTACACGATTATCTGTTATCTTGAATACTTATAGTTGTCGTTTGCTCATTTTTTACAGTTATCGTGATTTATCACTTTTGCTACTTTTTTATTTCATATTACAGTTTCTAATTGGATTGTCCATTCACTTTTCATGGAACATTTTCGAATTCAACAAATTATGTTGTTACTTTGAAGTAAAAGTATATTTTCTTTTGTTTGAAGATTAAAAGGCAAAACGCAATTAAATATTGTATACGCACACTTTTCAACACTTTTATGGTGTTTATAAAATAAACTGAAACCTTAATATTATGTCCATAGTTTCCCTGCTAATCGAAATACTTTTAGAACGCGTTTTGAATGAATTTTTGCAATCGAGTACTTTTCTGATTGCAAATTTATGAATAAGGACCATTTTCGAACCCGAATTTTTTTACTCGAGAAATATTTACAGGTACGATTAAGATACGTAATGCAAATTAAGCGTGTTAAATCACGGATTTATGCATCCAGAATGTAACATACTGAGTGTTCTCTGAATACTGAGTGTTTCTACTCTGAAATTGAGTATTTACAAAAATTTCTTTATTTTAAATACTTAAAGAATGGGCTTTTGCGGCAAGCTTATTTTTTGACACATAGACATGTAGAAGGTACTGTAGTGCTTCGCACGTGTAATCGATTTCACATGAATTTGCAAGCAATATTATTTAAATAATTTACAAAGTGAGTATGCAAATTATTTAAACTAGTCTCACCTTTAGCCCTTCTAAATAATTAAATTATGGTAAGCCAATTACTGAATCTTTGATTATGGCGTTTGGCACGCTAGAATACCAATGGTGTTATTCGTCTTTTCTTAGTACAAATAAACCGGAATTGTAGTGGCTATAGGACTATAGAACATTAGGTTATCATAATTCACATAGATATGGTAATAATACCAATCATTATTAATAATATGATATTTCTGGCGCGTGAAAAAATCGTTGGCCTGTTAAATATCGAACTGCCCAGGAGGGGGTGGGAATCCCGTAACAAATTAAGAGTGCACTTGCGATTTACAGTAGTGCAGAAGTGGCTCTCTGTATAAACAGACACATAAAACACAAAATTCAAGGGGAATACTTAAAATTGTCAAGCTACATTATCATAAACGCTTATCCCAAAAGGGTTCTTTTGTACTTAATCAATAGCCACCAACTTGCCTTGTTCAGGGTACAATCTTCTGTAAAACAAATTTTCCTAGTGGATAATATTTCGGCTTTATAGTTCAATGGAGTTCCTTTTCGAACCAATCTGTATTCTAAAGAAAGCAAAAAGGCACTTTCTTCTAACTGCTTCACCTAATTCTATTTCACCACAATAGGCTTAACATTATTCCCGTAAACAGGTACAAACATATTTTGCATGACATGTATTTACACAGGTACTTTCTAAAGTAAGCTTTTCTTCTATTAATCATGTGATAAAATGCCCAACTACGTTTATTTTGTTAAAGCATCAAATATTCTATTCGCATTTCAATTCGTTTTTATGATAACAAACTCTGCACTATACAACTCGTATGGACGTTACCTAATTTCATCGATGCTTATCTTAGCAATCTTAATTGAAAAACGCCATCAACAGAAAAATAGTTAAAAGAAGACTAACAGCTTGAATGTCAGCTTATATAAAGATTTTCAGTGAGCCAGGCTCGCGTTCACTTTGTAACTGGTAAATAATTGCAAATTATGTTGGTTTAAAACAAATCTTGTTAGGTGACTTTGGTTGTCGGGTCGTTGATTTTATTGGCGAATATCGCCACGTTAAAATCCCATTGTCTAATCTGTCGACGTCCCTATCAAAGAATACCCTTAGAAATATTTAGATCACCGGCGCGAGAGTAATCAATTCCTTGTTTCGTCCACTGTTTAACTCTGGTCTCCTCATTTCTTCGAATTTCCTATTTATAATTACCCTTACACGTTCTTTCATCGGCTCGTGAATAATTAAATTTTTTTTTGTTTCTTTCCACTGTCTAGCTCTCATCTCATTTCACATTTGCTATGTCTTTGACGGGTATGTCATTGTTTTACGCTCATTTATGTTGAGTTAGATCGCGTAAAAATTGCGTGTTTATTGTTATCTCATGTCTTGAACGGTCTGTAAGTTATTACATGGAAAACATTTTACATTGTTTGCTATTATTATGTCTGGTAATACAGTCTGTAACATGATATTTGTAAATTCTACTTAGGTTATTTAAATATAATAACATATAACTAACATCTCTCGTGCTGTGGTGAAAATGTACAAATGTGCCGGGAATTGAAAACGAAATGTATTTTATTATTTCCCTCTCTAGTGTAGACAATTACCATATAATAGGGGTATGATGGCGCGACTTTATATGACGACCAATATACAAGCTTAAGCTGCTTACTACAAATTTGAGGTTACAATTAACTGTTTATGGTTGTAAAGTATAATAATTTGATATATTAATCTATGGACATTATGGAGTGAATCTTTGCAAAAACAAAGTCAACATCAACAAATAAACAAAATAAACATAAGGAAATAAAAGAGATTGCGTTTAGATTGTAGTTACATATATAAAACTACATACAACTATTTTGTGGTATAGGGACTTGTCTTTTGAAGCAATACCACGAAGATATAGTCCTAATTAAAATATTTATCATCAATAATTTGTAAACAAGGTAAGGCTTGTGCATAAGAGAACCAGTGCCGCCTTGGTATTTATTTAAACCTCATCGTGTAAAAGCTACCTTTAATAATTCGGTGTTTTAATGGCGGGTTTTGGGATAGTACTTGAAAACACTTAATGGAAATATTGTATAGTGAAACGTGTTACAGATAAAAATTCGATACATAACCTAAATGGCGCCATAAAAAGGTGAAGATATTTAACCAGACATCTTCACGGCTATTTTGAATGGGAGCCTGTGGCTGTCATATTTTGCTGCAGAACAACTCAGCGATAGTTGGAGAAGAATAAAGGAGCAGGAGAGAGTCCGCTTATGCAGACCCCGTACTTCAGGTTACCATTAAAAAGTGTCCTGAAACTTGCACCAAACGCTCTATTTTTTTAACCAACGATCAGAGTACGAGCATTAGAAGCCAACCACACAATTTCCAACAGGAACTCACGTAAATGTTCAGAGAAAGGCGCACAATTTAGACTTAATCTAATAGTGTCGCTATATTCAAAAGTAAAATACCAAATTTGATACGGGTCAAAGTGATCTGTGTACATACAACGCGGTTGCTTACTAAACAAAATAGTTTGGTAGCTCAACGAAAGCGATTTCGTATACTGAAATTTACATCTTCATACAAACATCAGTATCCCTGACTATTTTAGACCTTCCGATAATGAAGGAAGTTTGTTTGGCTTGGATATAATATTTTCTAAACAATTTAACGATAATGGCTCTCTGCATTGCGACTGATGTTGAAATGTAATATAAAGGGTGGATATTATAATTTCATGCGCAATTACCACCTGCTACAAGATGGAACGAAGCAAGCACTTGGTTGCTGATGTATTAATTCCAAGGATTGAGTTCAATTTTTGTTTTAATATTGTGCTTGCTTCGCGTTTACACAACTTTATTACTCTTACTTGCGGCTTGTACAAGGTAATATCACACTCTGGCATCTCTCTCATATACCTTATCCTTAATGTGCCACGTGAACCCTGTCTTGACATATTGCGTGGTACAGCTAAGTCCCCAGCTGATACGTGTTGGAGCTTCAGTGATGTTGTTACCTAAAGAAATAGCAATAGTAATAAATATAGAGCAACGTAAAGAATATCGGATGTTTGTAAAGTGCAATATAATTTTAGTGCGACCGAAGCACAATATGCTTTGAGCAAAGGGAAACTTTCTCCAACCCCAATAGCATAATGTATAAAACGCTAACAAGCTGTCCAAGGTTGAGACAACTCGCTTTTTAACTTAATCTTGCACACAAAATCATATTTTTACCCTTTACAAAAATATAACATCAACGATAAATATTCCACGGTCACGTCGCTTTTAGAGCATGCACCTTAGTATGAATTTAATCAATGGTAATATAAAGCATAATTAAATTATAAAATACCTGCAACTTTATAGCTTCTTACCTTAACAAATTATACTCTAAACGCAATTAATAGTTTATCCTTGCCACATCTGAACATAAAATACTTTATCTGCTAAACAGACACTTATTTCATTTGACATTAAATTGAGAGCTGGGTTCTCTATATATAAGAATAGAAATTTGAAACTTTCTGTCACCAGTGAATTGCCTGACTGCGATGCTGCCAGCAATATGGATTACAACAGCTTCCAATATAATTTCATTGTATAAAACTCCGTTCTTTTATTTTTTAATCGTAAAGAGTCTTTATAATTTGTTTTTTATAGAAAGTTCGATCCGTTCAAATTGATACTCCATTTGCTTTTCATCAAACTTACAGTATTTCATAGTGTATTAACCTCAATACTTATTTTTTTCAACACATAACAAACTCGTGCCAATAAACTTTACTGTTTCAACATGGTAATTACAATCTTAGCGTAGTTAGGTTTGTAGCACAAGCTAATTAGCTTAAAGATTAATAAAATCAAGCGAGAACAAAACCCAAATTTTGCTTTATTTATATCCGAAGAAATTTGATGTTACAAACATACATTTTTGTTGTATTCCAAATTTTACTTAGAATTGTTATTTGTAATATTTGCAATTAGCCATCGGTGTTTCAGGAATCTGCCAATTTCAATCAATCTGACTTATTGATAATCGAATATTAAACGTTTCTCCGAAATTATGTACACTCAATTATACAGTTTCTAACGCTTGTATTTATAAATTAATTAATTCTTTGAACTATACGATTAAATTTTGCTGTCATCTCTTCTTATAAAACTTTAAAGCATGTTCATTTTCCAGAACCTATATTTGAATACTTATGACTTAGAATAATTTTTATTCCCATACATTTTCGTTTAAGTAAAATATTTAGTCCTATAATTATAAAGTAACCGGTATAGTTTTGTCCCTCATAAACAAAGTTTCGTTTTCGAAAAACTTCTAAGTACGATTAGTTTTGTATTTAAGTTCAAATAAGGTTAGGCTAAAAATCGTGTAGTTTTCGATACAAGGTCACGCCTGATGTGGTTAGTTTTAATACGCGACTCCGAGCTGCAACGTTCAAACTTGCCAGTCGCTTCTTATCTGTCGTAGAACCAGGATGCCTTTCCCTACTTCTAGGGCAGGCGATTAGAGAATCGCATTGAGTTTGAGACCTCCTAAATTGTAGTTGTAGAAAGACCTGGGGCGATGTTAATCAATGGTTCGTATATTATTATATAAATATCCTGTCTAATTCTCTCGTTTTCTTGCAGCGCAGTTATACAAAGTTAAATGCAGTTATTTTAAGTTATATCCAATTACATCAAATTAATTTAAACTATGAAATTTTATAATCTTTACGGCTAATAATGTAATAAATTTTTATAACTGGAAGGCACATTTAAAATATACTTTAACTGTAAATGATGGTTTGTTGTAAGGAAATTGTTACGATGGCACTTATGCGAAGGCGTAACTTGGTGGTGATTTGGATAAGAAATTACTACCTCATCTTTTGAAGTGGTCATCAATGTCATTGGTTAGCACCGGCCTGAACACCCGTTCTACCCTCTTCGTTAAAATCCGAGATTGATGCTTAGAGGCCCTAATGAGATACGGTTGTTATTTGGTTCGTAAATACTTCAAGGTCTGCCACATTTTATGACGTAGCAAGACAGATGGTGGGTCTAGATATTAAAAATCTCCCTTGCTGTCCAAGTCCAACGATTATTATTTTTGAAGGTTATTCGAGTATAAAAACTTCATTTTTAAATAAGAGTAGTTTAATCAGAGATTCAACGTGTTAGACTAAAGGGTTGAATAAATTTTCAGTAGAAATTAAATAAACATTTAATTTGATTTCATTGCTTACGTCAATTTTATGTATCATATTAATATAAAGCCAAATTCTTGTGTAAATCGAAGACATCAAATCTGCTCTCTACGATATAATCTAAAAATGTAAATAAAATTTTTTAAAGGCCCAAAATTTAACTAGGGGCGACTACAAAATTTAAAGATTAACCAAAATTGTACCGATAATATTTCAGTTATAATAAATGTGAATTGTTTTGTATTGGCACTTGTTGGCGGCGTCCTGAACGACGCGAGGTATTTATGAGTGAGAAATTATGTCATGGGGTTTTATCTAAAAAATATTGAACTTAGCATAAAAATAGGAATCCAATTTTAACAGTCTTTACAAATCAGGTAGGTGTGTAAAGTTTGGGCCCAGTACAGCTGCGGACGCTGGTGTATCTTTCGTATTCCTATTGAGTTGTCTAGGGCACAAGTAGCGGTCACCTGTGATTTAAATATATGTGGCCTTTTCTTGCAGGTACTAGGTTATGTATGTGACAACAGAGCCTTTGGGCTCAGAAGCGTTAGTACACTAACTGGTTTTTACTTTCATACCCCTCCCCCTCGAGAGTCTTTTCAAAGCTAGTCCGAAAGATTCCAATGATCGTTATTTTAAACGGATTATTTTACAGGTTTCTCGTGGTCTTTTTGAATATAGAGGTAAGTTGTATTTTCCTTGGCAACCACCTCGGGTCCAGCGTTTTGACTTGAAATTTTTAGTTTTTCTTAATTTAAAATTATTATAATTACCGTCGAACAAATTATAGTAACGGTACACGTTATAACTTTAATGAGAATTCTCAAATGTGGTGTTTTAATTCTTTCAGCCTATGAATTTGTGCAAATGAGTTGTTCCAATTAGTGACTTCTAGGAAAGCTTTTATATATTATTTTCGAGTGTTTGACTGGAATGTTGAGAGGACCGTATTTGTTACAACTTGTGTATATTTATTAGAGCTATTGAACATGAAATTTTACAAAACAATAAAATATACGGAGGTTTATTTTACAAAGACTTTTAAGATGATGGCCTTTTAACAGCATTTACTTACAATGGTATACTTCGATGAGTGTTAGGCCTAAAACTTGGGAAAGCCCAAATTAATGCTGACTTAGGTACAGCAAATTGTATAAATGAGGATGCAGATATGAAATTACTATCTTACCTCATCCTTTTCCTTGTCTGTCTAACACAACAGAAATCATACTGTGTAATTTACGAAATAAAATGAAACACAAAAATCTCAAGAAACATGTGTGCGTTAAGAAACCATTTTCTTTTATACACATTGTCCAAAGAATCTCTTACATTTATTAAACAATCTGCAACTTAAGCTTAGACAGACAACTTACTTATTAAAATAATCCGTACATATATCTTTGTTGACAATTATGAAACCCAAGTCTCTTCTCTGTAAGTTACAAAAATTTAATTTAATTTTGTTGTGGATAATTTACCTACTTTTATTAACCGGTTTGCTAGTATAATTGGCCAATTACACCAGAGAGAATGTTTAGTAAAGGTCAAGATGCTTCAAACACTGACCTCAAAAACTTCTGGAAATTATCCCCTTTACAAACAATTTTCATCAAATTAAGAACTTATTCTACCTTAAGTGCTAACATTAAATGATCCTTATAGGTTACAAAAAACAAGTTATACTTGCTGGTGTTATTGCCAAATAGCGATTATCAAACTCTCATTTCCATCATAATTAACGGTTTCATTTCACATCTCCATTTAAAATGAAAATATTAGTTTGCAGAGTGCATTTTATTTTTATCAATTAAAATCAGCCGTAGTTCTTGTATCAGGATTATTTAAGTCAAAGATTGCTTAATTTTCAAAGTATTTTACAAAATAATTATACTCATAATTATGCAAAGTTCTGTGTTGCCTATTGCATGTCGTAAAATGAATTATAAATTATTCGAATTTACACGTTTGATATTTTAAAAACAATTAAAAAATTTTACTCAAAACTTTCATATTCGATTTCGTAACAACGAATGGCCTTGATTTAATTCACTTCCGTCTTTATATACAAAAATTCTAAGTACGCCATTTACTACATTCAGTTTTAGATCTATTTCAAAGCATGAGGCATCCTCAATAATGTAATATTTATGAGGATGTTGCGTTTCAATGAGCTAATTAAGTATAATTGTCTTGGTCTCAAAATTTTATGTCTATCGTAAAGCGTCGTCTGTTCTTTTCTTATAAACGCAGTCAATATTTCCTACCTCCATCTCTCTGTAATACGTAAAGCTATTAAACTCGCTTATTTTATCTATTTTATGGCTTTTTGACAGGTACGAGTTTCTTTGATTCGGAGTGTTTGTTCATTTACGGGAAAGAATTGGCTTTTAAAACATTTCTAGTAAAATTACGTCTTCTCTTATTACATAACTGAAAATTTCTAGAATTTATACGTTTTATTTAAAACTCTAAAGTGGTATGGGTTGAGTATTTTTGGTTTAAATAGAAATGCATTAAACTGACAATATTTTATGTAATTCACCTTTCAGTAATGCGGTGTATTACAGATGACATAACTAAATCAAATTTTCTTGACGGAAATAACGTATATGTGCAAACCTTCTGAATTACTAGGTTTTATTTTAAAAGATTAAAACTCATAAAGTGTTATGTTTAACGATAATGAGTACATTTTATCAACACACGGAAATTAATTACATAATTAATTAAAGCTCGCAATTGCATTCTTAATGATAGATTTGCATTCTAACGGGGTAGTTCTCAGTGTCGCATATCTTAACGTATATAGAATAAATCTAAGTCATTTTTAGTATTTACAAAATAGATATTTATGAAATGAATGGCTTTCGTTCTTGTGCTTTGTAAATGCAATAAGAAAAGATTTATTTCTTCTAGAAAATATTTATTTACACAATGTTTAAAATTGGGTGTCTTTCACAGCATAGAAAAATTAGATATTAGAAAGTTTTAATTTTTCCCGTTTATCTGAATTTTTGGTTGGGTTTTTTCATAGACTTGGTTGTTCAACGACCTCTCGTAACTTCCCTCATTATCACATCTATTTATCATTATCATTAGGTCTCAGTCCTGGAACTGGTTAGACGCGTACCCTTATTTTTTCCTATTCTATGCTAACTTACACATTTCCCTAAAATTTCCACCGTCTGCACCTATCACTATCTGCGTGCATTAGTCTGATATAAGCCTACCTCTACCTCTTTTTCTCCTATCTCTGGTTGTAATATAATCCGCGCTATTCCACAAAAATGCTTTGCAACGCTTCCTGCCCTTCTATTTCCTCTTTTTTTTTGTTTTCCACATATGCTTTCAACAATTTTCTTTTTGCTTTTATGTTTGTTGTCTCCGAACACAGCCGCTGCTCTCTCTTGCTAGATGAAGTTTTGTTCTCTTTTTATTGTTTTAGAACCCTATTTCCCCGATATTCAGTGGTACGTGAAGGAGGTTAAGCAGCCTGCGGCTACCAAGGACCTCCAACACTCATTTTTCAAATTAATAGTTTTCCAAAATATCCTTTTGAACGAGGTTTTTCGCCTTGAAATTGGTTGGACGCGTACCTCTATTTATTTCTATTCTGAGCTAGCCTACACAGTTGCCTGATATTTCCACAGTCTAGATACAGCTCGGTTCCTCTTCTGTTGTTTTCTAATTATATGTTCTATTTTACTAATATTCAGTAGTATGTGAAAGGGGCTAAGCAGCCTGTGGCTGCCAAGATCCACAACACTTAGATATTCGCCGAATTAATAGTTGTCCAGGAAATTAATTAACGTTAGTTGAGAATATTGCAAAACCAATACCTGTAGTTGCTTATAATAATCATCAGGTTTAAGTACAATTATTTTTTTCATCATTAGGATTTCCCTCTTGGAACTGATTGGACGCGCATCTCTATTGATATCTATTCTGAGCTAGTCTACACATTTCCCTGAAATTTCCACAGCCTACATCTTTCACTTCTGTGTGCAATAGTTCAACCTAGGTCTACCTCTACCTCTCTTTTTTCTTATCTCTACTTCTAATATATTCCGCAGTATTCCCTCATGCCTTAGTATGTGGCCTATCATCCTACCTCTCCTATTTTTATTGTTTTCCACATATTTCTTTCTTCCTTTGCCATTCCAATCTTTTTGAGTATTTCGAACATTTTTTTTCCACTTTATATTATCGAATGCATTTTCCAGATATACTAGCCCTATATACACGCTTTCCCTTTTTTCTATTGTTTTCTTCATTATCACCCAGAGAGCTAAAATAGCCTCCCGTGTTTCCCTGTTTTGCCTAAACACAAATTGATGTTTTCCTAGTATTTCCGTTTTTCTATTCGTCTTTGTACAATTCTAATTAATTTTTTTGACACGTGTGTTGTCAAACTTATTCTTCGAAAATTTTCACATCTATCTGCACCTGTCTTTTTTGGTATAGTGACTGTGATGTTACGTTTGAAATCTTTGGGTATCTTGTCTGTCTCATACATATATATTGCTGTGACACTTCTTTTACAGTAGAAGCTAAAAGAGTGCTGTAACAACGGTACAGTAATGAGAAATTTGAAATTATTATCGTACCTTTCTTTTCTTTTTTTGCTTTGCTAGCTCAATGGAAATGCTTATTGTGGAATTTACTAAATGAAATAAAACATTCAAAAACATTTTTTTTCATACAAAACAGTTTATAAAGCAATTCACAGTTCCAGTTTATACAGAAAATAATTAATATTCTTACCTAATCTTTGCTAACAGATGCACAATCCTTTTTAATTAATAAGCGAATAATATACACGTCCTTTACTTCCACGCTTGTAAGGGTGATTGACCAATAATCCTTGACATAATTTATTTTTAAAGTCAAAATACCTCGAACTTTGACCTCAAAGTTTGAAGTAAATTATCATTTCACAAATAATAAAATGAGAACTTATTCTAAATCTAAATTACAAAAATTCAATTATTTTTATCAATTAACAAATAAAGAATCAAAGTTTTATACTTGCGAAAAGTATCCTTTATAATAATTTCATTTCCATCGTGATTAACGGTATTAAATACTTCTAGATTCCATTTTTAAATTAACGTTAAAATTACAGTGCACAAGATTATCCATATTAACTAAAATCTCCATTTGAATATTATCAAAATGCATGTTAGTTTTAATTAATTAACTCGGCGTAATCTATTGCATCAGGATTATCTATGTCGAAAATTGTTCGATTCTTGTAGTGTTTTACAAACTAATTATGTCTATATTTCTGCAGAGTTACGTTTTAAAAATTAATTCTTTACTCAAAGTTACATCTTAAATGTAAAACTGTATGCATGTCGCATTCTTAATGAATGATTTTACTCAAAGTAAGATGTTCGACGAATTAATGAGTTAATCTTACATAGTCGATTTCGAAAATTGAAATGAATCCATAAATCTGGATTACTTCCGCTTATATACAAAATTATCTAACTACGTCATCGTTCTCCAAATCCTTCCGGGTAATGTAATATTCCCTAGAATACCTGCATTTAACAATACAATCAGCGTTAAACTACCGCGGCCGATATGATTTACTAGCATAGCAAGGCCTAGTCGATCCTAGTCTAATGCACGAAGTTCATGTGTTTTTTCCTTTTTCTGATTGTGACACGGAACCTATAAATAATTCTTATCTATTTTTATTACGTGTGTAGATATTTTGTTGAATACGTTCTATTTACAGTAAAACAAGTCATATTGCATTTATATTGCATAAGAACGAAGCTCAATCAAGCATTCATTCATTAAATCCGTGTACAAATATTTATTCCTATTGGTAAAAAACTTTAAAACAAGTTTTCATTTACCGTAGAACGCGTTTTAAAAACTAAATGACTTTAATATCTTAAAATCAAGGTTGCATAATGCATTAATTTATTGTGAAAATAGGAAGCTCCATATATAGAGATTTATTGCGGACTGAAAAACGAGCCTCGTTCACTTTAAAATAAAAAAACTGTATTTTCCATAAAAATTGTTTATTTAAAACAATTGCGAGCTTTAATGCATCCTCGTTAAAATACCATTTTATGAGTCTATAATACAGCGTAGCTTTATTTTTAAGAAGTTAATTTCCGAACATTTCTAGAATAAGTTAAGTTAACAAAATCATTCCTTCAAGAATGTGTTCTAAAACCTATAAATTGAATGAATACACCCAATTCGTGGAACAGAATACTACCGGATAGGCTATAAAATAGATAAGAACTAGTTTAATAGCTCCCATTATATTACTGGAATCGTAAGAGAGATATAGAAAAGACTTGTTTTAATACATTAAGAAAGAATGCTAGACTTTTACTAGTCATAAATTTTAAAACTGCCAGCTTATTAAACAGATAAGAAGGCAGAACTGTATGTAATATTATATAATGTCGTAACTAATGCTTTAAGAATACGATAGAAAAAAATCGAAAGATGACGTATTGAGTCTGTTTTAGTATATAAAGGCGAAAGTAATTAGGGAGCGGGCAATTCATTCATCCGACATTAAAGAAGTAATTTCAAGAGTTCTAATTCATTCGATAGCATAGAAATTGGAAGATAAGTTATGAACCATAATTATTTTAAAAAGTATAATGACAACTAATCTTAAAAAATATTAATGCAAGTGCATAAACTAATTTTAATCTACCATTAGTAAATTTACTTTCTAAAACGTATACTTCGACGAATGGAAACTTAATTAATGAACCAGAAAGATGTAAATGCAGTTAATTCCAATGGAAACCGTATTTTAAAATAGTAATTATAGCGAAGACAGGTATCCAAAAAAGAATTTGAAGATACAAGCTGCAAGTATAAATTTGTTTTGAGGGATATTCAAGTATTATTAAGTTAAGATAGAATAAGTTTATAATTTTTATAAAAATTATTTGTCATTGACGTTTATCTTTAGCAATTTAGAGCTCAGAGCCCGAAGTGTCTTTATCTTTACATAATCTAGAGTCGTTAATCAACTACGCCGGGAGAGAGAAACAGAGAGTGAGACGGGTAATACACATACACTTAAACTATCCAATAAAACTGAAACTAAATTTTATACCTCATATATGAGATATTTTAGAATTCTGTAATTATTAACAAGCATTAGATAAAGATAATTTTTGTGTAAGTAGTGATTATATATATATATATATAATATATATATATATATATATATATATATATATATATATATGTAATAGACAAGTTATTTGCAGTCAGCAATAAGGAATTTGTGCACAACAAAATAAAAATAAGATGGATCTGTAAATTAACTCTGATGAAAATAATAAAAGCTTATTCACCTATACAAATCGAGCTAAAAGTTGCATAGCGATTAACAAAATGATAGCTTTATTATTTCACAAGGGGACGAAACATCCACTGACCTGTTTCAGCTTTCTTAAGCTTCGTGGAAACTAATTCGCTCTGAGAAAGCTTAAGAAAGCTGAAACCGGTTAGTCGATGTTTCTTTCCCTTGTGAAATACTAAAACTATTGTTTTGTTAATGGCTATGCAACTACTGGCTCGATTTGTATGGTGAAAAAGTTTTTATTATTTTCAAAAGAGTTTATTTACAGATACATCTAATTTTGTATATATGTATAATATATATAATATATAATATATATTTAATATAATATATTATATATATATATATATATATATATATATATATATATTGGGAGGCACTAAAGATGCTGTGGATTAAAGCGATAAAAATACTTGTTGCTGTGGATTTTAGACTGAAAATGCCCAACGTCTACGTTGAGAGCCGATAAAGGTGCTGTGGATTGAAGCGATAAAAAATGAACCCTAGATTGGGCGTCTATAAAAGATGATGTGGGCTATAACCTGAAAATGCCCGACGTTGGGCGTCAATAAAAGTGATGTAAACTGTAGCTGGTGATAAATTAAAAGTGCTGAACTAATTACTTTGTTAGCTCAGTTTAAACGAAATTACAAAAATCAAACATCAAATCTTTAATGACATCAAATAATCTTTAACGAACAATGTTTCAAATAACAATAACCACATCCACATACAGATTTTCTTTAACAAACTATGTTATAAAAAAAATATTTACATACAAACATTAAAATTTAAAGAAAGAGTCGAATATTGTCACAATATCTTAAATTTAAGATCAAAAATTTTATAATTACTGTATAATCAGTCGATTAACTAAAAAAGTCCAAAAAAGTCTTTCTTTCTAATTAGTATTTCCATTCACAAATCCTTTCTTATCTAAGTCATTACAAACATTACAAACTTTTAGAAATTAAGATGAATAATTTTTAATAATCCCTTTTAAATGGAATTTAAATGTAGCTGATCAGTTATGTTCAATAAATCTTTTTATAATGGCTAAACTTACCGAAATTTGACCAACCCAAACTTGAATTATTCACTTGCACAAAAACATCTATATCAAAATCTTACATAATTTAACCTAAATTATAAAAAGAATATCTTTTTAAAGATTTTAAGAACAACGAAATTCTTGTTTTACCGTTAAATAATGCTGATTATCCTTTTCATATCGAAAACTTGTATTCAAGTCTATTAAATATTATTAACTTCATATACGCTATTCAAATCCATATACCCATATCGTTCTATTCTTCTAAATTAATTTACCCTCAAATGCATTTTAAAAATTTACATACAACATTCAAATTAAAATACATCCCGCTGGAATTTATTACCGATTCTTTTTGAAAATCAGTTCAAGTATCTACTTTTAGTGGTAATACTTTCAAAGTCGTTTGTATTACGTGCTACTTTTCAAATAATTATTTAACACTGATCATCAACCCGACTCATTTTTTATCTACTTACTGACTTCTTTAACGGGTCGCAGTAAAACGCTGAATCCTGATATGTCTTCTTTAATCGGTTAGATAGTATCAAATCTTTCTACGTCATAAAATCTTGAAACTTCTGATAACCTATAGTTGTTACTCCGATTTCATTCGCGTGACTAATGTAATTTTTACAAAAAGTGACATTATTAATTAATAGATCTTACACGATTATCTGTTATCTTGAATACTTATAGTTGTCGTTTGCTCATTTTTTACAGTTATCGTGATTTATCACTTTTGCTACTTTTTTATTTCATATTACAGTTTCTAATTGGATTGTCCATTCACTTTTCATGGAACATTTTCGAATTCAACAAATTATGTTGTTACTTTGAAGTAAAAGTATATTTTTCTTTTTGTTTGAAGATTAAAAGGCAAAACGCAATTAAATATTGTATACGCACACTTTTCAACACTTTTATGGTGTTTATAAAATAAACTGAAACCTTAATATTATGTCCATAGTTTCCCTGCTAATCGAAATACTTTTAGAACGCGTTTTGAATGAATTTTTGCAATCGAGTACTTTTCTGATTGCAAATTTATGAATAAGGACCATTTTCGAACCCGAATTTTTTTACTCGAGAAATATTTACAGGTACGATTAAGATACGTAATGCAAATTAAGCGTGTTAAATCACGGATTTATGCATCCAGAATGTAACATACTGAGTGTTCTCTGAATACTGAGTGTTTCTACTCGGAAATTGAGTATTTACAAAAATTTCTTTATTTTAAATACTTAAAGAATGGGCTTTTGCGGCAAGCTTATTTTTTGACACATAGACATGTAGAAGGTACTGTAGTGCTTCGCACGTGTAATCGATTTCACATGAATTTGCAAGCAATATTATTTAAATAATTTACAAAGTGAGTATGCAAATTATTTAAACTAGTCTCACCTTTAGCCCTTCTAAATAATTAAATTATGGTAAGCCAATTACTGAATCTTTGATTATGGCGTTTGGCACGCTAGAATACCAATGGTGTTATTCGTCTTTTCTTAGTACAAATAAACCGGAATTGTAGTGGCCCTTCTGAATCATATTTTGCAGTGAAGTTTGTTGGTTGTTTACCTATAAACAGTACGGTAGAGATAGAGATAACAAATCAAAAAGGTAAACGTTATTCCATTATAGTGCACAACTGCACCGGTCTCTAAGATGCGATAGTTACGTTTAGAAAAAATCATGGCGGCTTGTTTTAATTGAAGCCACAGGCCTTTTTCGGTATGCGTTCTTATTTGTCGAAATGATTGCGCATATTTATTTCGAAATGTGGAAAAACGTGCACGCCACAAAATATACCTAACAATGAAAACTAAATCCCCGAGGATGTTTACACGACCTATTTTATGCCTGAAATACGATGTGTAGTACTCTTAGATCTTAAAACTGTTTTACCTAGTAAAGTGTATATTTACTAATTAATGATTAGAAATCCCCTACGATTAAGTATTAAATAAAATCGTTGTAAAGCTAATTGATTCGTAATGTGCTTATCAAGCTAACCATTGTCAACAAAAATTTGAAAATTTAAATGATGCATCTTTTTGTTCAACTAAGAGACATTTTAATTAAATTTTGTTTTTGTAATAAAGGGTGGAAATAAGTTAAATTATTTTGAAAAAGCCTAATTGACTATTTGAATTAACGCCTATTTGTTTTAACGCAGTAAAAAATGCAAGAAAATTTAGGTTGTGTAAGCTAAGAATAATTAAAAGTTTAGAACTCTGTTAATAATAATTTTATCGATGAATAGCATGCAAGTACAATGCTTGGGTGACACTCATAATTAATCAGCTGCTTGCATCCATTTTGTACCCGGAGGTAATTGTGCGTGAAGCTGAACAATCGCTTTTAGTTACTAATTTTAGAAGCAGGTACAATATAAAGGCCATTGCCGTTAGGGTGTGAAAAAGTTTACGGAATCTTCGGAAATAAAACGCATTAGCTATCGGATGCTTTGAAAAATATACGTCTCTTCTGAAGTAGGTACACTTCCTAAAGGTTTTCGCAATACGAGAACATCTAGATCCAATGTCAAACGTGACAACCACCACACTAAAGCTCGAAGGAACCTCGTACAGGTTCTACTCAATTCAAACAACGTTCCTGATCGGACTTGTTTTATACTTGCAGATCCATAAACTCCAATTTCACCAAAAATTCATTTTAGAAATGTTATGTAAACGTGAGTTCAACTTCTCAATGCATTCTCCAACCCTAACGCTAACAAAAAGAGATGCGGTTGTTGTTCGCGCAAGGGTAATTTCCAAAGACCAGTTATAAAAGATAAAGAAGTGTTGGGAAAACAACCTTTTAATTCAGCAAACGCTACAGGTAACAACGTTGACTAACTCTAGCTCTAGGTCGATATTTAGGGTTGAAAAGCTTTCTTTATCAAGCTCGTCTTACTTTTGTCTTGTCCTAAAATATTTACTACGCAACCTGGTGTACTAGTCATGCTCAACTTTCCTGCGCATTAAATTGTATTTCAGAAGATCGTCCTTCTATTTCGTGGCGAAAATTAATTAGCCGAGGATTCCTGAGCATCGACTATCATCCACCAGGGGCATATTTTACTTCCAAAGTGTTAGCAAGAGCTACTTACAGCCCTTCAAATTGTTTCACACTCCAGACATATTTTGGTAAGTCTATCTGCAACAGTCACGTTTTCTAAATGCCCTATCGAGTTACTTACTTTTCAAATATCTTTTTAGTTATAGAGAGTTCCTCGTGCTTGTAGTGGTTGTCTGTTTCAGATTGATGACGTATATTAACTATATGTATGCTCTGGGTAAATAAGTATTTATCGAGCTTAAGCTATGTAATAAATCATAGAGATTTGCACCAATACGAACACTTAAACTGTAATTTGTAAACATGGCAGTGCACAAACTGTGTTACGTACATCGACATAAACGGAAGGACAATGAGAGAATGACTGGACTTAATCGGTGAGTAGGCGAGGTCTTACAATTACAAAAATAAAGGGAAGGTCTGAAATAAAAATACTCACACTAATTTATAATTCACAAAAAAAAACATACAAAAACCTCTAATTCGAACACGTTACAAAGGGATATCAGTGCCAAAAAAAAATGAAAACAAAAATTATTAATACTTATAATTATTATAAATGACATTTTGGAATGACATAAAGCGCAATATATTCAAAAACGAACAAAAAAAATCAATAACCACAATATACATTGTAATTACATAAAGTATGATTAAAGATCTGCGTTAAATGTGTTATTAACTTGCCGTCATGTTCCAGTGCCATTTGTTGTGTACAGTGATAAAGTAGTAATAAGTGTTTGTACTTATTAAATTCAAATTTTTTTGTTCCATTTAAATCTATCCTATTCAATTTTGAAAAAATAATAGAAATGGCTTATGTAAACGTGTTAGATTGGTCTGTGGAACAAGTAACAGAATGGCTTAAAGGTTTCTGATAGTACCATTACACCATATGCAAAATCTTTTTTAAACAATGAGCTCAAGGACATCAGTTGCTCAATTTAAGATCAGACGATTTAGAACATTTAGGAGTGTTTACATTGGGACATCAAGAGCTTATTTTAGAAGCTGTTGCGTATTTAAGAAATTTTCATTACAAATTGGATAAAGAAAATTTACAAATGCTGGCGTTACGGTTATCGTGTGCTGCCAATTCTCTTTGTAAAGAATTAGCTCTCACAGATGAAAATTGTACTATGGTTCCTACTCAGACGATGTCTGATGTTCATAATGTAATAGCAGCCATCAAACCTCTTGTCAATTGGTTAGACAGATCTCCATTTCGTGGTGACAAAGATTGTATGGACTGCAAAACGCAGTTACTTCAGTTAAGTATGGAAATAGCCACTAGTGCTCATCGTGATATATTTTCAGAAAAGCCTATAAGAGCTATACGAAACATATCCGATACGCTTGCAAAACTAGCTGACCATATAATACAGGAAATGTCAGATCCAATGATTTTACAACCAGCTTCCCTAGCTCTTGCAACTTTAAAGAAGAAAGAACAGGATTTAGGCTTTTGCCTTTTGCCTACAAATTTTGCTGTTCATCAAATTGTCGATATAAAATATGGTTCACCGGCACATAACAGCAGCAAAATTGAAGATGGGGATAAGATAGTTCAAGTAAATTATCAAACTGTGGTGGGGTGGCAGCGAAAAAATGTACTGTTATTATTACAAGAATCTCCTCCAGAAATTGTACTTACGTTGAAAAAACGTCCAAGGCACACCAAAGTTTATGGTCAAATTTATATGAAACCATATAGGCTACCTAGTAAAAAACGAGCAACTCCTTATTCTCGTTGGAATGACAATTTACCTTCTCCTCAACTTCTTGCTATTCATGATTTTCCTCAAATACCTGCTCCAAGATTACCTCCTGTTGTAACACAGCCTGAAGAGATTGATATTAGTAGTAGTAGCGATAGTGAACCGTTAGATAGTCCTTTAGACAGTGGTCCAGGACGGGTATATCCATTAAAGCCAGGGCCAGTTTTACAAAGGCGCAATACTACTACTGGAGCAAGTCCAACTAGTAAAAGGCCGCACCAAGCTATCGAACAGTATTGGCAACAACTGAAAAATCAAGCTGCTTCAAAACACACCAGTGCATATCATATTGAAAGCGACAGATATGAAGAATCTACACTACTACGTGATAAGAGCGCTTCATGCGGTGATACTTTTGATTTTATTCCACGGCCAAGTACTGTCATTGGTTTGTCACAAACTAAAAATGTTAACACAGACTTCAAAATCCATTTTCGAGAGAATTCTTTTAAAAAGAAGAAAGTAAATTTTGATGACGTTAATAAACTTGATAAAGGAAATATTAATAAAACAAATTTAAATGAGAAACGCAGTATTAGCATAAATTCATTAAGTAGTTTAAACAAGTCAATAGATTTTATCGATGAAGGCGCTGATCTAACCGATAGAAGCAATATGAAAGCTGTATGGCAAAAACAGATCGTTGAAGAAATAATTGATACAATTAATTTTGATACTGGTTTGAAATTTCATAGTAATCTTGAACCTCTTAAAGATGCTGCATTGGCAGATGTTCATGTTTATAATATAATAAAAAAATTTGATGAGCAACATCAAGAAGCAGCGAAACCTAAAATATTTCCTAAAAATGTTGTTGAAAAACCACCGGAATTACCACAGAAACTCACTAAAAAACCAATTGTTCCAACTAAAAATATAAAAATAAGAGGCACACTTAATAAAAGCTACAGCACACCTGCGTACGATCAAGGGAGTGACCACTCAAATGAATCTATTAAAGAACCTGATAATTTAGATATTAAGAATAATGCATTAAACTCTGTGATTTCCAGTGATCCTATTAAATATGAGCTGGGAATACCATTAGTTGAATCAAGTTCCTTGATTTGTTTAACTGAGAAGAATCATCAAGATATACCTCCAAAACCACCACCACGAATTATTTATCCAAATAATACACCGAAGTACAAAAGTTCTTCCAATTCTTCGAAGCCAGAGCCTCAAGTTACACCAAAGTCTGAGTCTTCTAAAGATTCATCATATAGTATATCATCATCACGATCTTCATCTGGTAACATATCACAATCACAAACAAGTATCGATTCATTATCTAGGATATCAGAATATTCGTCTACAGAATCTCAGCCAAAAACAAAACTTAAAGGCTCTGTAGATAACTTAAATACAACTAACTTTGAACCTAAAAACATATCAACTCCTGCACTAAAACAATTAAAAACTAGTCCCGAAGAAGAAGCTAGTAGTTCCAAAGCTTTTACATACTCATAACCTAATAAAATGACTATTGATATTAAAATTTCACCAACAAATTCAATTGTGCGGGCGATGATTTATTCCAGTAAAGGCAAAAATGTGAAGAAAAAGAATAGTTTAATTGCAAACAGAAGAAATGTTGGCGTAAAAAATGTTGCGCCTGGAGAACTACAGGGTTATTTACATCAACAGTTTAGGTCTAGACATACTCAATCAATCCAGTGGGATAAAAGATGGTTTGTTTTAAATGGTGCCAATTTGTATGGATTTAAAACAAAGGAATCTCAGAAAGCAGATAGCTTGATTTTCTTATCAGGGTATACGGTATCTGTTGCTTCAGAAGTGAAATCGCGTTCAAATGCTTTTAAAATCTACCATACGAGAACAATATTTTATTTTTCTGCAGAAGATGCTGAAATGCTAGCATCTTGGATGGAACTTACAACATCTGCTACATTATTGTATGACAATAAATCTACAGGTGAAGTGAGTTTATACTCGGAAACAGATGATTCAGATTCTGAGAAACCAAAGTTTATGGCTTCCGATAGACATTCAGACAGTTTTAAAAAAGGTGCAATTTCTAAAAAACCAGCACAAACTGGAAGTTCCAGTTTAGACCGAAAATGGTTTTTTAATAAATCAAGTAATGCTTATAAAAATTCTTTACCTGTTCCTACTGCGCAGTTTATGTCGTATCGTGAAATACCATCAACTACTAGCATGACTGAAAGTATGTCAACTGGAAATTTTACATCACATATACCTGACTTTTCGCCCCTGCACCACTCCAAAAGTACTAGTTCTGCTAGTTTAATACCTGAAGTAAATAAAAAGGAAGAATCAAATGAACCTATTAAAACCAAACAAAAACCTCAGAATTACGTCCATGCTAGCAATCCTAATTTATGTGATATTACTGATTTTCATTTAAGAAGCTTTAACCTACAAACATTCCAGCCATGTACTGATAGTTTAGCAGGGTTTGTTACTCTAGAAGAATTGATGATACGACAAAGTGAAGAACAGTAACTAAACCCTCATACTATTAATCGTCCTAATGTAGTGATTAATCCTAGCTTAATACGTCCAGATGTTGTATATGGAGAAGTACCAATTAGGTCTAATAAAGAAGAAATTAAAAAACCTGCACATTCAAGAACACAGTCTGATTGTTCAGATGCTGTGGCATCGAATAGTTGTAATTCTAGGAAATTTCTGCACATTGATGATGAACGAGAAGCAGTTGAGTCTCGAGATTCTACTAGCTTTTGTTTTGGAAAACGTTCTTCCTTTAAGAAACAAAAAAAGGAAAAACAGACTTATGATGTTTGTACTTATCCTAAAATCAAAGGCTATGATGAAAAGCTTAACAACATGTCACTGCCACGAACACATAAAATGAGTACTGTTAGTAAGGAATATTCTGTATCATACATAGATTTGAAAGACAAATCATCAGAATTAGTTTTTTCAAAACAAACTTGTAACAACACTAACTTTGCTCAAAATCGTAGCTTAGAAAGAAAAATAACTCGTCAACATAGTTTAACAAATGCAGATAAGAAGCAGACAAAAATATATGGTTATGTTCCTGGTACTTCGTCAGAAAGAACATGGATAGAGTCTTTAAGGAAAACTGAACGATCTGAGAAAAATGGTAAAACTAAACTGCTATTCAATATATGCCGATGGCTTTACCATTAACACCGGACCAAAAATTAAATCCTACATTTGCATTTGAGTTAAATTTAGATGAAAAAGTTAGTAAAAGTAGTAAACTAAAAAGTTTTTTTAAGTCTGATAGTAAAAAGGAGAAACAAATAAGTTCACCAAGACTGCAAAAAAAAATATTTGATAATCGAGATGAATCGTTACAGTGGCGTGCAAATTCTAATGAGGAGAATTGCCATGTAGAGTCTGATTTTTGTTACAAGGTAGTTGATGAAACATGTATGAAAACACAATCATGCCACAATAATCCTCCTCAAGATTATCCAGGCTTAGAATATTCTCCAGTATTTGTACCATTCAGACCAAGGTAGAAAAAGAAGGAGAAAATGCGTCAAGCCGAGATACCAATAATTAAAGGCGTGATTTGTGTAGCGTCACGAGGGTCACGATTGGTTGAAAATAAGATGCAAACATGAGAGGTGTAAACATAACATTTCTGTATAAAATTTAATTAGTTGTTCTCAGACGTTGCGAGCCGTGTGGAAATTTTATAGATTTTAAACTTGGACGTGTGCAAATTTTGTAGAATCGCGTGCCGAGATATCAAAAAGGGAACAGAAAATGCGAAATTCTAAAAACTGGCCGTTGTGGGGACAAAACCGACGGGCAGGCTAGCCATTATATATACCCGGACTTTAAACAGTGCTCTTAGATTTTTGATTATTCGATGCTTTAAACAGTGCTCTTAGATTTTCGATTTTGATTCAATACTTGAAACAGTTTGCTCTTATATTTTGTGATTATTGAATACTTTAAAACAGTTTGCTCTTTACGTGCTACGATACAAGTTATTATGCATTAGTGCACTTAGAAAAGAAGATACAAGGTAATAAAGACTAGTTATATTTGCGAGTATTACTGTACCAATTATCCAAAATCTTTAACGATAAATGAATAAACAAAAGTAGGCAGTTTTGGGTATAGTGTGAAAGAATTAGGAATTTCTTTGCTATTTTTCGGGGGTGTTAATAATCAAATGTTATTGTTAATCGTGATTGGATCCACAAAACAAGATTTTGATATACTTAAATGAGTTCCTGAGAAGCTCTGAAACAACTTTAGATGAATGGTGGTGTAGAAAATTTTAAAAGCGTTCAGAATCAGAAGCCATAAACATAACCCAATTGGAATGGTGTGATTAACAAAGGACGATGTACATTGGAGCCACGAGTGCATTAACCTTCAGGTAGCTTATGCTTTGTTGTTCGATTTTTGATGTTTTGGTGTGTGTTGAATAACTTTATAATTTGTTTGCTAAAAAATGGACAGTAGTGAATTTGTACAAACAACAAATTTTTAATTTTAAGGTAAAATTTTCTTGTTTAAGTAGAAAGGAGTATTTAGCAGTTTTTGTTCTTGATTATGATGAAAATTTGGGTCTGTCCTTGAGCTCAATTAGACTAACCTGTTTGATTAACGTAAAGGGGTGGGAGATGCTCCCTTTGTACTTAGACTCAGGTCTGCAAATATTGTTAAATTAATTAGTAGGCATCCTACAAGGACTTTAATTCTGGATGCAAATTAAAATGATAACAAATTTAATCTTGAAATTTTATGATACTGAAATTTATGCTGAAGTTTAATTTTGAAATTTTAATGTATTATGAATATTGATGTAAATAGAGTTAACGTTGATGTTTGTGGTAGGAATGTGTTTGTTTTTTTTTATGAATGAGGATGAAAGTTTTAACTAAATGAACAGCCGAGGCGGAAAGAGTAAAGAGGCGATTATCAAAAGACAACCACAGCAAATCGTAGCGCCCAAAAGTGAGGCTCGAGTTCAAAATAAAATGTTTGTGATTTTATTCCAGAAAACTGGCAAGGCTTTTCGTACATTTCACAGCAATATATATATATATATATATATATATATATATATATATCGCTGTGTCATTCTGCCCCACAATTTGGGCGTAATATAAAATGCTGTGATATTACCCTGAAAACTTTTATTATTATTTTATTTTAAGCCCCACAATTTGGGTGTACATAAAATGCTGTGATATTTTTATTAGGATCAACGAGCCTTTACGATGGGTGTCATAAAATGCTGTGATATTTTTAATTAGCCCCTAATAATCAAGCACCTATGATGTGAAATGTTAAGTTATGGTTTTTGCCCCAACTAGCTGATTAAATAAAGCAATTCTACAATACACAATATAATGATTAAATATTTACAACTTTAAAATTTTTTCTTTTTCAGAATATTTACATACACAAGATTCATGAAATTAAAGCCAGCAAACTAACCTTTTTGCTTATTTTTAGGGACCTTTGAAACGTTTCTAAGATGCCTATTACCTTTGTCATAAATTGATCAATGAACCTACTATGTTTTGTTGACTCTTACAGATACGAAATGATAAATATTGAATTAAAACAGTTTTCAATAATAAATTATATCAAGATCGCTAAGCTGGCATGGTTCTGTAATTTCTTCCTAGTATTGTAATCTGCATCCCCAAGAGCTTTCGTGGCAAGTTTGAATATTGAGAGTCGAATTTGGAAGTCGACATCAAAACCAAAATACAATCCAATTCAATAAATTAAAATCCCATTTAAATTTCAGTGTTAAAGCCAGTATTAAGATACCAGTAATAAATTAATCCAGTTGAATATTTTCTTGTTGGTATTAAAAGTCAGTAATAGAACATTTTCCATATCAGTAATAGAAGTCAGTAATAAAACATTTTCCATATCAATAATAAAGGTCAGTAATAAAAGCCCTGTTTTATTAATGTTAGTAAACGAATTTTTAATTAAGTCGTTATTACTTACGTCTATAATAGATCGGCTTATGCGTTGCACAATTTGTACATTTTTCAAAAAAATTTTACTTTAATTTACGTTTCGCTGGTTACGTAAAATAATTTAGCACTTCAGAACATACTTGTAGCCCAGTTTAAATGTATACTAAACTCGTCGCTTCATTCTCATCGTATTTAAAGCCGTACCTCTATCTGCTATTCATTGGTTCATTCACGTGTTGGCACGACACTTTTACAATTATTTTTGTGTACTTCGAGATTTTTACCAATTATTTCGTCCAAATATTTGAATGGTTGCCTGGCTCGTCACGTAATGCACTCACATATCATGGTATGATATGAGAAATCCCAATAATTTCCATTTATTAAAGCACTGCCCCTTTTTCGGATCTTTATCCGAATACGTTTACTTGGATCTTTATTCGAATACTTTTTTTGGATCTTTATTCGAATACTTTTGTTGGACCTTTTTCGAATACTTTGTAACAACCCGATTTTCAATCGCCTTGTTAAGCATAAATTTTATCATTATTTTTATATAATGTTACGCTACTGCGTACCAATACTTATAGTATTAATAGTTGACACAATTTAATTATTACTTGTATATTTCACGAACCGTGGTTGAATTATTATATGTACGTGTTACAAAGCCTGCATAGACCGTGGTGGAATAATTTCATACAAGCGAATGCTTCTATATTTTAAAAAGCTTTCGTTTTACGTCTACGGTACCTGGGATCGCATAATATTTACATTACAATGTAGTGAGAGGGTTTAGTTTCTGGTATTTAAACATATGGTGCGGCCTACGGCCGCAGGACCGGACGAATTCATTGGGGTTTTGCAGGAATGTGGTTGCAGATGTAAAGAAACAGCAATAATTCCGGGCTTTTTTTGATGTGTGGTCTTTGGGTAAAGACGTGTTTGTGTGTGTGCTTAGAACACGTGAGTATTTATTTTGTTTGAAGGACATTTATTTTAATAAGGCAAAGCAACCCTTTGCTATGAGTTTTATTCGATTCTGCATCATTTTTTGTAGCGTCTTATTAATTTGTAGGGAAGGATTACTTTTAATTATACATAGACGCTAACGACGGTGTGCTATTGCTTAGAGTTATTTAAAAGAAAATTCCTTTGCTTCAACTACCGGTCATTGGAACGTAATAAAGACGTGAACTAACCTTTGTTAATAGCTCAGTAAAGAAAGCTTTTTCGGATTTACGTGTCAAACTTTTGTAGTGTTGTAAAGGTTAATTACTATAGACCAGTTGATACTGTTTACTTTTGCTCGCGGAAATGTATGTTCGTTCTACCTATAGACGCTAACGACGGGGTGCGGGAGCTGTTGTTGCGAGCTATAGGCCGGTCTGTTTTTTTTTGTGAATTATATTGACAGTAAATTACGTTTCGCGTGTTCCGGAAAAAATCATTGAAGAGAGCATGCGGTATTAACCCATGGAATCCTTGATTTAATTTGTACATACGGATACCGTGTTGAAAGGACAGTAATGCATAGTTGTGTTTCAAAGTGCTTTTGTTAATATAATTAAAGGTCTTATATTAATCATAGTTAGGCTAAAGATTAGGTATATGTGACGACGTGCACGTCCCTAGATAACAATTAGGTTAGATAGAATTACGTTTATTTTATGTCGGAATAGTGGGCCCTGTAGGCCCTATTTCATTTCGACTTCAAGACTGTTTATTTATTTGTTTATATATATGCTCTTCCTGACAGTCGATGGTATAATAAAATGTTATTTCTTTTTCTAAACTACAAAGTTTATTTAATGATTACTTTTATTAGGTATCAGTGCCTTTCCGCTGATTGGCGCCCATGTTTATTATAAATTGTTTAAGTATATATTGATGATTTTTATTCGTATTGCATAATTGGTAAGTACAAGCAAGGTTTTAGTTATGAGTTTGAACCACGACCTACGCCGCTGAGTTTAGTCTGCCTGGCCTTAATTAACCGTCTTGACTGGTCTTCACATTTCCACGAAGGACGGTTGATTATGTAAATATTTCAACTTCTCTTGGATCTTTATTCGAATACGTTTACTTGAATGTTTACTCAAAACCCTAAATTTGTTAAATATTTAAAATAAAATACTATTAATAGTTTATCTTACGTTTACGCGTAAAACGGCCTATTCTTCGTTGCATATATTGACACTTTCAATTTTTCACTTTTAATAAATTATTCACCTTCACTAATTGTTACTGGTACGTAATTTTCACTTTAAATCGACGTGATTTGTGCCCTTATTGAAGATATACTGTTTATTTCCGAGTCTCCAATCGCATTTATAAGCTCCTCCTTCCAACGCTCCAATTGGCGCGCATCGCGTGTTTATTGATAAACATTTGTAATTTCCGCCTATTTCTGTAGAACCTTGCTATTTCTCAAATTCCCTGGTTTGAATTGTTGTACTTTCATTCAATTTCGCACGTCGACATTCAATATATCATAGTATTTTCTTAAAATTTCTAAATATCCATTGCAATTTTGTCACGTATTTCATATTTGTGTCGTTTATAGTTCAAAGCTTATCGTATAGCGAACCGCCTGTTATGTATTGTTTGTTATTTGAAATATGTTGGGTTTTCATGTAAATATAATATTCCTAGTCACGTATTCATTTTCTAATAATGACGTATTAGAATGTATTTACTTATTCATGCGTTCACATTTTTGACGATATTATTAAATATCTAGAATGCCAGTTTATCTATCTTTGTCGATAATGTGTTTATATTGATGCAACTTGTTGCGTTTAAAACCTTATCTTTTACTCGTTTCTATTTAATTCTGGACTTATAAATTCTACTTAAAACATATTATACGACGTACACATTCTTATTTTAGTTAAATATTATTTAATTATTGAAATGAGCTTCTTTCTTATGCATGATATTAAATATAATTTATATAGTGTGCTCGCTATTGACCTTTTGTAAAATAGTCGATTTACTCCTATAATTTGTGGAATTATTTGTTTTTCTTAACGTTAAAATTATTTACATTTATTCTACAGCCCCTATGACTTAATCTACCCTTAAACTACCTTTTTATCATAGCAATATATATATATATATATATATATATATATATATATATCAGGAAGGCTCAAACAAAATCATTTTTTTAAATGGCGAGCTGTAGTTTTTAGGTCACTACAATATCTTAATTAACAAACATTACAACTCTAAAAACCACAGCTTTAGATCATCATCGTAAACATACAATTAATTATATAAAATTGTCGCAGTTCAGAAGTCAGTCAATAATGCCATATTAATAATATATATCATCTCCCATTGTAAGCATAAAATTAAATATATGAAATTGTCACAATAAAGAAATCATCAAATATTACAAAATTAACAACACATATCCTCTCACATAAAAACAGTCATTTTACAACTACCAAGTTGTCATCCGTAGAACCGTAGAAATATGCTGTTTCAACAATTACACAGTACCGACAGAAGAAATATTGAATAAACACTTATCCGCGCGTCCACGGTGTAAGATTTTCTCACACCCTCCCTAAAGACAGAGCGGAACAGATGGACTTATGATCACGCAATGCGAGTGTCCTCCATACCAAAGAAACAGCAATCGCCTCGTCAATCTGGGCCCATGTAAAAAACGGTCCTATCCAACGAAGGAAGCTATTATAAGTACGATCAAAGATTAGCTCATTTATGAAGAAAAGTACATTTTGTAAAACTGCAAGTACTTTCTACGAAATTTTCCAGAGAGCGGAAACGACAATTATTCTTGATCGTGTGCAGAAAATAATAAAAAATTAACTCGTTTAATGGCACGAATTAACATCAATTCGGCATTATCAAACACAGGTGTTAAATAGAAACTTGGAAACAACCTTTTATCAGAGAAGTGCGGTCCATTATTTTAACGAGTCTTTAAGTTGGAGTAATATCAGAAGTAATTATGCTCTATCGAAATGTGTGTCAAGCCAACGGATACCTCAAACAAGGTACTGACGATTGAGATTATAGGAGAGCTTTACGTTTCGCAGTAAATAAGTTTAAATGAAAATTATTGTAAAGCGTACTTATTGTGGGAAGGTCTAATATACGGGGTGGTGTATACGCATTGGAAGCAGAATCTATGTGAATTAGTAATGACATAAAAAGGGTACGGTTTAACATATCGTCGGAAGGCGAACATGACAAATCTATCCTCCCCCATTCCCACCAAAGTTAAAAGGTCGAGGTAGAAAAACAAAAGCAACGAAGCAGGCAATACAGTACTAACACAACGTAAAAATAAAAAAAAATTGCTTACGAAAGCTAAAAAAAAAGCAAAAGTCAACAAAAATCAAATGACATCCGGCTTGAAAGGCACATATACTATAATAAGAAAAACAAAAAAAAAATCGCTTAAGAAAACAAAAAAAAAACAAAAAATATACTCAAAAAGCAATAAATGAGTTTCCATCCGGCCTGACGAACCAAGGTACCGAACGAAGCCAAAATTGAAGAGAACTACAGGAAAGGAGATGTAGGTAGTAGCAATGAACGAGGACAAAGTTAGAATGGCGTCAACACTGCCAAAGTCATCAAAGAACAGGTGCTTCTTCCGAATAGAAACAGTACGGTTTCAACCTCAGAAGACGATTGGTTTCCTGCAGAAAAACTAAAAATAAAGAAAAGAAGGAAGAAAGAAGGAAGAAAACCAATAGTAATCGCCAAAATAAGACAAAAGTGTCAAATCTCAAAATAAGCAAGGGAACAACAAGAATGCTGCATAAAAAAATTAAAGTTTTTCAAGCTGTGGTACCAAAGAATCGCATAAAACGAAGAACCGAAGAAAACAATTACTAACTAGGCCTAAAGTCGACTAAGTCGTGGTTTCCAAAGAAAAGAAAAAGGACTAGAAAGCAACTACCTCAGGAAGTGAATCAAAAGTCAAATCAAGTCAGCACGAAGACTGACAAAAAGTAAGACGAGCCACAGGAAAAAGGAGAGGAATGTGGAACGAAAGGAACGAGGAAAAAAAACCAAAAAGTACAACACCAAGCAACAAGTACAAGAGCCTAAGAATAGCACAAAAGAAAATAAAACATAATCCCAGTGTAGTTATGTATGAGTATGCGAGAGTGTATCTGTGTGTATGTGTTGGACCGCTTTAGTCGCCTCTTACGACAGGCAAGTCGTACCGTATTGCTATTCTATTCCCAAACCCACGCGGGGTTGGGATTCAAGGAGGAACGAAAGAAAAGAAAACCAAGCAGAAATGTGTATGTTTATGAAGTGTGTGTGTAGGTGTGCCTATGTGTGTGTGTTGGACCGCTTTAGACGCCTGTCCTTTTGTTTCTAGTTTCTATTTAACGTAATACAATCGCGCTACAAGTTGTATATGTTTTTGTTCAGTCAAGAGACTTTTAATTAAATCTTTAATTTATAATGGTAGGAAGATACAAGTACTCGAGCACAAATCTTTCTTATGGAAACCCTTAAACCATATTCTTAGGATCCTCCCGACGTCTTATCGACTTAGGTTTAGCGCAACCAAAGGCTTCTCAGGTACTTCTATACAGACTTTGGTAGCTAACTTCAGATATCGTAGTCAATTTTGGTAGCTAAGCTCCTCCTACTTAAAATAGAGTATATATATATATATATATATATATATATATATATATATATATATTTAAATCAAATATTAGCAATCGTAATTAAATAACTCTAGTATGAACGCTACAAATAAATTGTGGGAATTTTTATTTGTAATTATTTGTAGTTATAGGAAAAGCATTTACCCTGTTTGAACAAGCTACAGGACAAGCAATTGTATTGATAGATACCAACCACTTTGAATTAACCAGTTGTTACGTTTATTTTTTAACATAAATTAAATAGCCCTTTTTCTCTGGTTAAGTCATTACCCGCTCGAATAAATTCCATTTCTATTCTTAAATTTTCCAACAATACCCTATATAGTGTACCTGTTCAAAATAAGCCCGCCTTAATATAATTTTCACTCAAATCCATTTTGCTCTTAAAACGAAAATTTATTCGATAAATTAAATAGTCAATACCTAGTTTTACATATCCGTTAATTTGTTAAATATTCCGATAACGTATAACTGCTTTCTCTTGTGTTTCCCATCTAAAGATTTGTAAAAATAACGGATCCTACTATTATTTGATAACGTATTTTTCAGTTTGCTAATTGCGCTTTGATAACGCGAGGATTGCAGTTCGAATTCGTGTTATTTGAACCAATCTTTAATTTTGATTCTGCAGCTTGTGCGTTGAAATATTTTCTACATTACTCGTCCCAGTACTTCAAGAGCGATGCACGTTTTTTTGTTCGACAAGTAGAAGATGTCTTGCGCGTATCGGTGAGTTTTTTTGCGCTAACCCATCTTAATCAGATTTTCTTTTTAGCTCTTAGCTAGAGGCCAAATTGGTTCCCTTTTATGTATGCCCAACTGATCTATGCCACAGACTAATTGCCGTTGCCTGTAGATTGCTAGTGCCGTTATGGTAACAGGATAAATGGACCCCGACCACCGTGGCGATGCGGTGCTGATTCACTCCCGATGACGTACAAGCTAAGTATCCCGTCACATGCAGGTATACAACTTGTTTTCTTTTGTGTATGAAGGGAATATTCCTTATCGGCGTTTGGTGTAGTTACGTGAGAAGAAACGTGACATTGTAGGACTATTGTTTGTTGCTGCGAATCGATATTATCGCTCTACAGGTGTGATGTTCCCACACGCTTATTTTTTTTACTGATTAGTTTATTTTACAAAAGGTATTATGTGCAATTTTAAAAACACTTGACAAAGGCTTTCGCATGTTTATTTTCTACTGATTAGTTTTATTTGTGTAAAATACGAGATGCGCACTTCGCATCTAAAGTACTAAATTTTTCGTATCACATAATTGTTTGCTTTGAAATAGTAACGCTTAATTTATTTTTTTTGCTTGTTTGTACAGAATCCTTTATTTATTCTTATTGTTATAGCTGATAATGGGTGATGTGCTTTTTTTGGTACTTAGGTGAATCCCCTCGCTCTCCGCGTTTGGTAGTTAGCCTGGTATTTACTTTTCTTCCGGCTACGTCTAGGTACGTAGCACAGTTATATGCCTCCACTATGCACCGGACAGTAAATCCGTTGAAATCAATTGCCTTTAGATACCTATTTTGAATTCAAGCACAATATATAGGTCAATTACTAAATCTTCAGTAACAGAATGCGGTTATTTGTTACGTGCTGAATTGACGTTAAGTACCTGACTTAATTTTACTCCACTTGGGGTAAGGTAATGTAACAGTCAATTATCACACCAGCTAGCCTTCAGTGGTTGGGGTGGGTTCTATGAACGCAAATGCAAACTTCTTTGAAGCATACAAATTGTGACTCTTCTTCTTTATATCTACATGTATACATTTAAATATAGCTGAACTCCTTGTCTATGCAAAACCTTTGAGCGCCAACCCACCTTGACAGAACCCTAATTAGAGACTCCCCGGAAAATGGGAATTTCCAGATATGATTTAGATGTTACTACTGCAGTAGCGGTTGATGGAGCCTCATTTACACGTTTTTCATCTCGTTTTTGGTTTAAGAAACACAAATCATAAATGGACTTTATCTTGTTCCCCTAACCTATATTATTAAACATGGTTATCACAGTAAATAACAACAGAAAAATTAAGATCTGTCTCTAATTGACAAAATATGCGTGTAGATTAAAAACAACTTAAATTTATCAATCATAGACATTCAACCAATATAATTCTTACATATGAATTATGCGAATACATTAAAGAACTTTTCCATATGGGAATTTTTGTGTTTACGGGACGTTTTAAATAAGCGTGCACCAACGTAAAACGGCCTTTATAATAATAAGAGTAACAAATTCATATTATTACCACCCAACACAATTATTAAATACAAGACTTTCCTTATAATGCAGAAAATGATGCAGATGAATTAAACGTGGCGATGAATAAAGCTCCCAACATATTCCATTTTCACGTTTAATTTTTTATATCCGCGCTTTTACTCGCGTTTAGGAACCTATTTACTAAGGTCCCAGTGTTTAATATCGTCACTTTAACTATCTGATTAACCGATCTTGTTTTACACGGCGATGCTTGCGCCTTAATCAAATTCGAAGCTCTGTCTTGTACTCTGAGGACTATCCCACTTTTATTATTCCTGGATTGTATAAGTTTCAACACTCCAGTGCCACCCCACGATCTGTTGTTCTCACGGGATAGTGCGTCTAACTGCTCAATTTTCGAGTCATTGTCGTTCTGTTTGTATAAATGGTGATCTTATTCCCATGCTTTTACATTTGATGCCGAAGCTGCGTCATTTGTTTAAGTCCTTAAAACATTTATTATAGCTGTATGTATGAGTATATAGCTATTGGAATGTAATATTCCGTCATTGAGGTTTCTTTGCCACGTGTGAATTTGTACAAATAAATTTAATATGACGGCTATTTCTCGCATGTCTATTTATAGTTTTTCTATTTTTAATACAAAGAGTGTAAGATTTCAACTACTAACTACTAACTAATATTGTATTAAATAACGCACTAGCGTGACATAACGTCGAAACTTTAAAGAATGCTCAAGGAACGTTTGAGATCTCTACTAAAGTTCTTGTTTATAGTTTACAGGGGGCGAGAATATCTGATCAGTTAAGAAGCTAGATAGGATGTACTCGTCAAACGTAGCCAAAGGCTAAGAGAACCTCCCCATAGGTTCTACTAAATTCTACGGACGTTCTTGCTCGGTCTTGTTTTATATTCGAATATCAATCCACCCTAATATTAGCAAAGCTCTCTTTTTAAATGATCACCCTCAAAAGCTATCCTCGGCCTCTGATATTTGCATGCATTCTCCAACCCTGGCGTTAAACAAAAGAGACGTGGTCGTTGTTCACGCAAGAACAATTTACAAAGAATAATTATTAAAGATAACAGAAGTGTGGAATACAGTCTTTCAATTCAGCAAACGCTACAAGTAGCAACACCGACTAACCAACCCTTGGTCGATATTTGGGGGTTGAGAAGCTTTCTTTATTAAACTCGTCTTAACGTTCTTTCGTTCTAAAATATTTACTACCCAACAACCTGGTCTAATTCAGTTCCTGTATTCCAAAAGATCCTCCTTTTATTTTGAGGCGAATATTAATTAGCCGAGGTTTTCCGAGCATCGACTATCACCCACCAGGGGCATATTTTATTTCCAAAGTGTTAGCAAGAGCTACTTACAGCTCTTCAAATTATTTCACACTCAAGGCGTATTTTAGAGAAGTCTATGAGCAACAGTCACGTCTTCTAAATACCCAATCGATTTTCATGCCATTCAAACACCTTCAGATATCTTTTTACCAACACACAATTCCTCATGTTTGTAGTGGATGTCTGCTTCTGATTGATGACGTGTATTAACGTGATATGTATGTTCTATGTAAATATGTATTTATCAAGAGCTTAAATTGTGTAATAAATCATGGAAGATTGCTCCATTACAGGTACTTGTATTGCAATTTGTAACGTGACACAGATTAAACAGTATAAGCTTCGAGATTAGATTTGCTGATTCTGAAATCCTAAGTGGAAGTCAATTAGAATTGTGGTTAGTTACTGTCTATTGGTGTGTCCAATAGGTAATAGATAGTTGCTGTGTTTTTGGTGGTTGATTTTCTTTACTGTAGATGTATACTACTCAAGTCACTAATAAATAGTTACAACTACAGAAGCAGCATTTATTATATATATATATATATATATATATATATTGCCGTGTTACCCGTATAAGCTCAGTAATTTCTCAAAAAACATTCGAGCCCCAACGTTGGGCCGTCATAAATTGCCGTGTAACCACTATAAAGCCCCACGAATTGGGCCGTCATAAATTGCCGTGTAACCCTTGATAAGACCTCGGCAGAGTAAAAAAAAACATTCGAGAATTTATTAATTTACCAAAAAAAGATCGTCATAAATTTCACAAAAAGGAGAATTTTCAAAAAAAATAATTCTTATCCAGATTCCTGCTCCATCACTTTAATTGGTTTCTTCAACAGCTCCCCGGCTAGCTCAGTTGGGCCTCCTCTTGGATACCTATATTTACTATCATACTCGTTACCGTTAACGCACACTCTCAATAAAACCACAAAATAATACAACAAGCATACAATATTTATTTACCACTATTTACAAATAATAATTTCAAGATTATTTACATTTCGGTGCTCAAGTTACACCTCAATAAGTTCTATCTTTGTAAAGTCCAGAAATTTAAATTGAAATATCAAACACATTAAATGTAACAGGAGTAAATGGGCCCTGAATAATACCTTATTTTTCTTTTTTATTTATAATTATTTCTAATTAGTACACTCTGGAGTATGGTGAGCTCGTGATAACCCAGTTTATTTTATTAATGTATGCTTTTTACTTTGCATACTCTTACTACAAACACAAAAAACCCATGTACTCTTAACAATAAAATTTTAAATTTATCAGGAATGTTAATAAGCTTTATATACACCTTTAGATTTATATTCAAATACCATAATCAAAGTTAGTTATACGTATTATTTTCAATAAGCAAAATAATGCAAAATACCATCAAAGTTCACTCTCGCACATCACAATAATTTTCATAGTTTACAAAAAACAGCAAATTCTAATGCGTTACCTGGAATTTCTTAAAGATCCCTACTCCGTTGACGATGAAGTTAAGTCCCTGCACCCTCGGTCTCGTGGTTCTGCTCTGCTTGCCGCCTCCAGCTATTTATAGATGAACATCATCTACGTTGTGCTGCATGCTATTCATTCAAGATCCATCCAAATCCAAATCCAAGTATATTACACTTTTTTATTATTGCATAAATTTAATTTACGTTACTTTACTTTACTTCACGAGCTTGTTAAAATATCTGTTGCACCTCAGTTAAAATTAATCTCGACACTATCCACGTTTCAAACTATGAGGCTAACACTGTACTATTTAATTTCTGTACGTAGTACAATGCAAATTAACGAAATCAAAGAGCGAAGTCAAAGAGAGCGAAGTCAAAAAGAGAAACTTAATAACTCTTCTCTTGTATTTATACGATTCTAAGTGTAACCTCTCCAGACCATCCTAACGCGAAATACTTAATTCAACTAATTCGTTCTTCAAATTTTGGTATAACCGTTTTCAAAATCTTTGAAATTTAGTTCGTTGATACGATATTTTCCGAAAAAACCCGCATACAATTTTCCCGTGTTCGTCTGTTGTACAACTAACTATTTAGACCAATGATACTTTTAGTGATGTCTTAAAAACCCCGCCTATATGAACTCTATTCCTCTCTTATGCATATTAGATGTTACCTTCTACCCTCGCTTGAGTGGTAGAACATCGATATTACTGTCTGCGTGCTATCTAACCCACGTGGACTGAATACGTGCGTTTCGAAGTGAAATGCTACTATGCCTGTCTCATTCCGAAGCATATCATTGATTGTCCATCCATTCTGCGTTTTAAGGAAACTTTTGGTTAGCATTTATGCAAACCGTCCGACCGTTTGCACAATATACATCGAATCTTGTCTTTTATCTACACAAATAAGGGGAACATGACTTTTCCAAAATATACAGGTGTTCAATTAACGATCGTTTTAAAATAACATTTCTAGGAGTTTGCGTTTCAAGGTATTTGTGTTTGTTTGTTAGTAAAGCGTTTCGCCTTGGTATTATCGATTTTTCATGCTCTTATGCGTATTAGACGTTATATCCTTTGAATTATACTCAATTAAATTAATTAATAATTTGCATTGGCTTATACCATTTATTTTCTTTACGAACCTAACTAAATTTTAATCCCAAACTATAGAATTTTGGTAATACTTGTTACTTTAAATTAACTAAAAGAAATAAATTTCGCACGTAAATTATGGTTGTTTCCTCTATACAGGGTGTTTGAAATTGCCTTGTTCATACCTAAATTTAACCCTTTAAAACCACTACAATATATATATATATATATATATATATGAAGTAAGATGTATCTGTAAATAACTCTTATGAAAATAATAAAAGCCATTGACAAATACAAATCGGGCTGGTAGTTATATAGCCATTAACAAAACATTAGCTTTATTACTTCATAGGGGAGGAAACATCCACTGACCATGGTTTCGGCTTGTTAGCCTCGTCAGAGTGGAATAGTTCCCAAGAACCCTATGAAGTAATCGAAGCTATTATAATGATATAATTTCGAAACAATCACTGTACTATGGCAAAAGTAAATAAAACCGCCATCAGGTGATAAAACACCAACACTACTAAAGTGTGGAAGTACAGAATTGAACCGAAACTACATAATAAATTTTATAAATGACTATAAAAGTACGTCATGCCTTTGAGAATTTGCGGAATGTTACTGCAAAATTTATTTGCATACGTAACAAACCTTCTCGTGGCGACACCCGGGTTCATATATATATATATATATATATATATATATATATTGCTATGATACCGCCGCACGCCGATGTGATTAACATTCAGTTTTCTGCTAATCGCCACCGCTCTGTGTCTCTAAGTAACCTCAGCTTTAAATTTTAAATATGCCTCTTTTTATGTGCCTCAACTAGCTCAGTCTAATCCACACAGGGTGCACAACGATACGACAACAAAGAAAGTTTAACCCCTCTTTTTACTCTAGCTCCTTTCCATTTGAATGATATAAAATTTGTATAATGACTAAGAATATATACACTTTACAGTTTAATAACTTTGATGATTTGATTTGCTGTTCATAAATTAACACCTGAATCAAAATAATAATATCAATCTGATCATGCTCAAATTATAACTCTCTTCAAGCCTGCAAAAATAACACTGTATACTACTAGAAGCACTTTTGAACGTTCAAACAACCTTCTTTCTTTCTACGTAAATTTTTAAAAAAATTTTGATGACCCTTCACAAATTAAATACTTCAATATATGAAAATAAAGTGTTAAAAATTAAAATAAAGCCTTATGCTAATAAAGAATATTCTTATTTCTGACCTGCTTTTTCCATGCTTGTTTCCAATTCTTAGAACTGCCTCTGCATGTGATTGATCAGTACTCCGGGATTGTTTCCAATTGAGTTCTCTTGTCTGTTGCGTAATACAGCTCGCCCAGTCTAACCCTTAGTTGATTTATTTCTCCCTACGATGCTCAGATACCAATGTTTAGACGAATATTTATAAGTAGTTACTTTAATTCGTTTCTTAGCGTGGTCACTTAAAGTAGTTCATTAGATTTATTCACCAGAGCGGTTAGTTGGGTTTACATAGATTTACTGAAAGCCCTAAATTATTAAATATTAAAATTAGGTTTAATTAATAATTCTAACTTACGTTTTTCAAAGATAACGGCAACTTCTGTCGTATATATTGGCACTAGAATTATCATGACTTTTACAATTTTTCTATCACTAAATAATTATTTAATTTTACTATTTTCACTCCGCGTGATATTTGACTTTGATCTGTTATAGATTGTGCCTTGGTCTAAGGAAGACTGATTGTTTACCAAATCCGCTTTCTATATAAAGGCTTCGTTCTTGACCTGTACTATTGGTTTTCCTAGCGTACTTTGTTAATTGAGGCGTTGCACTTTGCCTTATCACTGCAGCCTTCGGATTTTCTACAATGTTACCATCAAAACTCGTATCGAAGTGATGTATATTCTCTCGTAAGCATCACATTTGAATAGTGTATTTTTCTGAATATCCATCTTTAAACTTCCTTCAAGTCACGTCCGCTTGTTTATATTTGCATTTATTTAAATTTTATCAGGTAACCAAAAGTCTGTTTTGTTGTTTAGTACTCCAAAATCTGTTGGATTTTATATGAACTTACAATGGACAGATCACGTAGTCAAATTTCTATGACGACCTACTCTAATGCGTTTGTTTATTTTAAGCGTTAATGTTTTGAATGGGATTTTTTTAGAGCTAGTATGCAAGGTTATTTTCTTTCACTAATTGCGTATTGATTTCAATAAAACTTGTTGCGTTTAAAATGCTTTTCCTGCGTATTTATTTTTAATTTTATGCTTATATATTTAATTTAAAATGCATTATATGACGTACAAGTTATTTATCTTACTAATGATGATTTGTTTTTTGAAAAATGAACCTTCTTTTATAAATTAAAGTTAGTTGTGGTTTATATAGTGTGCTCGATATTAGCTTTTTGCATGATTGTTGAGTTACTTCCATTTTATGATGAAATTGTTTAGTTTTCTAAACTTTAGTGATACTTGCATGTACTGTACGACCCTTATGAGTCAATATACCCCTAAATTATTCTATTATCATAGCAATATATATATATATATATATATATATATATATATATATATTAATGTGACAATTCCTGCGCTGAAAGCGTTTGAGAGCGTCGCTGAAAGAGTGCTGTAAAAGTGGCATTGCGTTAGGAGCCATTATAAGAGTGATGTGGAAGGGGCCGCATGTTGGTGCGTCACTAAAAGACTGCTGGGACAACGCCTCGCTTTGGGGTGTTACTAAAAGGATGATATTACAAAAGGCCGTTAAAAGAGTGATGTGATAGGGCCCGCGTTGAGCGTCGCTGAAAGACTGATATGAAAATGTTATAACAATTTGTAAAACTTGAAATTGTTTACTTACCTTCCTTTTCTAACTTTGCCTGGCTAGATCGACGGAATTGACGGAGTTTTCAAAATAAAATAAAAGATAGCAATATCACAAAGCATTTATACAGTATGAAATATTTTCTCTCACACAAAAGCATTTACAACATCGTTTTTTTCAAACATAAAATAATTTCTAAGTATAAATTAAATGTTCCTTACCTTATTTTAAATTTACAGAACTAAATTTATTTTTATGGATGGTTTACCTGGTTGTGTTTATTGCCATTCTTGTAAAGTTTGTTTGGCCAAAAAAACCCTTAACAGATAATCTATTAAAAGGTCAGAGTATTTCGAACTCTAACACAAATTCCTCGTAAAAATCTTTTACCCATAAAAAAATATCTTTAACTAGATACAAATACTCTAATATAAGTTACATATAAATCTAAAAGTAATACTTGCTGAATCCACAAAGTTGTTCCTCGTAATTAAAAATCTTCTTATTTTAAATTGACATCAAATCAGTTCACAAGCTTTTCCATATTTAAAAAATCTTCATTTCAAACAGCAGTTACCAAGGTACATTATCCTTAACTCTTTTTTTCAATTATTTAATACAATTTTAAAATAGCGTTATATTGAAGAATTTTCTTTATTTATTGTAATTAATAATTCTATTTTTATATGTAATTTGCGTTTAAAAAAACATCACCTTTATATTCATTGCAGCCTCGCAACTATTAAATTAGAATATGCTTACTGCATACTTAAATACTATCTTCGCATAGCAACAACTCGCGATTTTAATTTCAGAATCGAATGAGCGAATCTAATGAATGAATGAATAAATGTTCGAATGAATAAACGCCTTTTATATACAGATTATTCATTTTCTAGAATGCAACTAGAAAAATGTGGAACATTATGATGGAAGGTTCTTAGAAAAACCAATTAGCGCCTAAAATTGCAGCATTAATCACCTTGTTATCTGGTTCTAGTTATCTCTGTTTGTCCTTGTTTTACACATACTATTATTGTGGCGTCGCATAGTAATGCTAAAGATAATCGATTTTATCGGATATTCTATGTGTTTTCCGTGTTCCGGTCGCTTCTTGGTATAAATGATTATTTATTACTGAGTTATCCCGATGACTTATATTTTTATATTCTAAAAGAATTTTTTTTTAAATAAATTGTAATATTCCAGGGGGTAATTATTTAAACTTTAATTGCTTTTTAATACGAAAAAGTTTGCATTTTATAGAAAACATTTGCTTTGAACATCAAAACGTGTTTTTAATACACCTATTAGGTTGGAATTGCAATTTCTTTTAATAAGATTGTAGTTTTTATGCTAAATGCGTAAAGCTAGTGCTATTTACAGCAAATGAAAAGATATTTTTATATGCATCGATTTGCGTTCGCATTGAAATGCGTTTTACGGAATCTTACTGTTAATTATTTTTACATACAACTTACGTTACTTACTATTTATACACTTATATAGTACAGGGTGATTATTTATACACGCACAATATGCGTTTTTGCTTAGCACTTTAATGAATAAAAATACGCTTGTATTTTACAGGGTGTAACCATTAATTTACGGAAATATGTATTTTTCCGGATTATTATATTATAATGGGATTTATCTGTGGAATTTGGGTTTCAATGACTTCTCGTGTTGGAAACAAAACAGTCGGGTGTACATGATTTCCCAAAAAAAATTAATATTAGGACAACATGCCAACGCTCGATTTAAATTTCGAGATTTTTAGAACATTGGTGGTTGTTGATAATTCTAAGTAAAATTTTGTATGCAACGAGTGTTTGTTTGTGACGTCAGGTCTGTTTAACTAATTGTATCCAACGAGATTTTAATTTTACCTTTTCTAATTGCTCCATTAAGCTCTATTCTCTTTTCATAAGTTTTGATCTTGTTTAACCATCAAGCTGCTAGCATTTGCTACAAGTTTAACAATTTTGAAAAAGTAAATTTGTTCAACAATGCTGTTTTCTACGTGACATAAATAAATAATAAACTATGAGATACTATTACTTTAATTAGCTGATATAAAATAGTAAATAGATTGGCATAGGTTTACTCATATATTGAAGAGCAAAGTTTCAACGTATTGTAAAGAAATGGAAGGAAGATATGTATATTGTAAAATTAAATTGATAATAATTGTAATCTGGGCTGTTAGCGGCATAAAAAAATACATATGGGCAAGTCGTTTAAAAGTAAGAGCAACAATATTCAGGCATTTTATTGCTGTCTTGCCGTTTTATTCAATTGACACTACATATGATTTTTCTATGCATCACCCGAAGATAATATATTGGCCAGGAAGCGCGTTTCTTTTTACCTAAAAAATTTTGAATTTTGCCGAACACTTGCTGTTTCAAGCAAGGTGGGGTTTTTAACGTGAGTGACAACATTCCCACACTGGGCCTTCATTTTACCTCTCATTTGAGCAAAGGCATATTTTATGAAAAATGCTCGCCTAACATTTTTCTAGCGGACCATGTCGGGATTTGAACTCCGGACCTTGTGTCTAGTAGTCACACGCATACCAACTACGCCAAGAAGCCGACCTTATTCAATTGAGAGCAGCGCAGGGTGGTTTTCGTTAGTAAGTCAAATTTTACGAAATTTGCTTTTATATTCCCGAACAAGTAGGATGGGTTTACAGCTTTAGATGGAACGGTCCCAAGTAAGCTCTGCTTTTTCTGTTAACGCGTTATTTCTCTATGGATAGTTTTAAGAAAGTCATGGTGCCACAAGATCAGCTCCTCCTAGATATGTATGGCGTCCTGATTCAAATCGTTTAAATTTATTGGTTTGCGGGTAATAGAAAGGCAATTAGCAGGTTGTCTTTAAAGAATAAAAGAGTGCTAAATAAGAATTAAATTTTTTGACATTTTGCAGTTCCGGAAAATTTCTATAATAAGTTTGCTTTTTTTAATTTGAAACATATCGTTTTCTGGTGTTACCTAATGAAATTTCGACATTTGTTTGGCCACCTGCTCGTTCTAAAGTTTGTTTGAAAAAAACGCAATCCAAATTTCCAAAAAATGTATCAATCTTATATTTGAAGTAATATTAGTAACCTAAACTGGTTTGTGTTGCTCAGGCTAAGCGAATTATTATTATGAATTAATATCTAAAATTTAACGAAATGTTTTTAACCTAAAATATAAACTAATGTTAGTTGTGTCAATGACCTTGTGAACCTGAGTTATACAGATATGCATGCTGAAGGACCTCGTAAGTTATGTTGCATATATAATTAAATTTGTTGCCGCTTTCTGAATGCTTGTTTTTATGATTGTTCCTTGTATATTTTGCAAATAAAATTATTAATCATAAAGTAATGAAAATACAGTTTAATAAATGAGTAATTTGTTCTAAATTTGCTTTGCACAAATGCATGCAAATGGAGGTAAACATAGTCGATATTGCTAAATGAATGAGATATAAATGGTGGGCTACTGGTAATCATTTTTAGTGTTCCTTATCCGGTTTGATAATAGGTATATTTTATTACAGGAAATAATTTTATATGTTGTTTTTTTTTGTGATAGCAAGGCAATAATAGCACGCGTATTATGTCCTTCTTTTGCTCTAACTATATTATTTTATTACAGATGCTACGCATTTTCTTTCGATAACTGCTTTCACAGCAAAGGCGACATCTTTGTCTGAGTGTTTTCAAGTTCTTCCTTAGAGTTCTTCCTTATGAGCCATATATTTGGCGGCGTCCTCTTTGTGTCGTATGGGGTATAGCTTTTAAAAACCCACCACCATCTCTCATTGCCTTACTTAGGAATAAACTCCTAGCTACGTCGGAAGACTGCGTTTCCTTTAACAACTTGTCTTAAGAAAGGGATTTTGTAGTTGTCTACTTACTCTCCCATAGTAACGTGAAATTACAACTTTCGCTTCACTAGCGCTCGAACAGTGGTGATGCGACAAAAATATATTTTTGTACTGGCTCGGTTTGTTTTCCTACCCGATTTTGTTATATGGGTTTTATTCTGCTTTACTGGCACCTCTTTGTTTCGCTAGCTCTAGTTTCTTTTGGCACGTTTTGTTTCTTTGACAATGTTTTGCTTCTTTTGATGGATTTGTTTTACACGCTCCATTTTGTTTTAGTAGATTAATCCGATTTGTTTTCTGGCTCGATTTTGTTTTAGTTTCACGATTTGTTTTACTGACCCGACTTTGTCTCCCTGGCTCTATTTTGTTTCACTAGCTCGATTTTGGTTCACTAACCCGCTTTTGTTTCACTGACATCGCAACGCGGCGCGTGTATTAGTCTGGGCGATATTCATGGTGGGTTAGTCATCCTAGCAGTGTTTTGTTTAGAGGGAATCTTAGAAATTTTTTTTTGGGGTCTGGGCGATACTCATGGTGGGTTAGTCACCCTAGCAGTGTTTTGTTTAGAGGGAATCTTAGAAATTTTTTTTTGGGCTTCTTTAGTTTTGCCTTGCCCCAGGAATAGACTACGTAGGAAGACTGCCTTTCCTTTAGCAACTTGTTTTTGGAAAGGAATTATGTAGTTAACAACTTACCCACTCACAGTAAGATCAAATTACAATTTACATTTCAACATCAACACAGTCTTTTATTACCAGCTAATTACACAAGTCTTTCCAATTCTTGTAGTTACAGTGAAATTCTAATGCACTCAATTAGGACGATTTATTTGCAGCTAATTGCTATCAGTACTAGTAGTAACTTCGTAGAGTTATAATGCTATTTTAATAATTACCACCGAAGTCAAAAATTAACTATTAAAATGCTATTTGTTAACTTTAATCAATCACCACAATAATTTAGATCACATAAGGCTGTTTATTTTAAAGTTGTCACACCATTTTATCTTATATCATGACTTTATAGGTCGACTCAAATAAAAACTAGTATTATAATCAAAGCTTGAAGAACGTACTAGGATTATGCATCTAGATGGTTCCTATTGTAAGCTTAATAAAGTTCTTAGATGCAACTTCTTGTAAACGTCAATCAAGTCCATCTAAAGATGTCGCACTTCTGGGTAGTTATTAATTATCCTTTGTGTACAGATGCCTCGTTTACTTCAGCTGCATAATTTTGGTCAAGGGTAGACTACGTGGCGTCTCGTTACAAATTCATTAAAAATTTTACTTTATTGAAGTTAGGCAATGTGACACGTTAAAAATTGAAAAAACGTAGAACTTTTACGATTATTTTCAAATTAATTTTAATTTAGTAACTTTGAATGAAATCGCCCGTCACTTACGTGCAAGAATGATTTGATTTAAATAAACTACACAGATGTTTTTGATTATTTACAAATTGCAGTAAGGGGAAACACCGATTGTTTTAATTTCAAACGTTTACATTAATAAAACGTTCTGAAAATATATTTTTTTTATTAAATAAACAATTTCAATTAAAACCGCATGTGTTATTTAAGCAAGCTGAAGCTAAATCCACATAACCGTTAATTATAACTGTAATTAATTCTAAATTAACGGTTTACGGCACATACGGAGTATGTGTACGCTATATTCGTCTTCTTTCTAAATACATAACAAAAACCTATTTAAAAAGTAATTCAGGTTATGAAACTGAGTCTTAGCGATCTATGGATATTCATTGGGTTATTAACCCAGAACATGAGGGGTTATGGTTAATAACCGGGAAGGAGTATCCATTAAACTTAAACGAAGAAAGTTCTATTGCTCATAAACAAACTAAATAGCATTCTATAAAAAAATTGTACATAGCCCATTCTTTTTCACTTATAAAAATTCTATAAAAACCTTTTACAAAAATTGAACGATCCGCTTTACACCAAGCCATATAAAGCTAGTTTAAGATTATTGACTATTATATGCCTTCAATTTATTTACGAAACTTCGAGCACTTAAGTCTATAACAGTTTCATAGGGCTATTGTGTGCATCGCTTATTTTGAAAGCTAGGTGATGAATTGACAGATTCGTATTACTAGTGCTTATTCGGTAAAGTGTTCTATTTGTAAAGCCAGTGGCGGTTTTTACGCACACTTCAAATACTTGTAATGTTTATCGACATCACGCCGAAGAATAAAAACGTTTCTTGCTACATTTCTAGGTTAGTTGGGCAATTGCAAAAAAGTAGTAGTACGCTTTCAAATACAGTTACGTAGGACAACGACATGAGAAGCAATTTCCTTTGCCACTACTGGATACTTATTACTGAAATACTCGTCCAAAGTTGAGAGCTTAGGCTACTTTGGGTCGAAGGGGTTTATCGGCTTTTGCTTGCTAACCAACATAACACTTAGCTAAAACATCCTGTTACTGATAAAATAAGAATGAAGTGAACTGAATTTTGTTTTGCCCTGAAGGGGCCGGAACCTTGTAGCAATATAAGGGTGTGTCGGCTAATTGCAGTGGCGCGGGAGTGAGTCCCTATAAATAAATAAAAAAAGATAAACGATAAATGATAAATGATAAATGATAAATGATAAACGATAAACGATAAACGATAAACGATAAACGATAAACGATAAACGATAAACGATAAACGATAAACGATAAACGATAAACGATAAACGATAAACGATAAACGATAAACGATAAACGATAAACGATAAACGATAAACGATAAACGATAAACGATAAACGATAAACGATAAACGATAAACGATAAACGATAAACGATAAACGATAAACGATAAACGATAAACGATAAACGATAAACGATAAACGATAAACGATAAACGATAAACGATAAACGATAAACGATAAACGATAAACGATAAACGATAAACGATAAACGATAAACGATAAACGATAAACGATAAACGATAAACGATAAACGATAAACGATAAACGATAAACGATAAACGATAAACGATGAACGATGAACGATGAACGATGAACGATGAACGATGAACGATGAACGATAAACGATAAACGATAAACGATAAACGATAAACGACGATAAACGATAAACGATAAACGATAAACGATAAACGATAAACGATAAACGATAAACGATAAACGATAAACGATAAACGATAAACGATAAACGATAAACGATAAACGATAAACGATAAACGATAAACGATAAACGATAAACGATAAACGATAAACGATAAACGATAAACGATAAACGATAAACGATAAACGATAAACGATAAACGATAAACGATAAACGATAAACGATAAACGATAAACGATAGACGATAGACGATAGACGATAGACGATAGACGATAGACGATAGACGATAGACGATAGACGATAGACGATAGACGATAGACGATAGACGATAGACGATAGACGATAGACGATAGACGATAGACGATAGACGATAGACGATAGACGATAGACGATGAACGATGATCGATGATCGATGAACGATGAACGATGAACGATGAACGATGAACGATGAACGATAATCGATAAACGATAAACGATAAACGATAAACGATAAACGATAAAATATAGGCGATATACAATAGACGCACCACTTCGTTTCATCCAGCCGGGCGGTGTGTTGGCGCAGCTTAAAGGGAGTGTTGTTTCCCGAGTTTCTGGTTAGGCAATCTCGGTGCCAATGTCTTGGGAAAAAGCGGCACCTTGGTAGTTGTTCTGCTGTGGTTAACGTCTGGTAGCTGGTGTGGTGTTGGTCGTCCTTGCTGGAGCCTCTTTGAGTTTTCTTCGATTATCTTGAGGCGGGAGACCATTTCCCATACTGTTGTGAGCATGTGACACTGAATGGGGTTTCTCAGTGTCGGCAGGAGGCGCTTAGTGCTGATAAAGACGGCTACTGGCTGAGACGCCATCTGCTTCTGTCCATGGTACACGGAGGTTATGTTGGCTCTAATGGTTGGACTGTCGTACTTGTCCAGAAGAACCTTTTGAATCTGCTGTAGCTGGGTTGGAACATCGCGTATGCTTTCCTCCATGTGGCTGCTTGACCTCGGAGTTGAGCGGTGGTTGTAAGTATATTCGGGTCTATTGCTTCCATCTGCTAAAGGAATTCCGTTGGATCCTCTAGAGGAGTGCCACAGAATGTAGGTTTTTCTGCTTTGGAGGTCGCTGTGACGACGTGGTAAACATTTTCCACTAGCGCCATGATTGTGACCATTTTGCTGGTTGGTTGTGTTTGTTGAGCGCCACTGGGTTGTTGCAGTCCCAGAACTATTGATGATTGTGTATCCTCCTGGGTTGGAAGCGGTTGTTTGGTGTCCAGTTGGACGTTTGATGTCGTTTGACTCTACGTCTCGGGCACGTTGATTGTTCGTGTAAGCTCGTTGCAAAATCTTCTGTGAAGACGGCCGCACGTTGAGCGCCAGTTGTTATCGTACGAATGGGCGGCATCTGAAAGTATGTAGACTTAGTACTTATGTTTAATAGCACAAGCAAACAAATAAAAGAAAGTTTATAAGTACACAGATAAACAAGTTAAATAGCTAAACTAAACAGTTTATGCAGTTTGAATCCGTTCAGAAGTCTTTAGTAATCTTCGAAAGGCTTTGTGGTTGCTCGTGGAACCAGGTCGGAACTTAAATACTAAGTAAACGAATACATACACAGTTCGGAAAGGTTCATAAGTCTTCGGAACTCTTCGGAAGGTCTCAGGATTTTTTGGTGAGGCTGAGTGAGAGATTGAGTAACGATAGTTAGAAAATATTTACAGTTTGAAGAAATCTAGACGTCTTCGACGGTCTTCAAAACTCTTCGGATGGCTTCGTGCTTTACTTGTGGGACAACGTGATGTTATAAGGAATAATGGTCTGAACATAACAACTATATATTGAACATATATACAATATTAAGGGGGTTCAGAAGTCTTCGGTAGACTTCGGGCTTTTTGGAAGCCCTCGGAATTTATTTGTGATGATGAGTAAGAACTTGAGTAACGATAGTAAGAAAGTATTTGCAGTATTTGCGTGCTCCAGGTACGGCGCCGGGCAGCGTAACTGGTCAAAATTGAACAGGCTATGGGGAGCACTGTTATACATGGTTTACGGTACTGAACTATAGCGACGTTTCCCAGGTGCGGCGGCGGACAGCGGAACTGGTCTAAATTAAACAGGCTATGTGGAGCCCTGCTTGCTGAAGTAGTTGACAAGCTATGGTGAGGACTGTTAGTTGAGTTCTTAGGTTATGGAGAGCACTAAGTGTACTGAATTATGCTGGATTTGCAATCGTATGTATATGCTTTCTTTCCCTATGCAGGGTATGTTGAAAAAAGGTTAGTGGAATGGGCATCCAATAGATATGCTACTTTTAGAGTAGCACAAAAAATGAGTTGGAGATTTTGATTTTCTAGGCTTTTGTTCTATGTTCAGCGCGTGTACTTTGATATATGGTAACAGCATGCTTAAAATACGTCTCAATTAATAATGGATTCGTTCGGCAGTACTCGACATACAAATAGAATCGTCCGAATAAACAATACATACAAACCTCGGTATAAAACAAGAGCCAATATTCTTGTTCTCACTCTAATAAAGTCACTAAGCTTTTTGGAGGAAATTTAAAAGTAGTGTGAAAGACGGAAGTCGCCAAGCTTCTCGTGCGCTAAGCATTTTCTTTGTGATTATCTCATTGCGATCATCGAATCTAATGGAATAAAATGAAATGAATTGACGTAACAGAATGGACATACTTCACTTCTAAAGCCACAACCATCAGCACCACCTCCTAGGGTTCGTGCCACCAACAAGCACGCCAGGATTGGAAAGCTACTGCATGCTAGCAGCAGTCTACCAGAGGTTAAGCACCGAAACTATAAAATCTGACCGCAATCGCGCTACGAGGTGCCGCACTGCATTGGGCATCTCCAGAGCCAGGGTTATTTACCATCGACAGTATCCCAACTTCACTTCTAAAGTAACATCCATGAGGACCACCTTCTAGGGCTCGTGCCACCAACAAGCGCGTCCCGATTGGAAAGTCACCGTACGCTAGCGGCAGTCTACCAGACGCTAAGCAGCGAAACTATAAAATCCGACCGCAATCGCCGCTACGAGGTGCCGCACTGCATTGGGCGTCACCAGGGCCAGGGTTATATACAATGACATCACCTACACGACACCAGACCTAAGTCTTCATTGTGAAGTCGCAACATCTAGTTCTTCAACTTAGGAACGCGTTCTGTAACTTGCAAACTAATGTGTTCCTATTCCTAGTGTTCTAGACGTTTGCAATTTAATTACTCACACAAAAGCTTTTGTACATATTTTCTGTGCGTTTCATGCCTTTAATGTTAATGCATAACAGGTTAATTTCAATATTTTAATTTGTAAATAAATGTTAGCTCTGATACTACAAAGCATTGACAAAGTGAGCTTCAACAACCTGTACACCGCAGACCATTACATCATCAATTTATAGATTTGTATGTATTACGAAATACCTTCAACAAATTTCTTTACCTTTTATAAGTTTACTGTTTGTCAATATCTGTGGTAGTGATTATTATATTATTCTTCCCTTGGGTACACTTGACCCGATCTGAATTGAAAAAGTTTCTTGTTTTGAGCTCGCGTGTGGGATTTGGTGGAAAACTCAACTTGTTAATGTTAACTACAAGTACTTGGTAGACGAAATGTCTCGCTTGGGTGTAGTATCCTTTATTCAAGCCCAGCGCAAGCTGCATTTTTAATTACCTCAATTTTCGTGGTTGAATGAGCAGTAAAATGAAACAGTTTATTAAAATCCATCATTTTCACAAACCTAACCTTACTATTACACAAAGCTAACTTGAAATTGCCTGTTTACGTCCGTGTAATTGTACGTACATTTGCCACAGAGGTTGAATATTTATTAAGGGTAATACACGCAAACAGGATATGACTGTAATTGTAATTTTAGTGCCTATTAAAGTGTAAGGCTTTTATGAGATTATAGTAAAGTTATATCGTTTCCATCGTTTTATGTTGTAGCAGCAGCTGTTGGTTATTTAAATCTTTGTTTAATTGGATTATTTAACACCAATCTAGCTCTTCGTGAACTTTCAGAGACCTACTTTCAGTCCCTGTTTAACGAACGGAGCTTTATTACACACTGTATATTTAAGCAAGTTTGCAAACATTGAAGATGATTTTAAAGCGTTTATAACTTTTCTATGCAAAAATTATTCATTCTATTTTAATTATTGGTTTTTAAACGACACCTTATGTTAGTTGATCCGAAGACTACCGAAAATGATAATAAGCGCAAACCAGGCATTATTATTAAGAAGTAAGACCAATACAACTAATGAAACAAGTTCCTTTAAGCCCGGCAGTAGCCCCCTCATATAGGCAACCGACAATAATATTTCTTCTCATAAAAAATACATAAGCAGACAAGAAATTCCTTTCGTTTGTGGAATACAAGGAGATTTTAAGGGAAAGCGTAGCTTGCCCAAAATTATTACTTGTCAGGTAAAAACTGTAATATAAGTAAAAGTTCTTTAAATCTTTGCGTAGTAATACAGAGGGCGTAACAATATTACACATATTTTTTAATACAAAAAAATACTAATTAGGGGCATAAAATATGTTACGTTTATTTCCGGCAGTAAAACCGTATCCAGTATTTGGTTATTTATTTACATAAATTCCCTTTCTATTCTTAAATTCTCTAACAATACCCTATATAGTGAACCTGTTCAGAATAAGCCCGCTTTAACATAATTTTAACTCAAATCCATTTTACTTTTAAAACGAAAATTTATTCTATAAATTAAATAGTCAATACCTTGTTTTAGGTATCCGTTAATTTGTTAAACATTCCGATAACGTATAACTGCTTTCTCTTGTGTTTCTCATTTAAAGATTTTTTGAAATAATAGATCCTACTATTATTTGATAGCGTGTTTTCCAGCTAGCTGATGTCCTGTTGTTTAATGTTGACGAAGGTCAACCTGACTCTGCTTCGTTATCTATAGTGGAGGAAGTTCTACTTGATACTGTTTGTTCTTGTACGTTGATGAACCTTTACCTGATCCTGTTCCTTTATGTAATATGATTGAAGTGTTTTCGAAGTCTGCTCCTTTTCCTAGGGTGGATACTTCTACAGCCAATGCTGTGTTCTTTCCCAACTGTGAAACTTCTAGTCCTTTATCTGACGTCGATGAAATTTCTTCTGCTTCTGTCCCTTTCGCTAACGGAACTGAAGTATGCTCTGTTTGTGTTTCTTTTAGTAAGTTTGATTGCCGTACAGCTCATACTTTTTTCTTTTCTACCGTTGACTTTCTTACCACCAATTCTAAAAACAATCAACCTTCTTCCATAACGTGTTCTGAGTTCCATAAATTACGACAAACACTACTATCTCCACCCTCGCCAACATTTTCTCAACCTTGTGCTACAACTGATACACCCCCTTCTGTTCCTGTTTGGCAGAAGACTGCCCAAAAGAGGCATACATTAGTCTATGTTTCTTCCGTATCGGAAGATGTATATCGGCGAAGTCCAAATGTCTTTTATCTCGTTTCGTTCTCTTTCTGGTGGCGCAAACGCATTAAGCTCAATGTCTAGTCCTCGCGCCTCCAGATTCTTATGCCGACTTTGCTCTCCTTTGGACTTGATTTTTGGACGTTACGATTTTATTTTGCTAGGTTTTCTTTGGCTTTCTTGTTTTTTTTTTACCCCGTGTGGGTCAGGGAATAGAATAGCCCCATGGTACGACCTGCCTGTCGTAAGAGGCGACTACAGCGGTCCAACACATACATACACACACACACACTTTATGCACGTTCAATTCATACCTACACACACTTACACCCACACACTACATAAACACATAGTTCTACTTGGTTCTCCTTCCTTTCGTTTTCTCCTTGTACTCCTTGATCCCGTGTGGGTCCGGGAATAGAATAGCCCCATGGTACGACCTGCCTGTCGTAAGAGGCGACTACAGCGGTCCAACACATACACACAAGCACACTTTATATACGTACAACACATACACACGCACTTCTTACACACCCACACACACACACACATACACACACGCACGCACGCACGCACACACACACACCTACTCATACATAACTACACTGAGATTCTGTTTATTTTCTTTTGTACGGTTCTCAGCTTTTTTTTTGGTTTTGTACTTGGTGCTTGATGTTATTCTGTTTGGTTTTTTTTCTTTTTTTTCTCGTTTTTTTCCTTCCACATTCCTCTTCTTTTTTCTGTTGCTGGTCATCTTTGCTGTCAGTCCCTAGTCCGATTGTGGTTCGTCCATCCGCTCTTGTGGTAGGTGCTTTCTAGTCCGTTTTTCTTTCTTCGGAAACCATGACTTAGTCGACTTTAGGACTAGTTAGATTTCTTTTATCTGGTTCTTCGGTTTTGGTTACCACAGTTAGTAATACATCGTTTCATTTTACCAGTGCTCTCTTTCTCTTCCTCTCGTTATCCGTTGTTGTCCCTTTTCTTTACTTGAGGCCTGACCTTTGAGTCCTGTTTTGGTTTGCACTGTCGGTTTTTTTGCTCGTTCCTTTTCTTCTCTTGAGGTTGATAACCTTACTGTTTTTTCTGCGAAACATCCGTCCTTTGACGACTTTGTCAGTGTTGACGCCATGTTACCTTTGTTCTCGGTGATTGCTAACTTCTACTTTTCCTTTTTCTAGGCGAATTCTTTTTTTCCACTCTTTCTATTACTATATAGTGGTTCGTCGAGCCGGATGAGAGTTTTTTTTTATTTTGGGGCATTTCTTTTTTTTCTGTTTTTTTTTGTTTGGTTTTCGTAAACGAATTTTTTTTTTACTTTTTTTTTCAAGCAAAGTGCTTTTCTATTTCGACCTTTTAATTTTGCTGGGGGGATTTGTTACGTTCGTTTCCGGCAGTAAAAGTGTATCTGATATTTGGTTACTTCATTTACATAAATTCCCTTTATATTCTTAAATTCTCCAACAATATCCTATATAGTGTACCTGTCCAGAATAAGCCCGCTTTGATATAATTTGAACTCATATTCATTTTGCTTTTAAAACGAAAATTTATTCGATAAATTAAATAGTCAATACCTTGTTTTAGGTATTTGTTAATTTGTTAAACGTTCCGATAACATATAATTGCTTTCTCTTGTTTCCCATTTAAAGACTTGTCGAAATAATAGATACTACTATTGTTCGATAGCGTGTTTTCTAGTTTACTAATCGCGCTTTGATAACGCAAAGATTGCAGTTTGAACTCGTGTTATTTGAACCAATTTCTAAATTGATTCTACAGCATGTGCGTCAAAATATTTTCTGTAGCGATGCACGTTTTTTTATTAGACAAGTAAGAAGTATCTTACGTGTATTTGCTCTTAGCTGGAGGCCAAATTGGTTTTTCTTTATGTAAGCCCAACTGTTCGTTAACGTAGACCAACTGCTTTTGTCTGTATTTCACTGCTGCAGTTACGGTGCTAGAGTGAATGAATCCTGACTACCGTTGCTGTGCTGACTCACCCCCGACGAGTTGCAAATTAAGCATCCCGACGCATAGAAGTATGTGACTCATTTTCTTTTATGCCCATCGAGGATTATTATTTATCAGCGGTTGATGTTGTGAAACCAGTTCACCATACATGTTTAAAAGCTAGTTTCGCTAGTGCTTCTGGTTATATTTCTTTAATTCTTACTACAACTTGGTTTACATTTAATGCTTGAATTTAACACACTTGCTATTGAGGAAATCTAAGCCTTACTTTTTTTCTAATGAGTTATATTACATGTTAGCTACGAAATGCGCACTTCGTGGATCCATTATAATATAACTTAAATTTAATACTTTTCTATGTTCATGTGAAACAACAAATTTTAATTTATTTTTAAAGTTAATAGATAATCGTGGGCGACGTGCTTTCTTTTTATTTTTTTTTTTGTTTATAGACGAATCTACCTCATTTTCCGCGGGTGGTAGTTAGCCTGGTGTTTAATTTTTTCCGGCTACGTCTAGCTGCGTAGCAAATAGCTTAACTTAATTTAAATTAGCTATACTCGGCCGTCAAATCAAGACCGTGACGTCATAAATTGTAATTTAAGCAGCCTAATTCTTAATGCCAATGCGTGTAGAAAGATATACTGTGTTCACATTACATTTTAGAGCATTCTTGTTTCTGCTATTGGTACTGCAATGGTAACCCTATTTTGTTCGGTTAGTGGGTATCTAATAATTAAATACTAAACACATTTTCAACATTTAGTGGCATAGTTGACAATCCTGATTCAACGGATCAGGTATAACTGAGTTAAAGTAAAGACAAACACTCGATCCCTGTATCGTAGCCCCTGTTCTACGAATCATATGTCCGGGTTCATTGGCCTTTTAGTCCGCAATTGCAGCAAGTTGGGTGCTATTAAAACTGAAACACATATAAGGTGTTAAGAGAAGCAGGTAGTAATTCTAAGGTAATTCACTGCATTTAACGCACTGACTCGGTAAGTTAATCAATGGTAATCTGCCAATCATGGCTCTTGTTTCACATCTACTTGTAAAACCCTCTTTTATGTTACACGTTTTCATTGGTTGAAGCAATGTAGCACATCCGTCAAAGCGTGAAAATTTTCTAATCTAACATTCCATTCATACGAAATATATAATAAGAATAATAAACTGTTTCGAATAATCCCTAACAGTGCATGGAAATTCAAAACCGCAATACTATGCGTCATAATATACTTATACTAGCTAAATTACAATGGGAAATATACTCCCAATTTAGCATTGGAAATCCACTATTGCGAATTATTGCAATAATGCTTGTGACGACAAAAAAACGTAACACAACCAACCCATAATATACGCACTGCCATATATCTGACTACATTATTTGCTAGCAAGCCTATAAGAAAATTCTTTGCTAAAGCATTCTGTTATAGCGGAATCCTAAGGCAGGACATTTCGATGTGGTGCATATAGAAACGTCATAGTACATTTACAAAAATCTGGAGAAAATAAAACTCAGATAGGGCAAACTATGGTCGTTATTGGCCGATATTATCCGTTGTTTGTCGTTATTCATCTCAAAGACGTTTTGTATTCATCTTTGAGGTGATATGTCTTTGAATCTTAATGCTTTTAAGCTATTCAACCTGTAAACCCTTTCGATTTTAAGCCTCTGAAACTTAACGCCTTTTAGCCTTCCAGCACTTGAGTTATTAAGTCTTTGGATTTTTAAGTTTCTAAGCCTTTGAATCCCGAACACTTAACACATCCAAGCCTTTGAACTACAAGGATTTGGGCTTTTAAACCTAGAGTTTTTAAACCATTAAAACCTTACGCCTTTAAGTCATTGACCGTTTCAGTTTTTTAGTCGTTCAGAATTTTTGGATATCTTCAAGGTTTTTGGAACATTCAAAATTTTTGCGATACTCGGTATTTTCAGAATTGTCAAATTTACAGGATTTTTATTAATTGTGAGATTTAAGGAATTTTCATAACTTCTGGATTTCTCAAGATTGTGCTAGATTATGAGAATTCTCGGAATTTTCAGAATATTTACGTTTTTGCAATATTCCAAAATTCAAAATTTTAGATTTTCAAAATCTTTAAATTTCTTTAATTTTTCAAAGTTTTCAGAATATTCAAATTTTTCGGACCTTTACGGTTTCATAATTTCAAGATTTTTCCGAATTTTTAGAATTTGATATTCAGAATTTTTATGATTTTCAGGATTTGGAGGATGTTCAAGATTTTCAAGCTTGATATATTCTAAATTTACAAAGTTTCCAGGATTTTAATGATTTGTTTGGATTTTAAACTTTGGGATTGTTCAATATATGTGCGATTTTGTAATCTTTAGGGTTTCCAGAATTTTCCGAACTATTGATTCCTTATAAAAAATTTTAAATGATTATTAACAATTTCACACGGTTTCCTTGACCCTTGATTATTTTTTAAAGTTTAATTGTGTAAATTTTTATATACAATTTTAATAATAGTAGCACTTACAGTTCAGGGCCTACGACTAGGAACTTCTCTTATGGTTTCGGCAGTTCAATTTTCTCAATTTCTGTTAAGTTGCTTCCAATAACTCTGTAGTGCTCTAAAAGGAATAGATAAGGAACGAGAAATTCAAGCACTAATCAAAGCATGCGGTAACACACTTCGAATGCACAGTCGGTTCCGTCATTTTAGGTGTTCAATTTTAGTCCATGTAATTACCCTATTGCCCTAACACGTATTCGTCCCTCCCAAGACTGGCTTGTTCAAACCGGCAATGGGAATAGAGAACTTCGTCTCTTTAATAGCGCGTTTTTCATAATTTTCCCGAAAGCGATAAAAATCGCCGGGCGGTGTACTAACATATTAATGCTTATGAAAACCAGTTTATTCCTACAATGCAAATATTATTTTAAAAAATATCCAGGACCGGATACAGGAAACAAAAATAATTCATTTGCTCTTGTACAAAATACTATAGATTTAATAAATGAAAAAATGGAAACCTGGATATCCAATAAATGAAAGAAATGTTACGGGTTAATTCACTTAACACGTAAGAAATTGATGCATTTAAATTAAGTTTGTCCGTACAATACTTTTTAGAGGTTATGAATAAAAGTAAAAAATATTACAATATAAGAATAAGCTCATTACTCTCTTATTGTCCAATGCAGCGTACATTATCATATTTGAAGCATGTTTGAATATCAAGTCTGTCCAAAAAGTGTATTCAATTTAACAAGTTTCATGAGGAAATGAAGTACTAAATGGAAATAACTTATCAACCGTCGTAGACAATCTATCTATGTCACAGATTAAGATAGCGATATGGACAAATTACGGGAATCTGAATGTCCTAATGTTAATTCTAGGGGAATAAAATTTGTTGACAAGTGGAATTGTTGTAAGCGATTAGTGCGTATCACATTAGATTGGTGATGTGTTCCTTCTTGTAACTTAGTTTTAATAATCTAATCTGTTCTAATAGGGTTAAATGTAATCTTTCAATTGATCGGTTCGATTCAGGGTGGTTTTCGGTTATAAAATAAATTTTTATTTTATGAAGTTCTAATGTGTTTTGTATCGTCTCATTTTTAAATTCGCTGCCGTTATCTAAAGGTATTGTTTCGGGTATGCCATAAAATGTAGAGTATTGTAAAAATCTTTGCGTTACATCAATGCTATTTTTAAAAGTGATGGATATCGCTTGACCTATTTTGATGAATGCATCTACAATGGTTAAAAATTTTGTGCTTCTACTACTAGTGTCGGTATGTAATTTTTGGAAAGGTTTGTACGGGTGTTTTGGTTAACATTAAGAGTATTTTTGGGGGTGTTCTGTTGTATTTTGCTTTATCGCATAGTTCACATTGGTTAATAAAGTCTATGGTTAACTCTTTCATATCTTTAAAACAGTATCGTCATATAAGTTTCTTTAATGTTTCATTAATTCCACGATGGTTGGTTTTGCCTTTGTGTTGGTTTCTAATTACGTCGTTTATTTTTTTGAGGTCGTCTAAGTTAATTAATTTCTTGTGCATATGATAATTTCAGGGCCAGAGTTATTAAATAATTTAACGTATAATTCTGAGAATCGTCTATTTCCATTTCGTTAAAGTTTAATTGTTCTACGTTAATTGGGTTTGTTAGCGATAGTTCTACGGGGTAATTATTTAAGTGTAGAATTGTTGTAGTGGCGTAATTATCTTTTATTTGTACTAGTGCTGTGGGGGTTTCTACTCCTTGTTGAAATGTTATGTGGTATATAATTCCTACTTCGTTTTTTGAGTTTACTAGGATTTTTATTTGTTTCTCGATACGAGGTTCTATGGTGTATTTTTGCTCGGTTTAGGTATTTTGGAATTTAATGGGAATTTGTTCGTGTCTTGTTTTTAATAAACGGTTTTTTTATATCAATGTTGGCTTCTAATTTTCTTAGAACGTTCAGTCCTATTAGTCTGTCGTATCTTTCGTTTTTTCGTTTAGCTTTCTGTAGTCTATTACCATTCGATATTTTAGTTTGCCTGAGGCGTCTAGTTTCTTTGGTACTATTAATACTGGACTGCTGCGTGTTGAGTTGGAGTGTTGGATTATATCTTGTTCTAGTAAATCGTTACTTGTCTTTCGGCTTCTTCTTAGCTTGCCTAAAGTAGTCTGTATGATTTTGTATAAATTAGCTTGTTGTCTTTAGTTCTATGTTGTGTTTGACTGTGTTCGTAAAGGTTAGGGGTGTTCCTTTGCAATGGAATATATCGCGGTATTCACAACATAAGTTTTTGATTGCTCTCTCTTCTTTTTTGTTAATGTCAGTATTGAAGCGAATGTTACTTAAATTTTCTCTTAACATCTTGTCGTGTTCTACGGGAATGTAATCGTTTTCTAAATTTTCGTCTGTAAAGGTATGGTCTAAAATATTTCGTTGTCCAAATTATGGCTAATAATTCTTTTTCTATTGTACTGTATTTCTGTACAGTCTCGTTTAGGGTTGTAGATGCGTAGCTGATTGGTTTATCGCTACCTATTTTCCTTGGCTTAGTACTGCTCCTAGTGCTACGTTTGATGCGTCAGTTATGTTTAATTGCGTTTTTATTTCAATTCTGCTGGTTAATTAGTTAAGTGTCTGCTTTAATTATTTCCTCTTCGTAGGTGTTGTATTGATGAGGGCATAAAATTTTCTGTCAACTGTACTGTTTCGTTACCTAGAATGTTGTACTGTATTTCTGTACAGTCTCGTTTAGGGTTGTAGATGCGTAGCTGATTGGTTTATCGCTACCTATTTTCCTTGGCTTAGTACTGCGCCTAGTGCTACGTTTGATGCGTCAGTTATGTTTAATTGCGCTTTTATTTCAATTCTGCTGGTTAATTAGTTAAGTGTCTGCTTTAATTATCTCCTCTTCGTAGGTGTTGTATTGATGAGGGCATAAAATTTTCTGTCAACTGTACTGTTTCGTTACCTAGAATGTTTAGTTATAGAGTTGTAAGTTTCAGTCAACCGAGTAGTTGCATCAATGCTTCCTCTATAATTTATACAATAAAATTGTTTAAATATAAAGTTTTAGTTTACTGAAGGGTTTTATTTTCAGCCTCGGTGATAAATTTAAATAAATTGCGTAATGCTTTTGTATAATCAGATACTTTTGTGCTGAAGTATTTAATTATAATTGTTAAGCGTGAATGGATCTTTTCAGTAATGTAGATGTTTATTTATAGTTTTTTATAAAGTTGTCATGAGTGAATGGTTTTTATACCAAGATGGGTTAATTTAATAATAGTTGCAAAGTGCTTCTATAATTTAGACACTGAGTGTTTAATTTATAGAATTTCGATAAACGTTTAGTTTTAAATAGTCGTTTCTACAATTAATTGTTTATTGCGTTTTATTCATTAAGCTTTCGGTGATAAAATGGTAAAATTAATTGCATTCTATTTTTGTATTTTAAAATAGTTTTTGTTTTGTATTAATAATAATAATTCGCGCGGCAGTTATGTTTTTGGTTGATTAATAATTCCTAATAATTGTATTTTTTTGCACATGTTAATGCGTGTTTTCTGCTTGTTTTAAAAAATTAATTCTCTTAAAATAAGTTCTTTTTTTTTAAAAATAATTTCTCGTAGTAAATTATTTTCATAAAATGGCATAAATTGTAATAATAAAAGTTTGTACATACATAAAAACAATAATAATAAAAAAAAAAATTCTTACTAGCTAGCATCAAATAATTTGTAAAAGGAATTAATTGGTTTTAAGGATATATGAACTTGCATAATTTTCAGCGTCATTTTCTTGAGCTCTATCGATTTTTGTACTTCGTCCAAGTTTTTGTTTGGTTAGGTTTGGTCGATTCTTGTACTTCTTCCAACTTTGTTTGGGTTCTTCCAGATTGTGAATTGAAATTCTTGGTCACCAGTTCTCCGATTTTTGTATTCGTAGAGCCTTTCTGTATCCGTACCACTACGCTCTTACGTTTCGGGCCTTGGGAGGGGTCTTTTTAAAAACTTCTTCCAAAACTTGTAACAAATTTTATTATTTAAACAGATATTAAACATGAAATTTTGACAAACTGGTTTAATTGTTCTAAGTCGAAAATAAAATAATAACTGAATTAATATTAGGGCGAGTAGCCTAAGTAGATGGCAATGTTAAAACTAAAATACTCGAGACTGACCGACTGCTCTGAGGCTCCCGAGGTATTTATGTTGTCCCTGCACCTCACATGTCTGTGGGAACTTGTAGAGCTCATGTCTACTTATTTCTTATTTCTATTCATTATACAATGTAACAATCTTAACTTTAAGTAATTGCGGTTTCTTAACCGTCTGTGACTTGCCCCTGCACTCTGGAATACAATGTATTACATCCGTTCTCACAGCTTGCTTGTGAACTTTTAATAACCTTTATTTAATTAAGCTTGAGATACAATGTTGCATCTAACCTAATAATTCTTTATAATTCTTACTAATTCCTAATAATTTCTATTAATAGTTCATAGAGATTGGGGTATACATAACTAGCGTAACTTACCTAAAATTATTACTCATCAGGTAAAAACGGTAATATAGGTAAATGTATTTTAGTTCTTTGCGTAGTAATACAGAGGGCGTAACAATATTACACATATTTTTAATACAAAAAATACTGATTAGCAGCATAAAATAACTTACCTTAATTTATACTAGCTATACTCGACCGTCAAACCAAAACCATCACGTCATAAATTGTAATTCATGCAGCCAAATTCTTTATGCTAATGCGTGTAAAAAGATATACTGTATTGACATTACATTTTAGAGCATTCTGGTTTCTGCTATTGGTACTGCAATGCACTGTTGCTAAGCCTATTTTATTTGGTTAATGGGTACCTAATATTTAAATACTAAACACATTTTCAACATTTGGTGACATAATCGACAGCTAACTGTATGACGTCGTGGCCCTGATTAAGCGGATCAGGTATAGCTGGGTTAAGGTAAAGACAAACACTCGACCCTTGTATCATAGCTCTTGTTCTACGAAACATATGTCCGGACTGGGTAGTTCATTGGCCTTTAGTCCGCAATTGCAGCAAGTTGGTTGCTAACGTCAACTATTAAAACTGGGTACACATATAAGGTTTTAAGAGGCGCAGGTAGTAATTCTAAGGTAATGCAATGCATTTAACGCACTAACTCGTCATTTGTCCCTTTGGTAAGTTAATCAAAGGCAATCTGCCGATTATGGTTCTTGCTTCACATCAACTCCCTTTTTTATGTCACACGCTCTCATTAGTTGCAGCAATGTAGCACATCCGTCAAAGTGTGAGAATCGTCTAATCTAACACTCCATTCACACGAAATATATAATAAGAACAATAAACTATTCCGAATAATCCCTAACAGTGCATGGAAATTCAAAACCGCAATATTATGCGTCATAATCTACTTATACTAGCTAAATTACAATGGGAAATATACTTCCAATTTAGCATTTGAAATCCACTATTATTAATTATTGCAATAATGCTTGTGACGCCAAAAACACTAACGCAACCAACCCATAATATACGCACTGCCATAGATCTGACTAAATTATTTGCTAGCAAGCCTATAAGGAAATTCCTTTGCTAAGCATTTTGTTATAGCGGAATCCCAAGGCAGGACATTTCGATGTGGTGCATATAGAAACGTGATAGTAAATTTACAAAAAACTGGAGAAAATAAAACTCAGATAGAGCAAACTATGATCGTTATTGGCCGATATTATCCGTTGTTTGTCGTTATTCATCTCAAAGACGTTTTGTATTCATCTTTGAGGTTATATGTCTTTGAATCTTAATGCTTTTAAGCTTTTCAACCTGTAAATCCTTTTGAGTTTAACCCTCTGAAACTTAACGCCTTTTAGCCTTCCAGTACTTGAGCTTTCAAGCCTTTGGATTTTCAGTTTGAGTTTTTAAACCATCGAGACCTTGCGCCTTTAAGCCATTGACCGTTTCTGTTTTTAGCCTTTAAATCGTTTAGAATTTTGGACATCTTCAGGGTTTTAGGAATATTCAGAAGTTTTGCGATACTCGGTATTCTCAGAATTGCCAAATTTACAGGATTTTTTATGAACTTTGGGATTTAAGAAATTTTCATAACTTCTGGCTTTTTCAGATTGTGATAGAATTGAGACTTCCCGGAATTTTCAGAATATTCATCTTTTCGGAATATTCCAAAATTCAGAATTTTAGATTTTCAAAATCTTTTAATTTCTTTATTCTTCAGGATTTTCATGGCATTCACGGTTTTGACATTACCTTTTAGACAGGTTTTTTTAATGTAGGATTCTCCAGAATTATCAGGCTTTTGAAAAATTTCAGAATTTTCAGATTTTCAATATTTTAACGATTTTTAGAACATTATTTCTTGGATTTACAGATTTTGTCAAAATTTTTTTGATTTTTGTGTGTAATTAGGATTTTCAAGATTATTTAAAATTTTACGGACTTTCAGAATTTTAAAGTAATCAGGATTTTCCTAGTTTTCAGAATATTCAGTTTTTTAAGACCTTTAACGTTTTATAATTTCCTGGTTTTTCCGAATTTTAGAATTTTCTTGAATCCCTCAAAATATTCAGAGTTTTCATGAATTTCAAGATTTGGAGGATTTTCAGGTTCGATATATTCTAAGTTTCCAAAGCTTCCAGGATTTTAATGATTTGTTTGGATATCAAAGTTGCGGATTTTTCAATCTATGTGCGATTTTATAATCTTTAGGGTTTCCAGAATTTTCAGAACTATTGATTCATTATAAAAATTTTAAAATGATTATTAACAATTTGACACGCTCTCCTTGACCCTTAATTAAATTTTAAAGTTCAATTGTGCAAATTTTTATATCAATTTTATAAAGTTAATAATAATAGCACTTACAGTTCAGAGCCTACGGCTACAAACTCCCCTTAGAGTTTTGGCGGTTCAGTTTTCTCAAATTTCTGTTAAGTTGCCTCCAATAACTCTGTAGTGCCCTAAAAAGAAAAGGAGATAGGAACGAGAAATTCAAGCACTAATCGAAGCTAGGTAAAAGTGAAATCAGAGCAGCTGTGGCAATTCTAATCTTGTCAAGGCAAAAATGTTATCTAGAGATAGAATGGTTTAGTATGTCTTTGAAGCAAGATCTTAGGTAAATGTGCAAGTATGGAACTGCGCCGATCTTAAGCCTATTGAACGCCAAGGTGATATCTAAACAAAGAGTTCGTAAATATGTCTGAATAACGTCGTAGACAAAAGTGAAACTAGAACGTCTGTGCTGATTCCAATCCTCTTCTAGGAAAAGAATCTGTAAGTATGCTTTTTGAAACGACTTAGGTAAAAGCAAGATTAGAGCGGTTACGCAGATTCTAATCCTCTTCATGGTTAAAATACTAACTATGAATAAAATCTCTAAGTACATCTTCAAAACAACCACTTAGATAAATGTAAAAGTAGGGAAGCTTCGCCGTTTCTAATCCTTTTCAAGGGATAGAATCCCTAAGTATATCTTTAAAACAACATCTTAGGAAAAGGTGCAAGTAGAGGGGCTGCGTCGATTCTACCTTTTCAAGGCAAGGTGCTTTCTAGGAAAAGAATCTCTAAGTATGTCTTTAAAGCAACATACTAATAACGATGCAAGTAGAGGGATTGCGCTGATTCTAATTCTCTTCAAGGCCAAAGTGATATCTAAAAGAAAAAACATTAGTATGCTTTTAAAGAGCAGTTTTTCCGATTCTAATCCTCTTCAAGGCCAAGGCGCTGTCTAGATAAGGAATTTCTAAGTATGTCTTTAAAACACCACCCTAGGTAAACATGCAAGTAGAGGGGCTAGGCCGATACTAATCCTCTTCAAAATTAAAGTGATATCTAAAAAGAGAATATGTAAGTATGCTTTTAAAACGACTTAGATAAAAGTGATACTAGAGCGGTTTTGCCATTTCTAATCCTCTTAGAGTCGAAGCTGCTAACTAGGGATATAATCTCTAAGTACGTCTTTAAAACATCATCCTAGGTAAAGGTGTAAGTAGAGGGGCTGCGCGGATTCTAGTCCTTTTCAAGGCCAAGAAGCTAACAAGGAATAGAATCTCTAAGTGTACCTTTTAAACAACATCTTAGGTAAACGTGCAGGTAGAGCGGCAGCGCTGATTCTAGTCCTCTTTAGGGCCAAAGTGCTTTCTAGAAACAGAATCCCTAAGTATGTCTTTAAAGCAACTTCCTAGATAAATATGCAAGTAGAGGGGTTGCGCCAATTCTAAACCTCTTGAGGGCCAAAGTGATATCTAAGAAGAAAATATGTAAGTATGCTTTTAAAAATTTAGGTAAAAGTGAAACTAGAGCGACTTTGCCGATCCTAATCCTCTTTAACTCTAAGACGCTAACAAGGTCTGGACTCTATAAGTATGTATTTAAAACAACATCCTAGGTAAAGAGGCTGCGTGGATTTTAATGTTTACAGGGCCAAGATGCTAGCAAGGGATAGAATTTCTAAATATGTCTTTAAAACAACGTCTTATGTAAAGGTACAGGTAGAGGGGCTGCGCCGATTTTAATCCGTTACAAGCTCAATATACTAACTAGGAATAAACGTTCTACTTATGTCTTTAATACAACATCGTAGGTACAGATGCAAGTACAGGAGCTGCGTCGATATTAACCCCCTTCAAAGCCAAAGTATTATCTAGAAGGAGAATCTGTTAGTATGTGTTTAATACGACTTAAATAAAACGAATTTAGAGCGACTGCGCTGATTCTAATGCTCTTTAAGACCAAGATGTTATCTAGGAATAGAATATTTAAGTATGTCTTTTAAACAACATCTTAGATAAAGTGCAAGTAGTAGGATTGCGCGGATTCTAATCCTCCTCAAAGCCAAGGTTGTAGCCAAGAAGAGAATATGTAAGCATGTCTTTAAAATGACCTGGGTAAAAGTTGAACCAGAGTGGCTGCGCCGATTCTAATCCTCTTTTAGGTCAAAATGCAATCTAGGAATGAAACCTTTAAGTTCGTCTTAAAGCAGCACACTATATAAAGATTTCAGTAGAGGGGTCGCACCGATTTTAAAACTCGTCAAGGTCAAAGTGATATCTAAAAAGCGAATATGTAAATGTGCTATTAAAGCGACTTAGGTAAAACTGAAACTAGAGCGGTTTTGTCGATTCTAATCCTCTTCAACGCCAAGACGCTATCTAGGGGTAGAATCTTTAAGCATGTCTTTAAAGCAATGTCCTAGGTAAATGCAAAAGTAGAGGGACTGTGCCGATTCTAATTCTCTTCATGACCAAGATGCTATCTAGGAATAGAATATTTATGTATGTCTTTTAAACAACATCTTAGATAATGAGGCAAGTAGTAGGATTGCGCGGATTCTAATCCTCCTCAAAGCCAAGGTTGTAGCCAAGAAGAGAATATGTGAGTATATCTTTAAAATGACCTAGGTAAAAGTTTAACGAGAGAGGCTGAGCCGATTCTAATTCTCTTCAAGACCAGGCACCATCTAAAAATAGAATTTGTAAGAATGTGCTTAGAGTACCATCCTAGGTAAAAGCAAATACCTTTTTTGGAGGGTATTCTTTGATGTGTTAAATTTGGAAATAAGTTTTCTATATTGAAACCAAAGCTGAACTAAAACAATAAGGTTTTATAAACGCAATCAAATCTTTTATCGCATTGCAACTGCGATTTGGTTTTATTTCCTGATGCTATAATTTAGTCATCCTGTAAGGTTAATCATCTATTATTTTATATAAAATACTCAAGGGGTGCGTGTGTCAAGGTCACTTCTGTACGATGAAAAAAGCGCATCTTTATATTCTTAACAAATTAAATAACCATTTCGTTAGTATACGTTCTCTTCAACTATATTCATTATAGACCTTTAGGGCTTTGGATATAAGATAAACGATTTTGTACTCAATAAAGTTATTATAAGTTTAACTTAAAATGTAATATGGCACTAAATTTCAAAACAACAGTCGAAACTAAATCACCAAGTAATAAATTTTTAAAACAAAAATAGTGGGTAACCACCTGTATACACGGAGTTGAACGAAATGCATCAGCTACATCTGATATGTCTATCAATGATCTTCTCGTGCATTTACAACAAAAATTAGACCTGCAGACGAAGTGTCCGTGAAAGTACTTGAAAAAAGTAATAACTTGAAGGGTGACTACGCAAATACAGTAACTGGTTTGTCTGATTTATGCTCTAAAGTATCTAAGATAATGATGAGCTCATGAATTTCGTATGCAAAATAGATGAGAAGAATTTACTACAATGTGCAAAACGGTATCTGTTAATTGTGCTGCTGTTTATTTATTAACAGTTTACAAATGCTGTTACATTTACGTGGCATTACAATTTAGGCGTGGCTCTAACGCCGTTATATAACCTATACAGCCCACGTTTTTACTGGATGATGCAATCGCTATGTCTATGTCAATTTCATGCAAATTTTAGGTAAAATTCAAATAACTTACGTGATGTGTATATCTCGGAACTTCATCTCAGGATCCACCACGTGTTGGGGTTGTCGTCGTAGTTTATCTCTTACCCTAAAACATGATACATGACCAGTTTGGCATGTAACAATGCTATATCTAGTCATCCAACTATTGTGTTTATTACTAATACCTAACCATCTTACAAACACTGTATTGTTCTTTCTTTTTAAATGTTTCGATCAAATACATTTCTTGTACGTTTGCTCTTTGTAACTCAGTTTTGGTTAGCTTTTTTTAAATGTTCCTATTTTGAAATAATTTACAAAATGAAATTCATGTAGATAAACGAAAAATGGGCACATTTTCACCTGATTTATTGATCTTTGATGGTATTATTTTTGTAGCACTGTGAGCTGTGTTGGTATACCAGTTAATAATTTTATTTATTGTTTGTATCTATTTATTTATACCGTAAAGTTTAAATATGCACTACATCACACCATCAATCGTTCTAATAGGTTGTTCAAAAATGCGAGCGTTTTTTGTATTGTAAACGTCGTAGTGGTTAATTCCATACCTCACTAATTCACCAAAACTTTTATTGTAAGATACTTTAACTGTCCAATGGAAACTTTTAATTTTAATAGACCGCGTTCTCTGACGTTACTGACATTAGTAAAAGGTTTACTTTTGGGATGAGCGTTCCATGTAAATTTGGTAAAGCAGTTAATGACGATAAGAATACTTTGCTTTAAATATTCATGAACGCAGAACATATGCACTAAACTTCCCCATCAGAAAATAAAATTTCGTTTACTACGTTTCAGCAAAATTAAATTCTGATGTTTTTAATGCCCTTCTCTTCAGGAGTGACTGAATGCTCCTCAAAATTCGTTTAAGTGGATTATTTAACGTCTTCCTGTCTTTGTTATGGAAATGGTTAATATTTAGCCGCTGTTTTGTACTTGTTTAGCTGCTCTGAAATTGACTGAGTTTATATGACGAAAGAATCAGATTTAAGCAGTTAATTATGTTCTGTTCATGAAAGATTTAACACTAATTATTTTTTTGGCTTGAAGTTTGCGCTAGATCTTAATTACACTGTTTGAAGAGAAATTAAATTAGTTGTAATTATGATGTAGTACGGAATTAGGATTTTGCTGTAAAAAGTAAAAATTATAAAAAAAGAGTTATTCACTTGTGCAACTTGAATTAGAAAATTTTACAAGTTGAATATTTGTAATTACACTCGCAATTGTGTCGCATATCGACTTCAATCAATACCCGGTCAAAATCCTTAAGACTTGATATACTTCCATATATATATATATATATATATATATATATATATATATATAAAATTAGTAATATTGACTGTTCTTATAATGTATATGTAAGTTAAATATTGGGGATACAGTCAGATTGCGTACTTATTTAGAATAAACTTCTTTTAACCATTTCAAGCTTTCGAAAATTGTTTTATTTTCTTCATCAGGATACTAAAATCTATTATTTAACATTTATATAAAAATAATGTGAGTTACTTACGATTATAAAGTTTACAATTATACAAACATAATATGACATCTATATGACATGGACAGGTTTTTGTTCATACGTGCACATTTAATAGTTTCTTATAAACATTTGCAAAATTAAAGTGAATGTAGCAAAGATATTAAATGAACTAAAGTAAAATAGTTATTATAGGTCTAGTTGATAAACATAAAAATAGAAAATAAAATGTGTTATACTAGTTCTTAAAAATACAGTTAATCGTATTGTACTAAAGGTGTTATAAGTCTGTAAAGTGTGTTAGTTTTATAGAAGTTTGAATTATTTTATTCTTTATTATTGTCATAAGGTAGGAATAAATATTGTTTAAATTTTGTGTGTCGGTTTTTTATTAATAGGGTTGTCTTCAGAGAAATCGCGATCATTTCAAGAAATAAACGCTTTCTATAGTTTGTTTCCTGAATATAATTTTGGTGTCATTATAATTCATTACATGGCCCGTATCAATTACATGGGAAACAAGCGCGCATGTTTTGTTGTTAAGTCTGCAATCACTTTTGTGTGAGGTCAGTCTTGCAGATAACCACCTTGATGTATGACCAACATACCTACCATTACAGTTATGACAGGGTATACTGTAAACTACTCCTGACTGTCGGAGTGTAGGTGTGTGGTCTTTAAGACTACTATATAATACCTTATCTAAAGTTATAACTGGTTGTTTGATAAGCTTTATGTTTGGAAGATCTTTAAAAAGATGTTTTAGTTTATCGGTAAGTTTATCAATATATGGAAGTGCGATAAACATTGTAGGAGACGTGGAGCTGGTATTAGTGTCTGTAGTATTGTTGGAGAAAGTTTCAATTATTGTGGTATTTTTCTTGCGGTTGTGTTAAAATTAGTTTGTTGATTAGAGGCTTCGGATACGAATTAGTAAGTAGTAGGTCTCTGAGTAATAATAGATTTTTGAATCGTAGGGTAGGTGTGTAACAGATTCAATTTTTCGTTTTAGGCCTAAAACTGTGTTGATTTTCATGCTTAACGGATGAAACGAATAATAATTCAAAACCTACCAGAAGATATCGGTTTGCGATACCAGTCTGTAATTAATATATTATCAGTGCGTAACACTTTCATATCTAAAAAGGTATTGAGTAATTTGATTTCTTTTCTATGGTAAATTGTATGGCAGGATTGTAGCTATTGAATATTTGAAGTACGTATTCCTCACTATCAGAAGGTACACAACAAATCAAATCATCAACGTACTTTTTGATGAATGGAAATTGAAATCAAATTTGGTGATGCGGTCGTTTAGTAGATCATCCATAACATATTGTGCAATTATGGAGATACGCTGGCTCCCATGGGAGTACCTAGTGTTTGTTTGTAAAATTGGTTATTGAATGAAAAGTACGTTGTATCAAATAAAAATCTATAAGCTTAAGAAAATTTGTTTTGTAATTTTACAATTATTTTGAATAGTCTCCCAATGTGATTCAATGCTGTTTTGGCCAAGTCTACTGAAATATTGCTAAACAACGAAATAACATCTAAACTAATGATAACAAAACCTTGGGTATCTCCAAGTTATTGATGAAAGCTGCAAACTGAAAAGAGTCTTGGACATAATACGGATTCGAGGTATTGTATGATGTTGTAAGGATATTAGTGACTATTTCAGATATTTTACAATTGTGCAGATATGGATGAAATTATGGGCCGTAGGAAAGTATAGGCTTATGAATTTTCGGTAGTCCGTAAAATTTAGGTGAGATGGAATTGTATATCATTAATTGTGAAGCTTCGTCATTATTTAGGTTCTTATTTTTCTTGAGTTCTGTTATAATTTTATTAGACTTTTGTTGGATAGTACTAGTTGGGTCATTATTAATAGGAATATTACTCTAGAGTTTCAACAGAGAATGTCTATTTTCTCCAACATAAAAAATACAAATTTAAAGAAAATAAAGAGACTTAAAGATGAAGAACTAATTAACATCAGTACCCAAGACACTTGGTTTGTCAATCTATCTACCATTAACGTACCATGTGAGATTAAACAATTCATGGCACTAGGACCTAAGTTCAGCGTAAGTCCCACGACAGGTGATATAAACCTACCAAAATTACTAGCTGATGTAGAATCAATAATATCTAATGTTAATACAGATCAGAAGAATGTCTTACTTGCACGCGCCACCAATATTATAACCAACTTCACACACAATTCACCAAAATCATATACTGAATTTAGAAGGTTATTAATCAAATCCTCAATTTTCATGAATAATCATAAGGAGTTAATTTTAACGAAGTCCGATAAAGGAAACGTTTCTGTATTGTTACATAAAACTCAATACAATGAAATGGCCAACGAAATTGTCAAAGACCGTAAATATTATATTCCTATTAATAATGACCCAACTAGTACTATCCAACAAAAGTCTAATAAAATTATAACAGAACTCAAGAAAATAAGAACCTAAATAATGACGAAGCTTCACAATTAATGATATACAATTCCATCTCACCTAAATTTTACGGACTACCGAAAATTCATAAGCCTATACTTTCCCTACGGCCCATAATTTCATCCATATCTGCACCCAATTGTAAAATATCTGAAATAGTCACTAATATCCTTACAACATCATACAATACCTCGAATCCGTATTATGTCCAAGACTCTTTTCAGTTTGCAGCTTTCATCAATAACTTGGAGATACCCCAAGGTTTTGTTATCATTAGTTTAGATGTTATTTCGTTGTTTAGCAATATTTCAGTAGACTTGGCCAAAAACAGCATTGAATCACATTGGGAGACTATTCAAAATAATTGTAAAATTACAAAAACAAATTTTCTTAAGCTTATAGATTTTTTATTTGATACAACGTACTTTTCATTCAATAACCAATTTTACAAACAAACACTAGGTACTCCCATGGGAGCCAGCGTATCTCCATAATTGCACAATATGTTATGGATGATCTACTAAACGACCGCATCACCAAATTTGATTTCGAATTTCCATTCATCAAAAAGTACGTTGATGATTTGATTTGTTGTGTACCTTCTGATAGTGAGGAATACGTACTTCAAATATTCAATAGCTACAATCCTGCCATACAATTTACCATAGAAAAGGAATCAAATTACTCAATACCTTTTTTAGATATGAAAGTGTTACGCACTGATAATATATTAATTACAGACTGGTATCGCAAACCGATATCTTCTGGTAGGTTTTTGAATTATTATTCGTTTCATCCGTTAAGCATGAAAATCAACACAGTTTTAGGCCTAAAACGAAAAATTGAATCTGTTACACACCCTACCCTACGATTCAAAATCTATTATTACTCAGAGACCTACTACTTACTAATTCGTATCCGAAGCCTCTAATCAACAAACTAATTTTAACACAACCGCAAGAAAAATACCACAATAATTGAAACTTTCTCCAACAATACTACAGACACTAATACCAGCTCCACGTCTCCTACAATGTTTATCGCACTTCCATATATTGATAAACTTACCGATAAACTAAAACATCTTTTTAAAGATCTTCCAAACATAAAGCTTATCAAACAACCAGTTATAACTTTAGATAAGGTATTATATAGTAGTCTTAAAGACCACACACCTACACTCCGACAGTCAGGAGTAGTTTACAGTATACCCTGTCATAACTGTAATGGTAGGTATGTTGGTCATACATCAAGGTGGTTATCTGCAAGACTGACCTCACACAAAAGTGATTGCAGACTTAACAACAAAACATGCGCGCTTGTTTCCCATGTAATTGATACGGGCCATGTAATGAATTATAATGACACCAAAATTATATTCAGGAAACAAACTATAGAAAGCGTTTATTTCTTGAAACGATCGCGATTTCTCTAGAAGACAACCCTATTAATAAAAAAACCGACACACAAAATTTAAACAATATTTATTCCTACCTTATGACAATAATAAAGAATAAAAATAATTCCAAACTTCTATAAAACTAACACACTTTACAGACTTATAACACCTTTAGTACAATACGATTAACTGTATTTTTAAGAACTAGTATAACACATTTTATTTTCTATTTTATTTTTATCAACTAGACCTATAATAACTATTTTACTTTAGTTCATTTAATATCTTTGCTACATTCACTTTAATTTTGCAAATGTTTATAAGAAACTATTAAATGTGCACGTATGAACAAAACATGTCCATGTCATATAGATGTCATATTATGTTTGTATAATTGTAAACTTTATAATCGTAAGTAACTCACATTATTTTTATATAAATGTTAAATAATAGATTTTTAGTATCCTGATGAAGAAAATAAAACAATTTTCGAAAGCTTGAAATGGTTAAAAAGTTTATTCTAAATAAGTACGCAATCTGACTGTATCCCCAATATTTAACTTACATATATATATATATATATATATATATATATATATATATATAAAGACAAGTTATTTGCAGTCCGCAATAAGAAAATTGAATATAAAGTAAGATGTATCTGTAAACAAACTCTTATGGAAATAATAAGAGCCATTGACACCAGATGGCGGTTTTATTTACTTTGCCATAGTACAGTGATTGTTTCGAAATTATATCATTATAATAGCTTCGATTACTTCATAGGGTTCTTGGGAACAGTCCACTCTGATGAGGCTAACAAGCCGAAACCATTGGTCAGTGGATGTTTCCTCCCTATGAATTAATAAAGCTAATGTTTTGTTAATGGCTATATAACTACCAGCCCGATTTGTATTTGTCAATGGCTCTTATTATTTCCATAAGAGTTTGTTTACAGATACATCTTACTTTATATATATATATATATATATATATCTATATATATATATATATATATATATATATGTAGTTCAGACTAGAAACCATGTCTTTTACTAACTTCATACATAAAAATAAACAGAAAATAGGATAATCTATAGAATAAAGGTTTGCATCCGTTGAAAGAATCTACTAACCGATAAAGCTTCCTTTGCTAAAATTTAAAAGATAAATTCAATTAATTAAATTAGTTATAAATTGGTTAAATTAAAGTTACATTCAGAAGCTCTCTATTGTTATAAATGTCTTACTTGCACGCGCCACCAATATTATAACCAACTTCACACAACCACCAAAATCATATACTGAATTTAGAAGGTTATTAATCAAATCCTCAATTTTCATGAATAATCATAAGGAGTTAATTTTAACGAAGTCCGATAAAGGAAACGTTTCTGTATTGTTACATAAAACTCAATACAATGAAATGGCCAACGAAATTGTCAAAGACCGTAAATATTATATTCCTATTAATAATGACCCAACTAGTACTATCCAACAAAAGTCTAATAAAATTATAACAGAACTCAAGAAAAATAAGAACCTAAATAATGACGAAGCTTCACAATTAATGATATACAATTCCATCTCACCTAAATTTTACGGACTACCGAAAATTCATAAGCCTATACTTTCCCTACGGCCCATAATTTCATCCATATCTGCACCCAATTGTAAAATATCTGAAATAGTCACTAATATCCTTACAACATCATACAATACCTCGAATCCGTATTATGTCCAAGACTCTTTTCAGTTTGCAGCTTTCATCAATAACTTGGAGATACCCCAAGGTTTTGTTATCATTAGTTTAGATGTTATTTCGTTGTTTAGCAATATTTCAGTAGACTTGGCCAAAAACAGCATTGAATCACATTGGGAGACTATTCAAAATAATTGTAAAATTACAAAAACAAATTTTCTTAAGCTTATAGATTTTTTATTTGATACAACGTACTTTTCATTCAATAACCAATTTTACAAACAAACACTAGGTACTCCCATGGGAGCCAGCGTATCTCCATAATTGCACAATATGTTATGGATGATCTACTAAACGACCGCATCACCAAATTTGATTTCGAATTTCCATTCATCAAAAGTACGTTGATGATTTGATTTGTTGTGTACCTTCTGATAGTGAGGAATACGTACTTCAAATATTCAATAGCTACAATCCTGCCATACAATTTACCATAGAAAAGGAATCAAATTACTCAATACCTTTTTTAGATATGAAAGTGTTACGCACTGATAATATATTAATTACAGACTGGTATCGCAAACCGATATCTTCTGGTAGGTTTTTGAATTATTATTCGTTTCATCCGTTAAGCATGAAAATCAACACAGTTTTAGGCCTAAAACGAAAAATTGAATCTGTTACACACCCTACCCTACGATTCAAAATCTATTATTACTCAGAGACCTACTACTTACTAATTCGTATCCGAAGCCTCTAATCAACAAACTAATTTTAACACAACCGCAAGAAAAATACCACAATAATTGAAACTTTCTCCAACAATACTACAGACACTAATACCAGCTCCACGTCTCCTACAATGTTTATCGCACTTCCATATATTGATAAACTTACCGATAAACTAAAACATCTTTTTAAAGATCTTCCAAACATAAAGCTTATCAAACAACCAGTTATAACTTTAGATAAGGTATTATATAGTAGTCTTAAAGACCACACACCTACACTCCGACAGTCAGGAGTAGTTTACAGTATACCCTGTCATAACTGTAATGGTAGGTATGTTGGTCATACATCAAGGTGGTTATCTGCAAGACTGACCTCACACAAAAGTGATTGCAGACTTAACAACAAAACATGCGCGCTTGTTTCCCATGTAATTGATACGGGCCATGTAATGAATTATAATGACACCAAAATTATATTCAGGGAAACAAACTATAGAAAGCGTTTATTTCTTGAAATGATCGCGATTTCTCTAGAAGACAACCCTATTAATAAAAAAACCGACACACAAAATTTAAACAATATTTATTCCTACCTTATGACAATAATAAAGAATAAAATAATTCCAAACTTCTATAAAACTAACACACTTTACAGACTTATAACACCTTTAGTACAATACGATTAACTGTATTTTTAAGAACTAGTATAACACATTTTATTTTCTATTTTTATGTTTATCAACTAGACCTATAATAACTATTTTACTTTAGTTCATTTAATATCTTTGCTACATTCACTTTAATTTTGCAAATGTTTATAAGAAACTATTAAATGTGCACGTATGAACAAAACCTGTCCATGTCATATAGATGTCATATTATGTTTGTATAATTGTAAACTTTATAATCGTAAGTAACTCACATTATTTTTTATATATATGTTAAATAATAGATTTTTAGTATCCTGATGAAGAAAATAAAACAATTTTCGAAAGCTTGAAATGGTTAAAAGAAGTTTATTCTAAATAAGTACGCAATCTGACTGTATCCCCAATATTTAACTTACATATATATATATATATATATATATATATATATATATATATATATATATATATATATATATATATATATATATATATATATATATATATATGTAGTTCAGACTAGAAACCATGTCTTTTACTAACTTCATACATAAAAAATAAACAGAAAATAGGATAATCTATAGAATAAAGGTTTGCATCCGTTGAAAGAATCTACTAACCGATAAAGCTTCCTTTGCTAAAATTTAAAAGATAAATTCAATTAATTAAATTAGTTATAAATTGGTTAAATTAAAGTTACATTCAGAAGCTCTCTATTGTTATAAATTTTATCTAACTCGGTCAATTCCTTCTCTGATTATAGAACAAGCAAGAAATTAATTATTAGCCTATTATTTCGACACTATCTTCAACCCTCTTTCAAAAGTGCACCTTTATCGATTTCTAAATCTTTAATTAAAGCATTGGGGTGTTTTTGTATAAGCAGCTTGCTTTTCAAATTAGTGTCAGTATTAAGATTTTACTAAATCATTTCTAAACGTTAATATAAAATAAAGTAGCTTTTATCACAGATGCTATAAGTAAGATAAAGTGGATCACAAATGCCACATGAATTTTAAAATTATAGTATTTTCCGCATTTTGTCCTTATGTACAAACACGTCTAATTAACAGCTGACAAAAGAAAACCCCGCCTTCTTATACTGCCGTTGCGTATGAAAAAGATTGTTATCTTATTTAATAGTTTAAACTCAGCAATTATCGTCAATAATTTAAAACACTTATGTTGGTTATCCAGCGATGTGTGACAATCGCTGTGTTACGTGCAGTTCCTGCACACCAGTATTTCCGTTTTTATTTAATTAAATTTCATATTCCTTACTGTATTCGCGGTCATTGGCGAATTTTCATTACCAATTTTGACAGCTTTCTCAATTGAAGTGATTGCTTATTCAATACCCTGTAGGTTTTATTAGTATATTTAGTATAATTTAAACTACTTTAATCGTTTATCGTTTAAACGTGGTTTGGTTATCAAAACATTTGTTTTCGAAAATATTGTAATCAATTAGGTACGTGTTATATAAAAGACATTTGTGGTTCGCTTATACCTGCATGTTATGCTATATAAATTAGTAATTGGCTTATGTTACATTTCAGTAGTTTTATACGGAAAGTTGGGCGACACATCGTTTATAAACCGCTGAATTTGAAGTATATTTTTTGTCGCGTGCTTTAGACAGTAACCGTTGGTGCAGTCCTGATTGGAGGACATTCCTGAAGGCGCAGCTAATGATAAAAACCGCAGACGTCAGTGATATGGGAGCAGATTCATGAGCAGTAAAAATCCAGGTAACGGATGTTCATGAAAAATTTGCTTTTTGTGTTTAACTGGTGTGCAATGACTTTTGTACTTTACGAGTATGTGCTGTGGAACTAACAGTAACAGAATCAAAAACAGTTACTGATTAAAGTTTTATAATATTATTTTTTTATATTTGGTAAAAGGGGAATTTAGGTTATTAAAATGATCGTTGTACTATTTTATTATGTGCACGGTAAAAGGGACTTTGTAATTTGTTGTGCTGAAATTAGCACGAGTAATTAAAGGTTTTACTATGAACTCGTATTAAGCCAGGGTAGCGTAAGATTGGTGGTAAAGCCCTGTTACTTTATTAATCTGGATAATATATGATAAAAATGTATTATTTGAAAAGGGAAAAACATGTAGAATAATTAATCTGAGAACTAGATGTTAATGATGATTTTTTGTGTATAATTTTGCTCTGAAAATATCGAGAAGAGTTACCGTTGCAGCGTTTTTCTTTTTGTGGCGTAGTTATTTTTCAGACAGGAGCAGAGCAGCCGTGGCAGATTACACTGTTGGAGTTTATTTCAAAGGTAACTTCAGAGCATTATGATATCCAAGCGTGGAGTATATTACAAAAAAGGCTTGCAGCATTAATGACGCCCAAAAGGAGGGGGCTTGAATTGGCTCTAGGAACCAGACTTCAGAGCAGTTATGGCGCCCAACGTGGTTTCAAATATTAGCATTTAAGGTTTCTTTTGTTTATGCAGTCTTTAGCAAACCCTAAACTCGCGACATAGATGTCGAACCAATGTGGGGCAACATCGCAGAATTTATGGCGTCCAAGTCATGGGGCCGTAGTAATAGAATCTAAGGTTTTTTGTTTAGGTAGTCTTCAACAGACCCTGAACCCGCGACAATATTTATATGTGTATATATATATATATATATATATATATATATATCGCACAATTATGGACAATTGTTTTCAATACTTTAATTTCCACCAAGAACTGAAATTTATCTCAAACCTATATTTAACTGAATTTTTTAACCCGCTTGTGTTTATGTTTTTATGTTTCTAAAAGCCGTTATTTAACTTCTGTTTTCTGCCAGCAGCTTGGAAATTTTATAAATCTACATTAAGTAAAGGGAAGCTTTTAAAGTAGATAATTATTTTTTATTTGTGAAGCATTTAAGATTAATTATTTTTCGCTCCAAATTCAGGCTGGACTTTAATTGCGCCCTCTAAAATAAAATTAGATTAACCGCGTGCTTGGAGTAAGTACGATTTTAGGGCAGTAGTAAACAAAAGAGTTGTATTTTACTTTAGGGTATACAGACTTTGAGACCTACAAACGCAATTCAAGACCGGGAAATTTAAGAGGCTGTTGTATGGAATCTACTTGAAATGCTTGTGATAGAATACCTTTTATCTGAGTTCTAGGTTTCACGTTTTTCATCGATTGTTTTGGGACAAATGCCCTTAGTAGGTGGATAATAGGAACTTTAGTAGGAAAGATATTGATGTCAGAAATAAATTTTATACGTCATTTGTAGTGGATTAGATTGCAACTACTTAACGGGGTTGTTGATTGAATTCAATATCTTTCTGTTCAACTAAAAATATATTATTCCCACAAACGTTTTCTATTTTTTTTCAGAGCAACGTAGCTGGAACCGAATCAGGAACCAAACTATTTACCTTTTGAACAAAATTTATAGTTTCACACAAGTCGCGTCATCACTATGAAATGTGTTGTGGGGTTTGAACAATTTCTACCACCTGCAGTCGATTTAGTGTCGCTTCCCCAAACGATAGTTAGCCACTCGCTTAAGATATTCGTTTTTTGCTGTTTGCAAGTGTTTATTGCTGTGCTTGGCTTTCTATTTCGATTTTGTATTTGTGTAATTTCTTTGCAAAATTCTTTCGGGTTTCTATCTATTATTGATCACTAAGTTGGCAGTTAAAGAATACGACTTGTAGTTTTGCTGTTATTTCTTGCATGGTTATTATTAGTGCATTTATGTGACCTATCTTATTATGAATTTAAAGCGCTAAATATATTTACGTCACAAAAAGGTAACGAGAGGTCAATAACCCCCAAATTCAATAAACAAATCCACCCAAATAGAAAGAATTAAAATTTCCGAAGATTCATGGTTCCACCCTGTATAAAATGAGTGTATTGCATGTACAAAGCCATTAAAGTCATCCGCGTTATTACAAAGCATATTCTAGTGTGTATAGAGAATCATTCTAAGGGATAAATACAGTCATTGAAATGTAAAGCAAAACACACCTCACTTGTATCTAAAAGCCCCAATTTTAAATCAATAATACAACCGTGTGTACAAATAAAATTACATTCCATCTTGTTAAGAATAACGCTTTAAACTTTATAAAAATGCACTAGAACACGTTTGCACTAAACCAATCTTTTGTTACAATTATTAAGATGCAAAACTTCTTGCATTTTGCAAAACCATACAGAAAACGGAAGTTTTAATTAGTTGAATCCAGTGGGTGTACATTTTAAAAATTAAATAAGTTTTCTCGAATTTTTAGGATTAAGAAAGAATTACTTAAATACGTCGATTAATAAAAAACGTCATAAAAACTTAAAAGTCTTATTCGAAGAACTCGAGCGAACATTAAATAGTAATAAAATTTATACGAATTAATTTATAGCTTTCGTATTACTATAAAATAGCATGCGACGCGAACATTAACTCCGTAAGTTGGACAAGGACAAGCGACATTCTATGTAATGCTCGCAAATCACGTAGCATGATACCAATTAGGTAATAAAACGCGTTATTCTCGGAAAAATGAGATTATTAGCGTGTATTATGTTCCAAACGAAACGCTAAAGTCATCGAATAGACATAATTTTAATACAGAAACATTTACGATGTAACGTTGAATGAAGAAGTAATGCTTAGAACGTAATTTTGCATATATATGGAACATAATTAATTTTTTTAAACACTAAAGCATTGAATGTTTTTTGATACAAGACCTACTCTGAAGATAATTAACTAAAAAAAAAAGAAGATGCACTTTGAAAGTTCAGATTCTAAATTGAGATATAAAATTATATAAACAAACTAGAAAACTGGAATTTTAACGTCAATTTAAAAATGGAAATGGAAGATATTTAACACTGTTTACGAGTTGAATAGGCGGAATTTGATTTCGCAAGTATTAATTTTAGATTTCTTTGTTTGTAACCGATATTTGACTATTTTGTCGTTTGAAGTTAAGGTAGAATAAGTTTTTAATCATATAATAATTTTATTTTGTATAGTGGATATTTACCCAAAAGTTTTGAGGTCGAAGTTTGATATATTTTTATCTTTACTAAATAAACTATCTATCAAGAGTTTTTCGCCAAACATCGTTACAAGCGTGGAAATAAGGGCTGGGTTGATTATCCGTCTATTTGTGTTTCTGTGAATAAATATTAGGTAAGAATGTTGATTATTTTCTGTATAAACTAAAACTGGGAATTATTCTATAAACTGTTTTGTATGAAAGAGAAATGAATTTTACGGAATAGATATGTTATTTCATTTTGTAAATTCCGTTGAAGCTAACGCGAGGCGTTCTCACAGCAATATATATATATATATATACATATATATATATATATATATATATATATATATATGTACGGGATTTATACACTTTCCACGATATAGAAATTTTTAAGTAGGACTGTAATTACATAGGATTTTTAACAATTAAATAAAATGAAATATTCAGAGTTGGAGACAATGCAAACAATTGGTTTCTATATAATAAAGTAAACAAACACTCACCTTGTCCTCCCATAAACTTGCATCTACGAGCGCTCGTTTTGTGGACACACATGGACAGCAACCGTGAATTGCCTGTTCTTTAATATACAGCTATAAACCAAAATACACTGACTCCAAATCACACAGTAACCCCAACATAGGTTACATACAATAAAAAGACGGTACACACATTTAAACCGTCAATAACATATTTTACATGTTGCTTCCACCAAGTATGGAAAGTAACTCCTAATTTTAGAAATAACAAAAGAGTGGGAATACATTATCACTAATATATATCGGAATTATTCGCGAACTAAACTATTAATACCGATCCGACTAATATACCGGATTTATACGCGAGTTAACCGAACATTCCGCCCACCGTAAAATACCTAATTTTACCCAAATAAAGACGTGTAAGATAAATTCATCTTATTCAAAACGTCAACCAAAGAAAAATGCATAAACAAACAAAAAAAAATACTAAATCAAGATTACATAGTTAATCATTGATTAGGAAGAGGACATAATTTAATGACAGGCCTCTTTAAATAACCTGTAGAGGTTCTGAGAGTAACTACCGAGTTTTCCCATCAGACCCGGGATGGAGAGACAACCCGCCCCAACTTCCATTGCAAAGGAGGCAAGAGTTCATTGCATATCAAAACGAGCATGCCCTCTTTGACCGGATTGCCCTCAAGAAGAAATTTTGAACGCTGTTGCAGAGTGTTCAAATATTCATTCCGCCAGCGTTTCCAAAATAATTGATGAAGCGCTTGTATTTTCTGCCATCGAGATAAACGTGACATGTTGATGTCCGACAGGTCTTCATCAAAAAAAGTTCCTAAAGGTTCGATCGTTAAAAAATGATTTGGAGTAATAGCCGTCAAATCGTTAGGATCAGAACTATTAGGACACAACGGCCGCGAATTGAGCACAGCTTCAATTTGCGAAAAAAGAGTACACATCTCTTCAAAGGTGAGTATGTTGTCTCCAATAACCCTTGTTACATGGCGTTTAACTGATTTAATGCCTGCCTCCCACAAGCCACCCATGTGGGGGGCTGCCGGCGGGTTGAAGTGCCAGACCAAATGTTCGGCTTCAACCGCTAAACGAAAATACTGCAAAATTACTTTATTAGCTGCCACAAAATTAGTGCCACAATCACTAAATATTTGGGCGCACAACCCTCTGCGGGCTATAAAACGACGCAGAGCTGCTAAAAAGGCATCTGCGGAGAGATCAGAGGCGCACTCCAGATGAACCGCTTTTGTTGAAAAGCAAACGAATAAGCAAAGATAGGCCTTCAACACTTTTGCCCCTGTATCCTCCACCGAACTTAGTAAACAAATATTCTGGTTTACTTCCTCGTTAGTCTTAATCAGATTTGGTTGAACGGGCCAACCAACTCTCGGCCTAATAAACCAAGGGGGACCCGCCCACCATAGGGGATGCGACTTCAAATGAGAGGGTAATAAGCCTCTCGAAGCACAGTCACAAGGATTATCTTGTGATGGAACATAAAACCAATGATCTCCAGGCAATTGCTCTTGGATTAGGGACACACGATTCGCCACAAATGTCTTCCAAGTATGAGACGGCGACCTAAGCCAGGACAGCACCACTTGCGAGTCAGACCATGCAATTGTATCGGTAAATGTTATTTTTTCTTTAAAAGCCTTTCGGACGAAAGCTATCAAGTCCGCCAAAAGAAGAGCAGCACAAAGCTCCAGGCGAGGAATGGATAATCTTTTCAGAGGGGCTACACGAGTTTTGCTAATTACTAAAAAAGTAGATATTGCCTCATTTGAATTGTTGGACAGCCGAAAATAAACCGCAGCTGCATAAGCCGCTTCACTGCTATCACTGCAATCCATGCTATCCATGCAATTCACAAATAGACGACTTATCTCGGTATAGACAATTCCTTGATTAACGGTAACTCCGACTGAAACTTCTTCCAAGAATTAACAATTTCAAGGGGAGGTTCTTCGTCCCAGCTCAAGCCCAAGATCCATAATTTTTGAATTAGACATTTTGCAAACACCACTATTGGCGACACAAAGCCCACAGGATCAAATATCCGGGCTAATTCCGAGAGGATGTGACGCTTTGTGCAATGTGTTTCCTGGGAACAAATATTATATGAAAAACAATCTGTCGCAGGAGTCCATTCCAAACCTAAGACCTTTACAGATGAAGGTTCATCAGGGCTAAAAGATATAGTCTGCTGTCGTGAGACATCCAACCCTTGTAAGACAGTAGAATTATTACTAACAAATTTCTTAAGCTCAAACCCACCTCTAAGTAATAGTGCGACTAAATCCATCGCTAACTGGCGAGTGCTTTCTGACGAGCTAGAACCCGAAATTATGTCATCCACGTACACTTCAGACAGTAAAACCTTGGCTGCTATAGGGAAGTCCACTGACTCATCCCAAGCTAGTTGCTGGATAGTTCGTAACGCTAAAAATGGTGCAGACGATACACCAAACGTGACTCTATTCATAACAAATTCCCGAACAGGAAGTTCCGGAGAAAAACGCCATAAAAGACGCTGAAAATTGCGATGCTCCTCACAAATGTATATCTGTCGATACAATTGTTTAATATCTGCAATGAGGGCATACCTATGCAATCTAAAAGTCAATAAAATTTCAACAATATCCGTGTGTAATTTCAGACCAGGTAGCAAAGCATCATTTAACGAGATGCCGTTCGAAGACCTACTCGAGGCATTCATCACTACACGCAATTGCGTTGATGATGATTGCAATTTACAAACTCCATGGTGAGGTATATAATAGACATTTGAATTCTCTATGGGAACAGCTTCTGTCATGTGCCCCGAATCAATATAATCCTGCATAGCATTTATGTATAGGCCACGTAATTCAGGATTGATAGATAAACGCTTTTCTAATGATTTTAAGCATCGTAGAGCTGTAGAATAGCTTTCTCCAAATATAGGAGGACAACCGTCTACAAATGGCAGACTTACTGTATAACGACCCTCACTATCTCTTCTATAATTTTTTTTAAAATCTTCTTCACAAGGTTCTACCTGGTTGTGAGAAGGCAACTGTTCCAATTCCACAACTTTTAATATTTTCCTCTAATGCACTCTCAACAAAATAGCAAGAAGTCTGATTTGGCTCCTTGGCCGAAATCTTACCCATTAAAACATACCCAAAATGGTATTAATAGCCGATGGCTCTTTGTTATTGAGCCCCGAAATTACATTACCCAATAAAATCTGGGAAACACTTCCGCTCCTAGCAGCATATCCACAGGCGCTTTAACATCAAAATGTGGATCTGCTAAGCATAAGTTTTGTATATGTTTCCACGAATTATTCTTTTGTAAATTATTTGCAGGCATTTCACCACAAATAGACAATGAGATTTGAGCACTGAGAGAAATCAGGGGCCTACTCCCTTTCTAGATTGCAGGAACAAGTGACAAGCCCTCTACTCTTAACATAGGTTTGGCTCAAACCACGAATAAACATACTTGAATGTTTTCGAATAAAACCTAATTTTGCACACAATTTTCTGTGATAAAATTGACTTGTGAACCACAATCCAACAAAATTCGAATAGGTACTGGCACATTACCTGCACTTAATACATTCACAATCGCTGTACCTAATAGAACCGTAGGATTCAACTGGGTCATCCCTGAAAATGGGGTCACCCCAGGAGGATAGGATACTCCACTATCTTCTGATGAAGCCAATGGCTCTGATAAAGTGGAAGAATTATTCATCTCGGGCACAGATAACTTTCTGAAATGCAGCAGAGTATTATGACGGCCAGCACATATCGTGCACGATTTCTGGTCCTTACAAACTTTCACGGTATGCGTATCTTTCAAACAAACAAAACAGCGATTCCGATTTCTAATCCATCGAAACCTCTCAAAAGCTGATTTATCTTTGAATACATGGCAAGACGAGATATCGTGTTCCTTTGAACATAAAGGACAACCAGTAGCTGATTTAGCAAACAATACTGTAGATTTAACTTTAGGGTTATATATTTGATCGCCTTTAACAACTTTTTTAGACTTTGAAGAACCTAATGTTCCTAAATTGTCTAAAGCACAACTTTGTTTCCTAAAACGTTAATAACGAATCAATACCAGGGATTTTCTTACGTTCGTCAACAATGCTTAGCTCAAATTGCTCCTAGTAACTACATCTAATTTCTGCAGTAACATATTAACCAATAACAAATTCAATTGTTCCTCCTGGTCAGGCAATAAAGCTTTGAGCGCGGCCCAATTTTCATTAAATTGGTCCACCAATCCCTTCATCGTGGAGGGTGAACGATCAGAAATATTTTGTATCTTATACAAATTACGAAGATAATTATTAGCAATTAATCTAATATTAAAATATCTATCATTTAATATCTTCAAGGCAATAGGGTAATTGGCTGCTGTCACCTTTAAACTTTTTATAAGAGAGGCGGGTTCAGATTCTAAATGCATGACCAAGAAATGGAATTTTTCTACATCGGATAATTTCCCATTACTATCAATTAAACTTTTAAATAATTCCATAAACGATTGATACTCGGAAATATCTCCAGTAAAACCTTTAATTTAATAGATGGAAGCTTTAAATGTGGTTGATCCGTAGTACCACAAGATTCCACTTCTTTAACATCTAGAGCTTTATTTAATAACCTAACTAAATTTCGATGCTTTGTTCGAATTGAGTAGGAAATATCATCAAACGTTTCTGTTAAAGAATGAACTTTATCCACTAAATTATCGGGAATACCTGACTTCACTACACGCGTTTGATAGTCACAAAACCGCTTTCTAACGTCGGTGAAGTCTTCCAAGCGAATTATGCAATTTTCGATTTCTTCCCTTATACCTGAACTTTCAGCAGCTTGCATTAAATCCAGTAATTTCACACTGGGTTTAATCAAACCTTCAAGCGTTTCAATACCCTCTTCAAGCTTAGGCATTATTAATAATAAATAAAGCAATAATCCAAATTTAAACTATAATAAATCAAGTATTGATATGCAATGAACCAATGCGCGTAAATTATTAAAATCTCTGCAATGTAAACAAACACGCATCACCTCCCAAATGGCATGTAACCCGCAAATAACGTCAAAACACGAAGCAAGGTTAGAACGGAATGCCGAGGAAATACGAAGATTTACGATTGCGTACAAAACAACCAATATAACAAGTACAAATTAACTTGACCGTTGTACTATATTTCGTGGAAAATGAACCTAAAATAATCGATATTTAACAGATGTGCGCTCTCAAACACACGCCGGTTTAAACGATAACAACCCAGATCCGGCTCGAAGGACCAAAAACTGTACGGGATTTATACACTTTCCACGATATAGAAATTTTTAAGTAGGACTGTAATTACATAGGATTTTTAACAATTAAATAAAATGAAATATTCAGAGTTGGAGACAATGCAAACAATTGGTTTCTATATAATAAAGTAAACAAACACTCACCTTGTCCTCCCATAAACTTGCATCTACGAGCGCTCGTTTTGTGGACACACATGGACAGCAACCGTGAATTGCCTGTTCTTTAATATACAGCTATAAACCAAAATACACTGACTCCAAATCACACAGTAACCCCAACATAGGTTACATACAATAAAAAGACGGTACACACATTTAAACCGTCAATAACATATTTTACATGTTGCTTCCACCAAGTATGGAAAGTAACTCCTAATTTTAGAAATAACAAAAGAGTGGGAATACATTATCACTAATATATATCGGAATTATTCGCGAACTAAACTATTAATACCGATCCGACTAATATACCGGATTTATACGCGAGTTAACCGAACATATATATATATATATATATATATATATATATATATATTGCCGTGGTACTCGGGTAAAATCCTCACCAACAAAAATATATTCGAAAATTTTATTAAATTATCAAATTCGAAAATAGAAAAATTTCCAAAAATTTAAATAAGTCAACAAAAAAAATTTCTTACCCGTTTTCCTCTCTTCCTCGGTTGAATTGCCAATTTTCTGCACCTGCTTCCGGCTAGCTCATTTGGACCTCCTCTTGGGTATCTAGATTCACTCGCATATTCTCAATCGTACACACACACTTGCAATAAAACCACAAAATACAACCAACATACAATCTTTTATTTATTACTATTTACAAATGAAACTCAATACTGTCCATATTTCATTGATCACGTTACACTTCAGTATATCTTATTTTGTAATGTCCTGTATTTTATTTTAAAATCATCAAACACATAAAATGTACCCGGAGTAAATGGGCCTTGAATAATACCTTCTCTAAAATTCCTTCTTTATAATTTATTTTGTTTTTTAATCTAAGTAAACTCTGGTGTAGGGTGAGCTCATGATAACCCAGCTAATTATGCATAATGTATGCCCTTCTACTTTGAAATACTCTTACAACAAATAAAAAAACAAAGCCATGTACTCTTCACAAAAATTTCACGTTCTGATGGAACGTTAAAAGCTTTATAGACACCTTCAAATTTCTAGTTAAATACCATAATTAAGTTATTTACACGAATTATGTTCAATACGCAAATAATCCACACTACCTTGAAAATCACTCTCATACGTCACCCAATATTCACAGTTTATAACAATCACAATTTCAAATCGTTACCTAGAAATTGTGGAAGATCTGGAAGACCTGGAAATTTCTAGGAGATCTTTGCTCTGTGGACGATGCCATGTACTTCTTCCATCTGTTCTGCAGGCCGTTTCTAGCTGTTACTAGACAAACTCCATCTAAGCCGATCCGCCAACGCCGCCTCCACGGTGTAACCAAATTCCAAATTCCATTTAAACATACGTCGTTTAGTTGCTTCAAACCACGTTCCTTAATGTCCCGACACGAGTTGGTTAAAAACTATAGGTGATACCTCAATTTAAAAATGTAATCTCGGCACACTAACCGCGTACTAATTAAGAGGCTAACACAATGCAATATAATTTAAATGATTTTATAATACTTACAACTCGTGATACTTTCATACGTCGTTTGAAGCGATCGAAATATTAAGGACACGAAGTTAAAAGAGAAAAGAGCCGTGCTACCTCTTTATAGTATTTATACTCTTCGAAGGTAACCTCTCCATACCCTCCTAACGCGAAATCCTCTATTTAAAATAATACTTCTTACAATTTTGCACTTAACCGATTTTTAATCCCGCGAATTTCAGCGCGTCGTTATGCTATTTTCTGAAAATTAATATACACTATGCTTGTATATGTCTCGCGTTCAACTAACTATATCGACCAATCGTATATTTACTGACGTCCTACAAGTCCCGCCTATACTACCGTTGGCCCATGCTTATGCGTTTTCTACGTCTCTTTCTAACCTGGTTTGAGTGGTAGAAAATCGATATTTCTGTTTATTTGCTATCTACACCACGTGGACTTACTACGTGATTTAAATAACCCCTCGTTAGCGTTTCACGCTAAAACATCCGACCGTTTGTACAATTCTTAGAATCCTTGTTTGTTATCTACAAAATAAATGGAACTTGACATTTAAAATTCTGCAGGTGTTTAATTAACTGACGTTTTACCACAATACTTCCACGAGTTGGAGGTCGGCGTATTTCTACCCCACCGATATATTTGTTTGTTAGCAACGCTTTTTTTCACCTTGGTATTATTGGGTTTTTACACGCTTTTAAGCATATTATACGTCAATAATCGTTCAATTAAATTCAATTAAATTAATAAATTAATGGCATTGGCTTCTAACATTTTATTTCTTTTGCAAAGCTATTAAATTTTAATTATTATTTGTACAATTTGATTAATACTTGTTACTTACAAATGAACTAACTAATATAACTTTTGCACGTAATTTCGGATTGTTCCTTTATACAGGGTGTTTTAAAATTGCTTCGTTTATTTTTATTTTTACCCTTTTAAAACCACTATAATATATATGTATATATATATATATATATATATATATATATAGACAACATATTTGCACACCGCAATCTGAAAGTTTATTTGGAAATAAACTTTTATAGAAATAATAAAAGCATATTTACGCATGCAGATAAAGCTAATAGTTGTATAGCCATAGAGAGGTCATAAACTCGAAAAAATTTAAGAAAATTGAGAAAATGTACACATTTATTTGAATAGAAAAGTGCTGGTAAAATGTATCAATGCATGTAAGCCGTGATAAAAAAGTTTTCATTCTTATTAGGTAATTTAATGACAAAAAAGTATTTTAGGCGAGAAAAACGGTTTTTGCTATGTTCTACGCGTATATACGCGATTTTCAAGAGTTTCATCCACATTTTATAATAAAACATCGTATTTAGAAAACTACCCAATTTTAAATCAAACAACATATTCTAAAATATTCTATAAGTGGTTGATTCTGTTCAAATGCGCAAATATTTTAAAGGAGATCTACAGTTGAATTTAATGTCAATTTTATGTAATATCGCGTGGATAAGTATTTAATTTTCGTGTAATAGCAAAAGAATTAGCTTTATTTGAAAGGCGCATTGATTAAGTTTAAAATATTAGATTACATAATAAAAGTGCGTTCGTATTTCGCATTAAGGCAAACATCCGTAAGCCAAGAAAAGCATAGTTAATTGACCCGTGTTCTAGAAACATATGTAAACGATGTGCGATGTGACTAGCCGGGAAAGACGATTAAATGTTTAGATAACAGCATAAATAAAACAATGCGTCTCAATATAATATAACCTAAATCAATAGTAAAGCAATAAATTTTAGAACGTAGATAACACACGTAATGACAAGCTCTCTACAAGAAACTTGAACATGGAAATAACGCATGACGAGAAGAATTAAACTGCTGAAACGTCTAGAATTGGTTACGTGAGTAGGGGCTCGTCTTTATAAGGGCCAATGGATGTTTAGAGAGGACAGTCTTGATTGAACGTTGACCGTAGTGGAGCTAATGATAATACGTCACATAGTAAATTTGCTACGGTATTTAATAGTGTAATTTACTTAAATATGGTTTCAAGAGGTGCGTTATTGAAATATCAAACAATAAAGTGTATTTGATAATCAGAAGGGAGTAGGTTATTTGAAGTAATTACAATGGCCACAAAGCGGAAAATAGATGATTAAAATAATTAAACTACTGCAAGATGGTCTTCTTAATTAGGTTAAAGTGTATAGATTGGAATGGTTTGTTATGTGTGATACGGAGCAATTAGTTCGAAAATATTTACTTTTTGTAACGACTTGAACGATTTTTCGAATATGGATTGCTAATTACGTTCTAGAAAAAGGTAATAACACACAGATCTATAATAATAAAGCTTAAAGAATTTGTTTAGGTATTTAAATGATTTCTAAAAGAGGATTAATATTCATAGAGTGGTTAGTTAAGGTACATAATGAAATTTTTGTGCAAATCTTTGAGTGACAGTTGTATGTAGAAGTCAGTAGTTTAATTAAAAAGATTACTGGGCCTACGAAACGCGTTATCGTTAGTATACAAGGTAATAATTGAAGTTAACTGATATCAGGTAAGTTTAAACGGTTTAAAAGAGAAGATATTAAATTATATGACTTCTTTGGGTAAATTTGGTATGTATTACGGAAGATTTAATTAGGGAGTTGTTTATAAATAATAATTGTAGGACCAAGATTTGTGTAGGTTAAGTGAGTAATCAATTCTAGTATTAAACAGAGACTTTGGACTCTTTTTTTAGTATACTTTATTGGTGTTGGAAAGAAGTTTAAATTTTTAATCGACGTTATATTTAAGATATTGTCCGCAGGACCAAGTTGTTTTTGAGATTTTAGACTATATTTTTAATATATAATATTTATGTTGAGAGAAAGCTATATATTTTATTTATCAATATTATGTTTAAGATATTGTTCGTAAGATGAAGCTGTTGTGGATGTATTAATTGTTTGTGAAAGGATATTTCGTATTATTATAAATCTGATGTACGATTGCATTGTTTTTATTAATCAGGGAGCTAGCAAAAATAATTAGACTACGGGCAATTTACATTCATCATAAACATCTTTTAATTTGGCTGGTTTAGAATTATTTCATTGCACCTTGAACGGCATCTCAAGGTCGGACCTCACCAACCCGTATTGTAATACAATCGTTTGTACAATAAAAACTACAGCGTCAAATTCTTGTATCGTTAAATAAAATTATACATTGAACTTCCACTAGAAACGCTTAACCTCACGCGTTTACGCCGATCGGGAAAGCTTTGCTACGGTTTTTTAATTTATGAAAAATATCCCTGGGTAGTGCCGAAAATAATAATGTTCAAGATATTGCATGTATATCAAGCCAGAGTCAAATTAATGTAAAAATATGTAGACTTATTCAAGCTTTTATAATAATAGAGACCACTTTTCTTTTTATCAGCATTAATCAAACGTGAGGGAGAACAGATGTGAGGCGAACCGAAAGATCGCATGCTTACTAGGTATTTGTAAAACGCTCCAAAAATTTCACAACAAAAATTTGTCATGGTTGAGTAATCTGTTTCTACAAATCTGCTTAAAACATGACGAAATAATATATAGGTGTTTATGTCTCATAAAAAATATTAAACTAGAATGATTTATTGAAGGAAGCTACTGACGAAAAGTTCGATTCGTGTTGACTTGTTTATTAACTAAGAAGCTTACATTTTCTGAAAACCGGTTGCTATAGCAACCTTCAACGCTGAAATTTCAAGACGCAGAAATGTTTTTCAAAATGTTTATTTGATGAACTGGAATGAAAGGACTGCAACGAATTGGAAAACGGTGTATCTAACTAACATGTGGTTTTGCAATAAACCTTCAGATAATCGTGTAAAACTGTAAATATTTGTTACAGGTAAATCAGCTACGAAAAGAACAACGCAGGCAACAGGTCAGTCAACAACAACTCTATATATATATATATATATATATATATATATTATATATATATATATTGCTATATATATTGCGAATAACTCATCACAGTAGATCGCTGTTAAGAAATACTGCTTATAAAACCGGCATCAAAAATGTCCAGCATTAAGTAAAATAATAAATATATAAAAAATAAAATTAGAAATCTGTGTATATTTTATTCTTTTACAAAAATGTAAAAGTACCATTAAAATACACGATTTGTAAAGGAAACAATTCCCATAATTTAATCAAGTCGATTGGACTTGAAAACAAAATGCAAGCTACCTACAATAATTTAATTGTAACGTTCTCACGTGTTGGATCTTATAGGTTACAAGACTTAACATATACCGCACTTAAAAATTCCCAATAGTTCTATGACAGGAAATAAGAACAGATTTTGTTCGCGGACTCGAAGTGCACATGACGATTAAGTAGCAGAAAGTTTGTGTTTGATTTTTAACAATCAACTGCTCTGTTAGAATTTTAGGGTTTTTAAAATGCCGAGTAAAGTTTGGAAAACAAAGAATGTTTGTTTCTGATGTTGATATTTTTCAAGTATTAATAGCAGTAAAATTATGATGTTGACCTCAAGATCTCTTTAGCTATGATTTGTTTTTTTTTGCTTCATGCATGTAAAGTTTATGTAAAGTCACATATTCTAAAAAAAGTTTTACTTAGCAACAAAAGTACATTAATATTTTAATCGAAAAGCGTATTAAATTAAGTTTAAACCATTAATTTGAATAATTCAGGAATAAGAAAAGCATACTTAATGACCCAGTTCTAGAAATGACTCGAAATTTGACAACCTATACTATAAATCAATGGCGAAAGATTTTGAGACGCCCAAAAGTGAATTATTTCAGGAAGGTTTGGCATATAAAATTCAACACTGGACAGCCAGCAGGTCAGTGTTACTTGAATCGCTGACGTGAGAGTGTTGATTGAAACTCAGACGTAAGTATATTATTTGACGTACTTACAATGCAATACGTAACTAATTTCCTACACAAAATGTTTAATGTTTAGTAGCAATAATCACTTAAATACATTAAAATGGAAAATAAACAATTAAAAATAATCAATACTACTCTAAAATAAAGTTTTTTTAAACGATAAGATCCGTAACGGTAAAATTTAAATCAATTTGTTTAAATATTTTAAGTGATTTCTAAAGACTCATTTCCTAATTTTAGTTTCAGGGTAAGGTTTGTGTGTAAATGTCAATTTAATCTCTTCTGGTTCTTGGTATTGGTTTTTAGCCATCCCACTCCTAGCGTCATCTTAACCAATGAGCTGAAAACTGTTTTGCCTTATCCGTCACCTTTTTAATATGGGCAGCGTATTTAACTCATTTTCCAAACTGCACCCGCAAGTATCTTATGCTTTTCAGCGTCCTAATGAAGGTGCCTTCAAAATCCAAATCAAAAGTAGTCACTTCCCGTCTATTCTTAAGAATAACGACCTCGGTTTTGTTAGCTGCAAAAGTCAACTTTACCTCGACCATCTAGTACCCAATTCTGGCGAGAGGCACATTTGCTTTCGAGATTAATTCTAGCTTATTATTTGCTAAGTCAAGTCATCAGCCATATCTCTTCAGCGCCACGTTATCGGGGATGCATACCTCCAAGGTGCCATCATACATGATATTCCACAAAACCGGCCCCATCATCGATCCTTGTGAAACACCGCACGTTAACCTTTTCCTTGCGTCTTCTGCTACAAGTAAGTACCTACCTTCCAAAAAAACTATAGGCAATCTTGACAAGGTTTCCCGGAAGTGCATTACTCACCATAGCGCACAGAATTTTCCCCCAAACAGCCGTATCAAACGCATTTTAAACGTCGAGTATTACAAGAGTGTATACCTTTCTGCGCAAGTAGCTACCTTTCATTGTCATCTTGACTATTTCTTTCATTCTGCGCAACCGATATAGTAGACTTTTGTTTCAGGAATTCAAACTGTTTCACAGAATTCGTCAAATTATTTGTTACTCTAGCTGCAAGTAGTGGTTGTATAACTTACCAGAAACATCAAGAAGACAAAGAAGTCTGCAAGCGCCCTCCCCGTTCAGTATCAGTATCAATTCAGTATCAGTTTCACTTCCATCATTAGTCAATTGTACGTATTGAGGCATACTTTCCCCTCCTTCCCCTAACGTCCATCTGACAACCTTTAGAGACAACCTATCTGGTCCCGAACCCGAGACCTTTTTGCATTTGATGCGTTCCAATGCAGATGAAAGCTTTTCCACAGTAAACGAGTCTATCTTTATTTTTTCAGCAGAATAGTTCACCCCCTGAGACAATTTCTTCAGAAAAGCAAATTTATATCTTTAACCTCTTAACCTGTTCCAACTACACCCTGAGTTTCCTGAGGCAGCGCTTGATACCAATCTTATACTAATTTAATCATGTTAGTTACTCCAACTCTTTACGTTGGGAATATAATTTGTTTTTAGCAGCTCTTTTTGATGTTTGTTGTACAAAATAAAAACATTTAATAATTGTAAAACGCTGCTTGTTCACATGATTATCGTATACAAACACCAAACTGTTACAAAATTAAAAGCAGATATTGTGCATTGATATGGATGGATTTTATGGTACATTGAAGAACAAATTTCAATGACGCTGAGTAGCTGAGAAGCTGAAAAAACTTGTAGAATACCTGCAACTTATGATCGGTTTCTGAAAATCTAGCAGTCAGGTCGCTATTGAAACCTACAATAGTTGGGAGCACATGTAAGGTATTAAAGAAGGTAAGATGATGAATTCAAAAGGTAATTTCACAGCATCACGCACTAACTACCAATACGCTTGTTTATGAAAATAACCCCAGATAAAGCTCCACGTTCATTTTGTACTTTCACGCGGACTCGTAAACCACATACTCATGCCTACTTAACTTAATAATAGAAGATAAGCTTTTAATTTGACATTAAGAATCCCCTACTCCTAAGTATTAAAATAAAGCTTGTAACGTCTAAAAACGTAACAATCGCGTCAAAGCTACAAAAAGAAAAGATAAGAAAGAAAACAGTTTCATTGTGTGAGAGCTCACGTGCACAGGATGTTTGTATTAAGTAATATGTGTAGGCGTCACCTGTTTTCTAAGCCGTAACAATCCTTGCGATACCAGGAAACAAAAATAAGTAGCCACCCGATCTACAAGCTACACGCCGCCGCTCCTATAAACATAGATAACAAAAAGAGACTCCCAAAGAAATGGTGATTCCGTAAGATCCCCAAAACGGATCTTTTTCATGCGCTCCAAAAAAGAGAAGTTCTGAGAAGCCGTGCCCGTTCATAAAGACAGCATGAGAGACCAGGTAGAAATAGGGATGAAGACCTTCACCCTGTTCAGGTTAAAAAACAACCAGCCCACTGGCTAAATCGGTAACAAATTTACCGTCGACGGCATAAACGTACACTTAGTCGAAATCATTGGCATACAAAACTATACCGAGGTTCTCACGCCCATGGCCCAATGCCATGGGGTAATAACCTTCTAACTATGAAGCGACTGAAAAAGTAACAGAAAAAATAGAAAATAAAAGAGGGTGATGGAATGTTTAAACTTCAATGTAACCAGGTAGAAGAGGGAAAAGGAGAAGCTATTATTGAACAAAAGCGATAGATAAGACGGTAAACACCGAAACACTACTCTACCAGCCTAAATGTAGTAAGCAACCTGGAGTGAGAGAGAACTACTCTTATGTGATGGATAGTTTTCTCGACTAATATAGGTAGAGCAGGGAAAACAAATGAAGGTCGTAAAAAAACTAGAATGATACGTCGACGTCGGCGTTCTATGTTCCGGGATAGACGATGGTTATGGCTCTCCCCGGGCTAGTGGAAGCGCCGGTTTGACGATGCGGTGGATCTCGGGCTAACGAAAGCTCCGAAATTCTGTTTTATGAGTCTCCTCTGGCTAGTGAAAGCTCCGGTTCGACGGCGGTGTCGGTCCCTAGCTAGTGGAAGCGCCGGGTGCTGATTATAAGTCTCGCCGAGTTAGTGAAAGCGTCAGTTTGAAGAGGTAGTGGATCTCAGGCTTGGTAAAACGCCGAGAAGCTAGTAGAAGCACTAGACTACCCTTTCCATGTTAGGCTATTGGAAGCGCTAGTAAGTTCTTGATTTTATTTCTCAACGTGGTTGATCTGGTAGTGCTAAAAACGTAACAATCGCATAAACGCTTCAAAAAGAAAAAAATAAAGAAAAATTTCTTTTTGCGAGAGCTCACGTGCACGGGAATCTTTTATTAAGTAATATCTGTAGGCGTCAACAGGTTTTTATGCCGTAACAATCCTTGCGATACCAGGAAACAAAAATAAGTAGCCACCCGATCTACAGGCTATACGCTGCCTCTCCTATAATCATAGATAACAAAATGAAACTCCCAAAGAAATAGAGTGATTTCGTAGGATTCCGAAAACGGATCTTTTTTATGCCCCTCAAAAAGAGAAGTTCCGCGAAGCGGTACCAGTTTATAAGGACATTATGAGGGCCAGGTAGGAATAAGGATGCAGGCTTTCACCCTGTTCTGGTTAAGAAACGATCAACCCGCAGGCAAAATCGGTAACAAAATTACTGTCGATGACATTAACGTAGACACAGTCGGAAACTGCGGCGATACAAACCTATACGGATATTCTCACACCCATGGTCCAATGCCGTGGGGTAATAACCTTCTAACTATGAAGCGACTGAGAAAGTAACAGAAAAAATAGAAAATAAAAGAGAGTGATGAAATGTTCTAAACTTCAATGTAACCAGGTAGAAGTGGGAAGAGGAGAAGCTATTATTGAACAAAAACGATAGATAAGACGGTGAACAGCGAAACAGTACTCAATCAGCCTAAATGTAGTAAGCAACCCGGATTGAGAAAACTACTCTTATGTGATGGATAGTTTTCTCGACTAGAATAGGTAGAGCAGGGGAAACAAATGAAGGTCGTAACAAAGCTATAATGATACGTCAACGTCGGCGTTCCCTTGGCGTCTTTCTGTTAATTCTTACACAATAATCCGGGCTAGTGGAAGCGCCGGTTTGACGATACGGTGAATCTCGGGCTAGGGTAAGCGCCGAGATTTAGTTTTATGAGTCTTCCCGGGCTAGTGGAAGCTTTGGTTCGACGGCGGTGTTGGTCCCTCGCTAGTGGAAGCACCAGGTGCTGGTTATAAGTCTCGCTGAGCTAGTGAAAGCGTCAGTTTGACGAGATAGTAGATCTCAGGTTTGGCAAAACGCCTAGATGCTGATTCTAGGCTAGTGAAAGCGGTAGATTACCCTTCTCCTGTTAGGCTAGTGATAGCGCTAGTAAGTTCTTGATTTTATCTCTCAACTGGGTTGGTCTGGGAGTGCCACATAGGTGTTGTCTAATGATGGGCATTCCATTGACGTATCGCTCTGACAAAGCGTCTTGAATTGTTTCCGATTTTCGGTTGATATGGCCTTTGTGTAACAAAATCGCTAAAACACCTTGCTCTCGAGACATTTGATTATATTGCGGAATCGGCTGAACAGATCCGTGACGACTATTATGAATATGTTGTCCTGCCTCGACCGCGCGTATGGTCCCATTATGTCGATTGAGATTTCCTCCCATGGGTTAGGCATATGTGGTCGTAAAGGAGCTTTATACTGCAATGCCCCTCGTTTGGTTTCGGTACAGATCTAGCATTGTCGGACGTAGTCTTAAACTGTGTCGCCTACCTTTGGTCAGAAGTAGCGTTCGCTGAGGTGCACAGCGAGGATTGTGTCGTGGAATGCGTAGAGAATGTCGCTCTGGGTTGCGAACGGTGCTAGATGGAACCACTAAATACACAATGTTAGTGACGCGAGATGAAACTCCAGTTTATCGACGTACCGCTACATAATACGATATACAATCGCAACTACTAGGTTATCTTTGAAGTCATTACCAATCGTAGAAAAATAAATGACAACGTACGTGAAGTGAGGAAGGCACCTACAAAGAAGGAGGCCGATAAAAATGAATGGGAAAACAGAATAATATTAAAACTGATCTTCTTGGGATTGATATGACGTACCATATCGAAAAAAGATATAGAGGAATTGTGGACAGTGTCTAAGATAAAGGTTTTCGCGTAGATAGTATTGAAGAAATATAGAAATCTTAAGTTTATCAACAGCTAGCACTTTCCATCCTAAAGTTGAATAATACTATAGCCTTTATTTATTTATGTTAGTCCGCAACTATTGTTCTTACTGTATCAAAGATCTCAAAAAATCTAAAATACAAAGGGATTATGCTATGAAAGTAATAATTGATTGATTGACAGCTACAAAGGTACACTTAAAAAATCAATAAATAATATATAAAAGCGATGTGAGTCCGAGAATTTCTTGGACCTTGTACCAGTTATACAAATTGCATATAAAAAGCTGTACGGCTCGTCAGAAGGACGATTTTACCCGAAGTATAAATTTGCAAGTATTATTGTATAAGTTATTGAATAAAATGTTAAAATAAATTCCTTCGTTATGGATACCTATAGCAGCACTTTAGTTCATTAAGGTTTCCGTGTATTTGTAAGTAAAAAGGCTTGTATTAAATCCGACAAAAAATAATCTTGATTTCTTGTAATTTAATCACTTCCTCGCATGTTCCGTTGTAATTTCTACCATCCAAACCTTTTTGTGAGCGGACGAGAGGCTAATGGTATATCTGTATTTGTTTTTAAAATTTTTTGAAGTTAAACTTTTGATACTGTTTTGTAGTAACAACACGAAAGATCTTTATTTTTAAATTGTTTTCCATAATAAACAACGTATCGTTACATGTGGAAGATTTACAGATTTATTGTTTATCAGTCAAAGAAATCCTTTGAGACGCAAAGTGCGTAACTCAAATCTAAGATAACTAGCTGTTAGGAAAAGAATATTGACATTGAAACGTAAGCTAAACAGCTGCGAAACATAGAAATAAGGCAAACACAAAGTTGGAGAATCAAGGCTTTCGAAATACGGCGAGATAGGTTTTAGGCCTCTTGAAACGGCTTTTTAAAGAGGCTTCTTCCAAAATCTCTTCTATCAATTTTTATTAAAACAGAAATTACAATTGAATTTAATAAGTGGTTAACGTTATATTCATTAACGTATTAACAATCAAGTTACTTTTGACTAATTAAATTAATAAAACTAAATTGAGTAGCTTGAACAACCAACAATGTTAAAGTTGTGAAGCTCGAGACTGACTGGCCATGTTGGGCTCCTGAGGATATTTATGGTATCCCTGCCCCTCACATTGCTTGTGGGAACTGCAGAACTCATGTCTGCTATTTTCTTTATACAATACAAAGTATTACTTTTTAGTAATCTTAATTCTAACACTAAGTTTCTTACAATCTATTGTGACCTGCACCTGCAATGCCATGTTACGTCTGGAATACAAAGTATTCACATCCGTTCTCATTAACCTTTTGTAATATGTTCTTCAATTATACGTTGTAACAATCTGACTTAAGATTTTATACTTCTATTTCATTACATATATATCCTACTTTAAGGCATATGTAACTGGCGCTATATGAGAATACTTACGATCAGCGTTACATAAAGTTAGTATTGATAAAGTTCTAAAAATATTTCAAGAACTGGAAGTATTAAAAGTGCGGTTAAAAAACGCGATGGTATAATAAGTAATATTTTGCGGTTTGACGGCGATGTCCTGACTGTAATACAACGTTAAGGCATATGGTTAAGTAGACCGGATTAAGAAAAACGTGGATAAAGGTAATTATGGATCGCCAAACAACTAACTTTAAATAAGAAATAGAGAAATACGACAAACCAACCTTGAGCTCGGGAATAGATTCAAAATCGCGTGCGCTCGCGTGTGTGTGAGAGCAAGAAAACGGGAGAGCAAGAGAAAAATAATGAGGAAGAAATCTAATATTAGAATAATTCCTAAACGAATCCAGTTGCTATAATTGACGATTCAGATACCTTCTTTTGTGATTTAACTTTCATTTCCCATAAATACATGAAAGCGCACTTTCAGATACGTGTCTATAGAGTCCTCGAATTCTCGATTGATAAAAGCTGTGACAACAGCATCATACAGATTGCTTTTTATACAGCTTTTATAAACTAAATCCGCTTACGGATTAATGCTGTATTTCTCTTTCGTGTGGACATAAACTATCATTAAGTGCAATCTCATGTATGTGATAGCTGGCATCCTATTAACATCAATTACCGTATGTAATGGCAGAGCCTAAGTAAACTAGCGATGGATAGTAATTCATTCTATGGAGTAATGTACGTGTGCTAAAACGATGTAAATGCTGTTGGGTCACGTGTTTCACTCGCAATTCACGCATCTACAGTAGTTGACATTAATTTCACTTCAGATTGAACTTTCAGCTGTGCCCTTGTTGATTTTCTAATATTACAGCGTCCATTGATTTGAATGATAAATTAGCACTGGTTGGGACTGAGTAGTCAATCCAATTTAATGTCACCGTAAATATATAGAGCGTACATTTTAAACTAACTAATGGAATTTGTGAAACTGGTAATTTTTAACGAAGGCGTGTTTTAGTTTTAACTTTTCATTCGAACTTTCTGTTACAATTAGGGCATTTTCTAAAGTTTAACGTAACTTTCACTTAGGACAGTTGTGATTGACCTTCAACGTGACCGCCATAAGTCAATAGGAATTGACTTTTTACCACAAGTGAGAAATAGCGCGAATTTCCCAGTAATTTGTAGACAGTTATTACGTTTATTTTCAACATAATTAATAATAAACACGCTCTTGAATAAATTCTTTAACTTAAATTCCTTTTGCTTTTAAAACGAAAATTTATTCGATAAACTATATAGTATATGCCTTGTTTTAGGTATCCGGTAATCTGTTAAATCCCTCAACATAATTAATAATAAATACGCTTGCTACAAATTTTCATTTTGAACATTAAGTTTATGCTACAATTAAATAGTTTATATCCTGTTTTAGGTACCTGTTATCTTCGTATACATTACGACCGTATATAATAGTTTTTTCTATTGTTCCGAGGCAAACACTTGTTGAAATAAGGTCGCGCCCTATCCGATAATACCCGGGTTTTCCAGTTTCAATCGCGTTTCGATAAGCGAGGGTTTGCAGTTCGAATTCGTGTTAGTTGAACCATTGTTGAATTTGATTCTACAGCTTGTACTTGAAATATTTTCTACAGTATTCGTCACCGTATTTCAAAAGCAATGGAGGTGTGTTTTTTTCTATTCGACAACTAGGAGGTGTCTTGCGTGTATTGGTGAGTCTCCCCGCGCGTACCCATTCTAATCAGATTCTCCTTTTAGCTTTTTTTAGCGGGAGGCCAAATGGGCTCTTTTTTTCTGTAGACCAACTGCTTGTGTCTGTAGACCAATTGCTTCTGTTCGTAAACCGCTGCTGCAGTTATGGTGGCAGTGTAAATAGATCCTGACGACCATGGCGTTGCTGCGCTGACTCACCCTCGATAGCTTGCGAGCCAAGTATCCAGACACCTACAGGTATGCAACTCGTTTTCTTTTGTGTGTGCCAATGGCATATTCCGTATTAACGTTTGGTGTAGTTACGTGATAAGAGACGTGACACTGTAGGACTATTGTTTGTTGCTGCGATTTGATAATATCTCCCTACAGGTGCGATGTACTATTTTTAAACATGTTTGACAAAAGAACTCACAAGCTAATTCTTTCCTACTAGTTTATTTTACAAAAAGTATTAGGTAAAATTTTAAAAACGTTTGACAAAACTCTCACCTTTTGATTTACTACTAATTAATTTCATTTTGTGTCAAATACGAGATGAGCACTTCGTATCTACATTCCTAAATTGTCCGTACAATGTAATTATTTGCTGTGAAATAATAACACTTAATTTATTTTCTTTTTGCTTGTTTGTACGGAATCCTTGATTTATTTTTATTTGTTAATAGATAATCGTGGGCGATGTGTTTTTTTGTTTCTTTTTGGTATGTAGGCAAATCCCCCCACTCTCCGCGTTTGATAGTTAGCTTGGTATTTACTTTTCTTTCGACTACGTCTAGGTACGTAGCATAATTTCTAACGCCCTGGCGTGGGACTGCCAGTTTGCTTTGGTTAATTTTTTGTTCCCCGATTTTGTTTTGTGTAACGTCGGCTTAACTTTTGTTTCTATTTTGGTTTTGGTTAGAGTTTGCTTCGATTTTGTTTCGCTTAATTTCGGCCCCAATTTTTGTTTTGCTTCTCGGACTGATACTACTTACGTTTTCTTCCCTTACGCTCGAACTAGTATTTATTTCTTTTCGTTATTTCTGGTGTGGATTCGATCTTCTTAAATTTTAGTTTTGCTTTCATTCCTAATCGCTCAATATTATCGGTTGATGAATTTCAAATTATTGGACTTGTGTTTTCGCCAATAATCCTAGTCCATTGAAAACGCTGGCGCCCAAGATTGGTTTGTTTAATCTGCTCTCTCGGTACATTTTGTTCTCCCCGTCAAGTTTAGAGTTGTCTCTTTTTTCTCCGATTATTTTCTTTTATTCTACAGCCCTATTCTACTTTGTTGTTTCGTTCCTATTAGTGTTCCCGAAGTTTATCCATCGGATATGTTTTAAATTGTCCTGTTTTCGCAACAATTTTATTTTCTTTTGGCTTCTTTCGAGTTACGGTTAGCCTTTATTCAGTTACTTTTTACCAATTTCTTTCTTGTTCGTATTCAAAATGACTCCTTTTTTGGCTTCCCATCAAGGTCTCCCAGTGTGAAAGTGGAATTTGAAATTTTCTGGTAACCCAAACACTCTTACCGTACATAATTTTTGGAACGAGTCGAAAAACTCCGACGAGCTCACCATGTGTCAGAATTGCAGTTATTTGAGTCTGCAGTAGATTTGTTCGAGGCTAAAGCGTTACTTTGGTATTGTGGTCATCGGCCTAGGTTTTCTGACTGGTAGTCGTTGTCTAATTTACTGATTCATCATTTTGAACCCCCAAATTTTGCTTATAAGTTTGATACATCTGAGGAAAATACTTTTGCTTCGCATGACCGAGTTGTTAAGATTTCTCCGACGCCTACGACTAGATTCTGTACTTCTTCCGAACATTCTACAGTTCTTCTTCCTAGTTCTGCTTCTACTCGTCAGGTTGTCTGCTTTAGTTGCAACAAACCTGGTCATATTACGACACGTTGTAGTCGTCCTCACGTACCTCCATTGTCATGGTTGCGGATATAAGGTAGTTTCTCGCCGCAACTGTCCAAATTGTCATCCTACTCCTAATAGGTTTTGAGTAATCCTTCAAATTCTGCCCTCACTTCTAGATGCTTAATGTCTTCTGCTCCTCACTCTACGTCCTCTTCTGTTCCTCATCCGTGTCATCCTGCTCCTACTATCAAAACATACCCTTCTTCGGTAAATGTAGCTTCGAACCAAACTTCTTCCGTTTCTAATTCTACATATCCTATTCTACTCCTCCTTCTGCTCGCCCTACTTATTCACTTTCTCCCCAGACTGTGCCTCCATCTCCCTTACAACCCATGCTTCGAATTCGTCACTTGAAGCTAGCTTCTCAAGAGTTTGTTCCCACTTTCTTAAATGATTTTAGTTAAGAAATTTCTGACGAGTCTGCAAGCACACATGTCGCCGAAGTGACGATAATTCCTAATTTAGTCAGCGAAGGTCCTGTTGAAGTTCATGAACCTGTATCTTTAATGTCTGTTGCTGTTGCTGTCAAAATTCTACATGTTCCTGCTTTCTTAAATGGTTCTACTCGAGAAATTTCTGTCGTACCCACAATAACTGCCGTAGCTGAAATGACGATAACTTCTAATTTAGTCCTCAAAGGTCCTGTTGAAGTTTATGAACATGTATCTTTAATGTCTGTTGCTGTTGCTGTCAAAATTTTACATGTTCCTGCTTTCTTAAATGCTTCGACTCCATAAATTTCTGTCGTGCTGGCAATCACAGCCGTAGCTGAAGTGAAGATAATGTCTAAAACGGATGGAGAAGGTCCCGTTAAAGTTAGTGCACCGGTAGCTGTGACGCCTGTTGCTGTTGTCGTTAAAGTTTTACCTGATCCTGTTTTGTTACCTACTCTTACTCATTTTTCTCATGCTGACAAAATGCTACTTACTTCTGTTCTTTTAACTAAGGTTGGTGAAATCCTAGCTGATGTTCTGTTATCTAATATTGACAAAGGTCAACCTGATTCTGCTTCCTTATCTATTGTGGATGAAGTTCTTCCTAATACTGTTTGTTCTTGTAAGGTTGATGAAATTCTGTCTGCTGCTGCTCCTTTCTTTCATGTTGATAAACTTCATTCTACTCTTTTATCTGACATTGGCGAAGTTTTACTTGATACTGTTTGTTCTTGTAGCGTTGATGAACTTCTACTCGATTCTGTTCCTTTATGTAATATAGTTGGAGTGTTATCGTATTGTGCTTCCTTTCCTAGGGTCGATATTCCAGCGAATGCTGTTTTCTTTCATAACTGTGATACTTCTAGTCCTTTATCTAACGTCGTTGAAATTGTATCTAATTCTGTCCCTCTATCTCATGTAACTGAAGTGTGCTCTGCTTGTGTTTCTTTTCGTAAGGTTGATTCTCGTACAGCTCCTACTTTTTCCTTTTCTACCGTTGAATTTCTTACCTCCAACCCTAACAACAAATAACTTTTTCCTTAACTCGTTTCGAGTTTCCTAAACTACCCTTGCCACCTCTTTCTCAACCTCGTGTTACAACTCCTACACCCCCTGCTGTTTCTGTTTGGCAGAAAGCTGCCCACAAAAGGCACACATTATTCTATGCTCCTTCCGAACCGAAAGATGTATGTCGGTGAAACCCTAATGTCCTTGAACTCGTTTCGTTCTCTTTCTGGCGGCGTAAAGGCCTTAAGCCCAATATCTAGTCTTCGCGCCCAAGATTCTTATGCTGACTTTACTCTTCTTCGGACTTGATTTTTGGACGTGAAGATTTCTTTATTTACTTCTCTGTTTTGCTGGGTTTTCGTTCTTTTTCTTTCAACCCGTGTGGGTCCGGGAATAGAATAGCCCTACGGTACGACCTGCCTGTCGTAAGAGGCGACTACAGCGGTCCAACACATACACACGCGCGCGCGCGCGCGAGCACACACACACACTTTATGCACGTCCGATCTATACCCACACACTTTATAAACACACATTTCTATTTGGTTCTCCTTTCTTTCGTATTCTTCTTGTACTTCTTGAACCCCTGTGGGTCCGGGAATAGAATAGTCCCATGGTACGACCTGCCTGTCGTAAGAGGCGACTAGAGCGGTCCAACACATATACACACGCACACTTTATACACGCATAACACATACACACACACACACACACACTTCTTACACACAGCCCCACATACACACACACACGCACGCACACGTTCACACCTACTCATACATAACTACACTGGGATTCTGTTGTATTTTCTTTTGTACGATTCTTAGTTTTTTTTGGGTTTTGTACTTGGTGTTGGTGTTATTCTTTTTGGTTTTTTTCTTTTTTTCGCGTTCCTTTCGTTCGCCTTTCCTTTCCCTATCCTTTTGTTGGTCTTATTTGCTGTCGGTCCCTATACTGATTGTGTTTCGTCCATCCGCTCCTGTGGTAGGTGCTTTTTCGTCCGTTTTTTTTTCTTCGGAAATCACGACTTAGTCGACTTTAGATCTAGTTAGCTATTCTTATGTTTGGTCCATCGTTCGTTGAGATTCTTGATTACCACAGTTAGTACAGTTAGTACATCGTTTCCTTTTACCAGCGCTGTTCCTCTCTTCCTCTCGTTCTCCCTTGTTGTCCCTTTGTTTACTTGAGGCTTGACCTTTGGGTCCTGTTTTGGTTGGCACTGTTGGTTTTCTTCCTAGTTCCTTTACTTCTTTTGAGGTCGAAGACTTTCCTGTTTCTTTACAAGAAACATCCGTCCTCCGACGACTTTTTCAGAGTCAACGCCGTTCCATCATTTTGCGTCGAACAACAATGGTTCCGCAAAATTTTAAATTTCTAGGTAAAAACTTGCTCACTGGCCAGTGTAATACCCTCGGGTGGAGCATTGGAAAATCATATGTAATGGAAAAGTAACCTGTGAGAGGCAAGTATGAAGTCTATAAAGACCCTGTTTTTTCGGACCATAGGCGAGCAAATACTAACCTAATCTACAATCTTTGCCCAAATTAGGTCAGTTCTACACTCACGTCTGCCAACTGCAATTTTAGTGACTTCAACTTCACGTCAGGTCACTTTAACCGCTATTCAGGAACTCGCCAATTTTACAGCTTCCAATCAACCGTATCGTTCACCGGGAATTGTTCTTGCGAATTCTTACAGATCTCTGATCTTAATAGAGGGGTATTTACACGTTATAGCATCGTTGCAGGTCGTTTAAAAATTCTTTGGGTTGAGTTAATTTTGGTAGACTCTATTTAGGCGGAGGACATTCCACTTTTTTAGTAGTCTCTTGGACGGATAGCAGTTGTGCAAATAAAAACTAACGGTTTCGTTTGGATTGTGATTGTTTAAATCGCTCATTGCAGGCCAAATCATCCGGTTGCAAAGATCTGTTTGTTAGTTTCTATGGGTAGTGCATTGAAATATACAATCACGTACGTCTTGGTGGGTAGCCTGTTCCGTTTTAGTAAGTAATAAGTACCATCAATTGCATACTTAGAACTTGTAGATAATGTTCAACCTGATTTGTATACATATTGGACTACTAGTGAACCCAATTTAATCCCCGAACAATTCTTGTACAAAACTATAAAATCAAGGACAAATATCGCAAGTTCAACGCTTTTTTAAATGGTTTCATTAAGCAATTTATTAATTTTCACAATAAAGCATATAATATTATGTAACTGATGAATCGTACTTGTAAAAACCATTAACAATTTATCCTTGTGGCATGTTACTGTATTACTTTAACAGCGGAAAAATTTATCTAAAAATTACATATTATAAGCAAGTACCCTTCATTCATATAGATATTCTGTAAATAACGCACAGAGCTTTAACACGTTATGCACTTACCTGCTTGTCTTTATACTGCTTTTCATGGCTGTGCATTTTTTAAACAATGCTATCGTACTATCAGCGACTTTTATTAGCTGTTTCTTTCTTCTATGTTTTTGGTAGAATTAAATTGTTTTTTCCAGTTGATTAAATACTGAATACTTACTATAAAATTCATATGAAAATACAATATTTACTTTTAGCTTTATAAAACTTCATTCCTCGAATGACATATTTTATTAAGCGACTTACACTTTAATTTTTGCATTCTTCGCTAAGCAGCAAAAAGAAAAGAAAAGAAAAATCAAAGAACTGAAAAGAGTCAAAGAAGCTAAACGAAATCAAACCCAAAGATTTTAAAATAGCGCTATTTATACATTGAAATATCGACTTCATAAACTGACACATCCTTGTTTTTTTAAATTAAACCAGAATTTTTAATCTAGCGCATGCGCTAATCTAAACGCCTCTCGTTACGCTTTTCTGTAGATTTTTTGTGAACATCTGCATTTTGAGTTACTTTAGGATATCGTTTCTTCAAATTCAATGTTTTTATCTCCCATCATTAAACCTAAATAGGAATTCTTAAATATGGTGCTCGTTGAACTGAATTCTAATAAACTGTAAACTTAAGCTTGTGAGGTGTCCCTATTAAATTATCATCCCAATTAAGTTGTTCTAGAAAAGGTTTTTTGTCAAACTATCGCCTTGATAAATACTAGGAATTACTTCCTTTTAAAAGAATGATTTAGTAAAGTTTAAAGCGGTGGATTTTTGTATGGAAATAAAATATCGAACACGTAATTTATCTTTTCAATCAAAGCTTGAAATTGTAAAAAAAAGGCGGGCTCTGCATTAAGACACCGTCGCCATGTCAAAGGACAGCCTCTAAATCTTTCTACAAATCTTTGCTTGTTAATAATTGGTCATAAAGCAGTTTGAAAATGGTCATTCTCGTACAACTAACTCAATCTAAACTTATCAAAAATAAACTTAAAAATATTTACGTCAAAATTCTCAATGGCCCAATTGTTTCCTTGACGCAAATTTTCTTAATCAGGAACGCATAGAAAGCGCTTTCTAGAGTCTGTATTTAGAGGCTTTTCACCGACTTAATTGTTTTCTTTTCTCATTATGGTCTTAATCTGCTTAATTTCCATTTTAGCTTACTTCATTTAGCTGTCGTTTTTCTGCAATTTGCTTTGTTTTTATGAGTCGTTTTTAATTTTCGCAAAGAGGATTCTAATTGTCTTTGGGAAAAATTAAGGAAAACTTTAATATTTACATCTTGCAAATGTTTGTTCAGTAAAAAGCAAAGATTTTTAATCAAGGTTTTTAAGTTGATGTTAAACTGCATTCCAGATCCTCAATCAGTGGCACTTAACGAAACAGTTGATCATCGGGTACAAACCGAGAGCCAGTGCAAAATCCGATACCGTTGTCTAATTAATCCTTTCTCTAGATTTCTACTTTGGTCTTGCAGCGTTGCTCACGCATTAGTAAATAGTAGTTGCAACATATTCAAGCTTTTACACATGGGTGCCGCCTACCAAATCGCAAAATAAATTTAGTTTATTTGTGTTTCAACAAACGGTAAAGGACTGCCTGTTAAGCAGGTGCTACAGCAATGTTAAGGGAAGTCTCCGAAGAATGGGAAATTGGTCGTCATTTAAATAGGTACTCTACCCCTTTATAGTGAAGTAATAAATATATATATATATATATATATATATATATATATTGCTATGATTATAAGGTTATTTAAGGTCATATACGGTCACAAAGGAGGAATACCTCAGTAAATGTTATAAAAACTACAAAAACCATACATTAAAACCCAAAAATGTACATAATTCATTCATCATAGAAAAGCAAATACAAACCACCCCGTATGAAATCAATAACAAGCTATAATTAATTAAAGAAAGCTCATTCCGTAATAACTTCACTACATTCATTACATTCAAAAATTTCGGAAGCAATTCAAGCATCTTAAAACATTTAAAAACATTTTTGGGCTCGGAACAAATACAGATTCAACATATTCTAAGTAAACAATCGTGAAATGAAATTTTTATCAATCTAAACGCATTTGCCTAAAGAAGTTAATAAATACGTGCAATTTAATAAAACTAGCATATTTAAATGAAGTATGGATATTAGAGACGACGGTAATACGTGCGATTTCGAACGTACATAAAATACCATTTGTTAATCAAATCCCGCTAGAAAGTTCCGACGTACGTGCAATTTATAACGTATATAAAATGCAATATTTAATAAAACCATCATACTTAAATAAGGTATGGATATTAGATGCGACGGAAATACGTGCTATTCAGAACGTACATATTAAATAATCCAAAATTCAACAAATTGCAGATGTAACGCATAAGAAAAACGCTTTTTCCACATACGAACAACTGATAGCGTTCTGTCAACCAATGAGAACACGTGGAATATTCTTAATTTGATTCTATAAAACTAACGAAGTCGATAAAGCAAGACCATCTAATAGTTCACGCGAGTTAAGGTTCGTGGCTGCGAGCGGTGCTTTTTAAAAAGACTTCTTGAACTTCTTAACACATTTATTTGTTTTAAACAGAAATGAACATTGAATTTTGACAATCTTGAATTATTATTCTAAGTCGAAAATTAATTACGAATTGTACAAAGTGAGTTATCTACGAACTGTAATGTGAAAGCTGAACGTTTGATGAACTGACTGCGAATGGAGCTCCCGGGCCTTTTATAATCTCCCTACCCCCTCATAGTTCTGTGGGAACTTGCAGACCTAATGTCTGCTAACACTTGATTCATTCATAATACATTGTTGTAATCTTAAATCTATTCATAACTACTTTGTTGCGAGCTTACTTCTCAATAATCTCGGTACGTGACTGTCTACGACCGCCTGTGACCTGACATCTGCAGTGTCACTTATGCTTGTGCTACAAAGTAGCGCTTCCGTTCCCATGAACGTTAATAAACTGAATAAAATGTCCCTCAATTACATTGTTGCACATTTCCTAATATTTCTAATAACTTCTTAATTATTAGTTTCTTTTATATATATCAAATGGGGGATTACATAACTAGCGTCGACGGTGCTATTTTGAAAGAAAACTGTTACGTGAATAGAATTTAGTAAAAGTTGATAATTTTAAAAGTTAAAACTTAACAAAAATTTATAATTCCAAGTGATAAACAGTAGAGCGCGCGTGCTGTAACAAATCTATATAGAATTTTACCGTTGATATAAACGTAAGTATAGAAATAATTAATTTAAATAAAAATCTTGGCAATTTATTAATTGAAGACACTAAGTAAATATCTAAGCTGCTGCTTAACACTCTAAGATATTAGGTAATTATCTATGCTGCTACCTAACACTCTAAGATATTGAAAAAATACTCTAAGCTGCTGCTTAATATTTTGAGTTATTAGATAAAGGCTTCAAATTACTGGATTGACGCTCCAAGGTACTGGTAAACGACTCTAAGCTACTGAAGAAACGAACGTTATTCAATTAAGAGTGATTCCTAAGCCGAATTGTTGGAAGTTCCCGAACAGCGGAAATTTGGGTCTGCAATCTCCAGCAAGGGAAAAGCATGAGAACTATAAGATCTGAACTATTTATTCAATTTATAGCACATTGCTTTTGCAATTTTACATAGTTTGTGTATTCGGAAAAGGGCTTAAAATTTTTATGTAATTAAAATAGTGTGTAAAAGGTCAACAAAAATTTGATTACTACGTAGAATTATATTAAAAAGGAGATATTTCTTTCAACGTTCAACAAAACTATTCGTGGTAAGATACATTTCTTTTTGCTGACTTTAATTTGCTTTTAAAAGTGTAAAATTTTATAACCTTTGTAAAAAGCTGATTCGATAGGAATATTTATTTTGATTTTGATTGAAAAGTTATATAAAAAGTAAAAGGTATTAAAAAGAGCGTAGATTTGTAAATTGTAATAGAACAAAATATTTATTTAGTACATTATACAATCTTTGGTGAATTGCGTTTGTCTTATTTAAATGTATTGAGTATTAGGGCAGAGAGAGTAAAAATTGTTCGTTATTATATCGTCATTTCACTCTGTACGTGGTATCACTGAGCTAGTCGAGACATAAATTTAATCGTATTAATTTTAAATTTTTTTAAAGGCACGGAGAGGTGGCGATCAGCAGCTAATTGGTCGTTGTACATCTGGCGAAGGGCGATATTGTAGCAACACACACTATCTTTTAATTATTATAATATAATTATCTTTTAATGCGCAGTACAATAAAGAATTAATGGAATTTCCATATCTATCCTACATTTTATTTCCAATTCCGTATAACAATTTTCTCTCATATTCTTTCTACCATCAGTGGAAGTGTTTACCAATTTCCCCAACGGCAACTTATGCGATTTCATCGCCTATTCAAAGTTTATGAACAAATTGCCCCTCGTAGTTATTCTTTTTAAGCTGCAAAGTTCTAGAAGTTCATCTCTTACAAACAGGTATAAGTAACAGATACGTCATCCGTAGCTTAAAAAATTTGTTCAAAAAATCGGACCCTTTCTATAAGTGATGAAAAAAGCAATTGAAGCTTTAATTCATTCATTTTTGTTAAAAATACCTTAAAACGCATCTAAAAAATACTGGAGATAACGGAGGTTTAATCTATCTTTATTAAAATTTGCATCCGTAGCCTGCTGGAATACAAATCCATGCTAATCTAATTATATTTGCAAATGGAATGGAACGCAGTTGTGAGCCTTTATTATGTAATTAAATTCATTTTAAGAGTTTCAAACAAAATTTTTTCTAGAATTTTTGAAAACGTCATTTTTACTAAGAAACGTTTTTAAAAGTCATTGAATATGTTGATTGTTTGTATCAATGAATAAAGGCTGATTCAATCGCGCTGCTATTAAAATGCAATAAAGTAGATAAGAAATATTTGTTATAGCTTTTCATAGTACAATAAGAGAGGAAGAGACAGCATACATTAACTTCGTGCATTAGGAAAGGATAAACAGCGCTTCTAGGATAATCATAAATCACGACAATTAAAACTAATTGCATCGTTAAAACGTGAAATCGGTGTAAATTTTTACATCAGCGATGATTCATGCTTGTAAATAAATCGGGAAGGATCTGAAAAATAACGCATAGAAATAATTTGGGTATATGAACTGCATCTTAATAAGTACGATTCATTCTTCCCTAAGCCAAACAATGTGTAACATTCGACATTCGACATTAATTCAGTTAATCAAGACATCGAATATGTAACTGTGAATAAAGATTTGAAGGTATAAATTCCAGCAATTTATAATTTTACCATGTGCAACAAGCACCGTAGAACTTTATATAACTATAAAGCATAATTATTTTTGAACGATCTTCGACATAAATAATCCAAAAAATAGGGCTATTACCAAATTTAATCGATTGAAAGTGGATGCACTTTGAAAACATAAACCTATAGAGATTTAAGATCGAACCAGGAAACTTTTAATACCGTTAATTACGTTGCATATGAGATGTTAACAAGTGCTATATTTTGCAACGTTAGGGGTGTCGTTATTTAAACCCTAACTTTTGTTTCAGTATATCGATTAATTAATTTAAAGTCCAATTTATTTGAAACACCTTATATTTTGCGTTTAAACTCAATGTGGTATCTTCGGGTGGAGAATTGAGGACGTGGCCGCAAGTGCAGCTGTACTAATCCACAGATTTCGTGAAACTTGCACTAACTGTGTGGCTAAGGTCAAGCTCTGTTTTGGTGCATGAGAAAATAAGTGCAACGAAATGTTCACACAGTTACTATTTAATATTAACATCTGCGTCGGGGTTTCGTTACTACGCATTTAAACTTTATGAACTCCTGTCTGTTTAAATGATTTACAATGATTTCGGTAGCGTTGCAGTGCATACAAAAATCTCAAATTTCACGCTTGTAGGCTGAAGCGTCATAGAATGCATATTGATGTTTGTCGAATTGAAAATTGTATGGTAGAAGTATAGTTTTGTTTTAGTTGCTGGTTCGGAAAGGATGTTTTGAGTGCATTACTATTTATTTCGGTAATATGATGCCATAGTCCCAGAACTGCTATGAAATTGTTATTGTAGTTTTGAATTACGTTTCCAAAGCAAGCTAAATTTAATAAAGGCTTTCCTATATACTAATGTATGCACAGCCATTACGCGAATGTTAAACAAGTTACAGCATCGGAAGCATTCAGGTTCAAATTCAGTCCGCTAGCTTGTATATTCCTTTTTGAACTGTATTCTTAATTTGAAGTGATCAAGTAGGCTACGCATAAAGGTCTAAATTATAATCGTATGCTATTCATCACTACTATGATATTAAATAATTAATCTGCGCCCTACAACTACCTTTATTTTTGTACTTAGTAATATTTTGCTTCTGTCGTGATTTTGATTTACATTATCTGTCTATTTCTGATCAAACTTTAATTAATGTCACTGCCAGAAGCGGTTAACACAAATTCAAAGTATGATTGGAAGTTAGGTTGAGATAATAGCGACAAACGCGTTCTATTTTATCCATTTTTACAAACGAAATGTTTGTATCCAAATAACAATGTTTGGTCTCGATAAAATTTGTTTCTTTTAATATTCACAATATAAACTCTTTGTGAATTACGCTACAGTTCGTAATTAATAACCAGCTTTGATAGATCTTTTTAATTAAAATTAATTTAAAAATTTTTCCAAGATCGTAAATTTTATTCCCCAGATTTTCACCATTCTGCAGTATTAATACCGTGTCACGATGTTTGTCGGTTCTGACGGTTTAATTTCTCACGAACCACTGTGCACCAGTGATCAGTTGGAGGGTGGTTTTTGGAGGGCTTGTAGGCGTCGTATATTTTTTTGGATAAGTACGTTATCCATGCTTGTGAGCCATAGATGAAGACTGGTCTGAGGTATATTTTGTATATTCTGGTTTGTTTCCGTATGTAGTTTGTATTTGATGATCGACATTGGATGGAGGTGGCTTTTGATTTTTCTTGCTTTCCGTTGGGTATCGCTCAGGTGTTATCGAAAGCAGAGATTTCTGTTTATAATGATTCCCAGGTCTTTTATGCTGTCTCTCCATTGGAGTTGGTACCCTCGGAGGTGGTTTCTGGAAATCTGAATAGCAAGCTATTGACACCAAGATGAACTCTGTCTCCTTGATTTTTCTTAAACGCTGTAAACCGTACGTTTATGTTCGATAATTCAATAAAATTATAAGTTGTCGTTATCCAGTGAAATATGTGCGGTAACCAAAAAACTGTTTTCCGAACAGTAGTCAAAACTACTCTACGCAGCAGTCAAAAAACCAGTCTTAATATAAGTTACTGATTTTAAAAATATGTACTGTCCATTTCACTTTCAAGTTTCATTGTGTTCAGTTTAAGAGCTTTATTTTGCGAAGAATGTACGTGCTAAGCGTAAATCATGTAGTTAAAGAATCTAAACAAGTAACGGATAATTATTCTCTTAGATAGTCTCTAGTCACGTGTCGAACAGTTTTTCGCAAAGACTAACAAACTCGAAGCCAAGACGAAGGCAAGGTTTTACTCTATATTAATTCATTGCTTTCCTGGATCATTGACGTCCATTCCCTCCACTTAATTCGGCTGCCAAAAGTAATAAGAAATAAACAGTTTTCCGCAGGGGCTAACAAACTTGAACCCAAGATGAAGTTAAGGTTTTACTCTGGATCTTTGGCGCTCATTCTCTCCACTTAATTCGGCTGCCAAAAGTAATAAAAAATATACATTTCGCGTAAAATCCACCTTCCTTAAGCTTATAATGTAACATCGTATAATGCTCGGAAATATAATAGTACGGAACATGCTTGACATTTTTGGCTATTTTAGTAAATACAGATGAATGTTTGTTGAAGAAAATTATTTTTCAATAAAAAATTAATTAATTAAAAGTGGTTTTTAATTTCATTCAGCGTTTTAAATGTGTCTGTTTCAAATGGTTTAATGTTGCATTTTATATAAAAATTCATTATTTCACATTGCTATAAAATTCCAAGATATTTAAATCCTTAAAGCTTTCACGTACGTATTGAAATTGAATAATTATGATTTAATTTTAATAACTGACTTACTTGAAGTTACCTAATTATAAAAATGGTGATTTCAAACTAATTTAGTTTCTTCATTGCTTTTGGAGTTTAAAGTTGTACTTAAACAACTAGTTATCATTAACAGCCGTTTGCATTATTATCTCAAACTTATTTTGTTGGAACTAGTTCCTCGTTTTACAATTTAAGCTGCAGAATAATTATAAAGCAATTTCAATTAGATTATAACTCGCCATTTTAGAATTAACTGAAGTTAAATAACATCAATGACATTTAGTAACTCAAATCAGGTTCTAGGATGCTAGTAAACCTTATGCCTCATTTTATATTTTAATCATCAAAAATAAGTTATAATTAATCAATTTCAATATCAACGTGAAAGCTTTCGTGTTTAAAATCTTTTAAAGCAGATTATAAAAAATTAATTGCAGATTTTGACAAAAACGTTTAAAAATTCAAAACTATTTGAATTCCAATACTCAGTATTTTTCTTTTTTTGACTAGGAAGCTTCTGTTCTGAATTTTGAAAGGAGCTTGCTATACAACAGCTTTTGGACTAAAAAATATTTGTAACACAATTTTGTGAACTATTTAAACCACTGATTTCTGTTTGTTTTATGTATGAAAAGCTACAATAAGTTTTTACACTTGAAAATCCCACCAGTCGTATATTAAGACTTGCAACTTAACCTTGGAAATAAAGTGCTCGGGTGAAGAATTATTGAACATCCTCCGAAAATAGTTTGCTTTTCAGAAATGTATCGTGTCGTTCTAAGAAGAAAAACTCGCGGAAGCTAAGGCTCTCCCACATATTTGGTTTGATTAGCTGACTGTATCTTATGGATTATATGTTTCTTAGGTAAGCTATTTTGTTTTCACCCCTTAGTAAAACTTTCTTCTTCCCATAATTCTATCCAAAGTTAAAAATAGCGAACGTGTATGGAAATGTCACGTATCATTAATTTTAGATTTTGTTCAACCGTAGTGAATTTTTATCGGGTTTGTGTCAAACTTACTTGATACCTAAATCGATTTTTAAGTTGATTAATGTTTTAAACTTTTTAATAAGCTGAAAGGAAGTAGTGGAGCGTTCCTAAAAAGTTCATGTTTTCACGGTTTTTCTTTAGACACGAGTTTCACGGGGTTTAACTGAAACTGAAAGTGTTCAGCAAGTGCTTCAAGCAACAAACTTTTAAATTCAACTGGTAACTGAGAATTTTAAGTAGAATCGTCTAGAGCTGGAGCTGAATCGACGAATTTGGATCTGAAGTTGAATACTTTAGACAACTAAGCTGTGGGGGTTTTTACGAAAGAGGATGTTAATCATCAACCACTGAAACTATTCTAGTTCGATTTCCAATCACTTCTAACAATGTATAAAGCTAGAAACAACTTATATTCACATCTCCATGTACTAATATCTAGACCCTTCTAATATACTGCGTTTAAATTACATTTTTTATTCATATACCAAAATTATATAACGTAAAGCGCTTTACTAGTAAAATTATGCGCCTGCTAAGAATCCTCTTAGTGCGGTTAGTGACCTGGATGCGAGCTGTTTCCAATCTGATGTTATTTTATCAATTTCTATTTATTTCATAACCATCCAGTGCCATTAAAATTTGTTCTTCATATAAAATAAAATTGATATAAACCCATGTTCTAATTTGCTATTAGTTTTATTCTAGCATTGATATATACACAAATAATCAACTCCATAATAAACTAAACTTATTATTATTTAGCACACAACAAACGTTGTTGCTCACAACTTACCAATTCAACAAAGCTATTAAACGCTCGGACTTGAAACACACGACTTGAAAGGCCAATTAAATCAAGAAAGCGAAATGAATTTTGCTTTAATTATATTGAATAAATCTTGGCGTTACAGACACACATTCGTTGTTTTTTAAATTTTACTCACAATCACTAATTAGCAACAGTGAACATGTACTTTAAAGATTTTAGAATTTCAATCGAGCTAGGGTTTGTTGGTGGTTGAACATTAAATTTTTCTACGAATTAGCCCACACCTGTCTCTCATGTTTCGAACACGTGCGTTTTTAAATAGATTCTCTGAATTACTGAAATAATATCTGCTGTTTCTCTTGTGATAAATTTTTCCTGAGAATTTTTAAAGTGTTTATTAATTCCCACAACTTGATCATGTGGAACATTCCAATTAGTTGCTTCTGCAATAGTTTTTTTTATATTTTTGAGTTGTTGACCTGATAAATTCTGAGATTTATCTCTAGCATTTTTATGTAGCGTAGTTACTTAAACATCGCTTCCCCTGCCAGCTCAGTTATCTTTCAATTTAGCAAACTATTCTGTTGCCCTTTTCTTAAGAAACAAAGCGATGTAGCACCAGAACGCTTCTAAAAGTAATTAAATTACTCCCCAATATCAGAAAATTTAGATATCCAACATTTTACAAATATTGTACGAACCAGTTGATTTGATCTACATCTCTAAGACCTAATTAAACTAATTTTACTTTTTGTGATCATGTGAGTTTACTCAAACCAACACATAATTTTATATACTTTATTTGTGGCTTTGAATTATGTAAATCTAAACTTTAGACGTGTATTCTACTCACCTCACATAATATAAATACAAAATTTCAATAACCTTATATTTCAGAAATCCTCACTCATTTTGACGATTTCCTGAAAAACTTATATAGCGCGCAGATTATGTTGCGTTCGAACAATTCTACCTAGGTAAGTTACATGGGAAAAACGATTATCTGAAAAGCTGACAAAACCCGAAGCTTTAAGCTAACGTCGACTTTATTGTAATGATTGAGTGAATACTGACTAGTCCTCAAAACTGATAGGCCTTTATAAAGGCGAGTCTCTCCTTGCATAACAACTTTGATAACCTTCGCGGTCAAACTGGTTGCTTCCAAGTTTGAATCGCTCTGTTCTAGAAGGTGTGTAATTACGTCTATTATCAACATTTGAAAATTTATTATCTTTCTACTGTTTCGAAATATATCATAATTGAACACGTTGTCTTACTAATGCTGTTATCGCCATATTTTGTTGTAATTCCAAACCACTCACGTCGTTCACTTATCTAAACACTTAAGTTCTTTGATTATTTACCTTTTAGTTATTAAACAATTGGTAAACGTTTATTTGTTACATGGTTCTAGAACATGGGTAAATTTACTATACTCATCATTACTTAGAAATACATCCTTTCAATTGATGTAAATTCTTTTGCTGTCACATGGAAATTGAATAGTTAAATACATTTACGAGTACTTTATATACCCGGTATTACTTAAAACTTAACTATGAATATCTCTCGGAATGTATGCGTATTTGAACAAAAACAATTACTTATAAAAATCTTTTAGAATATGCAATTTTACATAAGAGCGAGTACTTTTTTAAATAAAATGCTTTTAATATAAAACGTGAATGAAACTCTTTTTAAAAACGCTCGTTTACTTGAAGAACATAATAAATATCGTTACTCCTATATAAATCACGGTTGTCTCTTCAATATGCCATGTAATCAACGCGGTTTTTATGCATCAGTACATTTGTTTACAAGCACCTTACAAATACCTTTTCTATACAAGTAAATATCTACATAGCACAGTTTTTTCTTAAATGTTCACAAATTTTCTCGAGTTTACGACGTTAAATGTTTATGAGATGATGCAATATGAATTTTTTATTACCTACACCACATCAATATATATATATATATATATATATAATACATATATTGTTGCGACATCGCTCCTTTAATTGTGAGCAGCGTAAAAATTATGCTACTCTTCCCCTTTGCTGAGATACTAATAAATGTACTCTAATACTACCACTTTACTTGTTTACCAATAAGAATGTAGTAGAATGCCCTTGAAATTGCTAGCTCTTAAAAGAAATTTCCCCCCTCTTCAGATGGTAGTCAGGTTTAACGTTCTATTATAAAAAATCAAAGCATAATCAAACAGTTTTAATCGATGCGACTGTAAAAGTGCTTTAAGTGCTACATTCAATAGAAATTTTATTTTGAATTAATATTTTAAAAAAATATTAGTATTTGATATCATTTAAAATGCGTTCCGTGTTTCTAAAACGCTTTTCTTAAAAACACTATGTAAAACACGTTCACTTCGTTTTCATGGTAAGATTAAAGGGTTTCAGATATTATATATATTTCGTTAAAAAATGCAAATGCATGTCGTGTATTTTATTTTTAGATTATTCCAAAATGTTGAATCATTTACCAATTTACATAAATAGGCGTTTCAATTAAAAACTATAATATGAAATAAGACGTTTAACAACCCATAAATCAAAAGATAGCGATTGTGAAACACGCAGTAACAGCTTTTAATCAACGTAACATAAGCATGTTGAACTTTTATTCAGTAAAGGTCCCAATTAGGAATTGCAATACAACATTTAATGACGCAATAAATCAAAAGGTGACAGCAATATAGATTAAAATAGTGTTCTAATTATGCGGTAGAGCCTCAATTTCCTTGAAAAATTATGTCACCCGTATGTATAAGACAAAACAGATTGTTCTAGATCAGAATGACGTTAGAAGTTCATAATATATAAACCAATTGAGGTTCATAACCCGTTCACTTGTTAATTGTTAATTAACCGCCCTTAGTTTTTGTTCATGTGTGGCTACACGTTTAAAAATATATCAATTAAATAATGTAAAACTATTACGTAGCGAACGAGTCGAGTGAATGACCAGTGTTAAAGACCTGTTTTGAGCGTATAGCAAACTGCGTTTAAAGTAGATTGTATGTTGAGATTATTTCAAGTATATAATAAAATTGGTTGTTTTGATAAATCGCAACGAATTCCGGAAAGTAAATTTTAATTTAAATAGAAGAATATGTTATGGATTTTTAATGCACGCTCAATGTTGGATTAATTTTAAAAGTAGTTAATGGACACTGATATGGATTTGAGAAAGGATGTATGAAGTTTAATGGATGCATGCGTATGGTAACAAGACAAAAGGACAATAAACAAGTTTATGGTATTGTTTTAAATTTTTAAAGACATTAGTGTTTGTTTTATGTACTTGCGTGGGCTAGACTACATAAGAATTTAATACTTAGATTTTTCTGTACATGCATAATTAAATTTTATAAGGTCCTATCGATTAAATTTGACTATTGTAAGAAGGTTCATTTAATGTATCTGATCAGCTACGATTGACCACACGATAAGAAGTATTATTAAAATTATCCATGCTCATTTTTTAAAAAAATCCGTATACAGCATTATGTATATAAAGAAGGTTTGTGAAAGAAAGATTTTAAGGTAGTTATCAAATACTTTTTAAGAATTAAGACGTGTCGACGATATTGAACTTTATTTGTAGATTTAATGCTTGTTGTAAGTAATATTTTTGGATAACGTGTTTAAGTAAGATATACCTAAATATAGCACTTATCATTTGAAGTATTGATTGTTAACGAATATTGATGTCATTATTATAAGCTTGTTGTTGGATTCTCGTTGTTTCACATAAGCTGAGTTACCATCTTCTGGATATAATTCAAAGCACCTTTGTTGACGCCCAACGTATTAACACATCATCCGCTACTGTTCACAACAATATATATATATATATATATATATATATATATATATATATATATATATAGCTATGAGAATAGAGTCATATAAATCACAAGGGAAGAATACTTCGTGTAAATATCATAAAAACCACAAAAATCAAACATTTAAATCATAAAATGTACATAATTCATTCATTATGCAAAAAGCAAATACAAATCACCCTGTATAAAAACAATAACAAGCTACAATTAATGAAAAAAAGCTCATTCCGTAATAAATTCACCACATTTATTATGATAAATAATTGCGTAAGCAATATAATTATTTTTAGAACAATAAAACATTTGTAAGCTTAAAAACCAAATTACAAGTTTAACAGATTTGCAGAAAAATAACCGTGAAATGAAATTTCTTTCAATCTAAACGTATTTCGGGAAACAAGTAAATAAACGCATGTAATTTATACCAGTTTGTATAGGCAAACATTTAATACAAGCATATTAGAAGCGAAGAAGTACGTGCAAATTCGAACGTATACAAAATACCGGACTTGGTAAAACAAACATATGTAATTAAAGATATTAGAGGCGAAGGGCTACGTGAAGTTTAAAACTGACACGATATACTATTTTATAACAGAAAATTCCGATGTATGCGCAAATTCGAACGTATACAGAATGCAATATTTAATAAAACGCAACACCTTGCAGATATACATAATTGAAACGCCTTTTCCCCGGACTAACAACCGATAGCGGGCTGTCAACCAATGAAAACGCGGGCAATATTGGGAAGGAAGTTGTCTATAAAACAACCGGAGCAGATAAACGACATTCATTCTATAATCGACGCGCCGATTGTACCAGTTGAAAGAAGATTATTACGTAAAAAAAATTCAATGAACATTGAATTGAAAGTAACGTAAACCAATAATTTCAAGTGAAACAGTAAAGTGCGTTGAAATAAGTGTGTATAAAATTCTGCCGTTGAGACAAACGTAAGTCTAGAATTAATTGATAAGTAAAATCTTTGCAATTTATAAATTTAAGGGCTCCAAGTAATATATCCAAGTAATATATCTTAATAATCTTCAACTAATACATCCAAGTAATAATCCAGATTCCGACGTTAATAATATTCCAAGTAATATATCCAAATTACGACGTTAACAATTAGAATCACATCGTTAATATTCTAAGTTACTGGTATGAAAGACCAAGCTACTGGATTAAAGCTCTGAGGTTAATACTTCAAATCATTGGGCAAACGACTCCGAGTTGCTGCTAAATATTTCAAAGTACTAGGTCAACACGCTAAGCTGCTGAACAAACGACCGATTTAGGCCAGGATGCTCTAGCAAGAAAAATAGGAGAAATATAAGGACAGAGTTATTTCTTTATTTATAGTATGTATATTCAGAAGTGAGCTTAAAAGTTGCATGTAATTTAAATATTTTGTGTAAAAGGTCAACGCAAAGGTATGTTTAAAAAGGAACGCGGGTATTACTTTGAACGTTCAACAAAACTATTCGTGGTAAAATACAAAATTTTTTGCCGACTATAATTGCTATAAAAGGTGTAAAAGCTATAATATTCGTAAAAAGCAAATTTGATAAAAATATTTATTTAAAATTTTATTTATAAGTTCTATAAAAGGTAAATGATGTTAAAAAGGGCGCAGATTTGTAAATAATAATTTTATTTAGTTCATTATACAATTTTTTGTGGATTTAGGTTGTCTTATACGGAGATTTTAAGTGTTGGAGAGGAGTGAATAAAAATTCACTGTTATCATATTGTTGTTTACTCTGTGCGTGCTATCACTGAATTAGCCGAGGCATAAATTTAATTGTGTTAATTTTAAATTGTTTTAAAGGCAAGATAGGTGGCGATCAGCAGGCAACTGATCGTTGTATATCTGGCGAGGGGCGATGTCGTAGCAATGAGTTCACGAGAGGTCATTGAACACCAAATTCTATGAAAAGAAACCACGTCAAAAAAGAAAAGCGGAAGAAAGTAAAATTTCCCTATATTTAATTTTCTACCCTGTATGGACGTATCAGCGTACTCCATTGGCACACAAAATAAAATATCTATATAAAATAACTTTTGTGCGTGTGCAAACTGAAAAACACTCACTATAAGAGTAGTAAATAATGTAAATACAAAAGCATTCATTCGAAATCCGTGTGTAAGTATTCGCTAGAATACGTTCCATTTAATATAAAACAAATTTTATTGCAGACTGAAAATGAATCGCATACACTTTTAAAATACCAGTTAGATTTTCGTGTGTAGATATAGCAGTTAAAATAAAAACAAAAAATCCATTCTCGTTAAAAATACTATTTTTAAGTAATAGGTATCTTTCTTTCAAAGAAGTTAGTTTCAAATTAATGCTAGAGGTTTCGAATGTTTAAGTTATTTAATAAGAGAATACAGCATTTCTGTTCGAGATGTTTCGAAAAGTCATAAATCATATATGCCATTTTGCTAGAAATGTTCTAAAAGCCATTAAATAACTAATTATTTTGTTTCTATGAATAAATGTCCCAATCACAGAAACGCTACTATTGGAAAAAGCTATAAAATAAAATAGATAACGCGTTTAATAGCTCTAAGAAAGAGATAGCAGCGGTTCAGTTCATTTACTAGCAAAGAAGGGTAGATTTTGCCCCATGATAACTTTACTTAATTAGCTCATTATAACGCGAAATCAGCATAATTCTTACATCATCTGTGACTAATCCTCAATAACATGAACTAGAATAGAATGGAAAATTGACGTATTAGTTTGTGGCTCACAAGGCATAGGCAGGTCACAAGTGTACTACTTAGTAAAAACTGTAAATATTTTCAGTTAAAAATCTTTCACAATTTATCACTTATCGCAGGAACTAAGATTGAACATTTATTTTGCAAGCTGAAGATAACCTCGTTCAGCATAAATAACTAGATTTTGGATAGGAAAATTAGGTATCCACGGTTGATTTACTATTATTTCTGCCAACACGTAGATTTAAAAAATCTTTGAGCACTAGAATGAAGTAATGTTTCGTGTTTGTTACGATAATAATCGAAGTTGACCTTTTAGTGTTAATTGTCACGCACTTGCGGGTATACCGGATGATTTATAACTTCGTGTTAGAAATATGCTTAACCGTTTAACGTACAATACATACACCTCTACAAACTATATTTGAAACTAAGCATTATATTGCAGTTCTTACAAACGCAAGAAAGCAATCAAATCGACTTCTTTTCGACCGAATCACGGGCTGTAATTTTCCTGTATGTATACTTGATCAACTGAGCTGAAAAGTATATAGCGCATTAAACTTAGAAACTTCCAATACCTTTATTTATTCAGAACCGTCAAAAATTTTATCTAACTTTCCGGTTTTATCCCGTGTTATTCGCAAAGGGTGGTGCGTATACTGAAACTAAGTTTGACTATACACACTGTAATGTTTTCAAAGGGGCTTTTGAGGCAGGATACGAAATTCAAGTCAAATCTATGGTTATATACGAATAATAAAGCATGTAGTTATATAATCTTACGCTACCAGTTTGGCGTCGAATATAATGTTACCCCATGCGTAATTTATTACACCCCAAACGCGGTATATAATTATTGCCGCCAAACGGTTACACGTTTACATACGAGTCCTCACAAGGGCTCATTCATTTTCTCACGGGGCATGGTTCTTAACCAACCTACAGGAACCGCTTCGACTTCCAAGACAACAACAACTGCACATGTGGTGAGGTGGGGGACACCGGAACATCTGGTGTTCCACTGCACCGCAATGCAACAGGACCTAGGAATAGACAGAACAATCCTACAGGACAATCCCCATCTCGGACATGCTATGAAACGAAAACATATTTCCTTACCTAAATAGAATCACTCACCAAACTACCACTATACTACACCAAAGGTACACAAACGGACTCTGACAGGACACACACAAACACCATACAAACCCCACACACCACAAATACCACAAACACAGATCACACGAAACACAGAAGCTTGATGTAACGCATCGAATGTGCAATACAAAAGCACAGTCCACCCAATATACATGGGAACCGACAACAAACAAACTGCATTCTCCCAAGGACATACCAGGAACCACGTGTCTCCTGAAGATCTACCAGAAGGCTCTTAAATCCTGACGAGCGGTAGTGATACCAGTGAAAACGAAGTGAAAACAGTTAAAACGGCAAAAGTGCGGCAAACGTACCTCAAACAAAAGTTTCCCTCAGAACACTTATTAGCATTAGAATACCAAAATTAGTAGGATAAGGACTCGATACTAACCATCTAACCAAAAAATACAACTAACTAAAATAAACAAAAGAAAATACAAACCATATTCGTAATTGCTTTAAGAAATCTAACACTAGCTTCAGTAACATAATGTTTATATTTCCAATGTTGTAGCGCAACTAGAAATTACTACTGGGGAAATATTCTGGCAACATAATTACAACACATCAGCACAACAATATATACACACACGAACACGCTTACGCACACGCACAAGCACACACACACACACAACAGAGACTGTACGTAGCCTCCCTGGTTTCCGGCTGCCGACGGCCAGGGCACGTACAGAAATGCGTACTTCTCGGTTTCTGATTTCCGGTTACCGGCGGCTGGAAACCGGGAGAGGGAAACAGTCCCAAAGACCTCACCACAGACATAAGCACACGGACACACATACATGAAAACAATAAACACACACACCATTATAGCACACCGGCACGACAAAGTCGCACACATACACACACCAAAACACGTACACGCACGCATACGCATACGCACACGCACACGACACAGACACACACATATGCGCACACATACACATACACATTAGGGACTGTACGTGGTCCCCTGGTTTTCGACTGCCGACGGACAGGACACGTACAGGAATGCGAACTTCCCGGTTTCTGATTTCTGGCTGCCGACGGTCGGAAGCTGGAAAGAAAAGCAGTCCCAAGGATATTACCACAGACAGAAACACATACACTCACGCACCCACACGCGCGCACAGACACAGACACACACACACACGCACACATACACACAAGGGACTGTACGTGGTTCCCTGGTTTCTGACTGCCGACGGCCAGGACATGTACAGGAATGCGAACTTCTCGGTTTCTGATTTCCGGCTGCCGACGGTCGGAAGCTGAGAAGGAAAGCAGTCCCAAGGATATTACCACAGACAGAAACACACACACTCACGCACCCACACGCGCGCACAGACACAGACACACACACGCACACATACACACCAGGGACTGTACGTGGTTCCCCTGGTTTCCGGCTGCCGACGGCCAGGACACGTACAGGAATGCGATCTTCTAGGTTTCCGATTTCCGGCTGCCGACGGTCGGAAGCTGGGAAGGTAAGCAGTCCCAAGGACATTACCACAGACAAAACACACACACTCACGCATCCACACGCGCGCACAGACACAGACACACACACGCACACATACACACCAGGGACTGTACGTGGTTCCCCTGGTTTCCGGCTGCCGACGGCCAGGACACGTACAGGAATGCAAACTTCTCGGTTTCTGATTTCTGGCTGCCGACGGTCGGAAACTGGGAAAGAAAGCAGTCCCAAGAATATTACCACAGACAGAAACACACACACTCACGCATCCACACGCGCGCACAGACACAGACACACACACACGCACACATACACACCAGGGACTGTACGTGGTTCCCCTGGTTTCGGCTGCCGACGGCCAGGACACGTACAGGAATGCAAACTTCTCGGTTTCTGATTTCTGGCTGCCGACGGTCGGAAACTGGGAAAGAAAGCAGTCCCAAGAATATTACCACAGACAGAAACACACACACTCACGCGTACACAGACACAGACACACACACACACACACAACACACACACAGGTAGCAAATAATTCTGTTAGATTTCTTAGGAATAACAGGTTTGCTATAATTTTTAGGTAGCAGACTAATTGTAATTTATTATTTATTTATTTACTAACAGTTTTGTTTGCTCTATCGTCTAACAATTAAGATAGACCGGGCTTTTAGAGGCTTTTAAAATTGTAATGTTAGAATAATACTAAATAATAAATAAAAATAAATAATACGAAGAAAACGATTACAAAATAAGTCGAAAACTCACCTTGATTAATGCCAAGGCATGCTTCCGCTCGTTGCTTCCAGCCCAAAATCATCGCTAACGTCTAAATATAGATCAGGTTGCGTGGCCCGTTTTAGGTTTTGTCCAGATTCTCGCATTAAAGTGAGCTATTGTATTTAATAATTTGAGGGTAGTGGTTAAATACCGGATAGGTAAGGAATTTCACAGGTATACTTCTTCACGTATAAACATTAATATCGTACGGTAATTGACGGTAAAGTGAAGCTTAGAACACGCCTTTCTCATAAACTCGTTGTTATCCCCACCATAAAAGCGTTCCCCACTGACGAAGCGCGGTAGCCACACATTCTTTTGGCCTGGAAAAATGCATGCTTAAAAGAATACATTGATAAATTATGAGTTTGCGACCTCAGTTCGCATTAACCCACAAACCACAAACTTAATGCGTAGTAACCTAATTAAATTAATGATGGGGAAAAAGCTTTCCTCTTGGATAAAAAAGCCCTACTTCTAATACTAAAACGAAAACTTTGTGCAGTCAAAAGGCAAATCGATTGCATCAAAGTTTTAATAAGAAAAAAATAAAAAGAAGAAATCCCTTTTTACGAAAACTCACATTCACTGAAAACTTAAATTAAATAATATTTGTAGGCGCCACCTGGTTTCAGCAACGTCCCCAATCCGGACTGCACCAGCCGTAATTGCAAGCTGCTACTCTATCCTCTCGATTACCATACACATCCAAATTTCCCCAATTCAGCTACGGATCTCGTTTACGGTAGGTAAACAATCAAATCGTTCTACCGTCGACCTTCACTCTATTTAATGCGCACACTATGCATCCAACAAAATATCACGCAGTCGGTACTTACTTATTTAAGTCTGCTGCACATTTTTTAAAGCTTTTATAATACATTTGTTGACTGCTTGTCAACACTCGACACCAGTGGTGTCAGTTATATTTAAAACTCTACTCGAAGACTGATATCACTTGTAGACAGCTGTAGTCTCGTTCAATACTACTAGCGTAATCATCAGCGTAAAGAGAAGACCTCCATTACCAACTTTTTGTGCTTATATAGACTTTTCTGCCCCTCTAAAGCTTCTAAATTCTCGTAAACTCCGTCGATACAAACAAACAAGACTTCTCAGTAAACTTCCAACGCTTACACAATTTGTAAAAGCCACAAGCTAGCGTTTACTCACTTCCTCGAAATGTTTATATTAAAACATCAACTGCCACTCAAATCCTGGAGTTTTGCCTTGGCACAAACCTGTTCACGTAGATATTTTCTCCGTATATCTGTCAGCGGACACTTGCTTCTTCAAAATTTAGCCCCTATTGGCCCAAAGTTAATGTTAAAACACGCCTCCTATAATACACATATTATAGCCGTCTCTCTTCAACATACCCTCTTAATCTCCTATTCCGTACCTTGTCCAACCCCCAATCTGTTTTCACTCCACTACCTTGTCTGAACCCCAAACTTAACGAACTTTGTATTATGTTTTTCTTTTTTTTAGTAATTCTGCCAAAATAATCCCTCTTTGTTTAGTTAACCACTTGCATTTCAAACCGAATATTACCCTCTCTAAACAATATTCTAAACTATGCTTGTCTCAGTCTCATACCTACTCTGTCTAATAGTCTTTCTTTGTTCCACTGTTAGCAAGTTTCATCTGTCCTTGACAAAATACCCACTCCAAATAACATTCAAATAAAATCATCTCCCTCTTATACATATGCATTGATATCTACTATCTTTATTTATTTTTCTCCCATGTTAAACTAACACTTGACACGTGACATCTCTATCCCATTCCGTGAACTTGATGTGGTTTCTCTCGCTTTTTCTGCAAATTATACTTGGAAACCTCGTTAAAACTATAATCGCCAGCATTGTTGTTATACACAATCCGTAGAATTTCAACGGTTCAAAATGCTTCCACTTCGCTCCAATATACATCCAACCTCATTTAAAATCTTAGAAAAGCGTTTTAGAAAACGCTCCTCTTTGCTACAACATAACTTTTGAAGGTTACATATCCACTTGAAAACTACAACGGTCAATGTTTGCTTTTAGAAACATTACTAAGGTAACAGTTTAAATATGAAACAGAAATTGGTAAAGCTTTACATTTATACCCTACGCTACACTTATTACCTACGGGGATGTTTTCCTGCCACAGATATGAGTTATACTGTGCTTTCTGTTAGCGTTAACAATAGTAATATTCTAACCTACCTTTTATAAATATCCAAATTATTTAAATGTGTATTCACAACAGTATTTTGTTTTATTGTCTTATTAATATTTAAATTACCTATGTGAGTATTTACAACAGCATTTTGCCTTTTTGTTTATCTTATATTTAGTTAAAATATACTAATGAATATTTATTACTGTTTATTACTCACTGTGTGAACATACAAGATTTTACGAAATTTTTTATGGGTTAAAGCTTTTCTAGTAAATAGCTTAAAATTAAATATAACTATCTTATTTGTCTTTACAAAAAGCTTTGTAAAAATGTTTATAAAACATCATATTAAACTGTGATCTTTTGATAATTGATCACTTACATTTTATAGAAAAATTGTTCGTATGCTAATGACAACTTTCAATATACAAGTTTAGTACTTTTCTTGCCTTCACTTATGTCTAATGTCAAATTTTCTTCTCCTCCTAAGAGATCCGTTTTTTGCAAACTCCGCAGCCCTTAAAGGTCAATGCTAGCTTTGGCAAAGTATATTTATCTTGTTTTTTGTAGTACACCTACCCTCTATAACTCCTCGGAAAAGGGTACGGTGCAAGTTAAACAAATTTTTTTGGCTTTTAAGGTGATAAAGACAAAACACGTTGCAGCAGCAAACCATCAAGTAAACAAATTAGCCAGTACTATTGCATTAACGATACGTAATTTTTCAAACCTATCGTACGAAATACAAAATTAAAAGAAACAGGTTAGATCTTTTTCTTTACAATAAACTTTACCTTTGGTCGTAGGTACTATAGCTTCGGAAAATCAAATAGATTAAATAACCTCTCAAAAATATTTTCCAAAGAGAAGGGTATATGTAGTTTGTATGCCCTCCAGAAACGGTAAGATATAGTAGCATCTCAAAAATAATTATAGAGAGAAACTTAGATACTTAGCCATTTATGGTTCAGAGTAGTATTAGGTAAGATAAAATCTCGAAGACAGTTTTGATGAGAAAGATAAGTGACAAACCATTTTCAGTTCGAAACATTAACCGGGTAAAGTAAAATATCTGATATATTTTCAGGAAAGAATAACTGACCAACCATTGATGCTTTCATACAATAAGCAGATAAGATTGCAAAGATAACTTCAAAGAGAAGGATAAACACAAAACATTTGTGATTTAACCTAATAGCAAGATAAGATAATGTCTTAAGAAAAAAATTAAAGAAAAAGTAACGTAAAAATTAATTTTAATTTGGAAGCCTTACACTTGTGATAGCACTTCGCCCCTCCTACAAATATAATAACAGAAAGGGACTTCCATAAGAGTAGAGTAATCGCGTAGAATCCTCAGAAGTGATTTTTAGCCATGCTCTCCAAATAGAGAATTTGTGTGAAGCGGCGTTCATACAAGCAGCAAAGGGGATCAGGTGAAAATGGCAATGCCCCTGCATCCCTGCGTCGATTAAGAGGATCAGCCTACAGACCAAATTAAATAACAACTAGCACTGTCGACAGCTTTACATAAACCAGCGGAAGACAGTGGCAATACGCAGCTAAACTAAGGTTTCCACGTCCACCGCCCAATATCGTAAGATAGCAATCTTCTAACTATGCAGCGACTTAGAAAGTTTAAAAAGAAATGCAAGATATAAAAAAGAAAAAAGAGAGAGGTAGAATATTTGAGGTTTTATAGCAACCAGATGGAGGACGGAAGATGAAAGACTCGCATTGAGCAATTGCGGTAGATAAATCAATAGGTAGTAAGGCACTAGTCGATCAACTAAAGCGTAGTCAACAGCCCAGAGTAGAGGAGCACCACTCTTATGTGTTGGACGGTTATATCAGGACTAAGACAAGTCCAACGAAGAAAAAAGAATAAAGTTGAAAGCAGAAATAGAGGAATAAAAAGAGTAGAGTTTTTAGGATAAAACATCCTAAAGATAGAGTTGAGAGTAGAGCATATCACTATTAAAATAGATCGGTTTGAAGGACCACTTGCAACGCTAGCGATAAGATAAGCCTTATTTTAACACGTCGATAGTCAAAAAAAGCTAAGCTTCATCTAAGGCCTAGACAGATCACTTCCCTACAGAGAGCATCCACTGCGATAGGAAAATCAGACAAAGGTAACTCGGCCAACTTAAATATACTCACACATTAATTTCAAAAACAAGTAACTACTGCGTACAAATAATTATACAACAGACAGTCGCTCGAAGATAAAAGCAGAATAATTTTGACTACGCCAACACCATAAGAAAAGTGCTAAAAATGCCCTCGCCAACACTTTCAGGAAAAACAAAATAAGTTTATTAATGCCCACTGTATTACAAAAACGATTGATTAGAAAGTTTGTACAAAATACTTGAAATATTTTCGAAAGAAAATACATCAAGGAGGAAATCTTTATAGTCACAACTGTTTAAATCGATCTTTTACTACAGAGACGCAGTTTGCACTTGCTATGGGTATCCTAAACGTAAAGCAACAAACCGATAGCAGCTAGTACAAGTCCTAAAGATTTGCTGAGTTGTTCAAACGAATAATATGTCAATCACGATAAAAGAATGTAGTAAATTGTGGAATAATAGCGAGATAAAAGATGGAAATTTAAGAAAAATGGAATTATTGCGTGTAGTGACAAATAGAAAAAATTTAACTATGGACGAGAAAGCTATTATTTAGAAATGAATGTAATTTATAACATGAAAAAGTTTGAAACAATTCAAGATTCAAGGGTAAGGTACATATAAGTATACAAGGAAGCAAGTCTAAAAAATATAAATTGAATTTAAGTAGAGATTTTGAAAATGAAACTTCAAGGGTACGATATATTTATACAGAGAAGGTAACGTTGCAAGAAAAAAATGATTCAATTAAAGATGGAGACTATATATATTTACATAATTAAAAGTAAGAAGACAGGTATGACTTACTTGTTAATCGTTAAAATAAAGAGATAAGATTGTATTTCTTTTATGTGCTATGATTATTAAAATTTTCAAATAGAATTGTGTGATTTATAAGTTATTGAGGGTACTATGTGATATCTGTAACTTAAGGTACAATTACGAGTGAGATTTAGAAACAATTTTTTAATTGTATTAGATAAGACCGTCACGCGAATGATACCTGGCAAAATCGATGCTTGCTTATAACATTGTCTTGTTAATATTTGATACAGAAAAATGTAACACTGTTTATTGATGATATTTCTAATTAAAGTGGAGCGTGTTTGTGTAATTAATAGTTTTTGAGTCGGCACCAGACCCCACAACCCTGAGATAAATCCTAGACAACCTTTGCCCCGGGCGCTCAACAACCACTTTTAATAACCCTTACTATTGTATTATTTATAGAAGCTTAAATTTAATTCATGCAAAAAAATCTTTAAAAAAATTAATTTGCCAGCTTATATTTGCGACTCGACGAATAAAGATTACCAGAAGCAAGGTTAATTTAATAAATATATAAGCGAAATATTTGACGAACAAATTTTTCACAAATTTATATAAATAAAAGATTTTTTAGCTTTCAAACAGAAAAAAAATGTATTGAGCTTTAAAATCCTAAACAAATTACTGAAAGTCACCCAAAAGTGAATATTTTGTAAAAGCTCATTAATACTAGGAGTATAAGTATATTTAAGCGCGGGAACTTTACATAAACGACAAAAAATTAATGTAAAAAGAAAACAATTTTTATTTGGCGAAGTCAAACTAGAGATCAGTTCAAGTCATTTATATAAAGTTGTTAAAATAAATACAGTGGTGTTTCAAGATAAGGACTTAATACACGACTAATTATGAAAAAGGAATACGTGTGGGTTACCTGTAAAACACCACCGTCTTCAAATTGTTTTTAATATGTATTAAATTGTAGATTTTGCATCTTAAAATAATGTGCCTTAAAAAATAATTACGTTTGAAATTAATTACGTAACGTATCTGAACCCAATCAATAACATGTTCGTGACGGCGTTTCAATAGCTACTGACTCCGTATGCTACGCGCTTTGGTTTATATACACTATCCCACTTTTCATTTCATAGGTTCTTGAATGTTCGTTTACTTTTGAGAATATACGGGTTGTTTTCCAATACATTTGATATGAAATATATGCTTTTTATGCATTTCACTATACGATAACGATTTGGTTTGAAAATTAACAATTATAAACCTGGAATTTTTTTAAATTAAGCAGTCTTGCGATTTTTGACTATTAAATATAAATAAAAATTCTTTAAGAATATTTATGGATCAAACATAATTTTATGAAAACTGCGATTTTTCAATTATTAAATATGAATCAAACCTTTTTTATAAGCATAGTATTATACATTAAAGATAACTAATACACATTTATACAGTACATTTTATAAAATGTTTCAAATGTTTTATATTTAAATAAATGGTTAAATAAGTTCCTTCTGTTTTACATTTTCTCAGTTTCTTAAAATAAAATATTTGCCATACGCTATATATATTGCTATGAAATTTCTACTGTTTATGTTGAAACTCTAAAGAACGAAGTGTTTACAATAAATCCCGAAATAAATTATGACAAAAATCACCTTGCGCGCCACTTCTCGCTAGCTCAGCTCAAGTTTGGTAAATGTTGTTTTCACCTGTGTAATAAAATCACAAAAGGATTCTACCCCAAACAAACACGAGACTTAGATAAAGAGCGCAAATTGATTTACTAAAATCAATAAATCAAAAAATTTAAATTGTAATTTATATACAAATTTCATATTCTATTACTAATAAAAACCTTAATTCTCGCTCAGTTTATAAATCAACATGCTCAAAATATTTACAAATTACCTCTTTTGTTTAATAAGCCACCGCACCTATTTTCATTCAATCTTCCATTAATAGGCCCATTATCGTACCAACTGATCGGTATAGTAAAATATTGGTAAAATTAAAATTATTTAACATAATCTAAATCTTCACAGTAAATTAACCCTACAGTAAGCCTGCACATTTTTCGGACGAATTTGGTCGCGCGGTCTACATATACTATACTATTTTTCGGGCCTAATATAACGAATTTTGGCATTTGCATTTACTACAATAATTCTTATCTAATCCTTGTTAACAAATATCTCTTCTTACATATACAAAATCCTTTTTAATTGATGCGTGGATAATTTTCCTATTTTGTTTCACCACGTTCATGATATAATTGGTCAATGATGCTCTACAAATAACTCGTGAAAGATCAAAATACTTTGAATTTCGACCTCAAATTTCGTTTTAATTATCCGCTTCTCAAAATAAATTGAGAACTTATTCTAAATTTAAATTACAAAATATGCAAATATTATCAATTAACAAACAAAAAGATTCAAAATTTTATACTTATGGCTATTTGTTAAAGAGCGCTTATCCAAATCTTCTTTTCATTATCCTCAACGGTCTTTAATCGTTCCTAGTTTTCATTTACAATGACCTTCAAATCCTCGTTTACAAAATCATCTATTCTACCTTAAATCTTTATTTGACGTTAGAACATAGGTTTGCAAGGTACGTATTCGTTAATTACTTAATTTTATATTAGTCCTTGTTTGGAAGAACGTTCAATTTTTATTGTAGTTTACAAAACAATGATACTTCATTAATATATTGCAGTTGAGAACTTCTATGTTACTCGTAAAACTAATTTAAAGCATTCAACTCTGCTTTAAACTTTACATGACGAATGTCAAATGTTACACATTGTTTGGTTTAAGAAAAGCATGACGATCGCGAATGAATTATTCTAATCAAGTTCCGGTTTTATGTGCAAAAGTGATTTCTATACGTCACATTTGAGATTTTCCTGGTTCACCTAGAAGCATTAGCCATCGTTGATATAAGAATTTGCATCGTTTTCGCATATAAAGGTAACAACTAGTGTTAATTGATGGTTTATGTTTTATCGTAAAACGTGCCGTTTATCCTTATCTAATTCACAAGGTTAATAATCGCGTCTCATTTTATTTTATTGAAATGCGTAATACTATAAGACTCCTTATCTTATCTTGGTTTCATTTTATTGCATTTTTAATAAACGTGCGAGTTCCTAGAATAGGGCGTTTATTTATAATTGGCTATTTATACAACATTTCTTAGTAATTGATGACGTGTTTGAAAATTTTAGAAAAATGTTTTGTTTGAAACTCTTAAAATAAATTTAATAACATAAATAATTAAAGCTCGCAATTGCTTTGCATTCCAATACGGATTTCAGTAATTCTTAAACACTTTTTAAAGTATCTCCAACAAAAATAAATATTTTTAACGTACACAAGGGAATATGCTTTTAATTATAATGGTAATAACATAAAACTCGTATTTAAAGTATCTTTAACTAGGATGTTTGTTTACACAATGAAATTAAATGGCTTTGTATTTATATCTTAATGATTGAATCTTGTTTTTATTAAGTAATCATCAGCGATAGAAATAAATTAATTTAAAGTTTGGGCTTTTAAGTTTATATCCGTTCTATGATCTTTTTACAGTCTGTCATAAATATAATACACGAAAATTTAATGACATAATTAATAAGGGCATAAGTCTTTTAATGACACAGAAGTACGCCTATATTTACATAGGGTTGAGCAATTAAATATTCAGAAATTTCATTTTTTCGTTTCTTTCCCTTTGGGTGGGTTTTATTTATAGAATTTGGGTTTCAATGACCTCTCGTGACCACATCGTGATCACATCAATGTATATGTATATATTGCTGTGATAAGGGCACGTGTTGGTGCGCCGCTAAAAGAGTCCTGTGACCACCTCTGAGTTGGGGAAGATTACATTTTTGTTAATGGGGATGCAATAAGAAATTATGGAATTACTATCCCACCTTGCTTTCCTTTTCTTTCCTTAACTAGCTCAACGGAAATTATATTGTAGACTTTATAAAATGAAATGAAACAGCAATCTCAACAAACATCTATACATTCAAAAACATTTTCTTTCATTCAAAAAAATTTGTAAAGTAGTTTATAGATAATAATTGCTACAAGTTATTTAATTATTAAAATAACTCTTACCTAATCCTTGTTAAAAATTACAAAATCTTCTTTAACTTTTACGTGGATAATTTTGTTACCACGCTTGTAAGTGTGATTAGCCAATTACTCTTACAGGTCAAAATGGTTGGAACTTCGACTTCAAAACTTTTGATAATTATCCGCTTACAAAAAAAATAATTTTTATCAGATTAAACATTTATTAGAATAAATGGAAAATTATGGAATTACTATCCTACCTTCTTTTTTTTTCTTTACCTGACTAGTTCAAAGGAAATTATTCAGTGGAATTTTCAAAATGAAATGAAATAGCAGTTTCAACAAACATCTATACATTCAAAAACATTGTCTTTCATTCAAAAAAATTTGTAAAGTAGTTTATAGATAATAATTGCTACAAGTTATTTAATTATTAAAATAATTCTTACCTAATCCTTGTTAAAATTTACAAAATCTTCTTTAACTTTTACGTGGATAATTTTGTTAGCACGTTTGTAAGTGTGATTAGCCAATTACTCTTACAGGTCAAAATGATTGGAACTTCGACTTCAAAACTTTTGATAATTATCCGCTTACAAAAAAAAATAATTTTTATCAGATTAAACACTTATTCTAGCTCAAATTACAAAATACTTAAATATTTTTATCAGTTACAAACAAAAAAAAATCCAAATTTTATACTTGCAATTTGTATGGTCATATAGCGCTTATTAAAATCTCATTTCCAACGTAATTAACGATACTAAAAGCTTCTTATTCCCAGCTTAAATATTCATCAGTTTATTAGTTTGCAAAAATTTATTTTCTATTTATAATTAATTAACTTTAAATCAGCTCTTGTTTCAAAGAACGTTCAATCTTAATAGTTTTTTTACAAAACAATAATGCTTCATCAATTGAGAACTTGTTTCTTGTAAAACTAAAACTAATTTAAAGCATCTAATTCCGTTTTAAATCTTACATGACGAATGTTGAATGTTACACATTGTTTGGTTTAAGGAAAGAATAATGAATCGCGAATGAATGAATCTTTACTCAAAGTCACATTGTTTTATTCCGGAAAAAATTACATCTTGAGTGTTAATGACTTCTGTTTATATACAAAAAAATAATTCTATTGTATTCTCAAATCTTAGTCACCGTGAATCTTTACTCAAAGTCACATTGTTTTATTCCGGAAAAAATTACATCTTGAATGTTAATGACTTCTGTTTATATACAAAAAAATAATTCTATTGTATTCTCAAATCTTAGTCACCGTGGAATTATGTAATATTTCCGCGAATGGCGCACCTTATGACTTAGTTAACGTCAAGTTACAGCGGTCAATATGATTTACAAGCATGGCAAAGCGTATCGTTTATCCCTGTCTAATGCACGAGGTTAATAGTCGTGTCTCATTCTATTTTGTTACACTGAAGTTTATAAATAATTCTTATTTATTTCGGTTTTATTTTATTGCATTTTGTTCGCGCACTTCCTGAACTGGAGCGTTTTATTCATTGATTGAAAATAATTAACTTTTAAAACATTTTTTAGTATTTCATGACGTATTTGTTTATTAATATGGTACACAAAAATTCTAGAAAAATGTTTTGTTTAAAACTCTTAAAATTAAGTCAAATAATCTACACACGGAAGTCAATTTAGTATTTTGAAAACATATAATTAGTTTATGCTTTGCAAATGCAAAAAGATTTATATCCTTAACAATTGTAAATGCACTTGACAAAGTGAAACGCATCTTTATACAGAAAAATTAATTACATAAATAATTAAAGCTCGTAATTGGTTTGCATCATAATACAAATTTCAGTAATTTTTAAACGCGTTTTAAGGTATCTTTAACAAGAACAAATATTTTTACTCTACACATGGGAATATGCTTTATATTAACGCGGATGAATTTAATTGATATTATTTTATGCAATTCAAATGAATGGTTTGTGTATTTACACTTTAAAATGAAGCACGTTTCTACTAAGAATAGAAAAATTATTTACATACATGGCTTAAGTTTTATATTTGTGTCACAACCTTTTTCGCATTCTGCACGGAATTCAATTAAATAATGGTTTTTAGTGTTTTGCAATAACGTGAGTGCAATGAATGGCTTTTGTATTTTAATGATAATGAAATACGCTTGTATTATACAGGGTGGAACAATTAAGTATTCGAAAATTTTATTTTTTCCGTTTCTTTCTCTTTGAGTGGGTTTTATTTATAGAATTTGAGTTTTAATATCCTTTCGTGACTTCTTTATCACATCAATATACATTGCAGGTATAAGAACTTAAAAAAGATAATTCAGTATATTTGAATATCTCTTCATTATTACCATTTTCTACTTAACCAATTAATTGTAAAATGATTTTGTATTTCCTAGTACCTGCTTTGAACTGGAAGACAACGATTAAATTCAGCAGATATTTATATTTTCGAAACATTTTCAGATGTGCATTTCGTCGCTCACTGACAACGACGCAGTTTCCATTACTGAAAGTGCCTCTAAGTGGTTGATACAAGCCCTCAAGACTGTTGATTTATACATCGTAACGTAATTTCAAAGTTCACAAATTCTGACAAAATGTCTTTATCGGTTTTTCGTGTTGTGAAACAATTTTCAAATTACCCTGATGCAATTTTGTCACTAAAACTTTTTGATGTAAAGAGGAGCATTCCTATATAGCTCAATTCGGACTTCAACAATTCAGCTTCTCAGCAAGTACACCGCAGTAAACTTGATTTGGGTCAGATGCCCAACTAAACTGCTAGTAAATTCCATCCGAATAGTTTTGTTTCTGGACCACTACTAATCGAATTAACTGTCTATAGAACAACAACGCCAAAGAGGTTTTAGTTAAGAAAACAAACCAGGAAATTCATGTTCATTGCATTGATGGGCTTGTGATTTTATGACAATCTGGATGGACAGAGGCGCGTATCTCTAGTTATAAAAGCAAATCTCATAAATTTTAAACGAAAGACTGCTATTTTATTACCTAAAGCGTGAAGATAAATATTATGGGTTTGATAGAGCGCAGTTGGTTTCAAAGGACACAGATCTGCTGCTCTACTGCCACCATATTTATCTAACCCGGATTGCGCATGGATGGATTTCAATCCAGAGTCCCACTATAAATTTTGTTCATTACTAAAGCTTATCCTACTGGAAAGCCTTTCAGACAGATTGTTCTTGAACGCGTTTGGTCTAGTAAACATTTTTTCAATAATCTAGAATTTGAGGGTGCTTAGCGGAGGTTTGTAGAAAGGGCTCATTCTGTTTGAGCGATCTTATCTTTAATAATCGCAATAATTAATACATGCAGTTCTTATGCAAGGTATTTTAAAAGAAATGTCAGTAGTTCACATACAAGGTCTTGTAACCACAAAGGAGATGAAATTGGAAACACGACTTTACGTCCTTCTTTTACTACCACTATTTAGTTTAGTTCTATCGCCTTGTCTGCGGCAAAAGCGAAAATCAATGTGTAAGATAGAAACTGCTCTAGGTGAGAATATATATATATATATATATATATATATATATATATATATATATATATATATATATATACAATCGCTAGGCCACAAACCCCTTTTAATAAACACATTTAACCTTTTACTAAATACCTTTAAACCCATACTTAAATATATATATATATATATATTGCAGTAGAATACGGGATTAGGAATCATGTCCCTACGAATTTGGCAGTCATAAATACTTTCCTGAAAAATAAAAAAATTCCAATATCTCCGGAAAGCTCCCCTAAATCAGCATACCACAGCTAGTTCTGCCTCCAGCGTTTTCAGAGATACCCATCCTATATCCATCCTATGTTTACTCTTTCCACTTAGACTACCAAATAAAATTACCACTCAAATAATTCAACGATACATGCAACCTTTTATTCATACAAATCAAAAATTTATGTCACCAGCTCAATATTTACAAAATCAGATATAAACATCTTCATAAAATTTTACAATATCAACCATTAAATCCATTTAAATTTAATGAGTTTAATTTATTTCAACATTTTTTATACAGTTCAAGTAGATCTTGAAACCCTAAATTGAAATTTACTCTGGGCTATGGTGAGCTCAGTATAAACCCTGTTACTCTAAATGCATAAATAAATCGCATCTTTGTTTTCAACAACCCTAAAGACCCGTTTACGCTTTACATCAAAATTATACGTTATGTATCTATACCTTCAAATAATAAACTCAAATTGTCTTTTTCGTATAACCTTCAAATTAGCTTTTATGTTCATAAAATATACACCCAATATGTCAAATCACTCTAGCACAAAATAACAGCACAAAATGTTCAAGCAATAACAAAAGAAACAAATTTCGTTACCTGGTGTAAGCTTTTTGCACCGTCATCTCTGAAGATGTCGTCCAACTAAACCTCGTCGTTGTTTTCCATCCAACTTCTCTGTTATATGTACATCCAACTTATTTCCACGCGTTATCCAATTCTCTGCAGACGCCTTCAATACATCTATCCATATAATTGTCCAAATATGTTAGTCAGCTTCTGAATTTTCCAAGCAATCAGCACCCTCGTTCAGGGAAATAACTATGCTCGCTTACCTCAGTAACATCTTTTATTCGTTACTTGTATGTACTTACAGCACCGTTTATAACTTAGCACCTACTCGTGCTTTCAACATTTTAATTTAAATTAAAACGGATTGCACTTATCACCGATTAAAATTTTTTCAACATAGATGTTACCATATAGATCTGAAGCGAACCGAAGAAGTAAGAAAGCTCCACTACTTCTCTTATTTTATTTATAAGCGTTGAAATCTACCTCCAGTACCCCGTTTCCATCGAAAAACACCGCCACTGTAACCGATTCTGAAAATCTCAACTATAATGATCTTTTAAAACTAAGAATTTCTCATTCCACTCCGCTTTTAGTCCGAAACACTGGCTATCAAGCACAACGGTCGCAATGCTATCAGAAATGTCTCTCACTACACTTACAATCAGCCAATCCAGACCATTTCCCCTGTCTTAGGTCTATCATCCAACTATGTTATTTTCGTCTAACTCATATTCGTTGTCTTTGTTAAAATCCCACTACAGCAACTTAAAATCGATATTGTGGTTAGCCTCTACAACTTATTGCGCGCTTTACATGGTTGTTTTATCCAACGTCTGTTATTTGTTATCCTTGTCTACCCTATGCTATTGATATCCCGTCTCTATTTTGTTTTCAATCACCTGCTACTTCGCAGCCTTCGCTTCGACCGTTAACTCAAATTTCTAAAGAATTATGTTCTAACGTACATTCTGGTTTCTTGAATTTGTTTGTTTGTCTGTCAGTCTTTCTATGAACTGTTTGCCAGTTTGAAATTGTACTTTCCCATGTTGTTTAACCTGTAGATTTCTTACGATTTATTTTTAACGAACGCTTTGTTAGTTTAAATAAACATATGCGTTTACATTATCGATTTTATACCCAAAAGCTCTCCCCTATTATTTGATATGCTCAATTTACAACCTTCGAATATTAAAACTAATTATAGTCGTATTATTCTTAAGTTTTTACCTACTACAAAGCTTCTACGCTATGCAAATTTAACATAACGATTTATTGATTCAAATGTATGCTATTATCCGTTTGTTTTAAGGTCAAAACTAATTAATTTGGAGCGTAAATAATTTATCCCTGTTGTCTATATACACGGTCCTAACAAAATTACTTTCTTGACTTATCTATCCTTCTTTACATATAATTTACACGATAATATGTATATTGATATGATAACGCCGCACGCCGATGTAATAAACATCCAGTTTCCTGATGTCCGCCACCGCTCTGTGTTTTTCTAATATTCTAATTTTAATTATACCACGGCTAGCCTAGTTTAATTCACATAGAGTGCACAACCCTACGATGATCAAATAATTTACCTCTTTTCCCTAAAATCTTACCTGCTTAGAATGATTGAACGAAGTCTATCAATATTTGTATAATGAAAAGAAGTAATATCTACACTTCACAATTTTGTAATCTGACAAATAAACCCTTCAATCAATTAATATTATTTAGATTATTTATCCCAAAAATTGTATCTCCCTTTTTTTTAATTTAAAGTCACCAAAAACGACACCTTTTACTAAAAAAACCTGGAACGTTCAAGACCTTTTCCCCTCTTTACGTAAATTTCTACGTATTAAAATATTTTTGTTGACTCCTTACAAAAAAGAGAAATATAGTCAGTGTTTACATTAAAATTTAAAATGATTCCTTATACTAGTTAGCCCTGACCTGTGATTTTCCTGGTATGTGCTTTTCCCCTTTAGTCTGCTGTTGCGTGTTGTGGATCAACACCCTTTTATTATCTTCAAGCGAGTTGCTTCGTTAAAACAATGCTCTGCTTGGTACTCCTTCACGTAAGTTTGAACCAATAATTTTATTCAGTATTGTTAATCTTTGTTTCCAAAATTTATCTCATGCTTTACTTAGATCTGGATGCAACTCAGATGTCCCAACTTAGATTTTTTTTTTGTATACCACTTACAGCCCTACATTATTATAAATGTTTAATTTAAGTTAATTAACAAATTTCTACTCACGTTTTCAGCAAACGGGAAAAGCTTTTTCATATATCTTCAATGTAATTTGTCATCAAATATTATATAACACCACTTTTCACAAATTTTAATAATTTAATTTAAAGTTTATTTCGACGCGTAAATTTTCGAGTAACAGTGATGTAGATTTGACGTGGTTCAAATTGAAACTGAGCCCCTTATCAAACTCTGGGCGTTATATAGTTTGCGCTATCTAAATTTGATTGGTTTATCTGAACGGTTGTACAAAGTCTTGTAGCCAACCATGGTTATTTTAGATATTTCTAGATGGGTACAAGTTTTATTCTGATGAAATTATTCCGTGATTACATACTCTGCTCGTATCTCTATTATTTCACGATCTTTGACCGCTTGCTTTGTTATTATTACGGGAAATTTTAATTTACCTTGGTCGTTAATTTAGCTTATGGCTTTTGTTTGTGTAGATAAAGCTTTTGGGAAATTGAATAAATAAACTGATGTAACAGAGTGATGTAAATCCACATGTTTCTGTATATAGCTCGTATTTAAAATTATTTTTAAAGGTGCGTTTTTTATAAAAGCGCTTTATTCTTCTTTCTTTATCGCATGCCTAATTGCGTGATGACTTACTAGGTTTTATATTATTTCATGCGTATCTATTTGTTTATAAACTTATTGAACGCTTCTTGAAGTAGTTTAATTGCATGTATAATCATCTCTCTGCCGAATATGGATTCTATTATTAAAAGATATGCTTACTGGCATTGATTAAAGTTAATTGCGGTCCTTATACAAAGTGTTAAATGTTTGCTTTTTGCATAATATGAGAATTATTTATTTTCATGCTAAATAAATGCAGTTTTCTAATTTCTATTGCTATATACATTTACTACGCGACCCTTGCGACTCAATACACCCCTAAGTAACCCCGTTATCATAGCAATATATATATATATATATATATATATATATATATATTTATATACATATATATATACATATATATATACATGTATTGCTATGATAAGGAGTTGTTTAAGGGTGTATTGAGTAGTAAGGGTCGTGTAGTAACAATAAATAGCAATAGGAATCACAAAACTGCATTTATTTAGCAGAAAAATAAGTAATTCGCACATTATGTAAGTAGCAAGCATTTAACACCCTGTATATAGACCGTAATTAATTTTAAGTAATACCAGTAAGCGTATCTTCCAATAATAGAATGCGTATTCAGCAGAGAAATAATAGTACATATAATTAAACTACGTTGGGAAGTGTTTGGCAAGTTTATAAAACAAATATGCAGAAGAGTAGATAGAACCCAACAAAGCTTCATGAAATTACGCTGGAATAATAAACGCATTGATAAGAAAACGCAGTTTCAGAGATAAATAAGTACATGAACGAAAACAGCATTAGCGTTACATCATTTATTTTGTACAATTCTCCAAAAGCTTTATTTATACAAAACAACAGACGTAAGTTGAAATTCCGTCCGCGATAACAAATAATAAGGTATCAAATGTCGCAAATAAACAACCATGACATGAAAATCCGAAATAATTTCATCAGAAAACAGCTTGAAATATTGAAGACAAATCTGGTTGGTCGCGACAATCTGCAAAACTGATTGGAAACCCAACCCAAAGGTAGTGGGGAAAGGCTATTTAACACCCACCGGTGATAAGACAGCTCAGTTTTCACTTGAAGCAGGTTGAATTCACATCGTTTTTAACCAGAAATCTACGCCACAAATAAATAAAGTTTACAATATAGTGACAATAGTGCTGCATGAACATTGTGTTAAGAATATATGAAAAGTTTTTGCCGCTTGTTCAGAAAACGTGAGTAGAAATTGGTTAATTAATTTAAAATAAATATTTTATAATGATATAAGGCTTTTAAGCTGCGTCGAAAAGAAATTCTAATTCTAATCCATGGTCCTAAGGGGACAATTCTAATCGGCGCCTGTGGATGATTTCTGGTTCACTTATAAAACAATTCTAATCTGCGGCGAAACAGTTCAAATTCTAATCTGCGAATATAAGAAATTTTAATTCTATTTCTGGACTATTTCTGGTTCAATTCTAACCTGCGTCTAAGACAATTTTAATTCACGTTGAAATATAATTGCTAATCCGCGTCCAAAACAGTTTTAATTATAGGATACTTCTGAGTATGGAACAATTCTGGTTCAATTCTGGGACAATTCAATTATAATACGCTGCTAATTTATGATCCAAAGTTTAGAATTTTAAGTGGTATTTAAGGAAAGAGATTCATGGCAGATACAGAGAAATATAGAAAAAGCACGAGGTGATTTTAGAACAAGGTTTAACATAAGGAGTACAAAGTAGAGCATTGGTTTCGATTGAAGATAATGAGGGGTTGTTGATCCACAACACGAAACAAAGCAGGTCAGATCTACCTAGTTATAAGTAACATTTTCTAATCTAAATTTTAACATTGAATATATTAATTTTCTCACTAATTTGTGAAGTCAACAAGGACATTGAGTACGTTAAAACTTACGTAATAGTCATAAGAAGGTCTCGAACGTTCCAGATTTTTTTGTAAAGATGTTGTTTTTAGTGACTTTATTTTAGATTAAAACAATATAGATTTTGGGATAAATAATCCATACAATATTAATTGATTGAAGGGTGTATTCAAAGAATTTCTAAAATTGTATACATTATTTCCTTTCATTATATGAATGTCGATTGACTTCGTTTTATCAATTCAAACAGGTAATCAGAAAGAGGTAAAAAAGAAATTGATCACCGTAACGTTGTACACTCTGTGTAAATTAAAAGGGCTAGCCGTGGCATAATAATAAAAGTAAAAGATTAAATAGAGAAGAAACACAGAGAGGTGGCGTTCAGTTAGAACTTTTATAACACCGAGTACGGTGTTATCACATTAATATATATATTGCTCCGTACTCTACCCTTGATATATGCTGTATCGGTAATTCGAGCCCCACTGTTGGTTCGACATTAATGCTGCGAAGCTAAGGGTATGTTAACTTCGGAGCACCGCCGAAGGACGTCATAAATTGTCTGTATTTCCTAGATCGAAGCTCCTCGCTTGGGCTGCTAGTAAACGCTCTGGGGTTACCTGGATTAAAGCCTAAATTAATTCGAGTCCCACAAATTGGGCATCATAAATACCCTGCAAAAGCTCTACAAATGGGCGTCATATTATTGCGTACTCTACCTGTGTAATGACTCCACCGATGTAGTTAGCCACGGCTGCTCTACTACTTATACCTAAAAATACTACCCTATTTTCTACCAAAGAAAACTTGACTACCAAACATTCACCACAATTTATTCCAACAGAAAATTCTATACAAAAAAATCTTTATCTTATAATTATTTCACACGTAGATTAAATTACATTCATTCTCGTTTTACAAAAAATTCATTTTCAATCCAATATTTGTGATACAACTTTACTCATCAATAAACTCAGTGAGGTAACTGGGCTTAACCATACCCTTATTTTGACTCCACGTCTAATATGAGCTCATAGTAAAAACCCTTTTTGAATACATGTGCTATGCTTTGCACTGAAAATCACCAACAGACCCTTTTACTTTGTACATAAACAAATACTGAAAGATTATTTTTTAAATATGACTCTTTATATAAAAATATAGTCAAGATGTTACGTTTTGTTTCATCGTGGCAGCCGCGTTGGGCGCCAAATTTATGCTACGTAACACAAAGAAAGTCAAAGCAATGACCCGGCTCAATCGGAGAGTAGGGGGGGTTGTAGAAAGCAGATTGACCTATGATGTATGCGGCGGTAAGCAGTTAGTAACAGTACCTGCAATAAAAGAAATTAGAATAGTAAACCTGCAATAAAAAAGATTAGTTTTGCAAACCTGAAATAAAGAAAAAGCAATACAAAAATTTTTAGTACTATGTAGAATGAAAAAAAAGAAACTGTTTAGATAATCTATATAATATAACAACTGTAAAAGCAATACAAAAAAATGTTTAGTACAAAGTGAGGTAATATTGGGGAGTAGCAGAAACGTTTCCTCACACACCAATTCAACATAAATCAGACAAAATGTTAAAAAAATAAATAGATAAGACACAATTGATATGAGTAATTCAGTAAATACATAGGTAAGACACAATTAATATGAGTAGTCCAGTGGTATTGAGTTTTCTCTTTTTTTTCCTTTTATTTAAAATAGCATGCAAGTCTATGGTAAAAGGTCTTAGAACGCCAAAGGTATGGCAAAGCAACGGACAGGTATTTAAAGTAAAAACAAGTAGGAAATAGTTCAACTTACAAAAAGTCCTTCAGCAACGCTTCCCTGCAACGGAAGGGTGGGATTCAACGATGTCCTGCACTAACGAAGCACTTCACCCCCGACTGTGAGGGTGTTGATGGAACTCGGCACACGTTACACTAATCACTAATCACTGGGGTTAGCAGCAGACATTATCACGCTGATGGAACCAGGTAGTTGATAAATTTCTTGGTAATTCTATTTCCTAAGACAATAATTTCGAAACACTCTGAAGCACTAGTTTGATTTCAACTGGGACCAGATGTATATTATTTTCATAAACATCCCAATAAGCAGTGAGAAACTTCAAGCAATACCTTTGTAAGCCGGTAATCTGTTATATTTCGCAAACACGAAACTTGCACAAGCAAAGATCTATTTTAGATTCTTTGTTGTTAGAAAATTCAGAAACTCAGTATCCACAGTATTTGGGATAATCCAAAGTATGAACTCAACCGAAAACAAATAGTAAGCCACGCGTAAGCAATACCACCGTCCGTCAAAAGTCCTTAAAACGCTTATCCCACCAGAAAAACAATTACAATCGTGCCGTGTTTGTCAATCAACAATTTTAAAATTTACCCGCATTAATTAAAAAGATTTTTAAAGCAAAGCAAACAGTATTATTCACGTAATTAATATATCAACGAGGAATAAACTCCAACTCAAAACAGAATTAATCAAGCCACAAGGAAGCAGTATTTTGAGCGTAATATCTACTTAGAAAACAAGCACGAAACTAACCACGTCCTTAATACATCGGAACACAGAACAGAACTTAGAACTCGTCGCTATTATAATCGCTTATCGACCCTTTATCTAGACTCGTATATTCACATAAGGAACAACATTTATATCAGCGGTTAGACAAGAAACGATGCAATTTATTTATTAATTGAAAATCAAATATAGAAATTATCTACTTTTAAAGTAATACCGACGAGTTAAATTGCATACAAATCTGAATTATTCTGAAGTATTTCCTTTATACAAACAGCGATCTCAAAGAAATGATTTATTTTTAAGTACGTTAACAGAAAGGAAGCGAAAAATGTTAAACTACAAAAATGCCCGTTACAAAGAGTACTTTATAAAAGTTCAAAAGTAAACTCTTTTGTTCTTAATATTCCTAAAATTATGCTAATATAGCACCAAGATGTCATAACGCACCCAATGCACAGAACAGAATAAAGTTTCACTAAAATTGTTACCTGGTAAGCACCACCTCACATGGATCAGCAACTAAACCATCGATGACGTTGCCCTCGGGTATGACTGCACGTTCAGGAACCAACTTCCAATTTGAATCATACCCTCCTTGACGGCAATCTGCTCTCGTCCACCAATTTACGGTACTTCTAAACCTTTACATTTCATCTACGGATCCATCTAGTGTCAGTACACCACCACATCGATCCATTTAGCACCCACTACTCCATATAAGTTCTTATCTTGCACCAACAACCAAAATAACAAGCAATCTTTACTTACAGTTCTGAATCAGGTTTCGCATACTCAAAAGTACTGTATAAAAATTGTTGATCTGCTTATACAACAATACACCAACTTGTGCATGTTTTAATTAACTTCAATTAAAATATTAAAATCACTTGTCACGTAATTGGTTTATTAATATTGCTCGATGCTTGGATGAGAAGTCAAAGAGAGCCTCTCATTGCTTGTCAGTGGTTATATAGACACCCTGCCCCTTTTTCTAGTTGTAATTCTTGAAAATACACCACTACAAATAAATAAACCTTCTTGGTAAATTTATTAAACGGTCAACACTATTCCACAAACCACACGCTCACACACTTTCAACCGTCGCTAATTTTGAAAACTTCTCCGATAACCTTCACTATTTCTACTCAAAACTGGCAGCTGTGCACCAACCGTCTTCAAATCTAAGAAATTTTCAAAACAAATAAACTATTTACTACAAAAATATATTTTAGTTTCACAACAAGTATTAAATACGCCGAAACCTTGCTTCAACTGACACAAGTTCTACCTACCATCTAAAGCACGCCTTCATAATACGCATATTTAGGTTGTCTTGCTCTAACTCACATACAAAAATTTTCTATTTCTTTCTTTGTACTCTTTCTATATTTTATATTCCTACTACTAGTTTTCTGTATTCTGGTTTAACCTGTATTCAATATCTTCTTTCCTTTTTACTCCTTGTTTACAATCGCGATTATCCATAGCTAGCATTTTCCCTCTCTCGACTATCGTCTATTTCCCTTCTATATGTGAGATCCAATTATCTATCGCCGTTCCTTCTATCAATTTTTTCTATAACCTCGATATCTATTCCCTACTCACCACATTTCAAACGATGTTTATACACACATGCTGTCCCGCAGTTTCTTACAAAGTTAAACGAACCCTTAACATATGATATCTTTTATCCCACTCTAATGCATGATCAAATACTCTCTTTATTTAATATCGATCCCTTCTTGTATTTAACCTTCAATGTCATTCGTCGAATATGTTTGTTTATAACGATCTTGAACGTTTAGCTAGAAATCCTTGACGATTATTTTCAAGCTTTGTAAATTAATACCTAGAATGTTTTTAACGTTATAAACTTCCATTTAGAATGTTTTTTATTTGTCTGCTCCCTCTTGAAACCAATAACCGTTCTAACTATAGCCCTTTTGCTATTGTTAAAATTCTTAAATTTATACAAATGTTCAAGTTATACACTAAATTATGATAAATTATGCACGCAAAAAATATTTACACTTAGAATATCTGTTACGTCATGAAAATCCTTCACCCTTCTTGATAACGGTCTTAAAATTATTGATTTCTACACTACAGAAACTGAAAGTTTTCGGACTCCTATACCTACACTCTAATCTACATAAGATGCATGTGTTTATACTGCACGTTAAGGATCTACATTTTTTACACCTACTATTTGTAATCAACCAAACTTCGTTTGGTTAATGAGATGGTCTAGTCTGTCGGTCGGTCTGTCAGTCGGTCTGTCTGTCTGTCCGTTGCACGGTTCCCGTGATGTTACAAGACATATAATATATGATTCTTATCCAGTTTTTTACGCTGAATACGAATACGCTATTCACTTTTCGATATTCAATTATTAATCAAGATATTCGACTTTAAATACGAATTTTTACACATTACTATTTATTATTTAATTTTTTTATATATCGCGTACAATTAAATTTCAAATATTTAACACAAAGGTAAGTAATATTTGTTGAACTTAATGTCTAAGTTTGGTTGTGAGCCGTACATGCGGCTTAGTTTTATTTGTAATTACAATTGCTCTAAAACGAAGCAAAATTAACCCAGAAATCTATTTTAAAAATGCTACTTCCGACACTATAATTATGGAAAACGTTTTTAAAATTTTTAATGAATTGTACATACATGCTATACCCTGTCATAAATACTTGACTGATTTATGTACTCTATTTCATCCTATAAATACACAGAACAGTCCCTCTATTTGAATACAAATCACAACTAAACTTTTGTGTTTGATTTGAATTCAAATATCCCTAAATCTATCACCTATTTGTATGTATATTTATTATTACTAATTCTTATCACTATTATTTATATCAAACTATCCACTTTTATTTAAGTCAACTATCAACTAGTATTTACATCTATTCACTTCTTGAACCGCACTCTCTCCTTAATATGAAAAGTTACCCTCCTAACATATTTCGCCACCTTGATTCTTACTTTCTCTCCTATCACTATCATCATATGTAAACTACCTCACGGAATACTAAATCATAATTATCTTTTTTCACTACTATTTTTTCCAGACAAACCATACGGTATCATTTCTAATTCATCAACTTTTTCCACTACAGAAACTCCTATATACCTTCTAAAATTATTATGTAGCGGAATCAACCAAAAAAAATTCCTCAAATCAAGTTTACTAAAAGTAAATTTGCCACTTAACCTTTTTAAAAGTATGCTATCACTTAATATTTTCACTAATTTAAAATTTATTTGCTTCCTATATGCTGCAGGTATTGGATAAATTTTTGCATTAAATGGTTTGGAATTATCTACTTCCAAAACGTGTTTATATCCTAGCGCTGTGCACACTTCTACGCCCACTAACTCTGAATGTATGTTTAACAAAGCTTGAACTTCTTCTAACCTTTTTCTGGACATTTAATAGTATCAACTTCTTTAACCTCTTCTTAATCTAACTTCATTACATTTACATTTAAACCTAGATACCAAAGCTTTTGTAATCCGGTTGCAATCACCGCCACGATGTGCTGCAGTACATCAGCATAACCCGCGACTAGATTTTTTATAACCATGGACACATTCACCTACGCGACACCAGGTCCAGGTCTTTATGGTAAAACCGCAACATGTAATGGTTCAACGTAGAAACTTGTTTCGCAATTTTAAATTATTAACGTGTTTCAATGGTAGTGTTAAAGACATTTGCAATTTAATTACGCACACAAGGACATTTGTAAATACTTTCTTTCTGAGTGCCATGCCTTTAATGTTAATATATAATAAGTTCATATCAATATTTTAACTTGTAAAATAAATGTTATCTCTGTTTCTGTTACTACGGAGTGTTAATAAAGTGAGCCCAGTTAACCAGAACGCCACACATTGATTCATAATACGTTTGACGTAATGTGGAGCAATCTGGTTTATGCTTCTTTGTCTAAACATGCAAAATTGGACGTATTCATGCGAGTAGAATATTCGATTGGTAGATCCTGAGTTCAAGGATTGATTCTATCTGCTATACCGTTTGATATATATTGCAATCTATTGATACATAACGCGTTTGACGCAGTCTGGCTTAATTGCTGGCAAAACAAAAGGTGTATGGGAGAGTAGAATGTACGACTGTTACGTGCTGAACTTAAGCAATTATTTCAGCGAGTAAAACTTTTAACATATATTATAATCCGTTGATTCATAATACGTTTGACATAACTTGGTCTAACCTGCTGTGCGCTCCTTCCTTTAAACATTCGAGACAACATTTCTTCTGTAGCATAAAACATCCAGTTACTTTGTCTTGATTAAATTCCAGTTGGTTAAACTTTTAACATGTATTCTGGTCCATTTGTAAAAATATACAAGTAAATATGCTCCTAACTAACTAACCAATAGCATGCACGTATACAACACTTTTTTAACAATAAACTACTCGTTCAACATCCCTCGAAATACAAACAGAATCCTCCAAACGTACCATACCAACAAACCTCGGCATAAAATTAGCTCCAAACTCTAGATTAAATCTCTTCCTTTTTGTTCTCTTTTTAGGAAAGCCGCCAAACTTCTTAGATGGATTTTAAGAATAGCGCGAGACAGAAGTCACCAAGCTTTTCGTGCACCACGGGTTATCCTTCAGATTATCTCAAGTGACCACCAAATCTAATGGAATAAAATGAAGTGAACTCTCATAATACTACGGACGGGATCCCGCTACAGCGTGGACCCACTCCACTTCCAAAGCGACGGGCATATGGATCACCTCCTAGAGTACGTGGCATTAACAAGCACGCTAGAATTGGAAACATTCCGCCATCAGCCCACTTTGATTTTTACCAACCAAGAAAGTCGTCCGTGCGCCCACGACCGCTCTCTGGCCGCTAGATACAGAAGTGCAACTGCAATCACCGCCACGAGATGTTAGATTATGTCAGCGTAATTTGTGTCAGGATTTCCTATAACCATGGACATCTTCACCTACACGCCATCAGACCCAGGTCTTCGTCGTGAAGCTGCAACTTCCAATTCTTCAACATAGGAGCCCTTTTGCAATTTGTAATTTAATTACGCACGCAGAAACATTTGTAAATACTTTCTTTGTGCGGGCCGTACCTTTAATGTTAATCTACAATAAGTTCATATCATTATTTTAACTTGTAAATAAATGTTATCTCTGTTCTACAAAGCGTTAGCAAGGTGACCCCAGATACCAGAACATCGCATATTGATTTATAATACGTTTGACGTAATGTGGCACAATCTGGTTTGCGCTACTTTGTCTAAACGTGCAAAACTAGACTAATTCTTGCGGGTAGAATATTCGGCTACTACGTACTTAGTTTAAAGATTGATTCTAGTCGGTATAACCTTTAATATGTATTAATACCTAACGCGTTTGGCGCAGTCTAATTTAATTTCTGGCAAAACCGAAGGTGTATTGGAAGAATAGAATATTCGGCTGTTGCGTCTCGATTTTAAGAATTACTTTATTAGATTTTGGCAGATATAATCCGTTTACTCATAATACGTTTGACAACTTGACGTAATCTGGTGTGCGTAACTGTCTTTAAACATTCAACACAACATTTCTTCTGTAAAATAGAGTATTCAGTTGCTATGTCTTGATCAAATTCCAGCTGGTGTAACTCCTAACATGTATCGTGGTCCATTTGTAGAAATATGCCAGGAACATGTTCTTAACTAACTGACTAATAGCATGCACGTATAAATCATCCCTTCAACAATAAACGACTCGTTCGACACACCTCGAAATATAAATAGAGCCATTCAAATGTACAATACCAACAAACCGCGACAAAAAGTACCCCCAAGCGCTAGATTAATTACCTCTTTTTGTTCTCTTTTTAGGAAAGCCACCAAACTTCTTAGAGGGATCTTAATAATTGCGCAAGACAGAAGTGACCAAGCTCCTTGTGCATTGGGGGTTTCCTTCAGATTATCTCATGTAATCACCAAATCTAATGGTATAAAATGAAGTAAACTTTTATAATACTATGTACAGGATCCCGCCACAGCGTGGACCCACTCCACTTCCAAAACGACGGCCATACGGATCACCTCAAAATACATGGCATTAACAAACACGTTAGAATTGGGAACATTCCGCCATCAGCCCTCTTTGATTTTTACCCACCAAGGAAGCCGCCCGGACGCCAACGACCGCCATCTAGTCACTAAATACCGAAACTATAGAAACCTGACTGAAATTACCACTATAAGCTGCTGCATGCAGCCAACGTACCCCACGCCAGGATTTACTAAAATTCAGGACATCTTCACTTACACGACACCAGACCTAGATCTTTATCGTGAAACCGCAACATCGAATTCTTCAACATAGGAATCCGTTTTGTAACTTTACAAACCAAAGTGCTTTTAGTTCTAGTGTTAAAGATGTTTGTAATTTAATTACGTACACAAAGACTTTTGTAAATATTTCCTTATGCGTACCATGCCTTTAATGTTAATGTATAATAAGTGCTTGTCAGTATTTAAGCTTGTAAATATATGTTTTCTCTGCATGAGTAAGTGACCAAAGATAAACAGAACATTACACATTGATTCATAGTACGTTTGACGTAATGTGGCGCAATCTGGTTTGTGCTACTTTATCTAAACATGGCAAATTGAACATATTCTTGAGAGTAGAGTTCAATGACTAATTCTAACTGGTGTTACCGTTCAATATCTACTGCAATCTATTGTTATATAACGCGTTTGACGCAGTCTGACATAATTTCCTTTGCGTTATTTTCTGGCAAATCTGAACGTGATTTGAAAAGTAGAATATTCAGCTGGTACGTTCTAAATTTAAAGATTAATTTCAGCGACTATAACGTTTAACATTTTTATAATCCGTTGACTCACAATAGGATGACGTTATTTGACGTAAGTTGGTGTGTGCTACTTTCTCTAAACATTCAAAACATTTCTTCTGTAACGTAGAATATTAAATTGCTATGGCGTAATCAAAAATAAAGAATGTGTCCAGCGGATATAACTTTTAACATGCATTGTAGTCCATTTGTAGGAGTATGTAACCAACCATACTTATAAGTAACTAACCAATAGCATGCACTTATAAAACACCTCCGTACCAATAATGGTCTCGTTCGACACCCCTCAACATACAAATAGAAGCGCTTAAATGTACAATACCTTAAACTTAGGCTTAAAAGCAGCTCCAAACACTAGATTAAATAACCTCTTTATGTTCTCTTTTTAGGAAAGCTACCAAACCTCTTGGAGACAACTTAAAACCACCAACTCTAATGGAATAAAATGAAGTAAACTCTCATAGTACTACCCTCAAAATCCCGTCACAGCGACGATCCACTCCATTTCCAAAGCGAGTACCATCAGGACCACATCCTAGAGCTCCTGACGTCAATAAGCACGCCAGAATTGGAAACACTTCGACATCAGCCAACTCCGATTTCTAACAACCAAGAAAGCCGCCCGTACGTCAACGACCGCCATATATGTATACGAGCTAAGGACCAATATAAGAATACAATGGATGCTTGCTTAATACAAAATGTAAACCCATACCTTACTGGGCTCGTAGTTCACTTGCTAGCTTAGCTATAAATATGCAGCGGATTTTACGAAAATGAAATGAAACAAAAAATCTTAAGAAACATTTATGAATTGCTCTATACATTCAAAAACATCTTCTTTTTACACACATTATCTAAGTAATCTACACACAGATATAAATAACTCTTATAAATGCAATTTACAGCTTAAGTTTAGAATAAACCATCACTTTATTTCTACTTACGTATTAACACAATCTTCACCTTGTTAATTATTAGAAAATACCAAAGTATTTTATACGTAAGTGACAAAATTTTCTTTAAAAGTTTTCGGGATAATTTAAATATTCTTGTATTACCTCGTGTCGATGTAGTTGATTAACGACCTTAAGCAAACATTTTTGTAAGAGACAAAACGCTTTGAGCTCTAGACCTCAAAATTGCTAAAATCTAACTATCCATTTACAACTAATTTTTATACGCAAAATGACTTATCCTAGCTTAATCTACTTAATAATACACAAATGTTCTTAGCTTTCAAAACAAAGTTATATTTGTGAAAAAGAACTTCTATATAACCATTAAAACTCGTTATCTTATTAGAGTAGAGAGTTAGTAACTTTATCGGCTAAGTAACTGAATGCAAGGCTTTATAGACAGACAATTCGTAACACTTCACCAACTAATGGTCAATAAATAACTCCTCTTTATTATTTACCGGCTTCATATATTAAAATCTTCAATACATCATGAATTTTTAGAATTTCTACATCTTTCCAGTGATTCTGAATAATCACATGATGTAATAGTTAACTGTAATTTCATTCATTGCACGTGTGTTTCTTATATAAATTAATTGTCAGTTTAATTTATGAGATAGTAAAAGTTTTCACTATTTGATTTAATTGGCTTGGTTTACAACGACGAAAGAAAAATACTAATTTGTTATCACTTTTGTTATAGCTAATGGCCATTGAAAACATCTTATCGACTAAGGGTTTTACTTCAGATTATTTCATTTGACCATCAAATCTAATGGGATAAAATAAAGTGAACTCATAACACCACGCACAGGATCCTGTCATAGCTTGAACCCACTAAACTTGCAGAGCGGCCTCCATCAAGACCACCCCTTAGAACACGTAACACCAACATGCCCACCAGAAGTGAGAACATTCCTCCATCAACCTACTTTAACTTTTACCAACTAAGAAAGCTGCCCGTACGCGGACGACCGTTTCTAGCCGCTAGGTACCGAAGCTATGGTAATCCGGTTGCAATTACCGCCACGATGTGCTGCAATACATCGGCATAAGCCGGGCTTAGATTTCTTATAACAATGAACACCTTCACCTACAGGACACCAGATCCAGGTGTTTGTCGTAAGACCGCAACATCCAATTGTTCAACGTAGAAACCGTTTCGCAATTTTACAAATTATAGTCTTTCAATTGTAGTATTAAAGACACTTGCAATTTAATTACGCACACAAGGACATTTATAAATACTTTCTTTGTGCGTGCCATGCCTTTAATGTTAATATATAATAAGTTTATATCAATATCTTAACTTGTAAATAAATGTTATCTATGTTACTGTTACTACGGAGCGTTAACAATGAGATCCCAGTTAACCACAACGCCATACATTGATTCATAATACGTTTGACGTAATGTGGAGCAATCTGGTCTGTTCTGCATTGTCCAAACATGCAAAAATGGACGTTTTCATGCGAGTAGAATATTCGGTTGCTAGGTCTTGAGTTCAAGGATTGATTGTAGGCAGTATAACGTTTAATATATATTGCAATCTATTGATACATAACGCGTTTGACGCAGTCTGGCTTAATTCTGGCAAAAGAAAAAGTGTATTGGAGAGTAGAATGTTTGGCTGTTACGTGCTGAACTTAAAGATTTATTTCAGCGAATATTACTTTTAACATATATTATTGTCCGTTGATTCATAATACGTTTGACATAACTTGGCGTAACCTGTTTGCGCTCCTTTCTTTAAACATTCAAAACCACATTTTCTGTAGCATAAAATATTCAGTTACTATGTCCTGATCAAATTCCAGTTGATTAAACTTTTAACATGTATTCTGGTTCATTTGTAGGAATATATAAGTAAACATGCTCCTAACTAACTGACCAATAGCATGCACGCATAAAACACCCTTTTAACAATAAGCTACTCGTTTGATATTCCTCGAAATACAAACAGAATCCTCCAAATGTACTATCCAAACAAATCTCGGCATAAAATTAGCTCCAAACTCGAGATTAAATCACTGCTTTTTGTTCTCTTTTTAGGAAAGCCACCAAACTTTATAGAGGGATTTTAGGAATAGCGCGAGACAGAAGTCGCCAAGCTTCTCGTGCAATAAGTGTTTTCTTTCATATTATCTCATCATCTAACGTGATAAAATGAAGTAAACTCTCATTATACTACGGACAAAAACTTACCACAGCATGGACCCACCCACTTCCAAAGCGACGGTCATACGGATCACCTCTTAGAGTACGTGAAATTAACAAGCACGCTAGGATTGGGAACATTCCATCATCAGCCCATTTTGATTTTTACCAACCAAAGAAGCCGCCCGGATGTCAACGACCGCCTTTTAGCCACTAAGCACCGAAACTGTAGAAACCTGACTGAAATTACCACCGTTTTTGTGGTGAAGCCGCAATATCGAATTCTTCAACATAGGAATTTGTTTTGCAACTTCACAAACCAAAGTGCTTTTAGTTCTAGTGTTGAAGATGTTTGTAATTTAATTACGTACACAAAGATATTTGTAAATATCTCTTTGTGAGTGCCATGCCTTTCATGTTAATGTTTGTCCGTATTTTAACTTGTAAATATATGTTTTCTCTGCACTAAGGACCACAGATAACCAGACACCACAGATTGATTTATATTACGTGTGACGTAATGTGACGCAATCTGGTTTGTGCTACTTTATCTATACATGGAAAACTGAACGTATTCTTGAGAGTAGAGTTCAAGGACTAATTCTAACCGGTGTACCGTTCAATATCTACTGCAATCTATTGTTATATAACGCGTTTGACACAGTCTGACATAATTTCCTTTGCGTTATTTTCTGGCAAATCTGAACGTGATTTGAAAAGTAGAATATTCAGCTGTTACGTTCTAAATTTAAAAAATAATTTCAACGACTATAACGTTTAACATTTTTATAATCCGTTGACTCACAATAGGATGACGTTGCTTGACGTAAGTTGGTGTGCGCTACTTTCTCTAAACATTCAAAACATTTCTTTTGTAACGTAGAATATTAAATTGCTATGTCGTAATCAAAGATAAAGAATGGGTCCAGCGGATATAACTTTTATCATGCATTGTAGTCCATTTGTAGGAGTATACAACCAACCATACTTATAAGTAACTGACCAATAGCATGCACGTATAAAACACCCCCGTATCAATAATGGATACATTCGACACCCCTCAAAATACAAATAGAAGCGTTCAAATGTACAATACCTTAAACTTCGGCATAAAAGCAGCTCAAAACATTAGATTAAATAACCTCTTTATGTTCTCTTTTTAGGAAAGCTACCAAACCTCTTAGAGATAACTTAGGACCACCAAATTTAATGGAATAAAATGAAGTAAACTTGCATAATACTGCTGACAGGATCCTGCCACAGCGAGAATCCACTCCATTTCCAAAGCGATTACCATCAGAACCACCTCCTAGAGCACCTGACGTCAATAAGCAAGCCAGAATTGGAAACACACCGACATCAGCCAACTTTGATTTCTACCAACCAAGAAAGCCACACGTACGCCAACGACCGCCATATATGTACACGAGCTAAAGAAATCTGACTAAAATCATCGCCACAAGCTGCTGCATTACAGTCAGCGTAACCCGCTTCAAGATTACTCTTACAACCATGCGTATCACTTACATGACACCAGATTTGGGCCTTCGTGGTGAAGCCGCAACATCCAATTCTTCAACATAAGAATTCGTTTTGCCATTTTTCAAGCTAAAGTGCTTTTATTTTTAGTGTTAAAGACACTTGCAACTTAATTACGTACACAAAAACATTTGTACATTTTTTTCTGTATGGCATGTCTTTCATATTAATGTATATCTTCATATCATTATTTTCACTTGTAAATAAATGTTATCTTTGGTACCAGAAAGCAATAAAAGGTGACCCCAGGTAACCAGAACACCACACATTGATTCATAATAGGTTTGACGTAATGTGGCGTAATTTGGCTTGCGCTATTTTATCTAAACATACAAAACTGGACATATTCTTGAGGATAGAATATTCAGCGCTTGTTTCGTTAAACATGCAAAACATGTTTTAAAGGATCGGATATGCGCTAGCTTGTCTAGAGTTCAAGAATTGATGCCACCTTGTATAACTTTTAACATAAATTGTAGTCTTTCAGCACATAGTGCGTTTAACGCCATCTGACATCTGGTTTGCGCTACTCTCTAATAAAACTACACGTGTTTTGTTGAGTAGGATACCGAATTTAAAGATTTATTTCAACCAATGTAGCTGTTAGAATATTTGTAATCTATTGAATCATAATGCATTTGACGTAGTCTGACGTAATCTGACGTTCCCGACGAAATCTGACGTGATCTGGCGTATTCTAGTTTTCGCCAGCTTTTTTGCAAAACTAGAACGGCTTTAAAAGTAGAATATTCGGCTGATACGTCTTGAGTCATCAGCTTTGGTTGGTATAATTTTTAGCATATACTTTAGTCTCTTGACTCATGATACATTTGACGTACTTTGATGTAGCCTGGTTAGCAAAACAACAAATCGACACAAATACAGAACGTAATAGGTATATTTTAAATGTTCGAACACATTCAGCGTCATTACCGCCGGACTTCGTAAACCTTGACGAACTAGGTACATATTTTCTCTATTTTCGACAGCTGCTTTTATAAAAGTCTACCCTGATTAACTTTAAACTAAATTTGTTATGGGTAAAAGTGACGTATTTAGGTTTATCTTGCAGGGGCGGAAACGCCATAATAATTTTAAGATTACGTCGACTAACTATAATGGTGCGGGACTCGGTTCTTATAGAAAAATAAACACTTGAAATGGCAGAAATATAAAACCATGTTGCATTGACCACTTACCTTGGAAGTCGCCAAACAGTTTCGTCTCAGCAATCCCTTCGACGTTTTCTCTACATGGAGTACGTTTATTTCAAATAAGCCTTTTTTGCTTTTGGTTTTCTAAATCTCGTCACATCATACTTTACCTTTTTCTACAATACCTTACAAACACTCATTAATTTTTGTCATATCAACGAAAGTTTTTCAAATTAAGTGCCTTTACCAAATACGACTCCATCACGGCTGGTTGTGTTTTTTTTCACAATTCATCCATTTCTACCTAGTACATAAATAAGTCCAAATAAAATTCAACCTAGATTTAACTTCTTTTATCAGTATATAATAGAAATATGAATACAAATATATTTTTCTAAAAAAAGAACCTAATTTCATAACATCAAACTGGCCAGGTATTACTAAAATAAACCCTTTAGAAAAAACAAATTAATTAGCAATACTACCATTCCAATGCTTCAGTTTCCAATATTGATATACACGACATTGTATATCCATTTCTAAAAATACTCTTGACAACAATACACATAAAACCTAGCTCAATAGCAACTCTTTCTTCACATCATTTAATTGTCCATTTAAAATACTTTAAAATTGATACACATCTATCTCCTAATTTTTCTAAATCGTCAAACTTTATTTCATTTTGATATTATACATAAATTTAAAACAAAACAAGTTTCGTTTCTTTTCCATTGTCAACAAATGAAACATTTTCACGTACTTTTAATTTCCTACTACATTGGTACCAATTTACAATTTATATTCAAAATCCAAATGTACATATTACACATATTATACTAGGAGTCGTATTTTACTCACGGTTTTGTTGTAGAAATTTAAGGATATCAAGAAACGCAATTTTTTTCCCATCACATTTTTCTCCGAGTAACACACTAAAACCACTTCCTTTACCTAACCCGTAAGTACAAAAGTTTTTTATTATCGGTATATATACCAGTTTCAAAGTCTGCGCACGGACTAACATTCCTTGTCAAAACTTACAAGCGCAGTTAATAAAAAGTTTTCCACCGAAAATTTTATTGGGAAGTTAATTTTTACATCTTAAAGCTGTGTTCTGTTCTAACTTAACTTCTGTGTGTTGCTTTAACTTTACCTTACCATCTAGGTCTTCAGTCCTAGAATGGGTTAGGCGCGTACCTTTATTGTTTTCTGTTCTGAACCAACCAGTACATCTTTCACTATGCGTGCAATAGCCTAATATAGGTCTACCTCTTCCTCCAATTTTTCGTTACTCTGCTTTTAATATAGCCTACACTACTTGCGATAGTACGTGTCTTATCTCTAATATTTTGTTACTGTTTGCGCATATATTTTTTTCCTCTACTGTTTCTAGAACCTCTTTCTTTTTAACTATGCCGGTCTATGATATCTTAATGAACTTCACTTAACCTCGCTTTTTCTGGCTTAGTGATTATATAGCACTTTTCCTTTTTGTAGTGCATGCTAATCGCGGTATATGTTCCGTTCCCACAAAATAACAATTTTTGTCTATGCTGAATAGAAGGTTATTTTCATATTAATTAGGTAGAAGTCGCATACTTTGTGCTGCTGCAATAAAGCTATTATTTAAATATCCTTGATAGTCGGGGCGGGCAACAGCTGTCTATTGTAAGTTACCTATCCATGGAGAGCGCGTACGTATTGTCTTGTAACCTTTAGATAAACTTTTGTTTGTGATTTTGAAATAAGTCATGGACTATTACGTTGATGTGTTTAAAAGAAATAATGTTATACTTAATTATCTGAATTATTTCTATAGAAACAAAATTTTAAAGTATCAAGTTAATTACATTAACTATTCATGAAATCTGCTATACAGGGTAAGCCCGCATTTATTCTGTCTATCCAAATTTAATATTTATATCTTCTTTCCTATCTGGTTTATATCTAAAGTAGCGCAAACGCGTTACTAGTTATATATGAGTTGTATGTTGCCATATGTTATAGAACTTTAACAATTTTTGAGGTTGTACTCTGTTTTATAAGAACTGTTTTATATTTTGTACAGTATGGAACAATTTTTAATAGTTATTTACCCTGGAATTTTATATGCCACACTCAACTATTATTAGATTTATATTTGTGATAAATGAAACATTAGTCATGGGTCAGCTTATCAAACAGCTGTACGTCGGTTTGCTGTTAGATATGACTAAGTTGGATCCAGCAGTAGGGTGTTGCCCCTGCGTGCTCCGAAGCAACGTATGGTCTTCGACAGCGTCATTCACCTTATCCTGCTAAGCCAAAGGTGAAACGAACCACTCCATCAACTATCTAGACGTATAAGTATTACTACCTCTAACACTACCGACGACACGTTGTTTCTGAACATGCTGAGACACCATCTTCTGCACCAGACCTAGCCAAAAAAAAGATATTTTCTTACCCAACAGTACGTCACATATGTACTTACACCTGATAAACTGACGACAAATCTCACCTCCGCCAACAGTAATTACTTATTTGCTTTTTTTATAACCGACTGGTGCGCCACCTTACTGTAACATGAATATCTCCTTTCACAATTTGCAAATTATGCGATCATTTTACTGCTTGCATTTTTTGAATTATCCGTATAATTTCATAACTATTTCAGAGGACAACATCGATTTGATAAGCTGCGGCAGAGTAAAACCGGTCATCGCTTGTTTATTCTGGGGTAACTTAAAGGTAACCGGATTCGTATTTTAGATTCTGAAAATTATTTAAGAGGGCGATTATACAAAAATTGGCTTTTTGAATTATAGGCCAGACTAAAATCAAATATGTCTATAAGTTAATTGGTTTTTGAGCTATACCTTCATTTGAAGGTCTGAGGCTTGCATGTAATGTTATCCTTTAGGTCTACAACTAGAGACATCTAATACCATTACGCAACACAAAACCTAATTATTAAAAATTGTTCCATATATTAATTTTTTGTACATCTTGAAGCTTTTTCAAAAAACGATTACAATGCTGTTTTCTTTTCAGATGACGATCTTCCAACAGAAGCAAAACAAATTTTTTAAATAAAAAGTGATCAACAAAGAGATACAATAACAATAATGAAGTGCTCAAAAGTTCATATAAGTGTAAAACGTGAAACGTTTTCATGTATACGAGAAGCCATCGCGAACATCTACTTAAATGCTGTAAACAGAACTTTTACGTGCTATAAACTATCTCTACTTAATTTCTTTGGTGTTGGCAAGACTCTTTTCTAAATAGTAAAGAAAGCAATGGATAGAACAACGAATTAGTTATAAAATTTATTTTTCTAACGCGTACTTATGTCCATTAGTGTCTTAAATAAACGTCAGGGTTAAACGTACGAGACTTGTAATCATGGGAGAAACTGCACATTATATGATGGAGGGGGTATCTAGTAGCTCAATTATAGCTCATGATCAGTACGACGGCAACATGGAGTACATCATCAGCGACTACATGGATCGATTAAACACTAGATTAAATATACTAGAAGCCGAATTAAAATACGCCTGGAGGGCGTTAGACTTACTATCTCAGGAATATATTAAGATGTGGGAACGTTTGGAGAAATTGGAGAGTCTCCTCTACGAACAGCAAAGTGTCATTGCTCAACTGCTAGAGTTTTACACCACAGGCGCAACTGCAACAGCTCACGAAATAGTCCAACAAAGTACAATTCTAGATGGAAAACTAGGCCAACTTGAAGTAATTCGCGAAATACTAGGAAACGGAACCGTTGAGGATGGCCTAGAAGAAGGGGTTGACGTAACGTTACCTTCAAATCATCATCGCGCTAGGGTACTAAACGAACTGGATGTTGTTAGCCTAGGAATGGACGAACTTCGAGCCCCGGATGAGGCTTTTTACAGAAGCTTAAACCAGGCATACAGAGACGATTTGGTCGGGTGCGATTCATCTAGACCGCCTTCGCAACTGGGAATGATTTGGGAGGAAGCTGAAGATGGAGACGAATGCAATCTAGAACACGATGAACTACGACAGCTTGAAAACGCTGCACGGGTTGATGAAAAGGGTGAGATTTTTAGCGCATTGGATTACAAAGACTATAGAGGAAATTCGCCGTGTGTTAGTGAACAGGATTTGGCTCAGCTCTCTAGGATAAGCACGCTCGATCAAATAGCCATTGAAAAATTAAGCGAGCTGGATATGCTGAGTAGTAAGATACAACAAGACTCTATAAACATAAAACACCTTCAGAGTAAACTCTACGAAGATGAAGTAAGCGATTCTAGTACTGAACATTTCCAAAAGATGTTCGGTGAAACAGACCTATGGAATTATCAAGCCGCTTTAGCAACACCAAATCGCCCAAGCTCTCGTATTTCGTTGTCTGACAGTGTTATTGGAACCGATAATGAGGTTGCTGAAACATTAGCGGGAGGAATTAGATCACCACCATCGCCACGTCGTCGAGTCGTTGAAATTACTTGCAACGCTCCTTACACAACTGTTACTGGAAGACTGGCTTATAGCACAGCTGTACAAAATGCCGAAGCAGCAGCTGTCGCTGCCGCAAATTCTGCAACTAAAAACCCTTTTTATTGTTCAAACCTTGACTCCTCATTAATACCTGCGTCTTACGAAGCAATTTCTTGTTCATCTCCTGCTGTGTTTAATGCAAAATCAGAGAGGGCGCAATCGCCTACTTCTTCAGTATGTAGCATACGAACGCGGCAAGATGGATACGTTGCATCTCCCAGTAAAAAATTAAGCAGGGATGGTAGTTCTCCTAGTCCACCTCCACCTGCTCCGTGGGATACTTGTGGTACTTTTAGAATTTCACAAACTACTATTATACCGGGGCCGCAACCAGCTCCAGTCTCAGTCTTCCTAGGTGCTCCTTCTGAAACACCACAAACGTCAATTATAACTCAAGACCTTTCGAGGTTAAGTCCAAGAACGCCACATTCGCCCAAATCACCGAAAACCTCTCCTAAACGTAGTAAATCGAATATCGTAGCCGCTAAATCTGACTCGGGTTTATCGTCAATGAGTGGATGGTCTAGTTTAGAAAAATCTCCTGGATCCCCTAAGAATAGTTCAAGCTATAAATCGCAATCTTTAAATTACACATCGGATATGGTTATTGATAGGTATACTAGACCTGTTTCTCCTACGACTTCGCAACCCTCAGGTAATACATATGCTGAATCAACGGTAGATTCATACATACGCCGTCAAGACAATAATACTATTCTTCCTGGAGGTCACCACATGTCCGCTTTTACAACAGTTAAATCGCCATGTACCTTGGAATCGTCGGGCAATTTTGTTCCAGCACCTGCTCCTGCTTCTGATATTAATGTAAGCCCGACACTTTCAAAGCGCCATCATAACCGTAGCAACTTATATGAAAATTTTACATACAGACTGGAACAGCCCGCTATTTACTCAGTAGCAGGTAGCAATAAACAGGAGTCTTATACCTCAGTTTATACTAGACATAATTCCGAATATACGACTCAGGTTAGATATCCCGATCTGATAGAGCCTTACGAACACAACGAACATCATAAACCCCAACGAATACCTATAGATCATGATGTAGTCACAGCTAGACATTCTGCACCTGCAATTTCATACAACAGAAAGCCAAGTCTAACGAGGGCGTATTCAACTAGCAACGGTACTGAGTTTGTAGCATCTCATGATGCATACAAGGCGTCCATGCATCGAACAATGTTTCCCAGTGGAAACATAACTGACGCACTAAGCTACTATCCTACATCTAACCAATACGAATCAACTAGCGTAAACTCAAATTACAACTACAGAGATCAAACAAACTGGTTAAATCCAGCAGAACCTCCAATTTCAATGGACAGCACTAGCACCTCAAGCTCCGTACGTACCGAAAACACCGAGAGTGAGTACGCACAAAGTCCGCACATAGATCGAAGACAACAGCAAAGACAAGGTGACCTTAGAAACCAATTGCCAAAACCTTCCAAAACTGCAAACCACAGACAAGAAATACCATACTTAGAACTAGATCTCAAGAACAAAAACGTCCCTGAATATATAGTACAGCAGTCTTCAAATAAGTTATACGACTCAACAGGTGTGATGATGACTCAATCAGGTTACATCACCCTCTCCGACATGCATAAAACCGAACTGAACCAAAAAAACGGGAAAAAGCTCAAACGTGGACACACATTAAAATCTGCAATAAACTCTGTGTCGCACTGGTTCCCAGATCTGCACCTTAAAAAACGCGGACGATCATACTCTCTTCCAGAAGCCGATAAAACGAAATATCAGAAAAATAGCATACCCGTTAGTGCTAGGAAAAAGAGAAAAAACGTGCTGGTATCAACCGTCTCAGGTATAATACAGAAAGCTAAGCGGAAACCCCACAATTACGAAACCCGTTCCTTATCTGATCCCGAACAATCGGAGCTAGAGTGGGGAGCTGTTCGGGCAAGTTCTGTTATTTCAGATGACGAGTATAGCGAAGACAGTTATAGTCAACTTTCGGAAGGGTACCCAGAGAGAGACACGCTCTTTCCAAAAATAATACCAGTCGTTTCATGGAGCAGACAACAAATCAACCATGATGTTGTTCAAAGAACCCAAGAACAGTATCCTGAAAAATTAACAACAACACGTGAGAACAAAAAAGAAACTATTACGGCCGAAGCCGATATTATGGAACCAGTCAGCGATACTGACGTAGGTATTTTTGCAACTGTGGGTGATGTTAAACGGCACTCTGCGTCTTCCGAAAAAAGCGACGACTCAGTTACGAGTGAGAGTCGGCAGTTTCCCCAAGTACCTTTGGGCGGAGCATCAATGGAGTTTGCAGTATCGAGAGCGTTGGGGAAGTATAGACAACAAAGACAATCTTCGACTAGTTATGACGACGCGTTCGTTTCCGACGAGTCTACCGATAGACCGGATGAGACGAGCACTGGTAAAGCTGAAGCGCCTACTGAAACTCCAAAACCTGAAATTGTTGAACAAGCATCAATCGATAGTATCGGAAGCGATGTTAGCAGAGTTACTCAGGTTATCGACGAACTACCAGTGCCTGAAAGTAGTCCAGCTTTGAGCTACAGAGGTCACATTAACCGGGCTTTTCAGCGACACCAACAAAGCCTAGAAATCCCTGGTTATAAAGAAGACGACGATAATAAGAGCACCCATTCGTGGAGAAGCAGTTCTCGCGTTTCCTCTCGAAGACAAAGTACAGAAGATAGTATTGATAGTGAAGACGAGTGGTATTGCTATGAGTTAAAAAAACTAGAAGAAATGGAAAGACAGTCGCAGTTTGAGTTGGAATTGGAAAGCACAATAGAAGAACCCGAAGATATGTTTGAACCCGATGAGGAAGCTAAAGAAAAAATGTCGTTTGTATTGAGAGAGTTGAGAATGAAAGCTAAAGTTGTAGAAGGTGTCTTAGACGAAAGGGATAATAATATGTACGTCATTTCATCCGCCAAGCATAGAAGTAAAAGAAAATCGCTCCCTGAGGTACCGCCTTATGCACGAGATACGAAAAGAGAAGCTGAAGCTATATTTAAAGTAGTGCGTACGTTTAACCAGCCGTCTGTTGTAACAAATCCTTTCATTGAAGCAGAAACCATTATACAAGATGATCAAAATGAAAATCTCTACGACGATGATCAAGTTTACAACAACGAATACAAGTACGAAGATGAGGATTACGAAAAGCAAGACTACCAGGAAGAAAACAAAGAACCTTCCTCTGGTGCTACATCAGGTCCTGATAGTCCCAGACACAGTCTCTCCGAATACTACGAAGATGAAGACGACGTACTACCCGAATTTGCAAAATGCAGTATCAAACCACACATACAAGAGGAGACCAAAAGGCAAACTGACCAAACTAACAGTGACATAGAAAAACAGTTAACTGAAACATTAATACCTCCTCCTCCACCTCCTCCTATAGTTCCTGAAATAAAAATAGACAGTAGTTGTTCCAAAGATGAAACATCAAAGGAATCCGGTCCACTTGGGAGTAAATGGAAGCTGCTAAAAGCCCTCAAGGAGCGGAAAGCTGAAGAGAAAGGCATCCAGACCAAAGTAGCCGCTGAAACACCTACAGAGAAAGACAAAGTGAGTATGTTTGGTTATGTGCAGAAGTTTTACGAGATACATGTTAAGAATTAGGGAGATGTTGAGATGTAAATGGGAAAAACCCATACAAAGCTTGTGCATTGATAATGATAATAATAGTTATAGTAAGATATAAGCTTAGCGTTAGCTTACGTACAAAGTACAATGTAAATGATGTAGTTGCGTCAATTTATTGCCTTGAGAATTATAGTAGGTTAGATATAAGCTATTTTTAATAACATTGAATGAACGTTGAATACTTTTATACCGACATCAATGTTTTTTACACTTAATCATATCTCATTCATATCCTAGAAATATTTTTATCGTTATCAAACATGTTTTAATCATTAAATTTTGCGCTGTAATATGTAAGAAATGGAATTTAAAAATTTCTAAAAGTCTAAGTAGGTGAATAAGGTGCGTTCTGGAACACTTCAAGGTCATACGTGTACTTACTCTTAGAATCCACTTACTAACATTTATATTTTTTGACAATCACCAGTGCTAGCTAGCAACGCTAGCTTGGCACTTAGTGGTTGCTATCAGCTTGTAAATTTTAAAAAACGCGCTTTCAAAGTGGTTTTCAAAATTAATTAGATGTTTTTAAACTCTTTTTGGGGTTTACTGAAGTTTGAAGGTAGTTTCCGGCCAGATTCGTGCAAGAAAAATATTAGGTACTCAGATAATTGCAATTTTGTAACCCTTTCTATACCATTACAACAATAAAAGGTTTGTCCATACTATCTATAGCCGTAGTATTTTATTTTTTAGATTATCTTCTATGTAAGTTGCACTATTTTGTTACTTAAAGAGTATTTTCTAAAGGGAGTACGGGATCCTGTTACGTATTAATCCAAAAATTAAAAATCATTCGGCGAGAAGGGTTTGACCAAGATAGAGATTTTGATATCATGTAGAAAATTAGTGACTAGTACAGTTGCAGGTTTAAACAGGTTAACAGTAGGCCCTCTGCTACAACAAATGCTTAAAATTAATTTTTCAGAATTGAGCTTTGTTACGTTTACTGTGAACATCCCGTACATTTTTTTCTGTTAATAAGAAATGCGCGGCCTAATAATTTTCAATTCAAATCCCTTTGGCGTTAAAAGAGCCAAAATTAATTTAGTAAATTGAAATAACCTTTTCGCATGTTAATTCATTTATCTATTTGTATAAATTCGATTCCTATTTTACATGCTAGAACTTAATGAATAATAAATACTCCTAAGAATTCCTCAACGTAAAGTTTATCCTAATATTAAACAGGCGGTATCTGGTTCTAGGTAGCTGATAATTGATTCTTATTGTTTTTGCCATTGAAATCTTCGTCGAATTAAAGCCGCGTATTATCCTAATAAACCGTGTTTTTCCGGTTTTATTTCCTTAACAACAATATTACTTTGAGCTCTGCTCATTAGTGAAACGAAATTAATATTCACTTGCTTTTCAATCTACACAACGAAAACACGTGTAGAATGGTTGGTTGTTTCCGTTTTTCTGTATGAAAAGTTCGCGCACGCTTTGCAGCGTGCTCCTTCCGACGGCCCTTAAAGCCACAATGAATGGACGCTCATTGTTGTGATGGGAGGACCACCTCAAGGCGAGATCACGCACACCTCTGTTTCACACCGGTTTTACAGACGGTAAGAGCCAAACCAACGAACGTGACACGAGTGTGAGTGTTTATACACTAATTTTCTTATATGGGTACCGGGAGTTGTTGGAAACAACATATGTACACGGGTCTACGGATGCATCACCTTGTTGGTGGTAAAATGACTGGTTGTTTGTATGTGCGAGGATATTATTATGTTTACGGATTTCTTTATTAGAATAATTTTATGTATAGAATTCCGTACTTACAATACTGATTTCGAGCTGTGATTTTTAGTGGAGTAATTTTGTTTCTTTTTCTTACTGTTGTGTTTTGTATATAATTTTTTTTTATATTAGAGGTATTTAGTTTGTAAATGTTTGCTTGTGCGTGAACCAGTATATTTTCATTTCAGGCCTTCCTTAATTTTTTTGTGTAGGTATAATACCCCACCCACTTGCCGATTGAGCTCGGTCAATTTCTTCTTTCCCTTCCTCGTGTTTATTTCCTTTTTTAGACTTCGTCGCTGAACGTAGCATAATTTCTGACGCCCTGACGTGGGGCTCGAATTTGTTTAGTTAATCTTCCTGTGCTCCGATTTTGTTTTGTGTAACCTTGGCCCCGATTTTGTTGTAGTTAATTTTTCTGTTGCTTCGATTTTGGTTTTCGTTATTGGTGTTCCGATTTAGTTTCGCTTAATTTCTTACCCAATTTCTGTTTTGCTTCTAGCCTGATTTTTTTTGTTTGCGGCCCAAATTACTACCGTATCCTTTTCTCGGCCTGATAATACTTATGTTTCGTCCCTTACGCTCAATATTTTTCGTGGGTTACTTTTAGATTATTGGACTCGTGTTTTCGCCAATAATCCTAGTCCATTGAAAACGCTGGCGCCCAAGATTTTTTTTTTCTTCCTTCCCTCTCTGTACATTTTGTTTTCACCGTCACGTCTAAAGTTAGTTTTTGCCTCAGATTTTTTTTTATTCTACAACCCTATTCTAATTTCTATTTTATTGTTTCGCTTCCATTGGTGTTTCTGAAGTTTATCCGTCGGATGTGTTTTCCATTGCTCTGTATTCGCAATAATTTTCTTTTGGCTTCTATCGAGTTACGGTTAGCCTTTATTTAGTTACTTTCTACCAATTTCTTTCTTGTTCGTATTCAAAATGACTACTTTTCGGTTTCCTACCAAGGCCTTCCTGTGCGGGAGTGGAATTTGAAATTTTCTGGTGTCCCGAACACTCTTACTGTACATGATTTTTTGAGACGGTTCAAAAAACTCCGACGAACTCACCATGTGTCCGAATTACAGTTATTTGAGTCTGCAGTTGATTTGTTCGAGTCTAAAGTGTTAATTTGGTATCTTGGTTTTCGTCATAGGTTTTCCGATTGGAAGTCATTGTCTAATTTACTGATTCATCATTTCGAACCTCCGGATTTGGTTATAGGTTTGATACTACCGAGAAAAATACTTTTGCTTCACATGACCGAGTTGTTAAGATTTCTCCGACTCCTACGTGTAGATCCGATATTTCTTCCGTACGTTCTACTGTTCTTCCTCCTACTTCTACTCCTACTCGTCAGGTTGTATGCTTTAATTACGACAAACCTGGTCATGTTTCGACACGTTGTACTCGTCCTCAAGTACTCCATTACCATGGTTGCGGATATAAGGGAGTTTCTCGCCGCAACTGTCTAAACCGTCACCCTACTAATAATAGGTTTTCGAATAATTCTTTAAATTCTGTCTTCACCTCTAGTTACCTAATTTCTTCTGCTTTTCACTCAACGTTCTCTTTTGTCCCACATCCAGGTCATCCTGCTACGACTATCAAAACATACCCCTCTTCGGCAAATATAGCTTCGAACAAAATTTCTTCCATCTCTAGTTCTACATCCTCTTCTACCCCTCCTTTTGCTCGTCCTCCTTATTTACTTTCACCCCATACGGTGCCTCCACCACCATCGCAACCCATACTTCGACTTAGTGACTTACAGCTAGCTTCTCAAGAGCTTGTTCCCACTTTTTCAAATGATTCTACCTAAGAAATTCCTTTCGGTGTTACAATAACAGCTGTAGCTGAACTGACGTTAACTCCTAATACGGATAGCGAAGGTCCTGTTGAAGTCAGTGAACCCGTAGCGATGATGCCTGTTGCTGTCGTCGTTAAAGTTCTACCTGATTCTGTTCCTTTATGTAATGTTACTGAAGTGTTAGCGGATTCTGCTCCTTTTCCTAAGGTTGATATTCCTACAGCCAATGCTGTTTCCTGTTTTAACTGTGATACTTCTTGTCCTTTATCTAAGGTCGATGAAATTTTATCTGTTTCTGTCTTTTTATCTAACCTAACTGTCGCGTGCTCTGCTTGTGTTTCTCTTCATAAGGTTGATTCTCGTACAGCCAGTTCTTTTTCTCTTTCTACCGTGGATGTTCGGACAAACCATGATGTTTCGTTTTTGACTATTGACTTTTTTACCACCAATTCTAAAACAAACAACGTTCTTCTATAGCGTGTTCTGAGTTCTATAAATTACGACAACCACTACTATCTCCATCTTCGCCATCTCTTTCTCAACCTCGTGTTACAACTTTTACACCCCCTGCAGTTCCTGGTCGGCAGAAAGCTGCAAACAAAAGGCAGACATTATTCTATGTTCCTTCCGAACCTGAGAACATTTGCCGGCGAAACCCTAATGTCCTTGATCACGTTTCGTTCTCCTTCTGGCGGCGGAAACGCCGTAAGCCCAATACCTAGCCTTAGTACCCCAGATTATGACGACTTTGCTCTTCTTCGGACATGATTTTCGGACATTACGATTTCGGTTTACTTTCCCGTTTTGCTGGGTTTTTTTTCGTTTGCTTCTTTTTTCTTTCGCCCGTGTAGGTCCGGGAATAAAGTAGCCCCATGTACAACCTGCCTGTCGTAAGAGACGACTACAGCTTTCCTAAACATTCAACCACGCACACTTTACACACGCACTTCTTACACACCCACACCCACACACACACACACGCACGCACACGCACCCACCTACTCATACATAACTAGACTGGGATTCTATTTTATTTCTTTTATACGATTCTGAGGGGTTTTTTTGTACTTGGTGTTGGCGTTATTCTTTTTGGTTTTTTCTTTTTTCTCTCTCCTTCCTTTCGTTCCACTTTCCTTTCCTTATCCTTTTTCTGATCTTCCTTGCTGTCGGTCCCTAGTCCGATTATGTTTCGTCCATCGCTCCTGTGGTAGGAGCTTGCAGGTCCGCCGTTCTTTCTTCGGAAGCCAGGACTCAGTCGACTGTAGAACTAGTTAGCATTTCTTTTCTTCGGTTCTTTGGCTTCAACTACCACAGTTTATAGTACATGGTTTCTTTTACCAGCACTCCTCTTCTCTTCCTCTCATTCCCCTTTGTTTTTTCTCTTACATACTTTAGGTTTGACCTTTGGGTCCTGTTTTGGCTTACACTGTTAGTTTTTCTTCCTCGTTCTGTTTGTTCTTTTGAGGTCGAAGACTTTTCTGTTTCTTTACAAGAAACGTTCGTCCTTTGACGACTTTTCTTTAGTGCTGAGGCCGTTCCACCTTATTCCTCTTTGATTGTGCATTACCCTTCCTTCCTTCCTTCCTTCCTTTTTTGTTCTTTCTTTCTCTTTCTTTTTCTATTATTGGTCCGTCAAGTCGGACGAGAGATTTGGGTATTCCCTTTTTTTCTTCTTCGGTTTCTTTTTGTTTGGTTGTTGTTTTCGTAACGAGCTTTCTTTTAGTTTTTTTGTAAGGGAATTTTCGTTTTGTTTGTTTAGGTTTCTTTTTTTTGTAGTTTGGTACTGCCCTTTTCTTTACTTTGGTTTTCCTACCCCAACCTGTTAATTTTGCTGGGGGGGATTTGTTACGTTTATTGTAAACATCCCTTACATTTTTTCTGTTAATAAGAAATACGCGGTCTAATAATTTTCAACTTAAATCCCTTTGGCATTAAAAAAACGAAAATTAATTCAGTAAATTAAAATAATCCTTTCACGTGTTAATTCATTTATCTATTTGTATAAATTCGTTTCCTATTGTTACATGCTAGAGCCTAATAAATAATAAATACTCCTAAAAATTCCTCAACGTAAAGTTTATGCTAAAATTAAACAGGCGTTAACTGGTTCTAGGTAGCTGATAATTAATTCTCATGTGTTTTTCATTAAAAGCTTGGTCGAATTAAAGCTGCGTATTAACCTAATAAACCGTGTTTTTCCAGTTTTATTTCCTTAACAACAATATTACTTTGAGCTCTGGTCATTAGTGAAACGAAATTAATATTCACTTGCTTTTTAATCTACACAACGAAAACACGTATAGAATGGTTGGTTTTTTCCGTTTGTCTGTATGAGAAGTTCGCGCACGCCTTACAGCGTGGTGCGTATTTATGGGTTTTATAGAATTGTACTTTTTGACTACAATAATATGTAAATAAAACTTTGGAAAACTCGCTTATTTGCAACCAATTCAGTGATATATTACAGAAAACAGAGAACACAACCAAGAGCTTTGAAAATAGCTAACATTTACACTGACAAAGGACAAAAGGTACAATAACGTTACTTTTAATGTTGCTAACAAAATTCGTGTAGAAATGAATTTAACAGAATGAAATTTACTCAAATAACTCTTTTATATAACTTTACAATCTTAACCATTTTACTTTTATTATATGAATCCGAAAACTGTGAGTACGGCTCATTTGGAGTGTGTTATTTTCAATTTTAGGGACACCTTGTAGATCGACAACTTAAGTTGGAGATAAATATGTTGAAGATGACTAAGTCAATATAGGTATCTTATGGTATCTACTCTGACGACAGTCGATAACTCATCAAGTGTGTATAAATACCTCTGAAACTGTACCAGTGACAGAGAGAGAGAGAGAGAGAGAGATAGGAAAGTTTGTCGTAAATAAACATTTTAAATTTATTGCATGAACTGACGAGACGTACCTATATTACTTCTGTGTGTTTAGGTTAAGATTCTAGTTAAGTAAATTTGTGATATACTTAATTTTTACTTGCTTAAGACTCTATTATGTAGTATTGGTAATGACAACATAAGTGGGCTATATAGTTAGAAACAAGTGCTGTACAATAGTTTTTGGATAGAATTTTGTAATTCATATTTTAATTTATCCTTAAGGAGTTTTTTTTTCTTATAATCCATTATATAAATCAGTTATTACTAATATAAAAAATTATAACTCACAATTCAATAATAATTGTATCGTTGCTGCTAAGATTTAACTTTTTTTCCTACCAATAAACAAAATTATGTGGAAATTATAATGTTAGATGGATAAGTGTCTATATGTAGTTTCCAAAAATTCTAACTTTTACAAATAATGAAAATGAGTAAACTAATCAGCTAGCTTACAAAGAAGTGCACGTTGGGCGCCAATAGTTACATACAGTTCTGGCCCCTAGAATATCTAACCAATAATTCACAGAAAACTCGATGAAGTACTTAAGTACTGAAAAATCAGTAAGGACACTGTTACTTAAACATAAAACAAACCCTAACCATAAGAACACAGGGCTATTTAATACTGCTAGCTAACAAGAATGTTTCCCAAAACAAATTTTAACTGACCTAAATATTCAATCACGTTTCTAGGTAATTGCAAAATAATTTTTTACAGAAAACTGTAACTCTACCCTTATATTAATACAGAAAAACCAAATATAAATGTCTTTACAACTATTATACAGGACTTGTTTATAACATTATAGTACATTTGAGTTATCATTAAAAATACGTAATACAGATTTAATCAAGTATTAAAAATCAAATATATCACAAATTTACTTAACTAGAATCTTAACCTAAACACGCAGACGTACTGTAGGTACATTTCGTCAGTTCGTGTAATAAATTTCAAACTTTCAATTAGTACAACTGTCTCTTTCTGTCTAGTATTGCTTCAAATATATTTATAAATACCTGGTGAGTGATTGACTGTCGTTAAGCTAGATACTGTGAGATGCCTATATTGACTTCGTCACTTTCAACACGTTTATCTCCAACATATTTCTGTCGAATAGAAGAAGAGTGTACCTTTACAATTAAAGATAATCTACTTGGTTGGGTATTATCCGAACATGATTAGACTACTCTCAACCCTGTTCAATAACCTAATAGTCAAACCTAACTGACCTACTAAAGCGGCATCTTGATGGTTTACAAGTTCAATACGAATTGTTTTAAAAAAGTGGATCTTTCTTTCCTAACATAATTTGAGATATATTCGGCAAACTTCCGAAATATGAATTAAGACTGCGAAAAGAAAATATCTCGTGTCGTTTTTTCTAACTAATATGTATGTGTAATCAGCTTGCGTATAGTGAAACAAAGATAAACAGAGACTTTATATTTATTTGAGTCAATACAAATCTGCTTATGAAGTCTTTATACTCGGAGGATAAGATCACCAGCACCAGTGTAATACATTTGAATTGTTAGGCTAAAAAAATGTAATAAGAGTTTATAAGTTAGAAGAGGCTAAAGGACCACCAGCAAAGAAAACTGGGCCAAGTTTGATTATAGTTAATACACATACGATAAATTGAACATTATAAAAACGATAAATAATTAATTTAGCAACAAGTACTGACCTTTGCGGTCGTTGTTCTTATAAACCATTACTGTGCATCAGTCGTAACACTCCACGCTGATAGCATGCTACTATTTACGACCGCGTTACTCGGACGTCTATCGCCTTATGTCGTCTGTCGCGAAGTACTGATTAGGAGTAGTATTTCGCTCGTACTACCAATGAACAAATGTTTGTTGCATTAATTGTCCTTCATGACGGAACAGTGTTACGGCATACGATGTGAAAGAAGTAAGTAGAGAAAATTATCCGCACCGAATACCGCAACGAAACATAAGATTAGACTCACCTCTAGCTCAAAACGTCGTAGAACCTCAGTAAGTAGATTTATTTACAAACCGATAGTTAACATAGTACCAAAAGAAATATTTACAAAATCCAAATCGTAATCATAATCGTCCTAAAAGCGTCAACTCGCATATCACACAACATATAAATATGCATTTAAGCCAATATAGATTAGGAATTATTTCCCAGTCATGTAAAATCTTAAAATCTAAATAACATATACAAATATACTTTTATATCGTTTGCAGCTCTAAATAAATACAAGAAGAAGATAAGACAATATGTACAGTATTAGAACGCTGTTTTACCTACTCCTTGAAGTGCACTTCCTAAAAGGAATAACGTAACCTTAAATTTAAGTAGCTAACCGTAAACTGAAATGAGCAAAGTGCTAGGCTTAATCTAGATAAGAATTTCGTAAACAAGTTGTTGACGTTAGCATTCCCTAATATTAATTTAAAATAAGTAAGATTGCTCTAACGCGAGGTTCGGTTTGTATTAATTATGACTTGACCAATAACGTAATCATTTGTGCACTAACAGGTGAGAGTAAATTTTTAGCACGCAGTCTGTAGGTTATTGTGCCATAACTGCGAGTAACAAGGGAACTCAAGCATTTACGTGGTTATCAACCAACAAAATAGTTGCTACATTTAATAGAAACATCAAGAAAAGAAGCAGAATAATTGTACATATCTGACTATGGTGCCATTGTAGCAGATCTGGAAGTGCTTACTTACACTTGCCGATGGACTAGATACTCCATAAAACAACTTCACTAGACTAAATTTGACTCCAACACTGAAGCAAAACCATGTCTCTTAAAAGAAAGCATCTTAAGTAGCACCGCGACTTAGAGTTCCTTTACAGAATAGGACGTTGTATACAATAACCGATTTTAAAGCTCCGTCTGTATTTATAGGGAGAGAAGGTAACGTGTTTTCGTTTCAAAACAATTCCTAACGATAAAATGTAAAGTATTCTGTAAACCAAACCTGCAAGACAACAATTGTAAAATATTCCTAGAACACAGCTGGCAAACAAAATCCAATATTTCATAACAATTTCCATAAATTTTTTCGGATGGGAAATCATAGTTCGTTTAAATGGTTAGGTATGTTTGCAATTCTCCTTGCAGCATTATGGAGTAAAGTGTATAACAGGTTGCCTATTTGTTTGTATAAAAGCAAAGCGATTTACTATTTCTAATTACAATCCAGAGAATCGATATACGAAGGGACATGTTTATTGCTCGTAAGCGAGAACATCTGCGCGATAACAAAATACCGCGTTTATTATTTCGTATAGATAACAAAATCATTAAAAGCTTTTATTTGCGATGCAGGTGGTTGAAACGTATTTTATAATGCGATAAGTTTTAGCCTTTTAAAGAAAACCATAAAAGTATTTATCCAAGTGATGCAGGTGTTTAACTTATTTCAGGGAATTAATAACGCGGGCTTTTAACCTTAGCAAAGAGAAGCAAATTATCATAGAATAGATTTCAAGTATTCAACGTTGTACTACTAACACTTAATAAAAATTTATAGGACACTTAAATAAGTGCTCATTTCAATTGAAAAGAAGTGGAACTTGTTGATTGATAATTTTTATGATTCGAAACAACTGAAAAAGTGTGAAATCGTTTAAGTTATAATATTGTTACGGTAATCCGTGCAGGCAAAAGAAAAGTAAACTAGAGTAAGCACAGGAACAGTAAGCCCGCAATAAAACCAAGAAAAATCCAAAGAAGGTCGTGCTAGCTGGAAAGTCGCAGAGTGGGGTGGGTCACACTGAAAGGAAAGAAACCTAAAGAAAAGAATTTTATTTAGAGAATTTTAAGACAACAACATGCTGTAAAAAGAACAACCCTCTAACAAAAACATTCGTTTACAACATCCCGGAAGATTTACACAGTACGCCAAAATCTACACAAAGCAATTAATACACTAACTACCTTAATGTAGTTTTTCTCTTTAAAATTAATAGAACAAAACTACTTACATCCTATAGCAATCAATAATAACAATGTACAGGATGGAATTGCGGCCTGTATGTGAAACAAAATATGATTAGGAAAAAATGTCACATCTAAACAATGGTGTAACTTAACTTTATACACGCAAAATTTGTAGGAACAGTAATGCTAAACTATTATGTGGTAAATACTCAACCACTACTAGCCGTCACCATAACATTTTTTACGAAAAAAAAAATCCACATTAGAAACAGCAAATCTTACAGTTTATTATGACATTCCTACCTCAAGCTTACCACGCGATCTTGAAGGTTCAGATAAGTTACGGTCGGGTCACTGCAACTTTTTGTAGTCGACATCTGTTGTACACATGGCACGTGCGAATATATAGAAGTACCCGTACCCACTTGACTGAATAGTAGCATATTGACGCACGGATTTAACTATCTCCAACCAAAAAGTGTAAATTGTTAATACGATCAACCCTCCCAGTAAACCTCCTGACTAGTAAATAATGCTATAAAACACTTACCCCGACATTTAAATAGACGTCGACATCCTTCTCAGGGACGATTCTTTGCTGTTGCCATTGTTGTTGATCGCTGCTTTCAATGGCGGTGTCTTGCTGAACGATACATAGGGATAAGGGTAGAAGGGTGGAAACAAATACGAAGCACTCACGATAGCACTACCCGGTAGACGGTACGGTAATCGTTACGCCACAAAAGTCGGTACGGTAATCTTTGAACTATGGGTGTTTCTCGCGTTAAACGTCTCTCCCCTCCAACCGAGATTGACGCACTTCCGTTTGGATTCATGAGAGAATGAACTTCTTCTCACATACGAGGCCCTATGTTAAGCTTACAATCGCAAAAACAAGCAAATGATGTCAAGGCCCGTGTGAACACTAATAGTACAGGGGTTTTACAACGTCAACGAAGACTACAGTATTCAGCAGGGATTTTTCCACGCCGAATTCTAAAAAAAGTAATAAATCCATACTTGGGAGCTTACATAATAAAGCGTAATTGTGTCCACTTCTAGGTGGTAAAATTGCCTAGTTGAATTGTAAGCAAAAATGAATAACTGTTTAAATTTAAAATATTAGTAACATTTGTCAAGGGTGTAGGAGGAACACGGAGCCAATAGTCAAATGACTTTTACAATTTTACTTCCGTATCTCACTAATCACTACACAAATTCGACTGTACCTTATTAAAGGAGATTGGATGTTTCTAATGTTTCAAGAGCGAACTAACGGTTCCACAATAATTCGTACCACCAACTTATGGTTATATTCTGACAAACAGAACTACTGTCAACACTCGAAAAACTCGTCAGCGCCTCCTTAGTAGAACCGACCGTAGCGATGGACGATGCGTAAGGAAAGTCTAACATCTCAGTAATGCCATGTAAGATAAGCAAAACGGAAATTTTATGAATCGAAATTGTTAATAAATTCTCAAAAAGACATAAAAGGAAATAAGAACTGTAAGATTTAATTAAGTAAGAACAAAAATATTCAGGTGCAGGCACAGAACGTAACAAGGTTCATAGGGGGGTTTCTTAATAAACGTAGTTGGAATTTAATATTTATATACAGCATGCAGAAATCGATCTATTTCGAAAATTTAACGTAACGACTGTGCTAATTTATAACAAAGTTACGAAGATGTCATCAACTCTAACCTTTGAAATTGACAATGAAATTAACAACGTTTGAATATAAACCCTATCTAATAAAACAATTTTACTTTAGACCGAAATTCTAGTAACCTAAAACTTATATTTCTTATAGGATATAGCCTATCCCTATTGCTGGGTTTTACTAATGCAGAAACTACTAAATAAAATATGATTATAAGTATTTCAAAAGAACATCACAAACTTCAAGTTCTATGTGCATTTTTAAAGTTTAAAGTTTGTGTTTAAAGTTCGATTTTCAAGCATCAATTGCTTTATCAATTTTTAATTTAACTTTTCAATAGTGAATGACAGCTAAATTGCGCCACCGGTGCAACGTAATAAATTCTCTTATGCGCTCAGCTCTTAGACAAAACCGCAGCAAATTCGACTCAATATTTCACAGACTAATTGAAATGTCAATATTCAGGAACTTTCTAATTGAAGCTTCTACGAGCAATACACAATATAACTAATGTTACTCTTGCACGAACTCTGTAATTGCAGTCATTAGTAATAGTTAGCATGTCAAACCAAGTCAAACGTTCACTCAATCAAACAACAGTTGCTATATTTGGTTGCTGAAACGTTTTGCAAATTGTAAAGTTTTTGAGTTTTAGTAATTATTGAGAGACGCCTTAAAGTGCAAAATTAACGGTTCTTTCTAAAACGTAAACAAGGGAGATGAAAGTGTTTTTAAATGGATATTAATTGACTGTCGACTGGGATTGTAGAGACTAAAGAGCCCTTAGAGTGTTAGATATTTAGATAAAAGAAAGCAAGAAGGGTAAGCTTTTACTGTGAAAGTTATTAAATAATTAGTCCCACGTTCTTTAGGGTTGTCACTAGCTGTACGTTAATATTATATCGAAATTACAGCCCTTCGTCAATGTTAGGTTAAAGTTAAGAAAAGTAGAAGAGTTTGGCGGCAAGTTGTTACATACTGTATGACGTTAAGTTTTTTAATTAATTTTACTGTACATATGGGCAAAGTGACGTAAAAGAAAAATAATGAACCGACTAGCTTTAGGTGATGCGGTGTGGGTCTCGTGTAAATGTAATACTTTTAGGGGTATACAAATTGTGACAATTTTACTAAATACCTTATCACGGTATACCGCAAAAAAAGTTTTTTCAACTTACTCCACTGAGAAACTACAATTATCAGCGAGGTCTCAAGTCTGATAATCCGGAGCGAAACACAAAAAATTCTTCAATAATAAAATGGGTGTAACTAAAGATATTACCGAGACGAAAAAGCTGGTAGGAAAAAATCGGAGTCCTATGTTAGAAATACCAAAATATATTACGGTGTTTGTTTTTTGTTTGTTTGTTTATTGTTTGACACTATTCCTAGGCCAAAGGTATATCCTAGTGAATCGATGCATAAATTCTTATTTACAAAATCATAAAATCATAAACAAGCTTACAATATATACAATTTTTCGATGTAGATCGGTCTTGCTGATGGAAATTTTGCCCTTATCGTCGGTTTGATTTGAGGTGTAGCTGGTGGTGGAGAATCTGTAGTGTAGTGTAATGTTTTGGGGTGGGGATGATGGTATAGAGGGTAATAGTTTTAGAGCTGGATTTTGGAAGGGATTTAAGCTATTTTATTGTACAGGAGGTTTAGTGATTAGGATTTCGTTAAGGAAATGGTCAAATTGGAGGGGATAGTTTCTTACTAGGAAATTTATACTGGGTAGTGGGGCAAAAGAATCTAGTGGGATCGCGTGTTTTAAATGGGTTTGGTGGAAAACGGAGTTGGAGCATAAGTATATTAGGTGGTGGTAGAGCAAGGACAGTAAGAAGAGGATTAATTGAAAGGAATGTAATTTCTGTCGGAATTTGTCGTAACCTATCAGGAATTAAATCGTGGATCGGTTAGAATAGGAGATATGGTCGTGAATGTCCGTGGTTTTCGAGAAAATGTCGTATGTGTTTTCTGTCGGTGGTGTCGTTGTTCCATTGGTTTTGCCATGTGTATGTTAGCGAATCATTTGTTAGGTTTGTTGTGTTTGTCCTTGTCATTGTTTCGTATTCTGCAGGTAGAAGGGTGCGGTCATGTAATTGTATTAGTTTTTTGTTCTTAAGGTTGCGGATTTGGACTTTGGATGGGAGCAGGATGTTTAGAAGTGGTCGTTTCAGGATAGTGTATAATGCAGAGGTCTGGGAGGTTCTAAATGCTCTTGTAGAAAATAATAGGAAAGGTCTTTCAATTGGATTGAGGTTTCTGGGTTCTGTTAACGGGTACCAGGAATCAATTGCATAGCTTAGGATAGGTATAGTTATTTGCTGAAGAATTAATTTACAAGTGGACGAGTCAGTTCTGTGGATTTTGGTATGGATTGATATATATATATTGTTCATGATTAATTTTGTTTTGGATCGGAGATATAATAGGTGAGCGTGCATTTTGAGTCGGGATTCTATTTGGCTGCCAAGGTACTTGGTTGATTCGGAGAGGGTTAAGGGTGTCTTAAATAAGTGGATCGTAGGAGTTCGTTGGAGGTGGCCTTTTAATAGGAGGATTTTTGATTTGGCTGGTGATAAGGGTTGTTTATTCAGTAGGGACCAGGATTTAATATGTTGGATTAGAATGCGGGCGGTATTTTCTAAGGATCTTCGGGAGTTTCCGTGTATAAGGTAGGTAAGATCGTCGGCATAGACAAACGTTGAGATATTAGGGAGGTCTAGGTCTAGCAGGGAATTTATATAGAGGTTCCATAATGTAAGTGAGAGGACTGATCCTTGCGGACAGCTCTGGAATACGAACTTTGTGACGAAGAGGTAATTGGAAGCTAAAGGTTGCAGTTCGTGAACGTAAATAGGATTTTAGGATTTGGTATATATTAGAAGGAAGGTTAGATTTTTAATTTGTGATAGGATATTTGGCCACCAGAGGAGATCAAAGGCAGCTTGCAAATTAAGAAAAATGGCTATTACACATTACGGTGTACCGGTCGGACAAACACGGGAGCAATGAAAGCAACGTGGACAGTACGCACCGAATACAACAAAAAAAGGAAGAATGCAGTACCAATTAACTAGTTGTAGAGTGTGAGGCGGTGGGGTGTTAAAAAAGGAAAAGAAAACCCAGTACCGAGTGACCCCGGAGAATTTTGCACAGCACTTCGAATTGAAGTTTGTCATACGTTTCATCTTTGAATATTCACCTTAATGCTTATCCTTTCTAATTATAGTATTTTGCGGTTGATTTAGTCTTTATTGCAGTCTTCCGTTAAAACAATATGTTTATATAAAATTTAAAAAATTATTCGTTTCTTCGTGGTTATAAAATAAATGTCATGTATATAAGCGTAAACAAAAGACTCACTTTCTTACCATAATAATCTACCGTTTCAAACTTTGACTTCACTTCATGTTTCATCTATTATTGTAAGAAGTAAAACTGCACGGTAACACTAGTCATCGTGCCATATATTAGTTCAAAGGGTTTTTATGTTAAAACAGCAAACGAACAATTGCTTATGGAAAGATCTCTAAAATTGTCGGTGTCTCATGAGATAAAACAACGATGAAGAAAAATATAAATTTTCTTTTTTAAAGTGAACGACACGACTTTCATATCGGCTAACAAACTTCTATCAACACCAATGAATGATATGTCCACTTCTAAGGTACGCATCTATTGACAAGTAACCAGAAAATATATACATAAATATGTAGACCTTGAATTAAATAAAGGACTAGTAAAGTTGAATGCCTATTTACGCGCTTGAATTTATAGGAATTTACATAAGTAGGAACTGAAATCTTTTTTGCAGTAGTGTGGCATTAAATTGTTTTAAAATATTACATAGAAAGTAACAAATTGTACACTTTTTTTGAGTAAATAAAGCTTTTGGACGCCATCCCATCTGAAGAAGACTAACACAGATAAACGAATGTCCCAATAACTATTTAGATAGTTCTTACTGCAGCTAGAGTTGGTAGAGCCTTGCTTACACTTTTCTCTCCTTCAATATCCATTGCAGGAATCATTGTAGGTAAAATCCAACTTGTTGGACAAAAGCATCCAACTCGGGCAACTTTTCCTACGGAACCGGTATATCAGGCGGCTCCGTGGCGTAGTTGGTAAAGTGTGTGACTACTATGCCCAAAGTCCCGCGTTCAAATCCCGACACGGTCCGCTTGAAAAATGTTACGTGAGCAATTTTCATAAAACTACGCCCCCATTCGGATGAGAGGTAAAATAGAGGTCCCATGTGTGAGTGGTGTCACGCACGTGTAAGATCAGTACCTTTCTTGCAACAGTAAGGGTTCGCCAAAATTCAAAATTTCCAGGTAAACAAAACTCGCTTCCTAGCCAATGTAATGCCTTCGGGATTAGCATTGGAAAATCAAATGTAGGGTACCGGTATATTCTATTTTTATTTAGCATCGATTAATTTGAAGTTAGATTTAATTTGAAGAACGTTTATTTCGCGTTTAAACCCAATGTAGTACCTTCGGGTGGACCATTGGGACGTGGTCGCAAGCATAGCGGTCCTCATTCACATTATAAGGTACCGGTATATTGGCGGTTCCGTGGCGTAGTTGGTATGCGTGTAACCATTACATCCAAAGTCCCGGGTTCCAATCCCGACATGGTACGCTTTAAAAATGTTAGGCAAATATTTTTCACAAAAATACGTCCTTGTTCGGATGAGAGGTAAATTATAGATCTCGTGTGTGAGTGTTGTCACGCATGTTAAAGATCCCTACCTTGCTTGCAACAGCAATGGTTCAGCAAAATTCAAAATTTTCCAGGTAAAAAACCTTGCTTCCTGGCCAATGTAGTACCTTCGGGTGGAGCATTGGAAAATCACATGAAGGGTACCGGTGTATTACGTCCACGTCTTTCTTATTTGCGTTCAAAAACCTATTACACTAGCAGTTCCGGGGTTTGGATACCATTCCGTTAACTACCCAGTTCTCTACCTCGTCCAGCACCGCTATGGTGGTCCTCGTGTCAATTAAATTCGAAGCTCTGAGTGACTGATGTCTGGTATCGAATAGCTAATTAACGAATCCTTTCTTTCACTATTTGTGGGTTTTTATAAGTTTCAACGTCTCAGGATTATTGCACACTAGTTTCATTCTTACGAGCGATGCGCCTAAACTGTTCTATTTTTGAGGTCAATATAAATAAATATGTAGACCTTGAATTAAATAAAGGACTAGTAAAGTTGAATGCCTATCTACACGCTTGAATTTATAGAAACGTAGTAAACGTAAATTTACATAAGTAGGAACTGAAATTATTTTTTGCAGTACTGAGGCATTAAACTGTTTAAAAATATGAAATAGAAAGTGACAAATTGTACACTTTTTTGACTAAAAGTCTTTGGACGCCATTCCATCTGAAGAAAGCTAACACAGATAAAGTCTACTCGCAGGGCGAGTGTCCCAAATAACCATTTAGGCCCTTTTTACTGCAGCTAGAGTTGCTAGAACCTTGATTACACTTTTCTCTTTGATGTCCAGTTTAGGAATCGTTTGCAGGTAAAATCCAACTTGTTGTCGGACAAAAGCATCCAACTCGGACAACTTTTTCTACGGTACCGATATATGTGACTACTACGCCCTAGGTTCCGGGTTCGAATCCCAATGCGGTCCGCTTGAAGAATGTTAGGCAAGCATTTTTCTCAAAAATACGTCCTCGTTCGGATGAGAGGTAAAATGGAGGTCCCGTGTATAAGTGTTGTCACGCGCGTTAAAAATTCTTATCTTGCTTGGAACAGCAAGGGTTCGGCAAAATTTAAAATTTTTTTAGATATAAAAAAAACTGGCTTGTTGGTCAATGTAGTACCTTCGGGTGGAGCATTGGAAAAACACATGTAGGGTACCGGTATATCACGTTCGCGTCTTTCTTATTTGCGTTTGGAAACCTATTACACTAACAGTTCCGGAGTTTGGATACTATTCCGTTAACTACTCAGTTCTTGACTTCGTCCCGCACCGCGATGGTGGTCCTCGTATCAATTAAATTCGAAGCTCTGAGTGACTGATGTCTGGTATCTAATATCTAATTAACAAATCCCCTCTTTTACTATTTGTGGATTTTTATAAGTTTCAACGTCCCAGGATTATTGCACACTAGTTTCGTTTTTACGGATGATGCACCTAAATTATTCTATTTTCGAGGTCAATGTCGTTCTGATCTCATGATTTTACTAATACTGCGTCATTTGTTTGTTCTCAACGCATTAATTTTATAGCTGCTTTATGAATGTATGGTTTTTGAAGTGTATCGTCAATTGTTAGTTTCTTGAGCCCGTGTGAAACTTTACAGTTATTTCCTGTTTCTAACTGTATTTCTTTTAATTTAGTACGAAGGGGTGTAAAGTACCGATAATTATTACTGTTTGTATTAAATGTACTGAGTGCTCTCCCATTTTAATTCTTCATCCTAATTTAATATTATATTAAAATAGCAACGTTATGAAGTGTAAACTACCAAAGCTTATAAACTTTTCTTGCTAAAACTAATCAAACTCCAATTAATACTCATTTCTACCACCTATCGTTTGCTTAACTAGCGCGCCAGCGTCACAAAGCTTTGTGTAAGCATTAACATTTTAGTTAGGTTCACTACGCAGTTCGTCAGGAATTTTGTAGAGTTTTAACAATGTACATTCTAGAAAGGCTGTAGTATAAGCAACAAGAAAATAAGTCTTTATTTGCTACAAGCCCTACGTGGCCGCCATTTAGAATTTTACAAAATGATTAGCAAAAAAACGATTTTTGTTAATATCTCGGCTTCTAAATAATATAAAAGTATAATTCGGAAGAGTAAACATACATTTTCAGGGATAAGCTATGCGATGAGATCTACATAACTAATCTAAATTAAACTACAAATAATTTTGATTTAATTAAAATGGTTTTTTATACAAATTCCTTGACACGAACAGCTTAGGGTTTATTGTTTCTAAATTTATAGCAATTGCAGAAACTTAATGTCATTACTACCATTTTCATCATCGGGTTCATATTAGGGAGGTGGGTCCTCAACAATCGTACTGGTAAATATCGTTGTTATGCTCAAATAGACGGGACAGTCGGGACTAGTTACTGAGTGGTTATGGGGATGGCTGAGGCGTAGACAGTTTGCACAGGTGGTTCGAAGGGATTGAAGGTTAGGACATAATCTTGTGATGTACTCCTTGGTACACTGGCCGTAGGTGGTGGCAGATCTGCATACTTTTACAGAATGTCCATAACGTTGACAATTATAGCATCTGGATGTAGATACTAGATCTTTGATGCGGCATACTTGAAATCCAATATATACGAGGCTTCTCGCTGTTCGGATGGCGCGGAGGTGGGAAGAACAAATCAGAACGAGATCATCGGCTGTTTCAGATTTAGAACGACGTATTGCTATGGATATCTCGGATTGATTCAGGGATTAGGTGTTGTAAAAGTTTTGAAGTTACAAGAAGGAGAGTAGCAGACGTGGAAATTTTTTTATGAAGGTCAAAATAATAAGTTGGTGCTGTCTGGATTTAGAAACGTGGACGGAATATATTTGCTGGTTGGGATTAGAAATTATTTTCACATCGGAAGGTTTATCGATGTTGATTGTAATTGCATTTTTGGAAGGGCAGGTACTGCGAATGAAGAGGTTCAGAAGGGAGAGGTGAAAGTTGGTTTTAATGTTATTACTTTTGGGGGTTGCTTGGGTGGCATGCGTGCTCTGAGGGTGGTACAGTGGCTGAAACGTGTACGTAGGTTGGTACAGTGTGTGGCGGCGTTTGTTGTGCAGGTGCCGGTGTTAGTTACTGAGTGCTAAATGTTTTAAATTTTTTCTCTACTTGGTGGAGTCTGACGTTACAGATCTGCTGTGTCTTAAGAGGCGGCTGCGGCAATTAAGGCGATATTTTCAAATGGCTGCAGAATGTATTGCACGCTGTTTCCTCACGAAATACGCAGATAATTATCTCAAGAGATTACCTTAATTCAAAGATTGCTCATTAAAGCAGTAAGGGCAGAGATTTGTTCTTCGCAGCATTTAGAAACAGGAAAAACTTAGAAGAAATATACGAAGAGTTGATAAGTGGGATATGAAATCAATTTCAAAACAACAGCAACAAAGAGCAAAAAAAATAACTTCATGACGTGAAAAAAAGAAGAATTTAATGAATTCTAACTTTTCGTGGAGATACAAAAAGTTAGAGAGTAGAATTTCCATGGCAGAACCCGGTTAAGGGTATATCACTGTTGATGAGAAGATCTTAGTAGTAAAAATGCACCTGGAGTAACGATTTTTCCAGAACATGCAGGAGGAACTAAGCGCTTCAATTAAAGATCTACATATTGAGCGTTTCTATGGTATGTAATTGTAAAAATTTGAAAAAAAATACTAATTAGGTAACGTACCCAAAAATTTCCAGGAGAATCTGGATACTTCAATTAAAAATCTACATTTTGAGCGTTTCTACGGTATGAGATCGTAAAAATTTGGCAACAATTAAATACAAAGACAATTGAACTGGTACGGAAATTAAAACGTTTGCGGTGAGATACCAAAGCGTAACAGTATTATATCCCCTGCGGTAATTTAATCAGCATCCAATTCATACTTGCAGACCCTCAAAGCGCTTCTCCGGTTATAACGTTTCGTATCGTGTACTTGAGAGTTCTCCTGAAATGCTTTCTAAACAGACACTGTCTTATTGTGATGCAATACTCTTCTCTATTGTCTAACTTGCGTTAACAATACACAATCATGTTTAGTTTACAAGATATCGGACATCTATTGTGGAGATATAACCTCGAACTGTTTTAGGCGTTGTTTCCAACGATAAATTTTGTTTGCAGAAAGAATTCCTAACAATTGAGAGGGTGGAAGGAGGCTGGCAGTAACTGAAATCAGTTTGAACAAAGGGAGCTGGATCGGTGGAGAAAAGTTGTTTGAGGGGTGAAAAATTAGAATTTGCTCAGACTTTTCCCAGTTTTATAAGAGGATTAACACTTTAAATAGCAGTAGCCCTTGAATAAAACCTTCTGAACGAGTTCTCCTTGAGATGTAGCGGGCCAAGCACTCAGATGACGTTTCCTAATATTTTGCTTGGGGTATTTAAGGAGCGTAAATGCTTTTATTTCCTAATATACTTATAGTAAGCACTTTCCGTAGTTAAAGCGCAAGACAAGCATATTTCGGAAACTTCAACACAAGGAATGCGGTTGTTATAAAAACGTTTCCACGTCAAGCACAGATCGTTGTTTATATGTATTTTCTTGTAAAAGATCTAGGATCTATTCTACTCGTACTCGTAGTCTTCAAGGTCATTCATTCGAGGATCACGCGGCGGCGTCGTAGCTAACCTTTAGCTATCACTTTCTAATGACTACATTTGAACCTACATTACTTTCGCCATATTTTCATTTTGACCGGTGGAAGAGCTGTTACTATACATGCATTTTTCCATTAGAAAACGCAAGGTACAGACAGACCATTTTTGTGAGTACCAAAGTCATTCACTTCACGCGAATCCTAGAATTACATGACCGGATGTCGTCGTCCGAAAAGTTATCCAGCATGGCGTCCGATATATCGACTGCTTAGGGCGTTGTGTCAGGCGACATAGATGGGCCCTGTTAATACTTGAATGTAGGAGTCAAGTGGGGTAAATGATATTTTAAACTCACAAAATGGTTTTTAGACTTTACATTTTCTAATGGAAAAATACATGTAAATCAGTGGAGATGAAAAGATGGTGGGAATGCTGTAGGTTTGACACTTGACATTAAAGGGTGCAAGTAAAAAGTTAGTTTATAATGACGGCACATGATGATCAAATGCATGACCTTCAAGGGTTCAAAAGTGGAGACCATGAATCTTTGATTTCCCTATGGGAAAATACATGTAGCAAACCGCTTTTGTGCGCTAGAACGAAGGTAGTCTATCTGCTAGAGGAATCTGTTTCTTCAATTTTCTCAATTTTTTGTATATTTTGTATTGAATCCAAAACTGTATTGGTTAAAATCTAGTACCGTTATTCTCATTGGCTCAGTCTAAAAGTGTTAAAAAATGTCTCGGCTGACAAGGCTTAATAACCCTATCAAACAGCTTAAATTTCTATTTTCGCATTTTATATTTTTTATTTTGTAACTTTGTATTTTCATATTTTGATTTGTTTTAGAATATCCGTATCTAGCAATTTTTTATTTTGATGCTTTTGTATATTTCTATTTTTTAATCCTTGTTTTCATATTTCTCTAATTTCATATCCTGATATGTTTGTATTGTCGTGTTTCATATATTTGAATTTACGTATATTTGTATTTTCGAATTTTGATATTTTTTGTGATAGGCATTTTCTTTTTTATTTTAGTATTTCCGCATTTTCGGTATTTTCAGATCGTATTTCGTTTTTTCGAATTTTTGAATTTAGTATTTATATTTTCATTCGATGTTTTGATTTCGAGTACATCTACATTTTTAAATTTTTGCATTTTACTATTTTCGTATTATTGAATTTTTGTAGATTTGAAATTTCGTATTGCTGTATTTTTGTATTTCTGTTGTTTTGAATTAGGGTATTTTGTATTTTTGTAATTTCATATTTTTGTATTTTTTTATTTTCATGTTTTGTAAGTTGGTAATTTTATATTTTGAATTTTTTTTTGGTATTTTCGTATCTTGTGCTTTTTGTATTTTAGTATCTTCATATATTTCTACTTTTTTTAATTTTAGTTTTTTTTTTTTTAATTCTATTTACTTATGGTGTATTTTGAATTTTTTAAATTATTGTATTTTGGTATCTTCTTATTTTGTATTTATGAATTTTAGTGTTTTCGAATTATAGAAAATTGGTTTCTTAAAACAACCCTTTTTTTCCCAAAAAACCAAAAATTTTCAAAACAACCCACCGGCCCCTTAAAAAATAACCGCCAAATTAAAACCCCTTTTAAAACCGAAAATCCTTAAGAAAATTAACAAATTTTAAAAAACCCCGGTTTAAAGACCCAAAAATTCCAACCCCAAAAAACCCCACCACCCAAATTTAAAAATTTTTCCCAACCAAAAACCCAAAAAAAAAAACTCTAAACCTAACTCCCCCCGAAACCCATTAAATCCGGGATCTTTTAAAAAATCGAAAAAAAAATCCTCAACTTTTAATTTAATTTTAACAAACCCTTAAACCTAAAAAAACAAATAACCTTAATTCAAAACCCCAAACCCAAAATTTATCCCTCAATTTTATTTTTAAAACTCCTTTGGGAAAATAAACAAAAAAACCAAAATTTTAAAAATTTCCCATAAATTAATTTATCAAAAAATAACCTTTAATCCAACAATCTTTCCCAAGTTCCCAAAAACTTATTTTAAACCCTTTATAAATTTTTTTTTTTACCCCCTTTTGGGTACCCAAAAAAAAAATTATTGCTTAACTCCCCAAAAAACCCAATTTAAAGAAGTCTTTCCCTTCCATCAATTTTTTCCAAATTTTTTAAAAATTAATAACCTTTTCTCAAAAAAGAACCCAAATTTTTTCCCCCTTTCTCTTTACCCGGGAAAAAATAAAACAAGAAAAAACCCCCCCTTTCCTTTTCCAAAACAAAAAACCCCCAAAAAAAAAAAAATTACCCAAACTTTTCTTTAACCTTTTTAAAATTTTTAAAAACTTAAAAAACTAACCAAAGGGAAAACCCCCTTCCCAAATAAAAACCCCCCAAAAAAACCCCAAAAACCCTCTTCTTAAAGGGTTTTAAACTTTTTAAAATTAAAAAATTCCCCAAATCCAAAATTTTAAAATTTAAAAAACCTAACCTTTCCCCTTATTTTTCCCGTATTATTTAAATTTTCCCTAAATAAACCCCAAAAATTAAATTTTCCCCAAAAACCCCAAAAACCTCCCAAAATCCCAAAACCCCGAGTTAAAAAACACCCCAAATTTTTAAAAAACCCCCCCAAAAAAAAACCTTTGGATCCCCCCCCAAATTTGAAATTTCCCCTTTAAAATTTCCCTTAATAAAAAAAAAAAACCCAAAACCATTTTCCCCCCCCTTGGGAAAAAAACCATTAAAAAAAAATTGCCCAAACACCCACCACCCGCAACGGTTTTTACCGAAAACCATTTTTTTTCCCCCCTTTTAATTTTCCCAAACTAAAAAACCCTCTTAAAATTAAATTTTATTTTCATAATAAACCCTCCTTTTAACCAAAAATTTTTAAAAAAAAATTCAAGGGAAAATAAATTTTGGGGAAAATAAAAAAAAACCTATTTGGGAATTTTGAAATTCCAAAAGGGAAAGTTTTTTAAAACCCCAAAGGAATCATACTTGGAATTAAAGGGAAATAAAATTTAAATTTTCCCCCAAAATTTAAATTTTGAAATTTTTTAAAAAATTTTTCCTTAAAAGGGAAAAAAAAATTTTTGAAAAAAATTTAAATTAGAATTTTTTTTAAAAATTTTCCCCTTTATTTAAAATTTGTTTCCCCTTTTTTTTTCAAATTTTTTTTTTTTTGAAAATTATATTTAAATCCAAAGTTTTTCGGAAAATTTTCCCCATTTTGTAAAAAAAAAGGGAAATAAAAAATTGATAAATGGGGGTTAAATTAATTAAAACCAAAATAAATTCAAGGATTTAAATTTTTACCAAAAAGGGTTTCCTTTTTTTTCCCCTTTTTAGATTTCAAAAATTTTTTTTTAAAAAAAAAAAAATAAAATTAATTTTTTTAAAAAATTTAAAAATTATTTTTAAATTTAAAAAAATAAAATTAATTTACCAAAAATTAAAAAAAAAAATTGAAAACTTTTAAAAACCCAAAAGAAAGGGAAAAAATATCATTGCCCCGGGCCCCAATTTTCAATTTTTTTTCCTTTTTAAAAATCCAAAAACGAAATTTTTTATCAATTTCGTTAAATTTTAACCCAAAATTTTTTTCAATTTTTTTAAAAATTTAAAAAATTTTATGAATTTATTTTAGTTTACAATTTTTCCCTTTTAAAATTTTATTTTTTTTAATTTTTAATTTTTTAAAATTTACCCAAATTTCAAAAAAGGGTCTCCCTTGGGTTTGGGTTTTAAATTTTTTTTAAAATTAAATTTTTAATAAATATTTTTTTAAATTTAATTATTTTTAAACAAAATTTTTTTTACAATTTTTTTTAAATTTTATTTGGAAAAAAAGGAGGGGAATTTGGTTAAATAAGGGTTTCTTTAAAAACACTAAAAAAAAAATTAAAAATTTAAAATTTTTTTAAAAAACCCAAAGAAAAATTAAAAAACATTTTTAAAAAAAAAACCCAAAAACCCAAAAAATTTAAAAAAAAATTTAAAAAAATTTTAACCCAAAACAAATTTAAAAACTTTAAAATTAAAAACAAATTTTAAAAAAAAAAAAAAATTAAAAATAAAAAAAAAAAAAATAAAAAAAAATAAAAAAATCAAATTTTTGGACAAAATCTTAAATAAAAAAAAAAAAAAAAACAATTTAACATAAAAACAACCCTTTATTTAAGCTTAATTACATAAGAAAAAAGAGAAAAGAAAAAGGGAAAAGAGTTGGTTTTTTAATGGTTTTTTTTGGGTTGTTCTCTCGGCCCGTTCTGGTCGGCGTTTTGTTCTCGCCCCTTTGTTTTTTTTCCTTTTTGTTGATATTTTTTTTCTCTCGTTGAAAATGTATCATTAAAAGTAGCAATCCAGATAGTTTGACGTTCTCGTTGAAACACTTCATTTCCTTCATTTTGTAAATTAAATGCAAGTTGGATAATAGAACGGGGTGTGCATCCACAATAGAAAGAGACCTTATGCATGGAGACTCGTTCTGCAAGTTTGCAAATATGAATTGGACAATGATTAGAATACCTCAAGGGATATAATACAGTAGCTTTCTGCTATCTCAATATCAAGCGGTATAATACCTTTTAATTTCCGTTCCAGTTAAATTGTACTCCGTTTATGCAAAATATCTTTGCCCTTAATAAGGGACAGATGGAGATAAAAATTAATTTTTTGTTATATTAGACAACTAAATTAGATTCATTATTTTAAATTAAGATCTATTGAAGGATGGGGAGGTAAGGTGATTATAAACCTAGAAAATTTACAACATTCGATTCGCGTAAGTATATGTAAAAAATTACTTTATTAATGTCCAATTACGGATAATCAGGAATCCCATCGAACCAATGACCACCGCCCACATTAAACAAGTATAATCATCATCTGCGGCGTGTTAAAATGTAAGTTCAAACAGGAAAGCAGCAAGATAAATTATATCAGGTATCGCCCTGGTCGGCTAGAATTTTTTAACCCAGCGAGATAGGTTTCGGGCCTCTTGGAGCTTCTTTTTAAAATGGATTTCTTCCAAAAACAATTCTATCAAATTTATTTAAACAGTAATTACAATGGTTTGACAAATTGTACATTATATTTATTAACGTCTTAGTTACAAAAATAATCAAAGTTAAATGTTACTAATTAATAATTAAAATTACGGTGAGTAGCTTGAACAACCAATAATGTTAAAGTTGTAAAGCTCGAGACTAATTGGCTATCATGGGCTCCTCATGGTATTTATGCTATCCCTGCTTTTACATCATTTGCGGGAAATGCAGATCTCATGTCTGTTATTTCTTGATACAATACAATGTATTACTTTTTAAATCTTAATTCTAACAATTGGTTTCTTATAGTCTATTGTGACCTACACCTGCAGTATCATGTTACGTCTGAAACACAAAGTAGTTGCTTCCTCTCTCCCGTCTGATTTATGAAGTTCCATTAATCTTTTATAATGTGTCCTTCAATTATACAATGTACCGTATCGTGTACTTGAGAGTTCTCCTGAAATGCTTTCTAAACAGACACTGTCTTATTGTGATGCAATACTTTTCTCTATTGTCTAACTTGCGTTAACAATACACAATCATGTTTAGTGTACAAGATATCGGACATCTATTGTGGAGATATAACCTCAAACTGTTTTAGGCGTTGTTTCCAACGATAAATTTTGTTTGCAATTGAGAGGGTGGAAGAAGGAGGCTGGCAGTTACTGAAATCAGTTTGAACAAAGGGAGCTGGATCGGTGCAGAAAAGTTGTTTGAGGGGTGAAAAATTAGAATTTGCTCAGACTTTTCCAAGTTTTATAAAAGGATTAACACTTTAAATAGCAGTAGCCCTTGAATAAAACCTTCTGAACGAGTTCTCCTTGAGATGTAGCGGGGCCAAGCACTCCGATGGCGTTTCCTAATATTTTGCTTGGGGTATTTAAGGAGCGTAAATGCTTTTATTTCCTAATATACTTATAGCAAAGCACTTTTCGTAATTAAAGCGCAAGACAAGCATATTTTGGAAACTTCGACACAAGGAATGCGGTTGTTATGAAAACGTTTCCACGTCAAGCACAAATTGCTGTTTATATGTATTTTCTTGTAAAAGATCTAGCATCTATTCTACTCGTACTCGTAGTCTTCAAGGTCATTCATTCGAGGATCACGCGGCGTCGTCGTAGCTAACCTTTAGCTATCACTTTCTAATGACTACATTTGAACCTACATTACTTTCGCCATATTTTCATTTTGACCGATGGAAGAGCTGTCACTATACATGCATTTTTCCATTAGAAAACGCAAGGTACACACAGACCATTTTTGTAAGTACCAAAGTCATTCACCCCACGCGAATCCTAGAATTACATGACCGGATGTCGTCGTCCGAAATGTTATCCAACATGGCGTCCGATATGTCGACTGTTTAGGGCGCAGTGTCGGGCGACAGAGATGGGCCCTGTTAATACTTGAATGTAGGAGTCAAGTGGGGTAAATGGCATTTTAAACTCCCAAAATGTTTTTTGACTTTAGATTTTCTAATGGGAAAATACATGGAAATTGGTGAAGATAAGAAGATGGTGGGAGTGGTGTAGGTTTGACACTTGACATTAAAGGGTGCAAGTATGACGGCACATGATGATCAAATGCATGGCCTTCAAGGGTACAAAAGTGGAGACTATGAACGTTTGATTTCCCTATAAGAAAATACATGTAGCAAACCGCTTTTGTGCGTTAGAACGAAGGTAGTTAATTTGCTAGAGGAATCTGTTTCTTCAATTTTCTCAATTTTTTGTATATTTTGTATTGAATCCAAGACTGTATTGGTTAAAATCTAGTACCGTTATTCTCATTGGCTCAGTCTAAAAGTGTTAAAAAATTAGTCTTACCTGACAAAGATTTAATAACCCCATCAAACAGTATAAATTTGTATTTTCGCATTTTCTATTTTGTAACTTTGTATTTTTATATTTTGATTTGTTTTAGAAAATCCGAATACTTTTGTATATTTCTATTTTTAATTCTTGTTTTCATATTTCTCTAATTTTATATCCTCATATGTTTGTATTGTCGTGTTTCATATATTTGTGTTTACGTATCTTTGTATTTTCGAATTTTGATATTTTTTGTGATAGGCATTTTCTTTTTTTATTTTAGTATTTCCGCATTTTCGGTATTTTCAGATTTTTAAATTTTTTTAATTTTTTTGTATTTATGTTTTCTTACCTCGATATTTTGATTTCTGTTATAAAAATCTTGTATTTTTGTACATCCCTATTTTCAAATTTTCGAATTTTGCTATTTTCGTATTATTGAATTTTTGTACATTTGAAATTTCGAATTGCTGATTTTTGTGTTTCTGTAGTTTTGAATTAGGGTATTTTCTATTGTCGTGATTTCATATTTTTGTATTTTTTATTTTCATGTTTTGTAAGTTGGTAATTTTATATTTTGAATTTTTTTGGTATTTTCGTATCTTGTTCTTTTTGTATTTTAGTATCTTCATATATTTGTACTTTTTTAATTTTAGTTTTTTCGATTTTTTCTAATTCTATTTACTTATGGTGTATTTCGAATTTTTAAAATTATTGTATTTTGGTATCTTCTTATTTTGTATTTATGAATTTTAGTATTTTCGAATTATAGAAAATTGGAATTTTTCTATTTCTGAATATTTGAATTTTTGTGTTTTGATATTTCCATATTTTTGTACCAAGGAGCACATCACAAAATTATGTTTCTAATTTTCAATCCTTCGAACCACCTGTGCAAACTGACTACGCTTCAGCCATCCCCACAACCACTCAGTAACTAGTCTCGACTGTCCCGTCTATTCCTAGAAAGATCGAGATTAAGAACATGCTATGGATAATAATCCCACCACGTAAAATGTTCCTACATCTAAAAAGTGCATCTAATCCTCCCTTTCCTCGAGACTACGAGTAATTCAAGCTAACATCCCGCAATCCAGCTTAGCATTCTTTAAACTTTCACATATTTGTTCAGATTAAAACATCTCCTTAGTTCTCTTGCAAGAGAGAATCTCCAATCTCCCTCTACCCATAGCAAAACCTTTACCCATCCTCATCCATCTGATCGTACCCTATCAGCAGCTAACCCTCAAACAGACGCTTCCGTACAACTATACTTATCTTTATCGCAAATCCTGACAATCGATCTTCACTGGAGAACAGGGACACTACATCCATTTCAGCCTACTTTCAATACAACAAGCACATACAGAACTACGTACAATTACTCGACTACACACTGCAAATCATAGCGCATACACCCATTGTCATTTGCGCAGATGTCCATGCTAAGTGGACCTTATGGTATAACGACGCTACTGACAAACGGGGGACGCACTTAGAGAACATTGTCAAACAGAACCACCTACACATCTTAAATATCCCGTCCTATATTTTAACCTGAGAATCCGCTTTGTATCCTCTAATATTGATGTCACCCTTGCTACCGCTTCAGTCAGAGACCATATAAACTCCTGAAATGTCATTAAACTTATCCCATACAGCAATCCTATCAAATTTACCACCTAGACAAATCTATAAAACCCCAACTTATAACACCACAAATGTAAACCGGCCACTCTTCCTTAAATCCCTGCAAAAAAATGTTTCCAAACTACAACCACCCCAAACAAACAATCCAGATTCTACCCCTAGCAAACTTTATTATTCAATCCATTCATAAAGCTGCATCCAGCATAATCCCGGCAAGACAATACGTTACACGGACTACGCCCTGGTGAAATATGTCGCTAACAGAAAGCAGAAGATGGCTAAACAACTTTCGTTACAAAATACAATGTACTAGTAGACATCCAAGATCCAACAGATAACACCTGAACGATATGGTACTGGATTACACGCATCAAAAATCCCAGTACAAAACGGACATATTAGAAGCAAAAAAAAAACTACCTACAAGATATCATCGACCACCCCAATGCAGACCTGTGGATAACTTACCACAGGTTAGTAAGATCCCTCCAAAAATTCTACCAGCCCCTACTTCAATCCAAAACGCCATATTGCTACTCCTAAACAGTTATTTCCTTCACTCCATTAGATGTTCCGACCTACTCCTAACAAAAAATAATCGACGTTAGAGTAACTCCACCTAACATACCCTACGACAACTCCCTTCATGTAAACCCTCGAGCTTCAATAGTTTTCAAATTAAAACCCCGGAAATCTCCTGGTCCAGATCAAATCTTCAACGTAATCATACAAAAAATCTGACCAATAGTTCGGCAACCCATTCACGACCTCTTTTGCACTTGTTTAACAGAAGGTTCTTTTCCTAACATCCTAAAACGAACTGATATAACCTTAATTCTGAAACTCTAAAAACATCCCGAAGACTCCACTTCCTACAAACCAATTGCCCTACTTGCTACCATAGGCAAACTCCTGAAAAGTAGTCGTACAGAAAATCCAATCACACATTGAAACAAATTTCTTGATATCCATCAACCAACATGCTTGCGACCTAATCGCAGCGTAGAACAAAGAATCCCTCTAATCATCATCAAAGTCCAAGCACCCCTTCATATTTATGAAGCGCTGGCATTTTTTGCTTGATTTCTACGCTGCCTTTAACCTCTTGCGGTGGCCCAACAATTTAAGTTTGAAAATCCTACATTTTACGTCTAATATCTTGTCTATTATAAAATCATATTTATTTAATTGAACAGCCACTCTAAGTTCCACTTACCACTCACACCACATTCTTATCCCAAGGTGGTCCCAAAGGTTCTGTCATGTCACCAACCCTTTGGAATATAGCCATAGATCTCCTTCTTGAGTTTATCATCTCTTGCTTACGCCGATGACGTCACATTAATTATTCATGGCTGTCGTGAACTACAATCCACCGCCAATACCTTAATTAAACGAGTAGAATACTAGTCTCTCCTTAATAAACGTCCCATCTCTTCTTTCAAAACAAAACTGTTACTTCTAAAAGGTTTCCTACACCGTTGTCGCAGTCAATAAATTCATATCCTAGGTACTCCCTCACCTTCCTCAACTCCGTCTCTTACCTGGGTATCCATAAAGAAAGATTAGAAATGCACACTCATCTTAAGAAAATCCGTTTATAGACCAAACTGATCCTTTTCAACTTCCAACACTACTTACCCAAATCAATTCAACTAACCAAACCAACAAGAAAACATCCTCAATAACATCATAACCTTCATCATCCGTTATGCAGTAGATTTCCGGTACTCTCTTGCAACCCCCCACTCTAGAAATATACTCAATCCAATAATCCGGACATATCTCGTATATGTCTCCTGCGCATTTCGTACCACTTACACTGCTGCTCTGTACACACTTAAATATCTCACCACTAGAACTTCAACTTAACTCCACCTTACACATCCGTACCCTAAACTTACATCGACCCATCTAACTACATAATGGAACCCTCACTATTGCCACATACCACACGAGCGCTACCACCAAAATAAAATCTCGCATCCACAACTCTCTAGTTGACGAATGGCAAGCATCCTGGTCCCACTCCGACACCGGTAGATATACCTATTACATCTTCCCTGATATTACTAACATCCCCGCTCACATACGACATTCCACAAGAACAGATATCCAATTCCTTGCGGGCCACGGTAAATTCCGATATAAACTACAGTCCTTCAATCAGATACCCCCCCATTCTGCCCGTGTAACCTTTAAAACACACCTGAAACCCCTTATGACTGCCTTAACCTAACCCTCCCCCCAAAACAATTTCAAAGCCACAATAGACCTAGATCTCTTCTCTCCACTTCCTGATTTAACTTACGTTGTTACAAACTTCCTCTACCATTACATCAATTGCTTTAGCAAATCCTAGAAAACAAACAACCTATTCTACTTCCTGTCCCCTAACCTGCGGTTTACGAAGGCGAAGAACTACATCGAAGCAAGAAACAAACCACCCACCTGCAACTTCGGCAGTAGACATACAACGACACCAAGACGAAGCAAGTCGAGTTCTTAGCCTGAAGGATCTATTTCATTATTCCTTTTTCTTATTTAATTTATCTTATACTCTAAAGACTAGGATGGGCCAAAGACCAAAGTATAGTCTCAAAATAAAATGATTCACACGTACACACACACCCTACTTCTAATAGGGGGTCGAACAGGAATTTTAGGATTAGTCAAACCGAATTCACGAGGCCACTAAAATATTTGAGGAAGTAATGGAGAAATACTAACCCTAAACCCTCTTGTGTTACGTTATATCGAGTTGTTCCTTACTAAAAGCGCCGCAAAGTGTATTAATTCAATTTTATCTCACTGCCGTAAGTCGATAAACTTGGAGAGTATAAATTACGTACTAGTTCTATGCAAGCCACAATAAAGTCGTCTCTCGGATACATATTTTTATCTAAATGCAATTTTCGCTTTAAACAGTTGCTCCGTTACATAAAAAAAGAATAAAACGCAAAATCTGATTTTCCAGACGCTTGAGCAATTTTATTCGCATCTATATTTAGAATTGTTCTCCATCGACCCAGTTCACTTTGTCAGAACAGCTTTTAGTTACTCGACACCACTTTGTTCTTCCCTTTCAACTTTCTAATCGTTAGATATTTTTCTCTCTCGTAGAAAATGTATCATTAAAAGTAGCAATCCAGATAGTTTGACGTTCTCGTTGAAACACTGCATTTCCTGCATTTTTTAAATTAAATACAAGTTGGATAATAGAACGGGGTGTGCATCCACACTAGAGAGAGATCTTATGTATGGAGACTCGTTCTGCAAGTTTGCAAATATGAATTGGACAATGATTAGAATACCTCAAGGGATATAATACAGTAGCTTTCTGCTATCTCAATATCAAGCGGTATAATACCTTTTAATTTCCGTTCCAGTTAAATTGTACTCCGTTTATGCAAAATATCTTTGCCCTTAATAAGGGACAGATGGAGATAAAAATTAATTTTCTGTTATATTAGACAACTAAATTAGATTCATTATTTTAAATTAAGATCTATTGAAGGATGGGGAGGTAAGGTGATTATAAACCTAGAAAATTTACAACATTCGATTCGCGTAAGTATATGTAAAAAATTACTTTATTAATGTCCAATTACGGATAATCAGGAATCCCATCGAACCAATGACCACCGCCCACATTAAACAAGTATAATCATCATCTGCGGCGTGTTAAAATCTAAGTTCAAACAGGAAAGCAGCAAGATAAATTGTATCAGGTATCGCCCTGGTCGGCTAGAATTTTTTAACCCAGCGAGATAGGTTTCGGGCCTCTTGGAGCTTCTTTTTAAAAAGGATTTCTTCCAAAAACACTTCTATCAAATTTATTTAAACAGTAATTACAATGGTTTGAAAAATTGTACATTATATTTATTAACGTCTTAGTTACAAAAATAATCAAAGTTAAATGTTACTAATTAATAATTAAAATTACGGTGAGTAGCTTGAACAACCAATAATGTTAAAGTTGTAAAGCTCGAGACTAATTGGCTATCATAAGCTCCTCATGGTATTTATGCTATCCCTGCTTTTACATCATTTGCGGGAAATGCAGATCTCATGTCTGTTATTTCTTGATACAATACAATGTATTACTTTTTAAATCTTAATTCTAACAATTGGTTTCTTATAGTCTATTGTGACCTACACCTGCAGTATCATGTTACGTCTGGAACACAAAGTAGTTGCTTCCTTTCTCCCGTCTGATTTATGAAGTTCCATTAACCTTTATAATGTGTCCTTCAATTATACAATGTACCGTATCGTGTTTGAGAGTTCTCCTGAAATGCTTTCTAAACAGACACTGTCTTATTGTGATGCAATACTTTTCTCTATTGTCTAACTTGGTTAACAATACACAATCATGTTTAGTGTACAAGATATCGGACATCTATTGTGGAGATATAACCTCAAACTGTTTTAGGCGTTGTTTCCAACGATAAATTTTGTTTGCAATTGAGAGGGTGGAAGAAGGAGGCTGGCAGTTACTGAAATCAGTTTGAACAAAGGGAGCTGGATCGGTGCAGAAAAGTTGTTTGAGGGTGAAAAATTAGAATTTGCTCAGACTTTTCCAAGTTTTATAAAAGGATTAACACTTTAAATAGCAGTAGCTCTTGAATAAAACCTTCTGAACGAGTTCTCCTTGAGATGTAGCGGGGCCAAGCACTCAGATGCCGTTTCCTAATATTTTACTTGGGGTATTTAAGGAGCGTAAATGCTTTTATTTCCTAATATACTTATAGTAAGCACTTTTCGTAGTTAAAGCGCAAGACAAGCATATTTCGGAAACTTCAACACAAGGAATGCGGTTGTTATGAAAACGTTTCTACGTCAAGCACAAATCGTTGTTTATATGTATTTCCTTGTCAAAGATGTAGAATCTATTCTACTCGTACTCGTAGTCTTCAAGGTCATTCATTCGAGGATCACGTGGCGTCGTCGTAGCTAACCTTTAGCTATCACTTTCTAATGACTACATTTGAACCTACATTACTTTCGCCATATTTTCATTTTGAACGGTGGAAGAGCTGTTACTATACATGCATTTTTCCATTAGAAAACGCAAGGTACAGACAGACCATTTTTGTGAGTACCAAAGTCATTCTCCCCCACGCGAATCCTAGAATTACATGACCGGATGTCGTCGTCCGAAATGTTATCCAACATGGCGTCCGATATGTTGACTGCTTAGGGCGCCGTGTCGGGCGACAGAGATGGGCCCTGTTAATACTTGAATGTAGGAGTCAAGTGGGGTGAATGACATTTTAAACTCACAAAATGGTTTTTAGACTTTAGATTTTCTAATGGAAAAATACATTTAAATCAGTGGTGAAGATGAGAAGATGGTGGGAATGGTGTAGGTTTGACACTTGACATTAAAGATTGCAAGTATGATGGCACATGATGATCAAATGCATGGCCTTCAAGGGTTCAAAAGTGGAGACTATGAATCGTTTGATTTCCTATAGGAAAATACATGTAGCAAACCGCTTTTGTGCGTTAGAACGAAGGTAGTCTAATCTGCTAGAGGAATCTGTTTCTTCAATTTTCTCAATTTTTGTATATTTTGTATTGAATCCAAAGACTGTATTGGTTAAAATCTAGTACCGTTATTCTCATTGGCTCAGTCTAAAAGTGTTAAAAATTAGTCTTACGGCTGACAAAGATTTAATAACCCTATCAAACAGCTATAAATTTGTATTTTCGCATTTTCTATTTTTTGTAACTTTGTATTTTCATATTTTGATTTGTTTTAGAAATATCCGTATCTAGCAATTTTTATTTTGATGCTTTTGTATATTTCTATTTTTAATTCTTGTTTTCATATTTCTCTGATATGTTTGTATTGTCGTGTTTCATATGTTTGTATTTACGTATCTTTGTATTTTCAATTTTGATATTTTGTGATAGGCATTTTCTTTTTATCTTTAGTATTTTCGCATTTTCGGTATTTTCAGATCGATATTTCGTTTTCGAATTTTTGAATTTAGTATTTAGTATTTTCATTCGCATGTTTTGATATTCGAGTACATCTAGATTTTTAAATTTTCGCATTTTACGTATTTTCGTATTATTGAATTTTGTAATTATGAAATTTCTTACCTGCTGATATTTTGTATTTCTGTTGTTTTGAATTAGTATTTTGTATTTTGTACATTTCATATTTTTAATTTTTCGAATTTTGCTATGTTTTGTAAGTTGGTAATTTTATATTTTGTACATTTTTGGAAATTTTCGTATCTTGTGCTTTTGTATTTTAGTGTCTTCATGTATTTGTACTTTTTAATTTTAGTTTTCGTATTTTTCTATTGTACTTATGGTGTATTTCGAATTAAAATTATTGTATTTTGGTATTTTCATGTTTTGTATTTATGGTAATTTTAGTGTTTTCGAATTATAGAAAATTGGTATTTTTCGTATTTCTGAATATTTGACTTTTGTGTTTTGGTATTTCCATATTTTTGTACCAAGCTTGTACCGAGGTTCCACTTCAGATACCCTCTCCTACTTGTAACTTCAAAACTTTTTTCAACAACTAATCCCTGAAGAATCTAATCGATCCGAGATATCCATAGCAACACGTCGTTCTAAATCTGAAAAAGCCGATGACCTCATTCTGAATTTTGTTTCACCTCCACCATTTTAACAGCGATTTTCGACATATATATTGGATAAATCCGCATCAGAGATCTAGTATCTATAACCAGATGCTATAATTGTCAACGTTATGGACATTCTGTGAAAGTATGCAGATTTGCCACCACTTACGGCCACTGTGCCAAGGAGCACATCACAAGATTATGTCCTAACCTTCAATCCCTTCGAACTACCAGTGCAAACTGTCTACGCCTCAGCCATCCCATAACCACTCCGTAACTAGTCGCGACTGTCTCGTCTATACCTAGAAAAATCGAGATTAAGAGCAGGCTATGGATATTATTCCCACCACGTAAAATGTTCCTATACCTAAAAAGTGAATCGAATCCTCCCTTTCCTCGAGTCTACGAGTAATTTAAGCTAATATCCAGCAATCCAGCTCAGCATCCTTTGAACTTTCACGTTCTTTCAGATTAAAACATCTCTTTAGCTCTCCTACAAGAGAGAATCCCCATTCTCCCCTCTTCCCGTCGCAGATCCTTACCTTATCCTCACCCATCTGATCCTAATTTAAAAGCAGCCATTGTAATTAACAACCCTCAAACGGACGCTTCCGTTCAGCTGTCCTTATCCTCATCGCAAATTCGTACTATCAATCTTCATTTAAGCCTACTTTCAATACAACAAGGACATACAGAACTACTTACAATGACTTGACGATGTACTGCAAATCATAGGGCATACACCCCGTCATTTGCGCAGATGTCAATGCTAAGTGGACTATATGATATAACGAGGATACTGACGAATAGCGCACGCACTTAGAGAACATTATCCACCAGAGCCACCGACACATACTAAACATCCCGACCCATATTCCAACCTGAGAATCCGCTTTGTACCACTTCAATATGATGTCACCCTCGTTAACGCTTCAGCTAGAAACCATGTAACTCCTGGAATTTCATTAGACTCATCCCATCCTGCAATCACTACCCTATTACCTGTAAAATCCTATCAAAGTTATCATCCAGACGAATCTATAAAACTCCAACTTATAATACCACAAAAGTAAACTGGCCACTTCTCTTTAAATCCCTGCAAAGCCATGTATCCAAACTACAACCACCTCAAACAAACAATCCAGATCCTAACCCCCTAACAAACTTTATCATTTAATCCATTCATAAAGCCGCATTCAGTATAATCCCGACAAGACAATACGTTACACAGACAACGCCCTGCTGAAATTCGTCGCTAACAGAAAGCAGAAAGCGACTAAACAACTTTTGTCACAAAATACAACGTACTAGAAGACACCCAAAAGCCAACAGACAACACATGAACGATATGGTACTGGATTACACGCATCAAAGATCCCAGCACACAATGGACATATTAGAAGCCACCAAAAACCACTTACAGGATATCATCCATCGACCACACCAATACAGATCTGTGGACAACTTACCACAGGTTAGTAAGATCCCTCAAAAAATTCGAACAACACCTTACTTTACTAGAGAATCCTACTATTCAAATCACCATATTTCCACTCCTAAACACAGTTATCTCCTTCACTCCTTTAGATGTTCTGACCTACTCCTAACAAACAAATAATCGACGTTAGTGTAACTCCACCTAACATACCCCACGACAACTCCCTTCATGTAAACCTCCGAGATTCAATAGTTTCCAAATTAAATCCCCGCAAGCCTCCTGGTCCAGATTAAATCTTCGAACACAATCATACAAAAACCTGACCAATAGTTTGGCAACCCATTCACGACCTATTTCGCACTTGTTTAACAGAAGGTTCCTTTCCTAACATCCTAAAACGAACTGATATAACCTTAATTCTAAAACCCTCTAAACCTCCCGAAGACTCCACTTCCTACAGACCAATTGCCCTACTTCCTACCATAGGCAAAGTCCTAAGAAAGTAGTCGTACAGAAAATCGAATCACATATTGGAACAGATACCTTGATATCCACTAACCAAAGGCTTCCGACCTAATCACAAGCATAGAACAAATAATCCATCTAATCATCACCGAAGTCCAAGCATACCTTCATATTTATGAAGCCTTATCAATTTTCTTGATTTCTGACTGCCTTTGATCTCTTGTGGTGGCCCAATATTCTAAATCAGATGAAAATCCTACATTTTTCGTCTAATATCTTCTCCATAAAATTATATTTATTCAACTGAACAACTACCCTAAGTTCCACTCTACCAGTTCACACTTACCATTCTTATCACCACATTCTTGTCCCAAGGTTGCATGTCACCAACCCTATGGAATATAACCATAGATCTCCTGTCTTAGCTAACCCTTCTTGAATATACGCCGATAGATCGTCACATTAATTATTCATGGTAACTTCTGTCGTTAATTAGAATTCACCACCAATTAAACAAGTAGAATTATACTGGTCTCTTTTTGATAAGCAACCCATCTCTTCTTTCAAAACAAAAATGTTACTTCTGAAAGACTTCCTACACCTTTATCGCAGTCAAGAAATTCGTATCTTAGGTACACGCTAACCTTCCCCAACTTTGTCTCTTACTTGGGAACCCATATAGAAACAATATTAGAAACGCACACTCCAAACTATCCTTTTCAACATCCAACACTACCTACCCAAATCAATGTCAACTAAGTCCAACCCACAAGAAAACATCCTCAACATCCTAGGTATACTCTCATCTTCCCCAACTCCGTCTTCTTACCTGGAAATCCATATAGAAACAAGATTAGAAATGCACACTCATCTTAAGAAAATCCGTTTATAGACCAAACTGATCCTTTTCAACATCCAACACTACCTACCCAAATCAATTCAACTAACCAACCCACAAGAAAACATCCTCAACAACATCGTAACCTCCATCATCCGTTAAGCAGTAGATTTCGGGTACTCTCTTACAATCCCCCACTCTAGAAATATACTCAATCCAATAATCCGATCATATCTTGTATATGTCTCCCGCGAATTTCGTACCACCTCCACTGCTGCTCTCTACACACTTAAATATCTCACCAGAACTCCAACTTAACTCTACGTTACAGATCTGTAAACTAAAATTACATCGACCCATCCAACTACATAATGGAACTTTTGCCACATACCACACGAGCGCTACCACCAAAGTAAAATCTCGCATCCACAACTACCTAGTTCACGAATGGCATGCATCCTGGTCCCAGTCCGATACCAGTAGATATACCGATTATATCTTCTCTGATATTACTAATATCTCCGCTCACATACGACATTCCACAAAAACAGCTATCCAATTCCTTACGGGCCACGGTAAATTCCGATATAAACTACAGTCCTTCAATTAGTTACCCCCACCCCCCACCCCCATTCTGCACGTGTAACCCTCAAAACACGCCCGAAACACCTTATGACTGCCTTAACCTAACCCCCTCCGAAAGAATTTCAAAACCTCAATAGACCTAGATCCCTTCCCTCCACTTCCTGATCTAACTTACCTTCTTACAAACCTCCCCTACCATTGAATGAATTCCTTTATCAAATCCTAGAAAGCAAACCACCTATTCCACTTCCTGTCCCCTAATCTGCGGTTTACAAAGGCGAAAAACTACATCGAAGCAAGAAACAAACCACCCACCTGCAACTTCGGCAGAAGACATACAACGACACCAAGACGAAGCAAGTCGAGTTATTAGCCTGAAGGATCTATTTCTTTATTCCTTTTTCTTATTTAATTTATCTTAGACTCTAAAGGCTAGGATGGGTCAAAGGCCAAAGTACAGTCTCAAAATAAAATGATTCACACGTACATACACACCCTACTTCTATAGGGGGGTCCAACAGGGATTTTAGGATTAGTCAAACCGAATTCACGAAGTCACTACATTATTTGGGGAAGTAATGGAAAAATACTAACCCTAAACCCTCTTGTGTTACGTTATATCGAGTTGTTCCTTACTAGAAGCGCCGCAAAGTGTATTAATTCAATTTTATCTCACTGCCGTAAGTCGATAAACTTGGAGAGTATAAATTACGTACTAGTTCTATGCAAGCCACAATAAAGTCGTCTTTCGGATACATATTTTTATCTAAATGCAATTTTCGCTTTAAACAGTTGCTCCGTTACATAAGAAAAAAGAATGAAACGCAAAATCTGATTTTCCAGACGCTTGAGCAATTTTATTCGCATCTATATTTAGAATTGTTCTCCATCGACCCAGTTCACTTTGTCAGAACAGCTTTTAGTTACTCGACACCACTTTGTTCTTTCCTTTCAACTTTCTAATCGTTAGATATTTTTTTTCTCTCTCGTTGAAAATGTATCATTAAAAGTAGCAATCCACATAGTTTGACGTTCTCGTTGAAACACTTCATTTCCTGCATTTTGTAAATTAAATGCAAGTTGGATAATAGAACGGGGTGTGCATCCACAATAGAGAGAGACCTTATGTATGGAGACTCGTTTTGCAAGTTCGCAAATATGAATTGGACAATGATTAGAATACCTCAAGGGATATAATACAGTAGCTTTCTGCTATCTCAATATCAAGCGGTATAATACCTTTTAATTTCCGTTCCAGTTAAATTGTACTCCGATTATGCAAAATATCTTTGCCCTTAAGGGACAGATGGAGATAAAAATTAATTTTCTGTTATATTAGACAACTAAATTAGATTCATTATTTTAAATTAAGATCTATTAAAGGATGGGGAGGTAGGGTGATTATAAACCTATAAAATTTACAACATTCGATTCGCGTAAGTATATGTAAATAATTACTTTATTAATGTCCAGTTACGGATAATCAGGAATCCCATCGAACTAATGACCACCGCCCACAGTAAACAAGTATGATCATCATTTGCGGCGTGTTTAAAATCTATGTTCAAACAGGAAAGCAGCAAGATAAATTGTATCAAGTATCGCCCTGGTCGGCTACAATTTTTTAACCCAGCGAGATAGGTTTTGCGCCTTTTGCAGCTTCTTTTTAAAAAGGATTTCTTCCAAAAAACATTTCTATGAAATTTATTTAAACAGTAATTACAATGGTTTGACAAATTGTACGTAATATTCATTAACGTCTTAGTTTCAAAAATAATCAAAGTTGAATGTTACTAATTGATAATTAAAATTACGGTGATAGCTTAAACAACCAACAATGTTAAAGTTGTGAAGCTCGAGTCTGACTGGCCATCATGGGGTCCTCAGGGGATTTATGCAATCCCTGCTCTTACAGCACTTGTGGGAAACGCAGATCTCATGCCTGCTATTTCTTGATACAATACAGTGTATTACTTTTTAATAATCTTAATTCTAACAATTGGTTTCTTATAGTCTATTGTGACCTGCACCTGCAGTATCGTGTTACGTCTGGAATACAAAGTAGTTGCTTCCTTTCTCACGTTTGATTTATGAAGTTCCGTTAACCTTTTATAATGAGTCCTTCAATTATACAATGTAACGATCTATTTCTTAAGACTTAATAGTTTTATTTAAATATACATATATATATATATATATATATATATATATATATATATATAAATTTGGGGAATATTTAACTAGCGCCAGCAGAAATTTAAAGGTTAGCAATGAATCTGCTACGTACATCGACGTAGCTGGACGGACAATACAAGGGTGACCGGGCGCAATCGGCTAGTAGACGGGGTTCTATAATTACCAACAATAAAGAAGAGGCCTGAATTAAAAATACACACATTCATTTATAGCTCACAACAAACCATACAGAAACCTCTAATTGAAAAACATGTTACAAAAGAACAATTGTACCAAAAAATTTGAACACAAACATAATTAATACTTATAACTATTATACATGACATTTTAAAGAAACATAAGAGAGCTGTATAATCAAATACAAAAAAAAAACAATAACCCCAACATAATTATATCAGGAAAACAAAAAAAATCATCACTTAAAATGGCGAGCTGCAGCTTTTGCGTCACTACAAATCTTAAATAACCAAAAAAAAACAATTTAACACTAAAAACAACATCATGGTAAGCATTAAGTTACATACAGCCCATTGGCACTACGATGAGAGAATGAAAGAAGAAAGAACCAAGCAGATATGTGTGTGTTTATGAAGTCTGTGTATGTGTGTATGAAGTGTGTGTGTGTGTGTGTGTGTGCGTGCGTGCGTGCGTGCGTGCGTGCGTGCGTGCGTGCGTGCGTGCGTGCGTGCGTGCGTGCGTGTGTGTGTGTGTGTGTGTGCGCGTGTGTGGTGTGACGCTACAAAACAACACAACACGCGGACGTACTCGATATAGTTCAATACTAATCACAAAAGAGGAACGGGCAAATAATACCTTTCCGGGTAGTCGGAGTCAACAGCTTCCATATGCCCTGGACCAACCCAGTACTGAGGCCGGGGTGGGTAGACCATAAACAACCAGCCAAATGAGCGCCACCTAAATCTATAACAGCTGTACTCCGACGGGACTGAAATAGGAGATCCTCACGCTTACCTGTAACACCCAAATCAGCAAAAATTCTCCTCACACCTCACACTCGAGTAATACAAAACTATCTTTTACATACAGTATTGACACTTTACTACAAACATATAATATATTTATAACAACAGTAAACATATAAAAAGGCTCCAATTACCCACCCACTTGTTATGGTGTAATTTCCCATAAACAACCAGCAAATAACCTGGACTGCTACTTTTACTATTATATTTAACGCAATTTAGCCAACCTATTGAAACAAATCTGCGCCAAGATGGCAGAACAGAATGACTATTAAATAATGTTAAGGGTGGTATACCAGGATCCTCGTAGATTGACGCTTGAACGCTGAGGGCATTGGTATAAACTATAATTATACCTATAATGATCGGTGCATTGGCTAAACTTCACACACGTGTTAAAATTGTGAATATTGTAAATTACAAATTAGTAAATCTGAACCCACCCTATAATAAATGTGTAGACAAAACAGTCTTCAGTAAAGTGTTATTAAATAAAAAAAAAAAAAAAAAAATCTTCAACAAGCAATATCAACCAGACGGTTGCAGTAGAAAAATTAAATGTGGAACAACAAGCTTGGATGAAGTAGCCTCTCTCATGGGGAGAAAATACAAAACTTACTGAAATAATCCTTTACACTCAACACATACTTGTATCCGGAAGTGGATCTTGGAAACGGTCCAACAATGTCAACAAAAATAAGTTCCCAAGGTCTTGAGATATCTGGGCGGCCCAAAAGGTATCCAGCAGGTGGTTTCTGTTCAACCTTGCAAGCAATGCAAGTATGACAGTTACGCACATATTTTGCAACATCACTTTTGGCTTTCGGCCAAAAGTACCTAGAACTAATTCGATGGTAGGTTTTAAAAACACCTAAGTGGCCTGATGTAGGCTCATCATGATTATTACGCACAATCTCCAATCTATGGGACTTGGGGACTACGATCTTCCACTCAGAAGCAGCCGATTCTAAATCAGGGTATGGGGACTTACACTTTTGAATAAATTTGACCCATCAAATCGCCATAAGGGAAATCTAAGGATCTTTCGAAATCTGATCACACATTTTGTGAAACCAACGATCTTTATATTTTTAAAATGTGGTTCCGGGTTACTAGGGGTCCGATCTGGTTAATAACAGGCACAAAACGAGATAAAGCGTCGGGGACAACGTTGTCTTTGCCACGACGGTGGACAATATCAAAACTGAATTGTTGTAAACGGACACTCCAACGCGCTAAACGACAAAACAGTCTTCAGTAAAGTGTTATTAAATAAAAAAATCTTCAACAAGCAATATCAACCAGACGGTTGCAGTAGAAAAATTAAATGTGGAACGACTCACCCACAGCTGCACTAGTCGTTGTAAGCTGATCTTAGCATAAGCCAACTAAGGGTTGCGACGGCAAAATAACGACTGGAGCTATTATTGGGGCTAAACTGAAAGCCGCAGATCGAGACTGAAAACTGCAAACTGGGATTTGAAGACTTAGAACTTGGAACTTGGCACTTGGAACTTGGAACCCTAAAATTTATAACCTATAACTTCCATTAATATATTCACGACTTCTTACCGGTCAATTCCGGGTCCAGTACAAAACAACAAACGAAAAATGTACAAGTGGTCACCAAATATAACGGTCGAGGATTCACTTTAGATCTACAATAGCATAAAGTTATCTATTTGAAAAATTCTTCGATACTTACGAATCGCCGAGATCCCAATAAGGAAATAAGAAAATTATTTCAAATCACAACGAATAATTTCCTTCAATTAATCCGCCAAAACCCTTTCAATAAAGGAGGAAATACAACGTTCCAACGGCGTAATTAAAATTGCTCGATTCGAATCAAGAGTGTAATCAAGAATATTGTGTTGAGACCATCAAAGCTAGTCCGGGAACCGGTACCTGATAACACGGCGTGCTATCACTATTCGAATTCATACAATCTAATTTGGAAAAAATATACTTTTGAAGTACACTGCTAAATGCAAATGTCGTTATGAAAATTACGACCGTAACAGTGGGTGGGTGGGTGGATGTGTGTAGGAAGTGTGTGTGTATGTGTTGGATAGTTTTAGTTGCCTCTTACGACAGACAGGTTGTAGCATGGGGCTATTCTATTTCCGAACCCACACATATGGGGTACAAGGAGAGAATGAAAGAAGAAAGAACTAAGCAGATATGTGTGTGTTTATGAAGTCTGTGTATGTGTGTATGAAGTGTGTGTGTGTGTGTGTGTTGGACCGCTTTAGTCGCTTCTTACAACAGACAGGTCGTACCGTGAAGCTATCCTAATCCCGGACCCACACGGTGTTGGGGTACAAGAAGGGAATGAAAGAAAAATAACCAAGCAGAAATGTGTTTGTTTATGAAGTACGTGTGTATGAAGTGTGTGTGTGTGTGTGTGTGTGTGTGTGTGTGTGTGTATGTGTTGGACCACTTTAGTCGCCTCTTACGACAGGCAGGTCGTACCGTATGGGTTATTCTAATCGCGGACCCACATGGGGTTAGGGTACAAGAAGAAAACGTAGAGTTAGCAGCCGACGAAATTTGACTCCTAGAGCTGATAACAGTATTTAAAGTATGATTCGAAGATCTATTAGTAGTAGGATGACAGTTAGTACAGTTGTGGCGAGTAGCTCCCTTATCTCCGTAACCATAGCAATGGAGTACTTTAGGACGAGTACAACGTGTCGAAACATAACCAGGCTTGTCGCAATTAAAACATATGATCTGACGAGTAGAAGCAGAACTAGGAATAACAACAGTGGGACGTACAGAAAAAGTATCTGCTCTACCCATAGGAGAAACCTCAACAACTCGGTCATGTAAATGTATTTTTTTAACTGTAGCAGACTTATAAGCAAGATCCGGTTCAGCAATAACAGTATGATGGTCTTGAGTAGGTGATACAACATTATCAGCCAGAATCTTTCCCTTTTCTAACTTTAGACATTCATCATTTAACTTTTGTAAGGAGCGGACGGTAAGTAAATGGACTCGATAGAATCGAGTGAGGTTACGAAGCACAATGGACAATGTATCATCCTACTTGAAAGATTCATACCACTGAAACAAGGCCGCGTCATACAAGTGAAATAGTCAGTAATGCTTTCTGAGGGCTCCTGCTGTCTACTGCAGATACCTTCAATCAGTCTTATTCCCATATCAGTCATTTTGAATACGAACGAAGAAAAGAAATTGGGAGTAAGTAACTAAATAAAGGCTAGCCGTAACTCGATAAAAGCTTCAAAAAAAAATTGTGAATACAGGACAATTTAAAGCATATCCGACAGATAAACTTCAGGAACACCAATAGGAACGAAGCAACAAAATAGAAACCAAGAATCGGAATAGGGTGCCAGCATTTTCAACGAACTAAAACTATCGGCGAAAACACAATTCCGATAATCTGAAATGAGCCAACCAATGATATTTAGAAAAAATAAATAACCGTTCCCACGTAAAGGAATAAAAATAAGTAGCATCAGGCCGAGAAATGCGGGTTATGTCGGCAATTAGGCAGTAACAACATAAAATCGAAGCAAAAGTTAACCAAAACAAAATCGGAGCCCCACGTCAGGGCGTTAAAATTTATGCTAAGTACATCGACGTAGCTGGACGGACAGTACAAGAATGACGGGGCTCAATCGGCGAGTAGGCGGGGTTTTATAATTGCCAAAAATAAAGGAGAGGCCTGAAATAAAAATACACACACTCATTTATAACTCACAACAGAACATAAAAAACCTCTAATTAAAAAACATGTTACTAAAGAACAGTAGTACCAAAAAAATTGAACACAAACATAATCAATACTTATAACTATTATACATGACATTTTAAAGAGACATAACGCGCTGTATAACCAAACACAAAAAAATTAATAACCCCAACATAATTATGTCAGGAAAACCAAAAAAAAATCATCATTTAAAATGGTGCGCTGCAGTTTTTAGGTCATTATAAATCTTAAATAACCAAAACCAAACCAAACCAAAACAACACTAAAACAACATAAAGATGCATACAGCTCATTGACATTACGATGTCTTAACTAACAAGACTTTGTAACCCCCAAAAAAAAAAGAAAACCAACAGTTCAAAGTTACCCTCGTGAGTCTACAAGTAAATATGTACAATGGTGACAATAAATACCATCTTAATAATAAATATTATCTCGCCTAAAGATAAAGATAATCATGTTTAAGCTACAAAGTTCAGGCTCCAATAGAACCTGATAAACATATTGTTTCGACCATTTCACGTGATCAGTACAAAAATCGTGGATAAACACTCACTCACGTGTACAAGGTGTAGGTTTGGTCACACCCTCCTTAATGACAGGGCGGAACAAATGGACTCGGGATTACGCAGTGCGGGTGTCCTCCCATAGCAAAAGAAGCGGTCATTCAACGATCGTTATGTCCGCCGAACGAAGCACACAATGGTGCGTGCACGAAATTTTATCAAATCACAAAAAATAAAAAAGTAACGACGAATAATCGTAGTATACAGAAAGGATCGAGTAATGAACTCGTTTCTAGCAAAGACTGCATTCGATGCCGGAGTTATCAAATATACCAAAAGGTGATTAGAAACTCGAACCACACTTTATCAAATAGAGTATGATCCATTATTTCAACAAATCTCTAGATTGAATTAGTATACGAAGTAATTATATGCTATAAGAATATGGGCCAAACCAACAGACACCTAAAACAAGGTACCGACTATTGTCGGAGGCCTTCACGGCCATAGTGATTATAAATATTTATGGTTCCGGGTTGGAACCGTGTTATTTTATAAATTAACGTCGACGTTTCGCTCACTTTTATAGGGGGCTTTATCAGGACAATTTTTTTTCAATAAAAATAATATTAAAGATAAGAATGATAATATTAAGTAGACAAGTTACAGTGTAAAGAGTAGAGTTACTCCTGAACTAGCAGACTCACTAGCCCATTCAAAGCCAAAAGGTGTCTTGTGGCAAAGTGGTGAAAGTAGCGAAAGTGGTGGTTTATATAGGGCGAGAACTTGATGCATGAGTGATTATAAATAAAGATGTCATAGCGGGTCAGTGAACGTCACGGTTGTTGTTGGAGGATTGAAGTAGAATCTACCTAAACGAATAATAAAAGACAATAAAGGTACGTTTTAATTTTACCGTTTGAAAGTGAACATAACAAATCCCCCCAACAAAATTAAAAGGTCTGGGCAGTAAAACAAGAAAAAAGGGAATGGACAGTACAGTAATCGGTACAAAAAAAACAAACAAACAAACAAAATTGGCTTAAGTAAATTAAACAAAACATAAAAAATCACCTGATATCTTGCTCGAAGGTCGACATACAATAATAGAGAAAACCAAAAGAAAATTTGCTTAAGAAAACTAAAAAAATGAACAAAATCATTCACTCCAAAATCATTAAAAGAATTTTTATCCGACCCGAAGAACCAAGGTACCGGACAAAACCAAAAGTGAAAAGGACCACAGGAAAGCATAGGTAGGTAGTAGTAATGAACGAGCGCCAAGGTGGAACGGCTTCAACACTGCCAAAGTCGTCAAAGGACGGATGTTTCTTCCGAAAATAAACTACAGCTTCAACCTCAGAGGCGAAAAACCTGCAGAAAAACCAAAAGTAGAGAAAAGAAGCGAGGAAGAAAACTAACAGTAATCGCCAAAATAGGACAAAAGTGTAAGCCAAGAAACAACAAGAATGCTGGATAGAAAAAAAATTAAAGTACTTCATGCTGTGGTACCAAAGAATCGCAACAAACGAAAAACTGAAGAAAAGAATTGCTAACTAGGCCTAAAGTCGACTAAGTCGTGGTTTCCGAATAAAGGAAAAATAGTTTAGAAGCGCATACCACAGGAAGTGGATCGAGAAAAAAAATTTCCAAGTTAGCACGAAGACCGACAGAAAATAACACCAGCTACAGGAAAAAGAAAGAGAATGTGGAACGAGAAAAAAAAAGAAAAACCAAAAAGAATAACACCAAGCAACAAGTACAAGAACCACAAAAAACCCTAACAATCGCACAAAAGAAAACAAAAGCGAATCTCAGTGTAGTTATGTATGAGTATGTGTGTGCGTGTGCGCGTGTGTGTGTGTGGATGTATGAGTATATGAGTGTGTGTGTGTGTGAGTGTGTGTAAGAAGCGTGTGTGTGTATGTGTTGGGTCGCTTTAGTCGACTCTTACGACAGGCAGGTCGTACTCTTGCCGAATCCACATAGGGTTAGCGTACAAGAAGAGAACGAAAGAAAAGAGAACCAAGCAGAAATGTGTTTGTTTATGTAGTGTGTGTGTGTGTGTATGAAATGTGTGTGTATGTGTTGGACCGCTTTAGTCGCCTCTTACGACAGGCAGGTCGTACCGTGGGGCGATTATATTTCTGGACCCACACGGGGTTGGGGTACAAGAACAGAACTATAGAAAGGAGAACCAAACAGAAATGTTGGTGTGTATGAAGTGTGTGTGTATATGTTGAACCACTTTAGTCGCCTCTTACAACAGGTAGGTTGTACCGTGGGACTATTCCATTCCCGAACCCACACGGGGTTGGGGTACAAGAAGAGGACGAAAGAAAAGAGAACCAAGCAGAACTGTGTTTGTTTATGAAGTGTGTGTGTGTGTGTGTGTGTGTGTGTGTGAAGTGTGTGTGTATGTGTTGGACGCTTTAGTCGCCTCTTACGACAGGCAGGTCGTACCGTAGGGCTATTCTATTTCCGGACCCACACGGGGTTGGGTACAAGAAGAAAACGAAAGAAAAGAGAATCAAGCAGAAATGTGTTTCTTTATGAAGTGTGTGTGTATGAAATGTGTGTGTATGTTGGACCGCTTTAGATGCCTTTTACGACAGGCAGGTAGTACTGTGGGGCTATTATATTGCCGGCCCCACACGGGGCTGGGGTACAAGAAGTGAAGTATAGAAAGGAGAACCAAACAGAAACGTGTGTGTATGAAGTGTGTGTGTGTGTGTGTGTGTTTGTGTGAAGTGTGTGTGTATGTGTTGGACGCTTTAGTCGCCTCTTATGACAGGCAGGTCGTACCGTAGGGCTATTCTATTTCCGGACCCACACGGGGTTGGGTACAAGAAGAAAACGAAAGAAAAGAGAATCAAGCAGAAATGTGTTTCTTTATGAAGTGTGTGTGTATGAAATGTGTGTGTATGTTGGACCGCTTTAGATGCCTCTTACGACAGGCAGGTAGTACTGTGGGGCTATTATATTGCCGGCCCCACACGGGGCTGGGGTACAAGAAGTGAAGTATAGAAAGGAAAACCAAACAGAAACGTGTGTGTATGAAGTGTGTGTGTGTGTATGTGTTGGACCGCTTTAGTTGCCTCATACGACAGGTAGGTCGTACCGTGGGACTATTCTATTCTTGGACCCACACGGGATTGGGGTACAACAAAAGAACGAAAAAAAACGAACCGAGCAAAAATGTGTGTTTTTAAGAAGTGTGTGTGGGTTTGTATGAAGTGTGTGTGTGTGTTGTGTGTGTGTGTGTGTATGTGTTAGATCGCTTTAGTCGCCTCGTACGACAGACAAGTCGTACCGCGGGACTATTCTATTCCCGAACCCACACGGGGTTGGGGTACAAGAAGAGAACGTACAGTTAACAGCAGACGAAATTTGGTTCCTAGAGCTGAGAACAGAATTTGAAGTTTGATTCGAAGACCTATTAGTAGTAGGATGACAGTCGAGACAGTTGTGGCGAGTAACCCCCTTATGCTCGCTCCTTGAAAGATCCATACCCGCTTCGACCCCCGGAAGAACAACCCGTAAACGCTACGAGCTCTTTGCAGTGCCCGCCGACCTGTGACTACAATTCCTTGGCGTCTTCGCGACCTGCACACTCAACTATAACACAGCCCCTACGTGTCCAGCGTCAAAAACTTATCACGAGCGGGATCGACCATTTTCTTCAGGGTCGACATGACGTCCTCCTTCTCACCAGGCTTGACGTCGACCCTAACAGCGAACGTTGGAGTAGCACCTGAAGCTGCTACGGCGTACGAAACCTTGCACGGCATCACAACCTCCTGGCACCGGGAACCCTGCTGTCCTGAAACAGCAATAAACCCCACTGGATTTCCCCCGTCAATACTAGATCTCCTGGAATTTCCTACGCAAAGTCGCAACGCCCTAACCACGCCTATGAGCTGATTCATCACGTCGTGGATATCATCCACGGCGTGCCGAATCGCTTTTCTCGTCGACTACGATTGTGGCAGGGGGCACCTTCCCGCAGATGGCCGCGTGCGCCTTTCCACCCTGAACTTCAAAAACTTCAGCTGAACGAGGTCGCTAGCAGCAACGCTACCGTAGCTGATAGTCGACATCTTACGCTGGACACTTGAAGTTAAAAGCAATTCCGGCCCCACAACCACCACAGGAGACTCCGACTCTCCCGACACGACCGCCGCAGGCGCAAGCTCCTTCTCTAGCCCCTCAACCTTTTGCTGAGCTCCTAACATAACATCTTTCAAAAGCAGTTTTCCCCCCTGCAGCGCCCTCAGCCTCCGACCTAGCAAACTCCGACCGATCTCCCTTCTTCTTCCTCGGCTACGACTCCTCGTCTCGGTGGATACCCATGCTGACAAAGATAATGACAAAAGAATAGCCAAGGAAAAACGCGGTTCAAAAAACGAGCTGGCCGTTACGACGCGTTAAAGAAAGCAAAGATAGGATAAATCCCAAAGCGTCACAAATATCAGCGACGGCGAAACAGAAACGTTGGTCCAATAAAAATACTTTGGTTAAAGATGAACCATAAACAACTCTGAATTAATTTATTTAAATTTCAAACCGCCAAGTTATATTTCAAGTTTCATAAAAATAAAATAAACACTAAATGTCAAAATAACAACTAGGATAAAATAAAATCGCTAGCCCAATACCTCGATTATAAATGTATCGTAAATAAAACTGTGTTTATTTATTTATTTTAAAACACAAAATCAAATATTAAAATTAAACAACCCAATTACTTCAAAAATAAAATTTATAAAATACTCTTTTTCAAATTTAAATACACAAACAAATTAAAACATGCGTTATTGGGATGCGATACCCGTAACGCACTTATCACTTATTTACACGGTGCCGGGTGCGAACTTTAAGTGATACACCATTAATTACACCAAAAGATCGACTTTAGGAACCCCTAAGTGCGCTTGTACTTAAAATATGTAATATTTGGATTTAAATTATTTCATATTTTACGGTTTTTAAGTTATTTATTTAATTTAAAAGGCCCAGAATTTGGTTTTTACGTTGTTATTTTATTATACGCGCACTAAAATATTTTTACACACTTATTTGATGGTTTTACATGGTTTTTAACGATTTTCTACAGATTTATTAAAAACGCCTTTTAAATTATTTTTGAAATTATTTTGGGTATTTATTAATTAGATTTTTAGTTTGGTAGCCCGAAATTTAATTTAGTTTGTTTTTAACTCGGATTTTAGTTAGAATTTAAGTTAAAACGCCATTTATTTATTCCATTTAAATTTTGTTTTTTTTAATTTTATTTACTGCCCCTTGTCTTAAAAATTAATGCCACACAATGGTAAAATTAAACAAAATAAATAACAAAGATTTAAATATAAAAAACTCCTATATAAAAACTTACTTGTTGCTGCAGAAGGCGGAGCTCCGTGAAACACATCCGCACATTTCAACAGCTAACTAGAAAGTTCTGACCATAAGCACCCGGAAACCAGCGCGCTCACGCGTGTTTCAAGACGTTTTGTAAATTGTGCTTTGCTTGGGGTGTTTGTGTGTGTGTGTGTGTGTGTGTGCGTGCGTTTGGTTTTTCATGTGTGCGTGTGTGTATGTGTGTGTGTGTGTCTTTGTGGTGTACTAATGTTGTTGTTGGGTGTGCTCCTTTTTTAGTCCTAGACCATCGGTAGCCGGAAATATGAGATTGAAAAATTAGTACTACGGCACGTGCTGTGATCATAGGCAACTGAAAACGAAAGCGCTCATGCGCGGTTCAGAACGTTTTGTGATTTCTTTGGTTTGTGTGCTTTTTCAGTGTATATGTGTGTTTCTGTTATGGGTGTTTGTGTGTTGTGTTTGTGTGTGTGTGTTTTTATGTGTGGATGTGTATGCTTATGGTGTGCTATTGTTGCTTTGTGTGCTTACTTCTCAGTCCCTGACCAAAGACAGCCAGAAATCTGGAACTGAGAGTTAAATCACGGCCGCAAGTGCTCTGGCCATCGGCAGCCGGAAACGAGAGGGCTCACGCGCAGTCCAAAACGGATTGAATGTTGTGTTCTCTTTAGGCGTTTGTATGTTTTGCCAGTGTTTGTATGTTTTTTGTTTAGAATGTTTGTTAGTTGCTTTTGTGTATGTATATGTGTAGGTGTGTTTGTTAGAAGTGATCTCCTCCCGGCCCTCCGACAATCAACAGTCAGAAACCTGGAACTGAAAGTTGATTACGACCGCACATGCTCTGGCCATCGGAGCCGGAAACCAGAGTGCTTACGCGTGGTCCAAAATGTGTTGTGTGTTTTGTTTTGTTTGCTTGTGCGTGTAGTTTTTACGTGTGTACGTATGTTTTATTTTGGGTGTTTGTAAACTGTCGTTATGTGTTTATGTTTGTATTGTGTTGTTTGTTACTAGTGTTCGTGTGTGTTTGCGTTGGGCGTGCTCCCTTTTCAGTCACTAATCATCGGCAGCCGGAAATGATAAACGGTTATTGAGCACAAAATACGCATGCTCTGTCCATCGGCAGCCGGAAACCATAGGGCACACGCACACCGTTAATTGTGTATGGGATTGTGTGAAGGTGCATTGTGTGTAGATTTTTGCATCCGTGTTTGCCAAAAGATTAGGCGTGGAAGATCCTAATTCTTGTTAGTAATTAGAAACGTTGAAACTCTTCATATGTGAACTTGCGTTCCTGGACCTTTAAATTTTAGAATTGATACTTGGTTTATCAAAACTCCATCTTCTATTACTCCAATTAGAATAATAGTTTCACCCATAAAAGCCTCAGAAATACATCGTTCAATTTTTTATGTTTCCGTCTACTGTGAATAAATTTTTATACGTACAAGTTTTGCTTTGTAAATTCAAAACGTATTGTTTTTAATAAATATAACTGACGTGCCCTTGCACGAAAATTTAGGGTTCACTACAGTTTATTTTTTACCAACCAAGAGTGTCGTTGACAAGTATTTTTAAAAATATCTAATTTGTAACGCTCCACTAACTGCTGGTATATTATATGGAATGACCTTTCCTCATTATTTTCCGGCTTTATATAATAAAAATCTCAATACGTCATCATTCTCTAATGTTTCGATTATATTCTAGCACGCCTGACTCATCGCATGATGTAATAATTAATTGTAATTTTATGTGTTTTTCCTTTTAATTGCCTGTAAGTTTAAGACTTATTGCATCTATATAGATTTTACTACATCTCATCAATGAATGGAAGCACTTGGCATATACGGCATATACAGATTTTTATACTTACCTTCTCATATTAATTATATTTTTTTGTTTCTTAGGGATATAAGTAATGTTATTCTCTTCTATATAATGTTAGTAAGATGTACATCCTCAAGCTACAAAAAGGAAAATTATATATTTGTATACATTATGCTTCAATTGTTAATATTCTAAAGTATATTTCATAAAATCTTTTAATAAAGACACATTTAATTAACTTTATCAGATGGTTGCAAGTTCAACGCTTAACTTGGTTTGACTCGATTATGTTCCAAACGTACCTTGTTCGTTAAACGTTTGTTATACTCTGTTACACAATCAATTTGTTAAGATATTAAGCATGTGAGAACAAACAAAATGTACCTGTACATCATATCTATAATGCAGATAGACATATGTGATTAAAAAGGTAATGTTAGTTGAGCTTTAAGAGCTGAATGCAGCCTGGTCTGTACGTTACTTAGAAATTTGAGGTTTAAGAATGAAGCGTTATTTTGTGTACGTTTAGGAAATCCTACTTGCTTTTCTTTTTAATGAGTTCAAACGAACGTTTTTGAATAAAAAGCAAATTAAAATTAGATATTGAGATTATAATAACATACGTGTTGGAGCCTACAAGGAGGGAGTCTATCGATCGAATTACTCTATAATACGCACATATTGATACTGCATTTCAAAATATCTTCTATCTGCTTTTTCGTAGTATATAAAAAACGTGTGTTAGATAAAATTATAGCAAGTTTAAATAATGGCGCTCAACGTGTTGCTAGATGCTGCCGCTCTCACTCGTGCCCCCTTCACTTTTGTTTACTTTTCAGACCTATGCATTTTGATTGATTTTTATATACCCTATAGTAGCCGTAGAGACATGGTAAAGAGGAAATGCCTGAGACACTGTGACTGCGACGTATACTTCTTCTGGAACAGGAAACGGAAGCTGCAGGAAAGTAAATCTGTAGAAGAAGACGGCAGAAATCTTTAAAGAATGAAATATTATTCTTTATACGTTCAAGAAATCCTATTTACTTTTTTTAATAAGTTAGAAAGAACGTTTTGGATAAAAAACAAATTAAAATTAGATATTAAAATTTTAATAGCATACGTCTATCGATACATCTATCGATCGAATCACCCTAAAACACGTACATATTAATAAGGCATTACAAAATATCTTCTATCTTATTTTTCTTAGTATGTAAAACACATGTGTTACATAAAAATTATTGCAAGTTGAAGTAATGGCGCCCAACGTGTTGGTAGATGCTGTCGCTCTCACTCATGCCCCCTTCATTTTGGTTCATTTTCAGACCTATGCACTTTGATAGATTTTTATATAATTTATAGTAGCTGGAGAGACATGGTAAAGAAAAGTAATTGGAACACTGTGACTGCGACGTACGCTCCCCCTGATGCAAGGAACGGTAGCTGCAGAAAAATAAATCTATAGAAGAAGATGCCAGAAAGCTTTAAAGATTGAAATGTTATTTTGTACATGTTCAAGGAATCTTACTTCCTGCTTTTTTAAATTACTTAGAAGAATAGTTTTGGGATAAAAAGTAAATTAAAATTAGATGTTAAAATTTTAATAGCATACATGTTGAATCCTACAAGAAGGCTGTCCATAGATCTGAATCACCCTAAAACACGCACATTATAATAAGACATTTGAGTTTTCTTAGTATATAGCACACATGTTAGATAGAAATTATTGCAAGGTGTAATAATTACGCCCAACGTGTTGCTAGATGCTGTCGCTTTTACTTATGACCCCTTCATTTTTGATTACTTTTCAGACCTATATACTTTGATTGACTTTTATATACCTAGGAGCTGGAGAGACATGGTAAAGAGGAAGTACCTGGGGCACAGTGACTGTGACGTACCCCTCTTCTGGAACAGGAAACGGTAGCTTCAGAAAAGTAAATCTTTCGAAGACGTCAGAAATCTTTAAAAAATGATATGTTATTCTTTATACGTTCAAGAAATTCTATCTACTTCTCTTTTTAATGAGTTAGAAAAAACGTTTCTAAATAAAAAGGTGTTAAAACTTTAATAGCATACGTGTTGGATCCTACAAGGAGCGCGTCTATCAATTGAACCACCCTAAAACACGTACATATCAGTAAGTCATTTTAAAGTGCCTTCCATCTGATTTTTTCTTAGTATACAGAACACATGTGTTAGATAAAAATTGTTGCAAGTTGAAATAATGGCGCCCAACGTGGGACTAGATGCTGTCGCTCTCACTCATGCCCCCTTCATTTCTAGTTCGTTTCCAAACCTACGCACTTTGATTGATTTTTAAGTACTTTGCAGTAGCTGGAGGGACATGGCAAACCGGAAGTGCCTGGGGCACAGTGACGACGACGGAGCAAGAAGCGGTAGCTGTAGAAAAGTGGATCTGTAAAATAAAATGCCAGAAATCTTTAAAGAATTGGAAAACTAATCTAAATCAGTTATACATATATTTATTTATTCAGATGGTTGCAGTGAATACAACAATGTTTGCCAGCGAGTAAAGAACGCAAAGTCGATGACGCCAGGGGGACTAGAAAGGTTATGTAATTTAACTAATAAAAGTACAAAAATTACACTAAGCTTGCTCTGTATATGGTTAGGAAAATTCATTTATTAATAAATGTGGAAAAACTATTTTAGTATGAGCTCGTGGAGCAGAACACCATAACAGCACCCTTTTACTAGAACGCAAACTTTTTACTATTTTATCAGGATTTAGAGGGATTTATACACAAAAATGTACAAATCGGGGAGAAAAAGAAGCTGTTACGCGCCGAAAAACCCAAAACGCACTAAATTTATTTCAACTGTCCGCGATCATGTCAGAAACAACTATTTTACTTTGATTTTTACTTACAAAACTATATCGCGGACAAAGAAACGTCTTGAATATCGTGGTGCTCATAAGGAGAAAAGGAGTGACTTGAATAGCTTGAGCACCGAAATAGAATAACATACAGAAACCGAATAATGTGTAGACTGAGAGTCTCAAGATAGAGGTTAACCTTTGTTACAATAGTGCAAGTATATATTTAAGCTTTCCCTGAGCCGCCAAGCATGAATAATCCTAAACATAATAGATGCGTCCCCAAATCTGGGTAATCCCACAAGATAACAAACAAGCCACTTCAACTCAAAGCCAAGACCGCCACCTGTTTTTTGAGTTAGGTTCGTTGCCGTGGATTTCTTCTATACGGACCAAATCTTGGGCGAAGCAATGAAGATGGTTATAATATGTCAGAGCCCAGAGATAGTTTTTATGTAGAGAAACAAGGTACAGGAATCAAATTGAATCACTTCGCCGAACTAACCGCACACACGTCCGATCCTTTTAATCGCTGACAGTAAAGTTCCTTACATTAGAATAGATCACTCCCACGAGTTGTAGTAACCCCACCATTCCATACTTCTCGAAGCAGTCCGTTTTAACTACATCCACATTTCTTTAACCAGGCACATTGGTCTGCATGCCATAAATCGTTAGGTGATTGTCTTTGCATTGGTGGGAAACTATAATCGTGAAGCTTTACACGTGGGAACTTAAATTAAGAATGCTGAAAAATCCCCCAAATCTAAATATTTAGTGTGGCCAAAAGACGCAACACCTTGCCGAGCTCAACCTGCTCATGAAGCAATGAGACAAGGTCAATTTTGTGTGACAACGCTTACATATTTTGCATACTTGCATGTATTATTTTAAGAAAAAGCGGCTGTTCGAATTCAAACGAGCGAGAGTAATTAATTAAAAAAGGCGTCACAATGTGGTAGGTTATATTGCTTGCTATTTCACCAACTAAATGACAAAGAGGTATGCGACATTTATCGAAGCTTTTAAGAGAGATAATAAGGTTCATCGCTCAGATACAACCCTGACGTTTTAATAACTCCATGTTTATTGAACCATATTCGTGCTAGAACGCACGGCGACATCGATAATTAATAAGTTTACTTTGTAGAGTACCAAGAACGCTGCCGCTTATGCCTACACGTATACACACCCTTAACTGTTTGACATTTTGATCAGTTAGCAAAATCTTGTTCGTTTTTATTCTTTACAGGGGTTTAGAAACCCGGCAAATACAATCACATTCACATAATTTCCACATTATTGTGCTTTGGAGCTTTTACCCGAATGCCTTGTATTTTAAAGAGGGATTGTATTTGTTTAAAGGAATATTGAAAAATATTTTAACTATGAAATTCCAAATAGTTACAGTTTTATGAGCTTTGATTGAGGTAAAACTTTTGACCGGGCTTTTAAAAAGATTGACAATCAGAAATATTTAATAAGGAGTCTACCAATGTAACAGCACTTAATTTATTCTAAACCAACGACAATCGAGATGTAACAAGTCGTGGAAGCAAGCAAGCAAACAAGCAAGTTCAGAAAGTCACATTGGACCGCTACTAAACTATCTACTAACAAGTCCACTAATAAGTGCATAATATTTATGGAAACATTCCAGTACCTGCAAATAATTTTAGACGCCCGCACGTACATTTTAAGTAACCTGGGAAGTCTGGCGTTGGTGATGGCAATACGGAGGAGGCCGCAGAAGGTATTTGTAGTGAAAGTTTATGCAGAGTTGTTGATTCAGTGGATAAAATATTGGCTGGAGTGGAGAAAGCTGTCGATTGATGTCTGGACGGTGCCGCTATTATCTTAGGTATGCGGTGCAGAAAATTCCACATGATGTAAATGACGTAGCAGCACCGCTGACAGACGTAAAAACCGTTACCGTTATATACCTTCTAGAAAGTTTGGTTAGCATTTTGTATGTTTTTGCTTTGCAAAACCTTGAATACGTTTGAAAGCAGCGCGACTCCTTATATCCTTTAAGGTTCTTTTTCTGGCCATTAATAAATTTTCATACTGGGGTTTGGGGTATAGATACAATTTTCATATTAAAATTTAACGGTTGAAAATCAGTTGTTTATAAAATAAACTGTTAAAGTTTAAAAACAATACCTAAGACTTCAAACCAAATGAATGATTATATAAAAAGAAATGGAAGTAGGTTTTTAAATTAGAGAAAGCTCAAAAATGAAGGTTTTGATAGATTTATTTAGAGAGTATATAACCTAGATGCTTTATACTAGGATGTTGTGACTTTATACTGCCCAAATGTAGAAGATGCAAATGTTTTGTATTCTAATTTATTATTGTTATTTATAAAATTTTGTATGCTAAGTTTATTTATTAAATAAAGATTTTATTTTATTTTTATAACACAACTTAGTAGTTTTTAATTTTTTATTGATTATTTATTTATGTTGTTTTTATTTTTTTTTAGAATGGCAGTGGAATTGGAGGTGACACCGTGGGAAGAGTTAATGGGTAAGTTTGAATGTTTTCACTATTTTTATTATTTTTAAATGCCTAGTGGCTTTAGGTAAATGGGCATAGGCTATATAATCCTAAGTACTTTTAAGACATAGTAGGCGCCCGCTACTTATATAAATACCTAGTCTAACCTTTTTCCTAGGGTTGAAGAAGCTGTTGTATAACCAGTCCCTCAGCTGGCTGATTTAGCACCAATTACCGAAGAGGTACGTGGGCCTAGCATCATTAATCAGGACTAACCACTAAACTTTCTTTTCGCTTTCAAACACAGCATTGGGACCACCGTTAGGCATTTCATCAATGCCGCCTGTTATTCTGTTTTATTTGTTTAGCAGAGACGCGTAGCATTGTTTTGCACTGATAGTCACTTGGATCATATTGGCAATGATATTTTAATGTTTTTCACTATCAGAATGAGATCGCTGATACTGCTGCCATTGATTTTCTTTTATAGCTTGCTTTTGCTACCCTTCTTCCTTGTCCACTGCTCGCATTCGAAGATAATATGAGCAAAGGTGTCCTTACTTCGCAGTATCATAACATAACAGTGAACCCCGGGCAAGGAAATAAAGTTCTAAAAACACTTACTCCGACATTTACATAGTCATTGTCCTTACAGATGGTTCTCTGTTGTTTCCCTGTTGTGGATTGTAGCTCCTTTACGTGGTGCCAGGGTAAACAATACGCTAAGGATAGAAGTAAAAGGGTGGAAACGGAAACAGGCACTTGCAATACTTGTTACTCCGTGGAAGTAGGTACAGTAATTCTTCGAGCTAGACGACGTTTCTCGCCTTAAATTTCTCTCCCCCTCCAACCATTGACGTACTTTTGCCTGTTTTCGTGGGAAGATAAACTTCTTCTTACGTACAAACCGTACGTCAGCGCTTACGATTGCAAAGATAAGCAAATGATGTGAAGACCCGTGTAAACGCTAATAATCCCGGCATTTTACAGCGTCAACAAAAATTGCAGTATTCAGCGGGGATTTCCCGAATTCTAAAAAAACCAAAACTTTAAATTAATGAACCTAATTTTTAACTTTACAATAAAGGGGACGAGCTAGGAGAAATAACACCCGACTAGATCATTTTATCAGTTTCGGCATATACATGCTTTTGTAAAGCTTCAAAAAAGGATATTGACGTTGTTTAAAAAGTTTAGAATCGAGAGTTAAGGTTTCATGCGATACGGTCGTTACACAACCTAATCCTGAGGTAGATAATTGACGGAATCGATTCATGGTTTTATTTAATAAGATAGTTTGTTCTTCAGTAAGAGATATTTTGTTTGCAATTCCAAATGTAGCACATTTGTTCTTCTTAAGGTTAACTTGTCAAGTAAAATCAAGAAAATTTAACGATAAATTAGAGAGATGCCAAAAATCAATGCCCAAAAGAAAACTATAAGCTACAATCGGTACTATTAAAATTTAGCTTTTTGTTCAAGTTTATGAATGTCTTTTGAGGTTTTATTTTAAAATCTATATTTTAGTCTTTTAGTTGTTGTAAACTTGTAGAGTTAATTAAAGAAGAATTAGACCTTGTGTCTAACAATGCATCTACAGTAGCGGGATTAGAATGTTGAAAAGCATCAACTGTTTTTAGTCAGTTAGACCATTCAGCTGGGGTTGTACGACATATTTCATACGTCATTACTCAGGATTATAGCCTTTGCGCTTTTTCCTTTGTTCGTCTTTTTCTTTGGTTGTGAGAATGTTCATTAGAAATTTGCCGATGGCATTCCAATTTTCCTTGCTGGAAAGAATAATGATCATCAGTTTGGAGGAATTGACCTCTCTCCTATATCTAGTTTTGAATTAACTCTTTGCTTTGTCCATGATGGACATTTAAGCGAGGCGTGGTTAACATTATCCACCTCCGTCAAACAAAACTTCATGCAAGATTTCAACAGGGCCTAGGACCTTGCGTGTTTTAATTTTACCACACATATCCAAAACTGTTGCCTGTAAATGGGTGTGGTCGTTCGGTGTCTATGATCTCGATATTACTCTAAAGTTTGCCTCTTGATTTTGTACAAGAAGCTTTCGGACTTATGCTTACTTTTTCGTCCCTCAGCAGGGATGCTTTTGGTCTCGTGGTTCCTAGTTGGGATCTAATAATTCTATTAGCGTCTCCAAAAATGTCTGTATTGAGGTTGTTACAGAGCTACTGCCATTTAGGCTTTTTCAAGTATATGTTGAGATATTTTATCTCCTTCTTTGTCTGTTTATGCTTTTTTCCAGAGGCTTTAGTAACTGAGTCTGACTTCGACCTCTGCGTAGCTTTTTTGCTTTCCTCGGTAGTGGATTAATCTTTTCATTACGCCAGAACCGCAAGCTACCACCGGGGTCAGTCTCTATAGCATGGTCGCTTACTTACACGCAGCTAAAATTGTATCATTTATGTGCTCTATTATCTTTAGAGAAATGCCATTAGCCTAGTTCCTTGAAACTTCGTATTAGCTTTTGGTGACCTAGCTGCCGTTTAATTCACTTCGGTTTACAACCTCGCACTTCACCTACTCTTTCCAGCATATAGTTATGGCCACTACCTACCCGACTCTTTTCGTAAAACATAACCTAACCTATATTAATTCTACCTAGTCAATTTGATTTATATGTCTCTAATGCGATATTTTTTATTTACTTATCCAATTCCGGTAAATGACCCTTGTATTTATTTATTTCTTCTCTTTTTCAAAACGAAGTCGTGCATTTATTCTGTACACCTTACTTTAATCATTTCTTTATTCGTCATTATTGACACAAACTAATTAAAAAAAAAATAAAATATTTGGTTGCATCATTGTAGAAAAATAATTCCTAACTTTTTGGCATATTTTATCCATTCAGCCTACTAGATAATATGCATTTTTGCTTGCAGCGCTTTGATACATATACAGTTTAGTTGCTTACTTACCGAGATAATGATTTTACATCTTTTATATCTTAACACAATATTTTCTACACCGTTCTAGAAATTACTTGTGCTTTCCCATTGTATTCATGTAATCATTAACTTTCAATACCTGCAATTATGACTATTGTTCGCTTAGTGGAGTTTAGCACCTTCGTTTTAAAAGGAATTCAAAGACGACCTAGCACTTGTGTAACACTATTCAAATTATTACAATTTCTTCTTGTTTTATAACAATATCTAAAATTACTGTTTTAATTTCAGACATCCTGGCGACAATCCATTTTACAGCAATATCGACAGCATGCCTGATATACGACCAAGGCGAAAGTCCATTCCACTTGTTTCCGACTTGGTAAGTTCTTATTTTTATTTCGTTTGGTAGATATACTTAGCTAAGTTCCTGAAACAATTACGGTGGTAGTTTTTACTGGTAAGACTTAAGGACATCCCTGAAAGTGTGCAGTTTAAAATACATAAGGACGATACTGTAGTAGTGGCTATCAATTTTAGACTATTGTTTTAAATCAATTTTATATTTTAAGTGCCTTTTTAAGAATCCGTAGAAGGGTGGGGAGGAGGGGATTAAGGGAACGATAAAATTTGTTTTATAAATCAGTTGATTTATTTTTCTTTCATTTTTAAATTCTCCATCGATTGTATATTGTATCAACCCAAAATGTTACGCATGATTCTCCATGCATAATCGTACATTCCAGTAGTAACCAATCATGTACCAAGTAAACGTCAAGTAGCAACACGTGTAATATGGTCGACCAGAGCAACTAAGTAATATAAAAAACAAATGAGTGTCGAAAAAACTTTTGAAAAGAGACAACTGCAAATGGGATAAATTTAGATTGTAAGCAATTAAAGTTCAACTAACCAACGACGGAGGCATTCATGTCAGACGAGTAATATCTGAATTAAACCTAGACATACGTCACAGCTGTGATGTATCAACATTCTGAACACAGCCTCCAATAATCATTTTATTTCAGAATGACTGAAATAGGATAAACAAAATAACATAGGGTTACATGAAGATCGTGAGTCTTTTTCTGTCTTAACTGCTTACGCGGGCATATTGTTATCTTTCACTATGCGGAAAACGGCATATTACCGTTGGCTGTATTACTAAATTTGAACGTGGATGTACCACCGCACACTATTAGTCACAGCCTGCTGCAGTATTTTCCCTCGTCAAAGTCATAAAAATATCCAACAGGTCATAAGATTTCACAGCTGCCGCTGTTAAACTTGGTAATGTCCATGTCGGCCACAAAAGAAAGTTGTTTTTGACCGTACGTGAAACAATGTGTAGTCATAGACTGCATTGCCTGTTTTGGGCACACACGTACCACATTGTGTCGTTGAGTATAAACTTATCCGACTGCGTTATGAATCTGTTTACTACCCAAATAGGGGCAAACGTATGTTGTTGTCTTTAACATATAAGGAGCAATATTTCGTCGCTGTGTGGTCGATTTTGGGTACTTACCTACCAGCAGTACACTATTAGCGATAGACTGGCTTAGTATTGTTTGATCAATCTTGAAACATTAATTTTTTGAACGTAAATTTCGACTTTATAATTCTTTACAATAAATAAAAACAAATATTCTCAAATTTACACGGGATTAAATTTCCCGGGGCGTCAAATAGTCTTTAATTTAAAACTAATACTTACCCCGTGGTAACCCTAATCCTGGTGCGTCGGTAATCTCGTGGGGGTGGCGTCTAAAAGTCCCCTTGTTTGGTTGTCAGTATCTCTTTTTTAGACGACGCAACCATACTTTGTAGAACGGTAGAGGAAAGGAACGAAAGAATTGGACCACTTTGCCAACAGTCCAAACTTCACAAACACATCTACACTCAAAGGAAGGCCGGTAGTAAGGTTTATGTATTTCAACACCTCTGCTCCCACGAACCATCGTCCTCCTTCCAAGATAGGTTAATCTCTTACGCACATTGGTGGGCGCTGTTGCCTTGTTAAACATGGGAAATGCAATCTTGCGGTTTCCCAAACTACAAACCATTAGTCAATGGACTTACGTAAGAACCAAAAGCTTTGTGTGGTTTACACGTGACGTCTATTTTTAACATACTGGCGTATTCCCCGTGCGTAGTTTAAAAATCTCCCAAACCTAAATAATACAATAAAAATTAACATTTTAAAAAAAGCGCAACAAGCACCCATGGTATCAGATTACACAGCTGTGGGTGCTAGACTTGGTAATGTACTTGCTTCTACCCTAACCAGCCATGAAGCTACGTTGTAGTTTTTGATCTACCAGAAGCAACGTTTCATTTTCGACTATGTTGCCTATTTTTGACAAACACGTACCGTCAACATCACGTTGGTCCTAACCTGCTACTTTATCGAGTGCAAAAGCTTATTCGTCATGTCAATATTGGACTGCGCAATGAATCTGTGTACTACCCCAGCAAGGAACAAAATTATGTTGCTATTTTTAGCATGTAAAGAACAACGTATCGTCGGTAACCTTGTTTCTGTTTTTTGGGCACACATACAAACCAACGATACACTATTGTCAATAACCTGATGTGGAATTATTTCTCATTAAGCCACAAGAAATTCCTCCCAAGACAAGATATTTCACAGCTGTCGCTGTTAGACTTGGTAATGTGTCTGTTTCTATTCTGGCTTGCCACAAATCTGCGCTGCTTTTTATTGTACGAAAAACAACGTATTGTTCTCGGCTGTGTTGCCGACTTTGGACAAACACGTACCTCAAGCACGCCGTTGGCGAAGACTGCCCGGCATTGTCTTACCGAGTATAAAACTTATGTGTTGTCATTGTTGAACTGCGTCAAGAATCTGACTACTACTTCAACAGGTAACAAGGGTAAGTAGCTCTTTTTACCATGTAGGCGGCTGTGACTTAGTTGGTATGCGTGTGACTACTAAGCTTAAGGTGCCGGGTTCAAATCCCGGTACTGTCCGCTTGAAAAATATTAGGCGAGCATTTTTCACAAAATTACACGATCTATGTAAGTCCCGTGTGTGAGTGTTGTCACGCACGTTAAAAATCCTTGAAATAGCAAGGGTTCGGCAAAATTCAAAACTTCCAAATAAAAACACTCGCTTCCTGGTCAATGTAGTACCTTCGGGTGGAACATTAGAGAATCAAATATTGTGACCATCGGCACCTGTGTTGCCGATTTTGGGTACGCATACGTACCAGCAGTAAACTATTGTCAAAAACCTGGTATGGTATTACTTCATCAAGCATTAAAGCATCGGATAGGTCACATGAATTCACAGCTGTGCGTGCTTCTATCCAAGCCAACCATGAAAATATGTTGTTATCTCCTATCGTACGAGAAACAACACATCGTCCTCCGCTGTTGCTGATTTTGAACACACAACAGGCCAGCACAACATTGATGTTTACCTCCTCAAATATAGAACTTATCCGTCATGCCGCTGCCGGACTGCGTAGTAAATGTGTTAGCTACTCCAGCAGGGAACGAGTGTATATTGCCGTTATGTAAAGAACGGTATATTAACGGTGACTGTTGCCGATTTTGGATACACCTACATACCGGCATTACACTATTGTCGAGTACCTGGTGTGGTATTATTTCATCAAGAACCAAGACATCCGATAGGTCACAAATTTCACAACTCTGCTGTTGCACTTGGTAATGTGTCTTCTTTTATCCAAGCCGACCATGAAAGTATGATGTTATCTTTGATCTTACGTGAAACAACACATCGTTTTCCGCTGTTGCCGATTTTAAACACCATTGGTAATAGCCTGCTACGGCATTACCTCTTTGAGTATAAAAACGCATCCGTCATATCACTGTTGGACTGCGTAATAAATCTGTTTGCTACTACAGCAGGGAACGAGGGTATGTTGCCGTCTTTACCATATAAAGAACCACGCATTAACGGTGACTGTGTTGCCGATCTTGGTTTTACACACACGTACCAGCAATACATTTTTGTCAATAACCTGGTATGGTATTATTTCATCAAGTATCAACGCATCCGATAAGTCACAAGAGGTCATAGCTGTCGCTGTTAGACTTGGTAATGTGTCTACTTCTATCCTAGCCAGCCACAAAAGTAAGTTGTTGTCTTTGATCGTACAAGAAGCAACGGATCGTTATCGGCTGTGTTGCTTATTTTGGACCAACACGTACCACCAATGTCTCCGTTAGTGGTAGCCTGCTGTGGTATTACCTACCTCATCGGGTGTAAAAGCTTATCCGTCATGTCGCTCTTACGCTTGTACTACCCCAAAAAGCAGCGAAGGTACATTCCTGCCTTTACCCTATAAAGAACTACGTATCGTCGGTGACTGTGTTGCCGGTTTTGGGTATTTATACGTACCAGCAGTACACTATTGTCGATAACCTGGTATGGTACTATTTCATCATTACGATTGGTAGTAAGATTTTGCAGTTGTGCTGTTGCACTAGGTAATGTTTGTGCTTCTATCTAAGCCGACCATGAAAGTATGTAGTTGTCTTTGATCGTACGGAAAACAACACATCGTCCTCCGCTGTTGTCGATTTTGAACAAACACGTACCACCAGCACACCGTTGATGGTATCCTGCTACAATAATACCTCATCGAGTATAAAAACTTACCCGTCATGTCGCTTTTGCATTGCGAAATGAATCTGTTTGGCACTCCAACAGGAGTATGTTGATATCTTTAACAGCATTCAAGAAGTAGCATATCGTCACTGTTGACAATTTTGGACATGCATACGAACCAGCAGTACATTATTGACGATATCTTGCTATGGTGTTGTTGCATCATTCATCAAAGCATTTGACAAGTCTCAAGATTTTACAGCAGTCCACCGGCCACGAAAGTACATTGTTGTCTTTGGTTATACGAAATCGACTGTGTTCCTGATTTTAGACAAGCATGCACTTCTAGAACACAATTTGCGGTTGCTTGCTACGGCATAACCTCTTCAAGTATAAAACCTTATCGCTCACGAGCTTGTTGGACTGCATACCTTATAAATCTGTTTACTACACCAGTCGGGGAAGAAGGTGTGTGCTTTCTTTACCATGCCAAGATAATAAAATACTTATTAGTTACATAATTAGTGCATATAAATACTAAAACCAAGAAATGTGTGCGCAATTTATCATACACGTTAAACGAAGGTAAATGTACTGCAGTTAATCGCGTGCTCGCATAGAGGGCGTACTATATTACCAGAATTATAAACAACTTTCCAAATTACAATGCAAAATAGGTCATAATTTGCGTATCTCTATGGTTAATACATAGTAGCAGGTTGATGAACCAGTAATTGTTCTTAATCTCATCGTTATACGGTGCGTAGAATTTTACGAAGTCTTTTTAGTCCATATTGTTGAAGGAATTCGCTGCTATTACCTTAACATTTATAAAAACACGGATAAAGTGCGATAAGGATTTTGTGAGAGAGATCCGGCTAAACACCCCACAACATTATTTATAAAGCATTTCAGCACATGTCGATCAAAATAGCCGGTTCTTCATGCTGGTCCCACAAGTTCGGCAAGCACCATTCTTTCCCTGCGCGTTCTGATTGTTCGAAAATGAAACTCATGCCTATTATGAACCATGAATAGTTACTTTAAACGTTGTTTTCCCACGATTTAAAAACGATTGCTACACAACCACCAAAAGTAATTTACAAAGACCTAATCTCTAAAACTAGATTACCCAAATGTATAACATAGCTAACTCAATTATACACAAATTCTGTAACATAATTATTTTCTAGAATAATTTTGTAAAGCGGTTTGGTGCGTAACAATTGCGACAAAGCTTCAAAAAGCAGAAACATTAAAGCAGAACATTTATTTTCTAATAATGTCTTTAGGCGCCACCTGATTTTTAAACCAAAGCAATCTTTGCGATACAAGGTAACAGAACAAGTAACCACCCAATCATCAGGCTAATTTATCTAGGCACGCAAAGGTCTTGTTTGCCAGCAATCCAACCGCACAACACTAATCATCGAGTATATGACTTGATGCTTTTAGCTAGCACTTATTTTCACTATAAAGTACTAAATACAATTAATTTTTTTTACATACCATATCAATGCATACAAATTTGAATGTATACTTAAGGTATTCATTTAACTCAAAATAAATTAAAAACACTGACTTATTAACAATGGTAAAAATAAAATGTGTTGCAGCAATAACGACTTTTTGTTAACAAATTAGCCAGTGATACTGCATTAACAAAACATCTCTTAATCTTATCTACCAAGACACAAGGTTAAATGGCGGATTAGGCGTTTTTCATTTATCCAATAATTTTTACCTTAAATCATAAACGCCAAGGATTCGGAACATGAATTGTATAGGATAGCTCTCTAAGATATTTTCAAAGAGAAAGGTAGATAAATAATTCTCGTTTTCAGCATCAATTAGATAAGGTAAAGTCTCAAAAGTATTTTCAAAATGAAAAATAGCAGATAACTATTTGTACTATTTATATGGTTCGGAGGCTGTATTCTTGACAGACACGCCTCCTTTATATATATATATATATATATATATATATTGCTATAATAATATGGTTATTTAGGGGTATATAAGATCACAAAGGAGGTGTACTTCATGTAAACAACTCAAAAATCAAGAAAACTAGACATTTGAATAATAAAAAGTACACAATTTGTTAATTATGCAAAAAGCAAATACTAAACATCCTGTACAAAATCAACAAATAACTACATTCAATGAAAGCAAGCTCCTTCTTTAATAATTTAACCACAGTTAGTAAAATCAATAACTCTGTGCACAATCCAATTCATGTTAGAAACAGTAATACATTTTAAATAAATACAAATTAGGAGTATCTAAAGTAAAACAAACATGAAACGAATTTTTTTAAACTCGACGCGTGAGTGTAAGAAAAGAATCAATGCGTACTCATAATAAACAGGTCTATCAAAACAAGCATATTTCATAATGCAAGAAGTCAATAAACGCATCTAATTTACGTCATATGTTAAATTATTCCATTATAAAAATTTGCCTACGTGATGTTTTAAGTGTAAAATCGCCAAATTCAAATAAAATCCAGCATATGAAAAAAACAAAATATGGAACTATACGTTTTGGCGTACGTGCAAGATTAAATATAATAGTTCATAAATCCCTGTACAAAATTACAATTACGTTGTTTTTGAAGCGCATGAGTAATGCATTTAACACATAACTCCGAGTAAAATATAACCGGCTACTTGATAAGCCAAGTGCAATGCCTCTTCAATGGTAAAATTACAAGATAGAGAACGGTCAACCAATGATAGCACGTGGGATGGCTTGCTTATATACTACACATCAAGCAGATAACCAAAGCATGAGCTGTACTTATCGAAATAAAAGTATTACCCAAAGTTCAATTGTGAAGTGAAACAAAAATTTATAAGTGAAAGTAACAAGAATTAAAACTTTGAGTAAGTAATAGTCAAGTGCGTGTCCAAACATACGAATCCACTAATCTAGCAACTGATTTAAACCAGGAGGCTCCCGTAGGAAAACAATCGGAAAAACATCAGGTTAGCAATTATACTTAACTAACATCATATATCGTTTTTTTGAATATTTGAAACTTACATGTACTTTGATATCTGTGTAAAGAGTCATCAAAAATTTTTGTTGATACGTTATAAGAAAGAAGGGTTTATTAAACGTTCAAGGAAACATTCGAGATAATCCATAGTTATTTTTGCTGGCTTTGAGTGCTCAATTAGGGTTATAATTTTGTGATAAACAGATTTACTTTAAATTTGATTCAAAGGTTTTAAAATAGTAATTGACATTACGAAGGTTGTAGAGTTGTAAATTGTACATATTTCTCAGTTCATTATAAAAAATTTGGTTAAATTTGTTTATCTTATTCAGGTATGAAGTGTGTTAGAAGGAAAAGGGCAAAAATTCTTTATTATATCGTTGTTCACTCTGTGCAGAGTAAAACTGAGCTAGTCGAGGAATAAATTTTATTGTTAATATATATATATATATATATATATATATATATATATATATATATATACAGGGTGCCCACAATCTATCTCCGTATATGGGTAATTTTTTTATTATAGAAGATACAATATTGGTTAAATTAGCAAAGTTGAAGAGAAATTTACGAGTAGTATGATGCTTTTTGAAAACTCACCTAGATGCTCAACTTTTTAGATATTTGAAAAAACTGAAATTTGCCATTTTCTTCAAACGCTAATAACTTTTAACGGTTTAACCTATAGAGAAAATAAAACTGCTTGTAAGGTAACTTTTACGTAGAATTCAATAGCGTATATGACAATTTTAATTGGAAATGGGTTTTCAAGCTACAAACATAACCTCACTTTTTAAATGGAAACCATAGTTCAATATAACCCAAATGGAAAGGTTTTCTTTTCTGATTACCCTGATGTAAGGGTTGATGTACTTATTTTCAGTAGTTTCTTCATAATAAAGAAAAACGATTTATTTATTTGCGGACATCAAGGAGTCCATGGATACATATTACAAACAAACAAAATGTGTAAAAATCAATAATGGAAACACAAGTTTATTGTAACTAAATTTATTATAAACTAAGAAAAATAAAATACTTAAAAAATAAACTATTCATACAATACAAATAACTTAATCAAAGGAAACAAAATTAATTAATGCGAATATGCCCACTCCTACATTAACATATGCTCAAAATGACCTCCATTAGCTTGCAAACACATTTCGCACCTTTTAATTAGGTTTTGGTGCACCTTATTTAACGTTTGTGGTTTTATACTTGTAATAGCTGCTGTAATACTATCTTTGAGTTGCTCAATGTTATTGGATTTTTAGCATACACTACATCCTTTACAGTACCCCAAAGAAAAATCCAGTGGCGATAGTTCTGGTGACCTTGCCGGCCATGGAACAGGACCTGCATTGCCAATCCAATTTGGAAAACTATTATCAAGATATTCAGAAACGGCTTGAGCATTGTGAGCAGTTTTGCAGTAAATGAAGTGGCAAATTATCGAGCATTTCTTGCAATTCGTTTTGTAGAAAATTTAAATAGCGTACACCATTTAAATTATAATTATAGAATAAAGGCCCAAGTATTTTATTACCAAAAATGGCACACCACACATTTATCGAAAATTGATGTTGATCCCATCCCGCCTTTCTTCTGTTAAATGGGGATTTTCCAGACTCCAGTAGACTGTATTTTTTCTGTTAAACATGCCTTTGTTAGTAAATTTTGCTTCGTCGGTAAATATAATAGTGTGACTAAAACCAGGATTATTATTTGTTTCATTAAGAAACCACCTACAAAACTGTTGTCTTCTCTCACAATCCCCATGATACAGTGTATTGCTAACATGGGTTTTGTATGGTTTGAAGCGGTTTTGTTTTAAAATTAGACGAGCTTTTTCTGTAGAAGTAGCGCACTCAATTGCAGTTTCTCGGGTGGACGCTGTTGGCTTAAAATTTATGTAGGCTAACACACGTTCTTCATCATCAGTTTTGAATTTTCTTTTATCAGTACTGGGTTCTGTAAAGCACCAAACCTTTTAAATTGTTTTCTAATTTAGAAAACAATCGTTTATCTGGCTGCCTTCTTTCCAAATATCTTTCATAATACATATCACCAGCAGCATCACAATTTCTGTTACAGGCATAGTAACAAAAAGCATGTCATTTTTTCGTCGTTTGTATACATTCTCTATTATAATCAAATAAATTTAAAAGTCTTCTACACAAAATTTGCAACCCAGAGCAAATAAACACTTTAACTAATAATATCTGACAAATGCCAGTTGTTTTTTGTTTATTTAAAATATGTATCCATGGACTCCTTGATGTCCGCAAATAAATAAATAGTTTTTTCTTTATTATGAAGAAACTACTGAAAATAAGTACATCAACCTTTACATCAGGGTAATCAGAAAAGAAAAACCTTTCCATTTGGGTTATATTGAACTATGGTTTCCATTTAAAAAAAGTGAGGTTATGTTTGTAGCTTGAAAACCCATTTCCAATTAAAATTGTCATATACGCTATTGAATTCTACGTAAAAAGTTACCTTACAAGCAGTTTTTATTTTCTCTATAGGTTAAACCGTTAAAAGTTATTAGCGTTTGAAGAAAATGGCAAATTTCAGTTTTTTTCAAATATCTAAAAAAGTTGAGCATCTAGGTGAGTTTTCAAAAAAGCATCATACTACTCGTAAATTTCTCTTCAACTTTGCTAATTTAACCAATATTGTATCTTCTATAATAAAAAAGTTACCCATATACGGAGATAGATTGTGGGCACCCTGTATATTGCCTTGAAGTCTACCTGGAAAACCAGCTGGAAAAAGCTCCATGCTTGGGTACTTTGCTGAAACGCTAATTTGAGCATCACGTTGGGCGCCATAAATGCGGCGAGTTTCGCCACACAGTATTTCCGAACAACATACTTCTCCCTGAATTCTGCAAATTCCCCATTGTATTTTCCTGTGATCAAGTTATCCTTCACTTGGTATTGCTTATGATCATCCCAATAATGTTTTAGGAATTTCTTCTCAAAATCTAAATATGATTCTATGCCATGTCCTACTAGATTGTACCAGACCTCTGCATTATCTTTCAACAAAGCTTTTGCCACATTTAGTTTGGCCTGCTCATCATATAAATTGCAAATTAACTTCCTGATACTGTTTATGAAAAACTGAGGGTTCACCCGAGTATCCTCATAAAATTTCATCTGTTGTTCTGTAAAGAATCTTGGACCATCTCTCGTTAAAGCAGTTATGTTCTGTTTTATTCTGTTGACCTTTCAAACCGTCCTAATTGATTCCTAGATAAATCACTCACCTCTGTCATTTTCCCATTAATTCCCTCTTCACAGAAAATTCTAACCTCGGTTTTTAATGGTCCTAATTCTTGCCTATATTTTGTTCATTTCTTTCAATTTTTGTTTCAACCTCCTCCAGTTTTATCGTCAAACTATTTTTAAAATCATTAAATTCTGTAGTCGATTTATCTATCTTTTCGCTTATTTGCTCAAACTTTCTTTTTGACTGTTCGCCCATTTCTCTAACTCCACTCAGCGTTTCATTCATCTGATCAAACTTCCTGTTCAATTCTTGAATCATCTTCTCTAGCATTCTCATTATCATTTCTTTGTTTTGTTCTCCCGACTCTGTCTTTGACTGATCCATACTACTTCCTGCCGCTTCCATCTCTACTTCCAGTTTATCAAACAGAGCACTATCGCTACCTCCTATCTCCACTCCTTGGCTCTTTAACCACTTCTTTCTCAACATACGTTTACACCCAACCTACATACACATCAAATAATCCCAATACACAAAAAAAAATATTTACAAAAACCTATATCACAATAATCCCTAATCTCAGTGTCGTTAGTTACCTAAAATAAATTTTATTTATTTGGATTCGAGCCCCACGTTGGGCGCTATAAATGCTCTGAGGTCTACCTGGAAAACTAGCTGGAAAAAGCCCCATACTTGGGTACTTTGCTGAAACGCTAATTCGAGCCTCGCGTTGGGCGCCATAAATGCTGCGTAGTTTGAGCACCATACGTGAGGCATGTTCCTGGTAGACTTCAGCGCATTTATGGCGCTCAACGGTGGTGAACGAACTATGCAGCAAAAATATATATATAAACAAATTTACCTCTACAACTCGAACTAATAGTTGTATGGCCATTACAAAACAATAACTTTATTACTTAATAAAAGAAAGAAATGTCCATCGATCGGTTTTGGCTTTTTTGAGCCTCGTCATAGTAGAGTAGTTTCTAACAACCTTGAGAAGTAATAAAGTTATTGTCTTATTAATGGTTATACAACTATTAGCTAAATTTGTATAAGTAAATCTGCTTTTATTATTTTCATAAAAGTGGCTATAGTGCTCAAAGCATTCCATTTCTCTTTTTTATTATTTCTATTTTTTTACTTTCAAAATCGTTGCATAGTTTAGGGGAGTTGTTGCCTCGCGACATTGGGGCGTGGGTGTGGGAAAGTGCTGTCTAACTTTGTATCGTCGTTTTTTACGCTAAACAATACGCTAAAGCTGCCGACAGCGCAATTTGTTATCAATTTGACTTTCCGATTCGATCTTTTACTATCCGTGGGTTTTTATAAATCTTACGTCCCAGGAATAATGTTTTTGTTCTCGTGGATTGTGCGCCAACACTGTTTTATAAGAAAAGTTATTGCCAGTTTGTACGCGTGAACTCTCAATTATTCCTTTGATTTTACATTGAAATACCAATAATTTGCGTCAATCGTTGCGTTTTTACTGTTGTTTTTACGAATTTGTAATCTTCCATGGTTACTTAAACTTGTGTGAATTTGTACACATAGGTTTATTATGAACAGTTATTTCCCGGTTTTTATTTGTAATTCTTTCGAGTTTAATACAAATGGAAGTGAGGCACCGATATTTACTACCGTTTGTATTTAATGAAATGGGTGCTTTCCTATTTCAATTTTTATAGTAATTCAATATCACATTGAAATAACACGTTATCAAATATAAACTCCCAAAACTTATAAATTTTTTAGGTTACTTTTTTGCTAAAAGCTCATCTAACTAACCAAATTCAATAAACTCGTCTTTACTACTTAATGTTTTCTTAAGTAAAACGCCAGCGTAATAACAAATACAAACATTTTAGGAGCGCTGTAACTCTAAACATTAATTTGTTTATAGGTTAGTTTACGTCGCAGTAGTCAAAATGCAAAAAATTAATGACTAAACAAGTTCCACTTCTAGTTGATAAGGCAAAAAATGTTTTAGACGTTTAAGGGCATAAAGTGAGTACACAACTTTTCTACAAATACTGGAGATTTGTTGTCGCCACTATAAGCATAGATCGACTATAACATCACGATTTTTTACTGTATGTGAACGTGATATTGAGGGTGGCCAGAGTTAAGCGAGGCTTGTCAGTCGAGTTAATTTTATATTTAAAAATTGTAAGATGCGATTAAGTACTGGCGCGTTACGTAAGTGTACAGTAAGTGTAGAAGGGAATTTAGTAATTGCAGTTAGTTAGATGAACTTTTAGCAAGAGAATACCTTGAAAATTGTATAAGCTTTGATAGATTAGATTTAATTACGTTAATATATCAGTACAATATTAAATTAAGATGAACAATTAAGGTAGGAAAGCACCCAATACATTAAACACAGACGTTAGTAAATATCGCTAACTGATATCACTTCAAATTTGATTTAAAAAGTTACAGATAGAAGTCGGGGAATAACCGTTCATAATAAAAACTTTTGTACCAATTTACAAGAGTTCAAAAAACACTTTCAAGGGGATCGACGCCCTAAAAACCGCAATAGCCATAAAAACGTCCCTAAAAAATGTGTTGAGGACGACATGAAATCGGTATTGCTTGTAATATCGTAAGAATGAATAAAGGTTCTTACAGGTCTCCAAAATGGAACAGTTTAGACTCACACCCCTCGAGAACGACAAGCTCCTGCAATAACTCTGGGAAATTGTAAATTATAAAAATCCACGCATAGTAGAAGATGAGATCATATCAGATGTAAAAACCAGACATCAGCTTTCATATTTTGTATCCACACGCGGACACTCGCCGAGGTGGGGAAAACGTTGTAGTGTATCGTAGCGGTATCTAGACCAGATTCTGTTAGTTGCAAAAGCAAATTTCCGAACGCGATAGCACACGCGAATGTGATGATTACCGACCCTACATTTGATTTTCCAATACTCCACCCGACGGTACTATATTGGCCAGGAAGTAACTTTTTTACCTGGAAATTTTCAATTTTGCTAAAACCTTGCTGTATCAAGCATGGTATGGATCTTTAACGTGCGTGACAACATTCACACACGGGACTTCCATTTTACCTCTCGTCCAAACGAGGGCGTATTTTTGTGAAAAATGCTCGTTTAACATTTTTCAAGCGGACCGTGTCGGAATTTGAACCTGGAACCTTGGGCATAGTAGTCACATGCATATGAACTACAACACGAAGCCATCGATGATTACCGACCTTTCGTAAGTTGCCCAAGGCGAAATTTACCTTCAACAACGGTTTGATTTGCACTTTCAACCAACTTCCTGCACGGATTGTCGATGGAGCTTTGCAAACAGAAAACCCCTTCCAACACAGTGCACTTTAACCTGTAACGGTATTTTTAATTCTGCGTTTTCGCTCGTATTTAGGAACTTGTTTACTAACAATCCCGCACGCCATTAATTACGTGTCAATCGAATTCGAAGTTCTATAGCTGAAAAACACGATTGATAGATTTAACCCCCCTTTTATTATACATGGTTTTTATAAGTTTTTGTCCCGGGTTCATCGCAGGTTAATTTTCGTTCTCACTAGCTAGTGCATTTAACGCTCGATTTTCAAGGACAATGCCATAATCTTGTTCTTACGCTTTTTAAAGCGGCGCGTTTGTTTACGTTCGCAACGTATTTTGTTTTATGGCTATAATTTATGAGTTTATTAGTATTAAGGGTAATCTACCATGGTTTCGGTTTCTTTGAATTTGTGTGTATGTGTACCAGTAAGCTTTCCTAAGCCGGTTATTTAACCAAATTAATTTGTATTTTCCAAATTTAGTACGAGGAGTGTAAAGTCTCGATCTCTATTACTGGTTATATAAAAATGACCTTAGTTCTTTACTATTTTATTTCTGTGTTCTAATTTACTAGTACACTTAAATAACCAAGTCATTAAAATAAACTACCAAAACTTCTATAAGTATTTTATGGTGTTTTCGTGCTAAAATCTGATTTAACTATCTGTAATTAATCAATTCTTCTCTACTACTTAAATAACGCACTAACGTTACAACTTAACCGCAAAGTATATCCAGGGTATCCTCTTACACGTAATTTTCTAACCAAATGTACATCTTTAGATGGTATCACATTCAATGTGCGTCATTTCTTGTGTACACTAACTTGAATAAATAATACATGGTTTGAACACTTCAGTCTAGCGAGTATTATATGTGAGATAAGGGTTGTTATATTTGCTCATCTAATTTGCACCTCGATTCAACTCACTAGGTTTACTAAGATTTTCTACAGTAAATTGTCGTCAGCTTGAACGGTTTTAATTCAACAACGTTTTAAATAAGCGATTAACGACGTCCAACCTTATAAAAGCGTTTCCTTTAATTTCCAATTTGCATATGCCTCTGATTTTCATTCTAGTGTGAATATCCATGGGTACAATAAAGGAAATAGGCAGATTTACAATGAAACCAGGAATACATTTATCACTGGAGTTGCTTTTGTACAAAGATGAAATTATTAAATTGCCAGTGGAGTTAATCCAATAAAGTGTGGTCATTTTTTCTCAAGTATCTTGGGAGATACAATTAGGATAGAATGGCCTTCTCTGTGAAGTTGAAAGCTGAATACAAATTGAATTTATTTTTATCTCAGCGTAACACGTACATAGAATAGGCTTTTACTTTTTAGTATGAACAAATTAAACATTTTGTCTTTGTTTTCCTTTTACGTTAATAATACACCCTCGCAATATGCAATTCTAACTTTAATCCTACACTATTCAATTCAAGCAAATGCTAACAAGGATCGTCTCTCAGAGACAAGATATTACCAATGTAGCGAATACAAAATTCTTCATACGGTCCCAAATTGCATTGCAAAGCCCTAGCGAGAGATGCTGTACTTGTAGATAAGCCCAACACAACCGTGTGAAATTGTTTACGCATCCTTTCGCAGAAAAATTGTACATTTCTTCAACCTTTTCTAATAAAATCAATCAGTAAAAATTACCAAGATTTAATTTTCCTAATACCCGTATATACTACGTAACCATATTACTTGTCAATTAGACAAGTAATGGTACTATAGCTTATTGCGTGCCCGTGCAGAGGGCGTAATCGGTTACACATAAATCTACAGACAGTATTCTTTAAAATATTTACAAAGCGTGCACGAGTTGACTATACTAGAATGAAGCTTACCTTTTGTCGATCTAGATAAATGACTTACTGTAAAGCCAATTAATGAACCAATCTTTGGTGTTGTAGATCGTAGGTGGTATTGGCGCCTATTTAGTCTAGATTCTTATAACAAGGTTTGTTGTTTACCTACAATGTTAAATAAAGAACACAGATAAGACAAATGACAACGACTGTCAGATAAAATAAGATTCCAACATCTCCAAAATTTAGAAGAAGTAATGAATATGATCATAAAAGAAGAAAACGTCATGTACTATCGAAACAGACTACATAACCCTAACGCGAATAAAAGTTACGCACAGATAACTAAACCCCTGACAAATTATTTAAAAAAAGGAAATAAAATTGAACACACCCCAGAATTTATTAAAGCCGTAGACAAAATTAAATGTATACTCACGAATCACCCTATATTAGAATACCCAGACTTCAAAACCATTTATATTGATCAGCTACGCATCTAGAACCCTAAATAAAAATGAAAAAAAATACAGTACAATAGCGAAAAAAATTATTATTAAGAGAAGACCCAGAAGAGATAGATACCATACATTCAACACAGGACGAAGAGCCAAAAATCGCGATTAAAATTTTAAACGAAGTAATCGATATAAAATCAAATCAATTTATAACTACCGAAGTTTTAACCAACCCCAATCCCGTAAAATATACAAAAATAGACAATAAGAAAATATACCAAATTCAAATAACCAAGGACGATAACGAGGAACAAATAATTAAAATTCTAAAAGAATATACCCCCGAGAAAAAACGATTTTACTTTTATTTCAACACCGAACATTTATATAAACGATTTTCAGAATTATACGTTAAATTATTCAATAACTCCGGCCCTGAACTCATCAGATGCACAAGAGAATTAATAACCTTAGACGACCCTGACGAAATAAACGACGTAATTAAAATTAACACGAAGGCAAAACCAACCATCGTGGAATCAATGAAACATTAAAGCAACTTATAAGACGATATTATTTTAAAGATATATAAAAGTTAACCATTGACTTTATCAACCAATGTAAACTTCAATTCCTTCACTACTTTAAATTATAAAGCACTACACTCTTGTCTTTAAGATACGGTAGTTACGTGTAGAAAGCTTCTTGAGGTTGACTTTTTTACTTATCCAACCTCCACGCTTATAGGTCAAAACTGTAAGGTTAAAATGCACGGATCAGACAGAAACAGAAAGGACAATTAAGTATGGACCTTCACAAATTACGATTGCGTTAAAAAAGACAAAAGAAACGTAGATATCCCGGACTAATTTCAAACCCGGTGAGTGGGATGGTTTACATAAACAACAAAAGTATATCGCCATCGGGTTTTTAATGGCAATTAAAGAATAAAAGTTCCTATTTAAACAAAACAATAAATAAAGGTTGTATTTTAAAGAACGATTTTAATAATTGACCCACGAGGTGCGCATTTCGTAGCTTAACATGTAAAAAAGATTGTTAGTGAACAAAAATGTAAAACTTGTGATTTTTTTTAGACAAACATTTTTTAAGTGGCACCTAATACATTTAAAGCGATTTTAATATCAAGACATGTTGTCTCTTTTAACGAATCAGCATCAGATGTTGTCAAACAATAATTCCTTGGTATGCAAAAAAATACAAAGTCACATACCTTTGCGTGCCGTGATACTCATCTTGTAGCCAAATCATCGGAGGCGAATCAGCTAAACATTGCCACGGTAGAGAGGATCCATTAATGCTGTGGCCATGCTCGCAATGTGAATAAGGTCCGCTGTGCTTGCGACCACGTCGCCAATGATTGACCCGAAGGTACTACATTGGGTTTAAACGCGAAATAAACGTGTTTTTAAGAAATCGTCGTTTAATTTTTTCGCAAGTGTTTCTATTTGAACGGCCTCTCGGCAGTTATGCAGCTCGTTTTCGAGCGCGGAGATGCTTTCGCCAACTTTTTGCTTAAACCGCTCCCAATTTACTTTTCTTTACAGAATTGCGGAAAGATAGTTAGCTGCTCATTTACGCTTGTCTTGTCATCAAAACCTCGTTCGAACTCAATTCCTAATTACAAATGATCTTTAACAACTCCTGCGAGGCTGCAGTAATATTTATAAAACTGCTGCCTCTATGAGCCCGAAACGTAGGTAAATCATAAGTCTTCATCTCACTAAGATCCCATTTCGTAAAAAGATCAGCAACCTGCGAGCCCCTATCCTCTTTGATCATTCCATAATGGCGACTTGGCAGTAAAGTCTCTTCCGATGATTAGATTTTTATTTTTGCCGATTTTGCGATAATATTTATTACTTGATTTATCAAGTCCTGGGTCGAGGATTTTCTCGTCCGCGTCTGCGCACGTTCCATTTTTCATTATTATTCCGCTGCGCATTCGTTCGCAATTCGTGTTTAATACGATAACCCTCTCCCAAAACTTGTTATTTTATGGCTATACAGGTGTGGTTCCTGTATAAGCCCGATGTGGATATTATTTTCGATAAATAACTTTAAGAAGCTATTTGTTGCCCCTTTACCTTTTCCGGGATTTAGTTACGTGGATTTAATCTTCTTGCTTCTTATAGAATTTCTTTTATCTTTACAGTCCATAATCGATGTTACGTGTGATTGCGTTCTTCTACCGTAGCATCGTGGGGGCATCTACTCGACTTGGTGTCGTGGAGAGTATCAACCTTTGCACCACCGCCAGTTCTGTCGTTTGCCCTAACGCTAACCACACAGCAGGGAACTGTCTTCCGGCAATTCTTAAATTCATGCCCGGTCTCGACACAATTACCGCACCACTGTACTTTCTTCCTGCACTCCATCGATCTATTGCTGTACACGTAGCACCAGTAGCACTGGGTCATTGAGAAGTGGTTCCAGGCCCATAATCTTTACCACCTTCAGCTAATAAACGCTCTCGAAGTGTGGGGCTCACTTCGAAGACGACGTTGGCGAAGGGATTACTAGGTCCCTTTCAGCCATACCTGAACTTCTCTCTCAGGTGGTTTTAACTTCAAATCGCCGAAACGGAGATTCAGGCTCGCAATCAACCGCACAAAACCATCTGGCTTCATCCCCATTTCGACATCCGGAAGAACAACCCGTGAACGCTTCTTCTCGATGGTCTTCGTCACAAGTTTTTTGCAATGTCCGCCGACTTTCGACTGCAACTTCTGCGCGTCCTCACGACCTGCACACTCGACTACAACACCGTCCCTTCGATTCTTACCAGCTCCAACCACAACAAACCCATCACGAGCGGGATCGACATGACGTCATTCTTCTCACCTGGCTTGGCGTAGACCCTAACAGCGAACGTTGACGTAGCACCTGCAGCTGCTGCGGCAAACGACACCCTGCACGGTTTCGACACTTCCTGGTTCCGTACACTCTGCTGACCTGAAACAGTCAAGTTCTCCGCTGAACTTTCCCTGACAACGCTAACTCTCCCAGAATCACCTAAACAAAATCGACGAGCCCTAACCATACCTATGAGTTGATTCGTCGCAGATATCATCCGCGGTGTGCCAAATCACCTTCCTGTCATCTACAACAATAGTGGAGAAGGTGGTCGGCACCTTCTTGCAGATGACCGCGTGCGCTTTCCTTGCCCTAAACTTCAATAGCTCCAACTCATCGAGATCGCTAACTGCAACGATACCTTTACTGCTAGTCGACGTCTTACGCTGGGCTCTTGAAATTGAAGGCAATTCCCGCGCTGCAACCACCATAGGAAACTCAAACTCCCCCTACACGACCGCCGCAGACTCTTTCTTTAATCCTTCAACCTCTACCTGGAAAATTTGAAATTATGCCAAACCCTTGCTGTTCCAAGCAAGGTAGGGATTTTTAACGTGCGTGACAACACACACACGGGACCTCCATTTTACCTCTCATCCGAACGAGGGTGTATTTTTGTGAAAAATGCTCGCCTAACATTTTTCCAGCGGACTGGGTCGGAATACGAACCCGAGACCTTGGGCGTAGTAGTTACACACATACCACTACGCCACGGAGCCACCACTGTTACGAAACCATCAATTTTGTCTTGACTTACTAATTCCAAACTTAGTCGTTATATTCCATCTCTCCCTTTCTTTTAAATTCTGTTTTCGCATTTTGTGCGTCTATAGCTATCATCTGGTCGAGTTCTATGTCATCAGCCCGTGTAAACGCATCATTTTTATGTTGAATCTCATGTTAATTTATACAAATATTATTGTAAGTTATAATGTCCTAATTTAATATCATATTAAAAAGCCCCTTTATAAAATGAATACTAGTAAGGCTTCTCTAAAAAAAAATATTTTTTTAGGATAATTTCTCACAAAAACTAGCTAAATTATATAAATGTATTTGTAGAACTTACTGTGTACTTATGTAACGCGCGAGCGTTACAAATTCTCCTTTGAAAAGTAATTGCTTGGGGACAACGAAAAATTCCCCGTATGCTATTATTAATAGTGTAAAATTCAATTAGAGTTCAATTTTTTAAAGCCTATAACTTGGTGTTGCTCAAATTATTATAATCCAGTTACTTTAAACCAAACGTTTGTTTTGCAATAAAACACTACCTATTAATAGGCCGACTTTTAAGTTCAAATTAAGTTTATTCTTTTTATTTCTAAAAGTTCTAAATTAAAAACTGAATGCGTTAACTAGAGTGCCACTTTTTCTAGTAACACATATACTTTAAGCTCGTTTGTGCAGAGCTTTCGTTTACTAACGAGATTGCTTTTTCTAAAACTGAATAATTTTTACTTCAAATATACAATTCCAGCTCGAGTTAAAATACTCTTTTCACTTAAATGGAGCGTAAATATACACTTTGCAATTACTTTTAGCTCTGTATAATTACTGAGTTTTACACCGTTCTTTGCGCCTTAGTGCCCCAGGCGTCGCTTTATGGATTAAATGACAAGAACTTTCGTGCTTATAATTTTTGCACATTTTAAAACCATTTCTCATGATTGTAATCAACACCCAACACGGATTTGCATAACATTCTAAACTGCGAACTCCTAAAAAACTTTGTCTAAGAAAATTATTACTGTAATTAGAGAAAATAATCACAGCTCGATTTGGTTACTGGGTTTATTTGCTCGTTCTATTTTGATGGATTTGTTTATTGCATTTGTTTGCTTGATTTGTTTGTTAGATTTGCTTATTTGATGTGTTTGCTCGGTTTGTTTAGTTGGTTCCTTTCTCGGTTTGTTTGTTCGTTTTGTTTGGTCGATTTGTTTGTTAGCTTGCGAGTTTTGTTTGCCCGTATTATTTGCTTGTTTTGCTTGCTTAATTTGTTTGCTCGATTTGTTGGCCTGATTTGTTTTCCAAATTGCTTGTTCAATTTGTTTAGTTGATTAAGTTAGTTCGATTTATTTACAGGATCCGCTTTGTTTTATTTGTTTGCATGATCTGTTTGTTTAATTTTCTTGTTTAATTTATTTGATCGGTTTGTTTATTGGATTGGCTTAATCGATTTGCTTTTTTATTTCTTCGTACGACGTGTTTACTGGATTTTTTGTTAGATCTCTTTACTTGACTTGCTTGCTCGTTTTGTTTGTTTGGTTTACTTCTTGATTTCTTTGTTCTAGATGGCTACTGGAATTTTTGCTCAATTCACTTTTTGATGTCTTTGTACGACGTGTTTACTGAATTTCTTTGTTCGATCTGTTTACTCGATTCATTTGCTCAATTTGCGTGTTTGATTTGCTTACTAGATTTTTGTTTGATTTGTTTTCTCGGCTTGCTTGTTTGATTTGCTTCTTCATGTCATCGTTCGGCGTGTTCATTGGATTTCTTTGCTCGACCTATTTATTCAATTCGTTTGTTCGATTTCCTTATTTGGTTTGTTTGTTTTTTGAGTCCTATGTTCGATGTTTATACTGGATTTTTGCTCGATTTGTTTGCTCGACTTGCTTGTTGATGTCTTTGTTCGATGTGTTTACTGGATTTCTTTGCTGAACCTGTTTACTCCATTCGTTTACTCGATTTATGTGTTTGGTTTGTTTGCTTAATTTGGCGACACTTGATTTATTTGTTGCTTTTCTCGTTTAATTGATTAAGTTTCTTGAATTTGTTTACTAGATTTGTTTAAGTATATTTGTGTGCATGGTTTGTTCGTTTGATCTGCTTGCTCGGTGTACTTAATCAGTTTGTTAATAGGTCTAGTCTGCTCGATTTGCTTGTTTAATTTGCTTCTTAATGTCTTTATTCGATCTGTCTACTAAATATATTTACTCACTCTATTTACTCAATTTATTTGCTCGATTTATTTGGTTGGTTTGCTTACCTAATTTTTCCATTTGGTTTGTTTGCTCATTTTCCTATACCGATATATTTGTGTGGTTTGTATGCAGTTTTTGTTTACTCAATTTGGTAGTCTGATTTGGTTATTCAGATTTTTACCCAATCTGTTTACTTGACTAAGTTTGCTTTATTTGTTTAGCTTTATTTATCGACATGCTTTCTATATTTGATCGGCTTGTTTGATGTGTACACTAGTTTGTTTATTGGATTTGCTTGCTCAGTTTGCTCGTTTGTTTGCTTCTTGATATCTTTGTTTGACATGTTTACTGGATATCCTTGCTCGATCTGTTCACGCGACTCGTTTGCTCAATTTGCTGTTTGATTTGCTTCTTGATTTTCTGTGAGCTGTTTATACTTGATTTCTTTGATGGATCTGTTTGCTGTATTTGTTTGCTCGATTTATGTGTTTGGTTTGTATACTTAATTTAGCGACTTGATTTGTTTGCTCTACTCTTTTAATCGATTAAGCTTCCTGGATTTGTTTACTATATTTGTTTAGTTTTATTTGTTTGCATGGTTTGTTCGTTTGATCTGCTTGCTTGGTGTATTTAATCAGTTTGTTAATTGAACTAGTCTTCTCGATTTGCTTGTTGATTTGCTTTTTAATGTCTTTGTTCAATGTGCGTACTGGATTTATTTACTCAATCTGTTTATTTGCTCAATTTATTTGTTTGGTTTGCTTACTTAATTTATCCGTTCGCTTAGTTCTCTTATTTCGCTTGACCAATTTGTTTGTGTGCAGGTTTAGTTTGCTCAGTTTGGTCGTTTAATTTATTTTCCCAATTTGTTCACACAATTTGTCTACTTTACTAAGTTTGCTCGATTTGTTTAATAGATTTGTGTAGTTTTAATTGTTTACATGGTTTGTATGTTTAAGCTGTAACACTGTTTTGTTAATTAGATTTGTTTGCCTAAGTTCAGGGTTTGTTTGCTCTAATATATATTTGTTTGATGTGTTTACTGGATTTCCTTGCTAGATCTTTACACTTGATTTGTTTATTTGATTTGCCTGTTTGATCTGTTTCTTAATTTTTTATTCCTTTTGTTAACTGGATATCTTTACTCAATCTATTTACTCGATTTGTTCGCTTGATTTATTGGTTTAGTTTGCCTACTTAATTGGTTTGCTCATTTTGTTTGTTCGGTTTGCTTAATCAATTTACTTGCTTGGTTTGGTTGCAGGTTTTGGTTGCTCAATGTGGTCAATTGTGCAATTTATTACTTGATTGAATTTGCTTGATGTGTTTACTAGATTTGATCGACCAGTTTGTTTATTGAATTCGTATGCTTGATTTACTTGCTCATTTTAGTTAATTTCATTGTTCTATTTGTTTGCTGGATTTATTAGTTGATCTGTGTACTCGATTTATTTGCTAAATTTGTTTGTTTGATTTGCCTCTCGATTTGTTCGTTCGGTGGGTTTGTTTTGCTTGTTTGCTTGGTTAGTTAGGATGTTTGTATAATGAGTTTGATTGTTCAATTTACTCGCTGGACTGGTTCGTTGGCTCGACTTGTTGGTTTAATTTTTTTATTCATATTGTTCGATTATTTGATTAAATTTTTTTAAAGGATTTTTAGTTTTAGTTGTTTAAATGGTCTGTTACTTCAATTTGCTTGATTAGTTGGTTTGATTTGTTTGCTCATTGGACTGGTTTGCTCGATTTACTTCTTGATTTTTTTGTTTGACGTATTAAGCGGATTTCCTTCCACGATCTGTATACTCCACTCGTTTGCTCGATTTGATTGTGCGATTTGCTTCCTGATTTTCTTGTTCTGGGTTTACTGATTTTTTGCTTGATTTGATTCTTGATATCTTTGTTCGACGCGTTTACTTGATCTGTTCACGCGATTCGTTTGCTCAATATGCTTGTTTAATTTGCTTCCTGATTTCTTTGTTCAATTTTATATTGGATTGCTTTGCTGAATCTGTTTACTCCATTTGTTTGCTCGATTTATTTGTTTGGTTTATTTGCTAGCTTTGTTTGCTCGATTTGGCGACTTGTCTTGTTTGCTCTATTCGTTTACTTAATTAAGTTTGCTGAATTTGTTCACTAGTTTTGTATGTCAGATTTATTCAGCTTTATTTGTTTGCATGGTTTGTTTGTTTGATCTGCTTGCTCGGTGTGTTTGATCAGTTGTTTATTGAATTAGTCTGTTCAATTTGCTTGTTTAATTTGTTTTTTGATGTCTTTGTTTGATATGTTTACTGGATTTATTCGCTCAATCTATTTACTCGATTTGTTTGTTGCATTTGTTTGTTTGTTTTTTTTACTTAATTTGTCCGTTCGGTTTGTTAGACCATTTCGCTTGAACGGTTTGTTTGTGTAGTTTGTATGTAGGTTTTGATTACTGAATTTCATCGCTTGATTTACCTACTCAGTTCGTTCACTCAATTTGTTTATAAGTTTAGTCGATTTCTCTACTAAATTTGTTTAGCTGTATTTGTTTAGATGTTTGTGTGTTTGATCTTTTGCTTGGTTAGTATACTGGCTTGTTTATTGGATTTGTTGTTTAATTTGCTTATTTGTTTGCTTCTCGATTTCTTTGTTCGATTTGTTTACTGAATTAATTTGCTCGTTCTATTCACTTAATTTATCTGCTCGATTTCCTTGTTTGATTTGCTTCTTGATTTTTTTTGTTTGAAGTGTTTGCTTTATATCTTTGCTAAATTTGCTTGGTTTGCTTACTTAATTTGTTTCTTCAATTTGTTTTGTAGCTTTGCTCAACCGCTTGAATTGTTTATCAAGTTTGTTTATTCAATTCGTTTACTTGATTAGGTTTGCTTGATATGTTTACTGGACTCGTTTGACGGGGTTGTTCATTAGAGTTGTTTGCTCGTTTTACTTATTTGATTCTTATTGATTTCTTTGTTCGGTGTGTTTGCTGAATTTATTAGTCGATCTGTTGACTCGATTTATTTGTTCAATTTGTTTGTTTGATTTGCCTTCAGATTTGTTCGTTCGATGTGTTCGTTTTGCATATTTTTGCTACTTGTTTGTTTGATTTGTTTACCCAATTTGTTTGCTTAGTTGGTTTGGGCGTTTGTATAACGAGTTTTATTGCTCGGTCTGCTTAGTGAATCGGTGTGTTTGCTCAACTTTTTAATTTGCCTTTTTTTATTCAGATTGTTTCTTCAAATTTTTTAGTCGATTTTTTGTTTACGGGATCTGTTTAGTTATAGCTGTTTGCATGGTGCTTGTTTTATTTGTTTGCTTTGTTTCTTTGATCGGTTTATTTATTGGATTTGTTTGCTCGATTTGCTTATTGATTTTTTTGTCTCACGTATTTAATGGATTTTTTCCAGATCTGTTTATTCGACTTGTTTGTTCGATTTGCTTGTTTGATTTGCTACTTAATTTCCTTGTTCTGTGTTTACTGGGCGTTTGCTTGATTTACTTTTTGATGTCGCTGTTCGATGTGGTTACTGGATTTATTTGTTCGATCTGTTTACTCGATTCGTTTGCTCAATTTGCTTGTTTGATTTGCTTCTTGATTTTATTGTTTGCTGTGTTTGCTCGATTTGTTTATTCGACTTGCTTGTTTGCTTTGCTTCTTGATGTCTTGGTTCGAAGTGATTATTGGATTTCGTTACTCGATATTATTCAATTGGTTTCCTCAATTTGCTGGTTTGGTTTGTTTCTTGATTTCTTTGTTCGATAGTTTACTGGATTTTTACTCGATTGGTTTGCTCGTCTTGCTTGTTTGATTTGTTTCTTGATGCCTTTGTTCGATGTATATACTAGATTTCTTTGCCGAATTTGTTTACTCCATTCGGTTGCTCGAAATATGTGTTGTGTTTGTTTGCTCAATTTGGCGTCTTGGTTTGTTTGCTCTATTCGTTTAATTGATTAAGTTTCCTGATATTTGCTAACTGGATTTGTTTGCATTATTTGTATGGTTTTATTTGTTTGCATGGTTTGTTTGTTTGATGTGCTTGCTCGATGTGTTTAATCAGTTTGTTAATTGGCCTAACCTGCTTGATTTGCTTGTTGGATTTGCTCCTTAATGTTCTTGTACGATGTGTTTACTGAATTTATTTGCTCAATCTGTATACTCGATTATTTGCTCGATTTATTTCTTTGGTTTGCTTACCTAATTTTTCCGTTCGGTGCGTTTGCTCATTTTCCTTGACCAGTTTGTTTGTGTGGTTTGTGTGCAGCTTCTGTTTGCTTAATTTGGTCTTTGATTTGGTTATTCAGCTTGTTTACCCAATTTTTTACTTGACTAAGTTTGCTTCGTTTGTTTACCAAATTTGTTTAGTTTTATTTATTTACATGAATCGTAATAATGATTGGCTTCTTTGGTGTGTATACCGGGTTTGTTGGATTTGTTAGCTCGCTTTGCTCGTTTGTTTGCTTCTTGATTTCTTTGGTTCACTGGATTTACAGAATTTCTTTGCTCGATCTGTTTACTCGATTCATTTGCCAAATTTGCCTGCTTGATTTGCTTCTTGATTTTTTTGTTCGATGTGTTTACTAGATTTTGTTCGATTTGTTTGCTCAGCCTGCTTGTTTGTTGGTCAACTTTCTCATTTGTTTGCTTCTCGATTTCTTTGCTCGAAGTGTTTACTAGATATCTTTGCACAATTTGCTTGGCTAGTCTACTTAATTTGTTTGCTCTATTTGTTTGCCCGTTTTGCTTAATCGATTTACTTGCTTGGTTGGTTTGCAGGTTTGGTTTGCTCAATATGGCCGCTTGAATTGTCTATCAAATTTTTTTACTCAATTCGTTTACTTGATTGAGTTTGCTTGATGTGTTTACTAGATTTGTTTAACGGGTGTGTTCCATCGGTTTGTTTGCTCGATTTACTTGTTTGATTCTTATTGTTTTCTTTGTACGAGGTGTTTGCTAAATTTATTAGTCGATTTGTTTACTGGATTAAATACTAAATCCTTTAAAATGAGGCTTTAGAGTTTATATCAAATTGATACAATTCATAATTATAAGATTCACTATATTTTGATAAAGAAATAATATACAGTGTTTCTTGAATAACAAGATGCAGAATTTTAAATTTGATAAATCTAATTGAATATATCGGTGTGTTGTGTTTTAATTTCATATTTATATATATATATATATATATATATATATATATATATATTGCCGTGTAACTTCCTTAAGCTCAGTACCTCCACAGTTAAATTAAAAATTCTTAATTTACAAAAATCGAAAATTTCACAAAAAAAAAATTTTCAAAAAAAAATTTCTTACCCGGATTTCTGCTTCATCGCATTGATTGATTTCTTCAGCAGCTCCCTGGTTAGCTCAGCTGGGCCTCCTCTTGGATACCTAGATTTACTATCATTCTTTGTACCGTTCACACACACCATTCAATAAAACCACTAAATAATACAACAATCATACAATATTTATTTACCACTATTTACAAATAATAATTTAAGATTATGTACATTTCGGTGCTCAAGTTACACCTCAATAAATTCTATCTTTGTAAAGTCCTGGATTTTAAATTGAAATATCAAACACATTTAATGTAACAGGAGTAAATGGGCCCTGAATAATACCTTTTTTTTTATTTATAATTATTTCTAATTAGTACACTCTGGAGTATGGTGAGCTCATGATAACCTAGTTTTTTTTAATGTATGCTTTCTACTTTGCATACTCTTACCACAAACACAAAAAACCCATGTACTCTTAACAATAAAAATTAAATTCATGATGAAACGTTAATAAGCTTCACGTACACCTTTAGATTTATATTTAAATACCATAATAAAAGTTAGTTATAGGTATTATTTTCAATACGCAAAATAACGAAAAATACCATCAAATTCACTCTGACACATCACAAATAATCCCCACAGTTTATAAAAAACAGCAAAATCTAATGCGTTACCTGGAAACTTGAAGATTCCATCTCTGTTGACGATGTATTAAGTTCCTGAACCCTCGACCTAGTGGTAATGCGCTGCTTGCCGTCTCCAGCTATTTATAGATGAACACCATCTACGTTGCGCTACATGATACTCATTCAAGATCCATCTCAATAACCAAATCCAAGTATAGTACACTTGTTATTATTGCATAATTTAATTTACGTTACGAACTTGTTACAGTATACGTTGTACCTTCGTTAAATATAAACTCGACACTTCAAAGTATAAGGCCAACCATCTAACACTGTACTATTTAATTTATAAATTTTAATACTTACAAGCTCGTTAGTAGATTTTTGGTACGTCGTAAGCGATGCAAATTAAAGAAGTCAAAGAGAAACTTACTAATTTCGCTAGCTTATTTATATTATATGCCAGGCCCCTCTCGGCCACACTTTACCCGAAATCCTAATTGCAAACTAACTCTTTCTTCAAATTTTGTATAACCGTTTTCAAACTCCCCGAAATTTAACTCGTCGCAACGCTATTTTCCAAAAAACCAGCATTCATCTGTCCCGTGTTCGTCTGTTGTAAAACTAACTATTTAGACCAATGATATATTTCAGTGACGTCTAAAAACCCCGCCTGCATTAACTCTATTCCTCTCTTATGCATATTATATGTTTCCTCCTAAGCTTGTTTGAGTGGTAGAAAATCGATATTACTGTCCGCGTGATATCTACCCCACGTGGAGTTGTATACGTGCTTTGCAACTGTCGGTTGACCAATATTCTTTGAAACTTGCTTGTTATCTACAAAAATAAGGGGAACATGACCTTTCCAAAACATGCAGGTGTTCACTTAACGATCGTTTTAAAATAACATTTCTAGGAGTTTGCGTTTCAAGATATTTCCTATATTCGATGTCTGTTTGTTTGTTAGTAACGCGTTTCGCCTTGGAATTATCGATTTTTTATGCTTTGAGGCGTTCTCTGACGTTATAACCCTTTGAATTAAACTAAATTAAATTAATTAATAATTTCTGTTGGTTTATACAATTTATTTTCTTTACGAACCTACGAATTTTTAATCCCTAATTATCAAATTACGGTAATACTTGTTACTTTAAATTAAATGAATGAAATAAATTTCGCACGTAAATTATGGTTGCTTCCTCTATACAGGGTGTTTGAAATTGCATTGTTTGTACCCAAATTTAACCCTTTAAATCTACCACAATATATATATATATATATATATATATTGCCTTGAATGCTAGCTTAAGGCAAAACGTAGGAGCCCAATAAAGTTGCTGTGAATGGTGTGGCTATGGAAAATATGCCCCTATACTGGGTTTCAATAAAAGGTTTTGTGAAAAGAAAACTGATTGATATGATTTATTGCTTGAAAATGCCCGTACTAACTAGCTCAGGTGGAATACAATAACAGCATAGCTATAATAAAATATTTCTAAACAATTCTTCAATTTCTAGTACTTGCTACATTTACAAAGCTCTTTCTTCAACATGAATTATCCAAAATTATTACTTACACACAAGCTTTAAAATTAAAAGTCAAAAACAAGCATTTCATAATTGCTATAGAATAATATGAAGAGCTTAAAGTGTTTTATAGACCCTTCTTATGGAAATCAAATCATGTACAAATTATTAAAAGTAGGATGAATAATTGCAATAATCTCTCGTACCTCCAAAAAAGAAAACAAGAATAGCTGATCAGATATCTCTTCATAATCTTTGATAATAGTCGAACTTATCTAATTCGGCCTAAAAACATACTTACAGTATGCATTTATAGAGGACGTGTTTTAGAACTCGTTTTAATTAAAATCGCCGCTTTCACTTGTGTACTAGAAAATACTATAATAATTCGATCGTATTATTAAAATATTATACAGAATGTAGAAGATTGAGTAATATATAAAATTTATGATTTTCTTTGATTTTGGGTGGATCTATTGACGGAATGTGTGCTCAATGTAAAAACAGTAAAACCGATTTTTTTTAGATTAATCTAGTTACTTGTTATCGTAGAAAAAGAAACACGATTTTAATGAAATTTGTATATATTATTAATTTCCTTACGGTGCTGTAGCCGAATAAATGTTACCTTGCACGGTTCATGAGATATGATAGCCAACCGTACAATTTCCAACAGAAAGTTACGTAAATGCTTACAAAAAGGCGCTTAATTTATACTTGAATTAATGGTAAAATGCTTTTAAGAATTTGTTGAGCATTTGCTCAAATTAAACTGAATTCAGGGATGTCCTTAACAGTCAAACTTAATTAGCAAAAAATGATATTTATATACCAATAAGTTGCAGTGAACTCGTTTTCAATTGGGCAATTTTTGCAGATGTTTTTGGTTTTATATATAATATTATGCTAACTTGTTAACTATGTGTTTTGTTTGTGTTATATGTGTTTGTGTAATGTAGTATTTCTGTTTTCCTTCTGTATCTAGTAGTTTACAGAGCCCTGTGGAATATTCATACATAGTTATGCATTTGTACAAAGAAAGTAGGGTTAGGTGTATTAGTATTCCAACCTTGTCTTTGTGTCTTTTAGCTTGGTTAAAACTGATACAACAGATTGTTTTTTAATCACCAAGAAATATTAATTTTGGAACGCGTAGCTTGCTAAACGCCGCCAACGGTCTCTACCAAACGTATAAACATTTGTTTAAGTATTATATAACATACTGTCTCTACCTCCATCAAAATTAATTGTGCTTGTATTAAGCACTAAGGATTTTGTGTTTTCTAAATGGTTTCATGACTTTTGTCTTGTGGTTCAAGGTTTCCTTTGCTTTTAACACAATTTTAGCCTATAAAGAAACACTCGTCATTGAAATAGAGGTAGAACCATAAGACTAGGATAAGCAATACGCATTTGTATAAATAGATGGCGCCACAAAATTTTAATAAAATCGATGTTAAATAGACTGGAGACATTAGTTGAAGGTAGTCGATATTTTTGGTGGACACATTATAGAGTATTTAAATATGCAAACCCCACAATCCGCCAGAGCATATACATGAATATATATATATATATATATATATATATATATATATATAACAACGTATATTTAAAAATGCTGTCGGATAATATTTGTTTATAACAAAATAGTATTGAAATGTAAATAAACAACTTCTTACAAAAATTTAAAAACTAATATTTACATAGCAATGAACAAAACAATAATTTGATTGTTTCAGAAAAGAAGTAAACATTCATTGCCTAGTTTTGGCCTTTCTCGACCTCATCAGAATGAAGAAGGTTATAAACCACTTCATTCTGATTAAGTCCAAAAAAATCAAATTGTTTGATTAATGACTATGCAAATATTAACTTGATTTGTATAGTTAAACGCTAGCTTTCGATTTTTCGTAAGGGGGTGTTTATTTATACATCTCAATTCTATTTTATATATGTGTATGTGTGCGTGTGTATGTGCGTGTGCGTGTGTGTGTCTGTGCGTGTGTAAGGGTGTGAAGGTGTGTGAGGTACCTGCGTGCGTCAGTGCGTGCGTACGTACGTGCTTACGTGCGTGCGTGTGGCGCTTTAGCTGAGCCGCGAAACCAGTTATGTAGCGAAATGTGTATGCTTCTACGCATGTATGTTTAAACGCTACGTCAAAATGCTTCATTTTATAAACATTTTAGTAAATTATTTTGTTGATTTGGTCGTGTTCGTTTGATTCCGTACAAAGTTGATGAAACTTTAACATTTAATCTTTAAAACTATGTCTTCTGTAATCTAAATCATTTGGAATTGTATCATAAATTGATTTTAACCCCTCTTGCATATATTAGATATTTTATGATGAGAAAATCGTGTGTTTCTGAGCTCTTCAGTATATGTTAGGTATTTTATAGTGTTGTGTTTATGAATTTAAGAACGTATCGTTATTACCTTCTCCCATTTTTCGTTCGGAAATCGAGCGCGGACAAAATTGAGGCAATTATTCGCGTGCCAGCTGACGTAATTCAGACTTGAAAAGTCAACAAAATGGCCATGGAGGACTTTTTCCGAAACTTCGGAAGACGAAACCAGGTCTAAACACTGAACAATTTTTTTCTCGGTACATTTTACGAATAAGAGTGACGATACGTACAAATCTGGATTTGTCCAGAAAATGCAAAACCCCGCAACAATTTTAAGGGTGCACCGGCTATTTACAATGGGGCAAGAGTGGGTTCCAATGGACGAAAAAATAAAAATCAACGTTTGAAGTGGCTGAAATACAGAAAGACTACGTTACAAAAACCACTTACCTTACAAAGCTTTACCTGCTGTCATAATTAAGGGGCGCCAAAAAGTATTGTATCGGCAACCCCTTTCAATATTTCCTCTATACAGATACGTACCTTTTGCTTTTGGTTTCCTAATTCTGTCACACTATATTTTACCCTTTCTTGAAGCACCTTAAAAACACGCCTTAAATTTTGTCATATCAAAAAAAATTTTAAAACAAAGTGGTGCCCCCCCCCCGCCCAGTACGATTTCATCACTGAAATCACTGAATATTCTTTCAAAAATTTCATCTACTTTAATCAAGTTCATCAATAAATGCAAATAAAATTCACCTAATCTTTACTTCACTTGATATTAAATAATTACCATAAGAATGCTAATATTTTACTAAAGAAAACAATTTGCTAAAATCAGACTGGCCAGGTATTTCTTAAAAAAGAAAACTTATACTGCTATTATCACACCTATTTTCCTTTTTACGAATATTGGTAGCTACATTCTGAATTCCGTTTCTGGAAATGTTAACTTTACAATAAACAAAAACATCGGTCAATACAACTTTTCATATCCTCATTCCATGGTCTCAAAAATACAAACTTGTTCACTGCTTAACTAGCACTACACCACATATAAAACTTGCTGTATAAATTACCATGCATTTCCTGATTAATAATTGAAAAATATTCTAATTTCAATTTTCTACACTAGCATTTTTATAATTAATTAAGCTCTAGTTCTGGGCATTTTAGCCGATCACTATTTAAATAGCCTAACAAAACAATTTTGTTAGAATTATACCAAGCTCCTATAAATGAACAAAAACCATCTATAATTCAAATCTCAATCTGACAACAATCTATTCATATATCATTTAAAGAGGTTTATTTACTGCAAGTTTATTTTACAGTTCTTGAATAAGGACGTCCAAAAACACCAGTAGTTCACATTCCTACAAAGCCACCAATTTGCATTAACGATAACATATTCCCGTTTCTGAACGGATACAAGCTCTCACGCATCAACATACATTTATATACAATTCTATAACTACGTTATAGATTGACGGGACAGTAAAATTCACGAATACGTGAAAGTGGTTAACTGCCTTACTGCAAATCAAATTATATCACGGCCGCGCATGGGACACTTTTTATCTCGCGTGACCCTACATCTGGTCATAGTTACATTTTGACTTCACCTTTTTAAACTTTACTTTTTTGCCACTGGACTTATTCCTTTGATAGCATTTCTCCCTTCAGATAATACATGTTAGCCGCGGTCAATGTTTCGTTCACACAATGTAAATATTATCTACGTCAAATACAAGGTTAGTGTCCCATTAATTAGATAAAGGTCGGATACCTTTGTTGTTATCTGACTATTGTTCAAATATGGTATCATTTGCATATCCTTGATGGTCCGGACGGACAACTATTTATTGTAAATTACCTTCCCATGGGAACCGCATACCTAGCATCTTGTAACATTTAAATCTGTTTTTCTTTGCGGTTTTGAAATAAACTTCTAAGTAAAGGTGCTGGAACGCCATCGAACTCGGCCGAAGTGTTACCATTAAAATCCGAGAAAACGAAATTAATTTAGTTACAATCGGTCACCGCGCGGGTGATCCTATATTTAAAAAGTTGCTTTAAGCGCGAAGCGCGATAACATGTAGCCGATTCATAACTTACAGAAAGTTGCTTTGAACGTGATGCTCGGGAACGCGTGGACGAACCGATATTTAAGAAGGTTGCTTCGAGGTCGAAGCACAAGAACACGCGGATGTTCTTATATTTACATAAAATAGCTTCAAACGTGGAGCTTGAAAACGCGTCGTGCCCCAATACTTAAAAAGAAGTTGCTTTGAACCCAAAGCCCAAGAACACGCGGCCAATCCCAAACCTAAAAAATATTTAAAAAAGTTGTTTAGAACGAGAAGGCGACAACGCGTGTGCCATCAAATTTCTAAAAATAGCAACTTCGAGCTCGAAGCGCGAGAACATGTGGGCGTTCCAATACTTAAAGAAGGTTGATTCGAACGGCACGAGAACGCGCGGGTGATCCAATATTTAAAGAAAACTGCTTTGAACGTGAAGCGCAAGAACACGTGACTGACTCATAACTTAATACAGGTAGCTTCGAGCGTGATGCGCGAGAACGCGTGGACGATCTGATATTTAAAGAAAGTTGCTTAGAACGCGAAGTGCGACAACGCGTGTACGATCAAATTTTTTTAAATAGTAGTTTCGAGATCGAAGCGCAAAAACATTTGGGCGTTCTAATACTTAAAGAAGGTTGCTTCGAACGGCACGAGAACGCGCGGGTGATCCAATATTTAAAGAAAATTGCTTTGAGCGTGAAGCGCGAAAACAGGTGGCCGATTTATAACTTTAAAAAAGTTGCTTCAAACGTAATACGCGAAAACGCGTGGACAATCCGATATTTAAAAAGGCTGCTTCGAACGAGAAGTGCAACAACGCGTATGCTACTCATTTTTCAAAGAAGGTTGCTTCGAGCTCGAAGCACAAGAACACGCGGGTATTCCAATACTTATATAAAATTGCTTCGAAGGCGAAGCTTAAAAACACGTGGGTGACCCAATACTTAAAAAAAGTTGCTTTAAAGGCAAAGCGTGGGAACACGCGGCCAATCCCAAACTTAAAGAAGTTAGCTTCCAGCGTGATGCGCGTAAACGCGTGAGCGATCTGATATTTAAAGAAAGTTTTTTAGAACGAGAAGTGCAATAACGCGTGTGCGATCAAATTTTTTTAAATGGTAGCTTCAAGTTTGAAGCGCGAGAACATGTGGGCGTTCCAATACTTAAAAAAGGTTGCTTCGAACGTCATGCGCGAGAACGCGTGGATGATCCGATATTTAAGAAGGTTGCTTCGGACGAGAGGTGAAATAACGCGTATGCGATTCATTTTTTGAAGGAGGTTGCTTTGAGCTCGAAGCACAAGAACACGCGGGTAATCCAATACTTACATAAAATTGCTTCGAACGCGAAGCTTGAAAACACGTGGGTGACCCAATACTTAGAAAAAGTTGCTTTGAAGGCAAAGCGCGAGAACACTCGGCCGATCCTAAACTTAAAGGAGTTAGCTTCCAGCGTGATGCGCGTGAACGCGTGGGCGATCTGATATTTAAAGAAAGTTGTTTAGAACGAGAAGTGCAATAACGCGTGTGCAATCAAATTTTTTAAAATAGTAGTTTCGAGCTCGAAGCGCGAGAGCATGTGGGCGTTCCAATACTTAAAAAAGGTTGCTTCGAACGTGATACGCAAGAACGCGTGGACGATCCGATATTTAAGAAGGTTGCTTCGTACGAGAGGTGCAATAACGCATGTGCGATCCATTTTTTAAAGAAGATTGCTTTCAGCTCGAAGCACAAGAACACGCGGGTGTTCCAATACTTACATAAAATAGCTTCGAACGTGAGGCTTGAAAACGCGTGGATGACCCAATACTTAAAAAAAGCTGCTTTGAACCCAAAACGCGAGAACACGCGGCCGATCCCAAACTTTTAGAAGGTAGCTACGAGCGTGATGCGCGAAAACACGTGGGCGATCCGATATTTAAAAAAGTTGTTTAAAACGAGAAGTGCGATAACGCGCGTGCGATCAAATTTTTAAAACTAGCAGCTTCGAGCTCGAAGCACGAGAGTATGTGGCCGTTCCAATCCTTAAAGGAGGTTGTTTCAAACGCGAAGCACAAAAACGCACGGGTGATCCAATATTTAAAGAAAGTTGCTTTGAGCGCGAAGCGCGAAAACATGTGGCCGATTCATAACTTAAAAAAGGTTGCTTCGAACGTGATGCGCGAGAACGCGTGGACGATCCGATATTTAAAGAAAGTTGTTTAGAACGAAAAGTTCGACAACGCGTGTGCGATCAAATTTTTTAAATAGTAGCTTTGAGCTCGAAGCGCGACAGCATGTGGGCCTTTCAATACTTTAAAGAGGTTGCTTCGAACGACACGAGAACGCGCGGGGCATCCAATATTTAAAAAAGTTGCTTCGAGCCAATTTAATTTCGAATATTTCTGCAGGTAAATAGTCATTTTTTTAGATATCGCCGGTTGTCATTAACAAATGTTTGTTGTATACAAAGAAATAACCGTGCCCTATGTGACAAATCGCTCATCGCTAAACATTGATACCGTTTTATAGTTTTAAGAAATGCATAATGTTTCAATTTTTTAGTTTTGGTTTAATAAAATTAATTGAGTATTTCTTATTAATAATTGGTTTAAAAAAATGAAACGCATTTTCCTATTACGAATAGACGCATCTGTTTGTCTTTTCAAATTTAACGTAGTTTTTTTTGTTTGATTTAAAGAAAACAAAAGATCTTATTAAAGATTTTTTCTGTTAAAAACGTAAAATGTCCTCTCATTTAATTAATACGGACCGCACTTTTGTTTACACGAGCGTTGTATAAGTTGGCGATTACATGATGTATTGAAAATTTGTATTATGCTGCTCCATTGCGCAGGTTTGCGTCTTTTTCTCAGCATTATATATACACGTAAATTATGGCAAATAATGTATTCAGACGTTGGGTTTCAATAAAAATTCTGTAAATTTTGGCCTGAAGGCGCCTGACTTACGAGAATTTAACATCAAATTTATAATGACAACAAATATTCATCAACAAACAATTCTTCAAATAATAATTGTTCTATCCACATACATCTTTAGTTAACACACATTATCCCAAAAATATTACTTACGTACAAGCATTCATTCTACAGATAAAGTTCAGTATTATCGGCACGTCTTAAGTCTAAAAGAATATTTTGTAACTGCCTTGAAATTTCGTTTTCACAGACCTTCCTCATGTAAATCACACTATGTGCAAATTTATTTTTAAAAATGAGCATGGGCAAATTTGATAATTCTTCTTACGCCGTGGTCAAACTGTAGCTGATTAGACACGTTTAATAAATTCCTTTATCATGGTCAAAATTTAAATTATCCACTTACAAAGCATAATCTGCATACCAAATTCTTATGTAATCTAATTCATTTAAGTAAATGAACAAGCACAAATGTCCCAAAAAAGTTTTAAAAGTTTGATTTGCTATTAACTTGTACATTGTCCTTTTGTTTTCGCAAGCTTGTGTCCATTAATCTTTATACGTTTTTTTTAATGCACATTACTTTCAAAATCAACCCACCGTTAAACACGCATTAGATAATCCAAATTATATTCTTCTAATTAAATTACAATTTATTTTACTGAAATTCACGGCCATTTATCAAAGTTGTATTATTTACTCCACATAATCTTGATATAAAATCAACTTTCAACTTAGCTTGCTATACGCTTAAAACAGGTCACTATCACTGGCCATTCATTCGACTCACTTCTAAGTTATAGTTTTACATTATTATTCACTGGCAGATATTTTTAAACGTATAGTAGCACGTAAACGCGAAATAAACGCAATTAAATAACGATTGGCAATTGACAGTTCCTAATTAGCGATTGATCCCGTTCTGATTCTTGAACCGGTTTATATAGTGTGAATTTCACGTGTTATTCAAATTTAGAGCAATCGGAATGGTTTTATTCATACAGCTGATATTATTTTTCCAGAAATTGAAACTCTACGGCTTAATTAGAACATAATCTTATGTAAATTTCTGTTATCTTTTGATTTATTACGTCGTTAAATGTTTTATTACAGTTCCTAATTGGGATATTTGCTGAATGATGATTGAAAATGTTGATCTGTTATGTTGATTAATTGTTTTTGGTTTATGGGTTGTTAAACGTTTTACTTCATATCTTAGTCTCCCTAATTGGAATGTCCATTCAAGTTATTTGTCGTCTTTGAAGATAAATATCTGTCACCTGTGCGTGAACTAATTTGACGTATAGGTTTCGGGTCCCGATGATTGAATTTTGACTTTTCGATCTGTATAATGAATAAACTAGATATTTCTCGAAGAACACAATACAGTTTTCAATCTAAAATGTACGATTTACATGTGTTTTGATATAGGAAATATGATCTGGTGCGAATTATTACCTGAAAATGCCCGTATTGTCTTTCTGGCTCAAATTAAATAAAACAATGAAACTCCAACATCAAAATTGTAATATCGTTCAATATTTATTAATAAACAAAATAATAATAGTAATAACTACATCCACAAGCACCTTTGTTCAACATTCATTATCTTAAGGATTACTTACACACAAGCATTAAACCTACAAATGCGGTTTACAATATGTCAAAAAACAACACTAAATATTAGTGTAGAGTTCACACAGTCCTTGTTTGTAATTAGTAATCCCAAAGCTTTTGTTATGTACAAAACTTTCTTTTAGAGAGGGGTATCGATAAGTTGAATACTCTTTTTTAACGCGTTTAATTTGTGTAACTGATCACTGACCCTTAAAAAAACTTTTGGTATTGCCAAGTTAACTCGAAATTTGACCTCCACAAAATCTGAAATTATCCATTCAAAAATACATATATATGCCAAAATCTTATGCAAGTTTAACCTACTTGAAATAACTAATGTACGCAAATGTCTTTCTAAAGATTTAAACAATGATATACTTGCATTTTCACATTAAATTCTGCAAGACTCGTAAATTCTTCAAACTAAATTGTTGACTAAATTTTTATTTCCATTTCGTTCCATTCTTAGAAATAATTTTCCAATAAATTCTCTTGAAAATTCAAGTTGTATTCCATTTATATTTAAATTTTTAGTATCATACAAGTTGTTTATCTTATTAACTTTATTAAACCAATTTACTTTCAATCTTAGTTGTTTTTATTTTTAATAAAATTTATTTTGTACGTCGAAGGTTATACTCCATCACTTTTTAATAAATATCTACAATCACTTACATGTACCTAAACGTAATTATAATTTGTAGTTGACCGATTAACGGACGATCAATCATTGATCCTCGTTCCGATTATTTACCAGTTTTTATCTCATGTAGTTTTTACTATGTCAATTCATGCTTTTGGTTTATTTGATTCATACAGGCTGGCGCAATTTCGTTGAAAATGTTGTTAGTTGCTACTTTGCGTCATCTGAATTAGCCGCCACTTTTAATTTATTAGATCGTAAAACAATTCTTTAATCGATATCTTTACTGAGTAAATGTGATATGTTTATCTGTAAGGTGGTTATTGCAGGGTCTGTAGCTCGTTAAAAGTCCTATCGCTTTTACGTTTTTGCTCATTATGGAGTTCATTTGGATTGTCTATCACCTCTTCATCTACAACCATTAATTTTTGGGTTTATTCTCGCCACCGATGAATTAACTAAAATTTAGAAGAATCTAGTAAATGAAATGTAAAAAATATACGATTTCTTTGTATTAAAAATACATTTAATAGAAATAAGCTTTAGAAATGATTTGAGCGGGTATATAAATAACGTTTTCAGGAAGAGAAACCTAATGTTTTTTAGAATCGGTATAGGTAGAACTGTAACTCGCATTTATCAAATAACTCTAGCTTGTTCTATTCAGCAGTAATTGTGATTAAGTTGGAAAACAAACGAAAAAATGCATTCTACAACTTCTTAGATTCATAATTAAAGTGCTCTTAATGTTTAAGTTACGGAACACGTTTTGGAATTGTATTTCAATTGCTCCTTTTTCAGTGGGGGGGCGTACTTATTTAGAACGCGTTTTAAATGGGATTTATTATCAAGGGACGATTTATATTTTCGCCGATTTCACTCATGTATTATACTTTTTAAGGATACTACTATAAAGATTTTTAAAGAATTGTATGCAGAGTCTTTCTACACTGAAGGATATTAGGAGAATTTGTTTGTTTTTCTTGGTTTTTGGTATTTTATGTACAGAATATGGTGCTCAATAAAATATGTGTGTGTGTGTGTGTGTATGTGTATGTGTATGTATGTATGTGTGTATAGTATCTAGAAACCCAAATTTTTAACTACCTTCAACTATTCTCAAATTAAAATAGAATTAGAAAAATAATTATTTGCAGATCGTGATATTTGATTATGCGCGAGCGATAGGTTACTTATCCTCACTTGTACGTTACTATGTCTCTGTTTTTATATTTATGCTTTTATGTCATCTTGGACCCTGGTCCTAAACAAAGACAAATGCCCTAATTTTTTTATTGTGTTTGTTCTTTATTTAACCCTATAGATTGTAGTTAGTGACATGTTCACTATCTGTAAATATATTCTTCAACTAAGTAGTCAGGAATCGTGACATGGGGTAACTTCGAGAAATCATATGCTATTTTGTTGGTAGCTGTTTATGATCCTGAGTTTAATTTTGCTACTAGCTTTTTATTATGAAAGTGTGTAGTTAAAAGGTGGGATGAGGTGGGTAATAAATCTCAGACCGATTATGTGGGATGTAAGAGTATGAATTGGATTGGCGTTCCACATTGCAGTTTTCATGTATAATTGGTGGTGTAACATTACATGTAAAGCTACAAATATATTTAAATAAAATAATGTTTGTGGCAAACGAGAGATTAGTTATTAATTTTTTAGCGGGTCGGATATGTGCGGAAATTTGAAGCGCCGAAGAGTATTAAAACGTTTTTATATTTATGACATGAAAATTTCATTACTTTGAGCTTTTATTAAAAAAAAGCTTTGAATATCGCAAACGTTTTACAAATTTAAGCATGTTAGAGATTTCTAAACAATATGAATTTTAAATACTTGTGCAATCTACTCAAATTACATCAATTATTAACATTCTCATTTAGTAACTATGTATTATATAACAAAGGGCCCTGTAATCCTTTCATGTCTATGTTCCACTTATAGTTTATCTTACCGTTGAAATTATTTAATGTTTCCCTAACCACAACCTGTATAAACCCTGTAGCTGTAGTACATGCATTGTATGTCCGTGTATACATGTACCTTTTAATTGTTTTGTGTAAGTTTGGCTACCTTTGTGCAGATTGTCTAATATCCATAATTAAATGTTTCTTTGATACATAAACTAAAGCGTCTATGTTACTTGTTCTATGTTGTTGGTTTGCCCTACGCCGGCTCACTTCTTCAGGTGCTCAAGGTATTGACCAGTTCCAGTTATAGTTTTGCTTTTTAGCTTGTCATAGAACTGATGCAGCTGATGCTTTGTACTGTTTGTGCTTGACACGCTATTTAGGCTTACAAAATGCAGAATTTAAAATGGTAACGTAAAATTGGGTTATAATTATAACAACAAGATTGCTAAAAGTTGCAATCTCAGAATAGCATTCCTTGGGGTGCGATAAAGACGTAGAATATTATAATTTACCTGTGCTACAACCTGAAGACAGAAAAATGTAGCTTGAGGAATAGAAGAATATTTAATTTAAAGTTTGAGAGATTCTTTATTTAAAATGACAAGAAGTTCAACAACGAACGCTGTAGACGACTTTACGTGAAAGTTTACTTAACAGCCATGTTGAGACTCGCCAACCGATTTCTAAATCGGAAATTAATTCAACATCATGCGTTTGTTGGCAATTTGTAAAAGAACAACTACTGTTGCAGCTTCTCAGATTGATCTATCCTTCTTTTCATAAAACGCCAACAAACTCGGATAATCATAACACCCAAATGTAAGTACAATAAGGAAAATTTCCAGAACGGCTTCTAACCCAATCTAACAATGAATGCTCCAGGTATAGATAACAAAAATTAATTCAGCATCAGTTGTTTCTTTTTTATTTTTTATCCGTATATTGTTTGTTGATTATACTTAGGCCTGCGGCCCGCCCTAGTCGTACATGCTTCTATCCCTGAATGGAATGATGCACCGGAATGTGGACAAGACCGCTTACGCAAAGGAAAATTGATGGACTTCTACGGTGCGACATTTTTTAGGTAAACTTGATTGACAGGTTACAATAGCTTTATCAACTTACAGTAAAGAACTTTTACAATGTTATTAGCATAATTTCTGGTATGTGCTTGAAAGGTTCTAGAAAAATTGTACACAATATAAATTACCATGCTGAGCGTTTGTTAGTTCAGTTCTAAGTGAAGCTTTAATTACAATATGAATTCTAATTGAAGCTTTGAAGGTTTAAAACATTACAGCCTCACGTACTGGGCGTTAGTGAAACTTTCTAAAAAGATGTTTATTTTTTCTTACAAAGGTCGTACAGAAGATGTTGTTTTATCCGTATTAACACAATTGACTTTTGATGACTTCCGCACTAGCTCTGCGGTTTAGAGAGACTATCGGGGGGGGGGTCGCTAATTAAATACGGATGGGTAGGGCGCTACTGTACTTAGATAGTGTGTGAAAACAAAAAATATCGTCAAGAAAAATACAGGAACCTCGACGAGTATATTCTGTTATGAAAATACAAGATTTTGTATTTTTAGGTGGTACTACGTTTATCCTGAAATAAAATAAAATACATAAAATAATAGTAGCGACAGCAATTTGCGCCTCAAAATAAAATCAATAAGTTTGACAGGTTTTGTACATCTATGATTTCTTTCTTTTGTGTAATAGTGCATGGACACTCTACTTATTAAATTTATGCACATCTGGTTCATATGTAATTCATAGAATTCAGTGATAAGTATAGACAAAATAAATACTGTTGCTTAAGTGCTTCCATGAATGTAATTAACCTTGTTTAAATATATAAAAAAATTAAGACTGTTAAGAATGAACACATATATTAACTGAAAATTATTTCTGATTTATTCTGACAGATAATTATTATAAGTTTCTGTTTATATTGTTAATTTTGGACAATTTAAATAAAAAAGCCTTTAAAGCAAATATGCACTATAGATATCATTAACATTTTTAAGAGATTTTTTGTCACCTTTTCAGTACTGACTAAATGACTCACATACACACAAATAAGTTTGTAATAAGATCTTTCAAATTAGTAAAATTAAACTTCGTTAAATAGTTATCGTGTATGAGCAAGTACATGGTTATATTATTTGTAATGCAAATTCATAAAGCTTTTGTTACATAGACAATTTTATAAAGCATAATTTTTATATGAAGCAACGTTAAAATTTTTAATTTATAATTAAATATTATCACAAAGATGTTAGTTTCCATGGGTTTAAACGACCAAGGTTAGTTTTATACATGACGTTAAACGTCAAACAGATGATTGCCTCAACAAATGGAAATCACTTACCACCTTGACCTCAGGGCATACCTGCTTGCACCATTTAATAAACAAGTGCAACCCACATGTGGACTTCCAACATTGAACAAACACATGAAAAAGCAGTTGTCTACATCGTTATAACAACGCCTCGTAAACTAGAACCACATTGTAAGTTTCCAATGCGTAACCGTTTTATACGCAATTAAATTAACTTCTTACAACCATTAGTCAGCTCTAAGTATTGCTCCTGAATTAAAACAAAATTTCCAAGTTGAAATATAAGGAACGTATATATCTTATACGCAGTAAAAATTCAACAGTCTCGCACGACTCTTTTGCTTCAGTTATTAAATGTTATTTCTTCCGTACGTTAGTGTTGCTTTATTTTTCTAGTTTATTAGTTTTTTTATACTTTAGTGTTGCGCTAAGGAAATCTAAATAAAAATTAGTTTAAATTATTTAGATATAGAAATTACAAACCATGATGAGTTTCTAAGCATTCAGACCGATGAATTTATTGAAACTAAATTGCGACTCGCAAGTCAGCTTTAGATATGAATTTAACCATATTGTCGTTGTAACGATCAAAAGCAGACTGATTCGACTCGTCGACAACGGCCTTTGCAAGCAGGTGCGCGAAAGCACGCTATTCGATATCACCCTGAAGATACGTTGTAGATATTTTACAATACCAACTGGACATTTATAACTATACGCTTTATTTACTATATGATTAAAAATAAAGAAGGGCAATAAGAGGGGTGTTTCGAAATTATGATACTTTGTTTTGACTTTGAATTAATTGTAAAAATACGATTTATATTGAATTATAAAAGTGATTTTAAAAATTGTATAACACAACACATAAGTTTTATGAGTTAATTTAGCAGAGGAAAAGCAAACTGTTACAGGTTGTACTACAAAATAAATTAGTGTTGCATGCTGTTGATATAGATTAGCCTATTGATATAAATCACTGTTAATATAAATTTCTCTACGTGGAATAAATTACTGTAGTGAAGTTTTAATCATCCCAGCTGCGCTATCTTGCTGCTCTGTTTAAAAGGTTCCTAAAAAACAAACGACCCAATACCTACTCACTTTCGGAATGATTCCAACGTGAACGAGCGATTGCAGTTAAAAATATCACTTTTGTTTGGAAATGTCTACTTTTGCAGGTCCTGTACGGTACTTCAGGCAACGTCTCAGTTGTTTTGCTAATGTAAAACCATTTTTCGTCTACATGAATCCGGTCAGTCATATCGATGAATTCGGGTCCTTTTGCAATTAAACTTTTCGGTTTCAGCATTAAGAGATAGTATTAGGGTTTTTCAACACCTGCTCTAACCATGCCAATCGATCAAGAGAGTAAACTAACAGATCTCACAACAAGACAATCAACCATACAACCCAGTTTAACCACACCACGTGGAATACAACCACCACCATCTGTTGAAGCGTTAACTAGATCTACGATAATCCCACACTCACTGCCGCCGTACGACACTAGGTCAAGGTTTTCGTGCATAAGCTCAAACCCCAGCAAAGAGGTCGAAGAATGAAGAAGTCCCTGACAATATAGAAATGGACACTACCGAGCTTGTCATTTTGCTTGACATCGGCCTACTGAAGCAAAACTTTACAAACTGCATGTTTAAGGACAATAATAAAATACCCAAAGCAAGTGCCAATCATGTCCTTCAAAAATTCAAATAGACAGTTTTAATTGCAAATGAAGCAATCCAGAAATACAAATTTTTTGAAATTAAACGTTCCACCCCCACCAGATGCTAAAAATCCACAACGCAAGCACTAAACAAGGTAAACACCATTAACACCACATCCTTTATACAAACACAAACACTCACTTACGCCGCAGCTACCTCATCCAAACCCCCTTTACAACACGCACCCCTAAGCAGACCTACACACAAAATTATTACCCTTAAACCAACATACGCAGAAACCACTGCAATAAACTTCTCCAAACTATAAAAAAACTCCGCTCTTCCTAACCAAACCTAAATATCCAGAGTATCGGTCCTACCAGATCTTCTGTAACGACCCAAACAAATAATCCAACAAATATTAACCTAATTTTTTCTCTCGCACAGAAGTCATGTAGTATCCACCTCCCTGAACCTAAACTCCCTCAAATTATCAGATTCGATATTGACAATGATGTCCCAACTCAAAATGCCCTCTCGCTCATTTATCAACAGAACTTCCTTCAACTCCTCATTCCAGAAAAACATACAAAACTGAAATTTCGGTAGCTTTATGCAGATACAAAAGAGACCATACAGATATCCTAATTCTAAGTTTTTCCTAAAAAACTCCGCTTCATCCTGACCTACTCCTCCCACATTTTCATAAGATATAAATCCTATTGGATAAGAGATTTGGTGGCAGTATCACCGATGCTACGACTGCTAGTGGTTCAGGCATTCAATCGCTCTCCCACCTACTGCGGTCGTTGTGCACAATCTCACACCATCAAAGACTGTTCTAATTCCCCCCCGCCTTCCGTTCCAACCTGCTCCAACTGCATACGAATCAACCGTCCCATGATCACCTTGTGACAAGTTCAGACTGTCCTGTCTACAAATAGTGGCTCCACATGACCAAACTCCAAACAGACTATGGACTTTAGACACACTACGCACACTCACATAGGCAACTTCCCCCAATAACCTTCTATCCTTAACGCCATACAAATCAACCTTCAACATTCCCGAGCAGCATTCTTGGAACTACTCAACGTCATCAAATAATACCGTATACACATTGCCCTAGTGCAAGAATCCTTCCTAATCCACACAGAATTCCTAATCTCCCACCCAAAGTATGGACATACATTTATCCCAACCCACAGAATCCCAACCTAGCCTCAGCCACCATAATCGCAGAATCCCACCTTGGTGCATCCTACCTTTCCTCCCTCTCTTCCCCTTAGATCACGGCCATTGAAATTCATTGGAAAACGGGTTTAACCTTACTAATCTCATCCTATTTCAATTTAGCACGGACATCCTGACACACGTATTGGCGGTCATTGGAGACAAACCCATCATAATATCAGCAGACGTAAACGCCAAATATACCCTGTGGTGCAACAACTCTACTGACGATAACGGCATAGCACTAGAGGATTTTATATACCAACACCAATTGACAATTCATAACGCCCCATCTCTAACTTCCACTTGGAAATCCACCACAAATAAATACTACATAGACATCACCCTATCTACACATGCAGCTTCCAGTTCACCGTATGAAGAATTTCCCGTATCCTCCAATCCAGTGATCATAACCCGATTAACTTCGCAATTACACCCAACCTTCCATTCAGATCCCACCAAAAAACCCCAGTTTACAACACCCGCCATGCCAATTGGACTCTATTCGTAGAGACTCTAGCCAAGCTTATTTCAGAATTCCCCAGCAAACCTATAAAATGACCAACCCAGATATCCTAGTCGACTTTCTAACCAAACATATACATACAGCAGCCTCCAAAGGCATTCCCAAAAAATTCTATCGTCACGAGTATCACCGTGGTGGATTCAAGAACTTACGGCAACCAGAAACTCACTTAACAAAACTCAACTTAGAGTACAACGAGCCAGACGAAACTACAGAGACCAGTTAGACATAAACATGCTAAGCAATACCTACACCACAGACAGGATAAATTATAAACAACTATTATCAACGGCAAAAAACAATACTATAATAACACCATCAACGAACAGGAAACGGATCCATGGACAACATACCGGAAACTTGTCAAATACAAACAGCCCAAATTTTAACTACGCCTAAGAACCCAACTCTCACCACACTGGATAACCTACTAGACTCTGCAATCCCCACTACCACACAAGACGTGCATACAGAAGCACAACATACACTGATTTCCAACTCTGAAATCCCTCCACTCTCTCCTGACAAAACAATCGAAATTACTCTGATAGACTCCCTTGTCAAAAACCTCAACCTGAACAAAGCTCCTAGCCCCGATCATATCACTAACCTTATACTACAAAAATGCTGGCCCCTAATTAAAGAAACCACGCGCATCATTTTTTACAAATGCCTATCCGAAAAAATTTTCTCTACCTCGTACAAATCCGCTAGCACAATCTTAATTATAAAACCCAATAAACCACCCGAAGATCGTAAATCCTACAGACCGGTTGCCCTCCTACTCTCTCTAGGAAAGCTGCTTAAATGTGATACTTTTCACACTTTATTCCCACATTCATCCTTTTTCAGAAATGCCTATCCGAATGATTTTTCCCTACCTTGTACAAATTCGCTAGCATAACCTTACTCCTAAAATACAATAAACCATCCGAAGATGGTATATCATACAGACTGATTGCCCTCCTACCCTCTCTAGGAAAGCTGCTTGAACGTATCCTTCTCAAACTTAATTCCCACATTGATAATCATTCTTTCTCTCTCCCAGCCAGCACGGGTTCAGTCAGTGACACAGTGCTCAACACCACCCACTCCTTGGTTTCAACCGTCCAATAAGTATGTAATAGCTTTTTTCTTTGATTTCCAATCCGCCTTTGATGTCCTATGGTGGCAGAACCTACTAAACCAATTACCCACAGCCCACTTCCCAAGAAACTTTTAGTATATTATTAAATCTTTTGTTATATCCCATACTGCCACACTTTCTTCCAACTTCTTTACAGCCTACTAGTCCCTGCCACAAGGCTGCACTCAAATGTTTCGCGTTTCTCCCACTCTAAGGAACCTCTATATAAATTCTCTCCTAGAATTAAATATACCCAATACATCAACATTTACCTATACTGATGATGTGGCATTTCTCATCCATGGCAATTTCTGTGCCTTCATTGAAACCACTGCCGCCTTTTTGATGCATTCCGTCGAAACTTGATCCCTTCTAAATAAACAACCACTGTCCCCTTTCAAATTCAAAATGCTAGTCTCTAAAGGAATACATCCTACACACCTAAATTAACATCTCCACAACAACACAATAACTAGGAATGCAATTAGGCACACGTCTCAAAATTAACACCCATTTGGCCAAACTTCGCACAAAAACCAAAATCATTATACACAACCTCTATCATTCACTTCCAAAATTTCTACATCTCACTAATTCTACACACAGACTAATCCTCAACCTAATTATCCTTCCTATAATCAGATACGCTGCAGAATCTTTGTTCCCACTCACCCCACCCTCCACAAGACACAAACTCGGCAGAATTATACGACCATTCCTACTCTACCGTTCCAAAGCATATAGAACAGCCTCAACATTTGCACTCCAAACCCTCCTGTCTAACTTTCCACTCATGTATTCAAATAAACAAAACAGACTTATATCTTTATACAACTAAACATTCTATCCCGATTATTACCGTATACTTCCCAGAACAGAGATCAAATCCTGACAAGAATCCTGGACCTTCTCACACACCGGTAGATTTACACATAATATCTTCCCCAACATCACAGATATTCCTCCACACATAGCGCACTTCCATCCACCAACCTTCTATTTCCTAACCGGACACTATTTCTTCAGAGCTAAACTACATCAATTACATTTAGTCCAATCTCCCAAATACCCATGCGACGACATACCCCAAACACCACTCCATCTCATTTAAGCATGTCCCCTCACCCTACTCCAACAATGACATCTTAAATTAATTATCCGTCTGACCCTGTTCACTCCCCTACCCTACCTTAACTTCCTTGTAACCAATTTCAGAGCAAAATTAATTTCTCATCATCACAATTTGTCTTCATAAGTGATTTTTGAAGGATTTAAAGCAGTTTTTGAAGGTACGGGTGGAATTTGTTAATGTATCAAATCGTCTCCAAATATGATTATATGAAGGATTTTGTAGCAGTTCCTCTCAGACTTATAAGTTCACATTGAGCTTGTTCATATGTCAAATCATTTCCAAAAATAGTAAATTGTCTGAAAATTTTTAAAAGAGTTTTTGACAGGTTTAAACACTACGTTAGTTTGTGCTTATTCAGGCGTTTTGTACAGTAATCATTATCTTCAAATGTAAACCAACTGAAGGCTTTCAGAAACCAATTCTTCCTGACAAGTCGCAAAAACCTGACCAAGATATCTTGGATCTTCAAGGCGTTTTCAGCCACCTGAGGTTTATACGCATGAGCTTATGGAAGAATCTAGTATTAATGTTTACAAGAGTACTTCTAGTTCAATTGTATAGGTTTTATTTATTCAATATTAGAAAGAGCTAGTCCAATTGTTGCTCTTGGTTGTTTTCATTCCACACACGCGTACAATAGACGTATTACTCACGCACATTTTTGGTTATTTTAGAGCTTTTAAAGTCTTCTCAGTGAAAGATTTTTAGGTAAAGAGTTTCATATTCCACGCTGTCAAACGCTTTTATGTGGCGTTAGATAGGTTATGGGCCTTTGGAAGCTTCTTTTTAAAAACATTTATTTCCCAAAAACACTTCTATCAAATTTATTTTTATACAGTAATTACAAAATTTTATTTCTTGTATAACAACTTATACGTTATGTTCATTAACGTGACTTAATTTAGTTGACACAAAATAATCAAAGTTAATATTTTAATAATTACCAATGAGTAGCTTGAACTACCAACAATGCTAAAGTTATGAAGTTCGAAGACTCACTGACCGTCAGGGGCTCCTCACAGTTTAATGTATCCCCTGCTCTTACATCATCTTGTGGGAAAGTGCAAATCTCACCGTCTGCTACTTCTTGATAAACATACATTGTCTTATTCTAAGTAATATTAATACAGACTGCTTTATTACAGTTTATTGTTTCTGCGCCTGCAGTATCAGTTTGCGTCTGGAATACAAAGTAGTTGCTTTCGTTCTCATGTCCGATATGAACTCTGATTAACCTTTAATATTATAACCTTCAATTAATACAATGTAACTTGTTATTACTAAGACACAATAAATGCGTTTAATTTTATATACATATTAATATGGGGAATATGTATCTCGTTTACATTTTAACTTATGTAATTTTTAAATGTAAACTTAAGCACACCCACCGTGAATCAGCGAATTCGCGCATTCATGAAATGCGTTTTCCTAGCAGCGTATTGAAACCAAATTTTGAGGCAATATGTATAGAATGGGCTTCAGTTTAGCTTTTCTAAATGTAAAGCAATACTTGTAACTACCTTTAGCCTTAACACCTTGTATAAGAAAATGGAGAGTAACTCTTATGCTGCCGTCAGTAACTAGCGGTTACAGAAATTGTTGTTTCTATTTGGTTCCTTCGAATTTAATGCAATTTAAAACTTAACGACGAGAAGTCATTAATTATTAACATTCTCATATTTTTAAGCCCAACTTTTCCCAAAGCTCCATTTTACTTTTTACTCAGAAAAAAAATAAATTTCTAGAACTATTTGACGGCTATCTAGTACCTGCAGACACGGTAAAAATAAACAGGTTTATTAATGTAAAGATGACTTTTACTTTTCTTTTAAAATCTGTAAGAAATTGCTGATTTCCCTTCCAACTCAAAATACCATTCTTAACGTCACAACTTTCTATGTGCTGATAGCTATCCCTTTGAGATTACTGCTTTGAATGTAAATTACAGAGTTTTGAAGGGAAAGTGCCAATAACATTTACGGCTTGCATCAAAGGCATTTTATGTACACCTTGTAATTTGTTTGCTTTTTCATCTATGGAAAAATAGGTATACTTTTGGACAGTTTAAAATGAAGAAAGGTTGAAGCCTTCGGAGGTTTAAACTGTTTTAAAAACAATTTTGGAAAACTTAGGAAATGTTTAATGTCGTTTACATAGAACTCCAAGGTCATGCTATTACTTTGTTTACTTTAACCGCAAAGACACACTGGATTATTTTCTAAAAAATTTACTAAAATATGGTATTACTTTGGTTTTATGTCAGTAGAAGTGCCACTAGCATCCGGCGACATAAACAGCGTTGCATTACCTGCGTAACTGAATCGACATAAAAATCAGTAATTTTGACGTATAACGTAAGATGCATCACGCGGACATCTAATGTTAGATTTACAAATCCCAAACTCCCCCTCTAGAGGAACGAGCGGATACCATAACAATATAAAGATGCGTCGGCTAACTGTAGTGGTTCGGGATTGAGTTCACATGAAAAAATTATAACAAAAAGTAAAAAAATTCCAAATAAAAAATAATAAAAGGAATTGTAAATAAAGTGGCTGAAAAACAAAAAACGTATGTTACACAAGCGCTTACTTTGAAAAGTTTTTCTACTTGTCATAATTGATGAGTGCCAAACCGTTTGATACAGCAATTGATACTATTTCTTATACGGAAGACGGTTATTCCGTATAGGTCTCTCTTGCTTCGGTTTCTTAAATTTTTCCCATTATGTGTTACCTTTCTTTCAAATATTTTAGAACACTTACTAAAAGTGATGTCTAATTAAATAAAATTAAAAAATTAAATGCTTTCTAAATACGACTTCGTCACTAGGGGAGCTGGATATCATTTACAAATGTCTGCTTATTAACATAACATTTATCACAGAATGATTGCAATATACACACAGATATACTTAAAAACTTAATTCCTTAACATCACGGTGATCAGGTATTGTTAAACGAAATTCTAAAAAGGCCTAAAATCTAATTCATCAATAATCCTATTATCATTCTAAGTTTTCCAATTTTCCATATTGAGTTTCATGGCATTGATAAGTCTCAATTTGTGGAAATATCTTAATAACATATATAGAAGACTGATAAATATCATCTTTAAAAAAAATTTAAAGTCAATACGTACATATTTTTTAATATTTTCAACTGATAACATTATACCTAAATGTAACTAATACTCGTTCTATCAGAAATCATAGGTCCATAAAATAATCATTTTTACTTCAATTAATTTCCTATTCAATAAATACCAGCAATGGACATTTTCAGTCCAGCAATGCATAATTAATTATTCAAAACATACAAGTTCATAATATTTCTCACTGTTTTAAATTTCGCAAGTTTAAAAGTGTTAAGGAAATCATTAGTGTTTCCTACTTGCTTTCAAAAAGAAACAGCTACCTTGACACACACACAACCTACCTGTTAGAGCTATCTTCGCAGGTAGCTTTTTTATTACGGCATACACGGGTTTTTAAAATCCCACGCATGGAAAAATTATGATTTCGTTTAATGTTACTTTTGAACGTAACCTCATGTCTACCCCCACCCCCATGACCGCTTCTGCTTTATTATGTCCTACATTTTCGATTTTTTCTTAATACCGGCTCGCAAATAATTAATTCTAATCTTTATCTGTCGGTTATATTTTCGCACTATTAAATCATATATTCATCGCGGTCAGTATCCAGTTTTTAATGTATCAATGTTAATTTGCGCTAAATAACGGATATAGTCACATTTGCTATGAATGTAGTTTATATTACATTGCAACCTGTTATTATTTGCATGTCCTTTAGTAGTTTGAACAAACGATATCTGTTTTGTAGGTTATCTTATTCATGGGAAATCTATACGCAGTATTTTGTTATATTGAAATCTTTTCATTTGTATTCCACGCTGTCAGACACGTGTTTGTGGCATCTACATCCCTCTGATGCAATTCCTACATTCAAACTGAAGCACACCCACCACACATCCGAGAATCCGCGCATGCGTAAGCTCCTTTTTCTTAAGAACGTATTGAAACCAATTTTGAAGAAACATGTATTGATTAAGCTTCAGTTTTAACAATTAAACTTTTCTAAACGCAAAGCATTACCATGACTACCGTTAGCCACACCACATTTTATAGGAAAATGGAGACTTACTCATATACCTCCGTCCGTAACTAGCGGTTACAGAAATTGTTGTTGTTTCTATTTGTTTCTTTTGAATTTAACCCAGTTTAAAACATAACGATGAAAAGTCTTTGATTTATAACATTCTCATATTTTCGAGCCCAACTTTCCCCAACGCTCCCAACTTTGATTCCACTTTGTACTCGGAAAATAAAAATATTTTTCTATAATTATTTGACAGCTATCTAGTACATGCAGACACTCGGTAAAAATAAGCAGGTTTACTAATGTAAAAATGACTTTTACTTTTCTTTTAAAATCTGTAAGAAATGCTGCGTGCGAGAACTGACAAACTTTCACTTTCAACTCAAAACACCATTCTTAACATCACAACTTTTTATGTGCTGTTAGCTAACCCTTTGAGATTACTGCTTTTAAAGTAAATTACAGAGTTTTGAAATGAAAGTGCCAATAACATTTACGGCGAGCATCAAAGGCATTTTATGTACTCTTTGTAATTTGTTTGCTTTTTCATCTAATGAAAGAAAGTGTATACTTTTGACAGTTTGAAATGGAAAAAGGCTTAAACGTTCACAGAATCAAATTGTTTTAGAGACCATTTTGTAAAAATTAGGAAATGTTTGAGGTCGTTTACATAGAATTCCAAGGTCGTGCTTTGGCTTTGTTTAATTTTAGCAGCAAAGACACTTGATTAGTTTCTAAAAATTTTACTAACGAATGGTATTATTTTAGTTCTATGTTAGTAGAAATGCCACGAACGTCCGACAACATACACATTATAATGTGAATAAGGGACGCTATGCTTGCGACCACGCCCCCAATGCTCCACCCGAAAGTACTGCATTGGGTTTAAACGCGAAAAAAACGTTCTTCAAATTAATCTAACCTCAAATTAATCGATCCTAAGTAAATATCTACAAACAAAAAGTTAGGGTTCAAATAATGGTGTTGACTTTGGAATGTGTCCGGTCAACAAAACTGTAGCAAAAATGTAAAGCGGAGGGGTCCGTAATACCGGTTAGCAACTGCCAGATCAGTTCACCGGAGCGACCTCAAGGGTCGTCATAAAGCTATCCAAATCTAGTTAACTAATTTTAAAAATAGATCAAATTTCTAAGCATTTGCCAAATATATTAATAGTGAATCCAGCTATTTGTTTCTGCTCTATAAATTAACAAATTCGTTCTCACTGGTCTAAGTAATTTACTTACCATCAACCTAAATCCATCCCTAACTTTTCCTATCATTCCCTAACTAACATATTTGAAAATTACAATCTTCTTTTATATAGATGCTGCTACCAAAAATAGGTGGCAGAACGTCAGACAAAACAAATCAAGCGACAATAAAGTACATGCAAAAATAAATATAAATAAATATAAAATAGATTTAAAATATAAATATAAAATAAATATAAATATATAAATAAATAAATAACTAAATAAGCATAAGCATATGGCAGTGCATAAATTAGCAAAAGCAACGCCCAAATTATCAGTTACACTCGCATAAGCATTATGACGGCTAACGCCATTACACACAAAAAGTGATCGTTAAATTATTTCAAAGTCTACTCATTTATACAAATCAATGCATATGCGAGTACAGCCGCCAGTATTTTATTCTTACCTTCAGAATCCGAAGATCTGGTCGTCTGCTACATCTTGTTACATTCCAAATTTGGCAATGTAAATTTTTTAAATATTTGAGTAAGTTACCGCGAATATTTTCAAATGAAATTGTTAATTTCCGTTATTCCGGACAGTTGCGTTTGCGCAAAAGAATGCGCAGGCGCGGAGTAAATGGCGCAAGTGCGCGCGGTGTAATGAGACGTCATTAGACTACGAGGCCTGAAGCCGAGAACAGCTACCTGTGTCGTGCCTGTCTTTTCTTTTTTCAGGTGGTAGGTTCCTTACCTCTATGGACAAATAAATCTGGAATCAACAATAGCGTCTTGTAACCCACACCCAAAAACAACGAGATATCCCTGGGTTATAACTAAGGCGCGATTTAAGTGAGTACATTGCTTTATTTATATTGTAAATTGAGAATTGTATCGCTTTTAACGTGTTTGCTTTTTTGATATAAATGTCGCGTAATTTGCCACGTAATCATGTTATATTAAACGATTGCGCAATATTATGAAACGCGGGAAACCGTAAGAATCTATCTGTAACTTACTGCTAGAGGAAGACAGGTATGCATTGTCAAAGTCCTGGTGGATATGCACTAACCTTTCTAGGGGGTCACAATCACTATTACTTTTAAGTCCTGGGGGATGCGCGGTTTCAGTCTATTTTATTTCTTTGTTTATTTTACTAATTTAATTTAATTAGGGTTTTCCGATTTATTTTGTTATTATTTATTTGTTTTTGTTTATTTCCGATTCTGATTTTCCGCGCGTATAAGGTGAGACAGTGATTGTTTAGTGGTGTGGGGTTTGTCGTGCATATTAGACTTTTGGTTATTTATTTTGGTTTTTATTTTCGATATTTTTTTTATAAATTAAAACAGGTTTTGGTTTTGATTTTATCATACTCCTTTACTATCTCATGCCATGTCAAAAATAAATTCAACAAATTTTCCATTCCTCCCTCCAACACCCGATATCCGCAGGGTTATCTCCATTTAATCGCGTGACCATTCCCGCAAATTCTTTAAAGACTACCCAAAACGCCTTCTGGTTAGCCACTACCCCAACTTCCTCTAGGATCCTTGACCATGCTAGCCCTGCTAGGGCTGATTTGCTATCAGCTAATCCTCGATTTGCCACCTGAAACGGAAAGTCGAACAGCACCTGCTCTGCGGTTTCTGCGCACTCGTCGCATTCGCAGCGGTCGTTGTCAATTAAACCGAATATTTGCAAATACGCTTTCAGGACACCGTGCTATGTTATCCTCGATCTTACCTCTAGCTACAATGCTCGGTATAAATTTGTGTGTCAACCTGCCCATGGCTCGCGATCAACCGCAGGAGCTCTTCAGCCTTTAACCCCGCTTCGGCCCCGGAAGAACAACCCGTAAACGCTTCTTTTCAATCGTCTTCGCCACAAGTTTTTTGCAATGCCCACCGACCGTCGATTGCAATTTCTTGGCGTCTTTGTGACTGGCACATTCTACTAAAACGTCGCCACTGCGCGTCCCACGAGCTCCGACTACGACAAATCCATCACGTGCTGGATTGATCTTTTGCTTCAGGATCGTCATGTCATCCTTCTGACCTGGTCTGGCAAACGCATGGGCAAACGTATGCGTAGCACCTGAAGCTGCAGCGACATACGAAACCTTGCGCTGCACAGACGCTTCCTGACTCTGCAAACTTTGGCTCCCGGAAACAACAGAATTCCCTGCCGGACTCCCCCTCCCCTCCCGATAATACTAGCTCTCCCAGAATCACCATAACAAAGACGAGACGCCTTAACCACACCTATAAGTTGATTTGTCACGTCGCGGATATAATCCGCGGCGTGCCGAATCGCTTTCCTGTCTTCCACGACGATAGTAGCAGAAGTTGTCGGCATCTTCCCGCAGATGGACGCATGCGCCTTCCTCACCCGAAACTTCAAAAACTTTAGCTCATCGAATTCGCTAGCGGCAACGCTACCGATGCTGCTAGTCGACATCTTACACTGGCCCCTTGAAGTTGAGGGCAATTCAAGCGCCGCAACTACCGCTGGAGTCCCCGACTACCCCGACACGACCACCGCAGACACAGGTTATTTCTCTAAGCCCTCAACCTCCTTCGGAGTCTTGAACATTACATCCTTTAGGACAACCTTAAACTTTTTTCCTCAATAGCGTTCTCCGACATAGCTGACTTCGACTGATCCCCCCTCTGCTTCCTCAGGAACGGCTTTTCGTTTCGGTGGACCACCCTGCTGACAAAGCTAACGACAAAAGAATAACCAACGAAAAACGCAACTCAAAAAACGGCAAAAAACAAACGTTGGTCCAATAAAAATACTTTGATTGAAATAAACCGTAAACAACTCTCTATTTATTTATTTAGTTAAACTTCAAACCGCCAAATTAAATTTCAAATTTAACAAAAATACGATAAATACTAATCGCGAAAATAATAACTACAACCAAATAAAATCGCTAGCCCAGTAAAAATACCTAGATTAAAATTTACTGTAAACGAAACTGTATTTATTTATTTAAATTTTTAAGCCGCCAAATCAAATTTTAAATTTAAACAAGCTAATTACTTCTATAAATCAAATTTATAAAATACTCTACCTTTAAATTTAGATTCACAAACAAACAAATTGAAACAGGCATTATTAGAATGCGATACCAATAACGCACTTATCACTTATTTAGTCGGTGCCCGGTACAAATTTTCAAGTGTTACATCCCTAATTACACTAAAAGATCGACTAAAGAAATCTTTAAGTACGCGTGTACTCAAAATATGGAATATTTTTATTTAATAAACGCAGATTTCTGTTTTTAAGCTATTTGTTTAGTTCAAAAAGGGCCTAAGTTTTGGTTTTCAAATTGTTATTTTATTTTACGAGCACTATAAAAATGCTACACACTTATTTGTTGGTATACGCGGCTTTTTACTCAATTTACGCGGTTTTTGTTTTAATTTGTTAAAAACGCCTTTTTTAAATTATTTTGAATTTATTTTTGGATATTTGTGTAGTAGATTTTAATTTATTAACCCGAAATTTAATTTTGTTAGTTTTAAACGCGGATTTTAATTAAAATTTAAGTTAAAACGCGATTGATTTATTACTTATTCGATTTAAATTTTTGTTTTTTAATTTTATTTACTGCACCATGTATTAAAAACTAATGCCGCACAATAATTAAATTAAACACAACAAATAACAAAGCTTCAAATAAAAATATAATAAAAAACTCTATATAAAAACTTACTTGTTAATGCAGGACCGGGAGCTCCGTGAAACACGTCCGCATACTTCAACAGCTAACTTGAAAGTGGTGGCGACATACACAGTGTGTCATCGTCTGCGTAGCAAACCCGACATACGAATCAGTACGGTCAGAAATTTTAACGTAGGACGTGACGTGCATCACGTGGACATCTAATGTCAGATTCAGGAATCTCAAACTTTCCCTAGATAACGCGGACTCTGCATGACATTAAGTACAACACTCCTAAATACAGTAATAACAATAAGAAATAATTAAATAAAAATAACGAAGTTGACTGTAATTTTGAAGTAGGACATGGCGTGCATCATTCGAACGTCAAATGTAAGATATAGTAATTTCAAACACCCACAAGATGGCCTTTGCTATAGTGGGGAACAAAGAATACTACTATAGTAAGCCCACTTATCGTAAAAAGTAATTCAAAGGCTCAGCAAAAGGCAGCAGCCTTGCTGGCTAAAAGATATTGGAGGAGAGTCGGTTGGTCTCGAGCAATCCCCAGTAATTTACAAGGTTGTTGGAGGTTGACTGTGACAGATACAGCTTTTTGCTAAAATCTTTAAAAACTACGTTGTTGAGAGATATAGGAACCTACCACAATATTTCTCAGGTATGTGTGACCTAAAACACGAACTATGTATGATGGAGAGCTCACAAGTAAACTTCTTGTCCGGAGGTAAAATACACCCTCATTCGGATCTCCGGGAGGGGGTACTTGGGGTTCGCCATCGTAAGCATTTAAAACAACGATTCAATTTAGTGATAGGGACTTGGCATGTAAGGTCATTACTTAGAGTAGATAAGTTAACGAATTTATTAGTCGAAAAGAGAAAAGGAAAGCTAGACATTTTAGGTATTAGTAATGTAAGACGGCCAAATAATAATAATGACTTTTGGAAAGATAATTATAGAATAATTACAATTTCTTCAACTAATGAACCGGCAGGGGTAGAAATAGTGTTAGGTAAAAGATTAGGACGTAAAGTTATAGAGTGCTTACAATTTAATGCTAGAATAATTATGGTTAGATTGAGTACAAGACCCACAGACACTGTTTTAGTACAGGTTTACATGCCAACAACTCAGTACGAGGATGAGGAAGTAGAAAAGGTATACGAGGATATAAATAGTATAGTGAGAAAAATAAAAGGAGATGAGAATTTAATAGTTATGGGCGATTTTATGGCGTCAGTGGGAGAAGGTAGTGATGGAAAAATGGTAGGAAAATTTGGGTATGGCAGACGAAATGATAGAGGAGAAAGATTAGTTGAGTTTTGCCAGGAACATTGATTAGTAACTGTAAACACCCTATTTGAACAACATGTTAGAAAAAGATATACCTGGAAAGCGCCAGGTGATAGGGCTAGATACCAAATAGATTATATTTTAGATAAACAAAGATTTAGAAACCTAGTTAAAAACTGTCGTAGTTATCCAGAAGCTGATAGATAGCGATCATAACTTGGTTGAAATGAAGTGTAATCTAAAATTCAAAAAATCGAAGAAGGCTATAAGAGAGGGATGGGATCTAGGTTAGCTTAATGATAGTGAGGTAAAAGAGGAATATAAACAAGTATTAGCTAATAAGATCAAAAAAATAGCTATAGGAGGGAACGTAGAAAAAAGATGGAAAGAAATAAAAACGGCTGCACATGATACAGCAACCCAGACTATAGGCAAGAAAAAAGTAGAAGCGAGAAAACCTTGGGTAACAAAGGAGATATTAGATTTAATAGAGAATAGAAAAAAGCTTAAACCTTTAAGAGAATTGGATAGTGAAAGTAAGCAAAAATATAATAGAGTTGGAAATAAGTGCATGAGTGTAGAAAAGCTGTATGTGAAAACAATTAAAGGTCAAAAGAGATAGAATGATAGGGCACCAGTTAAGACATAAAGGACTATTTAGTAAGGTCTTAGATTATAGACTACCAAATAAAAATAGAGTAAGAAGATCTAGACAAAACTATTAGTTAAATTTTTAGAGATTTAGGTTGTGAAGGATATGTAGTCCTTTTTAGACTAGCTCAGAATAGAATAAAATTTAAAGCTACGTCAAATCGACCTTAAGTAAGTTCGAAAACAAAACAGGAAAAATTAATAAATAAAAATCAGTTAACTAAATGTCACCATGACAAGAAAACAAAGTAGAAAGAAAATGACCGGGCTCAATCGGCGAGCAAGCGGGGTTGTACTAATACCAAAAATAGAGACAGGCCTGAAAAATTTAAAAAAACAATGCACTCACTCATTCACATCTTACAACAAAACATACCAAAAAAAAACCTCTAATTAAAACAAAATATGTACAAAGCACAGTATTCTCCAAACCCCAACAAAAAAATTCAATAACCCCAATATACATCTATCTGGCAAAACAACAAAATTATTTCAAAAAGGGCGAGCTGCAGTCTTTGAAATAACAACAAAAAAAAACAAATTCAACACTAAAAACAACTACTCGTAATTCTCATAGTAAACGTAAAGTTACATACCTAAAAGTATTAATTTGCAAATTTAAAAAGAAAACAGTTTGAAATCCCTCCCCATAAACATACAATTAACTTATTAAATTGTCCCACAAAAGAAGAACAACCCAATTCTTAACTAAATGAATCTTATTAAGACCTATCTCTTAATTAACCCAAATTTACACATTTAAAGAGTAAACAGTTTGAAACCCCTCCCCGTAAACATACAATTAACCTATTAAATTGTCCCCTAAAAAAACAACTCAATTCATATATAATTGAAGATCACCAACACATACCTCCCGCACTACCAATCTGAGTCATTCAGAACAAAAAGCAATGCCTCAATATTACGGACATAAATCCTAACATTGTTTAGTAATATTTATACATACGAGCGTAAGGTGAAAAATTCTCGGCCTACAATAAAAGACTGAAATTTTCAGTAATTTTATTTTTCGACATAATCCCTTTTAACTTTAACACCAGCAAACCTTCCCAGAAGTGAGTGTCTTGAAGGCTGTGAAAATATTCGTCTACGACCCTCTCAACTTCTTCATTGGACATGAAACGCTTCCCAGAAACAAATTTCTTCAAGTTTGGGAACAGATAGAAATCTGAGGGCGCCAAATCAGGGAAATAGGAAGGATGGTCGAGCAAGTCGTACCCCAAATCCGTCAATTTTCCCATCGCCAACGCATCCTTGTATTCAGGTGCGTTGTCTTGGTGAAAAATGATTTTTTTCTTGTTCAAGCCAGGCCTCTTCTCACGAATTTTGGCAACCAACTGGTCAAGAAGGTTGGAGTAATATTGGCCTGTAATTGTTCTGCCTTTTTCAAGGTAATCTATTAACAGGATCGCAAAACACGCAGGCCATCACCTTTCCGGCAGATGCGATCGATTTCGCTTTCTTTGGTGTTAAACAACCGGCTGGCTTCCGCCTACTGCTTCGACTACTGTTTCGTTTCTGGCGTGTAATGGTGGACTCATGTCTCATCCATAGTGACAAATCGCCGCACAAAATCGTTCGAATCCTTATTGAACCGGGCCAAACATTGCTGCGAAACTCGTTTTCGCATTTGCTTTTGATCGGTATTCAGCAAATACGGCACCCATCTTGCTCAGAGCTTTTGCATCTCCAACTTTTTGCTTAAGATGTTTCGCACCCTTTCGTCCGATATCCCTACAGCCTCAGCTATCTCCTTCACTTTCACTCGCCTATCGTCCAACACGATATCATGCACTTTTTCAATCGTCTCCGGTGTCCTTGCGGTTTTTGGTCGTCCTTCACGTGGGTCATCTTCGAGAGACGTGCGACCACGTTTAAATTCAGCCGTCCACTTTTTAACGGTTGACAAGGAAGGGGCAGAGTCTCCGTAAACTTTTGTCAACTTCAGATGAATTTCCTGAGGGGTTAATCCGTCCAAAACAAAGAATTTTATGACCGCACGATATTCAAGTTTATCCATCTTAAGGAAACGCGCATAAGACGTCTGCTTGAAAAAATTCATGAAAACAAACTGCTTCAGATAGCAAGTTGAAACTAGTCATACGAACTAATGACATGTGCACGCAGGCGGGAAGCTCAAATTTTTGCTGATTGGAACGCCATCTCTGTGTCAGGCCGAGAACTTTTTACGTTACCCTGGTATATAGATAGATACGAACGAATCTGGTAACTGCATGGGACCACGCCACCTGTGCACCCTTCTACACTAAAAAGAAGGCGGCAACTCATCAGACCGTCATGTCCAACGGCGAAAACACACAATGGTGTCCTCCCATCACAAAAAGGAGCGGCAATCCCACGGGTAGTTAGATAGGTCCACCGACGAAAGAAGCTACAATAAATACGAGTAAAGATTAATTCATTTACGCCGAAAAGTACATCTTTTTTTTTAAACTAAAATACTCACCATACAGTGTGTGTACGAAAATTTTGAAGATAACAACAAAAAACAAGTTAACGTTGTCATACAAGTACAGAATGAATCGAGTAAATAAATTCGTTTTCTAGCAAGGAATCACTACAATACTCGCGTTATCATACATAGGTGTTAAATAGATACTTGGAAACACGCTTTTATCGGATAGTACGCGACCTTAGTTCGATGTGTCTTTAAATTCAAACCATAGAGAAAGCAATTATACGTTATCGGAATGTATAACAAATTAAAGAATACCTAAAACATGGTATTGACTTATTTAAATTTTATCAAAAACTTGTCGTTTCTAAGCAAATAGATTTGTCTTAAAAATTATTGTAAAGCGAGCTTATTATGAACAGGTAAAATAGATAAGATGTTGATGAAAGATTTAAGAATAGCAACGGAATCGATTTAATAAAATTTGGTAAAGCGGGCTTATGAATTAATAAGGGAAAAAGGGGTATTTAATTTATCCCGAAAATAAACGTAACAAGTTAACGGTCTGGCATGTTGGTAGCGATTCCTTGCTTAAGCCTTACCATAACATATAATTTAATAAACGTCTCCATGACATAACTCACACATGTTGGCAGCGATTCGCTATTTAAGCCTTAACAATCCCAATCTTTACGTGCGTCTGAACGTCTTTATCGACTACTGTCCGAAGCCGCTTGTTCATAGACATCATTTGATCATTGTTGCGTACTACGACAGTGTTCACAATTGTCCTAGTACCACGAGTTTCCACTAAAAACGTAATAATCTTACCGGTATACTCTCCTTATACGTATATACTACCCTCACGCATAGCTTGTGCGAGACGGATGGTGCTTTTCGAAGCAGAATCCCTGCAGGTCAACTTTTGCTCTTCATTGTCGATCCCCTCGAGTTTGCTGGCTTCGCTTGTTCTGTTCTTGGGTTGTTTGCACTGCCACTGGATATGTCTAAATTCTCCATACTTGTAGCATTTCGCTCCTTTCCTCTTTGGTCGCTGGTCTAGAAGGACCCGTCGAATTGTATCCTTCATGCTCTCTATGCCTGTTCTTCTGTAGAGCTACTAACTTTGTCACTACTGCGATGCAATGATTACTTTGCCGCTTCAAACTCCAAAGTATGAACCAGCGCATATCCAGGGTCTTCGGTCGGGCCAGTTGTAATGTTTGCATGACCTACTCATCCCATATTTTATCCATGATTTGTACCGTCAGGTGTTTTAAGAAACTGCCCGCGACTGTTGGGTAGGTTAGTCTTACCAAAATAGCAGTATCTGCTTCTAACTCTTGTAAATTTCCGTTGGCCTGGTGACGGTTCTTTACCTGTGCGTGGTGTACTTGTTGCAGCAGGTGAGAGTCGCTGTACCTCATTTTCAGTCTGTTAATGCCCTGTAGTTTTTTAATCATGGTCTGATATAGTGTGAAGGATACTCTAAGCTTCGTCTCGTAGTGCGACTATCAACGTAATTAGTTTTTGATAGTCATTGCAGACGTGCTGTCGTGAAAGCCTCAAATTATATGAAGTACGTCGCCTAGGGCAATTTTCTATCAAAGGCAAACGATTTTGCTTTGAAACTTGATGGCGACTGTTCGTTTTTCGGCATTCTTAAATTCTGGGATTTGCTGTTGTATCACCGCAGCTGAGAGTTCTACTACTTGCACTATTAGCGAATTAATTTCTTTTTTCTTCCTCAGAACCCCTTTTTCCATTTTTCTCGGGCTTTTTAGCAACTTTGCTTCTAACTTTTAAGAATTGTCTACCAACATGCGCTTTCAATATCTATAAAACGCAGGAAAAATTGGTTTTCAGCTTTTTCGAGCATTTTGTAGGAACTCCCTTCTTAATTGACCATAATTTTCCATTAATTTTTGTTCAACCGTTTTTGTACTCAGGTGTAATTGCGCTGTAAAATTTTCACTTGATTTGCGATGCTCTGGTTCAGTTTTTCTGCAAAATTTACGCTATTTTTCTGTCAATCCCGTGTTAGTTTCCTCTGATTTTGCTGCACGGCTCGCAGAGTTTCGATGCTGTTTTTCTGCGTGTTCTTGTACGCCGAATTTGAAGTTCTTTAAAAACGAAAGTAATTCCTGTCCATTTGCTGTTGTTGACTACGGTGATAGGCATGCAAAATGAAATGGTACAAATGTACTTTTTACTACAACCGTACACATTTGATACCAGTGTAACAAATTCTCCAATTGTCCTTGTCGTTTAACTCTAATATATACAAGTCTAATTATTATTCTTCGCGATCACATATATTTGCAGTATTGTTTACGTTAACACTAGCTTAATTACTATTGATTGACAGTAATTTAATCTTCTAAGTACGACGAATTATACACTTATTGCACTAATCTTACCTGTGATTTATTATATAAGTAAATGAAATTATCTTTACATTAATTTTTGTTTACTAAACGTTTATTAGGACAGAATTCAAACTAATACGAAACTGTAGCAACGGGGTTCACACTAATATACGATAATCCTTTATTCGAAAAAAAGAGAATGTACGTCATCAAACCTTTGTAAAACAAATTTTGTAAAACAAATTGAGATACCTGTCAATCGTCCTTTTTTATCGCTAGAGAAATGACACCGCTTTAGTAAATCCGAATAAGCGTCCTTTTCAGTATATTTCATATATTTCGTAATTACTGTTGAATCTATTTCTTAATTTGCCCTCTACTGTATAAATTAATAATTAAATTTCGGCGTTTTGACCACATTCTGTATTCCGCGGTCGGCATATTACAGAAAATACTGACCTATACAGCGTAATTTTATACGATTCAATATGTTGACCAGGTCCTGCGTTTCGTCCAAGTTTTCGGCGTTCTGACAATTTGACGAAATTCCTGGGTCTAATTCAGACTTCTACATTTCTATTTTCAGTATATATCTAAAACGGAGCTTTTTTCCCTGAGTCTCCACCCACAATAAAAATAAAGCAAAATCGTCTGTTTTATGTAGCGTACTGGAAGTTTACGACGACTCAAGATAAATCACATCAATGGAGCTTCAAAGCAAGCACGATTTTTTTAGATAAATTATAATGCCAAGCAGAGCTGTTCATATTGAAAAGTGTATTATAGATTGCCATTTACAAATTTTATAGGAATCAACAAGTATTTTAATAACTTGAAGCAACACAATTCCATGGGGGAATCAAGCTGTATAAAATCTATATGAATGTCAAGCTAGTATTGAGCTGAGTATTATTTAAAATTAAATTTTGTGATCCACTAATGCGTTCTACCACAAGAAAGTAGTTCTTTTATGTAAGACTCATTCTCTATGTGGATTTATTTAAATACTAACCAGTTCATTATGTGATACTGTAATTGCATTGCTAATTCCATAGTGCACTTCTGCATGTACCGCTTGGTTTGTTTCATTTGCAAATCTAATTTAGTGATTAAAATGGTAATTAAATTCAATCCTGCTTTATCCAAACCGCATGTTTGCTTACTTTTCTTACTTTTAACATTTTTCAACCGTCTTTACGTACACTTTGTACTGCAGTATGCAAATTTTTCTAGGTAGTTGAATTTAAATAAGGAGCATTTTTACACAAAGTTGTATTAGCATAAATAAGGATAAAATATGTGCCTTTTCGCGGTTATTATTTAAGTACAACGATATAGCGGTTGATGGTTTAAAAGCAGCCATTTTTATCTGTAACACGGGAAATTTTTATTCAGAGGTGTTGTATGAAGAGTACAAAAACAATTTTGTTTTACCATCTCTTTTCTTTCAATTAACTGTTAGCAGAAGGAGATTTAAATTCGATTCAGATATGTTTCGTGTAAAATTAACGCTAAGAGCCTTCTGAAATTTTCGGTACCACGAAAACGTAACATAGAAATTTCCACAAGCTAGTTTACAATAGGTACAAATTCTATAAAACTAATATATTATCTTTAAGGGGTAGACAAATTCCAGCACTTTCCTTTTTACCTGGAAACGTTTTTGAACTGTCGGTCTAAGTACAAATACCGGAAGGCCAACCTCCACAAAAAAACTAAAGGATTATTTTTTATCTTGGCAGGCTGATAGAACCCTGTTTACACTGATTTTCTTCTACTACTTTACCTTAAACACAAATAATAAAAATACTCCACGCCGGTTGCTTAACCTGTACTAAAACATGAAGATCGTACAATAAATACAAATAAACTAAGCTTTACCCCAATTGGCCAACTTGCGTATATCTAAAAGAAAAGAATATCTTAAATTTATTCTAGTTTAAGTATCCAACAAATTGGATATATATGTAAATTGCTACAAGTACAATTGTGGTGATGATTTCTGTTACATTACACTGTTGTGAAACGAGCACCGACTGAATATTAATGAATTTTTATGCAAACAATGGCATAACATGCAGCGGTAAAAGAATAAAGTTTTATCACTTACAACTTTTCTTTTAGTACAAGGTTTGCCCGCCCTATTCAAAGCACGACAAACTAGGTGTCAGTTATCCGTAATCCAACTAAAGTTGACTAAAAGCATTCACTACATAAACATTTTCGCTCGGTCCCGGTATATTATTTAATTCCGCAATTATCTGCACGTGCGGTAGCTTTTATGTACTGGCGCATCTAAATTTATAATATCGTTACGCGACTTACTGTGAACCAATTCATCTGCTCGGCGGGAGTTACAAACTTGTTCCTTTTGTGCATAACAATTAAACAGTTACTAATAAGAATATCAGGTGCTGGAAACCAGGTAACTGTTCTGGCAGAATTGAAGAACTAAAGGTAAAAGAATAAATTTTATATAGTTATATAAGTATGAAAGCGTTCAAACGTAAGTTTAGTTGTTATACGTACCCTTTGAGCCAGACGCGTTCGACACACTAAACTTGACAGACGTCATAGTATATAGGGTTTTTAAAAACGACGCTGCAATATATAAGGGGATTATTTCTCAGGCCAATTTTATGAAAACAAAAGTTTCCATAAATACAAATCCGGAAATGCATTGTTTCCAAGATACAGGGTGTTGAACTTTTTTTTAAATAACAGTTTTGTAAAAAAAATTCAAATATCCTTTGGCCAATTTTTTGGAAATTTGGCAGCGTTGTTTGTATGTAAGGGGCTGATTTCGCCCTAACTAGATTAAAATTTATAATATCCTTTGACCAATTTTTTGGAAATTTGGCAGCGTTGTTTGTTTATAAGAGCCTGATTTGGCCCAACTAGATTAAAATTATAAATCCAGTGGCATCATAGGGGACTTCTTAGCCAAGGCTACTGACAAAAAATGCATGCCACTGACTTTAATTTAATTTTGATACTTTTTTGAGAAAAGCAACTAAAAAATACAACCTTTTGTCTCTTAAATTTTCGCTATATTTTGCTTCGTTTACACGATTAAAAATAAAAGCCAATTTTGTAGATAATTGGACAAGCAAATAAATTGGGTTTTTTTTCGTAAACGAAGCAAGATACGACGAAAATTTAACAGACAAAAAAGTTGTATTTTTAGTTGCTTTATCTCAAAAAATATCAAAATTAAATTAAAGTCAGTGGCATACATTTTTTGTGAATAATTTTTGTTAAAGTGTTACCCATGACGCCACTGACCTCAACAATTTTATCTAGTTACGGCCAAATCAGCCCCTTATGACTACCAAAAATTTTACAAAACTGTTATTTAAAAAAAAACTTTAAAACCCTGAATCTGGAGACAATGCATTTTCGGACTTATGTTTCTGGACTTTATTCATAAAATGACCTGAGAAATAACTCCCCTTAAATATTGCCGTGTCTGTTTTAAACACTCTGTATACAACGAGCGCACTTACTTTACCAGGTGGTGGTTGATGGTTCAACGTAATGTTATATCAAACATTTACAAAGCGTATTGCAGAATATAAACCTACGCATTGTAAATTTATACCACACTAAAGATTACTAATATATGTGCATTTTGTGCTCCGACTTCTAAAATGTGATGGTAAGAAGCTTTAAATACAACCCCGTTGAGCAAATCAAGAAAAACTTGCAAGGTCTGTACGATTATTGAAATATTAAGGTACACGAAACCGTTAGTTGCCCAATTTTTGTAAACAGTCCACACAGCGGAAACAAAAAGTGTGTGAAAGTCAAAAAAATGGTAATTGTAAGTTTTTGATGCTAAAAAATACATTACCACATCACACGCGTTAAACCGGCAGTGATTGTTAATGTTAGGTGCGAGCGAATCTAACAAAATACTGCCTGAAAACTTTCAGATAAGCCATAATAATTATCCGTTTTATTTTAATTAGTTCTAAATTAGTTACCTGTACGTGTCACTGAAATAATGGCGCCCAACGTGACTGTTTCAAACAACCGTTTTTTATAAGTTTTTGGTTATTTTTTACTGCAAGTATTTTGAAACGTGTTACAGAAAAAAAATGTTTCGTTTTGTTTGTCATGTTCGTACATACCAAAATAATGTAAAAATTCCTTATTTATGCAATCCTACGATAAAGTGTATCCTGCTTACTATTAATTTAGGATGTCATCATTTTTAGGAGATTATGTGTTTCAATTTTAAATTATATTGTATAAAAGGTGCATTCGATACGATATCAAGATATTCCAGTAATAATTATCTAGCACTAGAAATGATGACACCTTAGAGTGAAGATAGGTGCAAATACACTACAATATACATTGAGCGATTAAATAATTTAGATAATTTTTATTCTTAATTTAGATTTTAGAACTAAGCTAAATCACTTATTAATATATTTATAGCGTGCTTTTTTATAGTGGCAATGGTTTTAAACATTTTGGAGTTTTTACTCGAAACACGGTTATTGCTGAGAATGTCTAGGATTATCCCTGGGTGTACTGGGTACTTCAAAGTCACATTTTTACATGTAAACTTCTATCAGGGTCTAAGGTCTGGAATACATGTTTATGATGTTATTCCTAAAACTCTAAATCTAGATTTTGCTAGGAAATATCATTTCTCATGAAATTTTTAATATTAATTTTTTAGCTCATCACCCCATCTGCAAGTAAAAGTCACCTTTTGTGGGATTGAAACCTGAAACCTCTACTAACGAGTATGCTAACTACCACACTAAAGAGCCATACGATAAGAAAAATTGTAATATACTTATTAAAGTCTACTCGAAGCATCAACAGTTCTCTTCAAGCAGCTACAGGTTAGGTGAACATGAAATTTAGAATTTAGTATAATGACTGATTGTTGAGCTACTATTACAAATGTTGTTATTCGCCAAAAAGTGCTTCACAAGATATTATAGAAAATAATTAATTTTAGGGGTTTTTTGTATAATTAATTTAAGTGTATTGCACACATTTGTAGAATATAGATAGTAAATACGGGCGTGTGAATTATCTTCGAGGGTTTTTAGAAATAGTTTGATTATCGTGTAATCTTGTCGTTTAGATGATTCCCACGATTTGTGATAGGCACGTGTTGTTTTTCCGACTAATCAGGACGGCAAACGAAGAAAGGCCGTACTACACGTTAAAGAAACCAATCGACATATTTATTCTTGACGTGTCTATCTTATCTTTAACTACTTGTGTGGAGTAGTGCATTACATACCAGTGATGAAGTGAATCAGTTGATTTTCTACCTATCCCAAAATTGTAACTTTACCTAGTGTTTCAGTTGTATGAATCGCAACAAGCTCATCACTGCAATATGGGCTACAGTGACAATCTACAACCCACACTGTATAACTGAGATGTATAAATATCCAGTCGGATACCTATCTTGCTAATATACAGTAATTTAGAAGGTAAGCAAGTATTAATTTTATAGTTTAAAAGTTTTCTTCTATTTACTCCAGCAAAACTACTATGTCTAAATATATATATATATATATATATATATATATAAAATAGGTAGTTTCTCGAACGGAAGTAATATATATATATATATATATATATATATACAGATCTATATATATATATACATATATACTGGTGTGATTAGAGATCATCAAAAGGTCATATAACGTCTTTTCATAAACATACAACGCCACAAACCCGAGCATATCCCGAAAAATTTAAGAAAAAGCTCAAATTATGTAATTATTAATCAATTTTTCTAGAGAATGGTGTATTTGTAGAAACGCTTGATATATGGAGTATAAATGCATAAGGACCGTACTTAAATGGGTTTTTATTTTTATTACATAAGCTTAATGAAGAAGAAATTATGCTTTAAGGTAACAAAACCGATATTCGATGTACTGCGCGTAATGGGACGTTTTCCAAAGAGCTTCATCCACAAAGTACCTAATTGTGCATCGATTGCGAGTAAATTCGTGATTATTATAAAAGATTTTCATGTTTTCAGTTAATAAGAGGGATCGTGTGCAGATACTCTATAAAAAATAGGCGTTATAGTGGAAAAGCGCATTAAATTTAATTTTATGTAAAGCGCATATATAATATTTAATTGCATTTTCCTGTTAATACCAAACATACATTGACATTTAGACGAAAGCGTTTTCAATTTGGTTTTAAATATCAGTAGCAGATTCTAGGAAAAGTAGAACGATTGTATCTCAATGGAAAAGTAACTTGACCATTCCAGAATAATTGAGTACTAAAATGAAGAACATAAAAGCAAACATCGTCCAAATTATAACATAAAATAGGATTAATTACAGCCGTGAATCATAAATATTGATACAATAAGCAATGCATCCGACTAAGGCGAGTAAAGGCGATAAAGTCCTAAAGATAATACAAGGCATAGGCAAATAGCACTAATTAGTGTAACTTAAGGCCGTAAAACGACAAGTTCTGAGTGTTGCAACCTGCAAAAAGGAACCAATTACAAGATTCAGTCGTAGTTAAAAAGTTGTTAAGTCTTTATTTAAACGTCATCGTGCACGTGAGCTTATAATACGTCACGTAATATTTAATAGTCAAAGTTATTATAGTATACGGACGATATTATTACCGACGCCAACGTGAGTTTATTTAAAATCGTTTCAATCCGCAGCACTTTTATTAACTTACAACGTCGGGTTGCATCAGACCACAGCAGTATATATATATATATATATATATACACATATATATGTATATACATATATATATATATATATATATATATATATAAATGTGTTGGTTTCTTAGATGCATCCCAAGAAACCAACACATTTATAAATACTACTACCGTTCGAGAGACTACCTACATTTACGTAGCACCATATCATCTTCTATTAGGCGTACGACTCCGAACGTTCCACAACAATATATTTCTGTATATTTCTAATTGCACATCGCCTAATTTGCTCTCTGAGTAATAAAACCGCAGATTTATAATAAGACAAAGCAATTTTTTAACAATCAATCTTTCAAATACAAAATAATGCATGCATCAGAAGTTTCTTTTACAAACAATCTCTCAACTTCAAAATTAATAAAAAATAACTTCTTCTTAACACATATTTTATATACTATATACAGAATCCAGAATATTTCTATAAAATTAGGATAATCGCTCAGTTATTCTTAACAGATCTTAAACACGAAATATCATTCATAAACAACTTCTTAATATCTACAACAATTACTTTTATGTCAAGTAATTTATTATTGCGTCTCTTAAAATCGTAATAAACTTATTTGAATTCAGTTATGTTTAACTGTTATCTTGTGTAATGACAAAAACCTATATCGTAGGTTCGGTAAACCGTTAAAATTGAATTACATTGACTTTTTCACGCAACCATTACTTCTAAATTAAAAATATGTGTTTTTATAAATTACATAGATATATAAATTAATTTAAATTTTACCGTTACAGATTTTGTTTTAATTTACCGGCTTTGACCTTTCCCAGAACGTAATTACCAATCCATGCCCCAAAATCGTTTAAATCGTTTTAGAAAGCAAACATTTTTATGCAAATTGATCCGTTTCGCATAATTTTATAATTGGACTTCGTTCTTAAATTTTATCTTAAATCGTATTGCAACGTCATATTTACTCAAAGCGCTTTTAATCTGCACAGAATACATTAATCTTGTTCAGGGAGTACGCTTGCATGTTTATACAGGCTAAAATCTACATATTAGAAAATTTTACTATCTTCCGTTATGGGTGGCGTTCCGTTATCTCTCGTGATTTCATTATCACGTCAATATATATATATATATATATATATATATATATATAACTTCTGGATAATCACTCTTATTCTACACAAATCTTATGTACTAAAAATAGAGCCCAAACTCCTTTTAGAACGAGAATGATTACTCATAAATCTAGATCTCGTAATTATTATTTATAAACAACTCTAATTAAATCTTCCTTATTATGTAAACGAAATTTATTAAAATAAGTAGTATAATTTAATCTCCTCTACCTGAAAAAACCGTATTTAAACATATCTGATACCAGTTAAGTTCAATTATTTTCTAGTACACTGACGAAAATTTGTGTGTTAGGCTATCATTCGTTTTTAATCAAATTATCGACTTTTACATACTACGTTCACTCAAAGACTAGCCCGCAAAATCGCATTACGGAACTTAACTGACTACTCCATAAATATTAGTCCCTTTAAGAATTTAAACAAAGCATTTTTACTTTACCGTCACAAATCTGCTTGCTTTTGCTTTTTTCCAAAATGCAAGTATCATTTCATGCTTTAAAATCGTTCAAATCGTTGTAAAAATACCATACGACAAACCATTCCAATCATATATGCTTTTATTCTAATTAAGAAACTCTATCTTGCGGTAGTTTAATTATTTTTAATTATCTATTCTAAATGTTGAAACCATTGTAAGTACTTCAAATATTCTACTTACTTTTGGGTATCCAAAAACTCTTTAGTGTTGGTTATTTTAATAAAAAGTTGTCTATCTTCCATAATAACTTTCACTACTAGATACAGTGAATGTTAAGTAAAACTTTAACTACGTAACTTATCATCTGATTAGCATGGTGATCAGGACTGCTCTTTTCATTTAACATTCGTTGACTTTTAAAGGCGAATCCTTTCTGACGTCACGACCTCGAGAATTCTCACGGTCAATCCTGAACCTTCTAATTGGTTTGTTTTTTAAGGCGTGTCATACAACATTCAAAGATTTGTCGTTTTACTGCCTCGAACTATATAATATTGAATATTGAATTAAAGCTGCATAATGTCAACAAAATATAGCAGATATGAAGTCAGAAATATTATCACTTATAGCTTTCCGGTTCAATGAAAGGTGCTACCACTATTCTCCAAAGCAAAGACAAAGTTCTGATGTCAATAAGTAATCATGGGTTGCTAAAATACAGGTCACTTTTACCAAATACCGGTAATTCGTTTAATTCCGCGTTTACAAATGCGTTACGGGGAGCTTTTCACTGGTAAACACAAATTTAAGCTACTGTACTCTTGATTACTTAACATTTGTTATCGCATAATTTGGGTGTTGCCCTGGAAAAGCGCGACTGATCGACTGTACTTTAATGCTCCTTACTATTGTGATTTAATGGTATATATAAGTTAAAATGTCCCCTTGGTTTTTGTGCGTAGTAGTTCACAGAGTTAGTGGGATTTGTAACGCTGTTCTGGTGCTTGAGAAAATATGTGCAATGCAACGTTCACGCGGTCACTATTTTATATTAACGTCTACGCGAGGGTTTAGTTCCTATATATTTAAATTTTATGAGCTTGTGTGTGTTTAGATATTACAATCTTATTAGCAACGTTGGAATACATGAATATATTTATAATTCTAGGCTTGCAGGCTGTTGCATAATAAAAAAGTTGTTGATATTAGTCGAATTTGGATATGTTTATTGTGAAGCCCCAATTTTTGAGTGCTGGTTAAGAAACAATGTACTACATATTTTGCTAGTTATTTCGGTATTCTAATTTAAGAATGTGATGAAATACTGCCATTATAAACTGCCGACTATTTGAGCTTCTATAAAATTGTTCGTGCAGTTTTTCTATGGTTACTAAGCAGCTAAAATTTAAAGATGTTTCCCAATTTATGTAAGTGCCCAATATTTAATTTCATACGGTCGCATTTTGACGAAAGCTTAATGTAACGAGCGCATATAATATTTCATTGCGTTGGTACTTAGCTGTATTCATTTAAAATATCAGTCGGTACTCAAAAAAAGAAAGGTTTATTGAACTTCTAGAAAAATCCAGTAATACCATGGAACAGAAAGTAATGTAAACGTACATCCAATTATGGTGACAACGATCGTAGAAATAAGGCGAATTACAACAATAAATCTTGAAGAACAGATAACGCCTAGATAAATGGAGCTATTTAGTAGCCTCAGGCCGTAAAACGCCACATTCTGTAAAGGTTGCATCAATTAGGATGATTGAAGATCCAACGTAGAGAACGGGCCCTTAATTTTTAACTAATGAAAACGTAAGAGTAACAACTAGATTTAACGCGATTATTCCATATGTGTGATCTTGCGGGGCACGATCCTATAAAACTTCAATGGAAATCAAATACGGAGATCAGTTTTTGTTACTTATTTTAAACGTCACAATGCTAGTTTAATATCGATTAATATCGAATAGTGAAGTAATGTAGTAACTAAACGAATTTAATTGATGGCCGAGAGAAAAAAGTGAAAAATTACAATGGTTTTAAAATGGGAAATAAATGAACAATAATGAATTACTACAAGATAAAGTTTTAATTAACGAAAGAAGACATGAAATTGGAGTGGTATTTGATGATAAGGTTTAAACGATTTGGACAATCTTGTTAAATGAATTCGGAATGCAATTTTGATGTCTAATGGTTTTTAATGGAAAAATTTCAACATTTCAACAGGACAAGCATAATTTACACGGTGAAATAAAAATCACATTGTTTCATAATTTTAAAAAGAATATTTCTATTGGTTAGTTAAGTTACGTAAGATTATGTGTGCAAGGCCTCGTATGATAGTTGTGCAAATGGTGTAGTCAATCATTTGTGCGAAAATAGAATCCAAACTCTCTTTTATAATCAGGATGAACAAACCCTAATCTTAATTTTATCTACCAGTAACTACTTATTTACTTCTATTATGTACAAAATTTGTCAAGATAATACAGATAACTCAATGTCCACCACTGAAAATCGAATTTAAACGTATCTCATCAGTTAGGTTTAATAATTTTGTATGCAATTTCAAAATCCTCCGAAGATCAGTTACCTCCCAATCGAATTGTTTAACTTATACACACTCTATACTGTAATTTCAAATACATGCACACAAAAATAAACATTCTATAACTTAACTAACTAACAACAATGTTCTTTTTAAAGTTTTAAAACAATACAATTTTTATTTTACTGTGTAAATTAAGCTGGTGGTTCTCGTTGCCTCTGTTTGACACATAGTTATCCATCCATGTCCAAATCGTTCAAATTATTGAAATTTTTTCATTAAATACCATTAAACATCAAAATTGCATTTCAAATCCATATACGCTTATATTCAAATTTAAACTTTATCTTGCAATAGTCAATTATTATTTATTCATTCTACGTACTTTGAATTAATTTCTCTTACTTCTGTACATTTTAGATATTTTCCTTTCGCTATTTTAAAATTATTTCAACGACTAAGAATGTAGTATTTTACTGGTTCTGCGACATCGTAACGTTTTAATCAGTACTGAACAACTGATCGAATCCTCGACTTCGATTAGGTTATATAGACAAATCTCCATGTGGCGTAGGCATCTAGAATGATCGCGTTAATCTTTTCTTGTTACCGAATTTTCTGATTAGTTGTTTTCCGAAAGTGTGCACCGCTATAAAGAAAAACCTGTCGTTCTAATAGCCTCAGATTATAATTAGTACCATTTACCTATGCGTTATTTTATCAGCATCCAAAATTTGTGGCTGCGATTAATCTTATTTTTATGATCTTATTTCTTAACTCGCCTTTACTGGATATACATTTACATTCTTTATCACTTTTACGGTAGTTGATCACTCACGTTCTGTTCCATTTAAGTATTCGATTATTCTAGAAGTTCAATGAACACATTTATTAATTAAAATGCACCTTCCATTTTCTTTGAATATCGACTAATATTTTTAATGAATGCGTTTTATCTAAACACCACGTATGTTTGGTATTAAGAAGAAAACGCAATTAAATATTATACATGCGTTCTTACATAAATTGAGCTCTATAATTCTTTGAAGACGCTCGTTTTAAAAAGAAATCTTTTATAGTAATTACGCCTTTAAACAATTGAGTACTTTATAACTAAATATAGATAAAGCTCTTTGAAAAACATCAATCTACGCGCGAAATATTATGAATATTGTTATTTTTATCTTAGAACACTACTTCTTTTATGTAATTAAAAGAAAAACCTTTTTCAATCACAGTCTATGCATTTATAATTCACATACTGAGTGTTTTTCTTAATACACTTCTCTATACCAGTTAATATTTACATAATTTGAGCATTTTTTAAAATTGTTCTAATTTGCTCGTGTTTGCAGCATTGTATCTTTACTGTTCAGTCTAGGTAATGATTGACAAAAATAAATGAATAATTGAAGTGCTGGTGAAACTGCGTGTTTGCCCCTTGAACGTCGTCGTAACTATATATTTCAAGGTGATGTTTTCGAAGGGTAGAGTTGAACTAGTATGTTGGTATGTAGAGTATCCGTAACTGTTAGTATGTGATTTATGTGTATGTGTGTGTTGTTTGTGTTTGTGTGTGTGTGTGTGTATGCGTGTGTGGGGTGGGAGTGGGGGTGCTTCTGTATTAAAAGCAACGGATTGGAGGTGATGAAAAGTATAGTGTTGCGGGTTTCTGTTAGATAAAGGTTGAATTCTTGGGGAATTTTGTAACTAGAGAATTGATGTTTGAGAGTGGAGAGTAAGGGTTAAGATTGATTGCAGCTTTAAAATTTGCTTGCAATGGATAGTTAAGGAGTAGGTGGAAATGAGGTGGATTGAAGTTTCTCAATTGGATGATTCGCACAGGGGCAGGTTGAGAAGGGAACGATGCTGAAGAAGTGGAGCTTGACACAAAATTTACAATGTGTGGTAAGAAATTGTATGGGTGCTCTACTGGAGCACGGGATGTAAGCTGGTATGTCGGTGACGATAGGAAAGGTTTCATATGTGTATCTGCAAGCTGAGGAGAGGGTTCATTGTTGCTCCCAGGAGTGGAGAAGGGAGTTGTGGATACGGAATTTGATATTGGAGAAGGTAACATGCAATAGTTCTCGTACAATAATGTGAAGTCGTATAGAGTCATAGGGCATTTGAATTTTAGATTGCAGTGTTGTTCTGCGGTTTGGGGGAGGATGTTTTATAAATGGGATCTGTAGCACGGTGTGTAAAGAGCTTGTGCAAGTGGTTTGGTATGCTCTGGAGGTGTTAAGTAGGGGTGGTTGAAGGATGGAGTTTAGTAAACGTCTAGATGAGGTTGATGTAAGTGAAAACCTGGAGTCTATGGCAAATCAGACATTGGAAATGATGATTTGAGTGAAAATTAATCTGCAAGTTGATTTGGAGTATTGTACGAATCTAGGAAAGACATAATGTATGTTGTTGAGTATTGTGTTTGTTTTCGTGCAAAGTTTTGCTATATGTGTGTGTCTTCAGTGTTGTTTTAAGTTGTCGACTTAGGTAGAAAGTTGAGGGTGAGAATAGTAAAGTGGTGCAAAGAATATGGATTTTTGGGCTTCGGCGTTAGTCAGGGTAACCTTTGAGCAAGATGATTTATGCTTTCGTAGAGGAAAAGGGTTTGTCTTGAAGGAGGAGCAGGATTCTATGACGTTCAAAAGGACTGCGGCAACGTTTTCTAAAAATGCGTGTGAGTTACCATGGATAAGAAAGTCGAGGTCGTCTGCTTATGCAAAAGTGAAGACGTTGGGGACGTCCTAGTCAAACAGGGGATTAATAGCAAGATTCCAGAGGGTAAAAAAGAGGCGGAAACACTTTGGGTACCCTTGGAATAAGGGTTTTGTAACAGAGTGCTGGTTTTTGGTAAGCATGGTAGAGCAGTTAAATAAAAGGGATTTTATAATTAGAAGAAGCTTGGACAGGAAGTTGGTTTGTTTCAGTTGGTTAAAAAGATTTGCCCGTCTAAGGAGATCGAAGTCATAGCAGAAGTCAAAAAGGAGGGCGGGTAATTACATATTTGTGGAGAGAGAATTGTACTGTTGAGATTAGAGAGCGTATGGTTTGTTTGGCTCTGGGCTTTTTCTATAGCTATAAGAGGGCGTTGTTTAATATGTGAGTTTGGCTTTAGGAGGATGATTTGTTCTAGGAGTTTGCCGAGCGTAGATAGTAAAGAGATTGGTTTGTATGATGTAGGGTCGTCTGGGGTTTGTTGAGTTTGAAGATGAGAGTTATGGAGACAGATAAGTATGTCGGGAAATGTCCCCGAAGACAGGCATTTTTGGAGCAGAATGTGGGTGGGTTTTCTAATGAGGTGCCTGATTTTTTGGAGAATAGGGTTAATTATGTAGTAGGGACCTGAAGTTTTGTGAGGGCTTAGTTCGGAAAGTAGTGGGTTTCGTAGATCAATGTTTGGGTGTGGATCACGATTGTTGCTAGAAGACAGAAAGGAGATGTCTGTGATAAATTGTTGAAATTCGGTAAGGACATCTGTATAGGTTGCTGGTATTGTTGTCTCAAGGGGGATAGCTATGATGTTTTCAAAGGAGGATAGCTGGTAGCCTGTGAGAGTGCTTAGGAGTGGTGTTGAGCGAGTTTTGAGTGTTTACTGTAGGTGGTCCATAAATCAGTGCGTTGTTCTTTAGTTGTGGGGTCGTAGTGTTACTTCCTTGTGACGTCAATCAAATCTTTGTATTGTCTTCGTTCTGTAATGTAACTAGCAGATTTTGTTTATAAAATTTAATTCCTTGGTTGTTCTTTTAACGCTTTGACGTTTGTGTCGTGTATGTTTAGTGCTTGACCAGTTCTGTTAATGTCCTTGGTCGACCACGATGTGGCACGTGGGGTGTTGTATTTACGTACGATTGTATTATTGGCTGTGGTAAATATTTTTTTTACTATAGTTTTAGCTATTGTGTTGGGGTCGGCGTCTGAGTATGGGGATGTTGGGAATGTGGGGGTGATCTTGGCCAGGGGGGCAAGGAATATTTCAAGTTAGCTTTACCTGTATCGAAGGTTTGTGTTTTGTGATGGGATCTTTGGGGCAGGTCGAAGATATCAAAGATGATTGGATTATAACCACTTGATTGGAGAATTCGGGAAACAGACCCGGTGTTGATGAGGTTGCAGACTGATGGAGTAACCATTTTAAGCTCGATATTGAAGCTATGGTTTAGAGATTCCCAACTGGATATATCGGAAGGGAAAATTAAATTCCTAAAAAGATGGTGGTGGATGAAATCTTCAAGGGCAGTACCATTTTGATCTGTGTGGTTGTTGAACCATAATATTGATTTGGCGTTGACTTCGGCGCAAATAATAATTGGTTTGTTACCTATTATTGTAAGTGTGCACTCTAGTTGGTGTATGTAGGGGTTAATGTTTTTTGGAACTGAAAGTATAATGAGATTATTGAGGTGGTACCAAATGTCTAATGCAGCTCGATCACAATTAATTGGCGAGATAAAGGGGAGGCTAGGTAGAGTGCGTCCATCTAGGGGCCTGTAATAATCATGGCTGCAGTTAGTTTCGGGTCTGTGGGGTTAGGGTGTAAGTAGGTACGCGCGTAGGAGGTAAATTTGCGATTTTGTTCCAGATGATGTATGGTTCTTGAACTAGTACAATTGTTACGTTGTGCTCCTCTGAGGAGGCAGCACGGGAATGTTGTCAGTTTATCTGAATTGAACAGGTCTTAGGGAAGAGATGGGGCGGAATATACGACCATCTTCGTGTGTAGTGGTTTATATCCCTAGTCGGTCCGTAATTTAGTCATGTTCAGTGCTTGTTTATACAGAAATTTTGTATATACTTGTTTGTAACAATTCTTTAACTTTATCGATAAATGGTAACTTATACTTTTATTGAAGACAAAATTTTACCAACTAGCACCACCATCTGATGCGGTTGGAGATAGAAAGTGAAACTGTGAAGAAAACTACCTCGTAGGTTTACATATTAAGGTCTATTCTAAAAGCCTTTTAAATATTTAGCCACGTCATTAACACCCAGAGGAAGAAGCATATCCGATTTCCTTACACGCTTAAGTCTCAGGTAGGGGATATAAATTTCTGTTTAAAACACACCTACTCGTCCTCCTGCAGTAAATAGACAAAAGTCGCTAGTCCCTGTTCTATTTTACTAGCAGATATTCGCCACTGTTGGTGATGTCAGAATTACATGACCAAGTTTTCGTGATTCAATACACTTTCTGTATGCAATTTAAGTAGAAAAACGGCTTTTGTCAACCTTTGGTGGTAGCTGTGAATATTTTGCTCCAAATTTGTCTCAACGCCGTTTATAATTTAAGTAAACTTATTTTCTAATGGTAGGTAATGTAGGTAATGCTTGCCTAAACCGAAGACGTGGTAGATCACTTAGAATTTATAGGTATTAAAATTACGATTCTATTTAAACAAAGTAAATTAATGAATTGTCAATGCGTACCTCATAGTTTAATGCATATTGGCCGGCTGTGTGTCAAGTACGATATATCTCAGCTGTACGGCGTGGAAGCGGTTTGTCGCTATAGTCAGATTCTTGTGACGAATTCGTTGATTTTCTGCAACAAAAACGATAACACAAAATATATAGTAATGGTTAGGAAAGTAAATTAGGAAATCGACGAGTTCACTTCATCAGAAGTCTATAATGCACTTTGGCACAATTCGTTCAAAATAGTTGGTTACGTCATGAGGCTCTCATGGAAACCTTCTCCAACAACTTGTAAACCACAGCCGCTTGTACGTTATGCGTCCTTATTGGTCAAAAGACATCACGTCTGTTTCATGATCGTGTCAAACCGTTTAATGCATATTGTCCGGCTGTGTTTCAAGTACGATATATCTCAGCTGTACGGTGTGGATGCGGTGTGTCGCTCTAGTCAGATTCTTGTGACCAAGTTTGCTGATTTTTCTGCAACAAAAACGGTGTCACAAAACATATAATAAAGGTAAGGAAAGTGAATGAGAGAACGAGTTCACTTCATTACAGGTCTATAATGCACTTTGGCACAATTTGTTCAAAATAGCTGGTTACGTTATGAAGCCCTCATGGCGACCTTCTCCAACTACTTGTAAACCACAGCCGCTTGTACGTTATGCGTCCTTTTTGGTCAAAAAACATCACGTCTGTTTCATGATCATGTGAAACCGTTTTCAAACAATTCACTAGGTAAAAAGGCTACTACCTCTAAAACATCGCCGGGAAACACTTGGACCACATTTATTATGCATAGTATCCGTAAATAGTATTTATACAAAAATTGTGGAGCCATTTTTAGCGCGTAACAAAACCAAACAATCAACTATTATACAAAAATTTGTAAAGTTTATATTCATCCACCTTGTAGTTTTTAGTAAAAATTGTAGATATTTCAAGACAAACTTTTTTACTTTATTACAAATTTTATTGCAATACGCTGTTTGTTGAAGTTAGGATGCTCGGTTTACACTCAAGAGAAGCCGTGTTTCAATCCCACAACAGACGACTTTCTTCTTCAGAAGCCATGTGGAATGATGAGCTCAGAAATTTAAGGTATTTATTGTTTTTACCAGTAACAATATTTTCTGGAAAAATCTAGAAATTATCTTGTTGAACCTTAAATTCCCATAAGGGGATTTACATGCATAATAAGTGATTTTGATGGTACGCTCTCTACTTACACATTCCATACATGTATGTACAAGATAAACTCTGAAATATTTTTAGCCATTTTCATTGCAATTTCTTTCAGGTACCATTTGTAAAATATTTTACATTTTATAGCTTTAGTAACTGGCTGAGCACAATTGCTAGACTAATTGACGCAATCATAGTTTATAATATATATGATAATTAAACATTGTTTTGTGTGTAGACCATGGCTGCTACCAAAAGAAATGCGGGGTTAACATCAGCTGTACCCAGAGCAACGTTGAACGATGAAGAACTAGTACGTATAAATTTGTATATTTTCTATTGCCCTATTTGTTATGTTTGAAATATTATTTAAACCTTATAACACAATAATTTTTTAAACAGCTCTAGTTTTGCTACGTACTGAGCTGAGGTTCAAAACTGTACAAGAGAAAGCTGGAGTCAGTGGCTATACTTATTTTCCTTTTAAGTATTATTACACTCAACCCTCGACGCTCTTAATTAATTATTGTTTAATAGTGCAAATTTTGGTAGTTTCTAACAAGTTATAAAGTTATAAACACTTACAGTTTATTACCTCCTGCGGTAGAACTCCTCTCGGGGCTGTGGTAATGCTGTCTCTTTCAGATCTTATAACATTGTTACCCGTCAATGATCGTTATCGTTCCCTAAAAGGGAAAGGTAATACGTTAGGAGCGAAAAATTAGAGCACTACTAGCGGCACTTTCACGAAAAACAGTCGTGTCGGTAAAATCCGGCACTAAAGCATCCACGTAACTACCCATTGTCCCAGAATCTTTTTCATCCCTTACGAGAATGGGTTATTCAAACCGGCTGTCTTTCATTTAATTAGAATAGAGGACGTTGTCACTGGAAGAGCTCGTACTCACATCATTCCCCGATAGCGATAAAAGTCCCGGTGGATATCTAATGTATTTATGCATGTTAAAACTATGTTATTCTTACAATGTAAATCATAATTTATAAAATATCCAGGGACAAATTTAGGAAACAAAAAGAGTTCCTTTACTTTTATACAAAATACAATAGATTCAATAGATGTAAAAGACGGAACTTGAATATCCAGTAAATGAAAGAGCATGCTACAGTTCAAATCACGTAACATATCAGTATAAATGAGCGTGTTCGTTATTTGAAAAGAATTAACTTCTTATAATGATTAGTACAAGTTCTGGATTAGTTACCAAAAGAAGCTAGAACTGTTATCTTAGGTTCTAACTGTCATATCTAAGTTTGCACATACCTTGAAGGCTATATGTGAAGCACCTCGTATGCCCTTTACAATGAGCATAAATAGCGCTTTTACCTAAAAAACCAAATAATTAATATATTACCCACAAATCCTTGTTCTAAAAGTACCGACCCTTCTTAGAGTTTTGAAAACCAAAAATTTATCGTTAAGTTTATGCAAATTAAGTTAATTGCAGTTGCATCTTCTAGGTGGTGTATTAAATATTGCCCGATGTCATACTTTGTATCAGAACGCAGCCAACGATTCACAATAAAGTCTGTGCCTCGCTTGCTTCCGCAATGCAACCCATTGAAACCGTGTTCTCATACTCTTATTAGGTCAGTGGGAGTTGTGCTGCCATTCATTAGTCAGACCGACTTCGGTAACGGATACAGTGATACCATATTCCACATGGTTCCCGAATATCATTAGCACGCAGTATTATTAACGGTACATGTATTAGTTACTCGCTTGCGTGTACAGAGGACGCGATACATTGCACAGAATTTACAAATGAAATAATATAATTTACATTTCAAATTTACAATGTACATTAATTATAAGTCTGCTTACCTTCTAAATTAATGCATATTAGCAAACTAGGTATTGAATATGATATGTCTCGATGTTCGGCGTAGATGCGGGATGCCGTTTCTAGCTCAGATTTCCGTATAGTGTAGATCTTTGCTTTTTTTACAACAAAATCGGCAACACAAAACAGATAATAGGCAAATAAATCAGGTGGAAAAATCGACAGGCAAAACTCCACTACATTCTTTATATGCACTCCCTCACAAGTAGTTAAGTATAAGCGGGTCATGATAAGATTGAATTGGTCGACTGGCTTCTCTAACTTGTAAAGCTACTCCGCTTCTTCGTTCGCCGTTCTAATTGGTCGAGAATACGAACCGTGGGAATTATATTTCACATTGCTTTCCCACGAAAACATAAAGGTAATTTACACAAGTTTATTTTCCTAGCTTAGTACTACACAAATATGTGTAATTACATAAAATTAATTATTCAAAGATCCTCTAAAATTAAATATTTATTAAAAATAATTTGCAGAGTGCTTTTTAACGCGTAACAAAAGACCGTAAGAATCTTTTGTAAAGGATCGGTCATTCCACGTTTCAAGGATGTTATCTTCAATGGCAAGTTGCTTCACTTGCCAAGTTCGTTGAGTACCAAGTTCTCTGTAACAATATAGAATTATCGCGTCCATTTTACAGCTCATCAACGACAGCTACTATGTCATTACGTTAAGTGCGCACAATTTTATTGCATGCCGAAGAAACCTAATGATTGGTAGATTATATAGGCTCACTTCATCATTCAACTTTAGATCGGAACAAATAGTTAAGTGATAAGTACTGTAAATGAATAAACATCTGCTATTTTCTCTCGCCAATTTACACCTCTACAATAGTTCATTTTATGAAGCGTTGTACACCTTTATAACAATGGTGCGTTAGTTAAAGAAACATTAAGTAGTAGAAATTAGTTCATTAACTTCAGCTAGTCAAATGAGCTTTTAGCACGAAAACACCCTGAAAAATTTAGAAGTTTTCAATGTAATATTAAATTTAAATGAAAAATTAAAGTAGAAAAGTACCGAGTATATTAAATATAAACGGTAATAAATAACCCATCGTATTAAGTTCCAAAAAATTACAGATAGAAAGTGGGAACTATCTGTTCATATTAAAGTTATTTGTACAAATTCACAACATCAACTATGAGAGATGTGCCCAGAAAATCACATACTCATAAAAATAGCCATCAAATTATTTTGTTGAGATCGCGCGAATGACGCGACCATTGATATTAAATGTGAAATTGGGGAACAGAACGATATTGATTTCGAAAGTAGGACAACTTAGACGCACCACCCATGAGAACGAGGACAGTTTGCAATGGCCGTGGGACGTTGAAACTTATAAAAACGCGCGAATAGTAAAAGAGGGGATGCGTCAGTTATTCGATATCGGACTTTAGTCAGCAGAGTTTTGAACTCGATCGACACAGAGACCACCATCGCGATGCCGGACTGGGTGGAGAATCAGGTAAATAACGTAACGGTATTTAAACCTCTAAATTGTTGGTCAACACAGGTTTGCGAACGCGAGTAAGACGAACGCGGATATGATATACCGGTCTCAGAGGAAAAATTCCCTTGTTAGGCGCTTTTATACGACAATAAGTTGGATTTTAACCTGCAATGACTTTTGCACTGTAACTCTAACTAGAACAAAGAACTGTAAGACAACTGAAATTTGTTATCCATCTTATAAACATCACAGGCTGTCTTCTTGTATTTAATGACTATGATTGATGGAAATAATAATGTGTAAAGCTTATTATTAAGAAGGACTATTAACGTAGGTGTGCGCTTATTTAAAGTGTATTATAAACAAACAATTGCTATGTGGAGAAGTTCATTCTTGTAAAAGTAAAATAGCACGTAAAAATTAAATTGGTTGAATTTCTGTCAATGATAATGTTATGTTGCTCTTTTAGCAGCACGCGTATTTAACCTACTAAGAGTAGATCATAGTTCACTTTTTTGGTTGTTATTTACTATTATAACCATGTTTTACAATATAGGTTATGTAAACTAGTTTATTCCAAACTAGTAGAAGGGGGTGAACCGCCTTAACAATTCCATGTGACACCCACCATGGAGGTAGACTTTATTTTTGTTGGTTTTTTTCAGGCGGGTTGGTATATAGGCAAAGGAGTTTAAAGACGTTTCAAAGTAAATGTGCAGGTATTTAGTGGATGTTGTTACATTTACCGCGTGCAATTTACGCGTTATTTTTACACTTTAGGCATAGCTCTAACGCTATTGTTATAACATATACAGACCACGTTTTTACCGGATGATGCAATCGCTGTCTAAGTCAAATTTACATGCACTTTCTAGGTAAAATTCAAATTACTTACGTGATCTATATCTTTCGTAGTTTAATCTCACGTTCCAGCACGTGGTTTGAGTTTGATTACGCCATGTTGAACATCAAATTATTATCCATCACTGAACTTCTATTGCATCTCGTAGGGGTTTGAAAGGAAATAGGTAGCGGGTACGATAATGGGAGACAAAGGGAAACTACATACCTGTTTTTCTCTACAAACTACACCGCACTTAGATACTTGTGGTGTAGTCCATGTCTCGTCGCTTACTGTCATTTTCTCGGCACGCGCATTTCCGCATTCCTTCTGCGCAGACTCGACAGCCACCGGCGACGGAAGTTAGCGTCTTATTTCAAAAATACGCGGCAATTAACCTACAAGGTATCTCTAAACCTAAAACATGATACATGAACTGGCATGTAAAAATGTGTCACAACTTGTATACCCCTAAAGATATTATGTTTTCTTTCACAGAACCCATCCTGCTTTGCTTAAAGCTAGCCAGTGCACTAACTTACCGCTACATCACTCTGCCCACTTGCACTGTAGGGTAAAATTAATTCATCTTTCTTTGTGCACGTTCAAAGCCAAAATTATTTTCATAAAGCTGCTGTATGGCCAAAATAACAGACTGCTGAAGAAAATATCTTTTATTACATGTAAAAACAGATTTACGTTAATTTACAACATTTAAGCTTACCTTACTTTAAAGGTGGTTGGAACACCATATCAGTTTACAGCTGCTGCGACTAGTTGTAATGGTGTGCGAGGGATTCTTGTAGAAAAAAGTATGACTTGGGGATATGCAATTGGCAAAGCTATTTTAGAATTAAGCCAATTTTTGAGGTTCACTTACATACGCTAAACAAAGATAAAGGTGCTATAGTTCGTCGAGTGATCGCTGTAGGGCTTTATAGCTTTGCAGTTTCTATTTAAGATAAATTTGGGTACATCCTGATTTTCGTCCAAATAGGTATCATTAACATAGCTTCGATTAGGTTCGGCCTTGATCGCAATATCAACTAGTTTACCTACAACGATTTATTCCATTAGGTGACAATCACCATGGCTTTTGTTGTGGTTCGTTTGTAGAAATGTAATCTTACTATGCTTGTTTCTGATCCCATGCGCCACTCCATTCCTAACACCTAAATTATCACAGTTTTTTGTCACATGCCAGCTGTATAAATAGCGGGGCGGTTTGGTGGCGTAGCTGGTATGCGTGTGACTACTATGCGCAAGCTCCGTTTTGAAATCCCGACACGGACCGCTTGAAAATTGTTAGGCGAGCATTTTTCACAAAAATATGCCTTCCTTCGGATGAGAGGTAAAATGTAGGTCCTGTGTGTGAGTGTTGTCACGCACGTTAAAGATTCCCACTTTGCTTTGAACTGCAAGGCTTCTGTAAAATTCAAAATTTTCAGGTAAAAGAAAATCGCTTCCTGGCCAATGTAGTACCTTCTGGTGAAACATTAAAAAATCAAATGTAGTGTATATCACAGCGGGGGTTTTGTGACGCAGTTGGTATGCGTGTGGCTACTATGCCCAAGGCCCCTGGTTCGATTCCCCATGAGCTCTGCTTGAAAAATGTTAGGCGACCATTTTTTAGAGCAAAGCGCCGTGGTTTGGATAAGAGGTAAAATGTAGGTCCCGTGTGTGTGTGTGTTGTTGCGCACGCTAAATATCTCTACCTAGCTTGGAATTACAAGGCTACAATACAATTTAAAATTTGCAGGTAAAAAAAAACTTGCTACTTGGCCAATGTAGTACCTTCTGGTGAAACATTCGAAAATCAAATGTAAAGTATATCACAGCGGCGGTTTTGTGACGTAGTTAGTATGCGTGTGACTACTATGCTCAAGGTCCCGGATTCGAATCACGACACCGTTCGCTTGAAAAACGAGCATTTTTCACAAAAATACACCCTCTTTCGGATGAGAGGTAAAATGGAGGTCCTATGTGTGAGTGTTGTTATCCACGTTAAGGGTTCGGCAAAATTCCAAATTTTTCAGGTAAAAAACATTCGCTTCCTGGTCGATGTAGTACCTTCGGGTGGAGCATTGAAATACCAAATGTAAGGTCAATGTAGTACCTACTGGTGAGACATTTGAAAATAAAATGTAGTGTATATCACAGCGGCGGTTTTGTGACGTAGTTGGTATGCGTGTGACTACTATGCCCAAAGCTGGTTCGAATCCTGACACGGTTCGCTTGAAAAATGTTAAGCACGCATTTTTTGCAGAAATGCGCCCTGGTTCGGATGAGAGGTAAAATGTAGGTCCCATGTGTAGGTGTTGTAACGCGCGTTAAAGATCTCCACCTTGCTTGGAACAGCAAGGTTTGGCAAAATTCAAAATTTCTAGGCAAAGAAACTCGCTTTCTGGTCAATGTAGTACCTTCGGGTGGACCATTGGAAAATCAAATATCGTGTATATCAAACCTTGATTTAAATCAGTAACCAGGTTACCGTATTTCATTGTGTTTTCTAGAATTGTTGCATTATCTGCTATATTCCTCTGTATTTTAATCCATAGTTCTTTTTTTGTTTCTCTGGTCCATTGTTAGTTTTTTATACACTGGGCGTGTCATACTATCGGCCCTATATCCGTCAACATTCCTTCTCATTTATACAGTCACTCACTTTCTGTCTTTTTTCACCGCATCTTACACACATATCTTTATAGTCTCCACTGTTCCTCGCGTAATGCCCAAATCTGAGACATCTGAAGCAATTAGTTGGCGCTAAACACTCTACCATTCTACATCTTGTCCATCCCATCCTTATTTGCTTCAGTTCTAATAACTTATTTGCTTCATTAATAGACGCATGACCTTCGCATATGTCTGCCCTGTAACATTCGGATTAGACATTTCTACTGTAAATAACCCAGGCTTATCTGCTAGATAGAGTTTTTTATTGATTGCATTTTAGAGCTAATCCTGCATAACAATGTCTTGAAGATCCAGAATCGCCACTGTTTTACCCTTTTGGTGCAGCTCTGCAGTTGCACTCAGCTCAACAGTCTACTGTTCTGCTTCTTTAGAAAGCTCTACACCCCTATCATTACTCAAGATGATAATCTTAATACGTCCTTTGGGAGTTGTCCCTATACTCCTAACCCGAATGCCAAATTTCTCTGTCAATATCAGATCTCATTTTCGTTAAGATCTCGGCATATGTGGACCCCTAGCCTGGTTTAACTTTGAAGGTGTCCTTTTGTATATCCCATCTTCGTTCTTTTTTCTGTTGCCGTTTGGTCGAGTCCTGCTGTCAATCTTGAACGACTCCGTGGCGTAGTTGGTATGCCTGTGACTACTACGCCCAAGGTCCCGGGTTCGAATCCCGACATGGTCCGCTTAAAAAACGTTAGGTTAGCATTTTTCACAAAAATACACCCTCTTTGTTCGGATGAGGGGTGAAATATAGGTCCCGTATGAGTGTTGCACGTTAAAGATCCCTACCTTGGTTGAAACAGCAAAGATTCGACAAAAGAAACTCGCTTACTGGCCAATGCAGTACCTTCGGGTGAAGCATTGGAAAATCAAATGCAGTGTCGATCATTTCCAGCTCGTTGGCTCCCCCACCCCATGCAACTGAATAATTCCGTTACAGTGTCTGTGCGTATATTCCAACATCTTTCTTATTATGTGCACTATATATTTTCTGTGGTTCTGGTATATACCACATTCTGCAGCCGCTTCTTGTCAAGTATTTCCAGAACCTTACTTGTCACTTCGTATTGTATTATAGTATTGTCACCCTAATTATTTGCACTCAAGACTCCTACAAATAACGTATGCCTTTCCAACTCCTCTTGTTTGGTACCTTCATCATGAATAGTAGGACTTCCATCAAGAACATACGGTACCTTTCTCTTAATAATTTTTTCTGTATCAATTATATTTTCAATCTCTTTCTGACTAAAGGATCACCACCAATATCTTCAACATCCCTAATTATAATTTTGGTGCTATTTTTTGCATTCATTATACTGTTCGTGTTAATTTGGAACACTCAACAATTTTTTCTACGTCGCCCCCGTTTTGCATGACTTTTTCCACTACTTGTGAAATATGCTTTTGTTCCACAAATCCTTGATATATATGCTGCAACTATGGAAACTGATTTTTTACTACAGAGGCATAGCTTACGCTTGCAATATATGTCCAAAAAGTAGAGCAAAAACTCGACATTAACTAGTACAAGTTATAAAGATTCTATTGGTTATTCAGACAAAATATATGTCAAATATGATGAAAGGATATATTAGGTTATGGAATAATAACAGTATAGAAGATAGAAATTTGAAAGAAATAGAATTATTTGCACGTGATGACCAATAGAAAAACTTTTATAACTACGAATGAGAGACCTATCTTATACAACTAAAAAAATTTTTAAGACATGACAAAGTTTGGAACACTTGCAGGTTGACGGGTAATATCCATTTAAATGTTCGATAAGATAAATCAAAAATTATTAAATAAATTAACGTAGAAGTAAACGATATGCAAGATTAATGATAAGAAAATGTTTACATAGTTGTAATTCAGACGACAGGTAGAATTTGATTAATTGTTAAAGGTGAAAAAAAAAGGTAGCAGATCTTTAATATGGAATCATTTTAATAATTTATAAATCGTGTAATTCATAAGCTGAGAGTAGTACTGCAGGGCATAATCCACATAAGGTATCATTTGAAGTTAGTTTTTGAAAAAACTCTTAAGTGTATGAAACAGGAAATGATTTGTAGCATTTTCAGTTTTAAAATAGCAAAGTCGATGTATCACTAAGGTTATCTACACATAATTATATTGATAGTTTAAATAAGTAAAAAATTAAGTTTAAAAAATAAATATTTCAGTTTATAAAAGCAGTTAGATACATTTATGTCTGACGTATTATAAAATTAGAACCATTTCTTTTATATTTAATACACTTTTTTTAATTACGAATTCAAAACAGGTCGATATCTGCTAAATAAATTTATAACATTTATCATAAAAAAACAATTTTAGATAAGTAGTCAACTATTTAAAAACGCCCAAATAAGTTGTCATTACCTAAATTTACCTAAATTTAATAAGACAAAAAACAAGTTTTATGTAAAAAAAAATATATTTTTCTTCTCAGCAAATTATAGGTTAGCTTTTTAATTTTATAAACAGAAGTCGTTAAGTCACAAAAAATAAACAAGAATTACGACAAGTGGATGTTCTGAAAGTTAAATATATAGTAGAAGAAATTAAATGCTACTCCTTTAAACAAAACTAAATAGAAATCTAATTAGTATACAAAAACTGCAATTTTAATGTACACGCATTAAATTTAGTACAAGAATAATTGGTTATCAGGCACGTGCTTCTAACACAAATATCTTGTTTAATTATTAAGGTATTATGAAATAGGTTATATGCGGTATATGTAGTTAGATAGCGCCAGTAATATTTTAAAATGTCAATACCTTAGAGAATGTATTCAAGAACTTCTGTGCCAATTTAGAAGGTTTTTTGAGCTTTGACGATAAAATTTTTGTTGTTTTCAATTTAGATTTACATAATAGAGCGAACGTGCATAATGACACAACCTGTGCAAATCAAATTAATTGCAAGAAAGAAGCTGATTCCTTTGTTAACACAAATTTTTATAAAAGAAAGATCCCATTGTCTAAGGCGCCACTGATTACGGTATAAGTTCAGCTTCCTAGCGTCGATTATCATACATGACTCTGGGCGTAAAATATTACGCCTCCAAATTCGGCTGCATAAATGGCCGTCGCGAGTGAAGCCCACTAGATAACAAAGCAAGTGAGAGTTTACCTGGCTTTTAGTAAAGCTAATGTGGTCTTCTGTTTCTCAGGTCTGGGTCTTCGGTTTGTAGTTTTTCGATGTTTTTAAAATAATATCGGCGGAGCACATTGATAGTTTTTTAGATAAAAGAAGAACATACAGACATAGAAAAGCTGAACTTAACTGCGCATACGTCCGATATCGTCCAACGCCGATTTCTTCTTTCTGCGTTTTCACCCCACCATTTTTCGCTTTTCAAAATACATTCTTTTAGCCTGGGAACGCAAACGTATGCGGTTTGCATACCTTAAGTCATGATTTTAATTTTCTACAATTAGTGATACATTAAAACCGTGGAACTGAACACTTAAATTAAATATGGGGAGAAAAAACTTCCCATGTTGGGTTAAAGATCCCCTAAATTCAAATATGAAAATAAAATGTAAAGCCAAAAAGGCGCAACAACTCTTTCTGTAGCATCTACTTCCTCTACTTCATTATTCTCCCTCAATTTTTTATAGTTCGTTTCTACCTTCTGTTTCATAAAATGGTTTTGTTTGACAAAAGCCAATTTATTTGAAATATCCCTCAATCTGCCAATGGGGTGTTTAGTCTCTCTTTTCGTATTCGAGTATTCTTTACAAACTGTATACGCTTTAACAACTTCTGTTTCGAAACCCTTAATTAGATCCTGCCAGTAGAACATTCTCCTGATATTTTTATTTCTTGTCGTTCTTATTTCTCCGTTTACTCTTAGTACCAACTACCCCTTTTTCAAGAGAACTATCAACTATTATTCAACATATCCAAAACTAACGACTGTATCCTTAGTACCTAATTTTTCTCTAAAGTAACACCACGCGTTACACCTTGCTTAATTAACTTCATCCATACATTCATCCATATTATTTAATTTTAATTTAGTCCCCTATTAAAACATCCCAATTAATATTTACGAAGGGGTGTAAATACAATCGGAGATGATTACGTATAGCTGAGTTAGTTACCATCGTTCCAAATTTTTAGGAGCGTGAAGACAATATTAACAAGGGCAAAGCACCCTTTAAATCAAAATCTCTTCTGTGCAAATTTATTCTGCAAATATGCAAGAAAATGCCTGGAACCCTCTATTTGGTCTCCATCTTCCAAACAATCAGTCGCTTATCTAAAATTGGTGTTTGATATAGAGGAGGATTACGAAACCTGTGAAATACTATTTCTACCTAGCTTAAATTGAAACGCTTGTGCGGTTTAAGCTTTTCAACCGCATTTCTTAATTACATTGCTCCAAACAACACAAGAAAGCAATGTGTAGACGTTCTTAACTTTTTTATTCTACATTATTCTATAGAAATTATTAGAGTTTCTTTGTTGTTTCAAAGTTTTTAAATTGGATTTATGTAGTTAAATATTAGGGACTGGAAGTTTCATTATCAAAAAGATCAGCAAATCGGAATCCTTGACAGGCCAGCGGCAATATTTACACAGAAGTAATAAATTTTTCTATTAAATTATCACGTGCAAACTTGCGAATTTCTTATGCTTATTTGTATTCAGTAAATTGAGAGGAGTGTTGCTCACTCTTCCGTTTAATAGCTAATAAATAATTTAACTAATAGTAAATTTATAGTATGTAGACAACACTATCCGTTTTCTAAATAATATATTTATTTATTATTGCTCCTTTAACACAACAAACGTGAAATGCCAATTATTGGAGAGGTGAACTCTTCAGGCCCTAACCCCTTTTATGATCAGTCGCAGCGACGATAATTCCGCGAATTCATAATTTGAAACATACCCTGCCTGTGAAATCGTAAATTAAAAAAATAAGTCGCACACTGCGTTGCCTACTCTTCCGTTTAATAGCTAATAAATTATTTAATTAATAGTAAATTTGTAGCATGTAGACAGCACTATATCCGCTTTCTACATAGTATATCAGTTCTTATCTGAGAATATATCAAAAGCGTTAACTCGCACTTCAGTTCATGACCGATCACCAAGGTTAGGAGTGATTTTTATTACACCACTTACAGATAAACTTTGAAGGAGTTGTTACCTATTCAGTTATTCCTAATTTACTTTAGATATATTTATTTTAAAACTAATGAACTCACTTATACTATCGCAGAATGTCTTTCTTTACTTAGGATGGTGTTCCTCGGGACTCGACATTCGTATATTTATGTATACAGTTAAAATCATTAGTATTTGATTACGTTTAATGCAGGTAGGTTAATTACTAAACTTTAAAAAACAATTCTGCAACCGTTCTATACCTAATGCTAATAGTAGAAACACTGATATATCAGAATTCTTTATTTCAACCATGAGCATTAAGTTATTAATTTAGATTTTCTCTGACTCGGCAGGGACCACGTAATAATTTAAGGGTGCTTTAAGGGTTCCTAAGAAAGAAATAGTAAAAGAAAGTATAAAAGTTCGAAAAAAATAATAAAATGGCTGAGATACAAACAAACTACGTCACTATATTTATTTATCCTGAAAAGCTTTTTTGTCTTAATCAAGGAGTGCCAAACCGTCATGTCTCAGTAATTATTTCGATACTTTTCCTTATACGGAAGACGGTTATTCCAAATAGGTCTCCTTTGGTTCGGGTTTTCTAAATTTATCACATTATGCTTCACCTGTCTCTAAAATACCGTAAAACATTCATTAAATTTCTGGTCAAATTAAGTAAAATTGAAAAATAAAGTGGTTTCCAAATACAATTTCATCACTTGAGTCACTGGATATTCTGTTATAACGACATAATTTTTATCCTAGTTTATAAATAAATCCAAATAAATGTCAACCCGCATACTTAACTTCTATTGGTATTAAATAATTGCAATATTGCAATCCATAAGATTACCTAGTTTCTTAACCTCACTCAGACTAGGTATTACTAAAACGAATCCTAAAAAAATATTAAATTAAATTTATCAATAATGCTATCACTCCGATTTTCTTCGTTTCCCATATTAAATTGTACAAGATTTGAATCCCAATTTTCGGAAGTGACTTCGGTAACAAACAGAAAACAATTAAATACCAGCTTTTCCTTTTATCGTTTCATTGTCCCTTCAAAACACTAACGTTTTATGTTTCAACTAACAAATATCACCATTAGAATTTAAATTTAAAATTCTATGCGTACAAATTTTGTTAATATTTTTAAATGTTGCAAACTTTGTTGAACAATAATATTATATTTAAATTTTAGCAGCACTAACTCAATCGCTAATTCATCACCCAACCAAATAATTGCTTTCATGATTTTTAATTTCCGAAAATATGAACCATTTTCAATCTTGGTTCTAAAATTCACATGTACGCAATTAAAAAGCATGAACAGAAAAGCTGATATATTACTTAACGTTTTATAATACTGTTAAACTTAAGGACATCCAGAAACCATCAGCATTTCTAATTGTCGTTCCCATCTAACACAGCTCCACTAACATAGCAAACGCAAAATGCCAATTATTGGAGAGGTGAACTCTTCAAGCCCTAACCCCTTTTATGACCGATCGTAGCGACGATAATTCCAGAATTCATAATTTGAAACATACCCTACCCGTGAAATCGTAAATTAAAAAATAAGTCGCACACTGCGTTGCCTACTGTTCTTTTTAATAACTAATAAATTACTTAATTAATAGTAAATTTGTAGCATGTAAACAACGTTCTATCCGTTTTATAAATAATATATTTAGTTATTATTGCGTTTAAGCTTTAGGCTACAGATGTATGTAATAAAAACTTGTTATAGCAACCCGCACCACTTTCTGAGAGTATATCAATCGCGTTAACTATCACTTCACTTCATGACCGATCACCAAAGATAGCAGTGCTTTTTATTACACCAATTGTAGGTAAACTTTGAAGGGGTTGTTGCTTATTTAAGTATTCCTAATTTACTTTAGATATATTTATTTTAAAACTACTGAATTCCACATTTATACCATTCCAGAATGCCTTTCGTTCCTTGGATGGTGTATGTCTTTATGGTGTTCCTCGAAATTCGAGATTCATATATTTATGTGTACAGTTAACGTCATTAGTATAGTATTAATAATTGCATTTAAAGCGGTTACGGTTTTAAAAAACAATAACGCTGCAACCATTTAATGCCTAATGCTTTATTTCAGCCACGTGTTACGGGTAAAATGATCATTACGTTATTAATTTTGATTTTTCCTGAAGGGGCAGGAACTCCGTAACAATTTAAGAGTGATTCTATTAACTACAATGATGCAGGAGTAGGATACTATGAAAGAAATAATAAAAAAAATATAAGAAATAATAAAATGGCTGAAATACAAACAAACTAAGTTACTATTTGCACTTATCCTGAAAAGCTTTTTTTCTTTGTCATAATCAAGAGGCGTCAAACCGTCATATCTCAGTAATCATTTTAATATTTTTCCCTATACGGAAAATAGTTATTCCGAGTAGCTCTCCTTTGTATTGGTTTTCTTAAATTTATCACATTATACTATATCTTTCTTTAAAATACCGTAAAACATTCATCAGATTTCTGGTCAAATTAAATAAAATCATAAAATAAAGTGCCTTCTAAATACGATTTCATCACTAGGGTGACTGAATATCCTGCTACAATTACTTAATTTTTATTCTAGTTTATGAATAATTGCAAATAAATATCAACTTACGTATACTTATGCTCTATTGACGTTAAATAATTGCAATATAAATACAAGTACACCTAAAAATATCTAGTTTCTTAACCTCACTGAGGTCAGATATTTCTTAAAGGAATCCTAAAAAGAATATTAAGTTAAATCTATCAATTCCTTTTTCCATATTAAATTATATGCCATTTTAAACTCTAATTACACATTCATCAAATTTCTAGTCAAATTAAGTAGAGTTGAAAAATAAAGAGCTTCAAAATACGATTTCATCACTGGAGTGACTAGGTATTCTGTTACAATGATCTAATTTTTATTCTAGTTTATGAATAAATGCAAAAAAATGTCAGCCTACACATACTTAACCTCTATTGGCGTTAAATAATTGCAATATAGATACAACTATACTTAAAAATAACTAGTTTCTTAACCTCACTTCGGCCAGGTATTCATAAAAGGAATTCTAAAAAAAGAATATAAAATTAAATCTATCAATAATACCATCGCTTTGATTTTCTCTGTATACCGTACTAATTATATGACATTTTACATCTCAATTTCCGGAAATGACCTTGAGAACAAACCTAGAAAACAGTTAAATATCAGCTTTTTCTTTTATCGTTACATTTTTTCTTCAAAACACTAATGTTTTATGCTTTAATTAACAAATATTGCCATTAGAATTTAAATTTAAAATTCCATGCGAACATATTTCTTAATACTGCAAAATGTTGCAAACTCTGTTAGAGAATAATATTGTATTTAAATTTAACCAGCACTTGCTCCGTCGCTAATACATCGTCCAACCAAATAACTACGTACATGATTTTTAATTTCCGGAAATATAAACCATTTACAATCTTAGTTCTAAAATTAAAAAGCATAAACAGAAAAGTTCATCTATTACTCACATCTTTATTATATTATTGAACTCAAAGATGTCCAGAAACCATCAGTATTTTTAATTGTCGTTCCCATCTAACACGGCTCTTTTAGTACAACAAGCACCTAGTCCAAATTATTGGAGAGTTAAACTCTTCAGGACCTAACCCTTTTATGACCGGTCGTAACGACGATAGTTTTACGAATTCATTAATTGAGATTTGAGTACTGGGCCTTATTAGCCTCCGGGTTTTGTTTGCCGCAGATACCTGTTACACATTTTTTTAAAAGCTTTAACGTTTTCTATTGTACTAGTCAGATTTAGGGAACTTTTAAAAACGCCCCACAGGGAAATTTCTAGCTTATTAATGTTGTAATGCAGACCTACTTGAAATCCACACAAAATTTTGGTTCTCGCGAAAAGTTTAGTCATCGGCTTATCTTTGGAGTCTAAGAGCATGCAAGGTGAGCATTTCTCACGCCTTGTATGCCGTTTAACCCAAAAATGTATGTCAGAGAACTTAAACCTCTCTTGGAGGAAATAGACAGTTTTATGAGAGCGAATGTATCGAAACAAAGGACGCGACGACCGACTTCCCTCGAATGTTGACGTGTGAGTAGCATTTCAACTTATCAACAAGTGATGCCCCTCTACCGTACCTACCCTATCGTTCATCATATATTGTATCGGCACTTTGTCACAGAAGACTGCAGTCAGGCAAACACTGGGATAACAGGACGCCACCGCGAAATCCCTGCAGAGCCGTTGAAAGCCGCTGCATCAGGCGTAAGATACCGCTAGTTAGTGCTAGTTATAATAATTTGACGACGCACTTGGTAGCTCCGGGCAATTTAACCCCCCATGTAAATTTAAGGTTATATGTGTATTAAATACCATTTTATCGAGTTCTAAATGAGGTGATTTTAAGGTATTTCATACCTTAGATAAGATATTAATGGTGATCTATTGGTAGTCATTTTTATAGTGTTTCCTATCAGGATGATCAGTAATACTACTTGGTTTTTATATTAAAAACAGTTTAAAACGACAATCTTTTTTATAGTCTGGTCTTACGTAGTCCTGTAGTAGCTCCATATAGTGTGGTTTGAAAAGAGATATAATTTTATTACAGGAAATGATTTTATATGTTGTTTAGTTTTCAATAGCAACGTAGGTAGAGCACTTCTTTTATGTCCTTCCTCTGCCCTAACTATATTGTTTTATTACAGGTGCTACGCACCCCTTTTTGATAACCGTGTTTACACAGCAAACGCTGTTTTTCTCTGATGGTTTCCAAAGAATCCCTTAAAGCCAGCTTGCTCCTATGAGCCTAGGACTTGGTAGCGTCCTTTTTAGTGTTGTTCTAATTTTAGTTTTGTAGGGTATCGTATTGAGTGATGCTTTTGAAGACCAACGACCATCTCACTTTGCCCTAAGTAGGAATAGGCCCTTAGCTACGTCGCCGTCAAAAAACTGACCTTCCTTTAACAACTTGTTTTAGTAAAGAGATTTCGTAGTCAGCCACTCACCCATAGCAATGCGAAATTTCAATACTCGTTTCAAGACTTTAACCTAAATAACTTATTTGGTGTTTTATGCAACGGCCTATGAAATATTGAATAACCTTTACATAACTTTTGTATTTAGAGGACGCACCTTTAGACGTAATCTCAGGTTCTATACTAGATCGACGGCATTTTTTTCAGATTAACAGTGAACTGAGTTGCTATCCTATAAGATTTGGAGCAAGATAGAGGTATTTAAAAGAGCGGTAGAAATTCACAAGTAAGTTTCACTGCGTACTTCACGCACTAACTGTACACGTCGATACGGTAAGGTAGTTTCAGATAGACTCTTCAAAAATTGCATTGTTTCACACGGAAATCGTCCATACCACCAATTATCGAACGTTTTCATTGATTAAAGCAACACCCGCACATTCCTTTGTAAGTGAAAAAAAGCGTGTTTATTTGGTCACATACAGTAAACTACAAGTCTTTCACATATGGTGTATGAAAACTTAACAAACACAATCCCATACGTAGCAACCTAATTTGTACTACAAAAATTCACACACATCTTATACGGCAACATCGCTGCATTCCTTCCACCGCCTTGTGGTAACCCCTTGCCCGAGAAACCTGCTTTCTACCCTTAATTTATTAGCTTCCAACCGGTATTTTTATAGTTTGTTGTCTTTCAAGTTGTGCAGTTTTTGACCACTCAACCCCTTGTTCAACTGTTGATTATCCTCTTTCCTTATTTCCCCGGATTAAAAACACTGTGCTGATCTCGGCCACTAGTCAGTGGGTTCCCTAGCCTTAATAAACCTATGAATCCATTTTCGTAGTTTTCCACTAAAAAATTACATCAACAAATGATTATTATTCTAGAGCGCTCTAACACACGTTATTTCAATTCAACAACACTACACACGATAATACACACGACAAAAAGTGTTTTCTTGTTTATAGTAAACTAGTAGAAGGAGGTGACAAGGGTGTAAGTGAGTCTCCATTACCCTCTAGAGCCTTGATAACCACTAAACCATCACTGGAACACCCAGCCTCCGAAAGCTCTTTATTCGCGCGTTTTCATCAGGTAGGTTGGCGCTCAAAGACAAAACATACAGGAGAGTTTAAGGACCCTTTTGGATAAGCGAACAGATATTTAGTAGAAGTATTACAAACTGGTATGCCCCTAAGAATAGTATATTTGCTGTCATAGAACGCACTCAATACCACTAAGAGCTAGCTGGTGCACCAATTAACCGTTGCGTTACCTTCTTTTGTAGGGTAAAAATAAGTAAGTTACGTATAGTCAAATCGGCAGGTAACAAGGTCGTTTACAACAGCATCATAATTAGGTAATAGGTATAAAATTAACATAAAATTGCCAGATTTGGAATTATAGCCCCTTAAAGGTAAATTACACGACGCAATTGTAATTATAGCATTATTTAGACTATGCTGTACATTTCGCAAGTATTCAATATTATTTTTGATTTTGTTATCCAAATAACTCTCAATTGTATTTCCTTGAAACCAGATATTATTAAAGCCACTACTGGACTCTTGAAAAATGACGAAATTCTTTGAATCTTTTAGAAATTCACCTTTTTCTGTTTAATTTTTCCTTTTAAAAGCACTACGAGGATAAGTAGTTGTTTTTCCACCCATATTTTTAACAATTTATAACGCAATGACCAGTAAAAATATATACCACGTGCCACTAAACCTATTGCGTCGAACAACTGTGTATAATTTCACAAACAGCAACAATCAAAATGACAAATCGGAGGTCCAAAATACGAAACAAATAACAGATATAATTCTTAATTTGGCCACGTAATCAGAGTTTCTATTGTAGTACTACAAACTATCGGTATTTTACCTTCTTTGTATTCAATTTAGAACAATTCCAAGACAGATCTCGGAAAATAACCGACATAGGAAAGTTTATTTGTACACATTCACACGAATTTAAAAACAAACCATTGAATTATGGAATTCGACCGACACACACTACAACTACAAGAAACATAAAACCAGCCATAACAATTAATACGTTACATGTAAACCATGGGAGGAATTTAGAATTCAGTCGGATAGAATAACATTGGCTTCGACAATAGTGCGCCTTTAGACGCACAATCCGTGAGAACGATCCGACGAGAAAATAACATTTGGTCGCTGAAGCTTATAAAATCTACTGATCATAAAAGAGATGGGATTAATCTTCAGCTGATCGGACGGCAGAGGCGAGCTGCAAAGTTAATTGAAGCGCACGCATCGCTAATCAGGTGGTTATAATTGCGATATTAAAAAACCCAGAACTATTTTTAAACATGCTAGTAAACAGTTCGAGTTACGGTATTAAAAAACCGTGTCCGAACGCGAGTAAAAAGACGAACACATCAATACTATTATTTGTAAAAGTGCCTTGCGTTGGGTGCTTTTATACAACCTAAAGTTGAGATAATTAATCTAGCTGTAGCCATTCCTGCACCTATAAGATGTTGTAGACAAACAAAAACTGTAAGCCTCTTGAACTTTTGTTTTTCACTTATAAATATTTCATGCTGTCTTGTACCACATAATTGATGTAGGTGGTAATAATAAGAATGTGCAAAACTTACTATTAAGAAAGACGTTCACGTTAGTGCACGCTATTTTAAAGCGGACTGTATACACATAAATTTTCACATATAAAGCTCATTATTGTAGAGGAAAAACAGTACGTCTAAACCAAATTAATAAATTTAAGTTGTTCTCTTTTCTTTTAGCTATACGCATACTTAGCCAGAGGTAGATCTTAGTATTTTTTCAATTGCTGTTTACTGTGATAATCATGTTTGATGATATAGGTTAAAAGTACAAGGCATAGAGTTTGCTTTTATTTTTATTTGTGTTCAAAGTAGATTAGTAGAAGGAGATAAAGAGGGTGTAAGGAACAAGGCTCTGTCAACCTCTAAGTGCAATGGAAACCGCTAAACCGTGTTATGCCTTTTGGCTGTACAGAGTTTTCGTTTTAATATTAGGAATAGGGGATTCTTAATTCAAAAAGGAAACGCTTTCTTTCCATCATTAATTAATTAAGCTACTACGTGTGAAGTTTGCGGTTTCTGTGTTTATGCGGACTGAAGACAAGAACTCCTAATTTATTGCTGTATTCGTTTAAACACGTAGTTTCCCAGTTTGAAGAAATGTGTGGTTATCGAAACAAGCCAATAAAAAATGTTTTTATGGTAGGCGAGTTTATGAAAAGCAAGTTTTAAACTTCATTTTTCTTCCAACTAACGAACAATATCGTCGTATAAAACGCAAGTGCGCGTTAAGTATAGCAAGTGTACCTTGACTTTATCATACCTTCCTGATAATTATCTTTTTATCGTCTATTCCAAAACTGTATCGTTTTTATCATTTCGATGCAAGAACCTGAACAAAAGATAAGAAACGGACCCCCACGCAATCTGATTTACATAAAGACATTAGCAGCGATTTTCAGCTGGAAGTAACGAGTGCAGAGGTATACTTTTGGTTTCTAGTAATCAAGGTGAGCCTTTTGCTTAACTAAACAATTGCCTTTCTGCATGTAAATCTGTAACCGCTTGTCGGCAATAATTTGTGACAACGTTTGGGGCGTAGTAAATTACGCCCGCTGTTAAAGTAATAATCGATTCTCAGATAGGAATAACCGTCCCTCGGAACACCTATCGTTCGAGCAGGCTTTATTAGGGAATATTTAGGTGGGTTGGTGCTTAAAGGCTTAATTGGACAAAAAGTTTAAAACCCTTTAAGGTAGGTGAAAAAGTATTTAGTAAAAGTGTTGAAATGTATATTCCTATAAAAGTTATTTGCTTTCATAGAACCCACCCCATACCGCTGAAAGCTAACCGGTGCATTAACTGTTACGTCACTGTGTCCCCGGTAGGGTAATATGAATTCAGGTACTTCACGTCAATTCGGCAGGTATCAAACAGTGGTACTGAAATGATTTAAAAGTACTAAACGTAGAACCAGCAAAACAGCTGTTTCAGGATGCATTTTGATGTCTCCAAAAGGCCTTGGGCTTTTCTAGCGCTGTATCATTGCTACAACTGCAACAGCGGTAGCTTCTCCCCTGGTCTCGACTAAAACCGTATTCAAGAACCCAAGTCTAATTTATAACATCAAATTACGTTCATGTAAATAAAGAAACTCGCTTCGTGTCACAAACAGAACTCCCTTCGTAATTAACTTCTATACAATGACGGGAAATATGTGGGTTAAGGAGGTTTAACATATTACTTGCTTGTTTTTCAGGCAGCTCAGTAATTGAAAAATATGGTTGAAAGCTCTAGCCGCTTCAAAACATAAAATGTTTCAGTTTAAGGGAGGTACGGTATTTTACTAAAGGTTTTGCAACCCTCTCGAGTAACAAATATCCATTTTCGGATAAGCGAGTGATTTGTTCGTAAGGTAGAAATAAATATCGTGTTTTATTTACTCAAAAACGAACAAATTTGACTCAAGGTAGACAAACTTTAGATAACAATGAGTTTCATTTACAACGTAGGAACTTAGAAAACACTAGGTGTTTTTCGTTCACTCTGCCTCAAGTAAGCACCTCTGAAGCTACGTATCCTAGATATCCACTAATTTTATTTTTGACGTTCGGATTTAAGGTTATGTAGAAGGTTTTCAGCAATGAACTGTATACAAACTGGAATGGAACTACCAATGTTAGGGTGTGAGGCAAGTTGAACATGTTAGGCAACCAGTAAGGTTGAGGTATCTTTGTCTTTCTCTAGCTCACGATTGTTAGGACCAACAATCAACTTTTACTTTCGTAATGAATTTATTAAAAATTTCACTTATTAAATTGTAAGACTAACCACTACTAATACAATACAAGATTTGTAAATAGTTAACACCTTTCTTCAAGCAACTTCAGGTGAATTTAAAAGTCCATATCCTGAATAGTAGCAATTAGATATAGGACTATTGTGATTGATGAATAATTTACATAAAGGACAATGTAGTGATCCGGAGTCGGTTCGATTCTCATTGGTCGATAATTATTGCGGCTATAATAGTGTACATTTCGATATTTGACGGTATTTTTGAACAGCATAGTAACTGCTTGCCGATTTTTGAACGCACTCAGTAACATTGAAAATAATCGTTTTAAGAGCGGGGGCGGTAGGGGTGGGGTAGGTTTGTCTGTCTACAAGTTTTAACTGACGTTTTATTTAACTTTACCTTTGAACTGATTACTAAGTAAAGTGAAGTAAAACGCCGGTTGCAACTTGTCGACAGACAGACCGACCTCTGTTTCTTCCACTCTAAAACGGTTATTTTCAATGTCACTAAGTGTGTTCAGAACCCCGGCAAACAGTTACTGTGCTGATCAAAAATACCTTAGAATATCGAAATGTACACTATCATATCCGAAATAATTATCAACCAATGAGAATCGACTTAGAAAATACTCTGGATCACTACATTGTTCTCTATGTAAATTACTCATCAATCACAATAGTCCTATATCTAATTGTTACTATTCAGGATATGGGCGTTTATAAATTCACCTCAAGTTGCTTGAAAAAAAAGGTGTAAGCTATTCACAAAATTTCTACTATATTAGTAGTGGGTTCTTATGAAAGAATTATAAGAGAACAGAAAAATTTGCGGTAAAAATAATAAACAAAAACCTTAATAAATGTAATATATCTCAAATATCAAACAATAACTTAAAATAATCACCTATTCCGAATAGACTTTTCTATCGTCGTAATTAAACGCTCCAAACCGTCTGTTCCTGCAGTGGCTTTGATATTGTCCCTACACGGAAAACGGTTATTCCGCCTAGACTTCCTTTGCTTTGATTCTTAAATTTATCACGTTATGCGATACCTTTCTTTCAAATTCCTTAAAACACTTATTAAGTTTTGTCATAATTACATGAAATTGTAAAACAAAATGCCTCTTCCAAATACGAATCACTAGGTTGACTGAATATCTCTCCACAAATAAATAAATTCAACATTAAACACCTTAGATAGAAATACATGTATATTTTCTTTAAAAAAAAACCTAAGCTTTTTAATCTCACTTCTGCTAAGGTACTAAAAGAAAACTTAGAAAACAGTAATTTATAACTAATTCAACCTTGCCATTGTTGACATTTGAAATTTCAATTTATAAAAATGCTCGTTGTACGCATACATCGCAAAGCATGGAAACAACAACTTTTTCTTAACCATTTCAATGCCCATTAAAAACAATTTAAAGTTAATACATACATATTTCTTAATATTTTAAAATAGGATTATGCTTAAATATAGCCAACACTCGTTCTGTTGCTAAATCATCGTTTAACAAAATAACTACTTTCGCTTTAATTAACTTCCTATTACTTAAATTCAAATCATTAACCATTTCAATTCACAAGTACATAATTACTAATTCTAAAAATATAAGTGCATTCTGCAGGCTGTTTAAGTTTACCTTTAAAAAAGGTTAAGGGTTCCAAAAACAATCAGTAATTTTTATTTTAGGTTCTTTCAGTTAACACGGCTTCCTTTCTAGCACAGCTTCCATAACACAATATAAAATCCCAAATTAATGGAGGGTTGCACTCACCAGTTCCGAATCCTTTTTTACCCTCGGTTGTCATGTCATTATATCCACGCCTTTAAGTGTGTAAGTCTACCATGCACCTGTTGGCGTATTTCACTTTTACTTTCCTGCCAGAAATTAATCAAAAGTTTCTTCTTAAAGCTGTTTCGTTCAGTTTTAACTTTTACACTCTTCCCCCTCTCACGTAATATTCGCACGTATTTCTACCTTTTGACGTTTTCAATTAACGGCTCCTGGATAACAAATTGATTCATTTTTCCGTCGGATCCAACTACCCTGCTTCTCCCAATAAAATCCTATCACGTGACGGTGCATGATTTCCTATGGTTTATTTAAGTCTACATTACATTGTTAATGTCTTCAGCGATGTATAAGAATACATAGTTACATTTTACATTGTATTGCACGATATGATTAAACCCCTGCAACTTGATATTTGCGAATCTTACTAATGAAGACGTCTAGGTTTTTAAGTAATTACTACATTGCAAACTATAGCTGTACTTGTTTCGGTGTATTATAAAATATAATTGTTTCTAATGAAAGATGTGCAAAAACTTTTTTGATATTATATGTGAACTGACGATTAAGGCGTTATCCTAGATTCGTATTAAATTTTACCAATTTACTTTAAGAAAGTTTGTTTTTATGGTACTTTAATTATACTAACTGCTTTAATTGAAATTATATTTTCTATAAACAAAGAAATTCAAATATCAGGTTTAATTAAAAATAATTATTTGTGAAATTTATCATGCAAGGTGTGTCAGATTTATTCTGCCAAATAAAATTCCTTTTTTCCCATTTTAAAGTTAGCGTCACGCGCTCGTGATACAAACAATAAGATAAAATTAACCTTGTAGATACATTTCTAAACTTTACAATAAAATTGCTACAAGTTTAAATTAACCAGTTTGAGTAAAACCCGTTTACATGCAGTGCTCGATATAAACCCAAACCTTTTATTTAATTGATACCAACTTTAAGGATGAATATTTTTCACAGAATAAGTAATAGTAAACTAATTTTTATAATATTCTTAATAGGGATGCTGCCAATTGAAACTAGATTTTGATATTAATACGTGTTTCCAAACTTGGGATAGAAATTTAAATGGCATAATAGACACAGTAAATGTACGGTAATATACAAGCAACAGTTTGGGAACCTATAGTACTGAACTTTTCTATAAGAGATTGCACAGCTGCGTACGCTTTATGATATATAGTACGACCAGTGAAACTTATCATGTAGAAACCAGAACAGTAAATAGGTATAGAGTGCAGGGCGTTACGCAATAAACTCTAACCACGAAATCAGAAAGTTATTTATGATAAAATATTTATTAGGACGGAACTCTGATTCATAAATTATTCTAAAACCACAAACAGGCGAAACAGATTTCAATATTATACAGTTCGCATATAAAATTAACAAAGCTTTTGTACATCGTTTATTAGAAATAATTCTATTTAACAATACACCGAAACAAGTACAGCTATAGTATACAATGTAGTAATTACTTAAAAACTTAGACGCTTCATTAATAAGAATCGCAAACATCAAGTTGCAAGGGGTTTAATCATACCATACAATACAATGTAAGATGTTACGATGTATTCTAATACATTGCTGAAGACATTAATATGTAATCTTAACATAAATAAACAATAGGAAATCATGCACCTTTACTTGATAGAATTTTATAGTGGAAGAGGTGGAGTAGTTAGACTCGACAGAAAAATGATTGAATTTGTTATCCACGAGCCGTTAATTGATAGACGTCAGAAGGTAGAAATGCGTAAGAATGGGGGGGGAGGTAAACGGTTAAAACTGAACGAAACACAGCTTAAGAAGAAAAATTTGATTAATGTTTGGCAGGAAAGATAAGCTGTGAGCGACATGAAAGTGAAGTACGCCAGCAGGTGCATGGTAGGTTTACATACGCAAGGGCGTAGATATAATAACATGACTGCCGAGAGTAAAGAGGGATCTGGAACTGGAGAGTTCATCTCTCCATTAATTTGGGATTTTACATTGTGTCGTGATATGGGAGTTATGTTAGAAAGGAAGCCGTGTTAACTGAAAGAACCCAAAATGAAAATAACTGATTGTTTTGGACTACTTAACCTTTTTAAAGATGAACTTCAACAGCCAGTAAAATTATAATAAATATTTATGGTTCCGGGTTGAGACCGTGTTATTTTATAAACTAAGGTCGACGTTTCGCCTATTTTTGTAAGGGGCTTCATCAGGACAAGAAAAGAAAATAAATAATAAAAATAAAAATAATAATAAAGATATGAATGATAATATTAAGTAGACAAGTTAAAGTGTAAAGAGTATGTTAAGTTACTTCTGAACTAGCAGACCCACTAGCCCATTTAAGCCAAAAGGTGTATTGTGGCAAAGTTACTTCGCAATAGATCATAAAGCCTACGCAGCAGTGCAATCTCTTATAGGAAAGTTCAGTACTATAGGTTTTCAAACTGTTGCTTGTATATTACAGTACATTTACTGTGTCTATTATGATATTTAAACTTCTATCAAAAGTAACTTTACATACTCTTTACGCTTTAACTTGTCTACTTAATATTATCAATCTTATCTTTATTATTAATTTTATTATTTATTTTCTTTTCTTGTCCTGATGAAGCTCTGTACAAAAGTGGGCGAAACGTCGACTTTAGTTTATAATATGACAGTCCCAACCCGGAACCATAAATATTTATAATTCTACTAGCTGTTGAAGTACATCTTTAAAAAGGATAATGAATCTAAAACAATTAGTAATTTTCATTTTGAGTACTTTCAGTTAACACGCCTATCTTTCTAACACAACTCCCATATTACGACAGAATGTAAAATCCCGAATTAATGGAGGGGTAAACTCTCCAGTTCCAAATTCTTTCTTACCCTCTGCCGTCATGTCATTATATCTACGCCCTTACGTGTGTAAAACTACCATGCACCTGCTGGCGCATTTCACTTCCATATCGCTCACCGCTTATCTTTTCTAGCAGAAATTAATTAAAATTTTCTTCTTAAAGCTGTGCTTCGTTCAGTTTTAACCGTTTGCCCCCCTCTTTGTACGTATTTCTACCTTCTGACGTTTGCCAATTAACGGCTCGTGGATAATAAATTTATTCATTTTTCAGTCTGGTCCAACTACTCCACCTCTTCCACTATAAAATCCTATCAGGTGAAAGTGCATGATTTCCTATTGCTTATTTAAGTAACAGTACGTGTTAATGTCTTCTGTATTGTATTAATATCAAGTTTGATTAAAAATAATTATTTGTGAACGTTATCATACAAAGTACGTCAGATTTATTTTACCAAAATAAAAATTTTTTTTCGTATTTAATTAAAGTTAACGTCACGCACTCGTGTTACAAACAATAAGATAAAATTAACTTTATAGATACATTTATAAACTATGCAGGAACATTACTACAAGTTTAAATTAATCAGTTTGAGTAAAACCCTTTTACACACAGGGCTCAATATAAACTCAAACCTTTCATGTAATTGATATTTTTTACAAAATAAGTAATAGTAAACTAATTTTTATAATATTCTTAATAGAGATACTGCCAATTGGAATTAGACTTTGATTTTAATACAGCGTTTCCAAACTTGGGATAGAAGTTTAAATGGCAAAATAGACACAGTAAATGTACGGTAATATACAAGCAACAGTGTAAGAACCTTTAGCACTGAACTTTTCTATAAGAGATTGTACAGCTGCGTACACTTTATGATCTATAGCACGACCGGTGAATCCTATCATGTAAAAACAAGAGTAGTAAATAGGTATAGAGTGCAGGGCGTTACGTAATAAACTCTAACCGCAAAATCAGAAAGTTATTTATTGTATAATATATTTTAGGACGGAACTCAGATTCATAAATTATTGTAAAACCACAAACAGACGAAACAGATTTTGATGTTATACAGTTCGCATATAAAATTAAGAAAGGTTTTGTACGTCGTTCATTATAAATAATTCTATTTAATAATACTCTGAAACAAATACAGCTATAGTTTACTACGTAGTAATTACTTAAAAACCAATACGCTTCATGAGTAAGATTTGCAATTATCAAGTTGCAAGGAGTTTAATCATATCATACAATACAATGTAAGCTGTTACGATGTATTCTTATACATTGCTCAAGACATTAACATGTAATATCAACTTAAATAAACAATAAGAAATTATGCACCTTTACGTGATTGGATTTCATAGTGGAGGAGGAGTAGTTGGAACCGACAGAAAAATGAATAAATTTATTATCCACGAGCCGTTAATTGATAAACGTCAGAAGGTAAAAATACGTACGAATAGAAGGAGGGGGGGAGGCAAACGGTTAACACTGAACTAAACACAGCTTAAGAAAAAAATTTGATTAATTTCTGGAAGGAAAGATAAGCGGCAAGCGACATGAAAGTGAAATACGCCAGCAGGTTCATGGTAGGTTTACACACACGAGAGCGTGGATATAATGGCATGACGGCCGAGGGTAAAAAGGGATTTGGAACTGGAGAGTTTGTTCACCTCTCCATTAATTTGGGATTTTACATTGTGTTGTGTTATGGAAACTGTGTTGGAAAGGAAGCCGTGTTAACTGAAAGAACCCAAAATGAACATTACTGATTGTTTTCGGAATCCTTAACCTTTTTAAAGATGATCGTCAACAACCAGTAGAACTATAAATATATATGATTCCGAGTTGGGACCGTGTCATTTTATAAACCAAGATCGACGTTTCGCCCACTTTTGTAAGGGACAAGAAAAGAAAATAAATAATAAAAATAAAATGAATAATACAGATAAGAATGATAATATTAAGTAGACAAGTTAAAGTGTAAAGAGTATGTAAAGTTACTTCTGAACTACCAGACTCACCAGCCTATTTAAGCCAAAAGGTGTCTTGTGGCAAAGATCATAAAGCGTACGCAGCTGTGCAATCTCTTATAGGAAAATTTAGTACTATAGGCTCTCAAACTGTTGCTTGTATGTGACAGTACATTTACTGTGTCTATTATGCCATTTAAACTTCTATCCCAAGTTTGGAAACACGCTGCATTAAAATCGAAGTCTAATTTCAATTATTTTGTGAAAAATATTCATTGTTAAAGTTAGTATCAGTTACATAAAAAGTTTGGGTTTATATTGAGCCCTGCATGTAAAAGGGTTTTACTCAAACTGGTTAATTTAAACGTAGCAATTTTCCTGCAAAGTTTATAAATGTATCTATAAGATTAGTTTTATCTTACTGTTTGTATCACGAGCGCATGACGCTAACTTTAATTATATTGAAAAAAAAAATTTTATTTTGACAGAATAAGTCTGACGCACTTTTTGTATGATAAATTTCACAAATAATTATTTTTAATTATACCTGATATTTGAATTTCTTTGTTTTAAGAAAATATAGTTTTGATTAGAGCAGTTAGTATAATTAAAGCAGCAAAAAATGAACTTTCTTAAAGTAAATTGGTGAAATATAATTCAATACTAAGATAACGTGTTAGTCGTCAAATAGGATAAACGACGCTACAATAAAAACCTATGAAATCAAATATTTTATAAATCATACAATGTAATAAATATGTATAAGCAAGAATAGTAAATAGATACAGAGTGCAGGGTGTTATACAATAAACTCTAACTACAAAATCAGAAAGTTATTTATGGTAAAATATATATCAGGACGGAACTCAGATCGATAAATTATTGCAAAATTACAAATAGAAAAAAGAGATTTCAGTGTTATGCAGTTTGCATATAGAATTAAAAAGCTCTTGCCATCGTTCATTACAAATAATGATATTTAATAGTACACCGAAACAAGTTCAGCTATAGTTTATAATGTAGTAATTACTTAAAAATCTAGACGCTTCATAAGTAATATTCGCAAATATCAAGTTGCAAGGGGTATAATCAAATCATACGATAAATGTGAGCTGTTACGATGTATTCGTAAACATTGCTAAAGACATTAACATATAATTCTAACTTAAATAAAACAGGAAATCATGCACCTTCACCTGATAGCGGGAAGTGAACCCAACGGAGAAATGAATAAATTTGTTATTTACGAGCCGTTAATTGAAAACGTCATACGTGCAAATATTAAAGGGGCGTGGGCAAAAGATTAAAACTGAACGAAACAGCTTTAAGAAAAACTTTGATCACTTTCTGGCAGGAAAGTGAAAATAAAATACGCCAGCAAGGTGCACGGTAGGCTTATACACGCTAGGGCGTGGATATAGTGATATGACGGCCGAGGGTATAAAGGGATTCGGAACTGAAGAGTGTACTTGTCCATTAATTTGGTCTTTTACATTTTGTTGTGTTATGGAAGCTGTGATAGAAAAGAAGCGGTGTTAACTGAAAATGAAAATTACTGATTGATTTTGAAATCCTTAACCTTTTTAAAGATGAACTTAAATATCCAGTAGAATTAGCTCGTATTTTTAAAATTAGTAATTATGTACTAGTAAACTAAAATGGTCAATGATTTGAATTTAAGTAATAGGAAATTAATTAAAGTGAAAGTAGTTATTTTGTTAAACGATGATTTAGCAACAGAACGAGTGTTGGCTATATTTAAGCATCATGCTGTTTTAAAGTATTAAGAAATATGTACGTATTAACTTTAAATTGTTTTTAATGGGCATTGAAATGGTTAAGAATATGTTGATATTTCCCTGCTTTGCGATGTATAGGTACAAGGAGCATTTCTATAAATTGGGATTTTAAATGTCGATAGATTCATCCAAAACTACAACAATGGCATGGTTGAATTAGTTATGACTTAATATTTTTTAAGTTTTCTTTTAGTACCTGGCCAGAAGTGAGGTTAAAAGGCTTAGTTTTTTAAGAAAATATACTTGTATTTTTATTGAAATTGTTTAATGTTAATAGAGCTTAATAGTAGGTTTAATTTTATTTGAATTTATTTATTTGTGGAAGGATATTCAGTCACCCTGGTGATTGAATCATATTTGGAAGAGGCATTTTATTTTACAATTTTATGTAATTACGACAAAACTTAATAAGTGTTTTAAGACATTTGAAGAAAGGTATCGCATCACGTGATAAATTTAGGATCCGAAGTAAAAGGAGCTCTATGCGAAATAACCGTTTTCCGTGTAGGGGTAGTATCAAAAGGGTTAGTGAAACACACGGTTTGTCCCGTTTAATTATGACACTTTCCAGTGTAAGTGATTATTTTAAGTTTTTTTTATATTTCAGTTATTTTATTTATCAATGTTTTGGTTTGTTATTTTGACTGCAAATTTTTCTATTTTCTTTTATAATTCTTCCATAAGAACCCACTCGCGCACTACTGCAGTTAGTCAACGCACCTTTGTATTATTACAGGGTTACCGCCCCTTCAGGGCAAATCAAAATTCATTAACAAAACGCTCATTTTACCCATTACATAGTTTTGCTAGAGGAATTTCTAACTAATTTTTTGTTATTTATTTTGGGAACAATCTATTTGTTATTCAGGCAGTATTCAAGATAGAAAACTGTGGTATATTAAACCCCATATAAAAAGGAATTTTACTTCAGTAAACTGTTTTAAAGTCATCTTTAGTATTCTGTAAGGTTATGCGATACATTTATTTGCAAGTTTGGAACAAGTAGGGAAAAAGTAAATATTTGTAGTTCGCGTAGTAATTATTCTGCTGCCTTATTTCTGCTCGTTGCATCATAAAATCATGTATTTTAATCAATAGTAAATTTCTCACTCTATTTACTATTATTACATAAAAATTTTGTAGTCACATAATAAATAACTCTTAGGACAGAAGAAAGAAATCGATATTATCTCATTTTTGGCGAAATTCAACTTGTTATTTTCATAAATCTGAGCTCCAATGCCTTTAACAGAAATATTATAAAAGAACTGATTTATTAGACACTGTCGTGCAAATTTTTGCAAACACCCTACTCTACAGTTTAACTGCCTCCGTTCAAACTAAAAAAATTTAATATTTGGCACACACGGACGTTATAAAATCGTATTAACTGAAGATCCGACCGTAAATTGAGTCTGGTTTATGTCAATACTGCAAAAACTTTCACAATATCTTTTAATTAACCTTTCCCAGCTGACAAATTTAATATAGAAGATGATATATGAAGTTCTAACCAGAAAATTTTCAATTACTTGATATTAATTAAAAGCATTTCTGTCCATGACATTAGAAAGCTGGATATAACTCAATAGGGTTCTGTTAACATGTTAAGTGCCTTTTGGTAGTTTTTGAATTTGAAAGCTCGCGTTAATTAAACGCAAGTGGTCGTTTTTGTTCTGGATGTAATTTAACGCTGTTCTTAAGAGAATGATATTTCTTATTGGTTTAGATTTATTTAGTTAACCTGAACAAAGCTTTATTCTTCTATTTCTACAAGAAGCCAAAGGCAGCAGTTTATAACAAGCCTGTCACATGATTTGGTGTGACTTGTTACAGGTAAAATCTGCGATACATTATAAATTTAGATTTGCGCGAAAGGGCGGGGACCCCGTAATAATTTTAAAGGTGTAGGAGTGAGCTCCAATGAAAGAAATAATAAAAATAGTATACATTTGAAATGGCTGAAATACAAACAAAATACACTACAATATTTACTCAGCCTGAAAGGCTTTCTATTGTCAAAATTACGAGGGCTAAACCGTCTTGTCTCAACAATCCCTTTAGATATTTTTCCGAAGACGGTTATTCTGAATAGGTTTTCATTGCTTTTGGTTTCCTAAGTTTATCACATTATACTTTTTTTTACATCATCTTAAAACACTCATTTTGTTATATCAAAGAAATTTTTAAATGAGTTGTCCTTTCCAAATACGACTCCGTCACTGGGGCGACTGGATATCCTTTCACAATTTGTCTCTGTCTACCTACTTAAGAAATAAGTTCAAATAAAATTCAACCTATACTTAATCTCTATTGACATCAAATAATTACAATATAAATACATAATTTCTTAATATCAAACTGACCAGGTATTTAAAAAATCCTAAGAGAAAAAAACATTATATCAAATCAATCAATAATACTATCACACCGTTTTCCCGTTTTATATATTGAAATAAACGACATTATAAATTCCATTTCTAGAAATAATAATATATAGAAATATGAACTTTTCCTTTTCTTCATTCCATTGTTCAATAAATATACAAAACTTTTATGCTTCGCGTTGGAGTGATTGAACAGAGCAATGCAACACGTAATAAAATCAAATAAGATGCATGAATATAAAGCGCTTTAATAAGAAACAGAACATAAATTAATACACGAATCGGTCAATATTATAGACAACTAAAATATATTTATGAATATAATAGAAACATAAAACAACGTCTATGGTATGTCATAGCCACGACGCAACTGGCGACAGCTACAACTAACGAGCCGTAAAACGCATGCGGCACTTGAGGCGTAACCTGCGCGTGGGATATCACTACCACTAACGTTATTACTAACACTTTCACTATTATTAAGTTTCAACAATAAACCTTACATCAGAATCAAGGCTTACATATTTCTTGCCGTTTTATGATACTATCTGCTTAAACTTAACCAAGACTAATTGCGTCGCTAATAAATAGTTCAACATAATAATTACTTTTACCCTCGTGTAATTTCCTATTACATAAATACAAACTATTTATACTTAGAAAGCACGTGTATATGATTAGGAACTATAAACATAGAAACTCATATTTTACTCACGGTTTAATAAATCGTTTGAAAGTTTAACGATGTAAGTAAACACCAGCTTTTCATTTTTTTTCTTTCAAACAGCTCTCTTAACACAAGCAAAACCCATTTTTTTGGACCATATCCGCAACTAATCTACACACAAATTTATAATTCTTGCCAAATTTGCAAGCGTAGCTATACAAAAGCTTACGTTTCGTTTAATTTACGCTTTTGGAGAAGTCCACGATACATCTTAAAGCTATATTCCGCTTACTAGCTTTGAACAAGTCTTCCTCCCACCTTATTACATGCTCGGCTTTTATAATTACTAATCGCGAGCAATTAATTCATTGTTTTAGTCCTCTGTTTCGCTTCTGTTATTTTCTCCCGCTCTCCATACCTTCGACAAGTATATCATTGCATTACGGACTTAATATTAAAATTGTATTGAATCACGTGAAATATGCGTAATCATACTGTCGTTTGTATTCAGCAATCCTGCAAATAGATGCATTGTAACCTTTTGCATTGCATTTAGTATTTTATTAATACGCTAAGTGAGATCATTCATAACCTAATGTTTGTAAAATTCACCAAATAAGCGTCGGTATTTAAGTGATTAAACTACATTTCAATGATATTACTGTTACCTTGTCTGAGAGTTACTTTGTTTTATAACTACACGTGTTTTTCTGTAAGGTTAATTTTGCTCAATTTTACTAAAAATTGTAAACAAGCTGTCCTATTTTTATGGTAATTAGTAAATGAAACGTGTATATTAACAAACCCACTGTTAATTACTGCTTTAATTATTCTAGAAGCTTCCTTAAGTAACATGACCACACTATAAAGTTTACTGTTGTAATCATTCTGTTTAGTCAAGCTGAATACAGTAATTTCTCAGGCTTGCATCTTTGTATTCAAATTAGTAACACGTAATATTGAAATCCGTTTTTCTTTCTACGATTTTGAAATAATTTATTGACCTGAGTTACGTTCAAATATTTATTATACAAGATTATAGGTATGGTTTTGTCCTTTAAATTTATTGGCTGAAATTTCTTTATAGAACTACAAAATTATTGAAATGCCATTTTTATTTTGCTCATCTAAATTTAATATTTGCATATTCTTATTTTGTTTATAGTTAACGTAACGCAAACGCGCTACAACCTTCTCACCGTAATTATAATTCAAAAACACGTACATCCGTCTATTATTCATTGCTAAGACAAATACTGCTTATAACCTCACTTACCTACATTTTGTACTTTCCTGAATGGACATTGTGCACTACAAAGAAAAGATGTGCAAACTAATCCCACGTTTGTCATACTACTACTAAACACATAACCTTCGTAGTTGATTCAGTTTTTCTTGCCAGAAGTTTAGTTTTTAAGCAGACACTCACAAGTTGTGCTCATTTTAAAGGTATATTTTTGTATTTCAAACCTTAATCGTGGGTAATTGTTTTTAGAAAAGGTTCAGTCCTCTGAAAGTGGCTTTAAAGAGATAATTAAAGGGTATAAGCTGTAACACGTGAGATAAAGTATGCTAATGCTGACCAAACTGGATTCCACAACTGCATGCCTTAGTCGTGTGTTTATAAATTTACTTTTAAATAGAGACGCATTTTATGTATAACAGAGGCTAAACATAGTTTTTCTAGTATAGCTTGCGCTTATCTTTAAATGCATACGACTAGTGTAGTATTGTACAACAAACCATGCTCCCACACACGCTTTGAAGTAAGTAAATAACAATTCCCACTTTACTTTGTAAACGTATATAATAATTACTTCACGTTGGGCGCCATTATTATATACGTTAAACAAAGAAAGTAGTTAATCGCATACCTACATAGGGGCGTAGTGTTGTAACAATTTTATTTTCGCATTAAAAATCTCTGCATTAAAGGTATAACGAATGTTAAAACACCTTTATTAACTAAAGTAATAATACGTGTAACAATCAAATTTTTGCATTAATACAGTATCTAGAGTCGTTAGTCTATTTGTTTCGGAGGTCGGTGTATTCCACAGCCACAGGCACGCGCGTGAGAGGATTGACAACCCCTCGGGACCCTCCCACCATGCAAGAACGCGGCAGGGGCACTCGTCGATAGGTAAAAGCAGCGACAGCATGCATTCGAAGAGAATGGCGAGTGACCTCCGGATCGCATTAATTGTGTAACACACTTCCTGAGTAACGGTTGGTATTGTATATTCGTTATCATAGTATCTAATTTAAAAATTTGTTTAGCGCAACTACGACTTACAAACTACGACTTACAAACTACGCAACGAAAATTATATTTATAACTAAGATTAGACCATGGAAGATTACGCTACAAAATTTATGCAACTTTGAATCAATGTAAGAAACCCACTTCGCTTCGACACCTGTATTTAAAGCATGGAAAGCAGGAATAATTAGCTGCAGACTCCGCACGGCGATGCAGTTCCCAATCTAGCCAAGGACAGCAGCCTGGGGTTTGGTTCGTAATAGCTTTAAGATTTCCTCAGTGCTTCCTTCTAAAAGCACGTTATTTCGTTTTGTTTTATAGAAGCACAAATTTGTTATTCAGTTTATCTGTAGCTAAGCTGGTTTTCTCCAGTATCAAATTTAGATTTCACTTAGTTTCGTAGATATGTGACTACACGTGGCTTCAGAATAAATTAACAGCTGCGGCTACGTCACCTGTTTGTTTGAAATATGCCTTCAACAATTGCACAATTGCAAGCAGATGTTTAGTATTACATTACTACCACCTTTGATAAAATTAGAGAATATCTTTGTGAATATTTTGACTTCAAATCGATTTTAATACTGTTAACTTAAAAGAAAGTTTTGTATATTAATTTGTAAATGACCTACACAGATCTGATTGGGTTAGAAAACCTTAGTATAACCAGTCACACTGGGTTGTAATATATTTGAGTAAGAATCAAGTTGATAAACTTTACAATAATTCTTCAAGTAATTCAAGTATTCATTTTATTTTATTGCATTAAATTTTATTTACAGAAACAGAAAAAATTCTTTCTAGTAAATTTATAATCCACGCTTAAAGTCTTTTTATTCTGATCTAGTTTGATCAGACCTGATAAACAAAAAACAATAAGAGTTCAATTTTATGGTACCCTTATGTAGGAAACATTCTTTTGCATTTTAGATATATTCGAGGGACACAAATAGTGTTCCCATTTTTTATGTGACTTAATTATTATTTTTCCTTACAGGAACAGCGTCTTATTCTGTTAAGACAGGTTTTTGTCAGCGAAGGCGATCTTTTTTCTTTGGGTCTCCACGTCCGCCCTTAGAAATTAGCCATGCCATTTACATGAATCAATCTGGACTTGGTGGCGCCTGTTTGTTTTAGTTTGAGTGTGACCCCCCCACAGATTTCGACTTACCCCCCCATTGCTCATAGCTCTACCCAAGGAATAGACCCCTAGTTACGTCGGAAGACTTTGTTTTGCAGACACCTAACTTGGAGCATGGTGATTATAAAGTATTGTCGGCCAGAAGTATAGAAAAGCGTTTCACTAGCGCCCATGCGTGAGGCTAGCGGAGCCAATTAGAGAGAGGAAAAAATCGTTACACTGGCGCCGGCAACGTTTGGGGCTTCGAAATTTGTTTGTTCATAGTTTGATTTACCTCGAAATTTGTTATTCATAATTTGATTTGCTTCGAAATTTGTTAGCTCAAAATTTAATTTGCTTTGAAATCTATTTGTCCAAAAATTATTTTGCGTCGAAATTTGTTTGCTTAAAGTCGATTTGACATTTAGATTTGTTTGTTTGCTTTTGATAAAAGATTGGTTGTAACATTAACCCTCATACAGTCAATTGATTAACTTGGTCAAATTTATTTTGACTTTCGTTCTATTTTGACCCCATATAATTTTTTGATATTGTTTTGGCAAAATTATTTTACCAAAAACACCTTTTGATTTTACCTTTACGAATTTGTTTTGATCACTTTTGTGAGGTTCAGATCAGTTAGATTTATCGGTTTGATTCCATTAGGCTTGAGTAATCATGTCGGAAAAATTCCAAATTGTTTGTCTACTTAAAGAAGAATTGGAGTATGAGCTGAGAATCAGAGGAGTGGTGAGTGAGAGACCAGTGTTGGAGAAAAGGAAAATTTTAGGTAGATTGTTAGCTAAAGAAATAGATAAGCCTGGTTGTTTGATCGATCTTTCGTGTTATGAAGTAGACTTTGCAACGGAAAGTAAAGAAATTTCAGTTTCAGTCGAGTCAGTTCGTAATGTTGTGTCCGAATTTGAAGGTGACTCATCAGACTCAATTTTAGGAGAGCTTGTTCAAGGTTAAACCACCTTTCGGGGCGAGTTAAGCGCATGAAAATCCTTCAATAAATTCCGAGGAAGCAATTAAGTTCAGAAATGAGACAGTAGCAACGATATTAACCCTTGAAGCTGAGTTATACGATAAAACCAATAAAAGTACAGAGTCCACCTATTTGGATCGGTCCGTTGTAGTATCTCCTTCAGTTGCTAGTGCACCTATTCATTCGACTTCGTATGTAACGACTTCCGTACCTATAGGTTCATGGCCTGTAAAATTCTCAGGTGATCCCAAACAACTATATTCATTTTTAGATAGAGTTAGTGATTTAGCACAATCTCGTAAGGTATCCGAAACTGATTTATTTGGATCAGCATGTGAACTTTTTGTGGGTGACGCTTTAGTTTGGTTTAGAACAGTAAAAATTCATTGAGAGACTGGAACTCCTTGTTAGAACGTTTAAGGAAGATTTTCTACCGGTTCTTCAGATCATGACATTTGGGAAAAGATCAGAAATCGTCGTCAAGGTAAAGACGAAAGGATTATTTTATTTGTCGCGCATATGCAAACCCTGTTTAGTAGACTGACCAACGAGCCAGCAGAAGTTACTAAAGTTAAGATGATAAGAAGAAATTTGGTTCCTGAATATATTTCAGCACTTGCATTGTCGGACATTCAAGATTTGTCTACCTTAGTAAATTTGGGTAAAAGGTTAGAAGAAGCTTCTTTGATGAAACTAAACTTGGTTTTAGCATCTTCTAGTAAACCTAACAAGATTTGCAACCCTCTAAGCATCTATTTGAGAACAAACATCCTGGGTTGAATGAAAAGTTTGTGCTGTTAAGAGTAGGGTGTTTCAGAATAAATTAGTTAATCCCCAAGTAACAATAGCGGATAAGAGCTCTTCGGAGTCCTCAGTTTGTAATTTCTTTAGTCCCGACAGGAGAAATAATTTTGTTTGTTGGAATTGCTCCCGTAGTGGACATTGGTTTAGAGATTGTAGAGCAACCAAGAAAAATTTTTGTTTTGGATGTGGTCGAAAAGGCGTTAAGGCAACGTCATGTCCACAATGTTCAAAAAACCAGTAAGGCGGCAGGCGCATAGTGGTCGGCATCCTGTTCCGCGTAATAAAGCCATGGTTATGATTTGTAAACAAGAAAAATACTTTTGTAAAGACGAGTGGTCGAGATGGCTTACAGTTGTTAAAAATTTTTGTCAGGACTCTCCGAAGCCTAAGAATAATACTTTGTTCATTGAGAAGCAGTGTGATAATCGACCTTACATTATGGTGAAGTTAATGGATAGAGACATTACCGGTCTTCTAGATTCGGGATGCACTACCTCAGTGGTAGGATCCTTAGCCCTTTCAATTGTTAGAAAATTAGACTTGAAAATTTTAGTTCAGCAAAACAGGTATCACTACAGCTGATGGTTCAATAAAGTCTGTTGTAGGCTCGTTGATTTGCCAATTTGTATAGGCAATGATTGCCGCATCCTTAATGCATTAGTGGTTCCGTCCCTACCTCACACCTTTGAAAATTTTAGTTCAGCAAAACAGGTTATCACTAGCAGCTGATGGTTCAATAAAGTCTGTTGTAGGCTCAGGTTGATTTGCCAATTTGTAGGCAATGATTGCCGCATCCTTAATGCATTAGTGGTTCCGTCCCTACCATACACCTTTATCTTCGGTAGTGACTTTGCAAAATTATTTGGTGTAGTTGCTGACTTTAGAAGTAATAATTGGTTTATCCAAAGTAACATTGGGAACGACATTGGGTATATAGGTTCGTCTTCCATCCCTTTGAACACTGAAGATTCTTATTTGGTTTACATGACCTTTCAGATGCTCAAGTGTGCAAGCACAAGAGTTAATAAATTCATTTAGTGAGATTAGCAGCGACGATAGATTAGGACGAACTCACCTAATTGAAATGGACATAGACACAGGCAATGCCAAACCCTTCCATAAGAAACCATATGTCATGTCACCATATATGAGTAAGATATTGAATGAGGAGTTGGACGACATGCTTAGACTTAAAGTTATAGAACCGTGTACTAGTCCGTGGTCCTCTCCAGTTTTGTTGGTTAAGAAAGCAGATGGAGAATATCGCTTCTGTTTTGATGGTAGAACCCTGAACGACTTAACTGTTCATGATTCGTACCCCTTGCGAAACGTAGACTAGAATTCTCAATATGTTGAGAGGTGCGAACTACATTTCGTCACTTGATTTGAGAAAATCGTTTTGGCAAATCCTCTTAGTGAGTCGTCTAAGGATAAGACTGCCTTCAGTGTTATTTCACGAGGACAATTTAGATTTACATGCATGCCGTTTGGGTTGAAGAATGCTGCGCAGACACAACAGCGTTTAGTAGATGCAATTTTGGTCCACGTTTTGAACCCCATGTATTTTGCTATTTGGACGACATAATATTATGTTCGTCATCTTTTGAAGAACACCTAAAGTTATTGGTAGAGGTTAAGCAACGTTTAAAAGAAGCTAACCTCACTATAAACATAAGTAAATGTGAATTTTTAAAAGACACTTAAATTTTGGGTTATATAGTAGGCTCTAACTCACTTCGTACAGATCCCGATAAGGTGTCGGCAATGGTTAACTTTCCTCGTCCGAAAACCACAACGGAGATTAAAAGGTTTATAGGAATGTGCAGCTGGTACCGTCGTTTTATAAAGAATTTTTCGTCTTTAGTTTCGCCTATCAATGACCTCATTAAGAGTAAGAAAAAGGTCAAACTGTAAATTGGAGTGCGGAAGCAGAAAATTCATTTGTGCTGATCAAGCAAGCATTAGTTTCTGCACCTCTTCTTTCGCAGCCAGACTACTCAGCACCCTTTCATTGTTGAGTGTGACGCAAGCAACACTGGGTTAGGAGCTGTTTTGATTCAAAATGTAAAAGGAGAAGAGCGTGTAATTTCGTACGCAAGTAAAACCCTGAGCCGTACAGAGCGCAATTATTCCACCACAGAGAGAGTGTTTAGCAGTTATTTTTGCAATTGAGAAATTTCGTCCGTGGGTAGAAGGAGTTCGCTTCACAGTTGTCACCGATCATTTTTCGTTACTTTGGTTGAGTAATCTTCAGAATCCAACTGGAAAACTCGCCAGATGGTCAGTTCGATTAAGGCAACATTCATTTGAATTTGGTGCATAGGAAAGGAAAGTTTAATATAGTCCCAGATTGTCTTAGTCGTGGTGTTCCTTAGAAAATCCAGAAGTTAATTTAGTAGAGATTAAACTTGATGGTGTAGACTTGTGGTATGAATCTTTGAGAAAGAAAATTTTGTTGTCACCCAAAAGCTACCCACAATGGAAAGTGGAAGATGGGTTTATTTATAAGTTTATACCTTCCTATTACCGCATTCGGCGAATGTTGTAGAGTGGAAGTACTTAGTGCCAAAATCTCAGCGTATAAATGTCATTAAATCATGTCATGACCCCCTTCAGCAGGACATTTTGGTTCTTTAAAACTTTGTCTCGTGTCCAAGAATTATATTATTGGCCAAAGATGATCTTTGACGTACGTAAATTTTGTAGGAAATGTTTGGATTTGTGGTGCTCAAAACCACCCAATAAAGGTCCCCTTGGGATGATGGGAAAGGAGAAAGAGGTTGGACTACCGTTCCAAACCATTGCTTTAGATTTGATGGGTCCGTTTCCTCGTTCCAAACGCGGACATAAATGGCTTTTAGTTGTTGGTGATTGGTTCTCGAAGTATTCGATTTTGCAACCTTTGCGTAGTGCCACGGCACATTTGATTGAGAAATTTTGGAGAAAAAGTATTTCTTGTCTACGGTGTACCACAGTTTGTTATTTGTGATAATGGTCCACAATTAATTGGACGTATTTTTAAAGCTTTGTGTGCAAGGTACGAAATTCAAAAGATTTGGTATAATGCTGTTTATGCTCCCCAATGCAATTTTGTGGAAAGAATCAATAAGACAGTTGGTACAGCAATCCGTTCATACGTAGAAGGACATGATACGTGGGATAGTGAGATATCAAAGATCCAATACGCAATCAACTCAGCAAAACATGAGTCCACCAACTATTCTCCAAATTTTTAGTCTTTGGTCGTCAGGTACCCTTAAGTGGAAAAGCTTATAATGATAATTTTAAACCTGGTGAGGATGTTGATGTCGTCTCCAGTAGTAGACCTTCTTATGTTTTGGATCGTCAACTTTTGTTTGATATTTTGGAATGTCCGTGAAAATTTGCATGTAGCTTATCAACGTTCGAGTAAACGCTACAATCTTAGGAGAAGAGACATTTCGTTCCAAGTCGGAGAAAGTGTTTGGAGAGCTAATAAGGTCCTCTCGAGTGCTAGTGATAAAGTTTTCCGCTAAGTTAGCTCCAAAGTTCATTATGAGTAAAGTTCGAAAAAACATTCCAATTTAGTGTATGAGTTAGAGAACGAAGATGGAACAAGAGCAGGAAATGGCACGTAAAGGACTTGAAACCAGTTGAAGCGTCGTATCCAAATGAAAATGATGATCCTGACGATTAGTTCCGGTCCGGTCATCTCTTTGATGTTAAGTAATGCAGTAGTGGTTTGCTTTGTTTTGTTCCGATTTTTGATTTAGTGTCGGTTCATTAATTTTGAGTATTTTGTTTGAGAAGTGAAATAAGTGGTTAGAGATTTGTAGATTTTGTAAGTTTGAGGTGTGCCTTGGTGTGCACGCTGGTCGTTTTGCTCGCGCGTTATTCGGAGATGTGTTTAGAAGATGTCTTTAACAGATATCTTTACAATGTAGAAGTAAGTGGGCTATTTAATTGTTAGTCCTGATTTCTACATATCTAGGTAGAGAGAATATTAGTTTATTCTTTCCTTGTTTTTTTACCGTTCGAAATTCTTTGGTTTGATAAGGTCAAGGTTGGCTTGGTGAGTCTCACCATTTGGTCCATCACTAATGAGATCTGTTGTTTGTTGGAACTTAGTGATAGGATAATCAGTAGGGTGTAGGATATTACAGCCCTAACTGGTTCGATTTTGTATTTGAATTTGTTAAGTAACCTTATGGTTAGGTTACCTTCATTTTGATTATCTCTTTGCAATAAAGTGATAATATTTTGTATTTGAATTTGTTAAGTAACCTTATGGTTAGGTTACCTTCATTTTGATTATCTCTTTGCAATAAAGTGATAATATTTTGTATTTGGGTTTGATAAGTAACCTTTTGGTTAGGTCACTTTTGTTTTGATTATCACTTTGTGATGATAGTGTTTTAAATTTAGACCTATTAGTAGGGTCTTCTTTTTGATTGTCACCTTATAGTGATAATACTTTGAATAGTTATGCTGTTTTGATGAGGAAGCATTCCTTTTTTTAGAGAGAGCTAATTGAGCTCCAGGAAGTGAAGTTTTTTTGTGGAATTTGAAATAAATTGTAAAATGTTTGGTTACAGGTAGTAAATATTAGCCTTGTTTGAAGTAAGAACCTCAAGTTAAAGAATTATCGTGAATTTGAATTTTTTTGTCCCGTGGAGTGTTTGACTTTCTAATTTGACCCCCTCCCAATTTTGATTAATACCGATTGTGACTCCCCGATTTTGTCTCCCGATGGACGTCAGGTACACGTAGTTACCAACACACTCGCATTTGTAAATATTTGTCTCCCCCATTTGAATAAATTCATAAAATTGCATAATTAATTAGGAAGGTAGAAAAGGCTAGTATTATTATAATAAAAAATTTTTTGTATTTGTTATATTTGAAGTTGTTCCTTAAAGGAAAAAAAACTTTTTTTCTTTTAGGAAAGGGGTAGTGTAACAATTTTATTTTCGCATTAAAAATCTCTGCATTAAAGGTATAACGAATGTTAAAACACCTTTATTAACTAAAGTAATAATACGTGTAACAATCAAATTTTTGCATTAATACAGTATCTAGAGTCGTTAGTCTATTTGTTTCGGAGGTCGGTGTATTCCACAGCCACAGGCACGCGCGTGAGAGGATTGACAACCCCCCTCGGGACTCTCCCACCATGCAAGAACGCGGTAGGGGCACTCGTCGATAAGTAAAAGCAGCGACAGCATGCATTCGAAGAGAATGGCGAGTGACCTCCGGGTCGCATTAATTGTGTAACACACTTACTGAGTAACGGTTGGTATTGTATATTCGTTATCATAGTATCTAATTTAAAAATTTGTTTAGCGCAACTACGACTTACAAACTACGACTTACAAACTACGCAACGAAAATTATATTTATAACTAAGATTAGACCATGGAAGATTACGCTACAAAATTTATGCAACTTTGAATCAATGTAAGAAACCCACTTCGCTTCGACACCTGTATTTAAAGCATGGAAAGCAGGAATAATTAGCTGCAGACACCGCACGGCGATGCAGTTCCCAATCTAGCCAAGGACAGCAGCCTGGGGTTTGGTTCGTAATAGCTTTAAGATTTCCTCAGTGCTTCCTTCTAAAAGCACGTTATTTCGTTTTGTTTTATAGAAGCACAAATTTGTTATTCAGTTTATCTGTAGCTAAGCTGGTTTTCTCCAGTATCAAATTTAGATTTCACTTAGTTTCGTAGATATGTGACTACACGTGGCTTCAGCATAAATTAACAGCTGCGGCTACGTCACCTGTTTGTTTGAAATATGCCGTCAACAATTGCACAATTGCAAGCAGATGTTTAGTATTACATTACTACCACCTTTGATAAAATTAGAGAATATCTTTGTGAATATTTTGACTTCAAATCGATTTTAATACTGTTAACTTAAAAAGAAAGTTTTGTATATTAATTTGTAAATGACCTACACAGATCTGATTGGGTTAGAAAACCTTAGTATAACCAGTCACACTGGGTTGTAATATATTTGAGTAAGAATCAAGTTGATAAACTTTACAATAATTCTTCAAGTAATTCAAGTATTCATTTTATTTTATTGCATTAAATTTTATTTACAGAAACAGAAAAAATTCTTTCTAGTAAATTTATAATCCACGCTTAAAGTCTTTTATTCTGATCTAGTTTGATCAGACCTGATAAACAAAAACAATAAGAGTTCAATTTTATGGTACCCTTATGTAGGAAACATTCTTTTGCATTTTTAGATATATTCGAGGGACACAAATAGTGTTCCCATTTTTATGTGACTTAATTATTATTTTTCCTTACAGGAACAGCGTCTTATTCTGTTAAGACAGGTTTTTGTCAGCGAAGGCGATCTTTTTTCTTTGGGTCTCCACGTCCGCCCTTAGAAATTAGCCATGCCATTTACATGAATCAATCTGGACTTGGTGGCGCCTGTTTGTTTTAGTTTGAGTGTGACCCCCACAGATTTCGACTTACCCCCCATTACTCATAGCTCTACCCAAGGAATAGACCCCTAGTTACGTCGGAAGACTTTGTTTTGCAGACACCTAACTTGGAGCATGGTGATTATAAAGTATTGTCGGCCAGAAGTATAGAAAAGCGTTTCACTAGCGCCCATGCGTGAGGCTAGCGGAGCCAATTAGAGAGAGGAAAAAATCGTTACAGTGTATTACACCAAATTTACAAATGTAATTAATTTAATCATTTTTTAGAATTACAATATAAATTAATTAATTCACTGCTTACCTCTGAATTAGTGCATATTAACAAGCTAGTTTTGCAATATTTATTTTTCTTTTGCGGGGTTTTACAAAGTATGTGTGTTAAATCCTTTTCAAGGCCAGATTCGTTAGTTGAGTTTGTTGCTATTTCTACAACATTAAATGGGAATAAGACAAAGATAAAGGTAACAGATCAGGTAAGGGATCAACGGGTAAACTCCACAACGTTAATTCTAAAGCATTACAGCCACATAAGCAGTTAACGATACGAAAATCAAGACATGAATAACCATGACGGCTGACACTTTTTTGACTTGACCACCCAACCACTTTACGCTGCGCGTTCTGATTTGTCGGAAAAATAACATGTCCGTTTCACGACCCGTGAGAAGCGGCTTTTCCGTAAAATTACACTATTAAGAGCTATTCCTTTCAAAACATTACCTGGGAATCCTACACCATATGCGTAATACCCTAATCCTAAAACTACATGATACAACTATGTGTAATACCTCTAAATTAATTTTACAGAAAAATCTACAATAATTATTTATTAAAAATAATTTGTGCAGCGCATTTTAACGCTTAACAACTTCCAGACTTTTTCTCTCTCTTTCTCTCTCACACACACACACACACACACACACACACACACACACACACGTACACGCACATACACAGCGAGTAGGAAAGTATAACATTCTCGCAATTTAGTCGTACAAGTCGAGTAGGCAAAAAAGAATCATTTTTAAAATTTCAAACAAAACGCATGAAGTTGACAATGGCCCAAGACTTTATCAACAGACACTTTTCAGTTAATGAAGTTTTGGACAAACGTTATCATTTAGTGCCATGCAAAGGGGATTGAAGTGGATGCACCTGGTGTACGCCTAACAAAACTGAGTATGCTAGAACATGAATAAAATTGTTAGTAATTCATGTGTTCGGGAAAAAGTGCTAGAGTAACGCAATTAAAGCAGAAGGCTTATTCCGTTTGAACGTCTGATTTTGCTAAAAGGAAAAGCCAAGATTAGTCTGGAGGGTCACTCTGGGGTGTCTACATTGCAGCCATAAGACATTCTCATAGACTCCCAAGGCTTGTATGAGGTTGTTTTCGTGATCCTCTACAGATTCGTAAAATCTGTCTGCGTTCAGTCAGAGGCATTCTCTAACGGGCAGCAGGTTTGTTTCTGCATGGAGTTGAGCGTTTCAAACGAATCAGGAAGCTTCAAAGACTTTTAGTGTCTTGTTCTGAATCACTTGGAGTTTAGGCATTTGCGTTTCCGCTACGTTGCCCCATACCACTAATACGTATGCAAACGCCGATCTTGTTGTAGCCTTTTTCAGCATGTTTGGAACCTTAAGCTTACTTAGGCGACAGGTCAGGGAGTATAGCTGTTCCATCAATCCCTTCGCTTCATTTGCTGCATACTCAATGTGGACCCTCTAAGTAAGTTTCGAATTGAAAATCACTCCTAAATACTTGACGTCTGGGCGCCAAGTTATGGTTTCGTCAAACCCTCTGACGTCGTCCCCAGGTCGATGACGTCAGTTCGAGAAAAAACTGCCGTACACTTTTCTGGAGTGACTTTGACTCGCTAGTCTTATCTATTACTTGAGAGCGCCCATCATCATTTGCAGTTTCTGTATGAGATGTGCGGCACGGGACCTGATTAGCATGGCCAGTATGGCTGTGTCGTCGGCCGTTTTCGGTAGTTCACTCACGAAGATGCCAAAGAGTGCCAACAAGAGGAGAGAGTCTTGGAAAACACCAGCTCTGAGTCTTCGATCTGTCGACCGCACTCCGTTCAGTCTAATATGGAATCATCTATCGTGAAGATAAGATTTCGTAAGTTGGACGAAAGCGCGTGGTATCCCTTTTACAGCATCTTGTAGAGTAGGACAGAGTGCCATATTTTTTTGAGAGCCTTTGATACATCTGCGAACACTGCGCCTATCGCCTGCCCTCGTTAGAGCCTTCCGCGATGTGCTACACCCCTCGCAGTATCTGTTGGTCGGTGAAATGCTCTTTACTAAACCCCAGATGTTCGTCCTAGGTCACGTTGTGCTCCTTTATCGCTGCCTGCAGTCTTAGGAAAATGACTTCCACTATTTTCCCAACTACCAAAAGTAAACTAATTGGTCGAAAGGTTTATGGGAATGTCGCAGGTTTGCATGTTTTCTGGCGCATTATTACATCCGCCGTTTTCCCTGTTCTTGGAAAGTGGTCAAATTTCGGCATGGCATTGATGATTCCGGATAACACCAGGATGACGTTTTCCGGTAGCGCTTTTAGAGCCCAATTGGAAACTTTGTGTACTTTTAGACCTTGAGAAAGTCCTTGATTTCTTATACTGTGGTAAGGTCAAAATCGTACGCATCGTCGTCCCTTAGCCTCTTTCTGACATCGTGGTTAACCCGTTCGATATGCCGAAGATTTACGTGATCATAGTTCGGCTCGAACTGACGTTCCACACTGTTTGCGAAAGCTTCTGACTTTTTAAAAGCTGAACAGACTATGCCTGTTCTGCCATGGATAGGAGGGATGGCTGACTCTTTGTTGTTCAGTAACTTCGACATCTTCAACAGAGAGTTGTCTTCGGCTTTAGAGTTCTACCAATTTGGCTTTACAAGACTCGTTTCCGTTTCTGTGACGCCGAATTGCTAGTTGCATTTTGGCGGATGTCTTCCGCTTGAACCCAGTTTCTTTGCCACTAACATCTGGCACTGTTCTTCTCTCGGACGAGTTAGCAGATGTTGAGAGGGACCATGTCACTCTAATCTGCTATTTGTTTCATCAATATGCCTCTACTAACCGAGATCTGTAAACATTACACGAGGCGGTTCACTTGCCCCTCTAACGAGTCAATGTTTAAGATGTCATCAGACATTCTTTCGATGGCAGACGGGTGGAAAACCACGGCCACGAAACCTTGCGGATTCCTTTGTTTGAGTTACAAGAGAACCGAATTGTTGTCTAAACTGAAGTCGCTGAAGTCTTTGTGCTCAGCGTCTAGTATGTCCGGCCTGCCTTTGTTACCGTAGTGAATGGACTTTACTGGTTGCAAGGTCTCGAGTTCTCGTCTATCAGCAAACTATCGCAGATCCATCAGTTGTGATTTGCTACCCGACTGTTCCAAGACGGATGCTTAGAGTAGAGATCCAGTGTTAGAAGCATCGGTTCTCACGCATCCAACAACGCGTCTAGTCTTGCGGACGTAGCAAGTTCGCCGCCTGGTGGGTTGTAAGTCGAAACCAGACGTAGAGAGCCAAAGCCTCTATCATAACACGCACACAGGGTTGTAATTCGCAAAGAGCACCCAAATAACGGTGGTGTCTGAATTCATCCCTTTAAACGTTGAAGATTTGCGCGATTACTTTGTCACGTCGTGCCGCCGCGTGTCCATCGTAGCAGTATCTCTAAGTCGATAGAACAATATAACGCTACGTTCTAGATTGAAGCTAATTATCTGAATGAATTCCACTTTACAAGGATGGAGTGACGTAACAGTAAAATAGAGCATCAGCTAGCCTTTGGTAGTGAGAGTGTATTCTATAAAGCTAATTTTACAGGGTTATACAAATTGTAACACTTTTACTATATACTCTTACACCTACTTGGAAAGGTTTTTGAATACTCTGTCAAATAAAGCCTTTGGGCGTCAACTCACCCGAATAACCCTAATATTGCCAGCCCGAAAGCAGGTGTTTCGAGAACGATTTGAGCAGGTTTCACTGCAGTTAAAAGTTGGTGTAGCCTTGCTTACACCCTTTCTATTCCTTTTCTCTTAGTCTACTTTAAACACAAATAATATACTAAAAACTCTACATGTGGTGCATCTGCCCCGACTCTAACCAAATATGCGTATAACTAAAAAAGGGAATAACTTAAATTTATCAATGAAAGGCAATTGACCAATTTAATTTCCAATTACCACCTCACCTCTACAATAATGAACTATTATGTATGAAAAAGTATGTTTGTACCAACCGCTTTAAATAAGCGTCCATCAATGTAATCGTCCTTTTCAATAATAAGTTTTGTATATTTTCTTATTACAATCAATCACAATTATTAAATATTAGCATGTAATGTTTACAAAATAAAAAGCAAAATTCAATAACTTATAGTTATGCTTGTGTATCTTCTGCAAACACCCCATCGACTTCCAGTTAACAAAATACTTGCCGCAAATTAATTCCTCCAATGTGATGTGGAATGAAAACTGATCCACAGATCACTTTGGCGTTTATTAACCGATATTTTTATATTTGCGCTATGATTCGCATTCGGACACCTGTTTACACACAGTTCCAACTTTTAATACCATTTGTCCAATTACATGCTGAGCGGTGGTTAGGAGTTATTTGACTTAGAAGCTCTGCTGAAGATGACCTGATGTGATCTGACCCTTGCCACTATTATCTAGGAATTTCATAAGTAAAAATGTTTCATGGGTATTCCCCGCTTTTTATTAAATAGGTATTGTACGACTTAAAGTCTCCTAAGGTCAAGGTCAAAGGTTATTTTGATTAAGTGAGTGGTTATGTGTTTCAACACTTTCTATTAAATATCGACAGCTACTCTATTTGTTGATCACCGTGTACTACTTTTGAGGGCTGTAAATTTATGATTTTATTATTATTGAGATTGTTTTTGTGTTGAGGGTTTCTGAACTTTTGTGGATACATTCAAATATTCCGGGTTATTAACCGAGATTTGTCTGTATTTTTCTAATTTTAATACAAAAGGTGTAAAGTCCCAATCGTTATTGCTGTGTGTATAAAAATGTACCTCGTGCTTTTCAGTTTATTTATTTGTCGTAATTTAATACTCTATAGAAATAATCATGTTATTAAATGTAAACCACCCAAACTTCTACTTGCTAAAGGTCATTGAACTAACTAAATGATATTACATCCTTTTCTACAATCTAATGGGTTTGTTCAAGTAACACACTAGCGTTACAATAGGTAGGGAAGGTCGACAAATTGAATTCGTAACTTTGGGATTATGATAGCCATGAAGATCGCGGCGCATCGGGCTTGGTTGGAAACAAGTTTCCGCTCACGTGCCGGGCCCTGTACAAGTCATTTGGCGCAAGTTATCAGACCCAAACTCGGTTGCGTGCCTTGACCTCACACCGGAATAAACTTGCTGCAAGACTTCAGGGTAGATTTCGAGTGTCGTCTTCGGCCGCCATCCAACGGTCAACTTGGAACTGGCATTGCCAAGCTAACACTGGAAAACTATCACTGGCACTAGTACCTAATACCAAACAACACGATTGTTACTTACAAAACAGAAGTCACTCTGCCCCCCCCCTCCCCATTTGTGCTTGATTATTCACCTTGTGCGTTGAAAAGCGCTCCACAAATTACTTTTAGTAAATAATTAATTTTGAGAGATTTTGTAGAATTAATTTATCTTTTTACGCATATGTGTGTAATTTGAGCTAGGAAAATAGGCTTGTGAATTACCTTTGTGTTTTTGTAGTAACAGTACCGTGAGAAAGGAGTTAATTTAATTCCTACAGTTTGTAGTAGATGTATATCGTTTTCCCGACCAAACAAGACGGTGAACAAAAAAGCGGTGGTGGTTGTTTAGACGTTACTTGCTATTAAAAGAGTTGTGCCTAAGTGCATTATAGAATGTGGCGGAGTTTTACCCGTCGTTTCCTTTATTAGATTTCCTTACCTTTATATTGTGCTCTGTTGCTGTTTAAGGTTTTAGGGAAGAAAACCCAACAAACTCCATTACAAAAATTTAAGGTAGCGGCAAAACCGCACCAACGCGATAACTGACAAAACTTGTAATTATTTTGTACACCGCCTATCAATCTGTATTGAAGTAGAAGGTAAGTGAGCTATTAGTTAACTTGAATTGCTAATTTGAAACGCAAATTATATTACTTTATTTGTAAATTCTATGCAATATAGCGCGTTTTCTGTGCAGGCAAGCGATTCACCTTTATCTTCACCTGTAACTTGTTACGCTTTTTTTAAAATTAATTGTTAGGTCTAAGGAATTTTTAAAAACATCGCACTAGAAAATTCGCAATAGATTAATGTTGTATTGCAAACGTACGTGAAAATCACACAAAGTTTTGGTTCTCATAGAAGTCTAGTCTTTGGCTTATGTTTCTGGTCTGAGATTGCATTTTTCACGCCTTGTACGACGTTGTACTCACCAATGTGCGTCAAAGAACTTTAAACTTTCGTGGAGGGGTATATATTTTTGTCAGAAGCGAATGTATCGAAACGAAGGACTTGACTACCGGCTTCCCTCGAGTGGTGACGTGTGTTCGTAGTGCTTCGACTTATCGAAAAGTAATTCCCACCTTCCGTGCATATCCTATCGTTCAACACATATACACATATCGTATAAGCACTTCGTCACTGGGACAACAAGACGCCACCACGAAATCCTTGCGAGCCGTCGAAGCCGCTGCATCAGAATCAAAATACCAAAGGTAAGTGTTAGCCATAATAACTTAGCGACCTATTTGGCCGCCCCGAGAAATTTATCCCCCAAGTAAATTTGAGGTTATATGTGTGTTAAATACTATTATACCGAGCGCTAAATGCCGTGGTTTTAAGGCATTTCAAAGTATTTAAAAGTAAGGGCTGTATTAAAAGTCAATATAATTTAATTCTAAAGTGTTAACAAACCTACGATACAGGTTTTCGCCATTATACAAGGTAATAATTAAACCTAGCTGAATTCAAATAAGTTTAATATGGTTTTAAAGAGGATAAATTACATGACTTATTAAGGTAAATTGGTTGTATATTAAGGAAGATTTAATTATGGAGTTGTTTATGAATAATAATTAGGAGATTAAGATTTGTGTAGAATAAGTGAGTGATGACTCTACCTTTAAAGAAATATTCTGGACTCTATTTTAGTATATAAGATATGTGTTGAGAGGAAGTTATACTTCAAATATATATTATTAAGAACTTTAGTCGGATATCACACGTACCTATTACTACTCTTAAATATCTTTAATCCCATATTTTGTTTGTTTTTCTTTTTGTTAACTTATAATATGCAATCACTCTTGCACTCTGAGCTGCAATAATATATTCTTCTATTTTAAATAAAATATAATAGTTACTTGATTTGGCGAGCTGTGGTAACGTTGATAATTACTAGGACTAAGATGTTGCTGGTGTGTGATCATTAGGTAGTTTAATTCAATGTGCAAAGCAGATGAAAATGCTTAGAATAAGTTATATATATATATATATATATATATATATATATATAATAGAAAAGTAGGTTTAATGAGTCTTAAATTAAACAAAGTAAAAAGGAATTATTGGCAAGTGACTCAAATTCAGCCACGAGGGCATCCTGTCGACGCGTTTCGCCCTAATTGGGGCTCATCAGGACAGGAGTAGCAAAGTTGTAAGTCACTTGCCAATAATTCCTTTACTTTGTTATATATATATATATATATATATATATATATAGTTCACCAGCTGCGTTATTGGACGTTATAATTAATAATATTACAAATTTTTGAGTTAATGAGTGTATGAGCATATTCTCAAAGAAGATACCTAACATCTTATAAATTTAAACGTATTAGAACACTCGATACTTTAAATTGTACAATCATAAAGCCCCATGATTGGGCAAGCTTTATTCGTATTACGCAACTTAATTGTATTTTTAGATAACGGTAAAGTATATTCCACGAGTAGAAGGAAGTTGTCCTTTAAGAGTTTTATACCAAAAAAGGTACTCAAAGAGCAAATGCAACTATTACAAAAAATTATGAAGCCGTGTAAACAAAACGCGCTCTAAAAGAATTTCAGTTTGCAGGAAAACTGTGGACATTTATAGCAAGCATAATAAAAGTAATGACAAGCGTGTACAATAGTTCTAAACATACGGTCATATTTATATTAAAGAGAACGCTTATACAATATTTAATTGGACAGGAAAAACGTGATTCATTAAACTTCGAAAAAACTCCATAGGTAAATGACATCGTCCATAATATAAGATAAAGAGTTTAAATGTTTATTCAACTAAGGCGAACTACAGTAATAAACCAAGCGCTGAGTCGAGAGAGCAAGGGAGTGAATAAACCATGACGATAAGAGATAACGCATCCATGAATGTATTAATTAACGGTAGTCTCGGATCGTATAACGCCACACTTATATACACTCCATTATTCAGACGATTCAAGATGTTGACGAAGACAGACGAGCCTCTATTTTAACCCAACCATATCGTAGGAACAACACCCAGATTACTGGATTGTTCGAGACGTGTGACGTTGCAAGTATTTAGTGCATATAAACCCAAAAGAAGGCGCGATCAAAGTCAGTGCTTAATACTCCTTAAAAATGTCACAATTTCTAAATATGCTCGATGAATTTTACACTAAATCAGTGCCTGTCTTTCCTAAAATGCGCCGAAAAACATCGGGAATTAATTTAATACTTTAAAGCATGACAAAAAATAACAATAATAAATCAGATATTTAATTAACTTAAACGAACCAAGACTTAAAAATTAGCGATTGTGATCCTCCAGGACATTTAGTGCATACCCACCGGGACTTTAACGCTGCAGGCCCACCACCCTTATCAGTAAGAGATAATTAGGTGTAGGTAGACGACCAGATCTTCGGAACCTAGAGAAATTTATATTCTAGATATTTATAAATATTGTGGCGACTGTACTCGCATAATCTTTGATTTGTATTGATAAGTTTTGTGTCAATTGTGAACTAGCACATTTTAGTGCCATAGCGCCAACTGACATTATGTTTATGCGAATTCACCTGATAATTTGAGGGATGCTTCGTTACTATTCTAGGCACTGCTACATGTTTAATACTTTATTTAGATATTTATATATTTATATTTTATACCTCTATTGTACATTTATATGTTATTGTTCTATCGCTTGATTTGTTTTGTTTAGCGGTTTGCCTGTTTTTTGTCGTATTATCTATAGAAAGGAAGATTGAAATTAGAATAAGTCAGTTAGAAAACGATAGTGAACGTTAAGAACGAATTTAGGCTGAAGTTTGAATAAATTACTTAGACTAGGGCAGACGATATTGAAAATTTATGCAGTAGGAACAAATAGCTGGAAACTATTATCGAATTTGGTGTATGCTTAGAAATTTGAATCCATTAGTAAATATTAATTTAGCTAGATGTGGATAGTTTTAAGTCAACCCTTCAGGTGATTAAATCGTCGACATGCAGTAGATCTAATTAGAAAATACGTCACGTAGTATAAAGTGGTACATAAAATGTACAGTATTTAGTAGTGAAAATTATTTAAATACGTTAAAACGGAAGGTAGACGATTGGAAACTAATTAAAACTAATGGAAAAGATAACATTGCTGAAGATTTATTTATATGAAAATTAATGGAAGATCTATGAACGTATATTTGTAATGGATGAATTTGCATGAAATTTTTACTTTATAAATGATTTAGAAGGTGATGGAGCGTTGAATAATAATTATTATGCTTTGGAAAAAACAACAAGCAGATCTATAACAGTAAAATTAATATATTTTGCTTGATTTGGATAGGGTTAAATCGGCCCTTCAGATCACGCCGGTAAGCAGAACCACCAGCCGCTATCCGTTATTACGGATCTGAGACTGCATTTTTCACGCCTTGTACGACGTTGTACTCACCAATGTGTGTCAGAGAACTTTAACCTTTTCTGGAGGGGTAGACATTTTCGTGAGAAGCATATGTATCGAAACAAAGGACTTGACTACCGACTTCCTTCGAGTGGTGACGTGTGTTCGTAGTGTTTCGACTTATCGAAAAGTGATTCCTGCCTTCCGTTCATATCCTATTGTTCAACACATACACACATATCGTATAAGCACTTTGTCACTGGGACAACAGGACGCCACCACGAAATTCTTGCGAGCCGTCGAAGCCGCTGCATCAGAAGCAAAATACCAAAGATAAGTGTTAGCCATAATAACTTAGCGACCGGAAAATTTATCCCCCGAGTAAATTTGAGGTTATATTTGTGTTAAATACTATGTTACCGAGCACTAAATGCCGTGGTTTTAAGGTATTTCAAAGTAACAAAAAATACTTTACTAAGTGCACTGACAGACTTTTGTCGTCCGTACAGTGATAGAATTGTAAGTTGGCATAATTACCACGATTGCCACATACTAACATTAACCAAAGTAAAGTACACTAGTACATTAGTACATTAGTACATTAGTACATTAGTGCTAAGTGCCTGAAGACTTAAACATTTTTTTAAAGAATCTATACATGCATTCCTAGTCCTGACAGTTTTCTGAACAGGTACGTGAGCTTGGTCCGCTTAGAAACGGGTACTGGTTGGCACCCAATCAGCTGCATTTATATTTCGACCATTTATAGGCGTATAGGGTCGCACGTTTTACAGATTGTATCAACCAGACAAGTTATATTTTAGCACTGCCACTTGACGTGCAGATAAGATTGGGGAGAAGTAGTCGAAAACACGGTCAATGTAATTAATTATATTCTTTCCATTCCTAAAAGCCACTCTGAGCTACCTTTCCAAAGCCAAAATCTAATTACTATAAAAGTTCACCATTGACTTTGTTTGCAATTTTTGATACTCAAGGGATATTTCAAGACAGCTTTTCTACTTTTATTTTACCAAACCCAAAGCTCGATCACGAATCAATCTAAGCTTAGTTTTACTAGCATAACCTGAAGAATACGCAGAAACTTCCAACTGCATAAACAAGGATTAAGTTACACGGGTGAGCATGACAAGTGTATCTAGATTAAAACATCTAGGGTAAGAATGAACCAATGACTGTTTTTCTTGATATATTTGTTTGACAGCTCGGTGTATTTTGTGGACACCTCAAAATGATTTACGAGCGAGCAGCTTTAGAGTTAACCGAAATCAAGCTCTTAACTAAAGGACAATGTTACGAATAAATCTTGAAGCTGTTTTGTGTATCTTCAGGAAACTGACGTCACTTGAACAGGTGAGTATACATCACTTCAAGTTTGTTCATAAAATTTAATGGACGTATGTCCCTTTTCATACCTAAACCCTTTTGTGTGTCTGCTTTAATAACAGTGTCATTAACTGTTATGAAGGGATGCCCAAAAGCGTCTGTTTGTTTAACATTTGCATGAGCATTAACGTTTCTAGGTTTCCCCTATCTGTTGCGATACAGTCCACTTTTAACGTAAATTAGAATTCGCGTTCCCACTAATTACACATGAACCACAAATAATATTTCAAACATGCAAAGACTTGTTCATTTATAAAGTAGAACACATTATTCTCAACATTAATTAGTACTTTATTTTAACAGAAAATGCACGTGTACAAAAAGACACTCCAGCGTTAATTTACCCCATTAGCAGTACAACTCCTCACAACTTTGTACTTTGGACTGCTACATCTCCAACGTACTGTTATGAATGCGAAGGATTACTTTGGGGGATTGCAAGACAAGGTGTAAGGTGTACGGAATGCGGAGTAAAATGCCATGAGAAATGCAAGGATCTTCTCAATGCGGATTGTTTGCAAAGTAAGTATTAAGAAATTGGTGATTTTACTGAATGCAATTTGTAGTCAAATGAGAGCCTTTATGCTTTTATCTGACCTATTTATTTAAATATAAGACACAAGGGACTAATTCAATTTAGATTACTATCAACGTTCTCTCTAGAAGTATGCGCCATTATGGATATTCGCGATAAAATTTTCTGAAATTAAAATTTGCTTTTAACCGATTAGATAAATTGGGAATTAGGATGAGACGCTCTTATGGGTACTTACATAGTAGCTCCAATAATTATTTTGTAAACTGCAAATAAGTTCAAAACGCTGTAAGCTAAATTGGAATACTACAATTATTAAATGGCTGAGAATTTGTGTACGCCTACTTGTTACGTACCATTTGGATGCGTATTTAACTTTTATACGTAGCTTCATTATTAGTTTCCGGTTTAAATTAAACGCCTTCTTCTGAACAGTACGTGACCCCCTGTTGAGAATTGTGCGGTTGATTGTCAACGGTCGCGTGATGATCGCCAAGCAATGAGTTGACTGTGGCGGTAGTGGAGATATGTCACATGAGGTTGCCAGCAGAGACCTGAACACTTTTTACCTGTACATTGGAGTGCGAGGTATGCATAAGCGGCTCCTCTCTCTTTTTACATGGGTCTCTTTTACAGAAGAAGGTGCGGTTGGTTTGAATAGCTATAAACAACACTGCGAACATTGCCGTAAACACACTTAGTTAACTTCCCTTTAACTATCCGCATGAATTAAAAAGTTGTAGCTAACTTTAACTAAGATAGAAATAACAAACCACCTATTACCCACTTTAACATTAGCAGACATTCTAAGAAAATACTACACCTAATGTTACTGGGGATCTCGCTCGAAGAAGCTAACGCGTTTCTTGCTGTGATATATAATTTTGTCTGCAGACGAGTTGTTCAAGCATAGCGAATGAAAATTAATTTGTTGGTTATTTTACAAAAAGAAATGCTAATGAGCGGTTTCGTTGTGGTTGCAGCTCATCAGACTTGCGCATTTCTCTTCGCAAACGCCCAACAAAGATCTTTAATTATAAGAGAATCATAGTGTATTAATATATACTAAACATTTTACATACGCCCTCTCTAGTCGAATGCAAGCAACTAACTATCGGAAATTCCCTATCTGAATTAATATTCCAATTGTCGAATTTTTCAAGTCCCTCGTTTAATCAACGATTTGCTTTCTCTAAATTCAAGCCGCTACGATTTTGGTTGGAATTTTTATTTTGGATCCCCACGATTTTGTCGGGTTCTTACGTTCTCGCCGGAATTCTTTCTTACCCCTACGATTTCGTCGGCGGAATTTCTACGTTCTTGTCCCACGATTTTGTTGCCGGTTTTCTTTTGAGCCCCACAATTTTGTTCGTCCAATTTCTTACATTTTCGCCTCACGTTGATGCGTCAATTTTTTTATTTCTCGCCTTACGATTGAGTCGCCATTAATTCTTACTTCTCGCCCTACATTCACGCGTCAATATTCTTATTTTTCGCTCCGCGATTTTTATTTCTCGCCCCACGATTGGGTCGCCATTAATCCTTTCGTTCTCGCCCCACGTTGACGCATCAATATTCTTTCTGCCTTGATATCGCAATTCTTCGATTAACGCCCAGTTGTCTGCTGTTCGCCACTGCTCTATGTTCCTAAATAATCTAGAATAAACTTAAAATTTCACACAATTAGATTTATGTCTCGACTAGCTCATTTCATTATCCCCACACAGAGTGCACGACGATATGAAATTTTTACCCCACTTTTTCTCTAACATTTCATACCTAAATAAGATAAACTGAATAACCAAAAATTTATACAATAAATCAAGAAATATGTACAATTTGCACTTCTACAGCCTTCGTAATATTATTTGCTGTTTAAACCCTTAAATCAAAGTAAAAATATAAATCTGTTCGTCACCAAAGTATAACCCTAATAAAAAATATATAAAGCCAGCAAAAACTACTTTGTATTATATTGGAAGCCTCATTGAACGTTCGACGACCCTTCGTAATTTTAACGTAATTTCTACGTATTAATCAAAATTTTTGATGACCCTTCACATGCAAGTTTTAAACGTTCAAAAAAGAATGAGTTTAATATAATCTCTAACCTGGTATTTTTTCTGTTGATTTCCTGGTTTGAATGTGTAGTTCTGTGTACACCCCAATTTTTTGACCTGCCGCAACGTGCTGTTAACCAGTGATTTTGGGTTGCTTTCAGCTTAACGCCCTGATTCAGAGTTTTTTCTCCTTTATTATCTCTGTTACTTGTAGTATTGGATTTTTACGTTAGATTTCTTATTGAATTTGTTTCGTGAATTGTTTATTAAATCGTTTCATAAATCTTTCAGTGAATTTATCAAATAACTCAGTTTTCTTAGATCCCTTAGAGCCCTAAGTTAATAAATGTTAAAGACTATGTTTACCTTAATTAAAATTTGGACTTACGTCTAACGTTAACGGCAAACTTGTATACTTGAACGTGCACTTGTACTTGAAATTTTTAATTATTAGCTTTCGCTTAAAAATCGTGGTATTAACTTCACACTTCAACTTTGCGTAGTATTTTTGTTCAACCTAGCACAGTTTGTGCTTCAGTTACGTAAAGACTGGCCATTACCCGCTTGATGTAATATATAAGGGCAAGCCTTTCCACGTGCTGTCATTGGCTGACCGCGCTACCTTTGTTGTTTGAGCATAGTGGAGGCGGGCGTTGCACTTGGCTTGAAAGCCTTCAGATTTTACACAAAGTTACCTATCCTAAATTTTGGTGCAATGCTCCACAAATCACGCAGCCATCAAAGCTTTACATTATGGAGTTCGATGGCTATGATACTTTATACCGTTCAATATCATGTTTTCGTATTTTGTATAGGAAATTATTAGCTATTCCATTTAATCTTGCACGTATGCCAAAAACGTATGTTTTCCTCATATGCTAGATTTTATTCGAATTTATCGAGTTTACTTTTAAAAAGATCACGTAGGCAAATTTTATAATGGGATTCTTTAACAGGTTACGAAAATAACATGTGTTTTTATGTACTTCTACGTTCTAAAATATGCTTCTTTTGCAATTTATAGCACTTTTGTGGGCGTCTCTCTGTGAATGGACATAGCATCGAAACTATTAACTTTAGCGTATTAATCATCTACCACTATTTTAAAGAGCGTCAAATTTTCTATAAGTTTGCACTTTATCATTTTTTGTCCAAACTAAAGGATACAGGAGTTATCTAGAGATTCATATGAAAAATAAAAACAATTTATAAATTTCTTTTTTTATAATATTTGAATACGCGATAACTTTCAAACAGCAAGCGTTAGAAAGAAACGATTCCGGATAGCAAATTTTATGATGTTCAACTTTGCCGTAACAAAGTTTTTCATAAAATCATTTAATCTTGTTTTGCATTTTATCAGTTCTTATCCACTTTTGACTATTTTCAATTTTTTACAAGATAGACTGATTTTATAAAAAACTTTGTTACGGCAAAGTTGTACCTCATAAAATTTGCTGTCAAGAATTCGTTTTTTTTTAACTCGTGCCGTTTGGAAGTTATCACGTATTCAAATATTACAAAAAAAGAAATTTTGTAAATTTCCTGTTTGACTCTTCCTTACATCGCATTTCCTCTAACATTCTCGTAATCAATTCGTTCCCTTATTCTTCCGACTCTGTCCTTGACTGATCTATTTTACTACCATCTACCGCTTCCATTTCCAGTTCCGATTGATCACACAAAGCGCTATTTCAACTCCTCGACTCGTTAACCACTCCTTTCTCAACATACGTTCAAAACATCACACTTACACAGACAACAAACAAAAAAAATAACTCCAACACACTCAACCCCTAATCTCTTGTTCGCCAGTTTCCTGAAATAAATTTAATTTATCAAAATTCAGAGCCCCTCACGTTTGGCTCGCCATTAATTCTATGTGCTCTCCTGTCGGTACTTCGATTCCCACTGTTGGGCGTCCTAAATTCCTTGTGCTCTACTTGGTATTTAAGCCCCATCTTTAGGCCGACATTAATTACTGCGAATCTTAACCCCTAGCTTGGGTGCCATTAATTCCCTGTACTTTACCTGGTACTAAACTCCAATTAATTCGAGCACCACCTTTGGGTGTCATTAATTCTACGATCTGCCCTGCATTTAAGGTAAAACTTATATTTAAAACGCCCCACAACTGAGGTATCAAGTAGAGTAAAGGGAATTAATGTCGCTCCAAATGTGGGGCTTTTTGTATTTAGTAGTAGAGTACGTAGAATTAATGGTACCCTAAGTTGTGGAACGTTTTAATTATAAGTTTTACCTTAAATTCAGAGTAGATCATAGAATTAATGACGCCTAAAGGTGGGGCTCGAATTAATTAGAGTTTAGTACTAAGTAGAGTACTGGGAATTAATGGCACCCAAGCTAGGAGCTAAGATTTGCAGCAATTAATGTCGGTCCCAAAGGTGGGGCTTAAGTACCAAGTAGAGTACAGGGAATTTAGGACGACCAACGTTCTTTGACCTTATAAAATGTGCCACGGCTGCTACTCACTTTCTTGAAAATAAACTATCTACTCGAAAAATTCTGCTACCGAAAATAGACAACATTTATTTACACTCCAACTAAATTTAATGTACAACACAAAACAAAATTAGTCTCCTCTTTCTCTCTCTCTCTCTCACCTCATTTACAAATTATATACATCCCCCTTAATATACGCCCTTAACAGTACACTTCGAGATCAATATTTACACCATATATCTAACTAATGTAAAAATGGCATGCCATAATCTAACTTAATTTACTCTTTCCAACCTTAGGTAAAAATTATATACATCCCCTCCTTTATACGCCACCATATAAATATCCAATTAATAAAAAAATAATAAGAAAAAAGTAATAGGGTTTCAACATACTTTTTACTCTAACTCTGTTTCAATACGAGCTCATAGTACAACCTTGACTTCTTGGTGCTAAAATTTGCACACCAATATTCAAACAGCCCCTTTACCTTTTACATAATATAAAATATTTCCAATACCATAAATTATTCACACAGAAATATTATAAATAACCCAAATTAAAATATTCCATCAGACACCTTCTCCTATTTTGTCCTTTAAGTTAATATACAATTGCACATCCAATCCACAAAGTCATTAATTAACAAATATACACATGTACAACAATAAAGCACAGTTATCCAAGATTCATATTTACACAAGGAGTCTACTGCCTGGAACTGTTGCATGCATGAACAACTCTACCTCGGATTGCTTCATCCAACTACTGCTATAACCAGATTTACCACGAGGTCCTCTATCGTCAACCAAACTACTGCGATACCTCAAAGCTCTTCTTCTATAACAATAGTTTTTGATGATAAACTAAATTGATTAGGCGCCGACATGTACTCCATACTAATTGCATGATTTTTGCAATAAGTGCAAAATCAAATCAAATTGCTTTTATCGTAGTTCAAAAGGATTACGCAATCGTATAAGCATATCGGAGTCTCAAAGTCGCAGTACACTAATAGACTAAAAGCTTAAGAACGTTGAAAATGAAGAGAGCATCTAATCAAACTTTAGCTGTTTATATTTAAGATCCCCACCACCAAAGACTACTACAATTCCTGAAATCACTGAGGCAAAATTTTTGTTTCCACAAACCGCCTCACACTTACACAACTCACGTTCACAACAATTCTTCGTATCCTTTCCAACCGCCATTCTTAGTTACACAATTTTGAAAACACTTCTCTAAAATTCACTTACAACGAACAACAACCCGCACGTGTGCTAAAGTTTTCGTAGTATTTTTAAAAATCGATACTCAAAACAGTCTTGGCATTTACTCCAAGTCAACAACAAGTAACATCTAAGCTACGCCTCTAACAAACACGTTTTATCTCATGCTCACTTCTACCTACGCACACAAATCATTTTTTCTGTTACCTAGTTTTCATATTTGTATAACGAACGATCACTAACCCCATATAATTCTGCTTATACTCAAGTTTTACGTCCTTTCTAGAAGTCATAAATATGTTTATCGCCGCACTAATTGACAACGATAACCAACCTACCGGGAATTGCTGTTGTTTTGTTCAAGTCTGATCTCGCATAATAATACAAGAAAAAGTTAAGCAGTTTGATATCGAGCTAAAATCTTTTCGAAATATGCCTACCAACTTGTCTGTAATTTAATACGAAGGTTAAATTTGTGTTTAAAAATCTGAAATTTAAATGCCGTATTATACACTGAATGTTTCTCGTATATTCTGCTCTATATTTTCTGAATAACTATTTGAAAGATTATAAAAATTAAATTTTAACTTCCTAAATTTTACTGAAAAATTATTACTTTCTAAACTATTTACTTTAAAAGAGTTATGATGTATTTTCACATGCTGAATGCCAAATCAGTTTCACAAAATAAAAATAACACCCTTTTAGCCCACAAATACCACATTAATATATATATATATATATATATATATATATATATATATATATATATAAAAAGCAAAACTTTCTCTGCAATCTGCAGTTACAATTAAACCAATTACATGAGATGTATCTGTAAATACACATTGTATTTACCTATACAAATCGAACTGGTATTTGCATAGCCATTACAAAACCATTACTTGATCATTTTGTAGGGAAAAAACATCCATTGACCAGGTTTCGACCTCTTGGGTCTCGTCAGAATGGACTAGTCTTAACCTAACAAAATATCAAGAAACCTCAAAATATAGGCACGAAGAAACCTCTGTACGTTGGCGAAAGGAAGATAGAGCGCCATCAGTTGGCTACAACTAGCACTAAGGCTGAAACTGTACGAAGTTGATTCAAAACTATACTGTGTTCTATAAATGGCTATTTGTGATAGCCATTTATAGAACACAGTATAGTTTCGAATCAACTTCTGTACAGTTTCAGCCTTAGTGCTAGGTTAGCCAACTGATGCGCTATCCTTTCGCCAACGTACAGAGTTGTGATTGGGTTTCTTGATATTTTGTTAGGTTAAGACTAGTCATTTAAGACCAGGGTGAAAATGTAATATAATCACATCAAATAATTTTAATCACCGTGTTATAAGGAATATTTATTAGATAATACGCTTATATTAAAACCATGACGCATAAAATAAATATCGGATCAGTTATCAGTATAAAATAAGAAGATTTAAATCATGTACAAGACGCTTTAATAGATCAAACAGAAACTAGTATTAAAAGCTCTGCGTGTAATTTAATTATTCCTAAAAAAGAAACAAATGGAAATTACGTGCAAAATTTATATTAATTAACCCTATTTTAAGTAACCGGTATTAAACAAAGTGTACACATAATAATTAACATTTAACTTGTATTCGCTAAAAATGAAAGGATAGAAGTCAATTTTAATTGGAGTTAATTAAACCATTATTAATAATAAGCATAAAAGTCTGTGAAAATCCAAGATTAAAATACCACAGAAAATAAAGCTCTGAGAATTAATATTATGTTTGAACACCTGCGTAGTTTAAATGTCATGTACGGCGAAAATTTTGTAGATAACAAATGGTTTCAAAGAATCTTGGAGAAACCGTAGCTTAATAGTTACGAGAAATGCTAAAGGTGGGATATTTCGCAGTCCACATGGACTAAAATAATCGATAATGAAGAATATCAATTTGCATCAATAAGAACAGAGTAGACAGAGACAGATAATATGCACAAGACCGAGACACATATAGTAAAAGGCGTGATTTAAGCAACGTCACGAGGGTCACAATTGATTGAAAATAGGATGCAAATATCAGAGGTAGAAACAACGATTTCTGTATAAAAGTCAATTTGTTATTTCCAGACGTTGCGTGCCGTGTTGAAATTTCTGAGATTTAACTGGGGCGAGTACAAAATTCGTAAAAACCGATGCGCGAGCGACGGAATGGGAACATAGCATGCGAAATTCTTTAGAACTGGCCGTTTTGGGGACTCGACCGACAGACGGGCTAACTTCTATATATACCCAAGTGAAGATGAACAAGCTCTCTTACATCCGCGACTTGATTCAATACGTTAAACAGTGCATTTTAGTTTGATAGAATAATTTAAAGTTTGCTCGTATATTTTGGTGATTTAAAACAGTTTGTTATTTACGTGCTAACATGAATGTACTTGAGTGCACTTAGATACAAGGTAATAAAATTTCGTATCACTGTACCAATTAGTAAAATTTACAACGACAAATGAATACACCAAAAGTAGGCAGTTTTGGCGTATATTGGTGAAAGAAGTATGAATTTCTTTGCTATTTTGCGGGGGTGTGAATAATTAAATGGTTCATAAATGTGTCTGGATCCACAAAACAAGGGTCAGATATACACAGATGAGTTCCGGAAAAGCCCAGAAACAACTTTAAATAAATGGTGATGGAGAAATTTTGAAAAGCGTTAAGAATCAGAAGCCGTAAATATAATCCGGTTGGAATGGTGTGATTAACAAAAGGGACGATGTACATTGAAGCTACGAGTGCAGTAACCTTCAGGTAATTTATACTATTTTGTTTGAACTTTGATATTTTGTGTGTGTTGAATAACTTTATAATTGATTTACTTTAAATGGACATTAGTGAAATTGTACTAACCATAAAATTTTAATGTTAAGATGAAATTTGCTTGTTTAAGTAGAAAGGGGTATTTAGTATTGATGTTCGGGATTATGATGAAAATTTGGGTGTGTCTTTGAGCTCAATTAGACGAACCTGGTTAATTAACGTAAAGGGGTGGTAGATGCTCCCTTTGTACTCAGACTCCGGTCTGCATATATTGTTATATTAATTAGTAGGCATCCTACAAGGACTTTAATTCTGGATGCACATTAAAATGATAAGAAAATTAATCTTGAAATTCTTTTTAAAACTGAAATTTATGCTGAGCTGAGTTTTAATTTGGAAATTTTAATGTATTGTGAATATTGATGTAAATAGAGTTAACGTTGATGTTTGTGGTAGGAATGTGTTTGTTTTTTTTTATGATTGAGGATGTAAGTTATCTAGAGGAGCAGCCGAGGCGATTAACAGAAGAAAGTCAATGGACCTACACAGTTAAGGTAATGAATAGCTTTTTGTAGGATTCACAGCATTCTGGACATCCAATTCGTAGGGGCTCGATTCGAAAAGCGGAGTACCCGGATTTTGGTGGTTTCACAGCAATATATATATTTATATATATATAATACTGTGATTGCGTAGGTTTAGATAGGTGTAAATAGGCCAAGCATTTATGTATTTATAGGTACCCTATATATAAAATTAATAATTTATTTAAAACGCTTCAATATAATTTGAGTGAGATAAAATTACATATTATAATGTAGGTTTAATTTGTTTACGTTAATTTATCACAAGGACAACAATTAAGATCGATGACAAGGTCGAAAATGGTGTACAAAGGTAATGAGTATTAAAGCTTTTCAGTATAAAAATACATAATTGAAGCACGGTACAGTTAGTAAATACAGCATAAGCTAAAAGCAGTCAACGAACGTTACAAGATTTAATATTATAAACACGTCAAAACAGTCAAGGATTTCATTGAACATTTTTGCTGTAAATAAACGATTCTGGTAAAAGCTAGTATTCGTTGAGAATATAATTCGAGGTAAATTGTGTTAACGGGAAAATGCAAGGCTAACAGCAACGGTCTACCAGTTCAAAACAGATCAATAAAATTAGGGGACAGACAATATTTAATACGTAACAGAGGTAGGTGAAAGATATCAGTTGGTTAAAGGACCAAGATTTTCAAGCGCGTGTCAGACGAGTATACTTTAAAAACCCAATAAGAGGGACGAAGATGCAACATGTTTGTAGACGGTATCGATTTTTCAAGGCGCACATAAAAGAAGGGAGAAATAACCGTGAACAATATAGTAATAGAGGAGATACAAGTAAGACAGAAAACACGGGACAGAAAGAGATAACAAGAAGGCAGAAATAACGTAGACACTATAGGTAGGAAAGGAAGACAAAGCTGAGAAATGTTATTATAAGGGTGCAAGGGAGATAATTGTATGAACGCGCACACGAGAGGCGTGATTGTATTTGAGTGGGGTGAACAGAATAGGGAAATTCAAGGAATATTTGGACGGTTGGCGAGTGGAGACAGTTTTTCGCGGAAATGAAGTGTTGATGTTGACGGTTTCTGAGTTTTGAAATACCGTTGTGTTTACGTGCAAGTGGATTTTGTAGAATTGAGTGGCCGTTGGCAGTTTTACAAAGAATGGGTAAGAAAAATACAGGCAACTCAAGTGGGGCTATGGTTATATAAGCGTTGCTGGAGGCGGCATTCGCTCTCTCTTATTTTCCAAGTCTACAGAGGAACATCCTAGCTTCAAACCACGTGACTAGTGCAGTCCGACTTAAAAATTTACAAGTGTTTTGATGCACAAGTAAGTGCAACTTAGTTTAAGCGGAGTGAACCGTAGTAAATCATGGTAATACTTGAAGCAGGATGACTTGTAAGTAGAGAATTATTTACAAATTCAATGAGGGTGCTTGTTGCACATTGAGTGGAAAAAGAGGTGATGTTTGGACCTGGAGCAGCAGTCTGGAGGAATCGTTAAGGATTTGGGTGAACAACGAGTTCGAAATTAATTGCTGTTCACAATGGAAGGCAGCAACATGGAGTGATCTAGTTACGTGCAGTCAATTTGGAAGACATCTACAGAGGTGGTGATCTGGAAGAAGACTCTTCAGGTAACAAATTTTTTTGTTGAAACTGTTGTGCTTGTGATGATTTATTTAAACTATTAGTGATTTGAATTGTATTTGGTGAAAATTTTTATGAACCGAAAATTAATTTTATTGACATATATAAGGGACAATTTTTTTTTATTATAAATATGAAGGTGTAAATGCTTGTATAATACTTCACAGATGAAAAGATAAACGGGTCTTTTGTATAATTTTTAAGTGCAAAATTTTGTGCACACATATAAAAGGGTTTATATTGAGCTCACCATAGACCAGGGGAAAATAAATTAAGGTTCTGGGATAAGCCCATATACTTTAAAATAAAACAATGAATGTAGAGGAGCTTAAATTCACGGATATATTAGTTTGATGATTTTATTACCAAGTAGGGGTAGGAAATGTTTAACTTGAACAAATATTGTAAATATTGAGATTGTGCGAATTTATTATTTATGTTGTCAGAATAAAAGGGTTGTATGTTTTTGTCGAATTATTTGTTTCTATTTTTTTTTATTAATTGTAAAGGTTGTTGAGAGAATGAGTAGCTGTGGTGAGTATCTCTGAACAAGCAGTGAGCAGAGCTAGCCGTGGGGTATCAGTTTGGAAAACATCTTCAGAAGGTACGCAACTAAAACATTTCGTAATCAAAGCTTGGACTCAAAATTTATTTAGGTGAAAATTAGTGGAGTTTTCTTTCATTTTCAGCGAGTGTTATGTCAACTTAAATAGGGACATGATTTCTACAACAGTACAGAGCATTTTTTATGACAGCCCAACTGTGGGGCACGAAGAAATTACCAATGTTCCCGAGAAAGCAGTATATAAATACACACTATATATATATATATATATATATATTATTGTGGACTTAAAGGGTACATAGGTGTAGACAATAAAATTTTAGCAACTGTGTATATAGAAATAGGAGCAAATAGTTACGCGCCAAATTAATTAATTTATATAGTGAAAACGGACGGGTATTAAACTATTTTTATGTTTAAATTGAAATGTGAAAATTACATAAAAGAAGAAAAAATTTTAGAGTACATAAAAAAGCTCAAGGATACGCATAAGTATTTATAATAATTTAATAAAACGCATGGAAACAAAAAGAGAGCTTGCATGCATGCAAAATCAATAATTTCAAACGCAAATGTTTGCATTTTAAAAGCCAACGTTCGATTATACAAATACTACAAAGCGGAGAAACCGAGAATTGTTATTTTACAAACGGTCGGTTGTTTCAAGAAACACCTGTTGTTATATGTCAAGTTCATAGAATATAAAACGAACGTTAGCACAAAATTCCATAGAAATTGTTTTCAACGGTCAATTTGGATAATCTGCTACAATAACAAGTCTCTTAAGGAATGAGTGGAATGAACGATCGATAATATAAAACAGGCAGAGAAAAATTAAATAAAGCGTTGGATTGAAAGTCACGTAAGATATACACGGGAATTTGTGAAGGACGACTACAATATCGATTTTTGTAACTATGGGGGTTCTAAAAGAAGACAACAGATTTGCGTAGAACAGAGATAAAAGCTGATAGGTGGAGCCTTGTGACGACAGGAAATTATATCATTGGTTGATAGCGAACAGTTTTCGAGAAGTGCGCGTACGGTAAAGTAGGAAATGAAATTCTATGTAAACAGCACGACGGACGGGAGAAATTTTTTAGAAATTATAGTCGGTTACGTTCAAAATTTTAAGAAGCCGCTTCGAAAACAAGCTTTTCACATGAAACAGATTCCACTAGAGGGGTTGAAAATAATATAAATACACGAAGGAATATATTAAAACTCTCTTTTTCTTTCCATTTAGATTTGAATACGGGTTCAGATCTACAACCTATTAAAGTAAAAGCTTTCGGCTAGCAATTATTGTTTTCAGTAAAGTTACATTAAACATCCTGTTAAAAATCATAAAAGCGGTAGTAGCGGACCGCAAGTTATAAAAGTGTTTGCACGAGTTAGTGCTTGTTAGAAAAGGTTCCGTTACTACTTCAAAGTTATTAAATGGATGGATGATATTTGGGGTAAGCAGAACTGAAAGCAATTTGTATGCGTGAAATATCTGGTATGGAATGTTACTGTTGAGGCAAAGCTAGTATCTTGGAAGAAGTACAGTAGTGGTAGAGGAGATATTGTATGGTGGGGATCTATGGATCCTGGCCTCCGTCTAGTAGATGGACACAACGACGAGGAGTTTCTGGTAGCCATCTCCAGGTAATAAACTTGAAATTTCTGTTTTATATAAACGTTTGTGGATATTTTTATGTTTGTGTGTTTGACTTATTGGTGGCGTATTTATTGTTTTTAAAACTTGTTTAAAAAGGTACATGTGTAGGACAATTTAATAATTTTGAGTATTGAAAAAGGGTTTATTAATGATATAGAAAGATTTATGCAGGCTATAAATTGTGGTTGTAAGGAGTAAACGGGTCTGTAAATTTGTTTTCAATAATGCAAGGTTTAAAAACATTTACAAAAACTGGGTTATAATGAGCTCACAATAGACCAGTATGAAGTCAAATTAGGGTTACATGTGGGGCCCATCTACTCATATCTACTCGAATTTGTTTAAAATAGTTTAAAAATCAAAGACTTTAAAGCGTTTGACAATTGAGTTGGTAACAAATGTACCAAATCGTTTGTACTCATGTGTAAATATTTTATCTGTTAATATGTGTGAATAAAGGGTTGTATGGTTGTTGTATTATTTTGGTTACTTCATTTGATGGTGTGTGAGTGTGAGAGAGGTATGTACGTAAAAATAGGTATTCAAGAAGAGGCCGATTGCTGAGCTAGCCAGGGTGAGCAGAGAAATTCGAAGGCGTACAAAATAAAAGGGTAAGAAATTTTTTGTAAACATTTTTTTTGAAAATTTTATGTTGGCCCAGGAGTGGGCATGAATTTTACTGAGGTTCCACGGAAATTTTATGGCGACCCGAACGTAAGGGCTCGATTCCCTGATAGAATTTGAGAATTTTATTCCAGGAAACTGGCGAGCTGAGAGAGAGTGTTTGTGTAGTGTAAATTTGTAAGTATTTTTGAGTGTGTGTGGAAGTGATTTGAACGTATGCAGAGGAAGGAGTGGTTAAGAAGCCAAGGAGTAGAAATTGGAAATGACGACAGTTCATTATTTGAAAAAGCAGAAAAATGAAGAAAGCAGGAGGAAGCTAGGATCAGTCGAGGACAGAATCGGGAAAAGCTGGAAATAAATTGATGATGAGAATGTTAGAGGAAATGAGATTAAGTAGGGAAAAATCTAACCGGAAATCAGATGAGTGAGACATTAAGCGGGGTTAGAGAGGACTTGAATAGAAAATTTGAACAAATGAGTGCCGAATCAAACCGGAAATTAAAGCAGATGAGTGAGGAATCAAATCGGAAATTTGAGAAAATGACAGAAACATTAGGGGCAGAGATTGATAAGTTTACTCAAGAATTTAATGAATTTAAAAATAGGTTAACCGTAAACATAGAGGAAGTACAGAATAGGGTTGGGAAAAATAAGCGCGATATAAGAGGTTTGAGTCAGGAAATGGGACAATTACGGACGGAGGTGAGTATCTTCTGTGAAGAAGATGACTGAGGTGACAGACTCATATAGGGATCAACTAGGTAGGGTTGAGAGAGAAGTGAGCGGAATTAAACAAAATGTATCGACTTTGATGGGGGATGGTCCTAGATTTGTAACAGGAAATATGTCACTGGACCAACAGATGAAATTCTATGGGGATAGTAGGTTGAACCCTCAGATTTTTATTAATAATATGAGAGGCTTGGTATGTAATTTGTTTGAGGAACAGGCAAAGCTCAATATTGTAAAGGCGTTACTGAAAGATCATGCTGAAGCCTGGTATAACCTAATAGGACAGGAAATTGAGACATACAATGACTTTGAGGACAAATTTTTAAAGCACTACTGGAGTGACCACCGACAGGATCAAGTACGTGACGGTTTGATAACTGGAAAATTTAAAGAAGAATTTGCAGGAAGTAGGGAGTAATATGCTATACGAAAGTATAGCATAGCTAAGCAATTGAATCCACCATTGACGGACAGACAAATTATAAAATACCTTTAACAACATTTTGAGGTTGAGGTTTGGCAACATGTGACTTTACAAAATATCGTCGACAGGGAGATGTTTTTGGAGTACCTGCAGAGGTATGACGACGTAAGCAGTGGACGACCTTGTGAGGCAAGAGAACGACAGGTAAATACGGTTAGGTTTGACAACAGACGGAACAGTTACCCAAGACGGGACACTAATTTTCAATACAACAGACAGAACTGGGAACCTAAACGGACATTTTGTAGGAGTAACAGTGTAGGTAGGGGACCTGCACCAAGACCGGGGGCACACACGACCAACAATAGGGAAAGTGACAACACGAACAGAGCGGAGACGCCGCTGACATATGCTGAAGTGGTAGCAAGACCAAAACCGAGTAGGGAGACCAGACCTGGACAGGATCTTTATACGAGGACAAACCACTAGACATCACAGTGTACAAATGCGAACATCAGAAAGAATTTTTAAAAATTGAGAAAGAAGTTGAGCCAGAAATAAAAGAAAATTTTTATTTACCTATAATTGATGTTAAAATTTTTGAGAAAAATTTAGGAGCGTTGTTGAATTCAGGAGCTGAGGCGAGTTTAGTATCGGAGGAATTCGTCAATGAAATTAGAAAAAAAGTGTGTGACAGAATTATGCCGGTAAAAAGAAGTTACTTGGTTGCGCCGAATAAAGAGCGATTTGCTGTTGTGAATAGTGTACTTATTTTAAAAGTAAAGTTAGGTTCAGTAAGCTGTGAGCAGGAATTTATAATTGTACCTGGATTAAAGTTTAAAGGGATATTAGGGGTCGATTGTATGAGGATGTTAGGAATAGTAATAGATATGGAGAGGAATGTAGTTAGGATTGGGATAGGATATTGCCCTGGAAGGCAAGTTATGAGGTCACAGAGGATGACATGGGGTTATATATTAATGTTATGGAGGTAGATGAGGAACAAGTGAAAGAGATCGACACTATTAAATGCCCTGAAGAAAAGTTAGGAGAGGTACAAGAGTTATTACAAAAACAGTCAGAATTAGTAGGAGTGGAGGCAAGCACAGCGTTACATTACGAGCATGTTTTAGGGGTAGACAATTCTGAACCATTTAATGCAAAAGTATATCCAATACCGGCAGCATATAGGGAGCAGGTGAATCAGAAGTTGACGAGAATGTTGAATGATGGCATAATCGAGTTCTTGAACACATATTTTATAAATTCATTAGTTGTGGTTAACAAAAAGGATAACAGTGTTTATGTTTGGATGCAAGGAAGATTAATCAAAGGACGAAACCACAATTTTATTGTTCACCGTCCATGGACACACTTTTGACCAGATTAAGTGGCAAATTTATATTCAGCAAATTAGATTTAAGGAATTCTTTCTGGCTAATTCCATTACACAAAGAGTCTAGAAGGTATACGGGGTTTTCCGTAGAAGGAAAAGTGTACAACTTTAAAGTAGTACCGTATGGTTTGTCGACGTCGAGTGCAGCATTAATTAAAGCCATGCAGGCAATTTTAGGGGCGTATGAGCAGTTTTACATACATTATGTGGACGATATTTTGATTTTTAGCGAAACTGAAAAGGAACATTATGCTCATTTAGAAAAAGTTTTATTAGAGCTGAAGTTAGCAGGTTTAAGATTGAATATTGACAAGTGAGAGTTTTTTTCGAAAACCGTGAAATTTTTGGGATATGTAGTGAATCATGAGGGTATGTGTATAAACAAAGAAAGATTGTCTGAAATTTTGAACTATCCGAAACCAAATAATATCAGAAAATTAAGAACATTTTTGAGAGTTCTCAATTTTTATAAGAAGTTTGTACCAGCATTTTCAGGGAAGGCAGGGCCGCTGTTCAAACTCTTGAAAAAAGGAGTCAAATGGAAGTGGTCGGAGAGCCAAGAGGCAGCGTACTTAACCCTATTGGAGCAGTTTCACGAACAACTAATTTTGAGGCATCCCAGATTTGACGTAGGATTTATTTTAAGGACGGATGCATCGGATAGTGCCTTAGCGGCTGAACTCTACCAGGTTCGGGATGGTGAAGAAGTTCCAATATCGTTTGTTTCACGGACACTGAAGCCGCATGAATTGAATTACTCAATTAGTGAAAAGGAGATGGCAGCGGTGGTTTTTGGCGTGAGTAAACTAAAGTTTTATCTTATAGGTCGGCATTTTGTCATTGAGACGGACCATTCAGCGTTGTGTGCCTTGATGAATACTCGATTCTCCAATAATAGAGTATATCGGTGGGGTTTGTTGTTACAGGAATTTGATTTTGAGATAAAACGTATAAAGGGAGAAAATAATTTTATAGCGGATGCGTTCAGTCGGAGCAAAGATAATGTAAATAAAAGGCCTTGTGATATTATGATTGCTATAAATATTTTGAGACAAGATGGATCCATATATGGACATGAAGAGGTACTGAGGAATCAGGAGCAGAGTGAAGAGCTACTACGTATCAAAAGACGGTTAGAAACTGTTAGAGTTCAAAAATTATCGGATGGTACAGGGATTTCTGTGCAAGAGGGTACAGGATCTGGAGCTGTATGTAGTAGATAGGATGCAAGCGGAGTTGATTGTCAAAGATCTTCATGTTAAGTATGGACACATAGGCGTTAGGAAACTTTGCCTCATATTTAGGGAAAACTTTTTCTCCGTGAAAGATATTAGTATTGTGAAATCAGTGATCAACTTGTATCATCTGTGTATATTGGGGAAGTTTAAAAATCACACGAGTCAGGATGTGATACAGAGCATACAAGTAGAAAACTCATTGGACTTAATTGCAATTGATTATTTGAGTAACTTAATGAGGAGTAAGAAGGGTCATCAACATGTACTAATAGTTATAGATATATATATATATATATATATATATATATATATATATATTGCTATGATATTAGAAGAATTATCATGCCCCTACGTTGGGCCGTTATATTTATTTGCTATGAATCTCTCTCTAAATTATCGTGCCTCTACTTTGGGCGACCTATTTATTTTGCTATGATATTAAATACTCATCATGCCCCTACGTTGTGCTGCATTCTTTATTTGCTATGCTATTTACGTAATTTTCTCACCCCTTACTTCGGGTTGTTATTTTTATTACTATGAACCGGAATTCTTGATTCCCTTCGTTGTGCGCCTTATTAATTATCTACGTACTCTAAATTATTGGACCACCATTTTAATATTCACTATTAAGTGTAATTATCTCCTCTTCCAGCTGTTTTCTTAATATTGCTATCAACTGGACTTTATCATTAAACAACTCTATCTACCAATGGCAAAATTCGATACGTTACCGCCTTGCGGGTTATCACTTTCCTATTCAACTTGTGGCTCCGCCTTTGTACTATTTAAATCTTATGACCTCGGCTAGCATTTATTTGCAAATATAAAATTCAGTAAATTTAGATTTTATATAATGAAACCAATATGTTATGTACAGCTTTTGAAATTATTTGTAATACATTTCTTATAAATTTCATTTATTAACAACCATCTAGTATGTACTCAAAAACCCAATGTCACCAAAGAAAATTTATTATCTTTACCAACAAAGTATAGAATATTCTAAACCTGTTTTCATATTACTCATTCAATACGTATCCAACCTCTTTTGTTGACTTCTTCACAAGCATATCATATTTAGCAAATTCAATATTAAAATAAAATAAAGATTCATATAGAAAACAAATGTCTTATAACTAAAAATCTGACCTGGTTTTATCTTTTTCACATCGACGCTTCCAATAAAATGATCTTCCCAATTCTGGATTCCATTCAAATTATTACACTATGGACCACCACCATTAAATTATATACCCCAATTTATTTCAATTCTTCAAACTTAGACTTTTATCATTCTTGCCCCAGACTTAAAATTGTAGTTTGTTTCATCCCTGTACTTCAAGATTGTATTATTCTTCTTTTCCCCTTGACATTTAAATTGTATTACTGTATTTTTTTCTTAACATCAGAATCCTAGTCTATTTCCCTCAGACCCCGAAACCGTTTAAACGGCAATTGTAATCTTCATATTTGCACTCATTTTATTTTTCACTTTTATACTTATTACGTATTACTTTATTTAATGCCAATGCACTTCGGCCTTCATTGAGTTCAAAACTGATTTTTTTATCAAGGTGCTTGCTAATATAATCTCGAATTCCCACTCCATCCGTGGGTCTGGTCTAGAACTCGTCGCTTGTCTCTGACCAATCAAATAATTTCATTTAGAGCAGTTTCTGATGTAATGCTCCACATTTTCCCATAATCACAACCTGCCGCAGCTGTCTTTCATTATCAACATGCTGTATTTTGATAGATTACTTGCTTTTCTATAAACAACTGATGCATCCCGACTTTAAATTTTCATGTTTACATGCGATTCACGCAATTTTTAATCATTTCTCTTATCAAAATGGTTAGATCTTTGTACGCATTTATATTAACTGCCTGAAACTCTATTTCTATATCCGTATTGATTTAATCGTCTGGAACTCTTCTTCTTAATGCGTGTCTAATTACACTTTATCATTTATTTCTCAATATACGCGTACTTCCACTGAAAAATATCCTTATTTGTTTTACCTAAATTAACTAAACTTTATCTACAGGGTATTTAATATTTACTATCTACTTAATACATGCATTTCTCATTCCTACGCCAACCATGCGTCTTCCTATGTTTACCTGCGTCGCCCAAAAACTATTTCTACTTTATATACAGGGTGTTGACTACTTACTATCTACAAACTATGTCTATTTCTTAATTATTTCCTTAAATAAGTGTGGTTTTCTGCTGCCTATTCTAATTACTCCTTCCCAAACGACCTTTACTATAACGTGCACCCTTAAGCAACCCCTTATCACAGCATAATATATATATTCTTCTGACTAGCCCCCCCTACTTTTCTTTTATATTTTTATTTATTTAAATATAAATTATTTATACTCTACTTTTGTCGTCGCCCCTATTTTTATTATTAAATGAATGACTTTTATATAATGTGCTTTAGCAACGTTTGGTTGGTTATCTAATTAAAATGTTTACTATTATTATGCCTCGACTATTTGAACTCTTTATCTCAGGGTGTCCACCTACTTACCGTGGGTTCAGTCGTAAGTAGATGTGCAATGCCCAACCAAACTGCACACTCTTTTGTTTTACTACTTTTATATGAATTTACTACTGTATATGCCAAAATTTAATGATTAACGTAGCCTTGCGCCAAATTAATTACTACACAATTTCTGACTTTTGACGTTTTATGATATTGCACCGTACTCACCTGAATTATACTTCGCTGGTGCCCTTTTTTAATGCTGCTGGCTCACGATCTTAGTCGCCGTATGCGTCTTTACATGGACTCACAATCACTATTGAAACTTTCGTATCGCCTCCAGGTGTCTTAGTACAATTTTGATGACCCCAAATCTGAAATGAATAACCCGAATTTTAGAATTTTGACAAACCGTTGTAATTACTTCCCCTGCGCTAATCCTTCCGTGTTCCTTATTTCTGCGTTGAATCTTCCCCTGCAATTGCTGCTCTCCTAATTTCACTCTTCGTGCTCCAATTAATCCGTCCGCCTTTTCGTATTCAATCCAAATCTAACCGCCGTCCTGTTCCAAATCACTCAATGCCCTGCTATAAATTCGATGTCCTGCTACCTATAAATCTCTATCCAAATCGATCTTCGTTCCTTTATATACCCACTCGATGTCCTACTGCCTTCAAATCTCTATCCAAATCAATCCCAAATCTATTTAAATATTCGTCGCTTCGCCGTCGCTTGTATAACCACTCTATGTCCTTCTGCCTTTAAACCTCTATCCAAATCCAACTTCGTCCCTTTGTATAACCACTCGAATGTCCTACTACCTTTCCCAATATCGTTCCAAATCTAATTAAATATTCGTCGCTTTCCCGTCGCACTATTACCAATCTTTACACTTCTTTTATCGTCGCTGTTGCTTATTTAACCACCGATGCTTCTTGTAACTCCACTTTAATAAATCAGACTATTTAAATTCAAACACATTTATTTTTTTTTAAATATTTAACAACTTTAACGCAGGTTTGCAAAAACACGTCTTTATACTAAATTTAATCGAAAAAGAATCATCTTGTTTACTCTCCAAGGCAATAAGCACAACAAAACTAGCTTACTTAATTACATTTTACATACATAAAAATATCCAATAACAATTTGTTTTTTTTTTGGTGTCACAAATACCTTCACTATTGTCTTTATACACATTCCTAAATTCTATCATTGGTCCTAAATACTTCACAATTCTCCAATTATATTTGATACTGCTATTAACTTATAATTTTGAATTTACAAATTCGTCCAAAAGTTGATTCTATTTAAATAAAAAGCCAAAATAATTCACACATGACCTGGATGCTTGGTTGATAGCAGACATCCGTAGACGCATCCGGTTTTCAGACGGCAAATGTACTTTCAATGGCCTATTAAATTGCAACTTAGTATAAAACCTTGAGCACTGTGCATTTTATCAACGTCATCAAGTCATTTAATTTACCTTTTGGCACATACGTTTCAAACTAACATGGTAAATACTTTAGCATATGTAAAGTACGGCAAAATATAGTTTTTGAATTATTGGATCTGATATATGGATCATTTTATTTGGCATACACCCCTTTTAACACAAATCTACCCTTAGAAGCCTTGTACCTTCCCCTGACATTACAATATATATATATATATATATATATATATATATATATATATATATATTGCCGTGGTACTCGGGTAAGCTCCTCACCAACCATAAATATATTCAAAAAAAATTTTAAAATTTTTAAATTCGAAAATAGAAAATTTTCCAAAAGTTAAATTATACAAAAAAATATTCTTACCCGTTTTTGACTCTTCCTCGGCTGAATGGCCTTCTTCAACTGCTTCCGGCTAGCTCATTTGGACCTCCTCTTGGATATCTATTCACTCTCATATTCTATCATTCAGGCACTCTCCTAATAAAACCACAAAATACACAAACATACAATCTTTTATTTATTCCAATTTACAAATGCAATTTATTATTGTCCATATTTTATTATTCACGTTACACTTCAGTAACTCTTATTTTGTAATGTCCTTTATTTAATTTTAAAATCATCAAACACATAAAATGTACGCGGAGTAAATGGACCTTGAATAATACCTTCTCTAAAATTCCTTTATTATTATTTATTTATATATTTTAATAATCTACGTAAACTGTGGGGTATGGTGAGCTCATAATAACCCAACTACTTCTGCATAATGTATGCCCATCTACTGTGCATACTTTAAAACTACAAAAAAAACAAAACCATGTAGTCTTCACAAAATTTCACATTCTGATGGAACGTTTAAAAGCTTTCTATACACCTTCAATTTCTAGTAGAATACCGTAATAAAGTTATTTGCACAAATTCTGTTCAATACTCAAATAATTCACACTACCTTGAAAACACTCTCGTACTCTACCCCGATATTTACAGTTTATAGAAATCACAATTTTAAATCGTTACCTGGAAACTCCGCTCTGTAGATGATGCCATGTAATTTTTCTCCCTGGTCTGCAGGTCGTTTCTCGCTATGACTAGACGAATTCCATTTAAGTTGATCCGCCAACGCCTCCTTCTCGGTGTATCCAAATTCCAAATTTTATTTCACAGAAATCTACGTTACTTAATGTCCCAACACGAGTTGATTTAAATTATAGGTGATACCTCAATAGCATACTTTCGGCACACTAACCGCGTTTTAATTTAATTTAGAGGCTACCACTAAGCAATACAATTAAAAATGATTTGTCAATACTTACAACTTCGTGTCAACTTTTATACGTGCTTTTGGGACGATCGAAATAATAAGACACGAAGTTAAAAGACAAAAGACAAGAGAGCGAGTGCTAGCTCTCTAGAGTATATATATCTTTCCAATGTAACCTCTCCAGGCCCCCAGTTATCCGAAATCCCGCTCACAACAACACATTCTCACAATTTTGCACTCAACCCCAATTTCAAATCTGCGAACTTCCGTACCTCGTTATAAAATTTTAAGAAACTTACGCTACACTATCCTCGTGTCTATATCAAGTCGAACTAACACATCCACCAATTGTGGATCCAATGACGTTTCTTAAATCCCTCCTATACTATTGTGGTCTCATGCTTATACGTTTTCTACATCTCTTTCTAACCTTGCTTGAGTGGTAGAAAATCAATATCTTCGTTTGTTCACTGTTTACACACGTGGACTGTCTACGTGATTTAAAACCCCTTCATTAGTATTTCTATAGAACGCATGCGACTGTTATACAATATACGTAGAATCTTTGTTTGTTATCTACAGAAATTATTGGAACTTGATTTTTAAAAATACGCAGCTGTTCAATCGTAACATTTTAAATAACACTTCTACGAGCTGGATTTTCCACGTATTTCAACTCTCCTAATATATTCGTACGTTAGCAACGCGTCTCATCTTTGGTATTATTGGGTTTTTAAACGCTTTTATGCATATTATACATCAATAATCGTTCAATTAAATTCAAATTAATTAATAAATTAATGCCATTGGTTTCTACTATTTAATTTCTTTGCAAACCTATTTAAATTTCATTAATTATTTATAAAATTTCGTTAATACTTGATACTTAAAAATGAATTAACTAATATAACTTGCGCACGTAATTTCTGGTTGTTCCTTTATACAGGGTGTTTTAAAATTGTTTCTTTCGTATTTATTTTTGATCTTTTAAAACCACTATAATATATATATATATATATATATATATATATATATATATATTACTCATATTTAGACCAGGGTAGAAAATTAATGAATTACATCAAATAATTTTAATCACCGTGTATAAGGAAGTTTATTAGATAATACGCTTTATTAAAAACCCGTGGAGAATAAAAATTCATTCGTTTTATTAAAAATAAGAGATTAAAATTATTTACAAGACGCTTTATATAAAAATAAGCAGTTTTAAAATGCTCAACGTGTAATTTAATTATTCCAAAATAAGAATCAAATGGAAATTACGTGCAAGATTTATATTAATTGATTCAAGTTTGGGCAACGAGTATTAAACGAAACGTACAGATAATAATTGAATATTTAATTAGGATGCACTAAAATTTAAAGGGTATTAATTTTAATTGAAGTTAATTGAACCGTTAGTAACAGATAATATCTATAGAAACTTGTAAAAACCCAAGATTATAATACCAGAAAATAAAGCTCTGAGAATTAATATTATTTTGAACACCTGCATAGTTTAAATATCACATACGGCGTAAATTTTGTAGATAATTAATAGTTTCAAAGAATCTTGGAGAAACCGGGGCTTAATATTCACGAGATTGTGCGATACGGGGTTATTAAACCCAGATAACAGTCCACATGGACTAAAATATAATCGATAATAAAGAATATCAATTTGCACCAATACGAACAGGTTAGAAAAGGAAAGAGAAAATGCGTCAAGCAAAGACACATATAGTAAAAGGCGGGATTTAAGCAACGTCACGAGGGTCACAATTGGTTGAAAATAGGATGCAAATATCAGAGGTAGAAACAACAATTTCTGTACAAAATTAATTAGTTTTTCTCGGACATGCTTGCGTGCCGTGTGTTGAAATTTCTGAGATTTAAATGGGACGAGTGAAAATTCGTAAAAATCGACGCGCGAGCGACAGACTGGGAACATAGAATGAGGAATTCTTTAGAATTACCCGTTTTGAGGACAAAAGCGACGTGCCGGCTTTTGCTATATATACCGAGATGAATATAAACAAGCCCTCTTAGACTTTTGACTATTCGATGCGTTAAAAGCTCTTACATCCGCGACTTGATTCAAGATATTAAACAGTGCATTTTAGTTTGATAAAATAATTTAAAATTTTGCTCGTATATTTTAGTGATTCAAAATAGTTGGTTATTTACGTGCTAACATGAATGTACTTCAGTGCACTTAGATACAAGGTAATAAAATTTAGTTTCACTGTACCAATTAGCAAAATTTACAACGACAAATGTATACACAAAAGTAGGCAGTTTTGGCGTATATTGGTGAAAGAAGTATGAAGTTATTTGCTATTTTTCGGGGTGTTAATTAATTAAATGGTTCAAATACGTGTCTGGATCCACGAAACAAGGGTCAGATATACACAGATGAATTCCGGAAAAGCCCAGAAACAACTTTAAATAAATGGTGATGGAGAAAATTTTAAAAGCGTTGAGAATTAGAAGCCGTAAATATAATCCTGTTGGAATGGTGTGATTAACTAAAGGGACGATGTACTTTGAAGCTACGAGGACAGTAACCTTCAGGTAAATTATACTATTTTGTTTGACATTTTGTGTGTGTTGAATAACTTTATAATTGATTTACTTTAAATGGACATTAGTGAAATTGTACTAACCATAAAATTTTAATTTTAAGATGAAATTTGCTTGTTGAAGTAGAAAGGGTATTTAGTTCTGATGTTCGGTAATATGATGAAAATTTGGGTATGTCTTTGAGCTCAATTAGACGAACCTGGTTAATTAACGTAAAGGGGTGGTAGATGCTCCTTTATACTCAGACTCCGGTCTGCTTATATTGTTATATTAATTAGTAGGCATCCAACAAGGACTTTAATTTTGGATGCACATTAAAATGATAATAAAATTAATCTTGAAATTCTTTTAAAACTGAAATTTATGCTGAGTTTTAATTTTGAAATTTTAATGTATTCTGAATATTGATGTAAATAGAGTTAACGTTGATGTTTGTGGTAGGAATGTGTTGTTTTTTTTTATGAATGAGGAGGTTTATAACATTAGGTGAGCAGCCGAGGCGAAAAGAGGATCACAGCCGTTTATGACGCCCAATCTGTGGGACTAGAATTTTTTTGTTAAAAGGACCCAGTTCCCGCATTCAAAGGAGTATATCACAGCAAATTTTGGCGCCCAACGTGGGGCTCGAGTTCCAAATAAAATTTTTGTGATTTTATTCCAGGAAACTGGCGATCTGAGAGAGAGAGTTTCTGTGTGTGTATAAATTTAAGAGTATTTTGAGAGTGTGTGAGTGATTAGAACGTATGCAGAGAAAAGAGTGGTTAAGGAGTCAAGGAGTGGAAATTGGAAGTGACGATAGTGCATTGTGTGAAAAAAATACGAAAATGGAAGAAGCTGGAGGCAGTAGAGATCAGTCGAGGACGGAATCGGGGGATCAAGGAAACGAGATGATATTGAGAATGTTAGAGAGGATGAGTGAAGGATCGAATAAGAAATTTGACCGAATGAATGAGACATTAACAGGAGTTAGGGAAACCCTAAGTGAGAAAATAGATAAGACGAATAAAGAAGTTTCAGAATTTAAAAATAGTCTTACCGTAAAGATGGGGGAAGTTGAAAATAGGGTTGAAAAAAATGAGCGTGATATTACAGGTCTTCGACAGGAAATGGGACATTTAAGGTCCGAAGTACGCATTTTTTGTGAAGAAGAGATTAATATAAAAATGACTGAAGTAACGGACTCATGTAGGGATCAGTTAGGCAGGGTAGAACGCGAAGTTAGTAGTATCAAATACAACATGTCAAATTTAACGGGGGATGGTCCCAGATTTTCTACAGGTGGAGTATCATTGGACCAACACATGAAGTTTTATGGCGATAACAGGGTAAATCCACAAATTTTTATTAATAGCGTAAGAAATCTAGTGGGAAATTTATTTGACGAACAGACTAAACTGAATACGATAAAGGCTTTATTAAAGGACAATGCGGAAGCATGGTACAATTTAGTAGGACAGGACATAGACACGTATCAGGACTTTGAAAACAAATTTTAAAGCACTACTGGAGTGACCACAGACAAGACCAGGTACGAGACGACTTAATCACAGGGAAGTTTAAGGAGAATTTTCAGGAAGTAGGAGCAATATGCTATACGCAAGTATAGCATAGCAAAGCAACTGAACCCACCACTGACGGACCGACAAATTATTAAGTATTTATCACGACACTTCGAGGTAGAAATAATACAGCACGTAGCACTACAGAACATAGTGGACAGAGAAATGTTTTAGAATACCTGCAGAGGTACGACGACGTAAGTAGTGGACGACCTCGGGATAATAGGGAAAGACAGATCAACACAGTTAGGTTTGACAATAGACGGGACAACTATGATAGAAGGGGGAATAGGTACGGATATGAGCGACAGAATTGGGAACAGAGACGACCATATGTTAGGAGTAATAGTTTAGGAAGGGGACCTGCACCGAGACCGGGACCTACCAGAATGAATAGTTCACCAGACATGAGCGGGACTGCTAATACAGACACGGAACGAGTGGAAACGCCTAGGACATACGCTGAGGTGACGGCTAGACCAGGACCGAGTAGGGAAAACAGACCTGGACAGGAATTTTAGAACGCGACAGACCACTAGATTTCAGTGTAAATGTATATGAACATCCACGTGAATTTTTCAAAATTGAGGAGGAAGTAGAGCCAGAAACTGTAGAAAAATTATGTTTGCCAATTATTAATTTAGAAATTTTTGAAAATAATGTAGAAGTATTACTTGATACAGGGGCAGAGGCGAGTTTAATATCGGAGGAATTCGTCAGCAAAATTAGGGATAAGGTTTGTGATAGAATTATGCCTATAAAGCGTAGCCATTTAGTAGCTCCAAATAAAAAGAAGTTTGCTGTAGTAAATAGTGTTGTGGTGCTTAGGATAGATATAGGAGGTTTAAGCTGTGAACAGGAGTTTGTAATTGTGCCTGGACTGAAGTTTCAGAGCATTTTAGGTGTTGACTGTATGATGAAGTTAGGGTTTTGATAGATATGGAAAGGAAGGTAATAAGGATTAAGGATAGGGTAGTGCCATGGAAGGGCAGTTATGAAGTCACAGAGGATGACACGGAGTTTAGTATTAATGTAGTAGAGGTAGAGGATGATGAAGGTAAACAGATCAACACAATAAGATGTCCAGAGGATAGGAGAGTAGAGGTTCAAGCTTTATTACAAAACATGCAGAATTAGTGGGGTAGAAGCAAGCACAGCGTTAGGCTATGAGCACAAATTGGAAGTGGATAATTCAGAACCGTTCAACGCAAAGGTTTATCCAATTCCAGCAGCATATCGGGAGCAGGTGAAGGCAGAATTAAATAAAATGTTGGAGGATGGCATAATAGAGGTATCAAACACTCATTTCATAAATCCGTTGGTGGTAGTTAAGAAAAGGATGATAGCATTCGTTTATGTTTAGATGCACGAAAAATTAATCAACGGACCAAACCGCAATTCCATTATCCACCATCCATGGACACACTTTTGACGAGATTAAGTGGCAAGTTTATTTTAGTAAATTAGATTTAAGAAATTCATTCTGGCTGATTCCATTACACAAAGATTCTAGAAGGTACACAGGATTTTCCGTAGAGGGAAAAATCTATAATTTTAAGGTAGTACCGTATGGTTTGTCAACGTCAAGTGCAGCATTAATTAAGGCAATGCAAGCAATTTTAGGAGCATATGAGCAATTCTGCATACACTATGTGGATGATATTTTAATTTTAGTGAAACTGAGGAACAACATTACTCTCATTTAGAACGGATATTATTAGAGCTTAAATTAGCAGGATTGAGGCTGAATATAGAAAATGTGAATTTTTTCAAAAACCGTTAAATTTCTGGGGTATGTGGTGAACACGCAAGGTATGTGTATCGATAAAGAAAGATTGTCCGAACTTTTGACATATCCGACACCTAATAACATTAGGAAATTAAGAGCTTTTTTGGGGGTCCTTAACTTTTATAAAAGTTTGTACCGGGATTTGCTGAAAAGCGAGTCCATTGTTTAAACTTCTGAAGAAGGGAGTACGATGGAGTTGGACGGAAAGTCAAGAGGCAGCATATTTAACACTGTTGGAACAATTTCACGACCAACTAATTTTGAGGCATCCCAGATTTGATGTAGGTTTCGTACTGAGGACGGATGCATCGGATAGTGCATTAGCAGCAGAGTTGTACCAAGTACAAGAGGGGAAGAGGTGCCCATATCTTTTATTTCACGCACACTGAAGCCGCATGAAGTAAATTACACGATTAGTGAAAAGGAGATGGCTGCAGTGGTGTTTGGTGTTACGAAGTTAAAATTTTTTGATAGGAAGACATTTTGTAATCGAAACGGATCATTCGGCGTTGTGTGCGTTGATGAATACGAGATTTTCTAACAATCGAGTATATCGATGGGGTTGTTACTACAGGAGTTTGACTTTGAGATTAGATATATTAAGGAGAAAATAATTTTATAGCAGACGCGTTTAGTAGAAACAGGGACATGGATAACAAAAGACCGTGTGACATCATGATTGCCATGAACAGTCTACTACAAAATGATTCAGTATATGGAGAAGAGGAGATCTTGAGGAACCAGAGGCAGAGTGAGGAGCTACAGATTGTTAGAACGAAGTTAGAAAACGAACCGGGATTTAAAACTTCCATATGATAAACGGCTTTTGTGTAAAAAATTCAAGAATTGGAAGTGTATGTAGTGGATAGGGTACAAGCAAAATTAATTATCAAAGATCTGCACTTAAGATATGGTCACATAGGAATCCGAAAGACATGGTTAATTTTAGAGAAACGTTTTTTCAACTAAAGACTTAGGGTTAGTAAAGTCAGTCATCAACACTTGTCACTTATGTACTTTAGGAAAGTACAAAATAGTACGAGTCAGGATGTGGTACAAAGTATACACGTACAAAATCCCTGGACTTAGTTGCTATTGATTATTTGAGTAATCTAGTCCGAAGTACAAAAGGACACAAACATGTGCTGATTGTGACTGATGTGTTTTCGAAATTTACCAAATTATATCCCACTCGGGATTGTAACACAGTCGGAACAAACAAGAAATTGGAACAATTTTGTAGGAAGTAGGAACTTTTAAACGAGTATTAGCAGACAATGCTACTTATTTTAATAATCAAAGATTTAGAGATTATTGGGAGAGGCAAAACATTAAAGTGGTGTTTTGTAGCATAAGGCATCCTCAAGCGAATCCAGCTGAGCGATATATTCAAGAGACGGTTAAGTTTTTGCGTTTAGCTTCACATAGGAATCATCGTTTATGGAGGACAATTTGTCCAAGGTTGAATCTTTTATCAATGAAACCCCTAGTACCGTGACAGAAATCAGTCCCATTATGCTGATCAAGCAACAGTATCCCGAAAGACCATGGCAAATTGTGCCTAGGGACGATGAATTTCAACAACTTTTGGTAGATGTGAGGGAGAGGTTAAGGAAGAGAGCTGAAAAATATACAAGGAAGATGAACGCAAGAATTAGAAAGAGGGTAAAATTTAAAATGGGAGACCAGGTAGTAGTAAAAGCTTGAGAGTAGGGAAGAGAGATAGGATGACATGTGCTAAACTACACTTGCCATATGAGGGACCTTTTGAGATAGGTGAAGTAGTAGGGGTGCACATATTTATTAAGGGAAGTAGGTACGGGAAATGAGAGGGACGGTTTCACGTCAACCTACTATTCCTTATACCGGAGAACCAGCACCACAGGAGAAATAGGTGTATAATAGAGTAAAATTTAAATAGGATAAGAATAGAGATAGGTGTATATAGAAAAGTAGAAGTAAGTGTTTATAGAAAATAAAGCTAGGTATAGGATAAATATGGGAGATAATTAGGAATAGGTTTAGGATGAGAATAAAGAGTAAAGGTAGGAAGAAAATAAGATAGGTTAAGTATAGATATTTCATATAAGATTAGTGGAGAGTTAGGAATAAAGTTAGAAATAGGATAGGTATATAGGATTAGGTAGGATGAAGTAAAGTATAGTGAAGATTAGTTAAAAGTTAGGAATAGGATAGGTATATAGGATGTATATAGGATTAGATGGATGAGTAGGATGAAGTTAGGGATAATTTCAGTTTATAGAATTAGGTGAAAGTTAGGAATAGGATAGGGATATAGGATAGGTGTAAATATTTTTTTCGATTGGAGACAAAGTAGGTAAGTTAGATAGATAAGGGTAGAGAGAGATAGGCAGTTTTTTGTAATTTTTTTGTCTAAATGTTTTATATTTGAATTCAAATAAGTGGGATTATTTGTATTCAAATAGGGGAAAATACTCATATTTAGACCAGGGTAGAAAATTAATGGATTACATCAAATAATTTTAATCACCGTGTATAAGGAAGTTTATTAGATAATACGCTTTATTAAAACCCGTGGAGAAGAAAAATTCATTCGTTTTATTAAAATAAGAGATTAAAATTATTTACAAAACGCTTTATATAAAAATAAGCAGTTTTAAAATGCTCAACGTGTAATTTAATTATTCCAAAGTAAAGAATCAAATGGAAATTACGTGCAAGATTTATATTAATTGATTCAAGTTTGGGCAACGAGTATTAAACGAAACGTACAGATAATAAATGAATATTTAATTAGGATGCACTAAAATTTAAAGGGTATTAATTTTAATTGAAGTTAATTGAACCGTTAGTAACAGATAATATCTATAGAAACTTGTAAAAACCCAAGATTATAATACCAGAAAATAAAGCTCTGAGAATTAATATTATTTTGAACACCTGCGTAGTTTAAATATCACATACGGCGTAAATTTTGTAGATAATTAATAGTTTCAAAGAATCTTGGAGAAACCGGGGCTTAATATTCACGAGAATGTGCGATACGGGGTTATTAAACCCAGATAACAGTCCACATGGACTAAAATATAATCGATAATAAAGAATATCAATTTGCACCAATACGAACAGGTTAGAAAAGGAAAGAGAAAATGCGTCAAGCAAAGACACATATAGTAAAAGGCGGGATTTAAGCAACGTCACGAGGGTCACAATTGGTTGAAAATAGGATGCAAATATCAGAGGTAGAAACAACAATTTCTGTACAAAATTAATTAGTTTTTCTCGGACATGCTTGCGTGCCGTGTGTTGAAATTTCTGAGATTTAAATGGGACGAGTGAAAATTCGTAAAATCGACGCGCGAGCGACAGACTGGGAACATAGAATGAGGAATTCTTTAGAATTACCCGTTTTGAGGACAAAAGCGACGTGCCGGCTTTTTGCTATATATACCGAGATGAATATAAACAAGCCCTCTTAGACTTTTGACTATTCGATGCGTTAAAAGCTCTTACATCCGCGACTTGATTCAAGATATTAAACAGTGCATTTTAGTTTGATAAAATAATTTAAAATTTTGCTCGTATATTTTAGTGATTCAAAATAGTTGGTTATTTACGTGCTAACATGAATGTACTTCAGTGCACTTAGATACAAGGTAATAAAATTTAGTTTCACTGTACCAATTAGCAAAATTTACAACGACAAATGTATACACAAAAGTAGGCAGTTTTGGCGTATATTGGTGAAAGAAGTATGAAGTTATTTGCTATTTTTCGGGGGTGTTATTAATTAAATGGTTCAAATACGTGTCTGGATCCACGAAACAAGGGTCAGATATACACAGATGAATTCCGGAAAAGCCCAGAAACAACTTTAAATAAATGGTGATGGAGAAAATTTTAAAAGCGTTGAGAATTAGAAGCCGTAAATATAATCCTGTTGGAATGGTGTGATTAACTAAAGGGACGATGTACTTTGAAGCTACGAGGACAGTAACCTTCAGGTAAATTATACTATTTTGTTTGACATTTTTGTGTGTGTTGAATAACTTTATAATTGATTTACTTTAAATGGACATTAGTGAAATTGTACTAACCATAAAATTTTAATTTTAAGATGAAATTTGCTTGTTGAAGTAGAAAGGGTATTTAGTTTTGATGTTCGGTAATATGATGAAAATTTGGGTATGTCTTTGAGCTCAATTAGACGAACCTGGTTAATTAACGTAAAGGGTGGTAGATGCTCCTTTATACTCAGACTCCGGTCTGCTTATATTGTTATATTAATTAGTAGGCATCCAACAAGGACTTTAATTTTGGATGCACATTAAAATGATAATAAAATTAATCTTGAAATTCTTTTAAAACTGAAATTTATGCTGAGTTTTAATTTTGAAATTTTAATGTATTCTGAATATTGATGTAAATAGAGTTAACGTTGATGTTTGTGGTAGGAATGTGTTGTTTTTTTTTATGAATGAGGAGGTTTATAACATTAGGTGAGCAGCCGAGGCGAAAAGAGGATCACAGCCGTTTATGACGCCCAATCTGTGGGACTAGAATTTTTGTTGAAAGGACCTAGTTCCCGCATTCAAAGGAGTATATCACAGCAATATATATATATATATATATATATATATATATATATATATCTTTAGATCGCCTTTCCAGTGATTTTTAGAACCTTCCCTAGACATTACGACGTTATTAACATTTCAATGATAAGTCACCCGCCGAATTACGTTCGTTATAATATGTTATATATACAATGTAAGCTGTCTTTAACAATATCTTAAAACCCGTGAGTGATATGAAAATTTTTAGTGCAGATTCGGCTTTAACGACCAAAAATATGTAAGACACCCACCAGTCATCAACAAACAAAAATCGTCTTAGTCTGTGAAATTAAGCTATGGGTTTTTTCTCTACTTCTAACTTTTTAAAAAACTTATTTAAAACACCATCTTGTACCTTTGTTAATGTAGAACAATGTTTGTAGGAGCGGCTGAGAAAAGTTCAAAGCATGGAGCAGAAGATAAAGCTAACAGTATCATAACAGCGATGAAGGACCGTATGAAACAGCGAGAACGAGAGAAGCCAGAAATATTTGAACTTATCAGGTATCGTAAATTACACTTCATTTGACCAACTTCCACATCAAATACTACCAAAAGCATGCCATGTATTTTGTAATTTTCTTTTAATGAAATGGGAAATGTACTGAGAAATTCTTGTGGTTTTATTTAAACCGTAATTTCAGAAGGCTTTAGAAAGGCGCTGACGCTTTTTCGACTACAAAATACTTTTGTAAGTTTGTGATTTCCACTGAGATGGAAACGAGCTTCGTTTTATTTTTATCCGTCTGTGGTGGTAAATATGTATGATGATTACATTTTTTTGGATATTTTAACACACTTAGCTGTATTTTAAAGAATGGCGATGCCGAAGGGATGTTTGCGTTTCCAAACGCCTTTTTCATAATTTTTATTAAAAAGCATAAGAGGAATAAACTTTAATCTGAAAGCAGAGTTTATAAAATCAAATTAAATTCAAAATTTGTATTCGGTTTTAATACAATACACGAAAAAAGCTGTTGTACATTTTAATGACATCAGATTAAACTTTCCCCCGTTTGTAGGTTAACAAACACACTGGCTTGTATAAACCCAACCCGTAAATTTTATTTATGAAATTAATTTCAGGAATATGGCGTACAAGTCTGCAGTTAATCAAGAAAATGCGTATCATTTTTCTCCCCACAAAGTTAGTCGGAGTAAATTGATATTTTTAATTTTTTTAATATTCACATAAAGTAAAAAGTTCGGAATTGGCTCATATTTTAACGCGTTTTTCCTTGTTGTTTTACTTTTATCCTTTAAAGATTCTTCCGCACCTATAAACGTAAGTGGTGACAGAGTCGTTGTGCGGATTTTTAAACGTGACCATGAACGTCTGCAGTTGTGACACCAACTCCGAGAACGCTGCTCACAGAGGAGCGACAAACAATTCACAACATGACAAGGACAAGAGTTTTGCACAAGTACCATGTTACATTCCATTTCTTATTTGAAAATTTACTACCTCTTTACTCTAAAAACCGTTTCAGTTTCTACTCATTTGAATTTACGAGCTGCTACAATTATATGATTTCAAGGCTACTTAATTAGGCAGCCAACTGGGCTCGTCCTTTATTAAATTACGAGTGTGCTTGCCTATATTCTTTCTTGTTCCTTTATCTAAACATAATCTTTACTCATTAGGACTTTTCTAAATATTGTTACTTAAATGATATTTAAGGAGAGCAGTCGTGTTATCTTAGTAAGAGAAACACCTACCCAATTTTATTGCTATTATGTATGGGATTCCGTGATTATTTATTCGGAAAACAACTTTATAACTACATTGGTTCAACGAGTTTTACTAGATATTTAGCGCTTGGTGATGTTGGTTTCTCTGTGCTAAATCGTGCAGTTTGTTACGTTCCAATTTTGCTTTTAAAATTTACTTATTAATTTATAAGCCCGTATTATCATGATTTTGTTAAATCGATTCCGTTTCAATTCCTAATTCTTTAACAACATCCTGTTTACAATAAGTACGCTTGCTAAAAATTTTCATTTCGAACTTATTTATTTCGAAACGTAAAGTTTATGCTACAATTAAATAGTTTATATCCTGTTTTAGGTACCTGTTATCTTGGTATACATTACGACCGCGTATAATGGGTTTTCTCTATCGTTCCAATGTAACGAGTTGTTGAACTTAAGGTCGCGCACTATCCGATAAAACCCGGATTTTCCAGTTTCAAACGCGCTTCGATAAGCGAGGACTTGTAGTTCGAATTCATGTTATTTGAACCATTTGTTAAATTTGATTCTTCAGCTTGTGCGTCGAAATATTTTCTACATTATTCGTCTCCGTATTTCAATACTTTTTCTTTTTCTCCCGTTGACTTTCTTACCACAAATCTTAACAACAAACAACTTCCTTCCTTAACTCATTTTGAGTTTCCTAAACCACTCACGCCACCTCCTATACCGCGCGCTACAACTACTACATCCCCTGCTGTACCTGATTTGCGGATAACTGCCCATAAGACGCAGAAATTTGTTTATACTGATGCAGAACCTGAAGATGTTGGTAGACGAAATCCTAATGTTCTTGATCTCGTATCGTTCTCGTTCTGGCGGTGCAAACGCCTTAACCCCAATATCTAATCCTCGCGTCCCAAATTCTTATGCCGACTTTAATCTCTTTCGGACTTGATTTTTGGACGTTGCGATTTCGTTTTGCTTCCCTATTTTGCTGGGTTTCTTTCGTCTTCTTGCCTTTTCTTACCTCGTGTGGGTCCGGGAATAGAATAGCCCCACTGTACGACCTGTCTGTTGTAAGAGGCGACTACAGCGGTTCAACACATACACACACACACACACACACACTTTATACACGTCCAATCCATACCCACACACTTTATACACACACACATACACCCACGCATTTCATAAACACACACTTCTACTTGGTTCTCCTTTCTTCCGTTCTCTTCTTGGTTCTTCTTTCCTCCGTTTTCTCCTTGTACTCCTTGAACCCGTTTGGGTCCAGAAATATAATAGCCCCATGGTACGACCTGTCTGTCGTAAGAGGCGACTACAGCGGTCCAACACAACACATACACACACGCACACTTTATAGACGCAAAACACATACACACACCCTTCTTACACCTCCACGCACACATACACATACACATACGCACGCACACACCCACACCTACGCATACATATCTACACTGAGATTCTGTTTTATTTTCTTTTGTACGATTCTTAGTTTCTTTTGGATTTTGTACTTGGTGTTATTCTTTTTGGTTTTTTCTTTTTTTTTCTCGTTCCTTTCGTTCCACTTTCCTTCTCCTATTTTTTTGCTGGTCTTCTTTGCTGTCGGTCTCCATACTGATTGTGTTTCGTCCATTTGCTCTTGTGGTAGGTGCTTCCTAGTCCGTTTTTCCTTCTTCGGAAACCACGACTTAGTCGACTTTAGGTCTAGTTAGCTATTCTTTTCTTTGTTTCTTCGTTTGTTGAAATTCTTGGTTACCACAGTTAGTAGTATATCGTATACTTTTACCAGCGTTCCTCCTCCTTTCCTCGCGTTCTCCCTTGTTGTCCCTTTGTTTACTTGAGGCTTGACCTTTGGGTCCTGTTTTGGTTGGCACTGTTTGTTTTCTTCCTCGTTCCCTTTCTTCTTTTGAGGTTGATAACCGTACTGTTTCTTTTGAGAAACATCCGTCGGTTGACGACTCCGCAGTGCTGAGACCGTCCTACCTTAGTCCTCTTTGATTGCGTTTTACCCGTCTTCCCTTCCTTCCTTCCTTTTTTCTGTCTTCTATTATTGGCCCTTCGGGCCGGGCGAGAGTTTTTTTTATTTTGGAGTGCTTTTTTTTTCTTTTTCTGTTTTCTTTTTGTTTGGTTTTCGAAACGAATTTTCTTTTAGTTTTTAAGCAAATTTTTTTGTTTGGGTTTTTTCTTTTCCTCTGTTTTTTTGGTCTTGCCCACTTTTATTACTTTTGTTTTCCTACCCCGACTTGTAAATTTTGCTGGGAGGAAGAAAATTTGTTACGTTCCAATTTTGCTTTTAAAATTTACTTATTAATTCATAAGCCCGCTTTACCATAATTTTGTTAAATCGATTGCGTTTCAATTCTTAAATTCTTCAACAACATCCTGTTTACAATAAGTACGCTTGCTAAAATTTTCATTTTGAACTTATTTATTTCGAAACGTAAAGTTTATACTACAATTAAATGGATTATATCCTGTTTTAGATACCCGTTATCTTGGGATACATTACGACCGCGTATAATGGGTTTTCCCTATTGTTCCAATGTAACGAATTGTTGAAATTAGGTCGTGCACTATCCGATAAAACCCGGGTTTTCCAGTTTCAAACGCGCTTCGATAAGCGAGGACTTGTAGTTCGAATTCATGTTATTTGAACCATTTGTTGAATTTGATTCTTCAGCTTGTGCGTCGAAATATTTTCTACATTATTCGTCTCCGTATTTCAATACTTTTTCTTTTTCTCCCGTTGAGATGATCTTTGGCTTTACAGTGGATAATCGAGAAATTGTATTGCTGGAGACGAAGCGACCAGCAAACTAAACGTCCAGATGGACGCCCAACGTAAGCCACGAATTTTTGTACAGACCTTTTTGTCTCAATGATAATTTTCGTTGGGTCCGTTATTGTTCCTTTGCGTTACATGGGGATTTTCTGTAGATTTTGTTTCACACCGAATTATCGGAATTGTGATTTTGTCAATAAATTTACTTCTTCGTAGAGAAGGTTGAAAACTCTGGTGCACAAATTCTGTTCTACTCCTTCCTATTTCTGTTACGTACTATTCTTACTTAATGGCATTTCTTATTTTTAATCATATGTACTGGTTATCCACTATTTTTTTATTGGGTTTTTCCTTGGATCAACTCTTTTGTTGCTTTAGTTGATCACTTGTCTTGCTTTGTATCAGGTATATTACTTTTTCTCCATCTGTTGCAAAGATTTTTATTTTGTCATTCGGTTATTTAAATGCAAATTATAAGATAGACATCCATCGACTTCGTAAAGACGAACTAGCGTTTGAGTTATTAATCCGTGGAGTGTGGAAACTGTGGATAGCATGCGAACATGCTTAAGACTTTCTAACGTGGAACCACTGGCCGGACCTCTTTTACTACTTCAGACCTTAAACCAGATGATGACTTCACTATTATTACCGCAACAGTCAGACTTGCACTAACCCGACCATACCTTCACTACTATTCGCTGTCGGACGCTCATGTGTGTAAAAGAATTAACTTTTTTTTTTACTAGGTACCTATCCCCGGAACAAGTAGAAGTACGTATCGATCTTCTAGTCAAAATTCTTCTTTTACTAGATACTTTGGACTCTCTTTCTTGGAAGTCGATAACCTTGGTAATTCCTTGTCAAAATTACTTTCAGTCAATGACGACGTCGGCGACGAAACATCCTAAGCCGCTGCCCCTACGAACACCTCTTTGAATACTCCGTCTCGTACTTCAAATTTCAAATCTATACCGGTGCTGAAATGGAATTTGAGATTTTCTAGAGACCCTGACACACTGACAGTCTATATTTTTCTGGAAAGAGTGGACGAGCTCCAACGAACCCGTTATGTATCCGAATCCAAATTGTTTGCATCTAATCTCTCCTCTGGTACCGTAATAATCGTCATCGCTTTTCCAACTGGAAATCATCATCCAATCTACTCATACAGCATTTTGAGCCATTTATTATTAACTTCACATTACAGTCCTTAAACAGTATTTAGTGTCGGCACTAATACTTTCCTTTGCCATACCTTTTACTATTCAAACCGACGCTTCGCATTTCGGTCTAGGTGCTTTTTTTAGTCAGTCTACCCCAGAAGATGAAAAAGTGGTCAGTTAGATTAGTAGTTTAATTGCTAAACTCAAGCGCAATTATTCTGTCACCAAGATAGAGTGTTTAGCAGTTTTTTGGGCCGTATATTGAAGGCACTCACTTCGCCATTATTACCTACCACCATTCGCTCATCTGGGTAAATAAACTCCAAAGTCCATGTGGATGTTAAGTTCGCAGTTGCTTCGTCTCCATCAATACAATTTCTCGATTGTCTACCCTAAAGCCAAAGATCATGTCGTCCCTGATACTCTTTCTCGTTCTGTTCTTATCCTCGAACCCATCTTTCTTTCAGCCATTCCAAGTATAATTCTATGCTGCAAGGGGTTCCAAATATCCTAGACGTTGTCCATCCTGTTTCGTGGTGAACAATATCCTTTTTCGTCGTCATAAAACTTCTATCGCTGCCAATTTTCCGGACGATTGGAAAACCGTCGTACCTTCCGAGGAGTGTAAATTCTGGTATTCCACCACCACGATCCTCCTACATCCGGTCACTTTGGCGTTACTAATACTTCTACTAGTCTCCTCCAAACCTATTACTTGTTCGGCCCCCTGCAACTCGTTTTCCTTTGTGTGTCAATGCGTGTGTGATTTATTTCGAAACGTAAAGTTTATGCTACAATTAAAAAGTTTATATCCTGTTTTAGGTACCCGTTAACTTGGTGTGCATTACGACCGCGTATAATGGGTTTTCTCTATTGTTCTATGTAACGACTTATTGAAATAAGGTCGCACACTATCCGATAAAACCCGGGTTTTTCAGTTTCAATCGCGCTTCGATAAGCGAGTATTTGCAGTTCAAATTCGTGTTATTTGAACCATTTGTTGAATTTGATTCTGCAGCTTGTGCGTCGAAATATTTTCAAAAACAATGCACGTTTGTTTTTTCTGTTCGACAACTAGGAGGCGTTTTGCGTGGATTGCTTTTTTTAGCTAAAGGCCAAATGGGTTCTTTCTTTCTGTAAACCAACTGCTTTTGTCTGTAGACCAACTGCTTATGTCCGTAGACCGCTGCTATAGTTATGGTAGCAGAGTAAATAGATCCTGACGACCATGGCGTTGCTGTGCTGACCCACCCCCGACGTTTGCAAGTTAAGTATCCGGACCCCTACTGCAACTCGTTTTCTTTTGTGTGTGTCAATGTGTGTGTGACATTTTAGAACTATTGTTCGTTGCTGCTAATCGATATTATCGCCTTACAAGTGTGAGGTACCTTTGTTAAAAATGTTGGACAGACATGCGCTTATTCTTTTATACTGATTGGTTTATTTCACAAACGGTACTATAAACGATTTAAAAAATGTCTGACAAAAGCTCCCACACGTTAATTCTTTCCTACTAATTAGTTATTTTACAAAAAGTATTAGGTGAAATTTTAAAAACGCTTGACAAAAACTCTCACAGTTTTATTTACTACTGATTAATTTTATTTTGTGTGAATACGAGATGCGCACTTCGTATCTAAATTCCTAAATTGTTCGTACAATATAATTGTTCACTGTGAAATAATAACACCTAATTTATTTTCGTTTTGCTTGTTTGTACAGAATCTTTTATTTATTTTTATATGTTAATAGATAATCGTGGGCGATATGTTTTCTTTTTTTTTTATTTATTTGGTATTTAAGTAAATCACCCCACTCTCCGCGTTTGATAGTTAACCTGGTATTTACTTTTCTTCCGGCTACGTCTAGGTACGTAGCATAAATTCTTGTGTGGGTGTGTATATGTGTGTGTATGTGTGTGTGTTGGAACGCTCGACGGATGTTGCCTTATCAGTCTGGACCACCGGCAGCCGGAAATCCAGATGCTGAAAAGGCAATGTTATGTTTGCACAGTACAGTGTTTTGTGTGTGTGTGTGTGTGTGTGTGTGTGTGTGTGTGTGTTTGAAATGTTAATTTGTGTTTATGTTTGCCCAGGTTACTAAAAGGTGGGATTGAATTAGTATAATTTTGTACATGTTTGAACTTATACTATTACATAAGTAAAAAATTAGGTTCTTTCACAGGAAAGGATTTGTTTGCTGTATTGTTTGCCTCGAGAAACTTAATGCTGCTTACCGAAAAATTCATAACCGTTATAATCTCCGCCAAGGTTCTGTTTCTTTCAATTGAGCGATACTGCGTGGCGCCGTAATTTTGTTCTATCCGACGCTACGTGTCATTTTAATGCCAAACTCGCTCCTAAATTCCTTGGTCCCTATTCTATCCGTAAAGTTGTTTCTCCCTCGACCTATGATTTCGCCAATTCTCCCGACACATCGTTGTACCTGGCAGTCAAAGACCTTAAACCTGCCCATCCCAACAATCCCGATATTCCTGATTTCGCTTCGTTTTCTTTTGGCGACGCAAACATCGTAAACCCCGTTCTTACTTCTCGCGTTCCAAATTCATATGTTGATTCTGCCTTACTTTAATACTTGATTCTCGAATTTTGTGCTCGTTTCTAAATAATTTTTTTGTTATGTTCGTTTTTTTTCTCTTTCGTTACACCCCTCATGCTCAAAGCGATATCGTTGTGTTCGTGTGAATGATCATTCTATTCCCACGCTTCTACATTTGATACTGAAAGCTGCGTCACTTGCTTCCGTTCCCAATACATTTTTATGTCTGTATTTATTGGTCGGTGATTTTTGAACTCCAGTGAATTTGTACTAATAACTTTAATGTGCCGGTTATTTCTCGAGTTTCTACCTGTATTTTTTTTAATTTAATACGAAAAGGTGTAAAGTCCTGATTTCTGTTACTGCCTGTATTTAATAAACTGCGTGCCCGTGGGTAGTTTTGCTGTTTCTTCATCGTTGGGTGTATGTGGCATCCACACGCTTCAGAAAGCCTGGTTAATGACGATGATCTTTAGACCATATCCTATTATATACCTGTTATATGCTACAAACACTCTTACCAGACAACAATATAAGCAAGACGACACGGACGAGCAAAAACAAACGAGGCAACGGGTAATTGACGAAAACAACAGAGGAAACAAACCTTGGAAAAGACATCAAGACGACGACGTTCAACCAATCACCGAATCGGAAGTAACAGCATCGATAATACAAGCTAAAAATAGAAAAACACCCGGCCCGGATGGTATCCCCTCTGAGATAACATCCGCGCTCCGTTTTGAATTGGTACCACCACTAACAAAAATATATAACGAATACCTCCGAGAAGCAGTGTTTCCGAACACCTGGAAGCAAGCAAATGTCGTAATCAAACCCAAAAGCACAGAAAAGGATCTAAAGTTATCAAACTCGCACCGCCTAATGTGCTTATTAAACACTTTGGGAAAGACGTACGAGCGATTATTAAGTAAAAGACTGCAAGAACACCGCAACATTCAGGGCATCCACCCACACCAGTACAGCTTCACAGCAAACAAATCAACAGAGGGCGCAATCAACCGAGCCCTTCAGAACATCCAAAACACAACTGCGAAATACTCAATAATATTAATGGTGGACATAGAGGAGCCTTTAATAATCTTTGGTGGCCCTCCCTTTATGCGCAAATCAGCTTAACACACTGCCCATCCCAATTGTATCACTCCCTCAGGAGCTACTGTAGGGACAGATACGTAACCCTGGACGCTACGAGCCAAATAACAAGACACATAAACAAGGGCTGTCCACAGGGCTCGGTCCTTGGCCCACTTCTCTGGAACATTGTAATTGAAGAACTTCTGGAAAAGCTGGACACCATCGGGGAGGTTTCGGCGACAATAGCATACGCCGATTACATCTTACTGCTGGTAGAAAGTAACTTCAGAACCGAAATCCAGAACAAAGCAAACAGCGCCCTGAACGAAACCCAGAACGAACAAGATGAGCATTGCACCCAACAAAACCACATACATGCTCATGAAGGGATCACTTATACGTGACCCCATAATCAAACTAGACGGAATCAACATCAGCAGATCCCTTCATCCAAATATTTAGGCATAACCCTAGACGAAAAACTAAATTTTACAGAGCCACAAAAGTCATGCAAAACATCGCAACACTGGCGCAGCGGCATTACAAAATCCCCCTTGGCTGTGTCAGGCTATACTTCTATAGCGTGCTTGCGGTAATGGTCTCATACGCTGCGAGCACCTGCGGCCACCGCCTGAACACAATCAAGGCAAAACAAAAACTTTCTTCAACTCAACGAATGACAGGGGCATATAGAACAACGGCACATGACGCTCTTCATGTGCTGATTAGGACAATGCCACTCGACCTACTAACCAAGCAAAGAGCAGCAATATATCACCTTACAAACAACAACCAAAACAGACTAAAACAGCTTCTAAAAACTGAAAATCCCCCAACCACCAAAAAAGGGATAAAAGAAAACATATTCGCAGAATGGCAAGCTAGACGGGATGGCAGCAATACTGGTAGAAGGGCGTACCCTGTCATTCTTAACATAAAAAAAGACTTAAAAACAAACATCTTACACCCAGCAGATGACTGATCCACTTCTTAACTGGCCACGGCTCGTATCCGACCTATCGGGACCGCATGCGCTTAGCGCAGTATGACACCTGTACATGCGGGGAGGTTGGTACGCCCGAGCACGTTGTGTTCGAGTGTGTAGACCTCACCCAGGAACTACACGAATACAGAACCAAATTAAAAGACATCCCTATCAACGACATGATATGGAACGAACACATTTTCCCATACCTGAACGCAATGACTCAAAAGACTACTTAAATATTACACAACCGCTACCGCCAACAGGCCACTTAAAACGGCATGTAATCGCACACACAAAACTGAGACACCAAAGAACAACTGCTCTAGGATTTCGGGGGCTGCGCCTTCGACGTCAGAGTCCGTCTTCCGGAAATTCCGAGAACAACTGCTCTTGAAGACCGAAGGAGCTACTCAAACGCGACAAAAACCAACGACCAACTAACATTAGTTTTAAGTTAGGGTAAGTTTACGATACGTAGTAGAATAGGAACTTTATACGCTAACACCATTTTAAGACACCAACACCTAACGGTAATCGAGGCAACAAACTGTTAACTTGAAGTATTCTTTTCCACCCGACTGTAACCTGTACTCATTCAACATTGTAAATAAAAACAAAAATTAAGGAACAATCTAACCTTTAGGGAACTTGACACACACAACCACACAAATACAAACGCAAACACAAACACACACACACGACACAAGCAAAAACAAATTGTGCCCTTAAATGATCTGGATTTCCGGCTGCCGATGGTCCGGATCGAAGAGTACAAATTTTGCGGAGTGCTCTCCCTCAAAGACTGGGATTTCCGGCTGCCGATGGTCCTGGACAGAGAGCGAGAGCACAATGCAGAAACGACACCAACACCACCAGAACCATCAACCAACACAAAATAAAACACACACACACAAACGCAAATACAAACACACCCATAACACACACAAACACAAATTGTGCCCTTCAATGATTTGGATTTCCGGCTGCCGATGGTCCAGATCGAAGGGTACAAATTCTGCAGAGTGCTTTCCCTCAAAGGCAGGGATTTCCGGCTGCCGATGGTCCTGGACAGAGAGCGAAAGCACAACGCGGAAACAACACCAACACCAACACAACCATTAACCAAAACAATAAAATACACGCGCGCACACACACACACAAACACAAACCCGTAGATCAACAATAGTAACCATATCAAGTGCTGCCTCCACGCGGCAGGGACGGGAACGAAACCTGAGTCACAGACAGAGAGGGGTGGCGGGTGCGGGACGCGGGAAGGCCTCAGGAAATCCTGGTTATACGGAGGACCAAAGGGTTTTTTCGCCGCTCCTGGCCTGTCAGCTCACCAAACTGTACGACTGAAATAAAAATCCTAGGCACGGCCAAAGCACAGGTTATAAGGGGGGAAAACAGGTCTGTCTAAAATGTTAGATGACAGACGACCAGAATGTTAGATCTTGAAAATATATATATCCTGTTCATCTGTGAGGGTGCACTGGCAGACTCAACTGAGGTACTGGTCTTCCAGGAGGCTCTCTGTCGTCTTCTAATTGCGACATGGCATTTATAAACCTCCCAGTAGGCCATACTTCTAATATTTTTTGCTTTATTGAACAGTTTGCTTCAGCTTCTAAAGCTTCTCGCCCCACCATGAGGTGATAAAGCGAGTACAAACTGTCCTGAGCGGGTATGCCTTTTCAAAATATTCTATAACAGAGGACAAGATAAACCGAGTATCTTTGTAGCTCCTCTATTGTAATTGGGTTGTCGATATCTTGTGTTACCATTAATCGTCATTTCAGATCATCTAGATAGACAGACGCCTTTGGGTTTCTATATTCATGATAGATAGCTTTTGATTTCTTTAGTTTGAAATTCCGCAGTCTTTGATCTGACAATTTGGCCTTAGACATCACCTGCCAGTTTGCGATACGTCTACATATACCTGCTGATACTAGAATTAGATCGATAACTGTTTGATAGCGAAATGTCACAAAAGTGGGTTTTGCTGGCCTAGTTTAGAATCTACAGATCCTTACTCGGTATGTACTCGCTGCTCGGACTTATAAAACCTGAAATTGTTTCTGATATGGCTATGGAATTTGGGTGCGTCTAATCGTAAATTAATATTTGAGCTAATCTTAGAAATCGTCAACTTGATTTTATAAACGACTTATTTTACTGTTCTAACGAATTTGAATGCTGGATTTGTATGGATGCATTGCTGTCGTGTTGATAGGGGTATTATACGTGTTGCATAGCGCTACAAATCGAAAGAAATGTTAAGGATCACGCTTCAGCGGGAAGTTATAAATACGTTGTCATATTTCCAGGATGCTTAGCAAAACAGTGTAGGTTTTTTGATATGTACAAATGTAATAATACATTGATGTGCTTATGAACATTTGTTTCCATGGTAACTTGTTTGAATATCAGTTACCTTTCTTCTAGAAATTTTTCAGATAACTTTTATGACAAATGTTAAAATAAACAAAAACTTTTAACGAAATGGGTTAAGAACGCATTATATATCTGTGTAACGGATTAATCTTTCAACCGTAAGTAGAAAAATATATTTATATACAACGTTTCGATTATAATTTATAATTTTGCTTAATATACAGCCCTCAAATACACTAAACCACGTCAATTTAAAACGTTTCGACCACCGTTAAAAACCACGAATCATTTTTCCATTGGAATTAGCCATTACTTAACTTCTAGGTTGCCGGTATTGGATGCGTTACATTATTAGCAGTTACAAAAATTCGAAATGTTTCAAGGTTAAGAAATCGTTTTGTTTGTTAACCTCAAAATTTATTTTTTAAAAAATATCGCGATTTCAATACCAACAAGCTATAAATCATCATGACTTATTCCAATAAAAATTTAAAAAATGGTCTGAAAACCATTCGGGAAGACGTGTTTTGTAAAGAATTCGTGAAACTGTGAGGGAGCCTCTCAAATTTTCCCAAAACTAATAAAGTAATTTGCATGTTTTTATGCGAATGTGGCGTGAAATTTTAAATTGAGTTTGTAATGTTTTATCTACGGCTTGGAAACACAACTGAACTCCTGTAATGTTTTGTAGTTGTAAAACTTGAAAATTGTTTGCCAATTAGTGTAATTTTTGGCTATAAGTTAGACATTAGCTTGGATTTAGGTCACAGACAGGAACCTACATGTGAACAAGTGTATTTTCAGCGTTTTGGGGTAAGTAGCATATGATCAGAAATAAGACCAGATTTATTGTAAACGTTTCTAAACTGCGTACACGTTAAGAGTATTTTTATCTTTCGAAATCGATTGTGTAAGTTAACTGTTGAGTCCAGGTTAAGTTACACTTATGTTTCTCAAGTACTCCAAAACACAACATGAAATTAGGGGTAATGTTAGCAATCACTTGGTTGTCAATTGCACACACGTACACATAACCAAGTACGCACACACACCTATAACCAACTCAGTTGAAACTAAACCGTTTTGTTTATTCTAAAGGCTTCTGCAAGTTTTCGTGTGACACGTTGCTTTTAAAGTAATTTTTTAAATGTTTTAGTTTATTACGACAGACGGAAACCTTGCCATAACCAATTAACGTATTGGCATTTTATAAATTATAAAATTGTATTGAAAATTATCGATTTACAACTAAATCTAAGATCAGATCTACTTAGATCACGATTAATATTAAGGTTCTAATTTATTAAGAGCCACATAGTGTTCAGTACATTTCTCATTGGTTGATGTTATGCTTTTTTTCTAATTTTTATATAATTAAATTTACCTTACAGGAGTCAGGAATTATTGTTTTTTGGTTTTTCTTATATGTAATGCTAACGACACATTTCTTGAGAGATTTTTTGTTTAAATATACAGGGCCGTATTTGGAGTAGAAGATAAAAGTCATGCAGGTCATATGAAAGCAGTAAAACAATCAGTTTTGGATGGTACATCAAAATGGTCTGCCAAAATAGCTATTACAGGTTTGTCGGGTCTTCGATAAGTGTCTGCGTGTTCAATGTATATTAATGTATTTTTATGTTTACTAAATGTTAGTTGTTCAACTTAAGGAATGCTGAATGTGGCGCAACTGCTAATATATGGACCCAACACGTATTATGCTTTTTTTCTAACACTAATTGGATATTTCCCACAGCTTGTGGAAATACCCAATTTTTAGGAAACTATATTGTTAAGTGAATGATACCCTATAGCTGTTGGTGTTTATGTTTTGTTGTATCGGTGTTCTTGTTTTCGGTGCTGCCGCGCAGAACAACATTTTCAGTGGACCCAGATACACACATTGATTCAATCGAGCAAGCGGAAGAAATGACCATTGAGGGCACTTCCAAATGGTCATGCAAGATTGCTATTACAGGTATTGAAAGCTGCATTCTATCGGGATACGGGCATATATACACGCTAAAGTACAAAATTGCCTTTACTAATTTCACATTTTGTGCACTAATTTAATGCCTGTCTTTAACTCTTTAAAGTTTCTTCAGCCTACTAAAAACTTGATCTTAACTGCAAGCCCTTTTCAACTTACTCTTGCAACTTTAGTACAGCTATTTGTAGGTAATGCTTGATTTACAGCCTAGATTATGTAATGAAGGTAACGACTTAGTAGAATGCAGGCTTTCAGAGCCACTTTATTAGAAATGGAATTTTCTGGGCGATGCTATGTTTAAGAAATTCATATTTTATGAAAATGCTAATGGATAACATTCTTTTATAGAAAAAAACCATTTTTCTCTAACAATTCACATGTAACACATATATGTTTTTTTAATTATTATTATTATATGAGTTATTATATTGCAACCTACAGCTCGGAACATTTTACATCACTTTATAACACGTTGTGCCAATACACGTCATATTTTACGGACAAACTTCTAGGGTGAAGTGGGGTAAGTGTAATCAGAAAAATGATATTTACACTTTAAATTATAATATCGAGAGACCCAAAAGAGATATTTCTTTGATTTTTCACAGTAGTACTAACTATCTAACCCTTAAGTAACTACATCATTAATTTTGATCTACTGGACATAGTTTTTTTTTATTAAAGAAAAATATAAATTATGTTCTCTGATTACATTTGCCCCAGCATTTGGGGCAAATGTAATCATGGCTTGTAATTCCCATAAGATGCGTATGTTAGAGTAGTTGGGGCAAATGTATTCAAGTATGAAAGAAGCCGTTTCACCTGCAAAAAAAATGAACCTAATATCTTAATTTATAAGGAAGTTATAAACTTTTTTGTGGCACTATACTGGGGAAATAAATACAATTTGCATGTTTGTCTTATTAACATTTATTGAAATAAGTATGTGAACAAAAGAAACTGTACAAAATGTTTTTGTTTATTATAGCCTACATTATATGTGGCAAGGGGTATTGGAAAAAATAATTCTCCTCTTCATCCTAAATTTGGTTCAGGTAGAATTAACTGGATGTCTGATGCAGGCACTGGGTGGTGGTCAATTTGTTCCAGCCAATGAAAAATAGAATTATGTGAGTTTTGGTCGGATTTTTTAAGAAACATAATCAAAGGTTGTGATTCTTCATCATAGGCCGTTATTTGACCAACATAAAATATGGTACTTTTCTTTCCTTTGAATGAAACCAGAACCCAAATTCTAATATCAGGTTGCTCTAAGTCATTACGCCCAAATAACAATTCCTCTTGTTTCCTTTCTTCCTCTTCTTCTGCTACCCTTTTTGAATACGTTGCAAAGTCTTCTTCTTCCGACTCACTATTACTCAGAATTTGGACGTTGGCCTCTTCATCTGAAGAACTGGATGCTACAATACTTTTGGGAGTTCTTTTTCTTGTTTGAAACTTTTTTTTGCTAAATCTTTAGTTTTCTTTGATTCAATTTTCACGTTTTTTGTTTCTTCTTTATATTGCTCTGCTTTTTTCCGTTTTTCTATATTTTCCTGTGCTGTAATAATTTCAGCTCCAGAAGCTACCATTTTTCTTTCTCATTAGGCCGAGGGGATTGTCTTACAGTGTCTAGCAACAAATCTTCAAATGACACATTCTTTTTACTTGGTGCTGCAATCGGTTCTGGTTCTGGAAGTGGTTGCTTCTGCAAAGATAGTGGTTCTATATCTTGCTGTTTGCTTGTACTTGGCTCAGCATAATTTTCTTGTATGGAAGGTTGTGGAGTTTTTAAATGTTCTTCATATCTTCTTAGAGTTTCTGGATCATATTTATTGCGATCAACGACAGATCTATTAAATAGGTATATACCTCCCTTACGAAAGCCTGATAACAGTGAATCGGGATCTGTTTGCTTCCAAATACTGTACACAAGTTCGGAAAAATCCTTTTTCGAAATTTTTATTCCGTGTTTTCTTTGGTATTCTGCTAACCTTGAATCCCATGTTGATTTAAGACTCTTATAAACTGCTAGGTCCATTGGCTGAAGCAAATGACTGGAATGTGGGGGTAGTTTGAGGATAATTATATTATTTTTCATGGCTGCTTCAATAAGACTGCTGTCAAGATGGGTTGAGTGGCCATCAAACAAGAGTAGGATTGGTCTGTCAGGTACTGCGTTGGGAATAATAGTTTTAATAAAATAGTTGACAAAAATTTCGGTTTCCATTCAAACATTGGGTGAAGCGGCGTAGGAAGTACCAGGAAAAGTGAATTCTTCTGGTGCCATCCAGGCATCCCACACATTTTTCCCTTTGAAGACAATTAATGGCGGTAATTTATCCCCATTTTCTTTACCACCCATGAGGAGTGTTTTGCTTTCTCTTCCTGGCCCAGATGTTATTCTCGAAGCTGGGGCATTTTTCTCTCCAACAATTTTAGTTTTATTTGGATCCAGAGTGAAACTAGTTTCGTCGATGTTGTAAATCTGACGAGGTTTATCTTGCAATCCATGTTTTTCTAGCGTTTCTTCTAAAATATCAAAATATCCCTCAATTACAAAAGGATCATTAGCCTTTTTCTGGCATACTCCAGGGCTTGTGGTTTTTTTAAGGATAGCCTGTGCTTTTTCTTAAATAACAAAAACCAATCTTCTTCTGGGATTCTATTATTGAACGGCGTTTTGATTTTGTTGGTTCTAACGTACTTTCCTACCAATTCAAGAATGTCATTTCTGCTCAAACCCCAACCCCATTTCTCCATGGTTGTAATCGCTTTTACTAACGTTTCTTCATCAGCTGCAGGTAATGCGGTAGGTCTACCTTGAGACGTACTTTTCAATCCACGAGTTCCTTATAAATGCTTCTGAAGAGTAGAAAAAGGAATGTTGTACTTTTTGGTAGCACTACGAATACTATAATGTCCTTGTTGAATATTTCTGATTGCGTCTTTTAACTGTTTACCACTGCAAGAAGGACCTTGCCTTTTTTTCTTACAAACCGTTCTTGTTGCACACACACTACTTATTGTTAATAATTGTTAATAATGTTCACTAATAAAAGTTTAGGTAAACAAACTCTTCTTTTTGCACACACACTACTTATTTAAGATCTGAAACAAATGAAAAAAGATAAGCCTAGGTAAAAATTTAAAGTGAAAAAAAAATCAAAATTATAGGCTGGGGCAAATGTTATCACCGATTACATTTGCCCCAGTCCCTGTGATTACACTTACCCCATACATAATTTTTTACGGGGTAAACGTAATCACTACTAAATCTTTTATGTTTGGCATCCAAATCGATATCTGACAGAGGAATTGTATTCCTTGTTGAAAATAATCTAAGGTAGCAAAATATTGTTATCCTGTTGAATTATTTGTATTAGCAGCATAAATTTAAAAATTACTGTCCATACTCAGACAACAAGCGAAAATGCACGTCATGTACAAATTAGCTAACATTTTGAACTTAGAACCTAAAAATGGATTAAAAACATCATATATAGGCAAAAGGGGGTTTTATTTTCAAATTTTGGGCAGAACAAAATTAAAAGCAAATAATCAGCAAATTAGAGAAGACTGGTTACATTTGCCCCACGATTACACTTACCCCACTCCACCTTACTACCTTTTGTATTTTTTAAATTAAGTAATATTTTGACAAGTATTGAACATGCTTTTCAGCTCAGCGTATCAGATCCCGTACAGCTTGCACATAACTAAGCTAAATTAATATTTTTAAAAAGTTTTGCAATAATAAATGTAGTGTAAACGTGCTAAAAAATTGTTTAATAATTTTGAATCCACAAAACGCTTTCAGTCACTAAGGTCATGATCAGCGTATCTACAAATATTTTGTCAGTATAAACTAACAAATTAAAAATTAAATACACTTAAAGAATATACACGGCGTCTGTACACAATCTGTTACAGGCAGAAAAGCTACTAAGTACGTATCTACAAATATTTTGTCAGTATAAACTAACAAATTAAAAATTAAATACACTTAAAGAATATACACGGCGTCTGTACACAATCTGTTACAGGCAGAAAAGCTACTAAGTAAATTATTTTCATTAAAATTATAAAATGGGGGCGGCTTGTAAAACAAAAATTAAAGGGGGTCACCGGCACTAGCTAGCAGAAGGTCGTGGATCATGTAGAGGGTTAAAATTTTGCACAAAGGGCTAAATTCATATATTTTATACAACAAAATAATTTGGCACTTACCTTTCATAAATATCGTGGCTTAATGACAATTACCAAGGGTGCCGGACAAGTCGAGAATGTCCAAATGTTCATGTAAAACCTTGAGAGACTTGTCTTCCCAAGGAGGACAGTTGTTTCTTTTAATCAACTCTTACCTTTTTGACTACTTATGCACGTTTCATGATCAAAAATAAAAAAATTTTGACTTAATCAACGGTAAACAAAACTATTTAATCACCAGAGCAATAAACGTGAAACCTCTTACATTAGAAAATTCATTGCTTTTAATTTAGAAATGTAATTGAATGGTTGATATGGAATTATGATAATTTCATGTACATAAGCAATTCCCAAACACTTTATATGGAAGAAAACTTATACTATAAATTTTACACCAAATTAATCCTACGGTTTATGGCCAAAACGTCCTAACAAATAAATTAACTAAAAACTTACTTACTAAAAATCGTCAATTGTGTGATGGCTTGCCCTCCAACGCAGAACAGCTCTTAAATTGGGGGAGAGAATCTCGCTTGTTGCTCTTGTACTTCGCAATTATTAAATAATTCAATGGCATACGAACCCGGCAGGATCTTGTTGATAACTTAACTTAACTTGTGCGTCACACGCATACAAGCTTTTTATTATATACTTTATATCACTTATAAATCCGCGAACACACGTGCATCAACCCTTGCAAACTGGAAGAGTTAATTACTCTTTTCCAATTTCACTATCGTGATACTAAGTGCAATATCATATCTGTGATGCCGGAGAACGCTACCAGCGAACTTCTGTGGCTGCGTTTCTTTCTACCTTTTGACAACGAACAACCTCATTGGAGTCTCTGTCTTTTGACTAAAGCCTTAAGTTATGTATTAATCCTACTCTAAACCATTATTTTACGTCATATTTCTGTTATCCAATGACTATTAACAGAACCTCCCAAAAACAAGATTTCAGAAACCAAATCCAACCCCTTTCAAGATGAGGGCCAGGGATAGCAATTATTTTTCTAATGGTATAACTATGTTGTACCTTCTTGGAATTTTAATACTGAATTTGTTGACGGTATCTATTGTCTGCCATTAACAAAAGACCGGTTAACCCACTTGAGCCGAAATGGATTTTAATACAATGGATGTCTTCAGACTACTTAAAATTACTTGCAATCTTTGAACAAATCAAATTGGAAAATAGTTTGGCTATTTGTAATGTTTCGTCTTCTGTAACCCGCTGTCAATCACGAAATATTAAGAAAACTAAGTTTTACAACTGAAAATTGCTTTTCTTTGTTTACGTTAAAAGGTACTATTCCATTTAAATTTATCAGATTTGTCAATCTATAACCGACATAAGTTTTAAAAGGGTATTGTGTTGGGTTTGCAAGGTAGGGACCTTTCAATTATTATGACAGCCGCTGGAATTTATAATATTTAAGCCTAAAGCTATTTCTAAACCTAGTCTTTATTATAAGGGATGCTAACTAAAATATAAAAGTAATTTATTATGGAATTCTTCCTAAAAGTTATGCAAGTTATTGAAATTTAATTAATTAATTAATCTGTTTATAAGTTAACATTTCAAAATAATGTTACAAATCTCAAAATTAACATTAAACAAGGTTGGTACATATACTTTTAAAAGGATAATAAATAATTAAAACTAAATGAAACAAAATTACTCAAATAACATGTTGACAAGTCGCAAGAAGTGAGTGCAGTGATCAAGCAAAAGAATAAAAACTAAGTTATGAGGAGATAAAACTACAAGGATAAAAATCTTTTATACAGCAGGAAATAATTTATATTTAAGCTGATTTACGCATTTAAATTAGCCGGATTTTTTGATACTTCATGTTGTATTTCTAAAAAAGGTAACGTAGTAAAATTATTAGATATAACGTAATGAATGAGTTTGCTGTTATTTATAGGGTCAAATGAATGATTATCAAATTGTAGATGGTGTTATACTCCCGAATAACTACACGTCATTGTTATAATTTAACGCATAATTACGCAGCAAATTTACCCGCCATATTGTAACTTATACCAACCACGTTTTTAGGGTGATGCAATCGCTATATAAGTCAAATTTGCATACACAATTTAAATCAAAACAAATTACTCACATGGTGGGTATCTCATAGCTTGTCACGGTTCAATATGAAAACTATGAATTCAACGTTTATTATAGTGTTCCTTAATAGCACGATGACTTCTTAAGGCTCCAGGGTAGCTCAAGGCAAGGACTCTTTGATGTTAAATCTAGATGACAAAACGAAAGGGGGGAAGAGTCCTTGATGACAGATAATAAATTTAGACCTCGATAGAGCTACTCATTTTATGGGCGCCAGGACAGGGAGCATAAGCAACATAGAGAGCGGTCCAGGAACTCTGACAGACCACAAAGTTACACTATAAATAGCCACAAGATGAAAGAAACAATAACCCAAATTACATGAAACATATAGGTTCTATTTTACTACTATATAACTACATATACATTAATAACAATATGCCATAGGAGGTTAGAACAATTAAATATTCAATTCAAAAACTAAGCTCTGAGGTTAGTAACCCACTATGTACTATACTCTACCAAGTACCTTATATTAAAATTAAATTTTTAATAGCGATGTTTTATGGCCATAAAAATCACAGTTACTAATTGGATACAGCTGAACGTCGCAGAACGATCAGGTATTTGTGGGGCAAGCTAAGTACTAATATAGATACGTGCAATATTAAATTGAACACTAAATGATTTCTAACTGTTAGCTGTAATTATTAAACATTGGCTTTAGTTAGCTTAACAGAAAAAACATTTAGCCAATCCTAGTATAGGTAATAGGTAGAACGCAGCAACCCAAGAGTCGTATTAACTACAATTTTAAGCGGAAAATAATACAATAAGCTCTACAGTAGCACTAGCAGCAGTAGTGCTTAATAAAATGTTCACAAGCAATACTCAGTTCTATAAAACATGCACAAGCAATAACTAACAACCATACGACCTGATTATGCGCAAGTCCCCTTTACAGCTGAAAGGAACTCAATCCAAATTGTCAACGATCCAAATTCCTGAGGTCGCCTGCTTAAATAGAAACAGTTAGCCAAAAACGTATGGATGGGACATCCAACTATATAGGTGCATTGGGTACAATGCTACAATCGCACCACCTTCAATGAACGCATTTATAGCTTCTTCAATAGATCCAGTCGTGAATGGAATAACTAGGATCTTAGATAAACCAGTCTTTAAATTAAATCCTTCATAAAATCCCTAGAATATATTGTACAATAGTAAAAATAACAAATTCGGGCTACTTTAGGTATATAACTTACCAACTACCGTGGTATTTGTACTTAATTCCAAGAAATGGACAGTTTTAACAATCCATCCAACACATGCTTAGTAAGCAAACCAGACAATTAACATTTTAATCCGCCTTTGGCGTATTTAATTACTAGCCAGAAAAACAATCTAGTGGTAGTAAATTAATATTAAAAGTGAAACTCTGTAAAAATCCACACAAATAATGTTGCTGCAGTACAGAATTCACCAGTTATGTCTGATCTCGATGATAGCTCAAGGAAGAAGAAAGTACTATTCAAGACGGCCACATTATCACTAAACTAAACGATAACAACTCCATAGCAAGTTTTTTTTTAAATTTCAAACTAAATAACAAGATTACTTTTAAAATTATTAGAGTTGACAAAAACAATTAACAGAATAATATGACAGAAGAGTATCAAAAGGTTTAAACCACTGGGCAGATAATTGTAGGATACCACAAAATATAAAGGTACTCATAACCTTAGATCCTAGTTTACTATAGATTAAAATGAGACAATGGAGGGTCACAAGCTTGATCTCTGGATCCTCGGTGCTTGTGAGGTTGGGTTACGTCATTGTTGACATCAAATTTCCATCGGTCCTAAAACTCTTTTCCACTCGTAGGGGATGAAGGAACACCGGGTAAGAGAACGACACTAGGCAAGATAAAAAGGAATCTACATGCCTGAAATACACAAAAAACACAGACCACTAGGTAGTTGTTGCGTCGTCCATCTCTCGTAGCTTATTGGCGCCTTTTTACACCACGCGCTCACTCCGCATCACTTTTGCGTAGACGCGACTGTTAGGGACGACGAAAGTTGGCGTATTCATTTAAAAATACGCGGCAATTTACTTATAAATTATAACTAAATCTAAAAATGTATATTGCCAATTTTGGCATGTAACAATGGAACCCAAATGTCGATTGAAATCTGCAATTTACATGCTCCTTCATCTTTAATGTGAAGGTCTAGAAGCGCGACCAACATAAGCTGCTTCACAAGAATTGCAAAAAAGCTTATATATACCACTTTTGCCAGATAAACGCATGATATAATAAACCAGGCATGTTCGTCGCTGGGCTTAAACATGTTTGCTGCCCGCATGACGTAGTTCAACACATGTTGATACACCAGGATGCATTGATTATAAGTCCTCTCATGCATATGTATTAAATTAGACATTAATAACATAAAGTTACTTTTACTTGCACTATCGAAACACAAACTTACAAAATAGAGTTAACTTGACAATATATTTAATACAAAATTTTCAGTGTGTGCCTACGTGCTTTTTTGTGTTTTTTACAATCACATATTCAAGTTTAGCCATGGATTTTTTTTGTTGTAGTAATTGTGACTTCTAATTTTTATATTAATGTGACGTATTCCGATATAGCTTCGGTTTCTTATAAAACATTTCAAAACTTCCATTGAAGTGTCCAAAATTAGATTTGTAGCGTTCTATAATTTATTAGCCAATTTCATAACGACTATTTTTTTTCTTTTGAGGCCTTCCTCATAAAAACTGTTGTATATTTTTTCTCCACATTCAAGTACTTGTAAAAATTGTGGAGAAGGGATTAATAATTTGCCACGACTAATGTTATTTTTGTTTTTCGATAGTTACAAATGTTAACTAATAACACATGTATACAGTAGACTGTATATAACCTATAACTTTTTTGTATTCATTGAAAGAATCTAAACATATTATTTGGGTACAAAATAATGAAGTGTGTCATGCTTCATAGCATATGGCCTGCACTATGCACAACTAATGTAATACTGTTGGTGTGTTAACCTTAGAACGGGTTGTAGATGGTACAGTTTATTAAAACCCCGGCGGTAAGGTACTAGAGCCACTATGTCAGTTGGTACCACAAAATTAATATTTGCAAAATGATGCGCAAATAAGATATTACGTTATATAAATGTTTTAAATTACTACATCACATACAAAAACGAGAAAGGTACTTACGTAACTGTAGGACTCTTTACAGCATTACGCTATTATAACGGCAGCTGGCGTCGGGGAGCATTCTGGGCGTGGGTAATCCGTTAAGCCCCCGGCTGAATCCAAATTCAAATTTGACTTCTTCTTTGTAGCGATACGACAGGAATACAGGTAGGAGCGATAATAGGTACAAAAGACAAAGGAAACCTACATAACCTGAAAAAGAAGACAAGAACGGCATAAAGATAACTACACTCGTCGAGGTCTCGCTGACCAGTCCTGACATGTCGGAAATCATCCACTCCGCGTCTGCGTAATCCTTTGCGCAAACGCACTGTCTGAAGTGACGGAAATACTCGCACAAGTCTTTTAAAATTATTGGCGCGAAATCCTTTCAACATAAAACTAAAATTGGAAATGTTTACGGCCGATTTTCGGCACGTAACAATCGCGACAAAGCCATAAAAGAAAAAACTTAAAAAAAGAAAATGACTGTTCGCACAGAAACATCTTAAAATCTAGATCCTAACTAACCTACATAAATCCTAACTTAAATCCTACAAAATGTTTATTTTAGAAGCCACCTGGTTTTTTCCGACCGATAACACGTCTTCTGGATTACCAGGAAACGGAATGTGTAGCCCCATTGTCTTTGACTACATTTATAAGTGCACGCACGAGTCTTTAATGTGGCGCGGTTATAATCGACAGCACAATTTTGTCGGGGAGCATGAAACACTACTTAAACTAGAACAAATGCAACAAGTCGCCTAATCTATATACTAAACTAAAGCTAACATTAGTTTTCTAAGTGCAGACGCACATGAGCGTTGTTGCATCTAAACTGTTTCCTCCTTGGCAATAAAATGCCCAAATTTCAAAATGTTCAGAAGAGTGAATTACTCTGCTCTCTAGCAAATTTTTGATACTGGTACTCTGGTTTAATAAACAATACACATCAAAACTTGTCCATGACATGGTTGTGAATCAACAAATTTACCAAAAGTACCATCTTACTAATTCCTTACATTACTAACCTAACAAATTACATGGCTACCATCGGGTTAGCTTTTTCACTCAATATTCAAAAAAATAATTCCTACGTCTGATCGTAAATACCAAACGTTAGGAAGATAAAAAAAATAAAACAAAGTCTCAATTTATTATCGAAGATAATAGATAAGATAACGATATTAAGCTTAAGTTACTATCAAAGATAATTGGTAAGATAATGATATTAAGCTTTAGTTATTATCAAAGATAATAGGTAAGATAACGATATTAAACTAAAGTTATTATTAAAGGTAATAGGTAAGATAAAGATATTAAGGTAAAGTTATTAGCAAAGATAATAAATAAGATAAAGATATTAACTCAAGTTATTGTCAAAGACAATAGGTAAGATAACGATAGAGTGGCTCCATGGAGTCGTTACATACGGAAATTCTCGTGCCACCTAAGAAGGGCGACCTGTGAAGCAGGCCCGTTTGCAATAAACGGCACGAGGGACCGGCAAAGGCATTTGGGTGCATCCCTGCACCCGGCGTTAATCGATATCGGTGATACCCACATGATATCCACACATATTTCTACATACACTCACATATTCACACACTCATACATACATTCACTGTTAGCGACCATGTGCGCTGACAGCGGCACCGCATGAACTCACGAAAGATTCCCAGAGACGTGGTCCGGGTGTCTGTGAAAACCATGAGAGGTAAAATGGAGGTCCCGTGTGTGAGTGTTGTCACGCACGTTAAAGATCCCTACCTTGCTTGGAACAGCAAGGGTTCGGCAAAATTCCAAATTTTCCAGGTAAAAAAAAAACTCGCTTCCTGGCCAATGTAGTACCTTCGGGTGGAGCATTGGAAAATCAAATGTAATGTCTGTGAAAACCAGGCGGCTCCGTGGCGTAGTGGTATGTGTGTGACTACTACGCCCTAGGTCCCGGGTTCGAATCCCGACACGGTCCGCTTGAAAAATGTTAGTCGAGCATTTTTCGCAAAAATACACCCTCGTTCGGATGAGAGGTAAAATGGAGGTCCCGTGTGTGAGTGTTGTCACGCACGTTAAAGATCCCTACCTTGCTTGGAACAGCAAGGATTCGGCAAAATTCAAAATTTTCCAGGTAAAAAAGAAAACTCGCTTCCTGGCCAATGTAGTATCTTCGGGTGGAGCATTGGAAAATCACATGTAATGTCTGTGAATAACCCCTGCGCAACCACACGGTGACTAACGGAAATGAAAAGGCAATAGAAATAGGAAAGGTAGAAAGAGGGAGGTGGGCATTTGGAATGCATAAGAGGCACTTCCAGGTAGAAGAAAATAGAGGAAGGGCTCGCATTGAGCTAAAGAGACAGAAAAGGTGGATAGCAAAGCACTACTCAACCAGCCAATGTGGTCAGTAACCCGGAGTGAGGGAAAAATCACTTTTGCATGGTAGATGGGTGTTCCGGGATGAGAACAGGTCTACCGAATGAAAGATAAGGCAGAAACGGAGACAGCGGGATAAGAAAAAGTAGAGTTTTTAGACCAGCGTCCGAGAGAAGGTAGAGAGTTGTCCCTATAAAACACAGATTGGTCTGAAGGACCACCTGCTATATCAATCAGACAAGTTAAGGTATATCATAAGTTAAAAAATTACTAGACTGTTAATGAGAACCAGTACAATCATTTCCATAACGAGTGCATCCACAACGATAAGAAAATCAGACAAAAGTTAACACAACAACTTAAAAGTATCCCTACAGATACATTTACACAAAAACCAACTGCAAGGTAATTTTTTAAATGGTAACGCCATAAACACACGAAAATGCCTAAATATAAGCAGTTAAATACCGACACACTGTCCCAATATGCTAAAACAACCGAGAATTTTATAAGATATCAATAAAAAGCGATAACACTTTACCACGAAGTTCAATAAAAAACAACGAAAAAAATGTTTATATGTTATGATGACTTAGTAGAAGGAGAACAAGTAATGGTATAGGATAACGTGGGCGACTGTAATAATTCAGAGGAAAAAACACATGGAATAGAAAGTCCTAGTTTTTGGCAACTGCGAATAGGAACTATTTCCTACAATGGCATAAGCCGCGGCTCCTATGTGAGCCCAAAGAAGAAAACATCTACTCTAATATCAGCTAAAACCAATCATAAAAATTCAATGAGTTATTACAATCAAAGTTACGACAATTACCACAAAATTAAACGATGTAAGATAAATACTGAAAACAAAATAATCTGATGTAGAGAAGGTGCGAGGATTAATTAAATGAAACGACAGAGTTATACTGGGAGACCTATACAATAAACTGATATATGACTAACAATAAATTCAAGGAAAAGTCAACCAAAAGCAAAAAGATAGGTAGTTTAAGGTAAATAAGTTAAACGTGTAAAAGGTAGGTGCTGTATAAGAGAAGGAATAAGTAATTGAAGATAACTAATTGATAGTAAGGACAAAAAACATTAGGTAAATCGTTAAGGAAATGGAACATGAAAAACTTAACTAGAATTTGGGTCAGCAGAGAATGGCTTAAGGTCTTTAATATGCTACCTTCCTTGGCGTTTTCCTTCGGCATCTTGAAGTTTATAGATAAGTGGACTAACGGCACGAGTGACCTTACAGAGAATGAATTTAGGGGCTAATGTTGAAGAGAATTCCTTAGTTGCATCCGATAAGACAATTCTTTTTTCAAACCTGTTCGCCCAAAGCGAATGAAATATTTCATTTACGTAGATTATAGTGGTTGTTTATTTGACTTTAATGTATTTCTAAGGAGATTTTTACTCACAAAGAATGTTAAATTGAGGTATTTAGTTATAGCTAGTGTACTCACATGAGATATTAATAATCCAGAAACCACCTGGTGATGTTAGGTTATGTTAATTTCACACTTTTAAAAGATATATGTTCCAGCTTCATGCTAAATTAAACTGTGTTATTATCTAAAGGAATTTAAATTAGAAACACACTATTGTATAAAGTTACAAGAATTAATTGGATTAGTAATACATTAATAAAAGGTAAACACAAAAATCAATAATCAATTTAACTACCCATGTTAAATTAGCATAACAGCTGTTTGCATGTCATTTCATTTTAGATGGTTGCTATGGCAACTGCAGTGTTACTACCCTATATTTTCTAAGTTAACAGTTGTTAAAAATTCAAATAATTATTTATTTTTTAAGTGAAAAAACTACAGATATATTTAATTAATACATTATAAGATATAGGAAACTAAGAAAACAAATTAATCAACCATAAACACGTTGGATGCGTCACTATTATAACCCCGGCGGTAAGATACTAGAGCCACTACGTCAGTTGGTACCACAAAAATAAATATTTGCAAAATGATGCGCAAATAAGATATTACGTGATATAAATGTTTTAAATTACTACATCACATGCAAAAAACGAGATAGATACTTACGTAACTGCAGGACTCCTTACAGCATTACGCTATTCTAACGGCAGCTGGCGTCGGGGAGCATTCCTGGCGTGGATAATCCTTCAGGCCCCCGGCTGAATCCAAATTCAAATTTGTCTTCTTCTTCTTTGTAGCGATACGACAGGAATACAGGTAGGAGCGATAATAGGTACAAAAGACAAAGGAAACCTACATAACCTGAAAAAGAAGACAAGAACGGCATAAAGATAACTACACTCGTCGAGGTCTCGCTGACCAGTCCTGACGTGTCGGAAATCACCCACTCTCTTCCACTCCGCGTCTGCGTAATCCTTTGCGCAAACGCACTGTCTGAAGTGACGGAAATACGCGCACAAGTCTTTTAAAATTATTGGCGCGAAATCCTCACAAATTAAAACTAAAATAGGAAATGTTTATGGCCGATTTTCGGCACGTAACAATCGCGACAAAGCCATAAAAGAAAATAAGAAAATACAAACTGTTTCTTGTAAAATTAAATATAAAGCACTTAACATATACAGAGCTCCGAAAAGGAGGCACTTTTACCAAATATATACGAGTTGTGAGATAAATCTACAATGTTATAACCTAAACAAGGTTAATGAGATAAACCACAACAAAGTAAATTTTATAGACCAAATTAAACATGTTGTGAATAATAACGCTATAGACAAAACATTAAACAAAGAAATTAGCAAAAATTAAAATGAGCAAAACTGAAATTACACTTAAGTGCACGAAACACAAGCCAAACTGGCATCTGAACACTTTTACTACTCACAGTCAGGTAATGGACAGAGCTTTGCAAAGAATCGCTTGACAGGTCCATTACTGGCCTTCACTGTTGCAACACGATTGACTCCGTCTTTGCCACCGTGAATTTCTATTATGCGACCAAGCTTCCATGAAGAAACAGGGGTGTTATCGTCTTTTATGATAACTAATTGGCCTAGTTTGAGCATACTACAATTAGATTGCCACTTGATACGACACTGTAATTCACAGAGGTACTGCAACTTCCTTCTTGTCCAAAATGACTGCTGCAATTTCTGAATGAGAGCAAAGTTTTTCAAACGAGACGTAGCAGTATCAGAGACATCTGGATGAGGAATCGTATGCATGTGATGTCCAATTAAAAAATGGGTAGGGGTGAGGAGAGTGAGGTCTTGAGGATCAGAGGACAAGGAATACAGGTAGCCGCGAATTGAGGATAGCTTCTATTTCGGTTAACAAAGTATAGAGTTCTTCAAAAGTCAATGGAGTGTTTCCAATAGAACGTTTTATATGATGCTTTATGCTCTTAACGCCGGCTTCCCAAAGTCCGCCGCCAAAGTGCAGAGATTGAGGGGTATAAAATGCTATTCTATGCCTAAATTTGATGCAACATCCAGTTAGGAAATCTTTGTTAAGTTGAACAAATTTATACAATTCTTTCAATTTGAAGTGGGCACCAACAAAATTGGTAGCGTTGTCGAATATATTTTTGCTAGCTTACCACGCCACGCAACAAATCTTCTTAAGCACATTAAAAATACTGGGGTGGATAAATCTCTGACCAATTCAACGTGAATAGCTTTTATGGAAAAACAAATGAATATACAAATGTACAAAGGTAGTAGTACTGCCACATCCGCTTTTGCTTTTTAGTAGAAGAGGTCCGGCATAATCTATACCGACAACAGCAAACTGCAAATTCTGTCTTGTACTAAATTGCCCATTATTAGGCTTGTAGTTTTTGGAGAGCACTTAAAACATTGGACACAATTGTGCACAATCTTTCGAACTAAATTCCTAGCATTTGTAAACCTAAAGCGCTCTCTTATGTAAGAAAGAAGCAATTGAGGACCACAATGTAAATGTCTAATGTGTTCGCGTGAAACTAATAAATTTGAGAGTTGATGGTGGCTATCTAAGATAATGGCATGTTTGTTATCAAATTCATAATCAGAATTTTGAATACGTCCTCCGAGCCACAGGAAATCATCGTGGTCAAGAAACAGGGCTAAATTTATCAGTTTGCTACGAGACGAGAGGTTCCTTTGAGAACTTAGTAGCTTTATTTTTTCACCAAAAGATTCTATTTGAGAAATTTTCACTAAATGCATAAGAGCAGAGCGGACTTCCTTAGAGGTCAAAGAACCAAAATTTTTCAACTCGAGCTTAACAGAGCAATTATGCTTGAATCGTAAACAATAAGCGAATATTCTTTCAAGTTTACTTAAATTAGAGTAGTTTGTAAAAGCAAAATATTTATTGGCGCTAACCATAAAAGTGACAATTTTTCTTTAATTTCTGGAAGGTTATCCTGTAACAGCTTTGCTTTCGAGTGTTCGATATGAGTTTTGTAGAGAAAATTTGGAACATTCCACTAAATATCACAAGTTTTCAATTGAGATGGCATTAAACCACGAGATAATATGTCAGCTACATTTTTCTGGGTGTAAATGTGAGACCATGTCCAATCACAAGTAATGTGTTGAATTTCACAAACGTTTTTAAGAGACGCGGTGGCGTTTTTAGCCAACCAAGTACGATCATTGAATCTGTCCATAAATAGTGATTATCGATTCTGTATCTTAATACGTCATTTACCATAGATATAAATTTTGAAAGAAGTAGGGCTCCGCAGAGTTCTAATTTGGGAATAGTGTGCGTTTTCAGAGGAACTACCTTACCCTTTGAACAAAGAAGATGGCAAGAAATTACACAGTCAGAAGCAATTGACCTGATGTAAATACAAGCACCGTAGGCATACAAACTCGCATCGCCAAAACTACGGACTTAGTTAATTTTAGAATCGATGCAGATAGCATGGCGGGGAATTACTAATTCCTTTAATTCGTGAAGTTCAGAGCGAAACTGGGTCCATTTGTGATGTAGATCAAAAGATACGGATTCGTCCCATCCAGTTTTATTTAACCAAAGCTGTTGAAGCAAAAGTTTGGGGATAATAACGCAAGGACCGAGCAAACCGAGAGGGTTAAAAATCTGAGCAATTTCTGAAAGGATTAATCTGTTTGTGATGCGTTTAGTTTCAGAAGGGGAGATTATAAACGCCAAATTATCGTGTTTAAAATTCCAATATAAACCAAGAGTTTTTGTATGGTTTTGCTCGCCAATTAGCATAAAATCAGGATTCACCTCGCAAGGATTAATGTTCTGGCAAACAAGAGGTTCATTTGACATCCATTTCTTTAAGGGAAAGCACTCAGAGGAAAGAACTTTAGGTAGATTTTCACATATTTTTTGCGCTTCTTCGAGAGAATTTGCACTTGGAATGCTTCCAGTAATCGTGGGTATCACTAAACAAGTTTTAGTGTGAACAAATTATGCTTTACCTTCAAAGAAATATTGCATTTTGCATTAATTTCAGAGTTAAAATTGGCTAGACTGGTGGCATTCATCTTAATGGCACCACGTCTGAGCTTTAGTTTGTCGCACAATTCGTATGTAATGAAGTTACTTTGACTTCCACAGTCCAACAACAAGCAGGCATCGTGAGCTTTACCGTTAAAGTCTAATATCGAAACTAGTGGATGAGAGAAAAACGTTAGTGTTATGGTTCAAAATTGAGGAAAGAGCAACATTTTCTTCAGATATAAAATTGCGACTTTTTGAGGAGCATTAGAAGTACTTGTAACACTAACGTCAGAAGAGCAAAGTGGAGATTCACCAATGTGAAGCAAAGAGTTGTGTTTCGACATGCAGGTTTGGCATGTAAATTGGACTTACAATCTTTTCCAATATGACCATGAGCGCGGCAATTTAAGCACAACTTGAGTGTTTTTGTCTTAGAGATTCGATCTTCTACTTTCAGAGATTTGGATTTTTCATGCGTGTATATTGAGTGAGAACCACCACAATAATTGCAGTGAGAGTTATTAGCTACAAAGAATTTACTATTTTTGCTTTTAACAAAAATTTTATGATCACGACTTGTCGCTTTGTTTTACTTGGCTTGATTTTGACCTTCTAGAGCTTCTAATACGCTTGCTTTTTGTTCTAAAAATAATATAAATTCAGACAAGGCGAGTATTTTGTCATTATTTTATTGTTTCTCAATCGCGTTTGGTTACTGGGTCTAAAAACGATACTAAATTTTGAGTTATAATGACTTCACCACTCTTTTTTGGGGTTACTAAAGAACTTAAAAATTTGGAATGTTCTAGCGTATTGTCGATTATTTTTCTTATATGCATGGAGGATTCCTTTTGAACGTTGTCTAAAGAGAATAAAGCATTGACGTGATTTCCGATAAGACCTCGTTTATCGTTATATTTTTTGCATATCATTTTCCATGCTGTTTTATATTGATCGGCGCTGAACGCTTGTGTTCTGGGAACATCAGCTGCCTCTGCGGTCAGTGAAGATTTTAAATAATGATACTTCTCTATATTGCTAAGGTTCATGTCAGAGTTAATTAGACTTTCGAAAGTGTCCCGAAATTCTATCCACAAGGTTTGAGATTTGCCATTATAGCGTGGCAGTTCAAGAACTGGTAAGCGGACAAAAGGGGCACTAGTTGCTAGTCTGGACCCACTATTAGGGTTTGATATACCCGAATAAGATGGTTCATGCGATTGTCTTGGCGAAGTATTAGCGATCGAGGGGGTTGGACTTGAAACGGATTTGGCCTGAGATCTTTACATTACGACTTAAAAAATTTCAGTTTCCGCAACTAAGGTGTAATAATTTCGCTCAAACAAGTCATACTGGTCAAGCTCGCCTTCAAAATCTTCAGCGCTAGCTTCAATTTTAGTTTGAATGTCGTCGAATGCGCTCGGCAAACATATGAAGTCGTCTAACTGCTTACGCAATTCGTATATTTGAGTATTGTGTGAGAAAGCTATTTACTTGTAAATTGTCAAAGAAGGTTCGAAAATTTTTTTTTCGTTTTAGAACAGCTCGCTTTCTTGTTAAAGCTTGATTGTCAGTTGACATCGTTAAGAGCATTGTTTAATAAATTTAATTTATTAAGTCCAAGAGAGTACGTTTGCAATAATTGCACATTGAAATCTAAATCACCTCCTACGTTTTCACACTACATTAATTACTCTTGTGATTAGCTCATTCAAATTGTCTGATGTTCCAACAATCAGTTAGAATAAAAACCTTGTCACTTAGATAATACATGTTCTCACACTCATTCCTCGAGAACAATGAAAAAATATCCAAGATTAGCTTAGCGTATCTATACTTATTAGATCATTCGAAACCTACAGTGTAACTAATAATTTATAACAAGGCCGGATGCAGCAAACTGGAGGAATGAATATAAAAAATGGAAACAGATTGTCCAATAATTGAAAAGGCTTGTTACGAGTTAATTCATTTAACACGTAGCAACTCTCAGAAGCCATTCTTCACCTCACTCCACTGGACCTGTATGTGCAGGAGATGTCTTTGAGAATGACACTAAGGTTGCAGTTCAGAGTTTGTGGATTGATAAGGCTTGCGGGGTAAGACACCGTGAAATCCTACTAACAGACGGTGCATACTATGCTACTCTTGGACAGACCAATGAAATCGATTGCTTCTGTTATGACATTCAGTAAGCGCTTCAGAGTCAGAAGACATCACCTCAGAGGAGATCTCTATCTTAACAGATGGATCTAAAATAGTTAAAACCACAGGGGCAGACATCTTTTCAGATGACCTTGACCTTAACAAAACTGTTACACTGGGCATGCTGGCTACTGTCTTACAAGCAGAGATCATAGCCATCATGCACGATGCAAATGCTATTGTGGAACGTAGAATTCAGAAGAAAACTATGTATTCAGAGTAACAACAGAACAGCACTAATAGCCTGAAGCAAGCAGCAGCTTTTCTCAGGAATGGTACTTGAGTGCCATCGGATTTTTGAGCTTGCTTCTGTTATTATCGTTCTTAAACTAGTCTGGATTAAAGAACATTTGGGGTACATCACAACGAGCAGGCCAATGCATTGGCGTAACAAGGATCGATTCAGAGTTCTGTAGGTCTCGAACCGTCCGTTTTCTTATCGCCATCAGCAGTGTTTTACGTGATAAAGTAAACTACCCACTGTTGCCATGAGGACAGGTAAAATTATACGGCACTTAAAAATATTTATCAAGTTTTCCTTTACAAAAATCGAAAAATTTTGTGTTTGCCTGCCAAAACTACAGCTATTAATAGATATTCTGTCTGAGCACTGCAAACTAAAAAAAAGCACCTGCACAGGATGGGTGTGTAAGATGACTCGCATTCGTTGTAGTTGTCAACAGGAGAATGAAACGGCAGTGCACATTCTGAGCGCCTATCCGCCACTCACCAGACTTAGGATGTCCATACTGGATGATTTTTGGCCTGACCCTGCCAGAACTAGTGGCACTCCCTGGTTCAGCATCGTCAAGTTCACCTGCAAAGTCAGGTGGCTGAGCTGTCTGGTGCAAGGAAGTCAGCACAACGATCCCACTTTGTGGCTTAAATGCACATTGTGGTAGCTACCCTTCTCAATTCAATACAATATAATACAATCTTGACATTTAGTTGTATAGTATTTTAAAATGTTTGTTCATCTTTAAATAAGTTTTATGTGACATGTGTATTTAACTGTCCTGTATTGAAGCGTTGCTTTGTTGGATGCATTAAATTAATAAATTAAGTGTGTATGGAGATTGAAATGAATTGTCATAGAATTTTTTGCAATTGAAGTGTTTTCACTATTTAACACGTTGAGTGCCAAATGCAAAATAACTCATACTTAGTATTTTAAACTTCGAGATACCTCGTACTTTGCATTTTCTTCTTTGTTGCCATCTACGACTTTATTCGTAGTAAATGCATAGGATTTGAGGGTGTAGGCATCCACTAAAATCATAATGGCGTAATTTTTATTCGATTATCTTTTATTTATTATCTACTAAAAGGTAAGAAAAATGACATTTTTCTCAAATTAGATATGATAATTTCTTAAACATTGTCGCATGCACAAGGCTGGTTTTTCATTTCATCACACAGCACTGTTATAATGGGCTTCTTTTCGATTTTGCAAGGCTTATTAGGCTCCTGTTTCTTTTTGGTAGGAGGGATGCTTTCCGAATAGTAAAAGGTGACTTCTTGTTCATTTGCTGTTTTCTTGGGGTTATTCTCGAAACACTGATATAATTATGACATGTGATACTTTATGATTTTCTCATTAACGTTGGTCTTCTCTAAATTTTGCATGAGACATGTATCGTATAAACTGCAACAAGCAGTGTACTACCAAGGAATATATTTTATCTCGTGAAAGCACACGTACTGTGCAAACGTACTGTATGATATTAACCATTAATATTTGTATACTTATATTTACATAACATAATCACCGAAATTACTAGCGTTGAATAATATTCCACGTGTGTTTGTTGAGTAAATATAATTAATAGTAATTATGGCAAACTTCAATGAGGCGACATTGTTTGTTGTTTTGGAGATGCTGGAAGAAACTGAAGTCGCTGTCGAAAATTCCCAAAGATAATTCTATAAGTGTGTACCATGTGCATATGTTCCATTTAACAAAAGAATTCATTTGAAACGTATCCTATTCTTTCACTTTGCCATTTGCTTTTCTTAGATTAGTAGTAATAGTAAATGAAGGGTGAGGGGGTTCCCAGCAAGTAGGACCTTTGGTCCTTTTTACTAATCCCCTTGATCTTCACAATCCTCACTAGCAGATTCCTTTATTTCAATCCTGTTCTGCCCTCTCGTTACAAACCTGTCTGGCCAGGAGATGGAGATCAACTCCTCTTGCACAAAGGTGCATCAGCACAGGAATCTATGTCTTAACCTCATATATCCCTTGCACCCCCCTATGTAGTGGGCAACAGTTTCCTCCAACCTTTCACCGGTTGGACACACAAACTCTACTTTGATATCCAGCAGGACGAGGTGTCTCTGTAACCTGCAATGGCCATTTAGACTCTGTAGATTAAGATGATTAGGTTAAAGAACATGTTATTTGTACAAAAACTAAACAAACATTACATTCGCCTAATCTTAGATTTTGCCCGAATGTTACGATCTAGCAACTTCCTTAACCACATGACCTCGTTCAAGTTTACTATTGGTTCTATTAACCAGCTATTGATGACTTGCCTCCCTTCGTTTGATACTTAAATTATCATATCACATGTTGTCGAGAATAGCAATCCTCATTGTTTTTCCAGATACTTTAAGTTTAATACTTTTAATACCCTAAATTTCGCTAATGACTCTTGCATTTCAGATCACTAATTATTCCAGCCAAATAAGTATTTTCACTGTGTTACTGTCGTATCACCAAAACACACAATTAACATTTAAAAATTCATAATAATGTTTTTCTACAATAACTAAATTACGAAGGTTTTTTCGCTTGACATTGACAAACGAAAGTTGATATATATTGAGGACTTGTTACATTTTGCTCGGCGAGTGATAACAACTAGAAAACGTGCGTCGTCTATAACAAAATTCCAAGATTCGTTTTATAATTTGTATATTCCTAATCAGAATATTAATAGCAACGTTAAATAAAAGAATGACATAGAAAGTAGCGATGGTGATAATACCCCTACTACACCGCCTGAAATTAGAAATACTGCAGAAGCTGTAAGACTAAATTTATTGTCTGAAAATTCAAAGTCATTATATGAGAGACAATATAGCGTTTTTTGGATTGGTGCAAATCTAAAAAGTAGTTTACTTTTTAATTTACTTTTGCTGTTATGTTTTTTAAGGGATGTAAATTAAACTTATGTGTACTGCTAACATTTTGACAGGGTTTAAATATGGTGTTATCCTTTTTAGTTTAGCATGGAAGTTTGGGATTACCACCGGTAACCCCATAAGTACTGCCAATTTGACGTATATTAATACAACAATAAAAATCAGCGACATAGATACAAAGCTTTATCAAACCATCAGATTTTTCTTCATTGTTGTTTTATCTATTTGATTTTCAAACATTTTAATCGTATAAACAATATGTGAACTAACTTTGCATGGTCATAGAATCGTTACACTGATTGCTTGCATTTGTAATTGTGTAAACATAGTAAACAATTTTGCATGTAATACGTCCTCAAATAGCTTTTGAAACTCATCTAATGTAAGATGCTGTCTTTTCTGGTCTGCGAATAACCAAATCGTTTGCAAATTGTTTCGAGGACTTGTTATGTAAGCTACTGTTTTTGAGCTCGACTTACATGGCTTGATAATAATTAGTCCTTCCCCAAAATTTTGAAAGCACACAATTTTTACATGAAATAGATGTCAATTGTCACCTGTGAAAAAATATTTTAAAAAATACATTTTTTAAACTCTTAGATTTTGATAAAAATGTTTGACTACAAATAACGAGTCCTAAAGTTAATAATTGCTTACGTTTATGAATAACTTGACTTTACACCTGATAGTTTGGATTAAAATTATTGGATTATCTTTAAAAATAAGGTTGTCATTAATAAGCATTACCATTAAAAAAAAGCGGGTATCAAATGATTTGTATAATTAATGCGCTATGCACTTTCTATTTTTATTTTGCACAAACGTAGCATGATTTGCGTTAGCCAGAACCAATTTCTATATTCACTTGTTTTTATTATAGAAAATGTGATAAACAAGCATGTTACAATGACAATATGTACTCGTCCCTGACAACTTTTAATCCAATATAAATTGTTTGAGAAAGTAATACCTGTATTATAATTTATCGATTGTTTGTGTCCAATATGTACATTCGTTTCATCTAGCTTCTGTAAGAAACATACTCGTATTAAATTTATATGTATGTGAAATTGTAATATTTCTTAAAGGCTTGTGTACTTAGATTGTTTGTCCAAGAACAAACCCGTAGAATGTAGCTACAGACCTGCCTTATTTAAATTTATAAGTAGCTGAAATAATATAAATGGCAGAATTTGAAATGCCGCTTACTTGTTGAATATTAATGAACCAATAGGTACATAATAATACATTTAAATTTTGAAGGTATACATTAATTAAACTTGAAACATTAAATAAAAGATGTGCTGAATTAATATTTAAATATATTACATAAGGTTCAAGTTAGGTATGCAACCGTATGGATATTTACATACAACTAGAATATCAGTGTCAAACTCCACTTAATGGAATTGTCTCAAAAGCACAAACGTATAAAATAAGGCGAGCATTTGCCTATTTCCTTATATCTGAGTTTTTTGTCTGTATTTATAACAATATTATCTATATATAATCTATTTTAAGATGTTTGCATGCTGAAGTTTGGAAATGAAGTATATGTAATAAACTTTCAATTCTGCTGATATCGTACACATTGGAACCCAATTATCTGATACAGATTTTCTACCAGCCAATGACTATTGTTTTAAAAATTCCCATTGAATTTATATAGGTATTAATTTATATAATAACTCTATCCCACTGAAAGGAAAATTAATTTTTTCGTTAAAATTTGCTGTATCGTTGTTACATGCGAAAATGGCAATGTAGCATGTTTTAGATTTAGATATAATTTATAAGTTAATTGTCGCGTTTTTTAAAATTAAAGTTAACTTCCTTCGCCCTGACAGTCGCGTCTGCGCAGAGTGAATGAGGGGTGCGCGAGTGTCGAAGCGGGGACTAAGCCACGAGACGTGAACCAAGCAATAACTATCTGAGTGGTGTGTTTTTTCTTTCTAGAAATAGGTATGGAGGTTCCCTGTACCTTTACCTTTATGTACTTGGTACCTATTCCTTCTGACCCCCTACGAGTGCAACAGAAGTTACGTGAAGAACGGATGGAAATTTGAAGTTCAACATGGCGTAACTCAACACAACCCACCGCTGGATCCTGAGATTAAGTTCCGAGATACCCATCAATGAGTAATTTGATTTTACTTAATTTGTGCATGCAAATTTGACATAGAAAGCGATTGCATCACCCGTAAAGCGTGATTGGTATACGTTATAAAGTGGCAGGTAATTATACCACGCGTAATTATAACAATGGCGCCTCAACGTGAGCGCCATTGTTATCTTACGCGCGTCATAATTATTCCCGCGATTTTGTAACATATACCGACCACGTGTTACTGGGTGATGCAATCGCTATTTAAGTCAAATTTGCATGCACAATTTTAATAAGATCAAATTACTCACGTGATGGCTATCTCGGAACTTAATCTCGGGATCCAGCGGTTGTTTAAATTAGGTTGGGTTAGGTTACGCCATGTTGAACTTCAAATTGCCATTCGTCCTTCACGTAACTTTTATTACTCGTAAGGGGGATGAAGGAATAGGTACCAGGTACAACAAAGGTAAAGGTACAGGGAACCTATGTCTAAAGAGAAAAACACACACACACTCAAATAGTTGTTGCTTGGTTCACATCTGGTGGCCTAACCCTCCTTTTCGACACTCGCGCACCCCAGCATTCCCTCTGCGCAGATGCGACTGTCAGCGACGACGGAAGTTAATGTTATTAATTTAAAAATACGCGGCAATTAACTTATAAATTATCACTAAATCTAAAAATGCTACATAGCCAATTTGGCATGTAACAACGTTACTGTATACAAACAAGCAGTAAATGACAAGTTTTCTGATATGCATATATTAAAATTGGTGCACTTCTTTTTTCACAAGTGGTTAACCAATAATATCATAAGGGCATGTTTTAAGTATATAAATATAGAAAAATGCCCGCTAAGCCAATTTTGCAACATCTATTATTGAAGACTTAGTTACAACAAAGAGTATGTGTCCATATTTGTTAATACGATTCGCCATTCAATTATAAACACCAAAACAATCAATAAATAACTAATAGCATTGTTTGTTTGAAGTTTATGCACAAGAACAAATATAGTTAATATTTATTGATTGTTTTCCAGTTTAGGGGAAGGATGAGTATTATCGTACACTTAACTACCATCAACGTTGATTTGAAATCGGAATGGTGCACAAACGCTTTTCGTTTAACGGTGTATTGGCAACGTAATCTAGTTTTACTATTAAGGAAGTTATAATGATAGCCTGGACATACAAATTAATAGCCGTTTTTTAGACAGAATGCATGTACAGTATTATTCAAACTGTGAGGCTGTCATTTGATTTTGTATATTACTACTGTATGAAAGAAATAGCAATGCACCTAACTTATAAATAGGTTGTATTTCCAATTTAAGGATAGCAGTACCTATATTTGTATTTCTTGCAAAGTGAACACACATGTACAGGTTTTTATTTATTAATAGAACACGCATACACTTAAGTCTCCCAATTCTTCGTCATCGTATATTCGTATGTGTTCGTCATCGGATGAGCTTCCTGCTTTTTTTTATAACTTTTTTATTGACACTTTATTTTTATTGCTTTTCCTTTTTTTTCATTTTTGCTTTTCTTTTCTTTTCAGTTTTCTTTACCTTCAGTTGTTCCAATAAAACCTTCATAGGAATACCTGTTGCAATTATCGAATGCTGTTTAATGCTCTTACATTTTCGCTTTTTTTATTTTCTTTATCTTTCCCAGTTTCATAATCTTTGTTGACTCCTGCCATAGGCGATATTAAACTGAAAGGTACTGTGGAAGTAGATCTAAGGCTATGTACAGGGCTTGTACAAATCTTCCTCTTAACTTTTTTCACATCTTTTTGCTCTATTTTAGTAGATTCAAGGCTGATATGGAAGGCTGCGGAGAAAGCCGAAGAGTAGGTTGTAGAGAAGAAACTCTATCAACGTTTTCATCTACTGGATCTTTTGACACATTATCTATATTCTCTAATTCTAATATCTACATTGCTTCTTCTGTGAGCACATTTTCTGGAAGAACTGATTCTCCTTCCCGGATGTGGTGGTTAAACAAATTGGAACCAAAGACCAAACTCCTGCTAATTTGAAACTATTGACACCCTTTTCTGCATTTGCTATGTGAAGATATGCTTTTGTGAAAAAAAAGGAACTAATTGAAGAGTTGCTGGTTTCTCGAATTGGTGAATTTTCACTAGTGTATTACATTCTTTATGTAACGCAATCTTACGAGAGGCAAATACAGTTGAATCCGGTGTTGTGATAACTAGGATGTGGGTGGCTCTGTGGTTTATGTGTAACTGGTAAACCCAAGATCCCTGGTTGGATTCCCAGACCGCTTGAAAAATGTTATATGAACATTTTTCACAAAAATACGCACTTGTTAAAGATCCTTACCTTGCTTGCAAGGGTTTGGCAAAATTCAAAATTTCTAGGTAAAAACCTGCTTCCTGGCCAATGTAATACCTTCGAATGGATCATTGTGAAACCAATGTAGGGGGTCGGTGGGATATATGGGGAGGTACGGTATTCATAATGAATCCATTGTCAACAGTAATGGTATATTTGTAGAAAAATGTGACTGATATGGTTATCCTACAGTACTAGGAGTTGCTTTTCTATGTTCTAGAAAATGAATGAACCATATATCTAATAGCTCCTCATTCATCCAACTAGATTTTGTACACTTATAAATAGATTCATTAGGACCACCTTGCTCCAATCAAGGATGCATTCGAACCCATATATATATATATATATATATATATATTCTTACAATCACAATTGAAATAAAAATTGCGCCTAATATGTTAGAAGAGTATAATATTACAAAAAAAACGACTACTACTGTGAATAGGTTCTCTAGGCTGTTATAGGGAAAGGATTGGTATTATCGTATGGAGGGTAATACCGTACAGAGCAGTTTTGACTAAAATAACAAAGACAACATTGTCTGTTCTTCTCGCCCATCCTCTGTTGGAGAAAAAATGCAATGCGGCAAGATTATCTATCAAGTAACGTTCAACATTTCAAAGTGGCTATGTTGCACCAAAGTACGTCTTGCTATATAAGTTTCTGTAACAGGAAAATAGGCTGTAAGTATATTTTAGGAAGAATTTTTTATATTGTATCTATTTCAGTGTACATAAAAGACTTTGAATTTATGAATTATATTGGTTTTAAAGTAATTCCACACATATGAGAGTGAAAAAATATTAAATTTTAAACTAGCATTTTGTAGATTGTACATTATATATATATATATATATATATATATATATATATATATATATATAAATATAAAAGACAGGTTATTTGCAGTCCGCAATAAGAAATTGTGTAAAACAATATATAAAATAAGATGTATCTGTAAACAAACTCTATGAAAATAATAGAGTCTATTGACGAATACAAATCGGGCTGGTAGTTATATAGCCATTAACAAAACATTAGCTTATTACTTCATAGGGGAGGAAACATCCACTGACCGACGGTTTCGGCTTTATTAAGCCTCCTCAGAGTGAAATAGTCTCCAAATATATATATATATATATATATATATATATATATATATATAGTTATTAAGATGAAATGAAAACCAACTTTGTATTTAAAGTTGAATTACCATTTCAAATCGAACTAGTAATTGAAAACCACTAAAAGAACGGCTACAGCAGGATTTGAACCTGCAACCTCTGATTCTCCGGATCAGTGCTCTAACCAATTGAGCTATCTAGCCTAATTGTTTAGATGATGTTATACTTAATACTACTGAAGCTTGGCCCTTGTTAATGATTTTCAATTACGTTCGATTTGAAATGGTAATTCAACTTTAAATACAAAGTTGGGTTTTCATTTCATCTTAATAACTATTAATATATATTAAGCATTCATTTGCATTCCAAATGTGGATTATTCTTCTCTATTAATTATATATATATATATATATATATATATATATATATATATATATATATATATAAATATTATATTATGTTCTAGATAAAATACAAAAGACTTAATTTTAGTTCTTAGTTATACCCATTGAATTATATTACTAAAATGTGAACAAACTAGATTATTGTTCTTTTTTAGGTACTACTGACGTCTCAGCCGACGTTGCCCTATTTGTCCTGCTTACAAGGTTGAACAATTACCTCATCCTGGTCTATTTGCTCCTAGCACCAAACCATCCTATCCTTGGCAAGTCATTTCCTGTGATATCGTTGGTTCTCTTTCCCAAACACAAGTGATTCCGATACCTGGTAGTGGTTGATTACTTCACTAAATTTACTCTTTTTTTTCCTTGCACAGCACCACTGCAACTTCCGTTTCAAACATTCTTGAAGAACAAGTCTTCCTATTTTTTGGTGCACCCCAATACCTCATCACTGATAATAGTGTACAATTCTGCAGTCGTTAGATTATCTGTTTGTGTGAACTTCATCGTTCCAAAATGCTTTTCGCTGCATGTTACCATCCCCAAGCCAATCCTACCGAGTGTGTTAACTGCTCCCTCAAGGCCATGCTTATTTCCTATATTCGTGACAACCAGCATCACTGGGATGTCAATCTCCCTAATATTTCCTGTTCCAACCAAACATCTAAACACGAAATCACTGGCTGTACTCCTTTCTTTGCCTTGTTTGATCGAGAACATATGCTTTCCAGCGATTATTTCTGACAACTGTCCGAGGTAAACGACACGTATATTCCTGATCCTGAATATCCTTCACATGTGTCCCCGTGTCCTCAACAAACTTTTGTAACGTTCGTTTAATTTATTAGTTTAAAATATTGTAGTCATTTGGCTGTTTGCTGATTTTCTTTGGTAAATAGTTAATGTGATAGATGTCGATAACGAATGTAGTGTTGCTTTGTGCATCCCCTCCTTTTGTTTTAGACAGATGTTTGTCGATTGTCTGCTAGAAGATGTAGCATTCTGTTGAAGTGCATTAGAATTTCGGGCATATTTTAACGGTATTATAGCGGATTTGGTATAGTTTATAGAATTTCTAACTGAGACTATTTAATTACAATGCTAAATAAGTACAGTTTGTTTTCGGAATTAATTAATAATTAGTTTGTGAAGTAGTGCAGGATATTATACCGGTAGTGCCATACCAAGCATTTGAAAGTGTTTCGCAAGTAACTTTCCAGGTGTAGAAATTGATAAATTTGTTGTAGGTTGTTCTACCATCCACCTTTGTTGATTTATGTATGTTTAGTATTGGCACCAATTGATTTGGCAATTAATTGTTGGATGACATACGAGGAAACCTTCGTTGCTGTTGCCGTGTGCCCACAACGATCCAAGTTATTTATTTGGGAAATAAATGAAATTATAATTGTCACACACACACCGTGGTATTGTTAAGGGTGTAGCGAGGTATTTATGGCTCAATATCCATGGTATTGTAGAGTGGTACAACTCATCTCACAAGGTAAGCGGTAGAATTGTATTTGAAATTATCTGTGAAGCTACTTTCAATATATCAAGTTTAAAAGCAGATGTCCCTTAACCTCATTACTTGTTTTGTGTTTACGATCTCACTAAAGGTGCATGCGCTTCACTTTACGTTTGGTTTACCGGTAATTATTTGAAAGAGATTTTGATTACTTGTGTAAACATTGAATTCTGTAGTCAGGATAAATTTTATAGTTAACCTAAGTCTTCAATACAGTTTGTTTAGTAAAAATCAGTATTATTACACTTGTGCAATGAATTTGTTTTATTAAAAATTACATTTATCGTTTCATTAATTTAAAGGCTCAAGTTAATACACAAGGCATTGCACGTGCGGTGTTTCGCATATTTTTGAGATCAAACCAGTAAAAGTCAGTGCCACCATGAGTCCCAGGTGCACAATACTTCATCTAGCTAACTATAAGCACAATACATTCAGTTCCATTTGGTGGTCTAGTCAGCGCAGTACCGAAAATATTGAGTTACCAATAGCTATTTCTGTATATGTCACTTTTAAGTTATTAGGCTGATTTACTTGGGCGTACTAAAGTAAGCCATATGTATTTTGATTTCATATGTTGACCCATGTGCATTTTTTTTCTGTTAAGTGGCTGCAAATAGGGTTAAGTAGAGATATTGAGGTGCATTATTTATGTCATAGAGAATCCAAGCTGTTAGAGTGGATCAGATCACTCTACACAGTGAATTTCATGTTTTAATTACTGAGCTATCAAAAAGTTTTTCGGACAGTAATTCCGTATCCATCTGGCATATTGATAATACAGGTGGCGCCCACCTGATTTTGAAGTTATTCCCGAATTTACATCCTGATATAAGACCAGTTTTAGGGCTGTTAAGAAATCCAACTACGGCTAGAACTAGGCCGCTTAAGGATTTCGATCTTTTCCTTGGTGTCATAGCGCTAAACAGGCTCGTAACACTTTCTACTGCCTACCGTTAACACCCATAACCATTATAACCTCCATCGTCGTCCGGTTTCCTTTCAATTAGGCAATTCTGTTTGGCACCGTAATTTCGCTTTGTCCAACGCTTCACGTCATTTTATTAAAGCCAAACTTACCCCTAAATTCCTTGATCCTTCATCAGTAAAGCTGTTTCTCCTTGGACCTATGAACTTACCGACCCTTACGGTGCAAAGAGTATTTGGCACGTCATAGACGTTAAACTTGCCTATCCCAACAATCTTGATATCCCTGATCTGGCTTCGTTTTTCTTCTGGAGATGCACAAGTCAACCTCCTTCTTAGTCCTCATGTCCCAAACTCATATGCCAACTCTGCCTTATTTTAATATTGGATTTTCGGATTTTGTACTCGCTTCTAAATAATTTTCTTGTTTTGTATGTTTGTTTTTATTTCATTCTCATCCAACACATCCCCGAGTGGGTGCAGATTAGAATAGTTCCACGGTACGGCTTGCCTGTCGTAAAAGACGCCTAAACACTCTCTTAACACTCTTCATATACACACACCCACATACATATTTGTATGTTTTTCTTTTCTTTCGTTTCACTCCTCATACTCATCCCTGAGTGGGCTCGGATTAGAATAGCCCCACAGTACGGCCTGACTGTTGTAAGAGGCGACTAAAGCGGCACAACACACTCTCAACATGCTCCACAACATGCACACACACACACAACACACGTAGACCCGAACATGCACACATACTCAACCATAACTACACTCGATTTCGTTTTCTGTCTTCTTATTTCGAATCTTGTACTACCTCTTTAATGTTTTTGAATTTTAATTTTGCTTCTTTGTTCCTTTTGTTCCACTTTCTTTTCCTAAAGCTGTTTTTTTCTTGTCAGTCCTCAACACTGGCTTCATTTAATTTTCAATCTTCTTCCTGTGATATGTGCTTCCTAGACCGTTCTTCTTTTCTTCAGGAACTACGACTTAGTCGACTCGTCGGTCTATTTAGCGGTTATTTCCTTCGATCGTCTGTTTGATACGATTTTTTTTACCACAGCTTGAAGTACATCAATTTTTTTAATCAGCATTCTTGACATGTTAATGCCATTCTATCTTTGTCCTCGTTGATTGCTACTCTATAACTTCTCTTTTCCAATAGTCCTCTACATTTTTGGGTTTCTCCGGTATATTGGCCTTAGAGCCAAAAGAAATTTCTCGTTTTTTTGGTTTCCCATTTGTTTTCTGAAACGCATTTTTTTGTGGTTTTCCTCAGTTAGTGTATCGTTTGGCCTGTTGCTTTGCTTCCTACCCCAACCTTTTAATTTTGCTAGAAGGGGGATTTGTTACATTCATTTTGCTACTACCTAAATATTCTTGCATTTCTTAAATTAAAATTTCTCGCTTTGTAATTTGTTACATTTATTGCATTACGCTCTGACTACTCCGACTTTAAATTTAAATATCCTTTATTACCGGTTCTAAAATGTAGAAATGTTCGTCTTTCGTACTTTATAAATTTAGGTATTCTTCAGGAATCACTTGTGTAACATTTTGCATTATTCTAGTTATACCATAGTCAGTTGGGTAAACCACTTCACTTTCAGTGAGGGCTAATGGGTGTTGAGTTTTCGAGATCCACCCACCTTGATCTGCAGCTGTAGTCAGCACGGCATTTCTTTCCTTCCTTTTTTTCTTACGTTACAGTAATTGGTGCAGGTCCTTACTCTACTTTTCTTATGGTTCCTTCTTGACCCGTACATTTACTGTAACAATGACCCCAACAAAAAGATGTTCTTGGTCACCAGGAAAGATAAAAGCTGCGGTTATTGTGGTTCAAAATAGAGAAAAGCTAAGGGCATCTGTAGCACTGTACAGTGTTCCCGTTATGACGTCAGATTATGTTAAAAGGGATGATATAATAGACTTTACTGTCAGAATGAGCCGGAAGTCAGTATTTTCCCCAGAACAAGAGCCGAAAGAAAGGAGCAGAAATTACGTCTTGCAAAATTATTTTATGGATTAACTCCATTATCATTAAAAAAAACGGTTTTTGAGTATGCTGAAAAAATAAAATTAAAAATTCATTCAACAAAGAAAATAAACAGGCTATTAAAGACTGGTTATACAGGTTCCAGAAATAAGAATTAGGTGTCGCAAAGCTACAAGCGTAAATAGAATTTTAGATTTCTATGCAACTGAAAATAAATTATTTTTTAATAATCTAGGATCAACATTGAAGAGGTACCATTTTGCTCTACAGAAAATATTTAATGTTGACAAGACTGGTGTGAATAGTGTCGACAAAACAAATAAAATTGTAGCTCCTAAGGAAATGAAACGAGTTGGTGCATCTACAAGTTGGGAAAGCGGGAAGAATATAACAATCTGCTGTTGTCTTTGCTGCAGAACAGTACATCTATCCAATGATTATATATATATATATATATATATATATATATATATATATAAACATTTAATGCTGAATGGATGTATGTAGCGGGTATCAAGTCCATTGAATAAATAAAGATGTTGTTATTAAATTTTATTTAATTTCTTGACGTTTCGGACATTTTGTGCCTTTGTCAAAAGATCTATAAATTAATGTACATAAATAACAAATTGATAGTTTATATGAATACACTTACTATAAATAATCCTAATGGTTTGTAAATAAAATGAATTTAGATGGAAACACAAATTTTTTAAATATTTTGGTAAAAGTCTGTCAGCGATATAGGTGGAGACAGTTATAATTGATACATACTGACAGAATACGTTTGTGGTTAAGTGAACATACTTTGATGCATAGAAAAGAGAGAAATTGCTTTTAAAGGTGTGATTATGATTTAAATTGGTTCATGTTATATAAGGAAGCGTAGATGTTATAGAAATTTTCTACATCTTGTTTATTGTTCATGCAGTTAGCTTCTTTATTGATGTAGAAAATGTCGCCGAAACGTCAAGAAATTAAATAAAATTTAATAACAACATCTTTATTTATTCATTGGACTTGTTACCCACTACATACATCCATTCAGCATTAAATGTTTTATATATATATATATATATATATATATATATATATATATAATCATTGGATAGATGTACTGTTCTGCAGCAATGACAACAGCGGATTGTTATATACTTCCCCTTTCCCAACTTGTAGCTGCACCAACTCGTTTCATTCCCTTAGGAGCTACAATTTTATTTGTTTTGTGGACACTATTCACACCAGTCTCGTCAACATTAAATATTTTCTGTAGAGCAAAATGGTACCTCTTCAATGTTGATTCTAGATTATTAAAAAATAATTTATTTTCAGTTGCATAGAAATCTAAAATTCTATTTACGCTTGTAGCTTTGCGACACTTAATTCTTATTTCTGGAACCTGTATAACCAGTCTTTAATAGCCTGTTTATTTTCTTTGTTGAATGAATTCTTAATTTTATTTTTTCAGCATACTCAAAAACCGTTTTTTTTTAATAATAATGGAGTTAATCCATAAAATAATTTTGCAAGACGTAATTTCTGCTCCTTTCTTTCGGTTCTTGTTCTGGGGAAAATACTGACTTCCGGCTCATTCTGACAGTAAAGTCTATTATATCATTCCTTTTAACATAATCTGACGTCATAACGGGAACACTGTACAGTGCTATAGATGCCCTTAGCTTTTCTCTATTTTGAACCACAATAACCGCAGCTTTTATCTTTCCTGGTGACCAAGAACATCTTTTTGTTGGGGTCATTGTTACAGTAAATGTACGGGTCAAGAAGGAACCATAAGAAAAGTAGAGTAAGGACCTGCACCAATTACTGTAACGTAAGAAAAAAAGGAAGGAAAGAAATGCCGTGCTGACTACAGCTGCAGATCAAGGTGGGTGGATCTCGAAAACTCAACACCCATTAGCCCTCACTGAAAGTGAAGTGGTTTACCCAACTGACTATGGTATAACTAGTATAATGCAAAATGTTACACAAGTGATTCCTGAAGAATACCTAAATTTATAAAGTACGAAAGACGAACGTTTCTACATTTTAGAACTGGTAATAAAGGATATTTAAATTTAAAGTCGGAGTAGTCAGAGCGTAATGCAATAAATGTAACAAATTACAAAGCGAGAAATTTTAATTTAAGAAATGCAAGAATATTTAGGTAGTAGCAAACTGAATGTATCAAATCCCCCTTCTAGCAAAATTAAAAGGTTGGGGTAGGAAGCAAAGCAACAGGCCAAACGATACACTAACTGAGGAAAACCACAAGAAAATTCGTTTCAGAAAACAAATGGGAAACCAAAAAAAAACAGAAATTTTTTTCGCTCTAAGGCCAATATACCGGAGAAACCCAAAAATGTAGAGGACTATTGGAAAAGAGAAGTTATAGAGTAGCAATCAACGAGGACAAAGATAGAATGGCATTAACATGTCAAGAACGCTGATTAAAAAAATTGTTGTACTTCAAGCTGTGGTAAAAAAAATCGTATCAAACAGACGATCGAAGGAAATAACCGCTAAATAGACCGACGAGTCGACTAAGTCGTAGTTCTCGAAGAAAAGAAGAATGGTCTAGGAAGCACATATCACAGGAAAAGGATTGAAAATTAAATGAAGTCAGTGTAGAAGACTGACAAGAAAAAAACAGCTTTAGGAAAAGAAAGTGGAACAAAAGGAACAAAGAAGCAAAATTAAAATTCAAAAACATTAAAGAGGTAGTACAAGATTCGAAATAAGAAGACAGAAAACGAAATCGAGTGTAGTTATGGTTGAGTATGTGTGCATGTTCGGGTCTACGTGTGTGTGTGTGTGTGTTGTGGAGCATGTTGAGAGTGTGTTGTGCCGCTTTAGTCGCCTCTTACAACAGTCAGGCCGTACTGTGGGGCTATTCTAATCCGAGCTCACTCAGGGATGAGTCATCATCATCATCATCATCATTTTGTTATCGACCTTACTTAAGGTCGGTTTGACGCAGCTCTAACTTCTTTTCTATTCTGTGCTAATCTAAAAAGCTCTACATACCCTTCACAACCTAAATTTCTAATAATTTGAATTAATATAGTTTGGTCTAGGTCTTCCTATATCCTTTTCCTATATCTTTTTCCTACCCATCTGGCTCTACATAGATATTAGCAACCTGATGGTTGTTAAAGAACTCTAACATGTTTACATGATTACCATTTATAAGGAAATGAAATATAACCTGGTTATCCGCTTCAAAAAGGAAAAGTGTTAAATTATATGTTATGGTAAGGCTTAAGCAACGAATCGCTGCCAACATGCCAGACCGCTACCTAATTGTGAGTTATGCCATGGTGACGTTTATTAAATTATATGTTATGGTAAGGCTTAAGCAACGAAACGCTACCAACATGCCAGACCGCTAACCAATTGTGAGTCATGTCCTGGTGACATTTAGTTAACTGATTTTTATTTTTCGTTTTGTTTTGTTTTCAAACTTACTTAAAGTCGGTTTGACGCATCTCTAAACTCTTTTCTATTCTGAGCTAGTCTAAAAAGGTCTACATACCCTTCACAACCTACATCTCTAATAATTTGACTAATATAGCTTTGTCTAGGCCTTCCTACTCTATTTTTATTTGGTAGTCTATAATCTAAGACTTTACTAAATAGTCCCTCATGTCTTAACTGGTGCCCTATAATTCTATCTCTCCTGACTTTCAATTGTTTCCACATACAGGGATCCTCACCTATCCTTCTATAAACTTCCTCGTTTGTTACTCTATCTGTCCAACTAATCTTTAACATTCTCCTATAACACCAAATTTCAAAAGCTTCTATGTTTTTCTTATCTACTTCTTTAATTGTCTAAGTCTCACTACCGTATAGTAGAACGCTCCATACGTACGACTTTAAGAAACTTTTTCTATTATCTAAACTAATACTATTAGCTATTTGTAAGTTTTTCTTTTTTAAAAACATTTTTCTAGCTTGAGCTATTCTAGCTACTACAGGGTTGAGTATGAGGAGTGAAACGAAAGAAAAGAAAAACAAACAAATATGTATGTGGGTGTGTGTATATGAAGAGTGTTAAGAGAGTGTTTAGTCGTCTTTTACGACAGGCAAGCCGTACCGTGGAACTATTCTAATCTGCACCCACTCGGGGATGTGTTGGATGAGAATGAAATAAAAACAAACATACAAAACAAGAAAATTATTTAGAAGCGAGTACAAAATCCGAGAATCCAATATTAAAATAAGGCAGAGTTGGTATATGAGTTTGGGACATGAGGACTAAGAAGGAGGTTGAAGAAAAACAAAGCCAGATCAGGGATATCAAGATTGTTGGGATAGGCAAGTTTAAAGTCTATGACGTGCCAAATACTCTTTGCACCGTAAGGGTCGGTAAGTTCATAAGTCCAAGGAGAAACAGCTTTACTGATGGAGGATCAAGGAATTTAGGGGTAAGTTTGGCTTTAATAAAATGACGTGAAGCGTTGGACAAAGCGGAATTACAGCGCCAAACAGAATTGCCTAATTGAAAGGAAACCGGACGACGATGGAGGTTATAATGGTTATGGGAGTTACGGTAGGCAGTAGAAAGTGATACGAGCCTGTTTAGCGCTATGACACCAAGGAAAAGATCGAAATCCTTAAGCGGCCTAGTTCTAGCCGTAGTTGGATTTCTTAACAGCCCTAAAACTGGTCTTATATCAGGATGTAAATTTGGGAATAACTTCAAAATCAGGTGGGCGCCACCTGTATTATCAATATGCCAGATGGATACGGAATTACTGTCCGAAAAACTTTTTGATAGCTCAGTAATTAAAAGATGAAATTCACTGTGTAGAGTGATCTGATCCACTCTAACAGCTTGGATTCTCTATGACATAAATAATACATCACAATATCTCTACTTAACTCTATTTGCAGCCACTTAACTGAAGAATAATGCACATGGGTCAGCATATGAAATCAAAATACATATGCCCTACTTTAGTATGCCCAAGTAAATCAGCATAATAACTGAAAAGTTACATACAGAAATAGTTAATGGTAACTCAATATTATCGGTACTGCGCTGGCCAGACCACCAAATGGAACTGAATTTATTGTGCTTATAGTTAACTGGATGAAGTATAGTGCACCTGGGGCTCACGGTGGCACTGACTTTTACTGATTTGACCTCAAAAATATGTGAAACACTGCACGTGCATTAACTTTAGCCTTTAAATTAATGAAACGATAAATGTAATTTTTAATAAAACAAATTCATTGCACAAGTGCAATAATACTGATTTTTACTAAACAAACTGTATTGAAAGTCTTAGGTTAACTATAAAATTTATCCTGACTACAGAATTCAATGTTTACATAAGTAATCAAAATCTCTTTCAAATAATTACCGGTAAACCAAACGTAAAGTGAAGCGCACGCACCTTTAGTGAGATAGTAAACACAAAACAAGTGATGAGGTTACGGGACATCTGCTTTTAAACTTGACATATTGAATGTAGCTTCACAGATAATTTCAAGTACAATTTTACCGCTTACCTTGTGAGATGAGTTGTACCACTCTACAATACGGTCGGATATTGAGCCATAAATACCTGGCTCCACTCTTAACAATACCAGGGTGTGTGTGTGACAATTATAATTTCATTTATTTCTCAAATAAATAACTTGGATCGTTGCAGGCACACGGCTACAGCAACGAAGGTTTCCTCGTATATCATCTAATAATTAATTGCCAAATCAATTGCTGCTAGATACTAAACATACATAAATCAACAAAGGTGGATGGTAGAACAACCTACAACAAATTTATCAATTTCTACACCTGGAAAGTTACTTGCGAAACACTTTCAAATGATTGGTATGGCACAGCCGGTATAATATCCTGCACTACTTTACATACTAATTATTAAATTAATTCTGTAAACTATACCAAATCCGCTATAATAGCGTTAAAATAATGCCCATAATTCCAATGCACTTTAACCGAATGCTACATCCTCAAGCAGACAATTGACAAACATCTGTCTAACACAAAAGGAGGGGATGCACAAAGCAACACTGCATTCGTTATCGACATCTATCACATTAACTATTTACCAAAGAAAATCAGCAAACAGCCAAATGACTATAATATTATAAACTAATAAATTAAACGAATGTTACAAAAGTTTCTTGAGGATATGGGAGCGGATATTTTTGAAATGTTCGGAATCAGGTTAAGGATGGTCCGGGTCAGGAAGATACGTGTCATTTACCTCAGACAGTTGTCCAAAATAATCGCCAGAAAGGATATGTTCTCGACCAAACAAGGCCAAGAAAGGAGTACAACCAGTGATTTCAAATTTAGATGTTCGGTTGGTAGAGGAAATATTAGGGAGGTTGACATCTCAGTGATGCTGGTTGTCACGGATATAGAAAGCAAGCATGGCCTTGAGGGAGCAGTTAACACACTTGGCAGGATTGGCTTGGTAATGGTAACAGGCAGTGAAAAGCATTTTGGAACGATGATGTTCACACAAACAGATAATCTAACGACTGCAGAATTGTACACTATTATCAGTGATGAGGTATTGGAGTGTACCAAAAAATAGGAAGACTTGTTCTTCAAGAATTTTTGAAACGGAAGTTGCAGTGTAGCTGTGCAATGGAAAGAAAAGAGGAAATTTAGTGAAGTAATCAACCACTATCAAGATATAGCAATGACTGGTGGAACGGGAAAGAGAACCAACGCACAGGAAATGACTTGCCAAGGATAGGATGGTTTGGCCCTTGGAGCAAATAGACCAGGAGGAGGTAATTGTTTCAATTTTGTGAATAGCACAAATAGGGCAACGTCGGCTGTAGTGAGCTGAAACGTCTGTATTACCTAAAAAAGAAAAATTATTTAGTTTGTTCACATTTTAGCAATATAATTCAATGGGTATAACTAAAGACTAAAATTAAGTCTTTTGTATTTCAACCAGAACATAATATAATATTTATTGCGGGTAATATCGTACAATGGCCAAAATTGCTCAAAATGCTAGTTTAAAAATTCAAAATCTTTTATGTACAGTGAAATAGATACAATATAAAAAATACTTCCTAAAATCTACATACAGCTTATTTTCCTGTTACAGAAACTTATATCGCAATACGTAATTTGGTGCAACATAGCCACTTTGAAATGTTGAACGTTACTTGATAGATAATCTTGCCACAGTACATTTTTTCTCCAACAGAGGATGGGCGAGAAGAACAGACAATGTTGTCTTTGTTATTTTAGTCAAAACTGCTTTGTACGGTATTACCCTCCATACGATAATACCAATCCTTTCCCTATAACAGCCTAGAGAACATATTCACAGTAGTAGTCGTTTTTGTTGTAATATTATACTCTTCTAACATATTAGGCGCAATTTTTATTTCAATTGTGATTGTAAGAATAGGATTTTATATTATTTGATGCCTTCTTCTAGCATAAAATCAGTTTAATTTCCAACTATTTATTTAGCCTTTAGTTTTATAAGTAGGTCAAACTATTTTATTTTCTTCTGTTTAAAATATGTCCGTTTAAGTGCACTTTATTTGGCAATACTTTCTTGAACGGCTAGGAAATAATGCATGGACAGAGTGATGACACCAAAAAACTAAAACGACTGCTACTGTGAAAACACATACAGTTAGATATCGATCGGTGCAATTAAATTAAGAACTAGCAGGTTGAAAGTCGTTAATACTTTCATAATTCTCATCTCGACGATAATTTTCACCTTCTGTCATGCAAATTGATGACCTAAAATACTTTTTTGCTTTTTATAATGATCCGAGATTCAAAATCTATTCTGGTTTATCACCAGTACAATAAAAAGTGGATAAAACAATCAGAGAATTATATAACAATCTAATAGCTTATTTTATACGTTTGTATTTTTGAGCCACCATTGCTTTTGAAAACAGTTTTTACGTAAAAGTGCTTTCAAATTAAATCTTATTATTTTTCTCAGGGATGTGATTTCTTTATTTGGAATTTTAAGATCAATTTTAAGGTCTTTTGTTTTCACAAAACATTAATTATTAATACATATTTAAATTTTATAAACACTAAAGGTTCTTTTATTTAATGATTTAAGGTCATATTTTGCACATTTCACCATTCTTTTTACACAGTTGCAAAAGTTTTTTACACTTACACAAATTATTACACTATCACACTTACACACCCCTGCATACTAGCAAATACGTATGAATTGCATTGATGTGTTAATTGTTTAATTATTAATGAAAATGTATAAACTAGAGAAGCAACCTGTATTTCAATTTTTTTTATAAACTCTCCTGTTTTAATATATATATATATGTGTTGTGTGTATATATATATATATATATATATATATATATATATATATATATATATATACTGTGCGGAAATACGGTAAGTGTAAAAAATAACCTCAATTTTTTTTTCATATCAAAAAAACTTTAATTTCAACACCCCAAATGCAAAATTACCATTACTGATTCAATCTGGGGACGTAAATAAACAAGTGTCATGTTTTGCACCATTTGGTATGTGCAGAACTTCAATAACAATGTATATGTAATTATAAATGTGAATAGTATAAAATACTTTTCAGCTGAACGTAAAATAACAATTCCTAGTAAATGTATTTTAAATAATATTCACGGGTAACGTGATAATCGAGTTGTTACAAGTTTATCTTTAAGTACTCGGAAAGCATAATTTAATGACTTCGAAATATTCTTACAAGTGTAATTTGCAGAAATTTTTAGTGAGAACACATTTAAAACGATAAGAAACCAATGGGTAGACAATAACGTTTTATGTTTATCGAGAAATGCGATAAGCAATAGTACATGTGTAAATAACCACATTGGGAGAAGTATAAAACTTTTTAGTATAAGTTGGAGAGAGAGCATATTATTAAAACTTTGCAAGATCGGAGTGATAAGGTATATGCATTTGAACTATAACACTATAAACAGGCAACTTTGAATCTTGTGAAGGAGTGAATAAGGTTGTGTAACTATAAGATACGAATATCGATTTATATTTATAGAAATATTAATGAACAGTTTTTTTAAAATACGGGAAAGTGTTTTAGAATGTGTTAAATGGTGTTTTCCTGAAATGTTGTTGATAACAATTCGAGTGAAATCTAAAAGCTAAAAACGTAGGATGGCAAATATGCTTATATGGTCCGGATTGAATTTCATTTCTCTCTTTCTGATTTAACGCATTTAAACTTACAACTTGAAATTATTGAAGTATTTTAATGTGTAAATAAATTGAATTAAGTGATAGTCGTGTACAATTTTCACGTAAGTATTAAATCTTAGTTAATTATTAAGTGTTAAAAATAATTTTTATTAGGGCTTTTGGTGCAGACTGGAACGACTTTTGGTATAGGTCAGAAGCAAATGATTTCGGTGCAGACCTGTATAAGCCGAAATAATGATTTCGGGATAAAGAGTAATTTGGTTTGCTGACATAATTTCGCCATAACGAGTACTTTTGATGTAGGATGTTATTCAGTATGGAGTGATAATCTTGCCAATATCGCTAATAGCTTTTCCAAGAGAATTCATGCTGGAGCCATTTTTGACGTCATCTTTGAAAAAGAAAATTACCAATTGCACATTTAAACTGTTTATTTGTTGTGCATGTGTTAGAATGAACAATAAGTTGGTGGACTAATATTTAAATATCGTAATAAATAACGAGCGTCATTGTTAAAAACATTATTCCCTTTTAGTGTAAATTTTGTATAGTAAGGGAACGAATTATTTACTGTGAAGACCAACCGATTTTTTATCATGCTAAATAATTTAATTGTACCAGAGTCTTACTCTACTAATCAGTTGGTAATGGGTTTATTAACGAAAGGTTTAATGAGAGACTTATTAAATAATGAAAACTAATTAATTAATTGTAAATATTTTGAGCATGTTGATTTATGAACCGAGAGAAATAAGTTTTATTTTTATATTTTTAAATGAAGGTTGTAGAGCAAATTAAATTTGAATGTATAATTTTATTGATTTTTAGTAAATCAATTGGCGCTTTTAACCGAGTCTCGTGTTTCTTTGTGTAGAGTTCTTTTTTGTAAGCACAAATTTAGTCACGCAAAGATTGTTGAATTTTTGCAAAAATTCCAATATTGTTTCTAAACTTGTCGCATGCATCCTGGAAAATGATGGTCTAGGTAATTTCTTATGGTAGCACTGTTATGTGGAGGAGCATCATCTTGTTGGAAAATCATATTTATTCTGGAACAAAGAGGGTATATTTTCCATTAGTTCCGACAATATCTCCTCCAGAAAATTTAAATATCAATTACCATTCAATGATTCAGCATAAAAATACGGTCCTATTAGCATGCCATCAAGTATTCCACACCAAACGTTAGTTCCGAGAATGTGCTGATTATTGTCATTACTATGAAATCTACTTTTAACATATTGTGTTGTTGATCTTGCAGTTCTAAGACCTAAGCAATAAATGTAAGTCTCTAGATCTTTAGAATGAAGATTATATATTCGTATAAGTTTATATGCCTTGTACTTATACTGCTTTAAAATGTGATGTATTGAAGATTTAGAAATATTACTTTGTGAAGCTGCATGTCTTATTGGAAGATGTAGGATTAACTTCAACATATCCAAGATCACCTACTCTAGGCTCTTCTTCAGCAGCAAGAGGTTTTCTTATATTTGCTGCAAACGACTCGTAGATTGCGTTCCCAAGTTCTGAACGTTTTATGATCGGGATGTCTTCTATCTGGATATAGGTGTCTATATCTTGTAGCTGCTTCTCACAAATCACTAATACATAAGTCGTACATTAACATCATATCACACTTTTCAGAATTAGAATAATTCATTAGTATCAAAACAAACTGAATAATACTCTTCTACTAAGTATAGCAATATTAATTAACAGATTGGGGCAATTGTTTCCATCACGTACTAGATAGTAATATCATAATACCATAAACATTTTTTCAAAAATTTTATTATGTAATACCCATCATTTGTATACATGTTTGAAAACACAACAAAATGTTCTATTATAAAAACCCAAAAAAATATATAAAGTGCAATTTTTAAAAAAGCAAATGAAAATTGCTGCCTTTATTACCCATGTAAATTTTGAAAATTTTGTAGTGCCCACTTACGGGAATTTCTGCTCATTTTCAAATATATACGGTTTATTATAGTTATTTTTCAAAGTAAGCATGTTATAGGCCTGGGAATCAAGTCTGGGACACACTGTACATTTAAAAATTGTCATACTTTCTTAAATGTTAACACCTGGCACATAAACAGATAAAATTTTCCAGAGTCAAATAATATAATTGAGAGGCTTATCACTACAAGTATTAACATATCGAACATTTTCAAGTATTTATCATTTGACTAACAACATTATGCTAAACAATTTTTAATTGTATGTTGTTTATGTAGAAAATATTAAACTATTTTATTAAAAAGTATCTTTTAATAAGAAAGTGACTAGAAACAAAATTTATTTTGTTCCATAAAATTAGTTTTTTTAAATTTGGTGCTGTATATGGTAACATAAAATTTTTAGTGGCAATTGAGTGAAATGATACCCCTGTGTATAAAAAAATGGTGTTAAAGAAGGTGTATAAAATATTTCTAACCAAGGTAAGAAAAATATTTTATGTTTAATAGTATGCAACAACTAACACATTTTTAGATTCGAGAGTCATTTGAAAGAAACAAATATAAGCAACTAAAACGTTTAGCAATATCAGGAAAAAAGAAAACAAAATGTATAGTTAAAATTAAATTTTTCAATTTATTAACCCAAAACCCTGAAACCCACATCAAAATTTTCAATTATAAACTAATATACAGGATGTCCATGTTTTTACAAAAGATAACTGCAAATTTTAGAACACTTTTTATGTCGATTTGAAGTAAATCTTGTTATTCAAACATGTTTGCTAAGGGAGGTAGAGCTTTTTGAAGATGACGCCGTAAGGTCGCTCTAATTCAAATATCTTCAAAACGGTTTCCTTTTAAGTGATAACATTTTGTACTTTTATTTTGTAATATGGCCAATCGTATGGCTTGGAAACGATTTTTTAATTGTAGTCATAAGTGGCTCTTTTGGGAGAAGTATTGTACATTTTTATTCATAACTTTTCTATCTTTTAAATTTTGACGTAGCATTTAACAGATTTTGCTTTTATTAGAAAAAATTATTCTTTTTCTAAAGTCGCTATGATGCACCGTTATAGAAAAAAATCAATTTGAACTTTTCATGTGTCATGCATGTTTCCATTGATTAACAAATTCATTTTTTAGTTATGAAAGATGACTAGGAAAAATAAACATAACACTTGTGTGAATGTCAAACTGTTCTTATGACATAAACTGTCCAATTAATGATTTGGCTTTTCTAAAGTAAAAATACATATAAGTAAAGAGTAAACTTTTTATGATACAATTTTGTACATGATGAAATTAGTAATGAAAAGGAATAGTACAACAGGTATCCCACATACAGCCACCTGTTTGTTAGCACAAATTTAGTCACGCAAAGATTGTCAAATTCTTTCAAAAATTCCAATATTGTTTCTCAACTTGTCGCATGCATCCTGAATTAGTCTCTAAAGCTCATTGCCTATTTTTATTAGTTGCGAATAAATAATTGATTTTAGGTATCCCCACATACATAAATCGCAAGTATTTAAATCTGGAGACCTAGCCAACCAAACAACTGGACTACCCCTTCTGATCCATCCCTGTTGGTAGTCATTGTCTAAAAAATCATGAACGATCCTGCTGAAGTGGCTGAACAATCATCATGTAGAAACCAAAAGTTGTGCCGAATATGTAAATTAATATCGTCCAATAAATCGTGTAAAGTATTTTGTAAAAAGTCTAGATAATCCTCACCATTTATATGATTGGACAATTCTACAGATCTAAGCAGATTATCTCCAAGAACCTCTTTTCATACATTTATGTTAAACCGTTCCTGTTGTTTAGTTTATTTATAATATGAGAGTTATCACTGACGTAGGAGTAATAATACGCATTGCATATTCCAAAATTCGTCTTTAGTAAAAGTAGCTTCGTCACAAAACAAAATATGTGAGAAAAAATTTTTATTGTGATTTTCTTTATTTTGCAACTAATTGGAAAAATCAACACAACAGAAAAACCACCATCAGCATGGTCTGGACTTTTCTAAAATGAAGATGATGCAAGTTTTCCTTATGGATAATTTTCCACACAGAAAATTTTGAAATAGAATACATTGCAGCCAGTCTTCTAACACTAATTTAGGAATTTTCCTCTACTTCCATTATAATATCGTCCTGATATTCTTCTCTTCCATCAGTATGACTTTCAGTTTCTTTCTTTTGGAAACAGGATGTCTTCTATTTGGAAATTTATCTGCATACCTATGTGCCACTGCCCGAGCATTGCATTGCATTTCACCATACACTAAATGCATATCGGCATATTTTTGTTACTAAACCAAACCATTATAATAATCTTAAACCTTTGGTATTTGGAAATTAAAATTAATGCAACACTACATATTAAATACTAGTTTGCATCTAACAATATTGAAATGTCAGTCATTTGTCATTAATACAATTCTTTATTTGTATTTATTTTTTACTTTAGAAAAGCTTAAATTTTTCTGTCCATGATATCTTCATCATACATCTGTAGCACCACATTTCAAAGCCTTCTATTTTTCCTGTCTGCTTCTACTGTCCACATTTCACAGCTGTTAAGTGCTGTGCTACACACACATGCTTTCAACAAATTTTTCCTTATTTCTATCTTTGTTATCTTCAAACATAGTAGCTGCTTTTTTTTTTTAGATACAGCACGGCCTTGTTCTAACATTTTTTATCTTTTGCATTTTTCATCTTCTATTGTTTTCTGAAAATATAACTTATTTTACCGATATGCAGTGGTACGGGAAGGGGGGTCAAGCAACCCGACGTCTACAAAATCCCCCACCACTAAGACATTTGCCGAACCAATATTTTTCTAATTACTCATTACAACATTTGTTGAGTACATTGCAAGTCCAACACCTGTAATTGTATACGATGTTACAGTACTGGACGGACAAGGAAGAGAGCAACGAAAGCAACCTAATTAGTCCGCACCGACTATCAGAACGGAGAAAAGAACCGGACGAATACTGTGCTAACTGAAAACTTATAGAGGGGGTGGGTTTGTAGAAAGCGAAAAAACCCATGTTTGATTCACCCCGGAGGATTATACATAGTAGTTCAGGTTGAAGTTTGGCATAGTCTTCTTCTTTAAATATTCACCGTAATGCTGAATCTTTTTAATTGTAGTATTTTATGGTTGATACAATCTTCAATGCAGTCTTCCATTAAAACAAAATGTTTATAGGAAATCAAAAAAATTATTCACAACACTTTCTTTTTTATTATAAAATAAATGCTGTATATAAACATAAACAAAATGTCACTTTTATACCATGGAAATCCATCATTTTTAAACGTTGTCCTACACGAACACATTTACAAAACCCCTGCTATTACCGAGTGGGATCGTAATAGCACCGTACATAATTTGTGCCGTAGCACATCCAACCCGTTCAAATATTACTGTTTAAAATGAATAACTCTTAATTGTCTTTTAACCTGAGTTATTTGTAAAAGTTTGGAACACATTTGTCGTAAAACAGTCAACAAAATACCTACGAGTTTTCTTTGTAGCATCATTCATTTCCTCTGGATTAGTTTAATTAAAAAGTAAAAAATCTGAATACCCAACTCTATGGGAAATTTACGCCAGATTTTCAAGAAATAGAAGCCGAGTTTTAACACCAATTGATGAAACGATAAAATTGAATATCTATGCCCTAAGGATAACCACTTCAGTAGTTATCAACATCAATATTTGTTTGATCGATGGTAAATGATTTTACTATCTTCTCACATATTTAAAGATAAATTTCTCAATTGTTTGCCTTAATAACTATAAAACTAGCACAAGTGTATAGATTTTGGAGCACGCTAGTTTGTGTTGACATAACATCCGGCACTTTCAACTGATAATTACCTTTTAAATAATTTTATAACTCAATAACTTCTTTGTACATAGTTAATTAGACACATATTTTACATTCTAAATTACAGCAAAAAGAAAATTGCCTATTATGCGACAAATTGTTTTTAAAAGCCAACATTGTATAAATGCAGGAAAACCCATTTCAGATCGTGCACATTCGTCAAGTTTTTGTGTTAGATAAGGAACTATCGAGTGTAATATAAACTTGTATAGGTACGAGGTAAGAAATGTAGACAACTTGTAGATTAAATGGACGCATGTAGTTGGTTGCCTATCTAAGCGGATTGAATTTATAGAAGTATAACAAACGTAAATTAAATGATGGGGACTGAATGGTGTTTTTAAAGTAATAAGGCATTACATTTTTTTAATATGAAATGGAACCTAACAACGATAATCATCAGGTTTAAGCGCAATTACTTTTTTCATCATTAGTACTTACATCCTGCAACTGGTTTGGCACGCACGTCCATTGATTTATATTCTATCCCATGACCTATATCTGTCCCTAGTTGCGTGTAATATTCTAATCTAGATCTACCTCTACTTCTTTTTTCTCTTTCTGGTTCTAATATAGTCTGTACTATTCCCTTATGCATTGGTATATGTCTTATCATCCCGTTTCTCTTATTCACTTTGGATAAGAGAATTATTTTTTGTAATAGAAAGAAATTTAAAAGACAGAAAAGTTATGAATAGAAATGTCCAATATTTTTCCCAAGCGATCCACTTGTGACCACAATTGAAAAATTGATTCTGCGCCATACGATTGGGCGTGTTTCCTTAAAAGGAAACCGTTTTGAAGATGTTTGAATTAAACTGATCTTACTGTACCATATTTAAAGAGCTCTAACTCCTTTACCAAGCATGTTTGAATAACAAGATTTACATCAAATTCACATGAAATGAGTTCAAGAATTTGCAGTTTTATTTTGTGAAGAACGTTTTCCGACACCCTATATGGATATATTTTTGTTTGAATATATAACTTTTTATAAATTTGAATGTAATGTGATTTTCATTTAGAAGTGTAACAAAATTTATTAGCTAATTTTTCTGCTTGTCAATTAGCGTTCTATTACACTTAGGCAAATTGTTGCTAAGCAACACGTGGTACATTGCGGTATACGTGTAACGTTAGGGTTCAACCACATTAATGAAAGTACATTCTTCTTTTGTGCCGACGCAACTGTCCGGGATGGCGGAAATGAACAGGACTATTTTAAAATAGTGGCGGGAATTCCCTCACAAATTTAAAAGTGTACAACGCCAATTTTGGCATGTAACAAGTAAACCTTTTATATAAGTGCTAACAACGGCATTGCAATTTCCTAAAACCCTTTTACCTTTTACAAAAATTAAAGTTTCCACCTTCAAGTGATATCAAATTATTACATAAAATTTTCATTTGGTCCTTTTCAAATTGACTCATCAATTAAATGTTTTTATAACATAATAAATACACAAAAACACTAAATTGTCACCTAAAAAATCACCAACAAAATCAAACAAAAGTTTTATAAGTAGAGTTACCTGGATTTTTGTCTCAAGTGCTCTCTACAAGGACACCATCTTCAACGTGATCCTCCTCCTTGACTGCACGTTCAAATACTGTTTCCAGGTTTTTTACATGGACACCATCTTCAACGTGATCCTCCTTCTTGACTGCACGTTCAAATACTCTCCAGGTGGCCTCTCACCATCAGGAACACCGTTTCTAATTAAATTCTTCCACACAAGTGCACGGTACTACCATGCTCTCGTACACTTGCTGGTCCATCCATACATTTGCTTGGTACTCAGAGTACATACACCGCCTTCAGACACCCAGTACTAAAATTGTACTTACTTGCTTTATAATTTTGATTGTTTATAGCATAGCCAAAAATATAAGAGCACCCACTTATGCTAATATAACCAAAACGTCACTCAATCACTTTGCTAAGTAGTTAGGTAGGCGATCGTAGGTAAAAGACAAAAAAGAAGAGCGATTCACCACCTCCTATGGGTTTATATTAGCTCCAAAAGCCACCCCCCTACATCAATTTCCAACACCCCTGTAGCACTTTTCTTAGTATAATCACACAAACAAGCCTACGGTTGAACACTTCCACAAACTATCCAATTATCCTTGAAAAATTCTACATACACTTTTCTACCCATTGTCAAAATCCAAGAAATTATCGTTCCAAACAAGCTCATACTCCGAAATCCTCATTAAAAATTTTATTCAGCGATGTCTTCCGCGAAACCCCGATAACTGTCGTTCTACTTTTAGCCTCTCCAATACGCCCTCTGTATACGCGTATATCTCCTTTCATTCACACTTATAAACAAAATCTTTCGTCTTATTTTATCTTTAGACGTAGTTCTTCCGCTTATTCAAAGCGCTGTTTTACCTAACCCCGCTATCGTCGTCTATGCTACTCTTGTTTATTTAATGTAATAGTTGTACTGTTGGTAAAATATCCCCATATTTCTATTCCCTTGCTGCTCGATCTATTCCGAAAAACATAGTGTGTCTTCGTTCCTCTCGTTAGCTCCTAACTTCTTTGTCTAGCAAGCCCTTTAAAGTCGAACGTTACACTAAACATCTGTTATGCCCCTTCCTTTATTAAAGCATGCAAACTATAGTCTTTCTCGGTAAATCGATATTGTTTTCATACGTGCTGTCTGCACCTGTGTTTTGTCCCTCATTATATTTTGCCAGCTATTATTTGTTGACAAGAACTTATATTCGTTATCTGTTTACGACTTTGCCATTCTTAGGATTTATAGCACGTGCAACTCGAATAACAACCGCCGCTTTAAATATACTACAAAACCTGAAAACTTTTATTATTTACACCATTTATACTCTAAAATATTAAAACAAATCTTAATTATGCTTACCGTAATTTACGTTTTACATGAATTTGCACAATTATGCGCCTCAAATTAAGTTTCTTATCTAATTAATAATTAATATTTACAATAAAATTTTATGCTATATTCAACTAACCCTAATATTTACTGGTACTTTGTCAAATACGAACCGATTTTGTTCAAACATGGCTCAAGCTTACCCATTTATATACTTTCTAATTTGCAATAAATACAAATTTGAACTTGCTAATGCCCTTTATGACCTCAGTATATATATATATATATATATATATATATATATATATATATATCGATATAAATAATAAAGTAAACACCTTTCTGTTATAAGTAATTGCTTTTCTGTATTGTAATTTCAAAATATGGTTACAAATGGGACAAAGATTATTAAACTAAATAGTGTTTGTATGCAGCACACAACCACGTAACTGTAGACTTAACGCATATAACAAACATATCACTTAATAGTAAATGAGAACCTAGATAAATGATTGTAAATCAGTACTAATAATTAAATATCCTACACTTTTAGGTAGTACAGTCACGTGACAAGAAACACACGATCTCGGGCCAGTATCGGACCACATACATTTTAGTTATTTAAAACCTGTGCAGTTAAATTATATTAGGCTGAAGGCTAGATGATAAAACATAACAACACCGCTGGGGTGTTTTTAACACTAATCAGTATTAGTAATGTTGGTTAGTAACAATATACAACATGACAGCTGTAGAAAGTTTTGGAAGTCACGGAATTAATAAAGTGTGAGATTTTCAAAAACTCACAGTTTCCTTCACGAGGATTGTATGTCCAGTAGTAATACTAGCAACGAAGAATTTTAGCTAAGCGGAACCGGAGAAGTCGATGTCACCAAACTTGTTCCTTAGTCAGCAGCCTTGGTTGCAAACCCAATGTACGAGAAGTGAGTCATTTCACGTAGCGTCGAGGAGCGAGAATGTAGGCTGAAAACCAACCAACCAATCTAGAAAATTTATCCTAAAACGAGCTAAAAGCAAATTTCAAATTAGTGCTACTTCCAACCGTTAACGAATACCTACTCGATACACACAAGAGAAAGTAATTTGAAGGGAGGATGCATGTACCAGCTCGTATAATTTTTTGTACAATATCCGCGGTAATTGTACAAAGGACAGGACCAGTACTCCAACGAAAACCGTTGGTATTAGAAAACAGAATCGATAATTCATAAATAAAATTCAATGCAACGAGTCTTGATAGCTTATCTGTGCAACAAATGTCCAACGAAAGTACTCGCGAAACTCATTAAATTGATAGTATAATCCAGTTTGAATAGGAACCGCTTAGAATAAATGAATTAAATGCACCTAACTACAATTAGGAGACCGAAGATTAATGTTCAAACACTAGACTCGCCAGAACAGGTTATGAACTAAAGCAATGATTTTATTTGGAATATAAACGAGATAATAATTAATGACTTATCTTAGTCAAGTAAATTTTAAAAGCAAAACTGGAACGTAGCAGCGTCTTATAATGTCTGCAGTCGGTCTTGATCTTGTAGGATATCTTGCAATAAATGTTCTGCATGTTCTACTCACAACACATGGACACTTTTCATAAGTTATTCATATATTTAGAAAATATTCTTTAGAAAATCTTAATCAAGACATTTTACAGCTCTATTATAAGCTTCAGAAATTCAACTGATTATGTTACAAACAAATACTTATACGCAGAAACAATAAACCATAGGCTACTTGATATTTTTCAATCCTTAATTTTGAACTCAGTTATAATATGTAATAATAATAGATTAAATTCGTTCACTAATAAATATTTGTGCTGTACTTAAACACAACGTATTAAAAACGTTATGCATAAACCTTAATTTCTACAAAAAGCTTGAAAGGTTAACAAAATTTAAAAGAAATAATTAAATAACTCAAGATTTTTTCCAAATAATTGATAATGCTTGTTTGGTATCAAATAAAAGGAAATTGTATGCTCTTTCATGTCGTGATACAAAAACTGGGATTCAATTTGAAAAAATCATTTAATTTGACAATTCACATTTTTGCTCTCACCTCCTACAATGGGGAAGACTACATTACTATTTTTATTGGTAAACGTTTGTTAAGGTGTTATGGAAACACAACGTACAAAGAGTTCTGAAAAATTATTTATTGTTACGGTTTTATGATCCTTGAAGACAAAAATTTTTGTAGAGGCAAAACAGTTGAAGATAGTTATATCAACTCTCATATCAAATTAATTCTTTGCTCAAGCACTTGCTACGTACATTGACATAGCTGGCAGAACAATGCTAGAAGGTCAAGGCGTCAGTTGGTGAGTAGGCGGGGTTTTATAATTACCAAAAAAAAAAGAAACCTAAAGGGAAGACCTACAACAAAAATATACTCGCAGTCATTCATAAATCACAACAAAACATACACAAAAAAAACTTATAATTAAACAAAATATTTTACAGAAATGAAAACCAATAACTACAATGTAACCAAACAAGAAAACCCAAAAGAAAGAATTTTTGTTTCCAAGGGCGAACTGTCGTTTTTAGGTACTACCCTAATTTAAGTACTAAGGAAAGAAAAAAAAACTAAATTACTCTTGCCAAAAACCACAGCTCTAAAACATTATCATAATCCTAGAATCAACTATATACAATAAATCACATATTGATTACATAGCTGAAATTACTTAATTAACACATAAAATATATTAATAAATAAAGTTTTTCATGAGGACTGACTATCCACTTTTTGTATTACATTATGTTACACGTTTCATTGTATTCATTAAGCATACTTTTAAATATTACAGGAAAATCTAGAGTGAGTATTATATTGTTAAAATAATTTAGAAAAAAAATCTTGAATAATCATTGCATAAAACTTCTTGTTACCATACACCAAGGAACGAATCAACACTCTTAAAATAATTTAGAAAAGAAAATCTTGAATAGTCATTGCATAAAACGTCTTTTTACCACACACCAAAGACCGAATCACACTCACCCCAAAGTCGAGGATGGGCCATCAAGTCGGCCCAAGTGGCAGCATGGTCCTACCTGCTGGAAGATGCTGTAAAACAAAATATAAGGTAAAAATTAGAACCGGTACAAAAGAAAAGTTTTTTTTTTTTAATTACAAATACCTACCACACAGCATCTGCGAACTTTGGAAGAACAGAAACACCAAAAAGGAAATTACTACGACAATAACGCCACCGTTGTCCTTGCTAGGACAGCATTTTTGTAACAAATAAAACGTTTTTAGTAATAAGAACGCCAAACCATCCGAGTGTTATCCAGCAGGCGATTAGACAAATGAAACGCAGGTTTATCTAATAGTTGTTAATAATCAGAATTCAAAGCAATCGAAACGCGGGTTATCCAAATAATACGTGACCTTATTTCAACGAGTCTTTAGACTGACGTACCATAGTAGTTAATTATTCGCTATCATAAGGTATAGCAAGTTCACGGACAGCTAAAACAAGGTCCTGACAATTTAATTTAATATTGGGAATTTTCCATTTGGTTACGTTAAAAGATTTGAAAGGATATTATTTTTACACGTACTGTTGGAAAGAGGTAAAAATACAGGATGATGTTCTAAAGATTTAAGCGGACTATTTGCATGAATGATGAGTTACCAGTAAAAGATATATTTTTTAATTTAGGCCGAAAATAAACATAACACTATTCAAATATGTAGTAATATAAAAGGTATGCTATTTAAAATAACGAGCTTGAGCCTTATTTCTTGTACAATCGGAACTTACACATATTTGGGAATATTTAAGCTTGACTTACTTTATTTGATAACCTCTGCATACAAAATTTCAATCTGCTAGTTTTCGTAATTCTTAAGATACTTTTAGCAAAAGCTCGTTTTGGAACACCCTGTATACTATACCTGTTAGCAACTGCACTGCCGAATGAGCATTCTCTAAAATGGCAAGAGTAAAAAATGATTTTAGCACTTCCACGTTGAACGAAAGGTTAAACTGTCTTACTTTAATGTTCACCAAAAAAACATTGCTGACCCATATAAATTCTAATGACACTATAAAAAAAATCGCTCTAAGTAAAGCGAGAAAAAAGTTTTTAAAATTTTGATACTTTTTCTTCATATTATATTGGATCTACTTTTTTTGTTATCATTTGGTATTGTATTAGTATTGATCTCTTATAATATATTTAACTGTCAGTGTTCTTTTTTACCTTGTAAAACAAGTTTGTATTTATTCATCGTTTCAAAGGCCTCAAGAAAACATTGCGCCAAGCCTTAATCTAGTGCTGAACCTACTGCAATAAAGGTATTCAGATATTTAAAAATTTGAGATCATCCTAATGTGATGATTTATGTACTTTTAAGTTTTTAACAGTGACAATTTCTGATTATAGGTGAAATGAATGGAGTACACTCTAAGAAATTTTATTAATATTTTACAAAACTTAAAAATGTGTTGGATATTAATTATCATCTATCTCTTTGTCGAAGATACAATTTTAATTTATTATAAAAAGTAAAATTTTACCATTAACATCTTTATAATATAAGGATATAATTTTGTCTTGAAATGTTTTGCTTTTACAGTTAAACTGTATCAAATAATGTTGTAGACGAACAAATAATTTTTAATGCGCATGTTTATCGTTTTGCACTAATATTTTGTAGAACGTTAAACAATGTTATTATGTTTTGAACTATTCAAGTCTTGTATTAAATAACAAATGTTTAGACACCCTTTAGTTTTAACTGCTTGTTGAATTTACGTTTAGATTTGTAGAGGATACTAGTTTTTGCAAATGGCGTCAAGTATATCCTTAATGTTAAAAGTAACTCAACTCTACTACAAATGTATACAAGTTTATTGTGTTTTAAAAGATTCAGCGGTTTTATTGAATACAAGGTATATATGAAAAGGTCTTTTTAAAATTCTCGATTTATGTTAGTCGTAAGTTAATTCTTAAGCAATAACAAATAAACGTTACATTTTCTTGAATTTTATTAAATTATACATAATGGTTGCTTTCTCTAGTTTATATAATATAATGTGTGAAACACTGCACCTACACATATATTTCAACACCTTTGTTGGCACTTTATTGCACCAAGGAATCAAAACGTAAACAAATTCCCTTTTTTCCTATGCATTGTTAATGGGCTTTTCAAAGCTTTAAAGCAGCAACTCTTGTAGGGGTGTGAAGTTGTATTGATGTCATGTTCTTCTTCTATTTTCTATTAACTTTTGCATGTCTCTGATCTTTTTGCATGTGTAAAATGTAAATAACGTTTGTGCAGTTTGGTTAAAAACTCCCAGGTATGTACATACATAATAGGTCTTTACTGTATAAACAAGTTTTTCATAATTTTTAAAAATTAATGTGACCTTTTTTATATTTTAGTCAAATGTGCACAAGGTTTAATTGCAAAAGATAAAAGTGGAACATCAGATCCTTATGTTACTGTACAAGTCGGTAAGGTAAAGAAACGCACAAGAACTATGCCTCAGGAGTTAAATCCTGTTTGGGATGAAAAGTTTTATTTGTAAGTTTACTTTTATTTAAATGATAGTTGATTTTACATTGGTAATTTATAGTGAATGCCATAATTCATCAGATCGAATTAAAGTACGTGTGTGGGACGAAGATAACGATCTCAAAAGTAAACTTCGCCAAAAATTAACTAGAGAATCTGATGATTTTTTAGGTCAAACAATTATAGAGGTATACGTCTGGTAATTTTAAAATATTTAAATTTCTTGTTTAAGGTACGCACATTATCAGGCGAAATGGACGTCTGGTATAACTTAGAAAAAAGAACTGACAAATCTGCTGTCTCAGGAGCTATTCGGTTACACATATCTGTAGAAATTAAAGGAGAAGAAAAAGTAGCACCTTATCATGTTCAATATACATGTTTACATGAAAATCTATTTCATTCGTTATGTGAGCAAAATAATGGTATTGTAAATTTACCGCAAGCTAAAGGTGATGATGCGTGGAAAATATATTTTGAAGAAGCACCACAAGAAATTGTTGATGAATTTGCTATGCGATATGGAATTGAATCTATTTATCAAGCTATGACGTAAGTAGAATTTTATTACGATTCCTTTATGATTGAAATGAAATTGAATATTCTCCTGTTTCGTTTGGAGGGCTGTTTTGTAGATATGTTTAATTTGAAAAGTAAAAATGGTAAGCATATATTCAAATATACCTATCTAACTAAAGTTGCTGTATCAAAATATGTCTGTAGTTGTTACAGGTGAACGTAGTGTTATATTCTTAAATTTGAAATTGCCCAGAAGGGACGGGAATTTTGTAACAAAATAAGGATGCACTGGCCAACTGCAGTGGTGCGGAAGTGAGTCGCTATAGAGAAACAGTAAAAAAAAAATAGAAATTGTAAGAATTTGCTAGATGCAATTTCCCTTGAAAGGCCTTTGACACTGTCAAAACCACAAAATAGAGATAGACATGAGATTGACTATATGTGTAGTGAAGTATAGGTTTAGATACGGATACGTCTAGTCTAGTTACCGAGAGTTCCCTAGACGACGAATACTTCTGGTGAATTTTAATTACTTTACTCTCCTGGTGAAATGGAGTTCCTTTTACAAAATGCCATCAAAATGTTTAATTAAATAAAATAACAAATTTCAACTTCCTATCTCACCTAAATCTATTTTACGATAACGTTTCAAGTATGTATTAAACAAATTTAAAGTTACTTACATTAATGTAAATAACGGTGACATGAGGATTCCTGTTAACAAATACACACAGATTGGTAAAATTTTATAATCAGTTCATTCTCAATTAATCATAACCTTGATAATTAATTAACTTGTAGGTGTTTTGTATACTCTTATCAAGTTGAACTGCTGGCAACCCTAATAGCATTCACATTCTTGATTATGCGCAACGAGTGCGGCTTATGTACTTGGAAGTTGACAACTTGACAGCTTATGATTATATGTGAATAAACTATGAAATTATGTGCAATTATTTAAATCTGTGTTAATGCTTTATTTTCGGCCAATCCTAGAAACTATAATCATAATTTTGCAACATCTCTAATCTACAATTAAAATTATTTAACATCATGCATAAATGCAACAAGACAAGAAAACAACATTTTCAAAAGTATGTATCTTACAGTTTACACCTCCAGGTAGTTACGTGCCATCCTCGCATGGAATTATTTTTGTTCGTACGTAATTAAATCCTACTTTTCTTGCATTTTGTTCACGGTCGTGTAAGTATTTATTAACAATTTCAATTGCTTTCTCAGTTTAAGCACTTGCTTATTCATCATAATGTAGGATTTTTATTAAAATATCCAATTATAAATTTAAATACTTCAAATCTATTCTATTTCAATATAACCTTATAAATCTGTGTATTTTATTATCAACATCCTATGAGTACGTCATGTTTCCGTGCATGTGGTTGTATCTATTTTCCTTATCTTATAGTTGTACACGTTGAGGTTTATTCATTGTTAATTGGGTTTTCCTTTATCGAAAGCCAGGTGGCATGTGGGAATGGTGCCATAAGTTGGTTGTAAGAGATCTCATGAATTCCTTTCTCAAAAACAGTTTAGTTTCATTTATGTAAAATTAACAATATGCGATCTGCTTTAATAAGATGGCAATTCTAATACTTAGAAGTGGGACTTAAGACATTTTGGTTGAAGTTAAAGAAATTCGGTTACTACGAATGTACAATGTGATCTAGCAGACGTCGACTACAAAAAGTTTTTGTGCCCAACCGTGAATTTTCAGAACCTCCAAAACCATGCTTTGACAAGCCAAAAAAAAATAGGAACGTCATGCCAAGCTGTACGGCTTGCTGTTTCTTCTCTACATCATTTTGAGAATTTCTCCTAATGGAAAATTAGGTGTGGATTTTCTTTGTTACGTTTTTAGGTTGCTCATTGCACAATTAGAGGTGTTCAGGTGTAGACATTGAACTTACTTTGCTCAAATCATTGAAATATTATAATGCTACAGCTGTTATTGGTTGAGTTTTTATTAGATAATAGATCGACATTGACTGTCCTATAAATTTATTTATTTAATTCTTTTTAGTCGCCTTAGTGTTTAGGTGCGATATTAGTACGTCATTCTATGCCACTTGCAGCGAAATGCATTCGGTCTGTAGATGGCCTCTCTTTGTATTTCCGTTACCTAATATATAAATATATGCTTTTCCTAATGAATATTTTACATGTATTTAACAGTTGTGATAACCACAGGACTGAAAACAATCCACTAAATATTGTTGTTTAATTTTTGCTTTATGTACATGTTAGAATTTAACCTTTGAGTGTGGGTCCTGTAAGTGTATATTTTTTCTAATGTATATTTTACATATATAAAGATTTAGAACTCGTAACCACAGGACCGAAAACAGTTCACTATATATTCTTGTTTAATTTTGCTTTATATACATGTTAGAATATGTAAGCCCTCCGAGATGTTCTGCATAAATGCTTTTTTTTGAGTTGGTTTTTCATTTATAACATGTTGTTTTTTCATTAAAGGCTTGTAAATAAAATTCTTTTCTTGAGGTTTCTTTTTCTATCTTTGTAACCCACCTTACTCTACAACTTTTAGCTGACACGGCCTTCTTTGTATTCCATGTTTTGTTGTGGTAATTGGTGCGGGCGATTTTCTTTGCTTAATTTACTTTTCTTTCATGTCTGCACGGAATACTGCAACGAGGTGAACAACAATTTTATCATTAGTTAGGAGTCAATTCATTTGCCTCTTGTCTTATTTTCAAATTATTATTGCTGGGAATCAATTCAACCCAATCGATAAATGTTGTGGGTCTGCCAAAAATTCGTGGGATCACATCAACGCCTGATGGTTACTTTATAACACACGGGGTATCTACGACTACCCTTTCATGTTCACATGCGCAGTTGGCCTTGTTGAAGGATCGTGAATAATTAATTCTAACTTGTTCTCTGTTCGCTTGCTATTGTTCATCTGTTTCTTTCTACTCTTCATAGGTTTTTCCTATTGGGTTTTATATTCAAACACGTACAAGACATATAATACCATATGATTTATTTAAGTTAACGTCTCGTGTTTAGCATTTCCTTCTGTCTGCAGAAGTATAAATGAATACATTGTAACATCTTACATTGTATTGTATGCTATGATTAAACGAGGTACAACTTGATATTTGTGAATTTCGCTAATGAAATGTCTGTGATTTTTACTACATTCTGTGAATTTGCTTTTGACACGGTCTGAGGTATACTTTGTATTGTAATTATGTAACATTAATTCTAATTCATTTAACTAAAATTTGTAGAAAACTCGTATATTTGAGAAGCATATTAGTAAATTCACACTTCATAATTCTAAAGCTCTCTTAAAATGGCACGATTCCATTATGAAAATTTACTGAAATATATTTTTTGTTTACCTTTTAGTGGTTTAGAATAAATGGAGCAAACAAATCGTCCTTCAAAAGATTTTAAAAACAATGATATTCTTGCATTTCACCATTAAATTATGCGGGGATAAATTCATCTATTGATTAAATTTCTGCTTCCATATCGTTCCATTCTTAGAAATAATTTACCAATAAATGCATTGGAAAAGCCATGTTGTATTCCTCCATTTATATTTAAATTTCCAATATTATACAGGAATTTATTCGATTAACGTCATTAAATCAACTTCATTATTATACTTCCAATCTGAATTGCTATTTTAATACAAATTACTTTGGATGTCAATTGTTTTACTTTATAACTTTAAAATATATTGTTCTTGACACATGTTTTAACTTGAACTTAAGCTTTATTCATTGATAAAATATTATTCGTAATTGATCGACAAAACAGACAATTGATAACTGATCCTCTTCTGATTATTGCACCGGCTTTTATATAATATAAATTTCCACGTCATTATCATCTAGAAAACTCGATAATCTTCTGATTGAGCTGATTCATACAGGCTGGTGCAATATCGTTGCAAATGTTGTTAATTAATACATTTAGATAGCTGTAATTTCTGATTTATATAGTCGTAAAAATGGTTCCTTAATTGGCGCAGTTTAAAGAATGAATGCAAAATACTTATCGGTGTGTTTGGTATCGCGTCACCTTATCTAATTTATAGGTCGTAAAACCGCTTACCATCTCACTAATTGGAATGTTCATTCGTGTTATTTGTTTTAATTACGTCATTGTTGTGGTTTAACTTGATTTAAGGCTGTTTTAGCTACTGAATGAATACATTCAAAAACTCTAGAAAATGAAGTTATTTCTATTTAAAATAGATTATTTCACGATTTGCAATAAAATGCACGAAATGAAGTGGAAATGCTTAGTCTTTTTATCAAATGAACTGAAACGTACACGAATATTTATTCTCTTTATACCGTTTTTAAAATGGTATTTCATAGTTTTAGTGTAGGATTTTAGAAACACGGGTTTTCAACTTATATAATATGCTCTGAAACACGTTATAATTTGTATTTTGTAGCAAGGGATGATTTGCATTTTTAGGGATTTAAACTTACGTACTATACTATTTAAGGATAATATTATGTAACTTAAAAAAAGCTTTTTAAAGTACAATATACAGAGTGTTTTTACACTGAAAAGAAGTATTTAGTATTATTGTGATATTTGGTGCGCTGAAAGGGTGTTATTTTTCATTCATTTTGAACGTGATTTTTGGATTCAGCATATTATAATACATCTCAAAACAACTTTTAAAAATCAATGTTGAAAATTTAATTTTTTTCAGAAATTTACAGAAAGTGCAAATTTATTTTCATAATCCTTCAGATAAGTACTCAGGAAATATGGCTCATGACATAAGAAACATCCCGTGTATAATACGGCATTTCAAATTTAATATTTTAAATTACAAAGTTTAACCCTCTTAGTTAATAATAAGCAAGGTTGGTCTTTATATTTTCTAAAAGCTTTTCGAAAAAAGTTTGAACAATTTATGCTTTCCTTGTATTAAAGTAAAAGGGGAGATAAGAAATGAACAAACAACAAGGATTCCAGGTAGTTTTAGTTCCCGATGACAATTAGTGGTGTAAGAAAAATTTACTACTTCTGGAATGAACATAAAACTTATAACAAGAATAGAAAGGGGGCAGATGTTGTCGGTTAAACAACCAACATTTAAAACAAGGTGAGAGAGAGTGGATTCGAGCGCATATGTATGAATGAGATGGAAACAACACGTGTTGGATAGAGGCGTATTTTCAACGTTGGTTTTGGGTAGACTTGGGGTTTGTGCCAGTTATTAGAGTATTCATTTTTCTAATACGAAGAAACATTAGTGCAGGTGTTTAATGTTGTTTACTCCGAAATGGTTTTACGGAGAAGTGTTTTTAAAAATATATAACGATTCGAGTATTGATTTTCAGTTAAAGATGAATGCAGAGAATTTGTGTACATGTGGAGTGTTTGTTGTGAGGGGTTTTGAAAATGGAAGAGCTTGGCCTTGTTGATGTCTGAATTTTTAGGAATTGAATTAATATAGCAAGATGGTCTTCTGAGAATTTTAACAGGTTTTAGAGGTGGGGAACATGTATAAAATCAGCGGGAGATTGATTTTAAACCCTCTTATACTCTTTATGTCTTTTACGACGCTTTTATGATGCTCTTACGAAGCTTACGAATCTCTTAGATTCTCTTCTTTTGAATGTTAGAATTTTGAACTAATGATAAATGTTTTAAGTAAAAACAGTTTGATTTTATTTACACATACTGTGTAAACTATGTAATTAGTTTTGAAACGATTAAATGTCGGCATTTAACCAGTTTTGGTTTACTATCACAAATTATGGTCTTCGTAGAAGAAATTTGTTGCATATCAGAAGTTTGGGTGTACTGTCGAGTGGTAGAAGATAGAGAACTCCTTGGTAATTTTTGGTTACAACTTTCAATTTGGAGAAAGTAATCCAGATTTGTGATTGTTCGTGCATGCAGCAGTCCTGGGAAGAATGGTAGCAGGTTCCGCGTGTATATATGATTCTCAGGTAACTGTACCTTATCGTTGTACGATGTAAATATTTTTTTGATAACTTGGGGGGATTTTATGTTAACTGGAAGGACAAAAGGGGGAGAGTTTCTTTATTGAATATTTTAATTTGGGTTATTTCATGTGTGAATTTATGTATAGATTTAAGAATAATTTATGTGTATGAAGTATTTGATATTATGTACGAGGTAAGAGGGTCTGTTTAAAATATTTGTCTGCAGAAATTTGCACTAAAGGTCCAGGTTTCACTATGAGCTTGTATTGAAACAGAAATAGAGTAAGGAATATGTGTTAAAGTGAGCAGAGCAGCTGTGGCAATTTTTAAGCATTAGTGATATTATAGAAAGAGGCTGTAGCATTAAATGGGCACCAATACGAAGGAGTGTTAGGTCGTAGCAATTAAATGACGCCCAGAACAGGAGTGAGATCGTAGCAATTAATGACGCCCAGAACGTGGGGCTTAGTAGGTGTGGTGGTCGTAGCAATTAATGGCACCCCGAACGTGAGGTTCGAATTCAGATAATTTAGTTTATTTCAGTGTTGAGGAAAAAGTGGTTGAGGAGTCAAGGAGTTGAGAGGTGGTGATAGTGCTTTATTTGATGAACTGGAACCGGAAATGGAAGCGGAAGCAGGAAGTAAAATGAATCAGTCAAAGACGGAATCAGGAGACCAAGGGAGCGAAATGTTTATGAGGATGTTAGAGGAAATGCGACAAGCTAGAGAAGAGTCGAACCGGAAGGTTGAGCAGATTAGTGAGGAGTCGAACCAGAAGCTTGAGCAGATGAATGAGGAATCAGACTGGAAGTTTGAGAAAATGACTGAAACGTTAAGTGGAAAAATAGATAAGGCAAGTAAGGAACTTAATGATTTTAAAAATAGTTTGAGTGTAAACATGAACTAAGTCGAAGTTCGTGTAGAACGGAATGAAAGAAGTATATGTATTTCATAAATTTGAGGTCATTTTTTGTCAAACAGCAAAATATTTTATATTATCTGAATATTTAGGTGTTATTTGGTGTTTGATTAACCAAAATCTTCACATATGCTAAAGTTAAGAGGTGTATTTAATTCAGGCGAGTATTTGGTAATGCTTTTACCAATCGTAAAAAACTTCGGACTATTATTTGAAAATAAATGTAATTATAACTTTGTAGCGGTGTATTGTTGGTATCTAATTTGTAGACTAATGAATCTATATGGATTACTTCCATTTCAAAGTTTTTAAACAAAAGCATGTTTTTTATTTTATACTACATACATAAAGTTACCTATACAAAATTTATATAAACATTCACATTTTAGGCACTTTCACTGTTTGTCTACTAAGTACCTGTGTCCTGGAGTGCCTGCTGTTATGAGCATGCTGTTAGCCAATATTAATGCCTATTACGCACATACAACAGCATCGTCAGCAGTTTCCGCTAGTGATCGTTTTGCTGCATCGAATTTTGGCGTAAGTAAATATACTTCATATTTTAAGCATTTTACTAATATTTATAATTCACAGAAAGAAAAATTTGTCAAATTGCTGGATCAACTGCACAATTCGTTAAGAATAGATTTATCAATGTATAGAAATAACTTTCCCGCATCTAGTCACGAAAAACTAATGGATCTAAAATCAACAGTAGACCTATTAACTAGTATTACATTCTTTAGGATGAAAGTGCAGGAACTATCAAGTCCACCAAGAGCGAGTACTGTAGTAAAAGACTGTGTTAAAGCATGTCTTCGATCAACATATCAATTTTTGTTTGAAAATACGTACGAGTTGTATAATAGGGAATTTCAATGTGATCCTAATGAACTTAAAAGGGATCCCGAAGATCATGGTCCTCGATTAGATAGTGTAGACTTTTGGCATAAACTTATAGCTCTTATAGTGTCAGTTATTGAAGAAGACAAAAATAGTTATGGGCCTGTACTTAATCAGTTTCCTCAAGAACTAAATATAGGACAGGTAAGTTATTTTTACTTGATTTTAGTATTACCAACGTAGTAATTGAAAATAGTGTGATAAGGTTGAGGGACAAAGCTGCAATTACTTTAAATAAAATACTAAAATATTTGAAGAAAAATGATTGTAGGAGATTGTAACGCATTTACACACCGATTGAAACCATTTGTTTTCAAGCCGATTATTGTATTAAATAATTTCGTTTCTTTCAGAATATATTGCCAGTTTTATATATCTGGTTATTTCAACTAGATTTGGTATTGCTTTTAGTATCAACTTTCTAAGTGGATTCATATATCGAAACCCATTGGAAATTTTTATCGTTTCCTCGACTCTTACTTAATTAAATTTTTTAAGTTTAATCATATTTATGCCTGTTAAAACTAGTTTATTCTTACAGTGTAGATGATAATTTATACAATACACAGGGTCTTATTTAGGAAGCAAAAGAAATTCTTCTACTTTTATACAACATACCATATATTTAATAAATATAAGAGATGGAAATTTGGATATACAATAAATGAAATGCACGTTACGGGTTAATTCACTTGACACTAACAAAAAGTGGAAGAAGAAGTTTGAAATATTTATTTATTTACACCAATGATAATTGTCAGTTACAAGTATACTAATAAAAAGAAATATTCAATCTCATAAGACGAGGCAATAAATGTAAAATAAAGTACAATAAAATAAATGTTACAAGCATTCATAATAACAATAACTAAATATGAGCATGTTTTTAACCTTGTTTTGATTTTATTTAAATTTACAGATGTTGATATCGGTATAATTGTTAGTTACAGTGTTACACGTTCTGAATAATGGCTATTTCTAAATAATCTATCTTTACAGCATCAACTGTATAAAATATAACAGAATAGTTTGTTTTTATTGACCAACATCTCAAAGATATCATGTTTAGGAATTCTTTGTAATCGCACTGTCTAATAATATCGTTGTAATATTTCTTTCTGGTATCCAAACTTATTACGTAAAATTTCGGTCCAGCCAATTAGGTCAATAGTTTCATAGAGAAGTTTGGTAAACTATCAAATACTGTAATCCCTTACCTTGAATATACAGCAGGATAAATGTCATTGACTAATTTAGGGTAAGGATAGAATACGTTATTACACTATTAATTCTTACTGATTGGGTTGATTGATTAATTAAAGTAACCCATGAGTTCTTTAATATTCTTAAATAAAACCAGTGAACTTTAAGGAAGGATTTCCTTAAAATGATGGAACGCAAATATCTTCCGGCTATGCTAGGGGTCTATTCCTCGGGTAGAGCTTATGAGGATTGGTCGTGGTTCTTTTTACAAAACATTATTTACTTACTAGGGCTTGATCCATACCAAAACAGAGGTTTAGTGAGGGCGCCACCAAGTCATTAAATTTTAAACAGAGGTTTTTCCTAAGGGGGACTTGGAAGTCCTTAGAGAGGAATATCGTATTAACTGCTTGTGCAGGAGCTGAAAAGAAAATTGAATTAAATTAACAAAGTGAGGACACAAGAGGTATACTCTTGCTACCTCATAAAAAACTGAAAAGGTTAATTTTGCACACAATTTTATAAACACAAATATTAGGCATCAAATTCTGAAAGAGCAATTAGAGCTTCTTTGTTAAATAGGAGCTACAAATATCCTTACCTCGAAAGTATTTATGCCTTTTGTTCATCGACCTGGTTACACTATTTCTGAACTCACTTGTTCAAAATAAATAATTAATTAAGAGAATTAAATGTTGATTCTTTAATTAAAAGTTGTTTCTTCATACAAAACTGTATGTATAAAGTTTACGTTTAAAAAGGATAATATAATTTCATCTACCCTGAGGTAGGACTATGAATTCGAAAGAAATATCAAAAACTTTAAGCGTTTCTTTTGCTACAAAAATTAACTCAAATCCATACCAAAAATACCAGATCTGCTATTCGGTTTACAAATATATATGAAAATACCTAAATTATCTAATAATTTAATGTTCAAAAGCTGTAATTAAGATTATGCATAAATGGAACTTTAATCAGAACTTTATGGATTTGCTTAATTTCATTAATAATAATAACTGTTATTACACTGCATTTACATTGGCAATAAAAATTTTATCAAAGTCCTTTCTAGTTTGTTAAACAAAATAATAGTAATAGGTCATCCTAAAGTTATTTTCTGGTGCAGCCTTGAATCAAAGTTTGCCAAGTGCAGAAGTGATGTAGGAGTAATACAATTTTTTTACCTTGTTTCAACAGGTGTTGTTTGTGTGATGGCGCTACATCATGTTAGAACAGGTGTTTATACATACGGTCCTTGGACAAACAATTGACGTCGCCTCCACGTGTTGTACTGCAAGTAATCAAGTGCGTGATTCTTGTACTTGTCCATATGAGCTTAAAGCATATTTCCTATATGCACCAACGGGACAAACCAAAATCCATTACAACGGATATCACAAATATCCAAAACTTTGATGTACTACTATATGTAGATCGTTACCAAAATAATTATCATCATGTAGTTGTCCACATAGTTACTTGTAAATTCATACTAGCAATTTCAAAAAGACCATTATTATTAATTATTGGACGTTAGATTCAAACCATAAAATTGCTATCCACGTTGCAGAACATTTCCTTAAAATTTAAAACATGCAGTTTTATCGCAGAACATTTCATTAAATCCAACTATTATAGTAAAGTTGAAGGGCGGTCATGCTAGACCAATATTTTCTTATCGCTACGTTGAAGTATTTGAACTATAAACTCGATAATCGTAAATGCAAAGAAAAGATCCATATCATCTTGAAACACAACTTATAAACGGCCTAATTTTTATAAAACCAGATAAAACGGAATCATTCTAACAAGGGAATATACGAAGGAGTTTTCAAATGAATATACAAAAAGATTATTTAAAGGGTATTCATAAAAATATGCAAAAGTATTTGTAAGAGAAATACTTAAAAGAATAATTATAGAAGTGTACAAAAGGAGCGCTACAACAGAATTATTTAGTTTGTCTAGTAAATAATGTTTAATTGCTTACCATTATTAGAAAGCACTAAACCAAGTGTTAATTACACTTGAGCTCCACTACGGCGTAAAGCCTCATGCAAATTACTTGCTAGAACCTTCAGGTTCCCCATGATATCTTCGTGCCGAGTGTTCTAGCTGATATTAGCAACCAAATTAGCATCTCTGTATTGCGGTTAGACCACATGATTCCAATACAGATATTTATTTAATTGAAGATGTTTACTGGTATAATGGACTAGACAAAAGGTGTATACAACTAATAATTTATTGGTGCTCTGCAGTGGTCAAAAAAACTGTTACAAGGTGTTTGCAAAAGCCTGAAGTGCTATTGTTGAGAACCAACTGTCTTAATCAGAGATTAGGTTACGCCATCTGACCTCTATTACTTTCAGACTTTTCAGAAGCAACTGTTACTTGTGAAAGTGACACTTATGATCTTCGAAATTTACCTTACCACTGAGACGTAACAGAAAAACATGCATCAACTAGCCTTCAACGGTGAAGCATGAGTTTTATGAAAAGCTTTCTTTTTGGCGTGAACTTTGACACTCTCACCTACCTGGAGATGTCTTCGAACTGTGTCCAATAAAATGTTGAACGCCCACCCACCTAGAATTTGGTCTTATCTCGCTAGACGATGGGTGATCTACAACATAAATGAAGGCTTCTTTCTTATCTCGACAGGTGATTGGGACCCTGTGTACACTTCCTTTTTCTTACTAATTTAAACTAAGCGCAAATAAAAATGGCAAAATTTTTATCTAACTTAGATTAAACATGAATATCTCAATATTGAAGAAACACACCATTCACAAATAAACTAAACTTCGCCCTAATTGGTCAACAGCTTAAATTTATTCGTCCAATTATTCGGCAGATTTGACTAGTATATGTAAATTTCTACGAATACAATTGTGATCCGTATTTCTATTACATTATGCTCGTACTGAGTATGCACCAGTGTAACAGTCTTGATCCTAACCGTTATTACATTGGAATGTTGCACCTCGTCAAGTTTTGTTCCTCCTGATGGTCTCAAATGGAAGTTATTACTTGCACGCGCTTCTGGTTCATCAACACTAATAGACAGGTATGTAAGCAGTTTTGAGTTTAAAATATTCTCGACTTCTAGTAAGTAGCAACGTAGATTCGTATTGTCAAGTTGCTCAAGACAACATTTTACCGATCGAACTAACCTCTCCCAACTTGTGACATTTCCTGGAAATGCTTATAATCACATTCCATTTTAATAGTTTTCGTATTTAGTAAAGCCCGCTAATAGAATTAGTTTATTTCCTTTAAGAAATGTGATTTTTAGGTTACTATAATTTTGATCTAAGGTAAAATTATTTTGTATCTATATGACCCATATTCAAAGTTATCAAATTCATATGTCAATTTTTAAAGGTTAAAGATAATGTTATCATTATAATTAATACAATCATGATTCAGTTGTTTTGATTATAAAAGAATGATGTTGGCGCATAAAGATCACATTATTTGAGTGCAAAAACAGATCATATACAGTTTTGTGCTGACTCAAATAAATGCAAAATCCCAGTTTCTGATTCTAAGTCTTTGATACGTAAATTTAAATATATAACAAGACAAGTTATTTGCAGTCCGCAATAAGGAATTTGTGTAGAACACAATAAAAAATAAGGTGTATCTGTAAATAAACTTTTATGAAAATAATAAGAGCTTATTTACTATACAAATCGAGCTAATAGTTGTATAGCTATTAACAAAATAATAGCATTATAATTTCACAACATGGAAAACAACAAACAATCTGCTATTTCCTAGTTTAATTAAATTGTAAGTCTAGTCTCCACATTTTGTAACCAATAGTATTGAAAATAGTTTAGGTGTTTTCAACCTTGCTTAGAAAGTTTTAAACGGTTTTTTAATCATTAAAACTTTGTTCACATGTATCTTGAGATTTTCAACTTGTTTCGTAAACATGGTGTGTGGTCATCAAACATTTGTTCTGATTAGCATAAAATTCCTGGAAGATAAGAATTCCCCTGATCGAGTTGTCTTCATAAGTTATTTTCCTACTCCGCTGACTTCCACGTTGATCTTTGAGCCAAACACAATGGGAGTCGTTGATGCGCAAACACTATCAGGTCAGCAAACTCTTTCAAGTCAATGAAAAACTCTTTGGTCAATAAGTTCCACGAGTTAGTCTGGGGTCTGTTGAATTTTATATCTGCAAGTCAATGGCAGGACACGAGATGAAACCATATCATAACCAATGCAAGGGTAGCAGTCGACGACTAGTGGATAAGGGTAAGTCTATTGCTTTCGCCAATTCTTTAACTGGATTTTTTTAACAACACCCTTCTTCACATATGGTCAAATTACCAGCCATAAAAATCGTCACCATTTCAGTTCATAAGATCTGTTAGTAGAATGTCATAATATCACTTGATTTTATTAATTTTTATGACATTTTATATGTCTGTTGTGTGTGTGTGTGTGTGTGTGTGTGTATGGGAGGAGGGACGTGGGTGCGTGCGTGCGTGGGTGTGTGTTGGGAAAGAAAAATCTTTTTTAAATTTTGCTTTATGTGAAGCTCTGACTTACGAGTAGCTTAGACAGGATTATGCATTACTAGTAACAAAATAAGAATTGCATTAAGATGGCCTAAAATTCCAGTTTTTTATTAAATTTGTACGTGACTGCCAGATCTGACAATCATTCAAAAACATGACTATTATGTAACGGAATTTTGTTCCAGTATTTTAAAACTAAACAGTCTGTGATATAATTAATTTATTAAATATCATTGTTAGTTGATTCAAATTATTTGTTATGGAATAGATGTATTATCACTCTCGTAATTTTTTCTATGTCGGAGAGGTCTGATCAATTATCCAAGAATTTAAGTAGAAAAATTTAGAATTATCAACTACGAAAGAGTTTTCTGTATTTACGTTAAAATAATTATTTTTATTAATATTTGCTAGATACAGTGGCGTCCAACTTTAATTTAAATTATTTTCCATTTAACTAAGAAAATTTTCAGCCCAGACGCATCTATAACTCTCTCTTGAGGTGATACCAACTTAGCTGTCGACAAAACAGCCTTTCCTCTAGTAAGTAAAAAACTTTAATTTTTTTAAGTACATTACTACCGCGTGTTGCATGCAATAATTGGGATTAAGCACACTTAAAATAATTAAAACTGTTTCAACATAAACATAAGTTGCTCAACTGAAACTAAACCATACACTAAATTTGACATTTTCTTACTAATCCTACTTAACACAAAGTTTTTAACAAGCAACGAATCGGTTTTAGATATTTCTGGAGTCTAGCAAAAATATTTGACTATTTTATGCCATTTGGGCATTCTTCTTTACAAAAGAAATCTTTCTTTGTACACGCCACAGTAGTAGCCTTCAAAATCTGACAACACATTTCTAGTTGACTCAATAATAGCATGAACTTCCTCACATTCAACTGAGAATTCAATATTATTCCCTAAAATATCTATCACACCACCTGGTTTACTTAACTATTTTGCTAACAGACAACCTAACATCTTTTGTTTATCCATGACCGGCCTACTACTTTCGATTCCACATGTCCGAAGTTCATAATCAAGTTATTCCTTAAGTAAATATACAATTTAAAATGAATCCGCTATATTTTATATTTTTAACAATTTTCAAAAAACTAAAGAATCCCGAAAAATTAAATATTCCTAACATTCTCTTTAAACAAAATCAAAATTTGCCTAAGCTGGCTACAACCAATAAAAAATTTTTAGTAGGACATAATTTTAAAATCCAGAATTCACAACTTCGCTCAACTAAAGTGGCCGAATCCACCACGAACCTCGCCTAAATTAACTCACGAAAAAACTACAGCATTCTCAACCTAGAGAACGATGTAAACTGTTAGAGCGACCAACTTCACCATGTGTCTCGCCTAGACTAACACTAAAAAAACTGCAACATTGTCCGCTTAGAAAACGACGTAAACTGCTAGAGCGACCAACACCCCCACAAGTCTCGCCTAGACTAACATGCACATGCCACTTTGTAATGTCGGTAAAACAAAATCGAACTAATGAAACAATGAGCTAGTAAAACAAAATCTAGCCAATGAAACAAATGGGAGCTAGTAAAACAAAATGGCTAGTGAAACAAAATAGAGCCAGTGAAACAGAATGGACCTGTGAAACAAAACTTGCCAGTAAAACAAAACATCCTAGCAAAACAAAATGTGCACGTTGGGCACCAGTGAAACGAAATTTGTAATCTCTCGTTGAAGTGGATAGGTTACTACAAAAACCCTTTCCTGGGAGAAGTAATTAAAAGAAAAACAGTCTTCCAATGCAACGAGGGTCTATTTCTTGTAGCGTAATGAGAGATCATGTATCTTCAAAAGCTATGCTTCATGCAACACTACATAGAAGCTAAAATTAGAACAACACTAAATAGGACTTCACAGAATCCTACACTTATAAAAACAGATGTACTCTAAGGAAACACTTGGAAACCCTCAGAGAAAAATGTCGCATTTGCTTTGTGAACACAGTTATCAAAAAGAGTGTGCAGCACCTGTAATAAAACAATATAGTTAGAGCAAAGAAAGGACATAAGAGATGTGCCTTACTATCTTACTATTGCAAAAGAATCAACATAAAATTACTTCCTGTAAATAAAATAAATGTTATCAAACAACACTATTGGAGTTACTTGAGGTCTCCTGTATGACAAGACCACAAAAGGGCTTGTCGTTTTAAACTTCTATTAGTATAAAAACCAAGTAATTTTATCGACCAAACCTGATAGAAAACACTGTAATAATGATTACCAATAGGTCACAATTAATATCTCATCTATTTAGGAGTATAGATCAAAGAATTGTATTGAGTTTCCCTATTTTTTGACGCACTAGGTCCAAAATAAAACTGTAAATTTACTTTAGGTTATTCATTTAATAAACCTCTTGTTTGTGTTTAATAATTTCATTTACAAAATACACAACAAATACTCATAAAAATATCTTTCAGAAAGCGGCAGCAAATTTAAGTTCAGTGGAGTATACTTTCTCTACTAAATTCATATAAAAACAGTTAACTTTTTATACAACCACATTTACAACGTCCTTTGATATGCAGGTCTGTATATGCAGGCTCACTACTATGCTGCAAATTTGAGGGATACAATTTACACATCAGTTCAAAGTTAAAAAATGTCGTAAAATTTGATTCAATAAGCTATGCTAATTCATACTCAAGGGTATGAATCCCGTTTCAGATATTAATTTTTAATAATTATTCACAGTTTTGTTATAAACATTACATTAAACGTAAATGTTAATACTTGAAGTGCAAATATTAATATAAACAAACATTTGTTAGGGTAACTTGCTTGTGTAAATGTGCTAGTGACTTCCGTATCAAACTTCAAAACCAACTAGTTGTCGGATAGCATGTGTGAAGCTAATCACTTACCTTGAATGATGGAACAAATGTTGATGGTCACAAAGCAACCAACGGAGTCATATGTTTCGAATTGAAATGAGCCAACAAGCAATTTCTTACAGAAATTTTCTGGAACTGCAAATTAACAAGGAATTGATTATTTATGTTGTTTCTTTTATTCTTAAAGATTACTTCCTAATTAAATATATTATTCATCTTTGACATACTAATAAACTGAAACGATGCAATGTAGGACGTCATATTTATTTATGAAAATTCGACCTCGTGGCTATAATAAATCTTCTTAATACTATAACTTAAAGCGAGTCTTCCCTTCTAACGGTACAAAATCGAAATATCAATATGCATATTGCACTATCGATATTTTTAAAACCCATGCTATTTCCTTCAAGAATTGAGAGTGACACCCCTTCGATTTGACGAATTAACGAAATGACCTTATGTGGTTGTCATATTGAGCAAAGTTCAAACAACCATACGATAAAGCGCGAGTCTTCATTATTCATTTTAAATAATGCTCAAATTCTGATTGGATAATATTTTAAATGCATGAATAGTAAAATATTTATTGAATTAAATAATTGGTACACTAAGTGTAGTATACCAAACAATCTATGTACATATAAATCTTGGCAAAACAATGTTTCATCATGTTGAATTACGGCTATCTTTAGTAATTCAACCATTTTTTATATAACTTTCTTAAATTTTGCTTTATTAAATACCTTTTTGATATTTTAGTTATCGGCAGCTACAATGTGGAGTTTATTTGCTGTTGACATGAAATACGCTTTAGAAGAACACGAGCAGCATAGACTTTGTAAATCATCAGCCTACATGAACCTCCACTTTAAAGTAAAATGGCTACATACAAATTACGTTAAAGATGTTCCTCCTTACAAAGGTGCAGTGCCTGAATATCCTTCATGGTTTGAGCCATTTGTGATGCAATGGCTCAACGAGAATGATGATGTTTCTTTAGAATATTTACATGGTGCCTTCAACAGAGATAAAAAAGACGGAGTATTAATATTTTGTAATAATCTCGGACATTATATTAATTCTTTTTGTTTCAGTTTCAAAGAAGTAGTGAACATGCGCTATTTTCAAATTCAGTAGTTGATGTTTTTACTCAGTTAACTCAGTGTTTTGATGTCGTATCCAAACTAGAATGTCCTGATCCTGAAATATGGAAACGGTATATGAAACGGTTTGCAAAGACTATTGTCAAGGTGCTAATTTCTTATGCTGATATAGTTAAAAGAGAATTTCCTGATCATTTAAAGGAAGAGCGAATAGTATGTAGATTAGTTTACAAAACATTGTTGTTAATTCAACATTTTTACCTTTTTCAGGCTTGTATTTTAATAAACAACATTCAACAACTACGTGTTCAGTTAGAAAAAATGTTTGAATCAATGGGCGGTGATAAGTTAGAAGAGGATGCTGCTAACATTCTGAAAGAACTGCAACAAAATTTAAATACTGCTTTAGACGATCTTGCTACATTTTTTGCGATGAGGTTTGAGCGTTACAAAATATTTGATATTTTATTTAAATGGTTTTTAGCTTGGAAGCACGAATTACGCAAAGTGTTAAAGAATTAGGCGATCTTTTACTTGCAATTAAAGGAGGAGGACAACCTGGAACCTTAAACCAACCTGCGCAAAGGAATGCTGTTGCCGTTGAAGCAGATGAAGTTCTGAGGCCCTTAATGGATTTGCTCGATGGTTCCTTATCACTTTATGCGCAATCTTGCGAAAAAACTGTGTTAAAGCGATTGCTCAAAGAATTATGGAAAATAGTTATGAGAAATTTAGAAAAAACGGTAGTGTTGCCACCGATGACTGATAAAACGGTACGTACAATAATCAATAAATAGCTTTAAGCAACACAAATTGTCACAAGCATTAAATTCCATTGCGTTTGGGATGAATAAGATGGTTTATTATCAGTTTCATACGTGATATATTTTCGAGTCGAGTGCTATTTTATGCAGTAGTGTTTATACTAAAAACCTAATCGAGTTGACAAGACTTACATAGTTGTTTGAATAATATATAAAAGAATTTTGAGCAGATCTTATTACAAGTGACGGTTACAATACGGTATTATATTGCTTGCCCGTACAGAGGGCGTAAGCGGTTTTACAAAAATTTATAAAGTGAGTAAGCATATAAATTAAACTAAACTTACCTTTTGTCCATCTACACATTTTAGAATCAATCAATGAATTCTTGTATTACGGCATTTGCCACGCTAGAATACTACTACATATTGTTCGATATTCTTTGGTTCTACATGGCATTGAGTTTCAGTGGCTTCTCTAAGCCAAAGTTTGTTGTTACCAACAACATAAAGAGGCAAGATAAAGGTAAAGAGACGGCACTAGGAAAAGGTGCAAGGATTCGGTGGGTAAGCTCTGCCCCTACATTAGTAAGCACTACTGCTCAATCTTTGTTAAGATATGTGTAGAACGATCATTGTGGTTGGCTTTTACACTTATCAAAACCACCAACCTTTTACGTTACGCATTCAAGACAACAGCGCATGCCATATCAAACTGTGGAAAATTATATTAACATTCCATTCCCAGAACGTATTTTCTAGCTAATTTACAATGGATAATATCCTACTGAATTACACAAAAAGTCCCCTACGGTTATTAATAACAACAATCTCTGTGAAGTCATTTAAAGCATAACAATAACGACAAAGCTTTAAAAAGAAAAACAAAAAAGGAAAAACTTTATGTACGAGAGTTCATATACACGGAAGCCTTAAAATCTAAACAATGTTTTTAGGTGCCACCTGTTTTTTAAAAATGAAGGGTGGATAGCAGAACACTACTCAACCAGCCAAAACATAATCAACAGCCTAGATTAGAGGAAGAATCACTCTTATGTGATGGAGGGTTGTCTGGGGACTAAAGCATGTCGAACGAGGAAGAATAAGGCTGAAGCGGAGAGAGAAGGCTATGAGAAAATAGTTTTAAGGTAAGCATCCTAGAGAAAGGGCGAGAGTAGAGAATGTTCCTGTTAAAACAGTTCTATCTAAGGAACCACCTGCAATGTTAGCAATACAATAAACTCTATACTAACACGTCGATAATTAAAAATAACTAGGTTCCAAATGAGTCCTACACAGAGCATCTTCCTACCGAGCGCATCTGCTGCGATAAGAAAATCAGACAAGTTAATATAACTAACTTAAATATACCCTCGTGGTAATTTCAAAAACAGTAGCTACCGCAACCATACAGAAATAATTAAATGATAAGTAGTTATTCAGGGATAGAAATAGCAAAATTTTCCAATATACCAAAAAAACAACAAAATCACTCTTATGTGATGGAGGGTTGTCAAGGGACTAAGGCATGTCTAACGAGGAAGAATAAGGCTGAAGCAGAGATAGAAGGCTATGAAAAAATATTTTTAGGGCATTCTGAACTGTTATTCTCCCCTATGGGGGGGTTACCGGGTTGAATTACACTGGTCGCTTTCTGTGACTGAAGGTCACTAAAAAGAGGTTTCTTCCAGACTAACTCGGGGTTTATTACTGCAGAGGCATGAAAATGCAGGGCGGGGTCTAAAATTTACTAAGCAAATATACCGCTGATCTGATTGACATAAAACTAATATGGCGCCACTGTGTCTGATCTAAATATTTGATAATTTAAGGGAAAATGCAGAAAACCCTCAAATATTTCCTTTAACACGAAAACTTCAGATTTCAATAAATAGAACACTACTGCTATTACCACGGGACCTGTAATAAATGCATGATTATAATTATCAAAAAAATAATAGGCGCACTCTTTGTGTCCCCAAACAAAACAGAGACAATCCCTATTAGATCATGTCATTAATAAGCAAATCGTTTGACCATTGTACCATTAGTTTTAAATGTGAATCCATAAGGAAACAAACACGCTAACTTAATGTTTCTCTATTAATTTCTCTCGTTATTTACAGATACTTTTCACAAAGTTTCAAACTTATAGACAAATAGAATTAATCTTTTTACTACTGAATGATTCTCTTTTTTTATATTGATTTACAATGCAAATTTAGTAATGCTTTTCGCTAATTTATTACTGAAATACTAAAAGTTACTGAACCTGTCTGATCAAAGATCTTAGATAAGGGTGCACACAACTAAAAAATATAAGCAGCACAATATATGTAAATATTGTTAAAGCTATTTCATAAACAGATTCGTTTTATGCATAAGTTTAAATTAAGTTTCTTAATTGACAGTTATAAATCGACCAAAGTCGAATTTGCTTTTGAATTTACTTACTTTTATAAATTCAGAATTTTAGCGAAATGTACGATCTTACAATTTAAAAGTTAAGGTTACAATCCCGCAAGCGCGAGATTACGTAACGCACCGGCAGATGGTAACCCTTATTTTGGTTACAGATTTTAGCGCGCCCTCTGTCAATGACGTCACACAATAAGCAAATTTAATTGCGCAATTACGCAATAAATATCATAATAAACATTACAAATGCAGTATAGACAATAAGGTACTCACATAAATAGGTCCAGCTTCCCACGAAGTACGCCAAGGATGGCGTCCCACAGGATAGCGTCCTTCAGGATGGCTGGAACCCCCTTTAAGATAATTAACGGAGGGTACGCCTAGCGTCCTTCCAAAGCGCTCCGACCAGCTACGGCGGTCATGGACTCTGATTCGTTCCCGGGGTCGTGGGCTGCTCCAAGGTCGTATCAAAATTCCTATATGTAGCGGGAGCGATAAGGAACAGGTTTATCAGGTAAAGACAAACAAAGATAAACAAGGGAAATCTATATACTAAAAATAAAGATACGATACCAAACACGACAACTGCACTCCTCGAAGTTCAAAGGCCAAAAGCCACGTTACAGAGTCTCACGGAAAAACTTCCCCACTTTCTTTCCGCCACTCACGTCAGCGCGATCTGGCGCAAACGCATTGTGATGTGACGGAAATACACGCCAAGTTTTTTGAATTTATGGTACGAACTCTCCCGCACATCAAAATTAAGCTAAGGAATGTTTAGTGCCAGTTTGGCACGTAACAACAAACTGTATGCATATTATATTATAGACTCTAAATTTATTTGATTAACAATAATTAAAATCTCAAAATCAAACTTCAAGCAAATTGCCGAATTCTGCCCTATCAATCAAAATATAATTTCTAAACACAAGGATGCCTGCCCTCTACCATGTGAACGACGACGTATTCATGCCCAAAAAATTGTAATCTACTCACCATGAATTCCTTCTTTTTAATGGATATAGGTGTAAACACATTACCTACATCCCAATAGAAGCGGACCTTGACCTGATGCTTTGTCCTTATGCTTACGGATCAAAACATGTTTTCCTCGTACTCCATACGGCGAAATTTATTAAACTGTACCAATATGTTTTAATTCCAACATAACTTTAACGAATGGGATATCTTCTGTTGGATGTAAAAACGACCAATTTTATTACATACGTGGAATTTCACTAAATAGCTGCATTAACTAACAAGAACAAAGGATTTCTCAGCATATTATATTTAATTTCGTAGAATAAAATTCCAAATTTTATTGAAATGAACCGTGGAAATTTGACACGGTTCAAAGCATTCTACAGAAAGGGTCGAAAGTGGTGAATGTTCCTGTTAAAACAGATCGATCTGAGAGACGACCTGAAGTGTTAGCGATAAAATAAAATGTATACCAACACATCGATAATTAAAAAATAACTAGGTTCCAAATGAGTCCTAGACAGATCATCTTCTTACCGAGCACATCCAATGCGATAAGAAAATCAGACAAGTTAATACAACTAACTTAAATGTACCTTCGTGGTAATTTCAAAAACAGTAGCTACCACAGCCATACAGAAATAAATAAATGATTAGCAGTTATTCTAGGATGGAAATAGAAACATTTTCCAATATACCATAAAACAATAAGGGATTAACAACGAAACAGCAAAAGACAGCAGCTCCTCACCAACACGTTCAAGAAAAAATATACAAATGTCCTTATGATATAGAAAACAGTTGATAATGGAAATTGTACAAATGATTTAAATATTTGCGAAAGAAAACACATCTAATAGAAATTCTTTGCAGTCTCAACTGTGAAAATAGATTTTTTACTACAGAGGCAGAAGTTGCGATCCTATGGGTATCCAAAGAGTAAAACATCCAATACGACATCAGCCGTACACGTCCTATAGATTTGTTAAGTTGTTCAAGCGGAAGATATGTCAATTCCAACAAAAGAATATGGTGGGTTGTGTGATTATTTATTGAAAATTAGCAGGTACATTTCCTTTTCACAATTTACAAATGTAAGATGCTACATACTGACTTCTACTTTTCTGCGACTTACATTTAAATTTTCATTAATTTTGTATTTATGTATGCCTAAAATCAAGTTATTAAAACTAGATATTGTGTTAACATAAATAACAACCAAAAACTAAAGATAATCAATATCATAAATTAGTAATACCACCACTAAGAATATATTTGTAGATAACATTCATGAAGATTTACTTTTGTCAATAGCTTTACATTTAAACCTTTTCTTTGAACCCTTAAAAGAATAATAGAAAAATAAAGGATAAAAATTTAAGAGATTAGAAAAGTATTTAAGTGTAGTGAGAAAAACAATTTTTTTTAAAAACAGGACCAGAAAACTGAAATTTTGAGATGCATGGAACAGGGGGGATGTGGGATTTTCTTGGAGAGGGGAGATTTGACACACAAAGATTCAAAATATAGTATCTAAATTCAACATCTGTTTGTTGAAATTTTGGCTTTTATATTATTTACATGTTAATGGTCGCAACTCGTATACAAAGGTGTGGACCAAATTATCATAGTAATTATAATACTATAATAATAAGAATACAATTATCAAACACTTTGATTATAAGAAACGTTCAAACTTTACTACAAGGCAAACTGTACTCTTCTGCTATCCTTTGCAAATCTATTTATGACTCTTTCAACATCTACGTCAATACCTTTATGAATATGCAACAGGGCTAACCCTTCCAGTCGATCCTGGGACATGCACGATCGCATCCAACTTTTTATTCTTCTCAAAGTTGAAAAACTTCGTTCGGATGTTGCCACTGAGATTGGAAATGTAGTAAAAATTTTTAAATATTTAACTATAGTCTGGTAAAAGACGTGTGTTTCGAGTGTTTCGATAGCAGCTTCCCAAGTAGACTCTACATTTATTGTTTTTGGAAAATATTTGTACTGCAGCTAGTAACTTCGCTCATTGAGTCATTACAGCATCAATTCCAGTTAATCCTAAAAACTGGTTGCAGAGTAAAGTTATCTTTTCCTTCAGATTACCATTTTCACTTAAATGTTGCAGATTAGTAGGAATCAATTCATTAAGAGAAAAACAGTTTAAAGTTGTTTCTGAAAATCTACTAGACAAATCTGCTATTAAACAATCCAAAATCGGGATAAATATTATTTTTTTCCAATAATCTACAATATTTAAAAATGGCGTATGGTCTCGTTGAGTTTGCCTTGATACCAGACGAGATACACATAATGGAATATGAAGAGAATTCATGATTTTGGAAGTACTGTCAATAATTGAGGAAAATTCATTTTCTGCATTGGCCCTTTTTTGTTTGATGGTTTCAATGACATTTTTTACATGGGAAACAGCTGCATCTAAACCGATATTTTTCTTTTTTAAAAAGTGGCAACGTAACGTTAAATATTTCGGAAACGTGTAAGCTGTCAAAACAAATCCACAATCGCAAATTACTTTTAATATAGTGTGGGCCTTACTAGAGGAAACACTTTCCTCCCAATCAGAAATTTCATTTAAAGCATCACATTCATCATGTAATTTCTGAATTGCAGTAAGTAATCGTGCCTTTCAATTCACCTAGTTGCACATGGATTATTTAAATTATTTTTTAAATATTTGTTTAAAACAAAGTTTTTTTCCTGAAGCACTGAAGAATGTAACCACTTCTTGTATTTTTAACACTCCTTACGTTTGTGGTTTTAGAAATCGACAGATTTAGTTTATAATTGAAGCAAGAACTTAAAACTGCATTTGTTGCTGATTTCTGAATTTCTGTCACAGCTCCCCGAACAGCGGAGAAGTTCACACTACACCATCACATCCTATTCCAACACAATTCTGTATATCAAGACTTAAATTAAGGAGTTTTCAAATAACAGTTTTACCTAAAGTTTTACCGTTCATTTTCAGTTCTATTGCATTTTGCTGGTCTCAGTTTTAGAAGCAAAAGCATCCAAATAAAGATCAGTAGAACTAACAAAATTTTCTCTGATGGTATTTTTGTAAATATAACGGAGGGAAATGCTAAGTTGAGATTGGTGTAACACATTTGTTGTTTTGTCAAAAGTACACTGTAGTATTACGCATCGGCAATGTGTTTAATTATAACATATAAAATTTCGTCGCCACAGCATTTAATCAATGAATTGCAAGTGGTTTTGCTAATGTAGGTTGCATTTGCTTTTGCGTTTTTTAGATGGTTGTCAAGATCCTTGTCTCCACTATCTACTCGGAATTGCAGAAGGGCTTTAAAATTACCATCATTGAGATTTGTTAAGCTTAATTCTCCTTCATCATCCTGTTCGAAAATAGATGTATCATCTCTGTGAACATAAAGTGGTATATTTTGTTTGCCATATAAAATAACTGTTTTAATTATAGGTATGAGACGCCTGTGTCCAACAGATTGCACACTTTGCTATACTCCGGTCTACCGAAAGAAGGTATACTTTTAAAGTCCCGGCGGTAATGCATGAGAGTCACTACGTCAGTTGGTAACACAAATAAATATTTGCAAAATGTTGCGCAAATAAGGTATTACATCATATAAATGTTTTAAATTACTACATCACATGCAAAAAAAGATAAAGGTACTCATATAAACTGTAGGACTCCTCACAACATTACGGCTATTTTGGCGACAGCTAGGCGTCGTTGAGCATTTTGGGCGTGGGTAGTCTTTTTGCCCTCGGTTGAAGTCAGATTAATTCGTCTTCTTCTTCCTTGTGTAGAGGGACGACAAGAATACAGGTAAAGGTACGATAATCAGGTAGAAAATGGAAGGAAACCTACATTCCCTGAAAACGAAGACAAGAAAACGGCACAAAGATAACCACTAGGCTCGACGTCTCGCTGACTAGTCCCGACGTGTCGGAAATCACCACTCTTCCTGCACACTCCGCGTCTGCGCAATCTCCGAGCACCGACGCGACTATCTGAAGTGACGGAAATACGCGCACAAGTCTTTTAAATTATTGGCACGAAATCACTTACAAATTAGGAACTTATAGAAATGTTTATATGCTGATTTTTGGCATGTAGCAACTTGTAGGTTTCTATTTTCAAACACAACAAAATTTTTAGCTGAAAACAAATAGATTCTATTAAAATTTACAGACTGGAGGTTTAATCTTCATAAAGAAAAATTTGTACTATTTAAATTTACCTTTTGCCTCTGCTCGAATATGATATAGATTTGACTGGTGTTTAATTAAATCGCCATCTTTGAATATCCTTGTAGAGAACGTGTAACAAATTTCTGAATAAACACAGTTTTTTGTCCCCCAAGCTCAAATCTAAACATAAACAGTACACATGATATGCAAAAAAAATCTTGACATTTTTCAGAAAATACAAGCCATGAAAACTTGGAAAACAGATCGTGACTCATTCTTTGTTTTTCTTCTTTACCTTTTTTATTATGTAACGAATATGGAAAAAATTAATCCATTTGCGACATCAAATGCTTTACTAATAGCTCATGCTTCTTTAATTGAAAATACTTTTAGAAAATCTACATAAAAACATGGAAGTTGCGATCAAATTCCTCTTAAAGATTAAGCTATTAGTTTTTTTACACACACCTACAGGCATACAAAGCTTATTTTAAAATGAGAAAAATTGGATCACCAAGTACTATAGATAATATATCCTAAATAAAATAGCTCAAAACAATACACTCGGGTAACTTCTGATAGGAAACAATCATTAATAATTTTATGCGTCACTGACGGATTTTTTTGTAAATGCAGTAGGTAATTTAATACACTAACACTATTTTAAGTAAAAGAATTTTAAATTATTGTTGTTTTATTAAAATAAACAGCGATTGGCCATTTTTAAAAATTAGTATGGAAATAAACTAATTGAATTTACTGTAATTTTTTAATACGAAATTAATTTTTTAAAAACAAATTATACTATTATTTTTTTACGATAGCCCCATTTTTAATTAAGTATGTTACATAACAAATTTGGACATGTACACTTTTAAATTTGTGAGTGAATTCCCGTCATTATTTTTAAAATAGACTTGTTCATTTCCGTCATTTTGGACAGTTGCGTTGGCGCAAAAGGAATGCGCAGGCGCGAAGTGGCGTAAGTGCGCGGTTTGGACACGAGAGGGTTATTAGTGACGGGACGTCGAACGGTGACGTTTGCCTGTGTCGTTCTTTTGTCTTTTCTCTTTTCAGAATGTAGGTTTCCTTTTACCTATATCTTCAAGTACCTTTACCGTTATTCCTCCGCCCTACCTACGAACAAAGAAGAGGGAAAACGATAAATTTGGTTTCAACGATGGCATGACGCACACCCACACCCAAACGAGATACCCTGAAATTAGCATGGCCCCTGCGCAAGGATAACACTTAAAATCGTGAAGCGTTCCACATTTTTAAGTGAGTACTTTTTATCTTTTTAAGGTGCAACTTGTATCATTGTAAACGTATTTGATATGTGATACAATTTGACACGCAATTATGTCATAATATCATTGTGCAATATTGTGTACGTGGATCGTATCAGTGTTGCCAACTGTAGTAGTGGCGCTAAACACGACGCCGGGGTTATAACAGTGACGCCTAAACGTGTGTTGAAAATTTGTCTTCACCTTTGATTTATCTTATAAGGTGTTAGTTTTGAATATCTTTGTAGAAATTGGGTTTTTTCACTCAAATATAATAAAAAATAATAATTTTTTAAAGTTTTAATGGCTTTTGGATAGAAGAAATACAATCTGGCAACATTGCATTTGGTAACTTTTATGTTACGTTGGTGTGACATTGAATGCAGTTGAAATGTTAATTTGTATGACCAAGAACCGCTATTTTTGATGATGTTTGTTTACCTTTTATATAACTTATTTTAAATTTAGTTAATTGTCATTTTCCCTTTATAAAAACAGTGTATTTATATTTTAATTTTCTTAAATAATCATTGTGCAATATTGTGTACGTGGATCGTATCAGTGTTGCCAACTGTAGTAGTGGCGCTGAACACGATGCCGGGGTTATAACAAGTACATAACTAGTACATTAAAAAATAGATTTGTGGGTTCTTAGCATCAATTATTACAAATGACGGTTTCAACAAGACAGTGCTATATCACTTGTTCTTACAGAGGGCGGAATCGGTTTCACATGATTTTACGAAATCAGTAAACAAATTAATTAAACGAGACTTATCTAGACAATTAAGTTAGGTTGGGACAACTCTTAACACTAGGAAAGGGCATAAGAATTCGACGATTAAACCCCGCCACTACTTTAGTTTCATGTAGAATGATCATGACGGTTGACATTTTTCACTTTTAAAAAGTACCACCTTATGTCTGATAGATCGAGGACAATAACGTACATTTATTTTCAAGCGTGACAAACATCTTATGTAACATTCCATTCTCGCGAAATATAAAATAATAATAATTCCCAGAGATATAGCTGGGAACTCAAAACCGCTTTATTTAATGCTTAATACCCTATTTAATTATGCATAAAAGTCTCCTGCGAATAATTTTAATAACAACCTTTGTGAAGCCATTTACAGCATAACAACCTTATGTCTTTGTAAGTGACAAAAACTGTGGCTGCTGAGTAGAACATTGTACTGTCTAACTGATATTTACAAGCTCCCAGCTCATTTAAAATCTTTTTCGGGGCTACAGTAGCTTACCAGTTTTACGTTTAAAATTTCTCTCTGTAAATATAGCTTGTGTCAATTTTGAATTGTTACTAAAAATTAATGTAATCTAATTTAATCTACTTGTAATTTCCAGATGGTATTTAAGAGTTTAACAGATAACGCAAAGAATTTAGCTGCCAACACGAAAAAAATCGAAGATATGTCTAGAATATTTAAGAACCACATGACTGGCAAACAAGATGTTAAAAATGCTTTAAGTGGAGTTATGGATATATCAAAGGAAGTTGAGAAAAATCTATCACCTAAACAATGCGCTTGTTTGGACGTTGCGTTAGACACCATCAAACAATACTTCCATGCTGGCGGTAATGGTTTAAAGAAGGCATTTTTAGACAAGAGTCCAGAGCTTCAAAGTTTACGTTATGCCTTATCATTATATACCCAAACAACGGATACCCTAATTAAAACGTTTGTTACATCACAAATGAATGAAGGTAAGCAATTTTCTTACTTTACTATCACACGACACAGTATTACATACACAATCTTACACAAATATTTACTTTGCTTACTTCAATGAAGTGCCTCTAAACAATAAAGAAACGTATCTACAACGCCAAATCTCATTTGATCGCGAAGATACTGAAACAGGACTTGAAGCTTTGGAAGAACCACTCAAACTTAAGAAAAGGCGAGAGAGTCGTCAAGGTATATTAGTTCTTGCAAAGCTCTTAGTGTTTGAATATAAAGTGCCTCACGTTTTGCAATAACTAACCATTTTTTATGCTGCTAGTAATTAGCATAGCTTAGCCGAAACTAGTTCTTTTAATTAATAGTAATTTTGCCTGGTGATTAGTAATGCCTAATCAAAAATAGATAAATAGTTTATTAAATTGGGATTGAGAAAAGTGTAAATTCTATTAAGCTTTTTTTAGAATTTTACAATAGGTAATTAATTTTGATTGAAAAACTTGAATTAGCTTAAAAATATGAAGCGATTAGAACGTTCAAAGTTTTCTTAATTTTTTTAGCTTGAAAAATTATTACCGCGTTAATAATAAGCAAAAATTTTAAACCATTTTGTTCATTTTCCGAAAATGAAATCATAAAACGATGTTCATCAAACAAGTATCATCTCACATTGTTTAGACTATGAGACGTTTGTCTTGTTTTCGTAGCATTTTTATAATTGTAAAATTATTATTTGTGCATTTTTGTGATTTATTTAATGGTTTGTTATACAGGGTGGTGCAAATGTAACTTCACACATAGTATAATAAGTAAAATAGAAATGTAAGGTTTATAGTAAGAGTTCAATTTGTATATTTTGCTAGATGTTAGCAATACTAACGATAAGAGGATATCGGTAATCTGTCAGGTTGGCATCTGTCAACTACAATTGAGCGTTCATTCAATTCGTGTTAGTCACTCTCCTGCAAGATATTAATGAAAGAAAAAAGAATTTTCACTATGGAAATCTCTTACAAAAGTGGTATAAATGCTGTAATGAACATATGGGGCCTTCTTCTATCCCACATGGCTGTCTACTGTATAGCTTTGAAACCGTAGGAACACAAACTCGTTGCGCTTTTTTTAAGAGAGTTTCGTCTTTTATTGTATTATTTAGGTTCAGAGGATTTTTAAACTGTGCACGGGGAATTCTCCAGTATTATTATGTTAAACATAGGCATTACGTGAAAACCACACAAAGATTTGGTTCTCACATAAGTCTAGACGTTGATTTATGATTTCTTGTTTAGGAAGTTGCAAAGATTGCATTTCTCCTGCTTAACGTGTGCTGTGCATAGCAGTTTGTATGAGAACATTAACCTATCTTGTAAAGGGGACGATGGTTCACGGAAACCAGTGCGCCAAAAAAAGCAAACTTTACTACCGATATGTCGAAATAAGTAGACTTTACTACTGGCCTTCCTCAAGTGTAGACGTGTTTTCATAGAGTTTGGATAGTCGACAAAGTGGGGCATTTTCCTTTCGTTCCCTTTCCTCTACTTTAATTTTTATTACATAATATACTGCAATAACTAATATCAAATATTCAAATTTACACGAGGATAAATTTCCCCCAATGCGTCAAATGCCTTTCAAATTCTAGAGTTAGCACTTACCCAATGGTTATCATAATTCCGGTGCATCTTGTTTGGTTGGAGGTAGTTTTCCTATCAACGAAGCGCCGATATTTTGTAGAACAATAGAGGAAAGGAAACGAAAGTAAAATGGACCACTTCGTTGACTATCCAAACTTTACGAAAACAAGTCTACACTCGAGGAAGTCCGGTAGTAAAGTCTACTTATTTCGACATCAGTTCCCATGAGCTATCGTTTCCCCTTCAAGATAGGTTAATTTTTTGACGCAAATTGGTGGACTCAGCTACAATGGAAAATGGAGAATGCAACTTCCCAAACCATAAATTAGAAATCAATATCTAGATTTATGCGAGAACCAAATCTTTGTGTGGTTTTCACGTAACCCTTATTTTTAACATAATAATCTTGGAGAATTTTCTAGGCGAGATTTAAAAAGCCCCTGAACATAAATAATACAATTAAAGCTGGTGCTTTCTTGAAGAGCGTAATAAACTCTATATGTATTTGGCTGTCACACAGAGTTCAAGGGAGCTTTCCAGACGATTGGCTGTAGTGCATCTCGACATTTCATATTGGTTATTGGAAAAATTTTAACAACACGAGTGATTAGATAATATATATATATATATATATATATATATATATATATATATATATATATTTATTGTATTTTTCTCGAACGAAAGTAGGTATAAACTTTTAATTGTGATGTTATTTCTGGGATGCACTCGTTCGTAAAGCAAAAACTAATCAGTCAATTGTAATTTATTTTCTAACGTTTCGGCATTTGTATATTAATATATTAATATATATATATATTTAGTTTCCACCATGTTCTCTCGATCCCATGCCGTTGATCTTTTTTGTGTGTGGCATAGTTTGATGGCAACATATAAGCAAACAAACAGAGAAAACTTTAAGAAATCTTGACACAACTACTCAGCTGTGTTATCGTATATGTCAGAGTGTTGCAAAGTCCAATTGTATATTAATGATGAACGAAAACACTCACTGGTAAAATGAGCTTTATGTTAATAAATTTTACAGACAATGAAGAAATAAAAATAATAAATATAATGGCTGTAATATAAAAATTAGGTTACGCTAATTACCTGCACTGAGAGGCTTTTTCTCTTTGTCATAATTGAGGTGCGCCAAACCGCCTGTCACACCAATCCCTTCAATATTATCCCTACGAAGAAGATGATTATTTCACATTTCCCTTGCTTTGATTTCCTAAATTTCAGCACCTTATGCGTTACCTTGTTCTAAAATAACGTTGAAATACTCATTAAGTTTCTGGTCATATTAAATAATATTGAAAAATTAAGGCCTCGCCCAAATAAGATTCTAGTACTGAGGTGACTGGATATCATTTTACAATTATCTAAATTTTGTCCTAGTTTCTGAATAAATGCAAATAAAATTTAGCCTACACTTTACTTTTATTAACTTAAAAAAATTGCAATGTAGGTACATTCAAATATAGTTAAAAAACTTAGTTTCTTAACCTCACTCTGGCCAGGTATTACTAAAAGAATTCCTAAAAAGATATTACATCTAAGCTATCATAAATGTCAAACTTGAAGTTTTTATTATTTTGACAACGAACCTAGGTCATGGATCGAAACGTAAATAAAAATGATTTTAAAAATTCCCAAAGAAGATTAAGAAAAATACTATCATTAATTCTATCATCACTCCAAATTTTTCCATTTCCCATATTAAATTACGTGACACTCCAAATCTTAATTGCGAGAAATGTCTTTAATAACTAAAATAGAAAACAGTTAAATACCAACTTTCTTGTTCTATCCTTTCATTGTCCATTCCAAATATTAATATTTGATACTTTAACTAACTCTAAATTCTGCCAATAAAGTTTACATTTAAATTTTCGTACCTACATATTTCTAAATACTACATGATGTTCCAAACTGCATTGCACGATAATATTTTGCATAAACATTAACCAACACTAATTTCGTTGCTGATTCAGCGTTCAACAAAATAAGTAAACTTTTGTGTTTGCTTCATTTTCTGCTACTTAAATATCAACCAATTTACATTTAAAATTCACATATAGATTACCACAAAGTATAAACATAAAAGCTCATAATAGTATTCCATCACCTTAAAAAGTGTTAAGGGTTTCTAGGAACCATTAGTATGTCCATTTTCTGCTTTCATTCGAGCTAACACAGCATTCTTAATTCAACACATCATACAATTCCAAATTAATGAAGGGGTCAACTCTCCAAATCCTAACCCCCCTTTGACCGTTGCAATGATGATAATTCCACGAATTCGTGAATTGAAATCATTTACCTTACTCGTGCAAGCGTAAGTTGAAATAAATGTAGTCGCATATCGCGTTTTTCCCTGCGGAAAATCTACATTCTCATCTTAAAACTGTGGTTGTTTTCGCCCCAACTTCAAATCCTCTGTTTACTTCTTGTTCATATTACTACATTTTGATTAACTGTTTGCGGATAATTAATTTCATATTTTCCATTAATAAAATCTTATCGCGTAAAAAGTGCATGGCTTCCTATTGTTTATTTAAGTTAGCATTACCTGTTAATGTCTTCAGCAATATAAATAAATACATCGTATTTTTTTTCTTAATCTTCTTTGGGAATGAAAGCACTCAGAGTTGTTAAAATCGTCTTTATTTACGTTTCGATCCATAACCTAAGATTATTGTCAAAATAATACAAATTTCAAGTTTGACATTTATGACATAAATGTATCAAACATTAATAAATCAAAGTCGCCTTCAATTTATAACTTAAATGTCAAGCTTGAAATTTTTATTATTTTTACAACGTTCCTAGGTCATGGATCGAAACGTAAATAAAGACGATTTTAACAACTTCGAGTGGTTTAATTCCCAAAGAAGATTAAGAAAAATACAAAACAAACTACCACAAACACACAGGGAGTATTTACATTGTATTGTGTTGTATTAAATGATTAAATTATATCTGCAATCTGATATTCACGAATTTCACTAACAAAGCGTCTGTGTCTTAAGTAAATATTACATTGTACATTGTAGATGTAATTGTTTCAATGTATTATTAAGTGGAATCATTTTTAATGAGCGTTGTACAAAGGCTTACTTAATTTTATGTGAGATATGCATAACATTGAAATCTATTTTTCCTGTTTGTGGATTTAAAATAATTTATTTGCCATAAATAGCTTTCTGATTTCATGGTTTCAGTTAATTGCTGGACACTCTGCATTCTATTACTATTTAACCTTCTTGTTTTTACATATTTATTACATTGTATGTTTTATGAAATCTTTTATTTCAGTGGTTTTATTTTCATGAAGTTCAGCCTATTTAATGACCAATGCATTATCTTGGTATTGTATTAAATTCTACTATTTATTTTAAGAAACTTCTTTAATTATACTAACTGCCCTAATTGAAATTATATTTTCTAAAAATAAAAGAATTAAAACATCATATTTAATTAAGTGAAATTTATCATACACCATAATGTCCATCCAAATTTAGAAATCTTCCTTTTCCTTCTAATTTATAGCTAGTGTAACGTAATGTGTTACAGACACCCAAAGTAGTATAGAAAACTCGAAAAACACATTCCTGCGAAATGGTAATTTATTATAAGGTTTTTAAATTAAAAGCATCAGGTACGTGTGCACTTTCAGCCACTGGTACATTTATCTTACTATCCAAAAATGTTCTTTTTAAATATGGAAAATGGAGGTTACTGTTAAAAAATTGTGTTTGTTTCCAGTTGAGAAGTAAATCCAATTATAATACGGGCATTTTTACGAAGACATTTTATTAGACAATTGTGTCATTCTAGACTTTTGGATCGCACTACTAAAAATAACATTATGCTTGTGTAGTTCTAGGTATAAGTTTTATTATGGCTATTCAAACATTGCTGCTGTGCTAGAACAACAATGGTAAACATATTATGATGCTAGCTATCATTTTCACAGTATCAAGTTGATTATTTTTAAAAACACTTGCAGACTGTTTCATTGTATCAGCAGTTTACCACATTCGAATAGACTAGTTTTAAAAATTACTGTATATTTAAATACTTTTCAAAATATTATGACTTGTACACGTTTTAATAAAAATTTGACTTTGTAGATATGCTGGATGGTCAAGAAGGCAGTGTTGGAGAGGTATCTATTCAAGTGGACCTATTTACTCATCCTACATCTGGAGAACACAAAGTTACAGTCAAAGGTATGCTAGACTATTGAATTTACAATATTTTACAAAAACACTTTTCACCATTACCGTTACATTACATAATTTCTGCTTGATCGTTAATTTCTTAACGATATTTATTTATTTATTTATTTATCGTCTTTATTTATCTAAACTAACATATACAAAGTGAATGAGAAAAAAAAACATACAAAATCGTGCAGGCGAAGTTCAGTCACAGACTGTTCTTCCACTTAACCTGAAGTAACATTATAATAACAGACAGCAAGCATCAAACGTAACAAGCAGCAGCACACAGTTGACTGAATTTATGTGTTCATACTTTCTGTACCCAGTACTGAATAAGTAAATAAATTAAATAAGCGTAAGATCATTGTAGGTTAATCAGATATTTTTTGTAGTATCTCTTAAAACTGTATACTGATTTATTCTTTAGAGAAGCATCGATAGAATTGTATAATGCAACAGCCGAATAATGGTACGATCTTTGGTAGAAGGTGGACGTGTGACGCTCAATATGCAATAGATCGAGTGATCGTAAGTTAATACAGTGGTAATAACGACGCGGTTTTAGTAAAGACTTTATATATTCTGGTGTTGTGGGCGAGGTTAGAGCGCGATGTGTATAAACTGCAAGGTGTAATTTACGCCTGTTAGCCATATTCAGCCAACCTGATTCTCGCAAAAAGTTAGAAATATGGTCATACTTTCGTAAACCGTAAACAAATCTTAGACAAGCATTTTGGATCCTCTGAATGCGTAGGGAAGTATTATAATCTAAACAAGGACCATATACAACATCACAATAATTAAACAGAGACAAAATTAATGATTCGCACAATAGCACACGATGATTATAACTTAAAATATCTTTATTTAAATAAAACTTGCGTAAAATTATGTATGAACGCTTAATTAGATTATTTACATGTCCTTCAAAACGTAACTTATAATCAAGTAATATACCGAGATTCACAACTGAGTTTTGGATTTCAATACTATCACCATTGAGCATGAGGTTTAAGTTATCAACCACTTGTTTCCTATCATTAACTGGTCCAAAAATGATGGCCGAGGTTTTTTTAGTATTTAGCACTAATGAATTATTGGCAGCGTAGCGGGATATGTGTTCTAGGTCTTTATTGAGTAAATAGTTAGCCTCTTTCAAGGTGTCTTTATGGAAAGATATATACAGCTGCGAGTCATCAGCATACATATGGAAAAGACAGTGATGTAGCAATGAAGACAGATCAGCTGTATATACTAAGAACAACAATGGACCGAGTATTGACCCCTGGGGAACTCCACTAGATACAACTTCGTAAGTTGACATAATTCGGTTAACTCGCACCGACTGCGTTCTGTCAGACAAGTAACAAGCAAAAAATTGCCTAGTTGGTTCATCAAATCCAAAATAATTCATTTTTGCAAGTAACAATTTGTGATCGATCGTATCAAAGGCTTTAGAAAAGTCCAGCAAAACCAGTGCAGTAACAAGACCCATGTCCGATGATCGAATAATGTCATTAGTAATTTTTATTAATGCACTAGTAGTACCATGACCTCCCTAAAACCCGACTGATTTGAAGGTAGAATTTCAGAAACAGTAACGTACTCATAAATTTGCTCGTATAATATTTTTTCCAGTATTTTAGATAAAACCGGTAAAATACTTATTGGTCTCAAATCAGACAACGTAGCAACTTCTTTTTTCGGTAGCGGTATTACTATTGATGATTTCCAACTAGTTGGGAAGTAATTTTGAAGTATACAATTATTAATAATATTAGTAAGTGGTTCAATAATGAAATGACTACATAATTTTAACATATTAATTGAAATGCCATCATTCCCAACTGCATTGGATTTGATAGAGTTCATTACATTGCTAACTTTGTCAGGCGTAACCAGAGAAAACGAAAAAGTTCTGTTATGATACTTATTATTATTATAATGGTCGTACTGTCTTGAAGTAGGTGATTTTATCAAGGTCCTGACAGAATCTAGAAAATATTGATTAATTGTGTCCGGTTGACGTAGATTCTCAGGAATAACATGTTCTTTACGCGATAGCACATCAAAATCACGAAACGTTTGCCAAACATCTTTATTTGAAAGATTACTCATGAGCTGAAGATAAGCTTTTTTTTCACGCTTTATTGCACTAGTGACTGCATTACGTAGCTGTTTATACTGCTGCCAATGTATAGAAGATTTGGTAAGTTTAAATGTACTATGCGCTTTGTTTCGAACTGACATCATCGCCTTTATTTCGTTATTTAACCATGGTGCTTTTGTTTAGTAACCCTGACGTTTCGCACTGGTGCATGAGAGTCAAAAGACCTAGGACAACTTTACATAAGTAATTGACCTGAGCATCTACGTCCTGAATATGATAAATTTCATAACAAGGCAAGTTGCACAGATCATTATAAAATGCAGCATGATCAATATTTTTAAGGTCATGAAAAGTAATATATCTAGGTTCTACTACAGGTTTAGTTAACAAAAGTTCAATCACAACTAAAGAATGATCAGACAGATCATGCACAGACTTACATTCGACCGTTTTCACTATATCTTGACATTTAACTAATATAACATCAATTAATGTCGCTATATTGAGTTACTCTTGTGGGCTCGTTGACTGTTTGTTGTAAATCGTATATTTCAAGTAGAGTATTGAACTGCATAACATTAGGATTACCAACATTGAATAAATTTAGATTTATATCACCACTGTAAAAATATTATCAAATTGAGGAGAGATTTGACTAAGTGTATCTTCAAAGCAGGATAACGAGTCCTTAACTGAAGAACTAGGAGGTCGATACATCACACCAGTAGCTATTTTCTTTCGATTGTAATTGAAGCTGACCCACAGCTGTTCTAAGGACCCATTATTTAATGAATTAAGATGGTGGATTTTACAGTATAGAGAGCATCTTGCATATATGGCAACACCTCCACCTCTACCAACTCGATCATTATGAAATAAATTAAATCCTACAAGCTGATAATCGTTTATATTACTGTTTTCATTAAGCCAAGTTTCAGTAACGAGTATTATATCTAACTTATTCTCGTCCACCAGAGCAGAGAAAGCATGAAACCCTGAGTTTAAAGAACGACATTGATTGTAGCTATTTTAAACATGAAATTTAAAAGAACGGAGAATTAAATTTAAGGAATTTAATAGGTGCACACAAGTATACACTTATAAACACAGGTATTGTGAGTTGTAAGTTGTTGTGCTGCTCCTTCCGCAGTTAAAATAATAGAAATAAGTACAGTAAGAAGTACTAGTAGACTAAGATGAATTAGAAAAATCAATATGAATGAATATGTAAAACGTTCAACTTATAATTTAATATGATAACGAAAGCAACATTATAAACCGCACAATTATTAATAACTTTTAAATAGGTAGAACTAAAACTAAAATATATTGCGAAATAACTCAGTGCATCAAATCCTTGATAATGAAAAATTAGAATTCAAAAAAATATAAAAAAATAATAAGGAAAAAAAATTGTACAATAATTAGCTCCGTGTGCGTGTAGAACCTCCAATTCCAAATATTATGAATAAAATTTGTATAAACTACGTAACACTTTGCACGCCACTGCTGGTTTTAAAGAACAATTTTCCGTCACGGCTCCAGCAATTCTTTATCCCATATTGCTCCTGAAGCTTAATTAGTTTGAAGTGTCTAATTGAGGTTAAGTCCTCACGGATAACAAATCGGGTGCTTTTAAATAAATTTTGTTATTAAAACCATTGCGCGCACTCTATAACTAGCAAATTTGATTATAATACCTCGAGGTTTTTCGTTACTGAGGGATTGCCCACACGATAAGATCTTTCGATGTCTTGTGAGGATAAACCAAGTTTTAGGTACTCGTTTAATACAGACAGAACAATGTTATCAGTTGACTCACCAGCTACTTCTACAACACCGAATAACCGTAAATTATTGCGCCTACTCATTTGCTCCAGAAAATCGATTTTATTTTCCAGTTTATCGAACGGCTTGAATTGGAGTCGCATTTAGTATTAAGCGAATTGAAATTAGAAGATAATTCATCTAATTTCAAGGAAATCGTTTCATTCATATCCGAGACATTTAGCGTAAGTTTGTTCATATCTGCTTTGATAGTACGTAAATGCAACAAAACATCTTTTAACGTACCTGTCTCATTCTCATCACCTTGAACTTGATTGCTGCACTTGTTTATAGCTTCAAATCCTTCATCCTTATCACTCTTAGAACTAGATGTAGAACGGGTTTTTTTCATCATGGACGATTGAATAATTGCTGTTGTAATGTTATCTAACGAATTTGATCACCACAACGAAAATCGAATTCAGATTATTATCAAATAATGGACCCAGGCCCGAAACACATGCACTAACAAAGAATTACAAATTACCGGTACTTAGTAATACGCCTAAAATAAATTACGGAGCAGCGCATAACAAACAACCTACTCAGTTGCCGCCATTTTGTTGTTGTGTGTGAATTCACAGTCTGTTGGCCAATCAAATACTTTGTATTTTTAGAACTCACATGTACAAGAAATATTACAATCCTGTAACAAGTAGCACGTTGCATATCAAACATTAACAAATTACCGTTTTCTCAATTTTAAACTTTAAAATAATCCTTAATTGTCGTGCAGCAAATTTTTCCTTGATCTTGTTGTTATTGTTATTATAAAGTATAAGTGGAACCAAAGTTCTAGGTATTGTTGTCCGCGGATAGATGATTGAAAAGTCCTTACGAATTATCTTTGAACTTCACTTTGTTACGTTTTTTTCGAGGCAGCCACGTTGGGTGCCAAATTTATGTTACGTTTTTTTTCGAGGCCCCACGTTGGCTCGTAGCCGTGCGTAACACGAAGAAAATCAAAGAAATGACCGGGCTCAATCGGAGAGTAGGGGGTGTTGTAGAAATCAGACTGACATATAATGTATGCGGCAGTAAGGAGTTAGCGACAATACCTGCAAGAAAATTAGTTAAGCAAACCTGAAAAAAAAAGAATAAGCATAGCATCAATGAAACGTCTAAGTTATTCAGTACTTTGTAGAATGTAAATAAAACTGTTTAGATAAACCATATAATATAACAACAGTAAAAGCAATACAGAAAAATGTTTAGTACAAAGTGAGGTAATATTGGGGGAGTAGCAGAAACGTTTCCTCACACACCAATTAAACATGAATCAGATAAAATGTTGACAAAAGATAAATAGATAAGACACAATTGGTATGAGTAATTTAGTAGCATTGATTTTTCTTTCTTTCTTTTTTTTCCATGTTTTAAAATAGCATGCAAGTCTATTGTAAAAGGTATCAGAACGACAAAGATATGGTAAAGCAACGGATAGATATTTAAAGTAATAACCAGTAGGAAATAGTTTAACTTACAAAAAGTCCTTCAGTAACGCTTCCTTGCAATTGAAGTGAGGGATTCAACGATGTCCTGCACTAACGAAGCACTTCACCCTTGACTGTGAGGGTGTTGATGGAACTTATCACACGTTACACTAATCACACCTACGTATTTCACTGGTGTTAGCAGCAGACATTATCACGCGTCGGAACTATGTAGCCTTGATAAATTTCTTGGTAATTCTATTTCCTAAGACAATAATTTCGAAATATTCTGTAGCACTAGTTTAATTTCAACTGGGACCAAAGGTATATTATTTTCATAAACATCCCAAAAAGCAGTGGGAAACTTCAACCAATACCTTTGTAAGCCGGTAATCTGTTATATTTCACAAATAACGAAATTTGCGCAAGCAATGATCTCTTTTAGATTCTTTGTTGTTAGAAAATTCAGAAACTACAGTATCACTGTATTTAAATAATCCAAAGTATGCGCTACTCTGAAAAGAAAAGGACCGCGAAACTAGATCGCACACACAGTTTAAATATCAAAAGACAAAACAACTAAAAAGAACCATAATGGGTAAAGCACGTGTATCACTAAAACCGTCCGTCAAATGTTCCGTAAAGCACACGTGCCTCGAGTTTAACAAGCTCTACTACTTTTATTTTCAACAGAAAATCAATTAAAAACACGGCGTGATTGTTCATGAACAATACGAGAATTGATACCGCAGTAATTCTCACTATTCTCAAAGCAGAAAGAAGCCGTATTTTTAACGTACTTAATATATCGGAACACAGAACAGAACTCCACTGTTCGTCTGTTTATATCAACTCGTCCCTATTACAACCGCTTATCGCCTATTATCTAGACTTGTTAATAACATAAGGAACATCCAAAACGTGAATGCCGCAAACATATATAATAATTAATTACAGCGGTTTATCATTTCCGATAAGTTGAAAAGTAATTTACGAATAATCCACATAAGGAACAAAATTTATATTTACGGCAAGACAAGAACGATGCAATCTATTCATTATAACACGACACATTCGTCAACGAGTTAATAAATATTAAATATAGAAATAGTAATTTGTAGAAATGTATTTATAAATTGGGAAACAGCATAAAATGTTAAAACTACCAAAAATGCCCGTTACAAATTTGCCGGTTGAGCGATAAGTGGATGGGTGGAGGGGCGGGGGAAGCAAAGAAAACAAAGTTGAAAAAAGTTGAGCGCTACTGCACCTAAACAAATTAAAATAAAAATCTAACCTATAGTTAGTGCAGGAACCCTAGGGTCTTATGTATTGGAATGACAATCAATAATCACGAGCATTAAGTTTATAGCTGAAAGAAACACATTTTGTGAAATGCACAAAGGAGACTACAACTTGCGTCTCAGAATTCAAAAATAAAACAAACAATAATAGATACTAAAGTCGGTTCATGCTTATAATTGTAAGTTAGTTATTCAACAACAAAAAAAATGATAATATAAATGATTGACCTTCTCGTAATATTTTTGTTTTACGTGTGTTCTTTGAACTATCAATTTTATCGAAAAACTTTAAATATTCCAAAGTTGATACGATGCAAATTATCTTTAAGCGTTAAACGACTGTTTGTCAGATGATGAATAAAAGCGGCATCTGGTATAATTAAAAACCCGCTTACTTAAATTTGATGAACATTCTACATCAAGAATTTTTTATTAACCCATAAAGTCGTGACGGTCCATAATTTTTAATATTCAACAGGAGCTGGAAACTTTCAAATATTTGTTGGACGTCGAAGTTCACTAACAGGCGGCATACGCACCAAAAAAGCAGATCTACATCGGCGTTTAAACTGCATTGCAATTTTTTACTTTTCAAATTATAAAAATAATACTGTTTGTTCTAATACGAAATTGTAAATTTTGATGCTTTTTTAAATCTAAGTTATTAATTTTTATATTCCATAGTTACTCTGTGAATTTTTAATATTTTAAAATTTACGCCTAAAATCTAAATATCTCAAGGTTACGCATTGTTAAAATTAAAAAAGAGTAAGATACGCTGTCTTAACTAAGATCGCAGATTGATATGTAAATCACCTTTCGTCTTCAACCTTATGAAGCTTTTCCAAACCTGACTAATTTGTAGATCGCATATACTCGAGGGCGTTGGGAAAACAATTAACCTCACGAATTTTAACCAATGGATAATGAATGACCATGTTAACTGTAGAATGCGAGAAATACATTACAAAAACTATCTAGAATATTCGACCCACACATTACTCTAATTGTTAAATATAAATCAATAAACACTTTAAATTAAATACTAATATACGATAGAATGTCTACAATTATGGTATGGATGCAAGCGTTTGTATTTTGAAGATGCTTCAGTTGTTTTTGTGAATTGTGTTAATTTTATTTAACAAAATTTCAGTAACTGTGAAAGTGATAATGTTGAAATCGGTATTCTATATGCCTTCAAATATTCTAGAAACTTCACAAGCCCAAAAAGTCAAAAAAAAAACTATACAATTAAATATGAATGGTGTTACCTCCCATCATGACAATAAATTGTACTTTGGTAGTATGTTAGTACATTCTTTTAATGTACCGTTATAGCTAGGAAATGAGGCGGCCTGCGTGCCGGTTTTGCTCTTTCGCCCAACCATGTGGTGGCTGTAAATGTCGGTATTCAGTATTCTTGTGTTCGTACCGCGATAAAGATGCTCAAATCTCGTCTCCTGTGTATTTTAATATAAAAGGAAATATTGGTAAAACACCGTTGTGTTCTCGTTACATAAGGTGAACTGCAGTACGCCGTCACCTTACAAATGGCCTTTGGCGATTGGAGAAGCGTTAACGTAGCAAGTACATTATCTGAGAATGTATTCTTAGCATATTTTATAAATCTTCCATAAAGTATAAATCTCTTCTTCTCTGTGAAAAATATAAGCGCATATTCATTGCAAACAAGGAACTAAAAGTAGAAAATTTTCCAAATTATTGGTTTCTTTAAACTAAAAGCAGAAGAATAACAAACAAAGAAATAAAAAATATTTAGGCTGAACAAAATAAATAGATTTATTACAGAAGCTCTATATGATAATAGGATTATTTAAAGGTATATAAGGTCACAAGGGAGTAATACTTCATGTAAATATCATAAAAACCTCAAAAACAAAGCGTTTAAATCATTAAATGTACACAATTCGTTCAATATGCAAAAGCAAATACAAATCACTTTGTTTACAATCAATAATAAGCTACAGTTAATTAAAGGAAGCACATTCAGCAATAACTTAACCACATTCATCAAAATAAATAATTGCAAACGCAATTCAATCACATTTTTAAAACATTTAAAACATTCTAAGCTCAAAAATAAATACAAAATTTGGCATATTTGAAGAAAGATAACCGTAAAGTGAAATCTCTTTCAAGACGCATTTGCATAAGAAAATATTCAATGCGTGTAAATTATACCAGTTGGTAATAAAGAAACTTTTTAAAACAAGCATATTCATAAAACAAGAAGTCAATAAGTGCATGTAAAGGGTATAGATACTGAAGCGAAAGCGTACATGAGATTTGAAATGTAAATAAGTTGCCATATTTAATAAAACCCCAACATAGGTAAACAAAATATGGATATTAAAATTACGACTATGTGCAGTTTCAAGCATATATGATATAACATTTGGTAACAAATTCCAGTACAAAGCTTTGATGTACGTGCAAATTTAAAGTATAGAGTAAGCAACATTGAATAAAACCCAACAAGTTGAAGATAGCACATAATTGCAACGCCTTTGCCATGGTCTAATAGCAAAGATAGCGAGTGGTCAACCAATAAGAGCATGTGGAACGAATTTGTTTATAAAACCAACTGGAGCCGGTAAAAGGCAGCACTCCATAATCGACGCGCGAACTGTTATAGTTGAGACCAAATTATTACGTAAATGAAATATAATCGAAATTAAAATTTACAAGTGAAGTACATGGTAAAAGTGCACGTTGAAATACGAGTGCATCAGACTCTGCCGTTAATATAAAACGTAAGTCTAGATTAATTAATATAAACAAAATCTTTACAATTCATTTAGGGCTCTAAGTACGGGAAACTACATAATGACGTTCAACTAAATCGAAGCTAAATCGACTCTAAATATGGGAAACTAAAATCGAAGCTAAACTGACTCTTAAATTCGGACACAACTAAACAGAAGCTAAGTCAACTCTAATAACGGACACAATAAATGGGTTAAAACTCTACACAATAAATGGTTTAATACTCGAAGTACTGGGTTAGTACTTCAAAAACAACTCCAAGTTGCTGATAAACATTTTGAAATATTGAGGAGCACGCCAAGTTGTGGGTTAACGATTCGAAATTACTGAACACACAACCAATTTGGGTCAAGAAGCTCTAGTGAGAAGCTACAGCAGGAACATACGGTCAGAACTATCTTTTAAATTTGTAGAATGTGACTTTTATTATTTTAAATATTTGATGAGCTTAAAAATTGCAGGTAGTTTAAATATTTTGTGTAAAAGGTCGACAAAAATTTGTTTGGTACGCAGAAGTACGTTTTAAAAGGGAAATAGTTCTTTGAACGCTCAACGAAACATTCATGGTAAAATACAATACTTTTTGCTGGCTTTAATTGCTATAAAAAGATATAAAAAGGGTTATAATCTTCGTAATGAACAAATTTGATAGGAATATTTATTTTGATTTAATAGTTCTGTAAATAATAAATTGTAAATTTTTCTCGTATATTATACAAATTTTGGTGAATTTTGCTTGTCTTATTCAGGTATATGGAGTGTTAGAAGGGAGTGGGTAAAAATTCTCTGTTATCATATTGTCGTTCGCTCTGTGTGGGGTATCACTGAGCTAGTCGGGGCATAAATTTAATTGTGTTAATTTTAAAAGGCACAGAGAGGTGGCGATCAGCAGGCAATTGGTCGTTATACATCTGGCGAGCGGCGATATCATGATAAAATTGTTTAATTTTCTAGCTGTTAGTACTATTTACATGTAGTGTGCGATCTTAAGACTCTTATGTACCCCTAAATAACCCTATTATCATAGTTATATATATATATATATAAATATATATATATATATATATAAATTGCTATTATACTAGGGTTATTTAGGGGTATATGGAATTATTAGGATCGCACACTACCTGTAAATGGTACTAAAAGCTAGAAAACTAAACAATTTTATTATGAAAAGTGCGTAATTTGTAAATTATGCAAAAAGCAAACATCTAACACACTGTATAAGGATCACAGTTAACTTTAATTAATGCAGGGAAGCTCATCCTTCAATAATACAACCACGTTCAGTAAGATAAATAACTGTATGCAATCACACGAGCGTCTCGCGGCAGTAATGGCATGGCTGCAATGATAGGTTACTGTTAGAAATGGATATTATTATTAAAAAACACAAATCACTTAACACGCATATCAGAACAGTTTGCAAAACTTATTTTAAACCAGAAAAGCATTCATAAATTCAAAATAAATACGCATTAAAAGTATCGAAAACTAGAAAATCATGATACGAATTCTGTTAAAATAAGCACGCAAAGTGCAAAGAAATAACAAAGCTTTCCAGCAATAAACGCACATTTCAAAACAAATACGTTTCAGAAACGCAGGATGTAAATAAACGAATTTCAATTTACGTCATTATAGAAATTTTGCCTACGTGATTTTTAACAAGGAATAAATTCAAAATCCAAAACATTATCTTGACAAAAATAAAGTCATAAGTTTGTCTACGTGAGAAGTCGAGCTAAAATTTCCTACAACAATACAAAACAGATGGGTGAAAGTATACGGGTTATAGAAATCCACTATATAGAACTTGAATACTACGTAACCGACAGCATTGTTTCGGCGGGCTATTATCACATTTATACCTGAGAAAGCCCAAAGTATTGACAATATCCTATAGCATGCCTTAAACTTTGACCGAAAGAGGCCGATAACCAATGATATCAGATGGAGGCGTTGCTTTAAATATCACTCAAATTTGATAAACAGGCAGTCTTCCTTCAACCTGAGCACCCTTTGCATCAGTTCAAAGTAAAAATTTACGTAAAGTGAAAATAGAAAAATTAAATAATTATATTGCGTGGAAGTCATGATAAAAAAAATTTGAAATTAAAATAATAGTGAAAAATATACGAGAGAAGTTTTGCCGTTAACTGGAAAACGTAAGTGAAAGCTTATTAATTACACATAATTTTAATATTTATAATTTAGAGCTCTGGGAAAACTCTAGGTATAACTCTAGGGATAAATCTAAATTTGCAAATCTTGTTTACATTAACACTAGCTTAATTATTATTTGTAGGCGCTAATTTAATTTTCTAAGTACAACAAATTAAACACTTTATAACACTAATTTTACTGTTAGTTTCTTTATCTAAGACATTTATATTTACATCGCATTAGCGGATTTATCTTTATATTAATTTATATACATCAAACATTTATTAGGTCCAGTTCAAACTAATACTAATCTATTGCAACGAGGCTTGTGCTTGTTTACAATAATCTTTTATTCTAGTTAAATCGAGAAAACATCTAGAATGTGCGTATTACAATATCTATTTCCAATCTTATCACTGGACAGATATGATTGTGTTACGATACTTATGAATCATCCTTTCTTATCACTAGACAGATATGAGGCCGCTTTAGTAAAAGCCGAATAGTGTACTTTTCAAAATGTTCCCTATATTTCTTAACTACGGTTACAATACATTACTTGTTTTAGTTGTTGCTGCCAACGACTTAAAGTGGACATTAGTCTCTGGAATGTTTAGGCCGTTTGTAGAAGTCAATTTAATTGGTCCACATCTTTCTGATAAGAAAAGAAAACAAGCTACAAAATCGAAAGCTAACAACTGGTCACCGAAATATAATGAAACTTTTCATTTGTAAGTTATCGATATTGAATTATTAATTAGTACTAATTAAATTTTAATTATAGTACGATAGGAAATGAAGAGCAGTTAGATTTCTTTGAATTACATATTTGTGCAAAAGACTATTGTTTTGCAAGAGAAGATAGACTGGTCGGTGTAGCAGTTATGCAACTTAAAGATATTGTTGAGAAAGTAAGTAACTAGGTCGTTAGTTTTGCACCATGTTGCTATTCGTTCTCAAAAATTTTAAAATTTCTAAATGCTAATTATTTTAATTTACGTTATAAATAATTGAGAACTATTATGGCAAAAATTATCATTCTCTTAAAACTCCTCTGAGTGCATGAAGGTTTGCATCAGGAATTTCCGTGATTAGAATTATTAGAATTGTTCGGTATTTTGAATATTGTGCAAGGGAAAATTAATTTATATAAGATTTTAAAGAAAAGTTTGCAAGAATGCCAATCTAGGGATGGAGAATATAATCCAAAGTATAAACACGATAAAATATCTTATTATGTTTTAACCCAACGGGCAAAAACTGATATGCCCCAAATGTGGGTGCAAATTATTACATTCCTTGTTCGGGCGTCAATTGCTATACGTTAAATACCGCTTAACCCTTGTGTAATAAATTTTATTATGCTAATTGCTATGCGTATGTTATTTATATTTTCGTCAAGTTTTCAGGAAGCTGTGGTCCGGATTCTCATTAAATTTTCGTCACATAGATATTACAATTGTAGTAGTGCCATAAAAGGATAAGGTAAAAAGAGGTGGGGATTATCCTAAAGTGCACTCCGATCAAAACACAACCGCTGTAGTTAATCCCCGGTAGAAAAGTATCTGCACAATTCCTAGCAGAATTAGTTTGAAGGCCAATAGAAGTTTCACGTCATTTTCTCGTGAACGATAAAAAATTCTATGAGAGTGATGTAAACCCAAGGACATCTTAACATGTTTATGCATATTACATCATTGGAGGCCTAAAATCTATTTATTAATTTATAACCTACTTAAGGCAAGTGCTAAGAAACATGGAATTATTTTTGCTTTTAAACAAAATATGGTAACTTTATTGAGAATAAGAAATGGAAACAGGTTATCCAATAATTAAAAAAATGTTTGATATGGGTAAATTCTGTCTTGCCTATGTTAAATCTTGAAGTTTAGTGGTGCCTGACATTTCCATATTTTTAGGAACTCTCTTCTTAGCCTCATCCCACTGAAGTTAGAGTTCAGAGTTGGTCCGGAAGAAATACTTACAGTTAATATGGATAAAACAACACCTATGGTTAAACTTCTTAGAGAAATTTAGGTGGTTCGGTTCTTACCGTACCTCATCCCCATTCAACATCTTGTACAGCGACTTTGCTGTTAGTATTCTATTTTTGCTGTTTTACCCAAAGCAATAAAAATAAATTAGATGGTGTTGGGTCTCACTTTAATATAAATAAGTGAATCACGCAGCATCATCTCTTTTAAAAAAGTTACAAGATATTTTAACCGAAAGAAACATTTTAAACTACCTACCCAAGAATTAAATTCACAAAAATCAGAAATCTTTTTACCAAGAAAATTCGAGCTTAAGAAATTTCGCGTCTAAGAAATTTTGAGCCTCACTTTGCGGTGTTAATTTTTACAGTTTTATTAAGCGTGCCAATGCAACAAGTTACGGCATCACACATTGTGGCGGTACTTGCTATAATTTTTATATTTATACTTGATACACGACTTGCTACAAGTACTACACTTTAAGAAAATAAAATTTTATACTCAGAAGATGGAAAGGTTAAAAGCTGTATGCCAATGGCTAACTTGGCTATTACCCCAAGGGAGAGTTAGAGGTGGGTCGGGGCTGAATTTACTTAGTCAAATAGAAAAATAAGTATTCTTAAGCTAGACCCACTATCTAACAAGTATTAATTAATTTAGAAGGGCAGATACAGAAACCCCTTTTGTGTTTTTAGTTCTAAATTTCTTTTATCTAAATTTTTGGATAAACATAGTTTGACAAAATATATGGGAGATCTAGTCTCACTCAATCAGACGTCTTCCCCACCAAAAAGTATTTTAACATAGGTACTTCTTAAAGTACAAAACAAGCAAAATGCTAGCATTAAAACATAGTCTATTTCGTATCGAGAGATAAATATTTTAATCAAAACAACTTTATAAAATTCATATTAAATAACATTATTATATCACAGGTTCTTAGCTTTAACTACTCGAACAGGTTATTCATGCATTACACATTTGGTATTTTTAATCATGGTGTGTCAGAACTGGCATACATTTACGTATTCAAATTAGTTAAATTTTAATTTATAAAAGAGGAATGTTAAGTGGTTTTCATACTAACCTAATTTTGTTACAAAGCATTATACACTGATGTTTTTAGCATAATTTCGTTAGATCGGTCTTTCACAAATGAGAAAGAATAATTTACTTAAGTTATTTTTTCAACTGAAGCTAAAACAATTGAAAATTTTTAATATAAATACTGTTTTAAGAACTGAAATGATGGAATTTCACTACTAGTCAGTTAATGAGAATAACGGCATTTTAAACTTGTAAGGGGGTTGTTTAATAGAACCGGTTTTCTTTTATAAATTCGTTGGCAAAATAAATCACTCACTCTTAACAGCAAGTTGCAGATAACCACCCCTACGTATCTATTCTGGTACAGGATTTAACCAGGCTCAGACCATAAACATTCATTGGTATCGATGTCCATTTTCAGGTAACAAAACACACTACTTCTAATTGACTTTTCTGAAGTGAAAAGCGGTATCATTGCCTGGCGTCGCCGTGGATCAATGTAGTAAGCGTAAGACTACGGATCCCAAGGTCCTGGGTTCAAATCCCGACACGGCCAACTGCTTGAAAAATGACAGGTGAGCATTTTTCACAATAATCACGCCTTCGTGCAGATGAGGGGTTAAATGGAGGTCCTGTGTGTGAGTGTTGTCACGCACGTTAAAGATCCCTACCTTGCCTGGAACGGCAAGGGTTCGGCAAAATTCTAAATTACCAGGCAACAAAAAACTCGCCTCCTGGCCAATGTAGTACCTTCTGGTGGAGCATTGGAAATATAAATGCACGGTATCATTGCCTTTGTGTTTTGCGTATCAACGACCCAATTTCGAACTTCTCGAAAGATAGAATGAAAGTGATTGTTATATGTCAGATATAAGCGCCACTTCCTATCATGAATAGCCGAAGTGACACTTTTTGTAAGAGGACTTGTAAATGAATGTCGGTAGAATTAAGTTGCGTTCCGGGTATTATTATTATTCTAGGCACTTTGAGTTTATTACGGTACAATACATTACATAAAGTGGTGACGAGATAAAAACGATAACGAGGAAACTTGTCAATACAATATTTTTTGGTTTTTAGACGGAAAATAATTGTATGTGAGGTTAGGATACCTTGCATATGTTCCACATTTATTAATTATAATAATTAGCTATTGTGGCAACTGGCATTATAGGTGCAGTGGAATAATTCAGCATTGGTGATTATTGGAATGTATGTAGCGAACGTTTGGACCAATATTTCAAGACAAACCAGATAACTGATGATCAGAAGGTACCGGTGTTAATTAATAGGGCAAACCGCATATAAAATTTTGAATGAGGTGTGTGATCCACATTTGCCCAGCATAAAAGCTGTGCAATTTGCAGCAGTATTTTTCACCTACGATTTCAGTGTTTCGTAAGCGTATTGAATTTTATAAATGTCTACAAGAAATACACGAAAGTATTAACGATTTGTATGTAAAGATCAACATGGCTGCAATGTTAGATTTAATTTTAACGGAAAAGTTTATAACGTTTAACAATAGGAGCAGTTCTAGACCGCTTGTGCAAATAAGAACATGATAAAACAAAGCACTATGTGGATATTGCTTTGAAAAAGGAAGTGTTATTGGTGCATCAAACTAGGGTTAATAAAATTTCGAAAAGAAAAGAAGCAATAAGGGAAAGTAATTCCATTTGAAAAGTTATACGACGAGGAATGGAGAGAAAAAAATGTATTCATTTCATGTTTTACGTGTGATAAATACGATCATGATTTTAGTAGATGCAAATTTAAATCGTTTAAATGTAGAGCTTGTAACAAAACTGGCCATATAGCTAGGGTTTGTAAGTTTAACAAAGATGATGCTAAAGTCAAAGTTAGTTGTGTAGAGGTAAATGAAGTGAGTTCATTTTATAATTTAACTGATTGTTTTAAGATAATAAAACCATTTAACGTAGAATTATTGATAAATAGTGTAATGATTGTAATGGAAATCGATACAGGGCCAGGTCTGTTGATTTTGCCTCATAATTTATACAAAAAATATTTTTTAGATTGTAATCTAGTACCATGTACTACTATTTTGAAATGTAACTACGAGAGTAAAATTTTATTATTAAGTAAATATAATGTTCAAGTTAAATTTTAAAAATAACTCGTTTATTGGAGTTATTAGTTGTAAAAACCCAAGGACCAGCCTTGGTAGGTAGAGAGTGGAGTAATTCACTAGGGTTACTTAAGTATGTTAAACAAGAAACCACCTTAAATAAGATATACGTTATTTCAAGGATTATTACCTGATTAGACAAATACAGTGAGATTTTAAAAAATGAATTAGGTTGTTACAAATATGAGAAAATAAGTTTATAAGTTGAAGAGAATGTAAAACCGATATTCTTAAAACAACAAAATATTTAATTTGCTTTTAAAATTATGGTAGAAACAGCATTAGATAGATTAGAAAAAGTGGATGCAATTGTTAAAATTGAAAATAGTGAATGCGGCATTCTGTTCGTTGTTGGTACCCGTATTAAAAAAAGACGGTACGATGCGTTTATGTGCAGATTATAAATCTACTATTAATTCCTTTTTAAAGTATGTAAATTAACCGATACCTATAGTCGTGGATCTTTTTGCAGCATTGCAAGGGGGGTGGGAGAGAATTTTTCTAAATCAGATTTAAGTCAAACATACAATCAGTTATGTGTAACAGTGGAAACAGGAAAAATGTTAGCCTGGAGTACCCATAAGGGAATATGTACGGTAAAACGTTTAGCATATGGTACTAAATCCGCCTGTGCTATTTTTAGGCATACAGTAGAGAAAGTTTTACAAGGTGTGAAAGGCACTATCAATCTTTTGGATGACATTGTAGTCACGAGAATTGATGTACAGGAACATTTAAATAATTTGGAAAACGTTTTTAGACGTCTAACGGAGGCAGGACTAACTTTACAAATGGTCAAATGTAAATTTTTTAAAAAGAAATTAAATATTTGGGTTATGTTGTAGATCAGTGATTGTCAACTTTTTTTTTGTTGCGGTACACTTTTAATATTTCAAAATTTGGCAGTACACTAACAATAAAATAAGTTTAAAAGAATTTTACTTACGTATAATATACTTTACATGTGATTTTCCAATGCTCTCCACTCGAAGGTACTACATTGGCCAGGAAGCAAGTTTACCTGGAAAATTTAGAATTTTGCCGAACCCTTGCTGTTCCAAGCAAGGTAGGGATCTTTAACGTGCATGACAACACTCACACACGAAACCTCCATTTTACCTCTCATCAGAATGAGGGTGTATTTTTGTGAAAAATGCTCGCCTAACATTTTTCAAGCGGACTGTGTCTGGATTCGAACCTGGGATCTTGAGCGTAGTAGTCACACACATACCAACTATGCCACGGAGCCACTCGTATAATATACTGTGCAAAACTCTACATTTGATTTGGCTCCTCAGAATAATTGAGCTGAGATAACAATAATACTAGCGACACACTGTAATGATTGCGGTATAACTCATTAGATATCTTTTTCAGTCGCATTCCGTTTTATTATTTGCATTTCTAAAATTTGGCAGCACACAAAGGTGCCATGGCACATTGGTCTCATTAGTATTGTAGATGAAAGAGGGTTTAGGAAGGATTGCGAAAAAGTAGAGGCTATTTTAAAAGCTACAAGACCCGAGAGTATCAAAGAAGTAAAAAGTTTTGTAGGTACGATAAATTACTATGGAAAATTTATTAAAAATTTAGCAAGCATGTTAGTGCCATTTTACGATTTATTAAAAAGAGAGAAAGAATTTGTATGGAGTCAGTACTTTGAAAGCATTTTCAGCTTAGCAAAAGAAACTATTGCGTCAGATAGCGTCTTGATTCATTTTAACCCAGATATACCGGCTCGATTAACTGATGCATCACAGAAGGGCATTGGGGGAATGTTGACACATGTTTTGCCACATGGTGATGAACGTCCTATAGGATTTGTTTCAAGGGTATTAAACAAGGCAGAAAAAATTATTCTATGGTAGGCAAAGAGGCATTAGTAATATATTATACGGTTAAGAAGATTTCGCAGTATTTGTTAGGTAGACACTTCGAATTATTATCGGATCATAAACCATTGTTGATGTTATTTGGGGATAAAGAGGAGTTCCACCAGCTAGATTACAAAGGCGGTCTTTGTATTTATCTGGTCATAGTAATACAATTAAATTTATAAAAGGTATAAGTAATGGAACTGCAAATGTGTTGTCGAGATTACCATTAAAACATGTAGAGTCAGATTCGTGTGAACAAAATCTGGAGGATGAAACATAATTATTTAAACGTTGTTGAAGTAAAAAATTATTCTATGGTAGACAAAGAACCATTAGCAATGTATTATACAGTCAAGAAGTTTTCGCAGTATTTGTTAGGTAGATACTTTGAATTATTTACCGATCATAAACCATTATTGATGTTATTTGGAGATAAAAAGCAGTTCCACCTATGGTGGCAGCTAGATTACAAAGATGGTCTTTGTATTTATCTGGTTATTTATATTTATTTATTTATTTATATAGTGCATCTACAGGACAAAACTCCTAATTGGCACAAAATACAATAAAAATATAACCGTAAATAGACAAAAGAGCAGAAAACTAAACAAAAGATCTATCTAAATTGATGTAAAAAACAAATCACCAGGAAATTCCATTTTTAAAACTAGTTATAGTGATACCAAAAATATCCCTGCTATTGCTCTTATTAAATGCTCTTATTATTTGATCAATAAAGGCAGATCGTCCATAATTAGTTCTGTGAGAACGTTCTTCAAAAAAATTACTGTTGTGTGTAGCCTTATTGTTGACACGGATAAAAACCATATCCAATAAAGGTGAGCAATCGATTAGACCATTTACCAATTTATATAAACATACTGCCTTGGCCAAGTTTCTTCTGAAGGTAAGATCTTTCATACCAACCAGCAACAAACGAGTGGACCTGGGCACCTCCTTATAAGGAGAGTGATGTTTCCATAAGACGTATTTAACAAAACTGTCTTGCACTCTCTGTAACTTAGAATTATAGCAGTTATAGGACGGTGCCCGTATAATACTATTATACTCTAATACACTAAGAACTAAGCCGTTGAATAAAACTTTAATTGGACGAATGTTTTTAAAGTGTATGGTGCACCTATGTAGGAAACCCAACATCCTGTAGCTTTTAAGCGCAACATTATCCACTTGTTTAGCGAAAGTCATACCTGGGTCAAAAATAACTCCCAAATCACTAATTCTGTCTATGGTTTGGATTACACCCGTGGTGTAATTAAACTTCACGAGCTTGTTACATTTAGTGAATCTCATGACCTTACACTTACTTTCATTAACTTTCAGTAGATTATTATCACAGTATTGTAAGAAGTTATTTAAATCGATTTGGATCTTGGAGCAGTCCTCAATGGATTTGATACAAGTAAAGAATTTTATATCGTCAGCGTACATTAGAAATTTACTGTGAGTGAAACATGAAGCCACACCATTTGCAAATAACAAGAATAATACCGGTCCATTGTGTGACCCTTGTGGCACACCAGAGGGAACATAAAACTCTTGAGATGTCGAATTACCCAACTGAACAAACTGGCGTCGGTTTGTTAGGAATGAAGCAATCCATAATAAGTATTTATCGAATGCACCAAGATATTCCAATTTTTCTAATAGCAAAACATGACAAACACTGTCGAAGGCTTTGGCCAAGTCTGTATATATGACATTAACTTGATAGCCACTTTCCATGGAGTTTATTATAAAATCTTGAAACACAGCTAAATTTGTAGTTGTTGACCGACCCTTAATAAATCCGTGCTGTTCTTCTAGAAAGGTTAACCGAAAAACCTGTAGTAGCTTTTCAGCTATAATTGCTTCCATTAATTTGGGTATAATGCACATTAGTGAGATACCTCTGTAGTTGGTTATCTGGTGTCTGTTACCATTTTTAAAAATTGGGAAAAGAACTGAACATTTCCAACAATCAGGAAAAATCCCAAGACTAAAAGACTTCTGAAAAAGATAGCACAATGGCTTTGCTAAAGAGTTGTTACACTTCACTAGTAAAAGTGGAGGAATTCCATCCGGCCCACCTCGTTTTTTTTGTATCTAGTGTCTTAATTTTAGCAATAATTTCTTCGAATGTAAAACAGTGTTGAGATAGGGATACAGACCGATTGAGAGAAAACTTATCAAACACTGGCTTCAAAGAGTGTTCAGAATAAACAGACTGAAAATGCCTGGCAAAGACCTCTGCGATACTTTGAGGTGTGTCAAGTACTGTGCTATTATACTCCATATTTGCAGGTACACCGTCTTTCCTCTTTAATCCTCTAACAAATGCCCAAAAGTATTTAATGTTAACTTGTATGTTCTCTTCAATATTGGAGATATATTCCATATAGCATAAATCGATGAGCAACTTACAAGTACTTCTAGCTTCAGAGTATCTCCTATAGTCTGACTCTAACTGTGTATGTTTATACTTTTTGTATAGTTTATTCTTTTTGCCAAGATGCTTTTTCAGATCCCAACTGTACCACCTAGGGTATTTTTCCAGATGAACTGTTTTCTTGGGTACATGTTTGCTTATCCCGTCAAACAAAATGAAATAGAAAAGATAAACGACTTCATTTAAATCAGTTATCTATGTAATGAAAGACCAATCTTGTGAATCATAATACTGATTTAATTTTGAAAAATCTGCTTTATTAAACAGAAATACTTCTGTGCCGTCCCTGAAGTCTAGTGAAGCAATAGCTCCTTGACTTGAAAGCGATATATACAATTGCAATGGCGGATGGTAATTATCCACACCTACCAAAGGGCATTTGGACATTTTCACTTTACAGTTTAAACTATCACTACAAAAAATAAGGTCAAGCACCTTATTAGGTGCTGTAAAAACCCTATTCACCTGATTTAGCTCAAGGTAAAACATACCATTTATTAATATTTCAGTTCTCATAGTAGGTAGTGTGTTAGGATTATAATTAGCTTCTTCCCTAATCCACAAAATTTCAAAAAGGTTAAAATCGCCGCTAATGACAAAGTAGGCATTTGGATATTTTCTATAGATTGATTCACATGTGTTAATAAACTTTTTGTAAAATTCAGCCTCCATGGTTGGAGGCAAATAAACAACTCCCAGAACAAACTTATGATTAGACACTGTTAGATGAACCCATATATCTTCAAAATTTGAATCAGTGCCTCTACAAATTTCTTTAGCTATAAGCAACTTATTTATTGCAAGCAAGACACTACGGCCTCTAGTGCAATTGTTTAGATCATAATTGCGGTCGCATCGAAAAACTTGATATTTTGAGCCACAAAACTCTGAGCCCAGGAAACCTGTAGAGAGCCATGTTTCTGTTAATGCCAAAATCTCAAAATCAGAATATAACATTTGTTTACGAACCTCAGTGATCTTGGTTCTCATACCTCTAACATTTTGGTAAAAACTGATCAGACGTTCCTCATTGCTTAGATTACTTTGGCTACTGACGTGTGTGCCGTATTTTGCTAAGTGCTGAGAGCAGTGGTCGAGGTTGTACCTAAAAAATTGTCATTGGCAGAAGGATTAATAGAGGGAATTTTTTTAGTAGACGGTTTAAAAGTGAACTCACGAACACGGACATCACATGGCCAATAACTAGGGCTCATAAAGATCTCTCGTTTGTTAAGAGGAATCCCTAATTTAAAATTACTGAATCCCTTAGAAGTGCTTATTCGATAGCACACTGTGTCGATGGAATCAGATTTCAAATAATCAATTACATCTTGAGCAGAACGAGGCTCACCATTTTGTTTGTGGGTAATCCTGCTAATATGAAGCCATGCCTGCTTTTTAGCTCCAGTGAGAACATCAGCAGAATCAAGTTTCGGGATCGTCAAACCAACTAAAGTTTTTATTATTATTATATCTATAGAATTGCTTAACTTGTGCATGTTTGCTACCTTTTACTGGATTATCAGTGACAAATTGTGAGACATTAGACCTTGATGTTAATAATTTTATTAGGTCTAAATTAGAATCTTTTAAGATTTGTAGATCAGTTCTTAATTCAATGATTTCATGCAGCAAAGGTTTTGTTACCATCTCAACCACATCCTTTAACAGGAATTTTAAAGCAAAAATTTTTTCTTCTTTACTTAAGCTTCCTTGTTGATGGATAAAGTGAAGCTTTAATTATTCGCGGCTAAGTCTGGGAATTACCCCAAGGGTGAGCAATGAGAAAAGGGTGTGGTGATGGTCTAAACTCTACAATAAACTAACAAAAGGAAAATGGGTTGAGCGCCACTGTATCTGTATGAACGGTTACACTAAAGATTCAATACTCCTATGAGAAGATACAGAAACTCACGGGATATAAATGCAATAAACTTACAACTTATTAAACTAATGTATCTGGAAACCTCTGGAACATACTTACGACCTCTCTGATCTCGATGAACCTGGAACAAAATCACAACAAATTCTCTATTAGAAAGACACAGTTTGTGCTTTCCAATAAAAATACATGCCAATAATTACAGGTGGATAATATTGAGATTACCACACCAAAGATATTTAAATCAAAAATAAATACCTAAAACAAACCAGTTGTAGCATATTTGGGCTTTTTAAATTACTTCAGCCTCGTATAATTTCATAGATCAACAAACTTATTTACTTTAAAAATTTAGTAAATTTAATTATGCATGGAATAAAAAAACTTGAGTCTAAAAATGAAATTTAATATAGTTTCTCTTTCTTGAATTTTTTCTTTAAATGTGTTTACAAAATGAACAAATAAAATTGAGTTTTCAATACATCTGTCTTTGATATAACAGAACCTTAAGTTAATAATAATATATCAAAACAAGTTTTGGCACCAAGCATTCAGATCTGAGTATTGGTTCACATATGTGTCTCAAACATTATTTCTAAAAAAAATCGAATCACATGTAGTTAACTTAGACAAACAACTTTTCATTTATATCTGGTTTTAGAGGCTTATTAAAATTTTAATATGAGTAAATAAATATTTTAAAAGTAAGAAATGGACTTTGAAATATCATATTGTTAGCAAGTGAATTTATGCAAATTTTACAAAACTACTACCGTAGTAATTCGTGGCTATTTTCTCACGCTGTTCTATACATACAAAATTTAACTTAACCAAACGATCCTTGAAAATTATTTAAGTAAGCATTCACGAATCCCACAAATAAAGCATCAAATTGTTGTGACGAAACTTTAAATCACGGCTGTACTTGCACTGATAAATGAACAGCTTTCCAACCTTGGATTCAACTATAATACCTTCATTCTAGTCCATCATTTTAATTCTCCGTAATGTCATACGCTAAAGGGATGAAAATAGTTTATAAGTTATGTAGTTAAAGCGAGCTTACCGTTAACAAATCCTAGCACAATAATAACAAGGGGCGACGCGTTTCATTGCCTTGCCGGTGTCACAGGAGTCTGGCGCTTCGTACCGTGTCCCAAGGCAACTCGTCCCCCTATTATATCCACCCCACGCCAATTCGCAAGCCCCACTTCTGCAAAGAATGCAGATTCATCCTTCTTAAGAAAACACACAGCCAACTCGACTACATTTAGAAGAAGCAATCGCCGTCCTCGGTAGTACGACACACCTTATTTGCGTGGCGCAATACCTCGTGACTAGTACACGCACGCGTTATCCTAATTCTGCCGAATAAAGAGGAAGAATTTGCCTGTAAGATAGACAACACAAACTACTAGACCCCATATAAATACGTTCCTTGAAAATTATAATATTATTAAATATCTCCATGCGAAGCATTTAAGTTATTTAAGCGAACATGGTTTCCCGTTTTCAGATAGGATTGTTTCTTTTAGACATTATAGCATCAAATACGAGAATTAAATACCACAGAATAAATCTATGCTGAAGCGATTCTTACAAACATGGTGCTATAGAATATATATTCGTTACAATTTAAACTGGTTGCTTTGAAGGTAGTCGATTATTATAACATCCATTGCATCTCCAGGCTTGTTTACCAATTCCATATCAACAGACATTACACCTTGGGTATTACAGCCATTTTGTTGAATGCAATCATTGCAATAATAAACCTTTGAACCATCCAGGTGAGCTTTTACAACACCTTTTCTGACACTACAGGAAGGATGAAATCTTTCCTCACACTTATGACACTGTACATATTTATTTTGTACATTTTTCTTGCAATATAAACATGATTTTGCTAGCACATTTTCTGTAACAACAAGTTTGTCAGCCATCTTGGAATAAATAGTAATACAATTAAATTTATAAAAGGTATAAGTAATGGAACTGCAAATGTGTTGTCAAGATTATCATTAAAACATGTAGTCAAATTTGTGCGAACAAAATCCAGATGAGACTTTGCCACGGGTATTTTTAAGTGAACGTCCAATTTGAACGCCAGAAATTTTATGACAAAGTAAATCATCAGGTTGTCATAAATCAAGGGGAGGAGGGGGAGTGCCACGGCTAGTGAGAGTCGGAGAGTGGGGGGGTAGCAAGAAAAATAAGGATACTCGCAACAATTTACCTAGCTGAAAAATAAAACACAGTATTAGCACATACATAAAATAAAGATAGATATTTATCAAATAGCAGAACACTAGTCTGCTCAAAGAAAATAATTATATATTATATTTAAATATAGAAATCAGTAAGAAAAAGAAATTCATACAGAACGCTAGTCTGCATAATACCTGTGGGAATTTCCCAAAGAATTTTGTGTAGAAATTTTACTTTCATTTTTCTTTTGTTTCTGTAAAATAAAGAAAATAATCGTCATTATACCTGGAGTTCACAACCCCAAATAAAAGAGTAAGATATAGGAATTTCACTTTAATAAATAATCTAGAATGCTCAACCAAAACAAATGGACTCTTGTAATACATCAGTAACCATTATCAAATTACCAATTATCATTATTTTCACAATGTTTCCAGAAATTAGGCATAGTAGCATTTATAATATAATAGAGTTAATAATATTGTTTAGTATTTCAAAGAACAAGTTCGATATCTGATAATACGAAATGGCCCAAAAGAAAAACATTAATCGGGCGAATAGGACGGAACTCGATAGTACTATCGTATGTACCGCTTACAGCAAAATGAATAATTATAATTTGTCCGACTGAGGGTCGGAAGGAAAACACCTAGCTAATATAAATTTATACTTCATTTATAATTTTCGCGAATTTAGTATGGCTTAAATTATTAAACTTCTTACAAATTCTCTCAGTTAAAGGAAATACAAGTTTGGAGCTAAAGATTATTAACTTAAGAAAAGATATCAATACAGTTAGTATATGAAAGTTAAAATTAGCCACAAGTAACATGAGATATAATTGATCTATAACATTGACGAATTTTATCTGTTTAACGATGTCGCCTCAAATTTTCAACTACTTTAGTAACAGTAAATACCAAATAAGAATCTAACAGAACAAACAGCAGATTGTAGTGACGTTAACATTCACGGCACGTGACGGCGTTGCTTAATTCAACAGGTTATTATTTTCTGTAGAAATTCCGCCTGTTATCTATGTAGAAAGCGAAGTAGTATGATCGATGCGTACCATTTCACTAAGGAAGTAAAAACTAAACATTCACGAATAGGACTATTCTAGATATACGAATTCAGTCCGTAGGCATTTAAAGGTTCAAAGTACAACTTCTACAATAACGTAAGACATAAAAATCAAACAGGTACTTATTTGAAACTACGATGAATGTAGCACAAACTCACAAAACTATACTCGTACTTTTTAAGTGAAAGAGCACGTATTTCTTTCATTTTTCGGAACATTTAGTACAGAAAGATAAAATATCAACGGCGTGGTACGCCAAGATAGTTCATAACACACCTCACGTTTCAAAGGACCGCGCAGGAATCATGTTTTACCAGGTGTTGGTTTTAACGACCTCTTATCGATAACTAGAAAATCAATAATATCCACTCATTATAATACGACGCATTCACCTAAGGATGTGTTTCAATCTCGATCACCTAACCACACTATCGAATCGTGGAGAGTGAAAGTCGATAATCGCGTAATATAATATAAAGGGATTATTCGCAAACGAGTTAATAAATATAAAACATAGAGATAGTAGTTGCAGAAATGTATTTACGAATTGGGTATAGCGTAAAATGTTAAACTACAAAAATGCACGTTACAACTTATGATTATTTAAACTTTATTGAAGATTTGTTCCCGATTAATGCAAGTAAAATTAGAATTGAATCCAGGACGGACCCTGAGAGCAGTTCACTTATAAGACTAGTAAAAGACGGTTGGGAGAATTACATTTCCGAAGATTTGGGAGGCGAGAGGAATTGATGCTCGACCAAGATGTTTTAATATGGGGATATCGTGTTGTGGGCAGCTATTCAATGTAGTAGCTTTGGGTGGAGCATTGGGGACGTGGCCGCAATTATAGCGGCCCTTGTTCAATTTATAATGTGTGCAGCTATTAAAAGAATTACATAATATACACCCGGGGATTGTTAAAATGAAAAGCTAAGACAGCAAATTTTTTGGTGGCCGTGACTTGATGATGATATTATCGGAGGCTTATTATAAATATTTATGGGTCCGGGTTGGGACCGTGTCATTTTATAACCTAAGGTCGACGTTTCACCCACTTTTGTAAAGGATTTCATCAGGACAAAAAAGAAAATATAAATATAGAATAATAATAAAAATAAGATAGATAAAATATTAATTAGACAAGTGTAAAAAGTATGAAGAGTTACTTCTGAACTAGCAAACTCACCAGCCCATTTAAGCCAAAAGCTGTCTTGTGGCAAAGTAACTGATGAAAGGAGCAAAAGTGGTGGTTTATATAGGGCGAGAACTTGATACTCTAGCGCTCATGAATAGAGAGGGGTGTGTAACGGATCAGTGAACGTTACGGTTCTACTTTTGTGAATTTAGGCTCGTTTTCGAAATGGGAGAAAGGTAATAGCCATCATCTTTGTTTAAATTGTTAGTATTTCTATTGTTTTCTGTGGATTCTCTGATTTTTCTATTGTGGACATTTGATATTGATTATTTAAAAATGTTTATTGATGATATAAAAATGATGTTGTAAGGAGTAAATGGGTCTGTAGCTTTATTTTAAACAAAAATGCGAGGTTTAAAAGCATTTACAGTAACTGGGTTATACTGAGCACAAAATAGACCAGAATAAAAATCAATTTAGGGTTCCACGACGGGCCCATCTACTCGTCTAAAATAAAATTGTTAGAATGTTAAAATCGTGAAATTTAAAAGATCTAAATATTGAGATGGTAACATTTTTTATCAAACTGTATATACAAATGTGTAAATATTTTCGTACTAATGGAAACTTTATTTATTTATTTATTTATTTATTTATAATAAAACATGTGTGAATCACTGACGTGAATAACAATTTGTCAAATACAATAAAAATATGTTTAGAATATACAATTTAAAAAAAAAATCACCAAAAAGATGGAAATTATGTTATAAATCTTCAGAGGACAACCTTAAAGAACCAACTGAAGCTAAAAACTCAGGTATTGTGTAGAAAGCATTTTCTAATAAGAACCTTTTTATATTTAATTTAAATCGATAAATAGGCAAATCTTTTATGCTAGAATGAAGTGCATTATAAAAAATACAGCCAAAGTAGTTAGAACCATTTCTGCTCCTACTTAGCCTATGGTAAGGTACAACCAATTTTCCCTTGTTGCGAGTGTCAAAGTGATGAATATCAGTGTTGTGTTGATATTGAAAGATTTGTTTTTTGATGTAAAGCAGACATTGTAAAATAAACAGACAAGGCAAAGTTAAAATTTTAAATTTTATAAAAGATGCACGGCAGTCATCACGGAACCCAAGGTTAGACATAATGCGAACAACTCTACATTGAAGCTTGAAAATCCGAAGGGAGCCGCTACAATGACCCCACACAATTATAGCATATGAAATATGACAATGGAACATGCCATGATAACATGACAGTAGCACATTAGGTGAAAGTGATCTTACCAAAGAGTTTATGAGATAAATAGTTCGGCAAAGTTTTTTGCATAGCAGATCACAGTGGGTGTCCCAACTTAATTTGCTATCCAGGGTAATACCGAGAAAACTAGCTGATTGCTCCTTTGAAAAAGAATCCCTTTTTAATGAAAAAATTATTTGTTTGGTTTTATCCCTATTCAGGGCAAGTTTGTTATCATTGAACCATGATTCAGTGAGGCATAAAGATGTTGTACTGTCAGCTACCAGTTGAGCCATATTATCACTCTTATTATATAGAGTGGTATCATCTGCATAAAGGACAACATCACACTTGTCTTTTAGAAAAAAAGGTAAGTCATTAATAAAGCATAAGAAAACAAGCGGACCGAGGATGGAACCTTGAGGAACACCAGAAAATATCTCACACATGCTGGACAATTTGCCTTTGTAAAAAACCCGTTGAGACCTAGCAGTCAGATATGAAGCAATTAGCTTAATACTATCATCATCAAAATTTAAACCTTTTAATTTGTTAACTAAGAGGGCATTATCAACACAATCGAAAGCCTTAGTCAAATCACAGAATTTAACGGCAAGATAACTACCCTCCTCAAAACATCTGAAATTTTATTTACTAATTTGACTAATGCATCACTAGTAGATAATTTTTTCGGAAGCCGAATTGCTCAGCACAAAACAAACTATTATTTTCAAGATAAGAAGTAATTTGAGTATTTAATATACATTCAAAAACTTTCGAAAAAGTGGGTAAAAGAGAAATAGGACGATAGTTCTTAATATCATCAAACATGCCCTTTTTATGAACAGGGATCACTTTTGCTTGTTTTAGAATATCAGGGAAAACTGCTTTCTTTATGCAAATATTAAGTAATTCGGTTAGCGGAATAAGAATACTGTTGATAACTGATTTAACTAAAGAGATATTAATATTAAACAAATCCTTCGATCGGGAATTCCTCATCGCTAAGATAACATCTCGTACGTAGTTGAAAGAAACTTCTTCAAAATGGAAAGAGGGTACCAAACCAGAGAAACAATGTGTATAAGTAGTTGTGGTACTGGTGTTAGTATTAGATAAATTGGATAAGATTTCTGCAACAGAATCAATAAAAGAATAGTTGAAGTCATCAGCTGAGAAACGAGTGTTCATATCATTGGCTCTGTTTTTAGAATTTTTGAAATTATTAATCAAATCCAATTTTCTTTTATTATTATTTTTAGCTCTAAGAATGTAGTTGTCATAGGCATTAATTTTAGCATTTTTGAGTGCATGACGATAAGCATATTTTAATTTATTAACATGCAGTTTGAGTTCTGCACTAGGAAAAGCATCATAGAATTCAACATGAAGTAAGTAATTATCACGCATCTTTCTTAGGTCATCCGTAAACCAATTGACAACTATTTTGGAACAGTTATTCAATATCCTTAAGTGTTTGATAGGAAAAAATAGATCAGCTGCAGAAGCAATTATAGACATAAAGTTAGAAAATTTGTCATTAATGGACAGACTATTATCATCAATAAAGTTCCAGTTAACTAGTTGGAGATGATTAAAAAATTTATATTTCCGATATATTGTATGAGGTCGATAAGATTTATGATGATTAACAACTTTAACATTATCGTTAAGATTTAATTGAGTGGCAAGGCCGAAATGATCAGACAAGCCAGTCTTAACCACTCTACAAGAGAGAGATGGAATATTGGTAAAGATTGTATCAAGACAATGAGAAAGACGAGTAGCTGTTTTATTAACAATGTACAAGCCAAAGGAAAGAAAAAAATCAATCAGTGTTATAGCTGCTTTCTCAGTAGATTCAAAATGAACATTAAAATCATCACAGACCAAGAGGTGAGACCTAAAAGGCAAACCAAGGCACTTAAATACTCTGTGAAGCGTTTCACAAAATATGTCAATTGATCCCTTATTAGGGGATCTATAAATAGTAATAATAGTAAGATTGATACGATTAAAATGTATTGCACATAATTCAGCATGTAACTCAATTGAGTATTTATTGATTGACTCCAACACATTAGGAGTGGCGTAAAATTTCTCGTCTACAAAAATAGTCACTCCTCCCCAAGAAAATTTAGATCTGACAAAGCTAGATATAGGTACCAAATTATTAATTTTAACAAATTGTAGAGCATCATTCTTTATGTTCACTTCAGTTAAACATAATACGTCACATTTAATTTTATTAGAGATAAAAAATGCTTCCATGTCATTAATTTTATTGCTTAATGATTGAATATTCAATCAAAAAATATTCAAGGTTGAGACCCCTGGAGATTTACGAAGTTTATCCTCATGTATTTTATTAAAAACTGATTTGTCATAGTTTATTGAAAACCCCTACTCTGAGCCTGATTACTTTTGAATCTAAATGGCTTGACAATCACATGATTACCCCATAAATTATTTGACAATATTTTACTTACATGTAAATTATTTACACCGATTTTAAAAGACTTATAATTGTTAAATTTGGTAGTTAATTCAACACAAGATGAAGCTTCAATGTTGTTTTTACTAAGAAATCCCAAGATATTTTCGTTATTAAATTTAGGATGTACTCTAGATACAAAAATAAATCTGTATTTTTCAACTCCTTGAATGTCCGAGTCTGCATTATTACCATAAATTAATAAGTTCTTATTATTTTTATTGAGGTTAGAATTTAAAGAGGTGTTCTTAGAAGTCTGCTTATTTAAGTTAGCAGGTCTCAATTTATTAACAGGAGCTGCATAAGTAAGTGGTTTTTCCAAATTAGATAATGAGGCAGAATCTTGAGTGTCTAAATTAATAATTGTATTCATAAGTTGCCCTTGAACTTTTGCTAATTCCGGTAATACAGTCAACAATTCACCATTGTTATTGACAACAGCAGCTGTTTTGGCGGGATATGAGCCACCCACATGTTTATTATGTTTATTTAGCTTTTTAAATTTATCTATTCGGACTGTCCATATTAGACAAATCGTCATTGCAAGTAGCTTTAGCGACGGCAACCGCATTAGTTGAATATGACGCATCCATTTGCTTACTGTGTTTAAGATCAGAGCTTGTTAATAATAATAATCAGAACTTGTTAATATGTGTAAATAAAAAGGTTGTATGTCTTGTTGCATTATTTGAGTGGTAATTTTATTTGACTGAATATGTGAGAAAGAGTGAATTTAGGATGGTAGGTATCCAAGAAGAAGCAGATTGCTGAGCTGGCCAGGGTGTGCAGAAATCGTGAGGCGTTCCAAAGGTATTGTAAGAAATTTTTTTTATTTTCAGAAATTTTGATGACGGCACAACATAGGCGATCCCGAGTGGTATAGAGAAATCCACTGTAATATATATGCCACTTTCTGTCATGAATAGCCGAAGTGATACTTTTTGTAAGAGGACTTGTAAATAAATATAGGTAGAATAAAGTTGTGTTCCGATTATTAGTATTATTCTAGCCACTTCGTGTTTATTATGGTACAATAAATTTAAGTGATGAAATTATTAAATCGATTCTTAAAGACGACTCGACTTGGAATACCTTATATTTCCAGAATTTATGTCAATCAAAACAGATGCTTAGCAACTAGTGCGGGCACGAGTCGTGTTTATGAAACAACTTGGAAAACCTTGATATATTTGTGAACTATAACTTATTTACTTACAATTCCTAATGATAAAATACTATTTTAAACCATTACCTTGACGTTTATAACAAGATTTCAAACATCTGAAGTATTTAATTTTGTTATTGCAACAAAATATGGTATTTAGCCTTGCAATAGAATTAATAGGAAATAACGAATTGTTAATTGTTTTCCATATGGCCCTAAAAATTTATTATGAATATGAATACTATTTAGAATTGCAAATAAATAATTTTAGCGAATTTTTTAATGTTTGCCTTTTATACTGAATTGTTTCACTCTTAAAAAAATCATTACAGTATGAAAAGTAAAAAAATTAGTTATGGTGTGGTTGCATACAGTATTTTTTTTTCGCTACAAGAAACATATACTTTTCTCTAAAATAATTTGGGAAATCAATATTTAAACATTAAGAATTTAACATGGAAATCGCTATAGTGCGGGAATTAGTTGGACCCGGTTTTATGCCAATACTACAAAATGAAATATTTGATTAAAAAATCATATCGTTGTATTAATAAATAAATATATCTGTGATTATTAGTATTACTTGTTTTAATTACTAAGCTATCTTTAATTTACTTTTTGTTTTAGGGATCATGTGCGTGTTGGTTATCGTTAGGTAAACGTATCCAAATGGATGAAACAGGTTGGACTATTTTAAGGATTCTCTCTCAACGTTCAAACGATGAAGTTGCAAAAGAGTTTGTAAAATTAAAATCAGACATTCGACAAGAAAATCCTATCCAAGCTCAATGAAATTTACATGTAACGTTTAGTGCAGTTTGTCTATTCTCTATGGGAATTTAATAAGCAGAGTTTATTGCTGTTCGTCAACTTCCAGATCTTGCAATGTATAGGAATGAGCCGTCCTATGCTGACTAGTGAGCAACAGTTATGTTAATACTAACATCAACCGTATGTAATATTTATGTGCCTCCTTAACAACATTTAAACAATAATCGTTGATATAAATATAATATAAAGATAATATATATTCAAAACAAAGATAGCTATTCGTGGACAAATTATTTAATTTTAATCTTGCAATAAAGAGGATAAACGTTAGCTTTCTCTCATGTATTTGTACTTGAAAATGTGATTCAAATATAGAATAAGAAAACTGAGTAATAAATATCATAGATATTTTTATATGCATGAGAGAACTTGGATTCCTGATCAAATAAGATGTGTAATTTATGTAAAATACCGATCTTATATGCAACCGTTTGTTGTTATTTTGCAAAAATTCTTTAACTACTCTTATGGGAGAGTGTTGCGCGCCTTATACTTGATTCTATAAATAAATACTTAGTGCTTATATGAATATACTACTTACCTATAAATAATCATTACTTTCTTTACTGTGATATTCAAATATAGTGTTTATATGTGTATCTGTGTTGTGCTATATGTAATTAAAGTACTGAGCAAGCATGTATCAGCAGCCATTATAACTTGTAAAATATTTTATAGCACACTTACCATTTAATCAATATCATGACCACATATGTTGCAAGTTGACAATATGTAAGTTTTTATTTTTATCGATTACATTCGCATTTTGCAAACTGGAACTTTGCAAAAACAAACTTTAAAAATCATCTTTATCAATCACGTTCTTCCATTATAGATTTTATATAATTTAAGTTTCTAGTAGGGATTCTTTTTAGTAGTTTCACGATAGAGCAGGTTGAAACTTGCACAGCTTGTTATCATGTTCTAAATTTCACTGAATTTTAATATTTTATTAAAAACATTGCATAAAAAATTTTGCAGTAAAAACACGAAATAATAATATTAATACACTATTCGTTTAGCTACATAAGATCTATGCAAAGCAAAATGACAGAATAAACATGTTACACCATCATCAACTTGTAAAATACAGGTTTTAAAGTGACTCAATTGGCATTTATAATAATTAGGACGTTAACAGGATGGCTGAATATATATACAAAATAAAAAGAATTAATGATAAGTGACTCAAATTCAGCCACAAGAGCATCCTGTCAATGCGTTTCACCCTAATTGGGGCTCATCAGGAAGGAGTAGCAAAGTTGTAATATTTAATACAGACACATTATGGGAAGCACAGCATCACCTAGCTCACAATTTGTGTCTTCGTGTCGTTTCACTTGACATTGCAGGTTTTAGCAACACTCGGCACGGAGGAGATCTGGCTCAGCTGCCTTTTTCTATAGTCAAAAGTTATAATATGAATAAAAGCAGGTTTAATGAGCCTGAAATTAATACAAAGTAACAAAGAATTAATGGCAAGTGACTCAAATTCCGCCACGAGGGCATCCTGCCAACACGTTCGCCCTAATTGAGGCTCTTCAGGACGGGAGTAGAAAAGTTGTAATATTTAATACAGAGTAGCTCACAGTTTGTGTCTTCGTGTCGTTTCACCTGACTTTGCAGGTTTAATGAGTCTTAAATTAATAAAGTGAAAAAGAATTAATGGCAAGTGACTCAAATTCAGCCACGAGGGCAGCTTGTCGACGCGTTTCGCCATAATTGGGGCTTATCAGGACAGGAATGGCAAAGTTGTAATATTTAATAAAATATTACATACACTAAATAGTACAACTTTGCTACATTTGTCTTGAAGAGCCCCAATTAGGGTGAAACGCGTCGACAGGATGCCATCATGGCCGAATTTGAGTCACTTGTCATTAATGCTTTTTTACTTTGTATTAATTTAAAACTCTTTAAACTTACTTCTTTTTTAAATTATAACTTTTAGCTATTGAAAAAGCAGTTGAGCCGGATCTCCTCCGTGTCAGCTGTTGCTAAAACTTGCGATGTCAGGTGAAACGACACGAAGACACAAATTGGGAGCTAGGTGATGCTGTACTTCCCGTAATGTGTCTGTATTAAATATTACAACTTTGTTACTCCTGTCCTGATGAACCCCAATTAGGGGGAACGTGTTGACAGGATGCCCTCGTGGCTGAATTTGAGTCACTTGCCATTAATTCTATTTTACTTTGTATTAATGTAAGACTCATTAAACTTACTTCTTTTTTAAATTATAATTTTTGGCTATGGAAAAAGGCAATTGAGCCGGATCTCCTCCGTGCCGACTCTTTCTAAAACCTGCGATGTTAGGTGAAACGACACGAAGACAAATTGTGAGCTAGGTGATGCTGTACTTCCCATAATGTGTCTGTATTAAATATTACAACTTTGCTACAGCTGTCCTGATGAACCCCAACTGTATTGGCGTTAAACTATGGTAATGAAATTGAACACGCTTTTTAATCAATGTTTTTATACGTTTATACTTCCTATACCGGGCGTTTTCTCAATTACATTTTACTATACAAATAAATACCTACATAATTGGGCTTTATCTTAAATTTTCTTGGGTTTGCTATGTTGGATGTTTATGAGATTATTCAATATGATCACGAATCACATTTATATTATATATATATATATATATATATATATATATATATTGCCGTGTATCCCTCAGGAATCTCAGTAGATTCGAAAATTAATTTATATAAAAATCGAAAATTTCACCAAAAATAAAAAAAATTCAAAAAAACTTCTTAGATTTCTCTCTCTTCTTCTCCTTAATACTTCTTCAGTTCCCAGGCTAGCTCAGTTGGGCCTCCTCTTGGATACCTAGATTCACTATTATGCTCTGCATTGTTCACGCACACTCTCAAAAAAACCACAAAATACAACAATCATACAATCTTTATTTATCACTATTTACAACTAAAATTCAATATTATCCACATTTCAGTGATCAAGTTACACCTCAATAAATCCTATTTTAGTAATGTCCTGTATTTTAATTTAAATTATCAAACACATAGAATGTACCCAGAGTAAATGGGCGCTGAATAATATCTTATTTTTCTTTCTTTAGGTATCATTGATTTTAAATTAGTAAACTCTGGAGTATGGTGAGCTCATGATAACCCAGTTAATTATGAATAATGTATGCTTTTTACCTTGCATATGCTAACTGCAAACAACAAAACCCATGTACTCGTCACAATAAAAATTTTAAATTCCTGATGGAACGTTAATAAGCTTTATATACCTTTAGATTTCTATTTAAATACCATAATACAGTTAGTTATACGTATTATTTTCAATACGCAAACTAATGCACAATACCTTCAAAATTCACTCTCCCACGTCACACAATATTCATAGTTTCATAGTTTATAACAACAATTTTAAAGCGTTACCTGGAATTTCTCGAAGATCTCTGCTCCGTTGATGATGCCGTATAGTTGTGTCACTCTGCTCTGCTGGCCGCCTCTAGCTATTTGTAGAAGAACATTATTTGTTGTGCTGCATGCGCTGCCTTCACGGTGCATCCCATTTCCAAATCCAAATTAATTACTCTTCTTTCATAATCGCGTACTTTAGTTAAATTCAATTTCATATACGTTTAATTACATCACGTCACTTCACGAGCTTGTTTAAGATCAATGTTGAACCTCAAATTAAAATTTAGACTCGCCACTTATTCGCGTAACAAATTATGAGGCCAACACTGTATTATTTAATTTAAAATTATTTATACTTACAAACTCGTATTTGAAGCGATGTAAATACTATTAGAACGAAGTTAAAAGAGAGCGAGCCGTGCTAATTCATTGAGTATTTATATGCTTCGACTGTAACCTCTACGGCCACTCTTACAGTGAAAATCTAATTTAAAATAACACTTCTTGAAATTTTGTTTCAACCGTTTTCGAAATCCCCGAAATTTAGCGCGTTGTTACGATATTTTCCAATAAACCTGACTTCAAATATCCCCGTGCTTGTATGTTGTACAACTAACAATATCGACCAATAGTATATGCATTGACGTCTTAAAAATCCCGCCTATATTAACGCTATCCCTTGCTTATGCATATCATATGTTTCCTTCTAACCTTGTTTGAGTGGTAGAGAATCGATATTACTGTCCTCGTTCTACAACTCCATGTGGACCTGAATACGTGTTTTTGTAACTGTTGTTTGCCAATATTCTTTGAAACTTGTTTGCTATCTATAAAAATAAGGGGAACTTGACATTTACAAAACCTGCAGGTGTTCAATTTTAACGAACGTTTTAAATAACATTTCTACGAGTTGGCTTTTCAACGTATTTTATATCCAACGGCTGTTTATGTGTTAGCAACGCGTTTCACCTTGGTATTATTGATTTTTCATGCTTTTATGCATATTATACGTAAATAACCGTTCAATTAAACTCAATTAAATTAATAAATTAATTGCATTGGCTTCTACAATTTATTTTCTTTGCAAACCTAACTAAATTTTATTCATTAATCGTAAATTTTTGTTAATACTTGTTACATTAAACTGAACTAATGAAATAAATTTCGCACGTAATTTCTGGTTGTTTCCTCTATACAGGGTGTTTCAAATTGCTTTGTTTATAGTTAAATTTAACCTTTTAAAACCACTACAATATATATATATATATATGAAAGTTAAAAAAAAATTTTTAACTACAATATTTTTCCTGCTTCCAGCTTCTTAAGAGATACTTACCTATCCTATTCTTGCTCTTTCTCACTTAGACTACCAAATAAAATCACTACTCAAATAATTCAACGAAAGATACAACCTTTTTTATTCACACAAATCAAAAATTTACGTTACCAGCTCAACATTTACAAAATCGAATATAAACATCTTCATGAAATTTTACGATATCAACCGTTAACTCCTTTTAATTTAATGAATTTAATTTATTTCAACATTTTTTTATACAGTTCAAGTAGATGGGCCTACCTTTAAACCCTAAATTGAAATTTACTCTGGTCTATAATGAGCTCAGTATTAACCCTGTTACTCTAAATGCAAAAATAAATCGCATCTTTGTTTCCCACAAGCTTAAAGACCCGTTGACTCTACATCAAAATTATACGTCATATATTTATACCTTTAAATAATAAACTCAAATTGTCTTTTTCATATAACCTTCAAATTAGCTTTTATGTTCATAAAATCTACACCCAATATGTCAAATCACTCTAGCACAACATAACAGCACAAAATGTCAAGCAATAACAAAAGGAACTAATTTTGTTACCTGGTGTACGCCTTTTGCACCGTCACCTCTGAAGATGTGGTGCAACCAAAACTCGTAGTTGCATTCCATCGAACTTGCCTCTACTGCATGTACATCAAACTCATCCGAACGTTATCCAATTATCTGCAGACGCCTTCAATATATCTACCCATATAATTGTCCAAATATGTTAGTCAGCTTCCGAATCTTCCATACAATCAGCACCCTCGCTCAGAAAATATTAACTAGGCTTGCTTACCCCAGTAACATCTTTTATTCGTTATTAAAATGTATTTAGTTACAGCACCCTTTAAATAAGCACCTACTCGTGCTTCACACTTTTAATTTAAATTACAACGGACTGCACTTATCACCTATTCAAAACAATCAACGCAGATGTTACCATGTATGTTTGAAGCGAACCGAAGAAGTCGGAGAAGTAAGAGAACCTTGCTGTGTCTTCTAGTGTATTTATAAGCATTGAAACCTCACTCCAGTACTCCGTTTGCATCGAAATCACCACCATAACCTAATTCTGAAAATTTTTCTATAACGATCATTTCAAAACTAAGAATTTCACGTTCCACTCCGCTTTTCGTCCGAACCACTGGCTGTAATCTCAACGGTTACAAAGCTCCAAGAAATTTCCCTCAGTCCACTTACAATCAGCCAATCTCAACCATTTCCCCTGTCTTAGGTCTAACCTCCAACTATGTTATCCTCGTCTAACTCATATTCGTTGTCTCTTTTAAAATCCCACTACAGCAACATAAAATCGATATTGTGGTTAGCCTCTACAATTTGTCGTGCACTTTAAACGAGTGTTTTATCCAACGTCTGTAATATGTCATCTTTATTTACCCTATGCTAATGGTATCCCGTCTCAACTTGCTTTCAAGACAGCTGCTGTTTGGCAGCTTTCGCCACGACCGTTAACTAAAATTTCTAAAGAATTATGTTCTACTGTACATTCTGGTTTCTGGAATTTGTTTATTTGTCCGTCCGTCTTTCTATGAACTGTATGCCAGTTTGAAACTGTACTTTCCCAAGTTGTTTAACCTGTGGATTTCTTAGGATTTGTTTTTAACAAACGCTTGTTAGTTTAAATATCCATATGCTTTTACATTATCGATTTTATACACAAAAGCTTTCCCTTATTTGATATGCACAATTTACAACCGTCGAATATTAAAACTAATTATACTCGTATTATCTTTGAGTTTTACATACTACAAAGCTTTCACACTATGCAAATTTAACCTGACGATTTATCAATACACATGTATGCTATTATCCGGTTGTTTTAAGATCAAAACTAATTAATTTGGAGCGTATATAATTTATTCCTGTTTTCTATATACATGGTCCTTACAAAATTACTCTCTTGACTTAACTCTCCTTCTTTACATATAATTTACACGATATATATATATATATATATATATATATATATATATATTACCGTGTACTTTTTTAAATTTCGTGCCCAATCCTGGGCCAACATAAAATTTTCAAAAAAAATTTAAAAAATTTCTTACCCTTTTATTTGGACGCCTTCGAATTTCTCTGCTCACCCTGGCTAGCTCAGCAATCGGCCTCTTCTTGAATACCTATCTTTACGTACATACCTCTCTCACACTCACACACTATCAAATGAAATTACCAAAATAATACAACAACCATACAACCTTTTATTTACACATATTAACAGATAAAATATTTACACATGAGTACAAACGGTTTGGTACAATTATTACCAGCTCAATTTATTGAATGCTTTAAAGTCCTTAATTTCAAATGATTTTAAACAAATTCGAGTAGATATGAGTAGATGGCCCCACATGTAACCCTAATTTGACTTTATACTGATCTATTGTGAGCTCATTATAACCCAGTTTTTGTAAATGCTTTTTAAACCTTGCATTATTGAAAACAAATTTACAGACCCGTTTACTCCTTACAACCACAATTTATAACCTGAATAAATCTTTATATATCATCAATAAACCCTTTTTTAATACTCAAAATTATTAAATTGTCCTGCACATGTACCTTTTTAAACAAGTTTTAAAAACAATAAATACGCCAATAAGTCAAAGACACAAATACAAAAATATCCACAAATGTTTATATAAAAACAGAAATTTCAAGTTTATTACCTGGAGGCACCTTCACTCCTCGTCACCGCTGGAGATGGTTACCAGAAAACCCTCGTCGATGTGTCCATCTACTACGCTGAGGCCAGGATCCATAGATCCCCACCATCCAATATCTCCGCTACCATTATTGTTCTTGCCCCAAGATATTAGCTTTGTCTCGACAGTAACATTCCATACCAGATATCTCACGCATACAAATTGTTTTCAGTTCTGCTTACCCCAAATATCATCCATCCATTGAATAACTTTGTCGTAGTAACGGCGCCTTTTATTTAAATAAGCACCAACTCGTGCAATCACTTTCATAACTTGCGGTTTGCTACTACAGCTTTTATAATTTTAATAGGATGTTTAACGCAACTGTACTCAACACACAAAAATTTATAACCGAAAGCTTTTACAATTATGTTGTAGATCTGAACCCGCATTCAGACCTCGATGGAAGGAAATAGAGCTTTAATATATTCGTTTGTGTATTTATATTATTCTCCAACCCCCCTAGTGGAACCCGTTTAATGTGAAAAGCTTGTTTTCGAAACGGCTTCTTAAAATTTTGAACGTAACCGACTATAATTTTTGAAAAATTTCTCCCGTTTGTCGTGCTGTTTACATAGAATTTCGTTTCCTACCTTACCGTATGCGCACTTCTCGAAATCTGCTCGCTATCGACCAATGATAGAATTTTCCCCTGTTCAGACGCGCCACCTCTTAGCTATATATCTCCGTTCCACGCATATCTGTTGTCTCCTTTCAAACCCCTCTTAAGTTACAGAAAATCGATATTGTAGTCGTCCTTCACAAATAGCCAAATATCTTACGTGACTTCAATCCAACGCTTCATTTATACTTTTCTCTGTCTGTTGTATATTATCGATTGTTCATTCCACTCACTCCTCAAGATATTTGTTATTGTAGCTGCTCATCCAAATCGGCCATTGAAAACAATTTCTATGGAATTCTATCTTAACGTTCGTTTAATATTCTCTGAACGTAACATTTAACCAACAGGTGTTTCTTGAAATTATCGACCGTTTGAAAATAACAATTCCTAGATTCTCCCCTTTGTAGTATTTGTATAACCGAACGTTGGCTTTTAAAACGAACAACCTTTGCGTTTGAAATTATTGATTTTCTATGCAAGCACGCTCCCTGCTTGCTTCCATGCGTTTGACTAAGAGTTGTTATAATTACTTATGCGTATCCTTGAGTTGTTTATGTACTCTAAAACTTTTCTTCCCTTATGTAATTTTAACATTCCAATTTAAATATAAAAATACCTTAATACCCGTCTGTTTCCATTATATAAATTAATTAATTCGGCGCGTAAATAATTTGCTCTTGTATACATGGTTGCTAAAATTTTATTGTCTACACTTATTTACCCTTTAAATCCACATTATTATATTGCTGCGAACTTCGAGTCTCACAATTTGGGCGCCATTAACGCTGCGAAGCTGATTCGATTCTAATTCTGGTTCTGATGATGTCCCTCGTTCATGTGCGCCAAAATGCTACCAACCTTTGGTGCTACTTTTACACCTATAAACTTAAAAATTTCTGCTTCGCAATGAAGTTTGCCAAGGCTGCTCAGCTGCTAGGATAAATCACATACATTTATTACATACTCAGAAAAAAATACACGTCAAATCACAAGTAAAGTCCTTGTTCACACATTATTTATACATTATATACAACCCTTTATAAAATAATACATTTCGAAATCAATAATTCCCCAGATTATTTCCAATTGATTATCCGAGAAAGTAACAGGGCTTTACCACATGTTTTACTCTAACCTAGGTTTAATAAGCACTCCTAGTAACCTTAACCTCTTGTGCTACTTTTCGCACATCAAACAAGCAAAAAGTCCCTTTTACTTTGTACAAACAAAACAAATATTACTATTATCCTAAACTCTTTTTTATTTTAACATAAATTTCCCATAAGAATACAGTAAAATAATACAATATAAAAAGTTCAATCTGCAACTCTTCCAAGTTTGTCCTTTTTTTGTTCATAAATTATACCCCCAATGTACAAAAGTTATTGAACACCAGTTTATACACATACGCAATAAAAACCAACAGTTACCTGGATACTATCCCTGCATGTGGCCTGCTACCATTCCCTCAGAGATTGCGGCATACGGGAACACACTAACCTGACTTGCAATTACCATAACTGCCAGCTGCAACCATCTGACCATGAAATCAATTCATCTACCACATTGAAGATGCATCCAATTTCCCCAAGCTCTGCTACTAATACCATTGACTGTTGGTAAATAACCAAATAGACCAACCACTGACAACAACTCCATTTCCATTTCTATATTTTTTTAGTGCAAATTAAAATTAAAACAATCTTTACTTACGTCGAGTACTTATTTTTATTCAACTTGTTATTTTACTCTTGTAGCCATCAGCTGGTTGTAGACTAAGTGAAAGCTTTATGTTATTCGAATTCGGAGACTAAGAGAGATCCACAACCAACTCTTGGTGTTTATATATATATATATATATATATATATATATATATCCTTCTTCCCCATTCAGTTCTTAAAACACTCACTAACGTACACAAACAACTCCAACTGCCACCGAAATTCTAGACATTGCCACCGTACCAACAAGTTTATGTAGGTCTTTCTTCGTATTTCCTTTCCAACCAACACTCACTTCTTCGAAAATCATTTGATCATCACAAACACGCACGCCTAACTAACCAATTTTCGTCGAATTTCAATAATCTTGTATATTCTCTCCAACTGACAAAGTAAATATTTAAAATACGCCACTAATGCAACATGTGTATTATCTATCTCACTCCAACCTATGCCCCAAAATCACCTCTCTCTTGCTTTGTACTCACTCCACTTTGTATAACCACCCATTTGTTCTTATTCCATTACCTTATATTCATAACACGTGTTATCCTCATTTCATTCTAACATACACGCTAAAGCAACTATCCTATACTTCGCCTGTCTTACCTGTTGTCAACGAACATTACGCATTCAATCTACGCCTATCTCACTTGTATACATGTTGTCTAATACTCCCTCTTTGTTTTCTTGTTAATGTTGGCAAGTTGAATTTGTAACTGACAACACCTACCCATTCTAAAAGCTATAAATTTATTATAATTGACGTCGGTTACCACACTTGTTATTTGTTCAACGTTATCCACGCTCCTTAAAAATATACCGGGAAAATTAAGACGGTTACATTCGTTTATTATTCAATGGTACTAGCAAAGCTTCGACAAACAGCTTCAAACGAATATAATTGCCACTTTGTTTTTATAAACCATACGCAAAAACTAAAGCAGTTTCAAATGCTATAGATTTTGAAATTATTAATCCACCTTTGTTATAAATTAAATATGAAGGTTAAATTGTTTATAATATGAAGTTTAGATGCCCGCTTCTGCCATTTCACGTTCTAAAAGCTTTTGGAAAATATTCTTATATACGCTATACCTTATGAATATTTACATCTGCAGGATTATGAAAATTAACTTTTAGCTTCCTAAAATATTACAGTAGAATTATTAATTTCTACACTAACCATTTGAAAAGCGTTTTCAAATTGTAATTTGTAATACTTTCATAACCCCAAATATCACACTAATATATATATATATATATATATATATATATATATATGTGTGTGTGTGTGTGTGTATGTATATATTAACAAGATGAAATGAATAGCAACCGATGTGTTTAATAATTGTCACCTGAATCTATATTCAACCAGACCACGCCTCCCCCCCACCAATATAAGAGGTCGAAGTTGGTGGTTGATATTCTATGGAATGCTACATTTTGTTGGGAGTAGATCCGATCTTGGTTCAGAACGTTTATTACAGTTTTCATGGCATCAAAGTTGTAAATTATGCTTAAATGAATATTACATTGCAGCTGGTTAAGTCCATCTTTCACCTGTTGGACCGTGGACAAAGTTGGTGGCCACTAATAGCCTACTGGATGCTACATTTTTGGGTATTGGTTCGACCCTGAACCAAGAACGTTAATTGCAATTTTGATAGTATCAAATTTAAAACTTTGTTAAAACGGATATTACATTTAACCAGACAAAGTCCTTTTTCTTCATATTAAAATCAATATAAATGGTTGACGTTGGTAATTACTAATATTCTATGGAATGCTACATTTTGAGTGTAGGTCCGATTCTGGCTCAAGAACGTTTATTGTAGTTTTCATGACATTAAAGTTAAAATTTTGTTTAAATGAATATTACATTCAAGTTGGTTAAGTCCATCTTTCTTCTGTTGAACCCAAACTAAGTAGTCAAAATTGATGGTTACTAATAAATAGCTTATTGGATGTTGGTTTGAACCTGACCTAAAAGTGCCAACTGCAGTTTTGATAGTATCAAATTTAAATTTTGTTTAAGACAAATATTGCATTCAAGAAGACCAAGTCCTTTTTTGTCGATTGGAATCAATATAAGCGGTTGAAGCTGGTGGTGGCTAATTTTCTATGGAATGCTAGATTTTTGGGTGTAGGTCCTAGTTTGGCTCAAGAATGTTTATTGCAGTTTTCATGACATAAAAGTTAAAGTTTTGTTTAAACGAATATTACATTCAAGTTGGTTAAGTTCATCTTTCCTTTGTTGGACCTAAACTAAGCAGTCGAAATTGGTGGTTACTAATATCCTATTGGATGTTACATTTTTGGGCGTTTGTCCGAACCTAACCTAAGAACATTAATTGCGGTTTTGATAGTATCAAATTAAAAATTTTGTTAAGACCAATATTAGATTTAACCGGTCTGTCGTTTTTCCTCCCATTGGAATCAATATATTGGTCAAAGCTGGTGGTTGCTAATTTCCTATGGAATGCAACATTTTTGGGTATAGGTCCGATCTTGCTTCGAGAATGTTTATTGTGGTTTTTATAGCATTAAAGTTAAAATTTTGTTTAAACGAATATTACATCATGCTGGTTAAGTCCATCTTTCTCTTATTGGACCCAAACTAAGCAGAAAAGTTAGTGGTCACCCTTAGCCTATTGGATGCTACATTTTTGGGTGTTGGTCAAAACCTGGCCCAAGAACATTATTTGCAGTTATGATAGTATCAAATTGAAAATGTATTAAGACATTCAACCAGACTAAGTCCTTTTTCCATGTTGGATGTAACTAAGCAATCGAGGTTGGTGGTTACTAGTAGTCTATTGGATGCCACATTTTTGGGTGTTGGTTTGATCCTAACCCAAGAACATTAATTTTCAGTTTTGATAGTATCAAATTTAAAATTTTGTTAAGGCGAATATTGCATTCAACCAATCTAAGTTGTTTTCTCCACATTGGAATCAATATTGTTAGGTGTTCTTAGGCGTGTTTGACTGTCATTAAATTATGCGGAAACTAAAAGGAAAGAAATTTACAAGTCGGAACACTAAACTTTGGTGGATGATGCAGCTACACTAACCACGATTACATTCACAAAGGTCTCGGCCAAGTTGTAGTTTTATCCATGTTAGTTGTGACCTTTGGAATCTTACAGACTAACTCGGGACTCTAACTCCCGCGGTTATTTAAAGACTATCAGGGAGTTTATATTTTACGGATATTAATACGGCGCCACTACTTTGTCAAATTTTATCTATAACAGGAAAAACACTAAAAGGGAAAAGTAGAAACCTCTTAGCATATTAACATTTCTTAATGAGAGGGTTTTGTTTCCTACGCATAACCTCGTACATGAAAGTAAATACCAATATGTATAATAAAAAGGGTTGCTGTTAGGGTCTCAAATCTTCTCATCATGATTGTATAATTCTATTACTACCTTTATTTAAATTGGCTTCGGCCTTATGATACCTCTTATAATTGTGAATATGGATGATAATCTAAATGATTCCTCAAAATGATCGTGTTGGCATCTTAGACCTGTTTTTCTACCTTGGGTCGACTTTCATGACCGTTACTATGTGGTCTAAACTTCTTGGTATAAATTAAAGCAACAAAAATAATAAAGGTAACCCAATTAAGTGCCTTTATTCTTAACAAAAATTACTTATTTACAAGTTCAAAGGAAATTTAACATTTATATTTGTCATTATTTAAATTTTAAATTTGTATTTAACATTTCTGAAAAATATGGAAAGTTTATCGGAGGGATCAGATCTGTTACCTTCGACAATCATATATTCATTTAGTTTATCATAAATTCAAAGTGTGCATCGATCACTTAATGATATGTCAATTATCTATTTTTCTACAACAGTATTTGTCACATAAGAGCTAATCCATTTTGAAATGAAATTATTGTGTTATTAAACATAATTAAAAGAAAAGTTCATGAATTTAAAATTCTTAAACTGAAATTGCTTAGCTTGGAATCGGAAGAAATTTCTTTTACAACGACTCACCCCTTGTTTGCTTTTTATGATGTGCAACAAACCTTGAAACGACAGAGAGCCATCAACACGTAATAACCCATAAGAGGTCTCCTGACATCATGCTGGAATCCAACGAAACACGTTGAAAATTCGTCCTTGCGAGCGTCAACTGAATTTAATAAACTGCATCGATTATTGATAACACATTGGCTATAAGTGATGATCTATTTATTTTTCAATTTATAACTCAATCATTTCCAAGAATAATTTGTTGTGCGTAAAATTGCATCTTCTGACTTAATTTATAACTGTTTCATATTATTGTGTAATTTTATTACTTAAATTAGGTTGTGCTGAAAGAAAACAAAAATTAATTATGGCTTTTGGATAAAGATTATACTAACCGTTGGTTAATAATACTCTTTATTTAAATGAACTTATGTGCTAAAAGCACGCCTATACGAAGATCTGCCGCCAAGGAACTAATCTTTGTCCCTTGGTGATTAAACTACAACTGCTTAGTTTTAACGTGGCAGTTGGTGCTGTCTAGCAAAACAAAACAACACGAGGCGTAGCCTTGGGTCGGAAAATGCATAACTTCCTTTGTGACATTGGTTGAATTTGGACTAACAGTCCTTGTATTTCTGATTTTAGAAAATATTAATTTTTATCTACAAGGGGCATGGCACTTTAGGTGTTAGATAATTTTATAGGACGGAATATAATATTGAAATGAATTTTAAGGAAATAAAAACGATCTATACATTACAGTATTTGGTTGAAAAGGAATTAGGAAATAAATGTGCTTCAATATAAGCGGTCAAAGTTGGTAGTCGCTAATATCCTATTAAATGCTACATTTTACGTGTAGGTCTGATCTTGACTAAAGAACGTTTATTGCAGTTTTCATGGCATCAAAGTTAAAATTTTGTTTAAACGAATATTACATTGAACTCATTGGACCCAAACTAAGAGGTCAAAGTTGGTGGTTACTAATATGCTAGTGGTTATACTAATTTAAAATAAACAAGAAAACTCCAAATCGTTCGCCTAATCTATATTATCTAAACATGAATTTCACAGTATTTAACAAACTGACAAATCGAATAACCTAAGCTATATCCTTAATTGGCCGAATGTATGTCTGTATCTAAAAGAAAAGAACATGTTAAATTTGTTCAATTTTAAATAACCAACCAAGTATATATAAATGTATGCAGACATAATTGTTGTGCTTTTCTATATCAGAATCTTCTGTTGACAATATGCTTTTAACAAAGCACGCTCCAATGTAAAAGTCCTCTTAATACAAATAAATTTTATATAACCAAGGATGAAATATACATTGACCTAAAATATGTAGAAGATGGAAAACAAAAATTCCATGACATAGCTTGTGCACAGAAATGGTATTCTAACTGAACAGAAAAAGCTTGAATGTATGAATGATCTCTTCTATTATGATCTGTCGGTTTTTACAAGTTATGATATTTCAGGGGGCATTATCCAATTTTTATCGTTCATATGGTTTGTACGACTTAACAGTCTTAAAGTCGAGGTCAAATGTATTTCGGTGTCTGGGAGCAATTTGTTTTTAATAGATTTTCAAGTAGCATTTGTGGCATATTTTATTAATTATTAAATAGCATTAGCTTGAACAAAGACGATTAGTACTATGTTTAAATAGTTTTGTTTGTGATATAACTACCCTGATTTAGAAATAATAGAGAACGTATATCTTTTCTACAACTAATTTATTAACGTCTACTCAATTAAAAATAATCTCAATTAGATTTAGTACAATGAGGCTGCATTCTGCATTGCAATAACAGACTTGACGGTGAGTAATACAACCATGATAACATTGCATACAATTTTTATGCAAGTGAATAAGCCAAAGTATCTTGGTTACACACTTTAATCACTTGTCTTTCCACCAGATGTCTCTAAATGACCAGAGTTTGTTTACATATTATACGTTTATAATATTTTGCGTAGCTTCTCCGTGATACTAACCTTAAAATGTTTATGCTTGCTTTGTATAGATTCTTATGTACCTAACAAAACCAAATAATTGTTGTATTCAAACAACTTATCAAATGAACTAATTAAAATATTTATTATTATTAATTATGTTATTTATTGTACGCGTGGGACGAGCTGTGCAAGTTTCTTTTTGCTTTAACACCACTCGTAAACTAAAATTATCAAATTATTTCATTACAATGCATTTTCTATGTAGTAAAAACTCTAGAATTATGAAATCAACTTTGTACAAATTGCAGCACAAAAATTTCTATTTAAAATTTTGTTTTAAAAACTATGTTCAATATAATAAATTCCCACTAACCACAGAATTATTTAAAAATTGAAAATGTATTTGGTCACTAACTGCTTGTCATCAGAAGAAAAACTCTTTAATTAAATAATATAACATTGTTCCAGAATCCTTTGCAGGATATTCTCCTCACCTACTAGGCTGAAGTGATACTTCCATCAGGCAATTTATCAATGTTGCCTTAAATACCTGAGATCTCCTTGCTGTACGGACTCTTAAGTGGCTAGTGCTCCACAGCACAAGAATGAATTCACTCTTGTGTTGTGGAGATTTGTACCTGTGTCGTGAAAACAATATCGTCAGACATTCAAAGCGGCAATATAAGAAAAATTCAGTTTAACCCACGTTGTGGGAATATTTTCAGAAGGGTTCTGGCTCCATACTTTATTTGCTTAAATAGTTTTTCTATTAATGGTAACCACTTGGTAGTCAAAATATATATTTAGGCTTTAAATAATTTTATGGTTAACGGGTTTTTATTATATTTAATGTGAATCATGCCTCTCCTATTTATCATTTAAACACTTAATTACCTTTGAATAAATCAGAGGTAAAGTACAACGGCATTTTACAAAGGAATGCTTAAGTACAAAGCACAGCTCGGTAAATATAGCACTTATTTTCACTTTTTAATTTGTTACACGCGAATTTGACGCTAATAACCTTTGAATTTGCTTTACCTTGGAAACGTAAGAGAAAAATTGCACCAGTTAGCATAGTAGCGAGGGATGTGTTCAATGATAACAAAAAAATTCTAAGGGTATACAATTCTAACACGTGCACCTACCTGAAAGGGGTCTCTGAACTTTCAGTCCAATAATAAAATGTAGAATGCCAATCCAACTGACACTGGCCTTTGGGCCTTAAACAGAGGGTGAATAATTTACAAAGCAACTAAAGGATTAATTCCGATCTTGTCAGGCTGATGGAACCCTGTCACTGGCTTCCTATGCTACTTTATCCTAAACACAAATAAAGAAAAAAACCAGCACGATTTTCACTAAGCCTATATTAACAAACATGAAAACTATGAGTTTTAACATTCACCACCAACACGGATAAACTAGACTCTAACCCTAAGTTTGACCAAATTGCGTATCTATAAAAAAGAACATCTTAAATTTATTCAATTATGCAACAAATTTGACTGTCTATATCAGTTTCCATGAACACAATTCTGGTGCTTATTTCCCAGTGCATTTTGTATTCAGCGGGTACCACATAAAAGTATGAATATTAACGAATTAGATGTGAATAATGCAACGTACGTCAACAAAATATAAGCAGGTAGGAGTTAAAGATTTTATCACTTACAGCATTCTAGTGAGAATGCAGGATTCGACCACTCCTGGTGTCAAGAGGTAATCCTTAAATCTAACTGAATATTGATGAAAGCTTCCACTAATTCAGGCCGCTTTTTACTTGCAAATTCAAATTTAAATACCGTACTTTTAATTACTCACTCAATTGGACAAATCAATACAGAGACGTCACCATTCACCACAGTCATGGAACACACTCCAAGATCTGGGGTGTGATTGTATTCACTGCATCAGTAAATATTTAAAAATATGCCATTGAAATCCCTGGAATCTTACAGGTCGAAACATTTGAAATTCTTACGTTTTAAAGGTCGGTAATACAGTTAAAAGTCGATAATACAGTTAAAAAAGTTCATAAACACATCGCGCAAGCGCAATGAATAAGAAAGCGAGCAACGCCCCTGGCGGATGGTAACGACAACCTTATTACAGATTCCGCGTTGCCAACTGCCAATGACGTCACCAAGGCACAAATTATATTGCGTAATAATCGAAAATATAAAAATTTAAACAAAAGTTCATATCAGTGAACAAATTAAACACTGTACTACTTACCCCGGAAATCCGAACGTTCTGCGGGGTTGAGCTAAAGTTGGCCTCTATCAAGGTCCATGAGGGCTCCATCCCGGAGGGATTAAAGATGGTGACTCGTTCATCTCGGGTCGTGGAGTACGGTTCTCCAAGGCTGCAGATTACCTATGTAGGGATCGGATAAGGAAAAAACCAGGTAAAGGGCGACAACAAAGATAATTAGGCAGGATATCTACATAGATAAAGATAAGCACGATACGATACCTCAAGCGTCCACTCCACTCGAAGATCAAAGGCAAACAGCCACGTTCAAGCGTCTAACGGAAAACTCTCACCACTTTGTCCCCACTCTGTCTTTTTCACGTCGGCGCGAAGTTATTCGTCCAACCCTCTCGCGTCGCGCGATCTGCGCAAACGCACTATGACGTACCGGAAATACGCGCCTAGTCTTTTGAAATTGTGGCGCGAAACTTCCGCACATCAAAATTAAACTAATACAATGTTTAAGTGCCAATTGGCACGTAACAAAATAAGATACGAAAAATCTTCAAATATAAAAATTTGTGGTGAAATGTGCAATTTATGACATAGATCCCAAGAAGACAAACTAAATATTGATATAGTATTGTGTTTCGGATTGTTTAGGGTCAGCTTGTTAATGCTGCATAGCAACAGAGATACAATTTATTTATAAATTAGAATATTGATATGAACTTTATTATATATTAACATAAAGGCATGGCACACACAGGAAATATTTACAAATCTTTGTATGCATAGTTAAATTGTAAATGTCTTTAACACTAGAATTCAAAGCATTTTAGTTTGTAAAGCTAACGGAAGAGTTTCTATGTTGAAGCTTCATGATGGTTTGTTATATGAAAATGTTGTTCCTGTAAATAACCCTGGACGCAATGCAACATCTCGTGGTGGTTATTCTGGAAGACTTTTCATGCTTCAGTACCCTATGGCTGGTGGGCGGAGAAGCTGACGTATGCAGCGTCCTTAATTGGTAGAAATTGAAGCGGGCATGTGGCAAAATGTTCCCAATCCTAGCATGCGTGTTGATATCACGTGCTTTAGGAGGTGGTCCGGATGGCTTCACATGTGGATTGGTCCAGGTTATGGCGGGAGCCTGTCCATTGTGATATGAGAGTTCACTTCATTTTATCCCATTGGATTTGGTGGTCGCAATGAGATAATCTGAAGAAAAATCTTAGTACATGATAGAGCTCTGCATATATTGAGGCCGAAACTTTTGGATATATGTTGTATGATTTAATAGTGTAATTTGAGTTTGTAGATGGACTTAATTGCGAAGAATTTGCATCCATGTTTATGATATAAGGTTAAGGAAATATATTTTAACTATCTATATATTGCTACGATATCGCCCTTCGCCAGATATACAACGATCAATTGTCTGCTGATCGCTACCTCTCTGTGCCTTTAAAATAATTTAAAATTAACACAATTAAATTTATGCCTCGACTAGCTCAGGATACCACGCACAGAGTGAACGACGATATAACAGGGAATTTTCACTCACTCCTCTCCAACACTCAATATCTCCGCAAAAGACAAAATAAATTCACCTAAAATTGTATAATGAACTAAATAAAATTACTATTTACAAATTTGTACCCTTTTTAATATCATTTTCTTTTTATAGAACTTTTAAATCAAATTTTAAATAAATATTTTTATCAAATTAGCTCTTTACTAAGCTTATAATTTTTTACACCTTTTATGCAATTAAAGCCAACAAAAAAATTGTATTTTACCACGAATAGTTTCCTTGAACGTTCAAAGAAACATCCCCTTTCATTTCAAACATACCGTTACATACTAACTAAATTTTTGTTGACCTTTTACACAAAATATTTAAATTACATACAACTTTTAAGCTCACTTCTGAATACACATACTATAAATTAAAAAAATAGCTCTGACCTTATATTTCTCCTGTTTTTCTTGCTGGCCCAAATCAGTTGTTTGTTCAGCAGTTTAGGATGTTGACCTAGTACTTTGAAATATTCAGCAGCAACTCGGAGTCGTTAACCCAATGATTTGAAGTATTAACCTTAGAGGTTTAACCCAGTAGCTGGTCCTTTATACCAATAACTTAGAATACTAACGTTGTGATTTGGATATATTCTTGGATATCTTACTTGGTTATATTACTTAGAGTCCGTGCAAAGATTTTACGTATTATTTAATTCTAAACTTGCGTTTGTCTCAACTGCAGAATTTTATACACACTTATTTCAACATGCACTTTTACTGTTTCAATTACTTGAAATATAATTTGTCTTACTTTCAATTTTACGTAATAATCTTCGTTCAACTACTACAGTCGGCGTCTATTATGGAATGAATGTTGTTTATCTGCTCCGTTAGTTTTATAGACAAATTCCTTCCTGATGTTGCACGTGTCCTCATTAGCTATCGATTTTTAGTTCGGGGAAAAGACGTTCGAATTATGTGTTATATCTGCAACCTATTGGCTTTTATTCAATATTGCATTCTATATACGTCCTAAATGTCACGTATCTTACAACTTTGTAAAGGGATTTATTAAATATTACAGTTTACGCACCTATATCGGAACTTTGTATTTCCATACTTTCCTTATATGTTTGTTTTACCAAGTTTGGCACCTCATGTACGTTTCAAAATGCACGTACACCATCGCTTCAAATACCTATACTTTATGAAATATGCTCGCTTTTAGATGTTTGCCTATATAAACTGGTATAAATTACATGCGTTTGTTGACTTCTTTACGCGACTGCATGTAGAAATTTCATTTTACCATTATTTTTCTTTAAATATGTTGAATTTTGATTTTATTTTATGCTTAAAATGTCTTAAATGTTCTAAATATGATTGGATTGCTTCCGCAATTATTTATTTTAATGAATGTGGTTAAATTACTACTGAATGAGCTTTATTTAATTAATTGTAGCTTGTTATTGATTTTATACAGGGTGATTTGTATTTACTTTTTGCATAATGAATGAATTATGTACATTTTATGAATGTTTGGTTTTTGTGATATTTATATGAAGTATTCCTCCCTTGTGACCTTAAATAACCCTATTATCATAGCACTATATATATATATATATATATATATATATATATATATATATTTCTCTGACAAGGGTCCCACGTTGGGTGTCATTAAAAGTGCTGTGACAACGTCGCTTTGATGCGCCACTAAAGAGTGCTGTAATACAGATACAGTAAATTGTAAAATTTGAAATTGTTGACTTACCTTCCTTTCTAACTTTTATTTGCCTAGCTAGCTCAACAGAAATGTTGGAATTTATAAATGAAATCAAACACAGCAATATCACAAATCATTTATACAGTATGGAACACTTTCTCTCATACAAAAGCATATAGAACATTTACAACATCGTTTCTTTCAAACATCAAATTATTTCTAACACGCACCTATTTACTTAATTATCAAAATGTTTTTTACCTTTGTTGGATTTAGATTTACAGAACTAAATCTCTTCTGTTATGGATAGTTTACCTGGTTATGATTCTCACGTTTGTAAGGTTTGTTTTGGCCAAAAAAAATCCTCGACAGATAATCTATTAAAAATAATCGGAGTGTTTCGAACTCTGAACACAAACTTCTGGTAAAGTATACCCTTAAGAAAATATTATATGATTAGGACTCATTCTAGTTTAAATTAGACAAAATTCAAGTATCAGTTACAAACAATGTTTGAAAAAATTATACGTGCAAAATCCACGAAGCGCTTTTCCAATTTGTGATCAACGGTATTAAATATCTTCGGCTTCTATTCTTTAATTGACATCAAATCCCAGTTCACAAAAGCTTCATATTATTTAAATTTCCATTTAGAAACCAATGTACATCCTCGGTTTGATTATTCAATAAAATTTTAGCTTTTTATATCAAAGCATTTCCGATCTTCATTGTGTATTACAAGATCAAATAATTGCATTTATTAATTTTTATATTTCTTTGTACGTTACGTTTAACTTTACTTCTTTATTCACTTTTTAATTATTAAATTACGATATGCGTATTGCATACTGAAATTACCATCTTTGTAAGGCGACATGCTTGTAACTTAATCAAAGTAACATTTCATGATCGAATTTATGAACGAATCTTTTAATTAAAGTTCCGCGTTTATTTACAAAAATTAACTCGTTTCTAGAACGTACTAGTATCGTATGAAATATTTTACACCGCAATGACGCAAGGTTTCTCAGAATAACTCATCAGCGTCGATCGCATGATTGATTTATAATAGTGACGCGCGCTGCATCATCCCAAGGTTATTGTGGCGTTCCATACTAATGCGAAAGATAATCAATTTTTATTTATTTTATAGGGTTTTTTAATGTTCCGGCCGCTTCTTGGAATAAACGTTTCTTATTAATTAGGTCATACGAAATTGACGTATTTCTTTCAATTCCTCTCGTTTATTCCAGAAAATTCTTTATTAAAAATGAATTTATGTAATACAAAAGTCAGTTGATATGATTAATTTAAGGCTTTAATGGCTTTATAATAAATATTTGCTTTCACAGTAAAACGGGTTTTTAATACACATAATTAAGATAAAAATTGGGGTTTTAAATACACGAAATGATTTATTTTTATGGACGGAAAGGGTATTTTTTATTACAAACGAATATCTTTTGTATTTATCTTAAAATGATCGATTTGGGTTTGCATTTAATGTGTTTTACGGTATCTTAAAATGAATTATTTTTACATATACAGCTTACGTTATTTGCTATGTATTTACAATACGCTTATATCATACAGGGTGATTATTTATACACGCGGGACTTGCGCTTTTGCTTGGCACTTATATTATACAGGGCGTAAACATGAATTTACGGAAATTTCTATTTTTTCTTAATTCTTTTATATTTTAGTGAGTTTTATTTGTAGAATTTGGGTTTCAATGACCCCCTCGTAACCCCTTATCACGTCAATATATATATATTTATTTATATAGAAATAGCTGATGCTTGGTATTCAGTGATTTTAAAATCAGTTTTAACATCGTTAACTTGATGTATTACACAAATTTTGATATCTTTCCATTTGGGGCATTCCAATGAATTTTAAATAAACAAATGATTGTGCTGTAATTTGTTCTATGAAATTAATTTTGTTAAATTATTTAGCAGAATTCAGATGTCCTTTTATTTTGTAGCGAATTGTTGAGATATCATATCTAATTTGGTGCTCGTTTTTTACTTTATTGATAGTTATTTAACGTTAAGCATTTTATTTTAAAGTTTACTCACAGATTTGTATGTTCAAATGTAGAATAATTTCATTAAAAGCAAAATGACCAAACTATTGTATGGTTAAATATAAATATCGTCTACATTTAACATACACATGATTATGTAAATTTAACTTGTTAATGTTACATAAAAATAGGATTCATAAGTTTATTAATTTAGTAATAAATGCAATGTATCCTTATTCATCATTCAACTAACCATTAGTCTGATGTAAATACTGTTCATAAACGACATTGTCTGTCACTTCATTTATGACATGCTAATAAAACGGACCATAGTATATAAATTAATTATATAAAAATAATATAAAATGTATAGCTGTATAAATTTACATTTTAGGTTGTAAGTGTCTCTTTGTTACAGAGCATGTGCTCCTTTTATTGGTCAAAATAAATGCATTTGAAATTGTTGCTGTTTACTCTAGTTGTATAGCAATCACATGAGTTGCAAGCTGATAATCGGATGAGAATTGGTACAAGTTAACATAATATTAATATAACGCATAAGTCATTCAGGAGGATACACGTTGCGACAATGAAAACCACTGAAATGAAAGATCCCATAAATGACACGATGTAATGAATATGTGATGACTGCATGGCGTCATGTAATAAACTCAGACCAAGAAATCAGAATTTTTTTAATGGCAAAATATATTAGAGCGGAACTCAGATTCATAAAATAATTTAAACCGCTAAAGGATACACAAAATATTTATTTCAGTCAGGTTTCACAGAGAAATCGTGTCATTTAAAAAAAAAGCTTTAGAATTACGAAGTAAATAACCGTGGACCGACTAGTAATGTTTCATACCATAATTATTCCAAATATAATACAATGTAGAAAAACCACAGATGCTTGTAACTAAACCCACCGATATTAAGTTTCAGATAATTAATTATAGCATTTAATATAAAGCGACAAGAGATGTCAATGTATCGATAGTAGAATAACCACAAACACATTGCTTTTGCATGATAGTACCATGTTGGTTTATGCTTGATTTACGTGTTAGGAGAAAGGTTTCCCCCACGCAAGGAAAAGTGGAAAGTAAATGACAATAATTATATCCAATGGAAAATAGAATAAGTCACACGCCATAAGCACAAATGTGCAGATGAACTGTGAAAGGTTCGTCATTGAGTGGTTATCGAATAATAAACGGGCGTTAACGTGGTGAGCCATGGATTTTCGACAGAACTCACAACACATATATTAGGACAGTTTGGTTCCCAACACAGACAATTTGGAAATGAACTCCTCCTGAGTAGCTAGTTTACTCTTGTCTCCAATGGACTTCTGTAGTCAGTTGAAGGCATGACTGTAAATCTAACTTTAGTAGAATTAGATATTGTTTGTTGGCATTTGTGTATGATATTTATTTTATTACAATTTAAGTACGCTGTGTAGGGCAGAATACGTTCTAAGGCATTTTTGGGGAATACTACGACATATATTACAAGAAGATAGGAAAGGCGGTAGATGTAGACCTAGATCAGATAGACTGTGCACATTTCGGGGAAATGTGTTGGTTAGTTCAGAATAGGAAACAATGAGGGTACGCATCTAACCAGTTCCAGGACTGAAGACCTAATGATCATGATGATTTGTATTATAAATTATTGGTAAATGTATAGTGTTAAATCATCAGAGGACATTGTAAGTTAATGACAAAATATGGGCATGTTGTAAATTATTATTCCGGTTAAGGATCAATCGGGATTATGATTAATTGCAAATGAAACTTTACTATTCTGTGTATGTATTTGTTTACAGAAGTATCTTTATGTCACTGACATTAATATTAATGTAGGTAAATTTAAAATTGGTATATCCATACATGTTCACAAGAATAACGAAATAATGTTAGTATAAAATAGATTTAGGTGATGTTGCGAGTTGAGATTTGTTGTTTTATTTATTCAAATATACAGGTGACGCATTGTAAAAGAAAACCCATTTTACCAAGAGTGTAATGTTGTTACGTTCTATTTCATATTTAAAAATTTACTGCCTCTACGTTAAAAACCCCTTCAGCTCTCAATTATTTAAATTTACGTTTGCTACACTCCTATAATTTGAAGACGCGTAGATAGGTAACCAACTTTACTAGTCCTCCATTAAATTCACACATTTGTTTGTCTGTATTCTTATTCCATATCTACACATGTAATTTTTATTAATTAGCGCTGGCCTGAATTGTTTTTCATGTCATGAGGCAGTAAATTTTTAAATATGAAATAGAATGTAACAATGTAATAAAAATCGCTCCTCCCCCCGATTGCTCACCGTCTTAAGCGATTCTCGCCAAACTAGATTAGATGAGCTGGTACCCATAAACTTGACAGTGATTGAAAGCCTTCGAATGTAAGTGTTATTAGTAGCATAGCCTGAAATTGCACCTAGTACGTGTTACATTTTCTTACTTATTTCTATAAGGATCCACCTCGCATCACTGTAGTTACCCGAAGCACCCTTATTTTGTTATGGGATTTCCTCCCCTTTTGGACATTTCTAAATTTAAGAATTTAATGCTTCATTCAAGCATAACGGAGTTAGCTATATGTGCCTTTAAGAATAGTGGACTGTATGTATATCTTTGTTTTTCACAAAAAGAGAAACGTGAAAAATAGAAACAATCCTGCAAAATTTCGTTAACCTTGTTAATTACCTTTAACTAATTTATGAAAATTGTGATCATGTTTGACATAAACATATTGTTACATGCCAAAAAAATATTTATAAAATGTTTTTAGTAATAATTATCGTAGGGGATTTTTGTATAATTAATTTAAGGGTATTGCACATGTTTGTGTAATAGTTAGAAAATAGATCATGTGAATTATTTTTGGGGTTTTAGAAATAGCTTTATTATCGTGTAATAGTGTAGCAAACAATCAGTATTAAAAATAACTTCACCAGGTTCGTAATAGACATTGCCTTCCCACCCAATCAGGACGACGAACTAAAAAGGGTCGTGGTTTACAATTTGTGGGAAAAGCAGCCGCCATGATTCATTCCCGTCTTGACTTGGTACGTGTTAAGCGAATTAACCCGTAACATGCTTTTATCAATTATTGGATAACCAGTTTCTATTTCTTATATTCATTAAATTCATTATTTTGTGTATTATAAGTAAAGTAATTCTTTTTATTCTAGAATCCGGCCCTGTGTATGTTATAAATTATTATTTACATTGTAGGCTTAGAATGATTTAATATGTCTAAATACGTTTCGTAATCTCCGGGAATTATTTTATCGCTCTCGGGAAATGATGTGAAAGTTTTATTGTACTTCAAACTATTTCTGCCGGAAATTACGTAGGTCCTTCAGTATTGCAGCTCGGAGAAGTAACTGAAGTATCTACATAATTCCTGGCAGAAATAGTTCAAGGTGTAATAAAGATTTTATTTCATTCCCTAAAAGTGAAAGAAAATCCTCAAGAGTATGTAACGTATATATACATATTAAATTGTTCTAAGCCTATTATGTAACTAATAATTTATAACACACCAAGCCAGATTCTCGAAACAAAAGAAATTACTTTCAATACAAAAAGATAATAGATAAAATGAATGTAAGAAATGGAGACTGGTTATCCAATAATTGACAAGGGCACATTATGGGTTAATTTACTTAACACGTAACACTGCCTTATCGTTAACTGCTTGTGTAGAAGTAGTGCATTTTAAACTAAGTGGAATGTTTATCTGTCGATTCCCACTCAAATCCCTAATTATCATACCTTATCTGCGTTCCCACATAATGGTGTAGGTAAGCCAGTGCTCTCCACTGAAAAATATAGACTAGAAAAGGTGTTGAGCAAACCTGCATTAAAAATTGAGATAGAAGAGCAAGTATCTGGTGTCCAGTGTGCTAATATGCCGTAATTTAGAAAGGTAAGCGAGTATTAATTAATTTAGATTGTAGATTTAAAGAAAATTATTTTATTTTGTTTGTAAATTTTGTGGAACTTGGTTCGTCCTTTATGCAGTCGCCTGATATACTACTGTACCTTTACCGCAGTTTACCCCCTACAGCAATGTGCTGCATGTAATACATGTTTAATAGCTTATGCTCTTCAGTTTCGAAAAAATTGAATTTTATTGGTTAACAGTAGAAATATATTGTTCTAATTCTGATCAGTTATAGGAAGAAAAGTGTTGAATTAAACATAAATTACCGAGGACGGATGTTACAAGGGTAATGTGAAGGCACAGAAAATTAATGAAACTGTTCTATAACTTATGTATTTTTTTACTAAAGATATTAAATGGTCGTAGAATCTGGTTCACTTCATAATGGACTAATAAACAAGTTGTTACGCATCGTTAACTTTACAAGCTTTATATTTTAATGATTGATCGTAAAGGATTTCCAACATTTAATTGGAATGATATTTCCCATCCTAATGTGGCTAGTAAGTAGGTCACAACACAATATAAATGTACGGCTGTGAATTTCCAGGACTATTCGAGGACTTTTAGAAATAGTTTTATTATGTATTTCATGTGAAGAATGTTTTGGTACATAGGATGTTTCAAACTTCGAAGTGATAATGTGTCATTGCTTCGACCAATAAGAACGTGCGACAATAGGCGAGATTTTTACAAGTTAGTGGGAACAAGAGCCATGATTTGAGATTACTATGGGTTACTGTGTCGTAACGAGTGATAAGTAGTAAGTTATAATGCAGTAAAATTTAGTTTCTCTACTTCCTATATCCATCCCTTTTATACAGTACCTGTTTGTTCCAGTGTGTTGTAGGTAGACAATGAATTTCGCTACAATTGCATGTAGAGAGTCTGTTGTATGCCATACAACTCGAACGTACGATTGTGCAGCAGTTACCGTAATTTAATTATTAAGAAGGACTCAAGGTAAACTTAAGTCTAGCTTAGTAATTTTGCATGGTTAGTTTATAAAACAAAATAATATTTCTGGTCAATTTATTATAACTAAATGACAGTTAAGGGTAAAATACTTTAGTTCCGAGCATGGTTATATAGAGAGTGTAACATTACACAATTTTTCATACAAGGACGAAAAATAATTAGCAACATGAAATAACGTACATTTATTAATATAGGTATTTAAGATAGAATTAAATACCACATCCTTGTATTACCAATAATGTTCCTCTAAACGTACGTCAGGGTCCTCTTTAGTCGATCGCCTATTTAACGCAGATTGCAGTGAAGTTGTTGTTGATACCTATGACATTATGGAACAAAACGATATTAAGATAGAGGTAACAGGAAAGGTGGAAATTCCCAGATACTTTAGTGCATTTAACCCACACTAACTGGTCACTTCATCTGTTTGGTGAGAAATCCCAAGATAATCCGCCGATCATGATGCTTGTTGTTTTACATCAACTTGTAAAATCCTCTCCTTCTATATCGCCGTTCTATTTGGTTGATGATACACATTCTTCAAAGTGTGAGAAACATCTTATGCAGCAAACTACATAAAATAAATTATGTTATTCGCCTAACGGTGCATGGGAATTAAAACCTCATTTATAATAAGTGTTAACCTGCTTATACTAGTTAGATTATAATGGAATACATTCCCAATTTAGGATTGGAAATCCCCTCTGTTCAATTATTGTATGGATTATAATACTTTTATGCTTGTCTAATTGACAAGTAATAAAATATATATCTCATTGAATAAGATTATGCTTGTGTGTAAGATGGAAATAATTTCCACTTTACTTTCCTAGTTTCCACATCTAACTCAAAATTAACTTGCATATCTTTCAATAGTTTAAAATTTAATTCTGATTCAATTCAGTGACTGTATATGGTTTGCCTGTTACTTTGGCACATCTTATTACCGTTACCCATCGATCAGGAACATACACTCTTACAGTTTAAAATTCAAATTTTTACAGTTTAAAAACGCGAATTCTTACACTTAAAAGTTCATAAATACATCGCGCAAGCGCGGAAAGAGCGACGCCACGGGCGGTTGGTAACGCTAATCTTTTTACAGATTTCGGCGCGCCCATCTGTCAATGACGTCACCAATGCACAAATTTAATACGCAATTATCGGGAAATATAAATTTAAGACAATAGCTTGTACAGCAAAATACTCACATGAATATGTCCCTGGGTTAAAGTTGGCTTCTGTTGAAGTCCATCAGGGCTACTGAGGGCCCTTTTAAGGCAATTAACGGGGGGTACGCCCAACGCTCTTCCAAAGCGCTTGGACCAGCTCCGGCAGTCGCAGTTGCTACCAGGACTCGTTCATCTAGGGTCGTGGCCTCCGGTTCTCCCTAGGCTGCTGCAAATTTTCTCTACCTATGTAGGGATCGACAAGGAAACAGGTATAAGGGCGATAAACAGATAAACAAAGGCAAGGATCTACATAGATATAAGATAAAGGCACGATACGATACCTAACACGGACACACTTCTTGAAGTCCCCAGGCAAAAAAGCCACGTTAAAGCGTCCCACGGAAACACTTCTCCCATTTTTTTCTTTCACGCGTCGGCGCAAAGTTCCCGCGCGATCTCGCACAAACGCCCTCTGGCGTGACGAAAATATACTCCAAGTCTTTTGAATTTGTGGCGCGAAACTTCCGCGCGTCAAATTAAACTAAAACAATGTTTAGTACCAATTTGGCACGTAACAATCGCGACAAAGCCACAAAAGAAAAAACTTAAAAAAGGAAAAAGTCTGTTAGCACAGTAACAGCTTAAAATCTAAATCCTAACTACCCTACATAAAACCTAACTTAAAACCTACAAAATGTTTATATAAGGCGCCACCTGGTTTTTTGACCGATAACACGTCTACCGAATTACCAGGAAACGGAAAATGTAGCCCCTTTGTTTTTGACTACACTAATGATCGACAGCACAAATTTGTCGGGGAGCATGAAACACTACTTAAATTAAAACAGATGCGACAAGTCGCCTAACCTATCTAAACTAAAGCTATCATTAAAGTTCTTACGTGCAAACACACATGAGTGTTGCAACAAAACTGTTCCTTGTTGGCAAAAAGTGCCCAAATTTAAAAATGTTCACAGAGTGCGTCACTCTACACTCTAGCAAATTTTTGTTACTGGTACTTTGGTTTACTAACGATACACATCAAAACTTGTCAATGACATGGTTGTGAATCAACAAATTTACCAAAAGTACCACCCTACTAAATCCTTATATCGCCAACCTAACAAATTACATTTCTACATCAGGTTAGCTTTTTCACTTAAATTTCAAGAAAAATAATTCCCACGTCTGGTCATAAATACCAAACGTTAGGAAGATAAAAAGATAAGACAAGATCTCAAATTGTTGTTAAAGATAATAAATAAGATAACGATATTAAGCTTAAATTGTTATCCTCAAAGGTAATAGGTAAGATAACGATATTAAGCTTTAGTTATTGTTTGAGATACCAGGTGAGATAACGCGATATTAAGCTAAAGTTATTATTAGAGATAGTAGCTAAGGTAACGCGAAATTAAACAAAAGTTATTATTAGAGATAGTAGGTAAGATAACGCGAAATTAACTAAAGTTATTACTAACGGTAGTCGGTAAGATAACGATACTAAACTAAGGTTATTATCTAAGGTAATAAATAAGGGAAATTAACTTAATCATTACCAAAGATAATAGATAAAGGTAATAGAGTGACTCCGTGGAGCCATTAAATGGGCATTTCTCGTACCCTCTAAAAAGAGCGAACTGTGAAGCAGGCCCGTTTACAAGAAACGGCACGAGGGACCGGCAAAGGCATTTGGGTGCATCCACTGCACCCGGCGTTAATCGATATCGGTGATATAATCACCCGATACCCACATGATATATAACGATATATGTACACATACACTCACACATTCACACACTCATGCATACCTTCACTGCCAGAGCCCATGCGCTGACAGCGGCACCGCATGACCTCACGAAAGATTTCCAGAGACGGGGTCCAGGTGTCTGTGAAAACCTCCCGCGCAACCACACGGTGACTAACGGAAATGAAAAGGCAGAGAAATAGGAACGGTAGAAAGAAAGAGGTGGTTATTTGGAATGCATAAGAGGCACTTCCAGGTAGAAGAAAGTAGAGGAAGGGCTCGCATTGAGCAAAAGAGGCAGAGAAAGGTGGATAGCAAAGCGCTACTCAACCAGCCAATGTGGCCAGTAGCCCGGAGTGAGGGAACATCACTCTTATGTGGCAGACGGGTGTTCCGGGACAAGAACAGGTCCATTGAAAGAAGAATAAGGCAGAAACGGAGACAGCGGGATGAGAAAAAGTAGAGTTTTGGACAAGCGTCCGAGAAAAGGTAGAGAATTGTCCCTGTTAAAACACAGCGCAGTCTGAAGGACCACCTGCGATATTAATCTGACAAGATAAGGTATCATACGTTAACAATTCACTAGACTCTTAAGAGAACTAGTACGATCATTTTCCTAACGAGTACATCCACTACGATAAGAAAATCAGACAAAAGTTGACACAACAACTCAAAAGTATCATTACAGATACAATCACACAAAAACAAACTGTTTTAAGGTAGTTTTTTTTAAAACGGTAGCACCCTAAACACACAACGATGCCTAATTATAAGCAGTTAAATACAGATGCACTGTCCCCATATGCTAAAACAACCGAGAATTTAATAAGATATCAATAAGCGATAGCACCTCACCACAAAGTTCAATAAAAACAATGAAAAAAAAAATGTTTATAAGTTATGGTGATTTAGTAGAAAAAGAAAGAAATAATGATATAGTATAATGTGGGCGACAGCTATAATTCAGAAGAAAAACACATGGAATAGGCAATCCTAGTTTTTTGCAACTGCGAACATGAACTATTTCTTACAATGGCATAGGCTGCGCATGTCCTATGTGAGCTCAAAGAAGAAAAACATCCACTCTTACATCAGCTAAAAATCATAAAAGTTCAATGAGTTATTACAACCAAAGTTACGACAATTACCACACAAAATTAAATGACATAAGGAAAAATACTAAAAACCAAATAATATGCTGTAGGGAAACTTCGAGAATTAATTAAATGAAACGACAGAGTTATATTGGGGGGTGTAGAGAATGAAGTGATATATAAGTAACGGTATGGTCAAGGAAAAGTCAACCAAAGGAAAAGATAGCTAATTTAAGGTAAGTAAAGTTAAACGTGTAAGAGATTATATACTGTATGAGAGAAGGAATAGGTAATTAAAGTTAAGCAATTGTTAGTGAGAACAAAAAAAATATTAGGTAAATCGTAAGGGTTTAATCATATTAAGATACCAGGTATCAGGAATTAAATTTGGAATGTTAAGAGAGACAACATCACGAGATAAGGCATCAGGTACGATATTTAATTTGACAGGCCTATGCCTAACATCAAAAGTGAATTGAGAGATACGCAAGTTCCATCTTGCCAAACGACCTGCGGGTTGTTTTAAGTTATTAAGCCAAGTGAGAGCTAAGAACATTAGGTACATTGTCAAAGAAGTAAAACGTGAAAAAGCTCTTAGATATACGTAGGGTTAAACGATTTTAAAGATAATTTTAAGGCATTTAATGAGGTTTAAATCGATATGTGAAGAGATAAGAGTAATCGAGACCCGATTCACTAATAAAATTGTTGAATAACAAAAAGATATTTTATAAAGCATATATTTACTGGGATGGGAAGCTCTCATTTGAGTTCCTTCCAAACCAATAAAGAAAAATTTCAACATCATTATTAAAAAAATGATTACAAATTCTAAAACGACAAACTTACCAACCAAATTCTCGTCTAGACTTATGATGCTTAACGACCGGCCCTTTTATGGGTCTCGTTCTAGACTTATAGACAGCTATACGACCAAATCCGACAGTAAATTCCGCTTAATGGATGTTAAAGTACGTTGAAATATTGATATCTAAAAAAATATGCAATCAAGAAAAAATCATACTCGCTACATGAAAGAAACATTCCACGATACATGTACAAAAAGTTAGTATTCCAAATTATTAGAATATTCTTTCGATATTGCGGGAGTTATCAACAACTATCGTAAATGAGTTTAAATAATAAAACGTTAACGAAAATTCCTTTATTTTAGTATTAAAAGGAGCAGATATAGAGCGATTCAGTTTATTACATCGTTTTGAAAGGTAAAAGATATGATTAGTAATTTCGTTACTATATGTATAGGAAAAAAACTCTAGAAAAGGCATTCGTAAGGTATAATATTCAAATTTAATCACGCTAAGTATCCAAAACACTAAAGAAACACGGAGCTGAATGAGGGCAAGATTAGTGTTTAATAAAAGGGATATATCATTGAAAACCACAAAAAGACACTCCAAATTATAAAAACACGTAGGTAATGTGTTATTTAACAAATGCAACAACCCGTAGTTTAACGTTTCTTAAAAAGATATTGAAAAAGGGCAATTTATTTCGTTAAGTGCTTTTAAACACAAGGTTTCTTTAAAAGTAAGTTAGAATATCATAATCAAACAGGTAAATGACTAAGACACTTTTTTTTTTAAAAGTGTAAACACACAAGATGTTTTATGTACGGTTTTTTTTAAAACAAGCAAGGGTTATGTTTCAATTTAATATAAAGTAGATAATTTCATAATAAACCGTGGTTAATGCATGAAATTATTTGAATGCATATTTATTTATGTGTACTCACGTGTAAAAAGTAGGGTTAAGTGATTGATGTTTCCTAAAAACTCACATTTTCATCTAAAAACAAACTAATCACTCACAATAATATAATTAAAGTTAACAAAAGCACACCATATTTAAATTGGGAAAACATTAAATCAGTCAAACATTTTAAATACAAAGCTGTATGTTTCAATGTCAAAATGGCCGCCTACCTTCAGATCAGCATAACAACTGATTTTGACATCTAAAGCAATGTGGTGTGTTCCGAAACACGAATTAAGATTTTAAGGTCATTAGATATTAGATAGTTGATTTTTTTAGTGAAAAAGCTATAAATAACATTAGGGAATACATTGTATAGTCATAAAAACAAAAGAAAGACTCTAATTGCCATATTCATACGTTGAGGGCGCCAAATTCTTACAGTTTAAAATTCAAATTCTTACAGTTTAAAAACGCGAATTCTTACACTTAAAAGTTCATAAATACATCGCGCAAGCGCGGAAAGAGCGACGCCACGGGCGGTTGGTAACGCTAATCTTTTTACAGATTTCGGCGCGCCCATCTGTCAATGACGTCACCAATGCACAAATTTAATACGCAATTATCGGAAAATATAAATTTAAGACAATAGCTTGTACAGCAAAATACTCACATGAATATGTCCCTGGATTAAAGTTGGCTTCTTCCATCAGGGCTACTGAGGGCCCTTTTAAGGCAATTAACGGGGGGTACGCCCAACGCTCTTCCAAAGCGCTTGGACCAGCTCCGGCAGTCGCAGTTGCTACCAGGACTCGTTCATCTAGGCTCGTGGCCTCCGGTTCTCCCTAGGCTGCTGCAAATTTTCTCTACCTATGTAGGGACCGACAAGGAAACAGGTATAAGAGCGATAAACAGATAAACAAAGGCAAGGATCTACATAGATATAAGATAAAGGCACGATACGATACCTAACACGACCACACTTCTTGAAGTCCCCAGGCAAAAAAGCCACGTTAAAGCGTCCCACGGAAACACTTCTTCCACTTTTTTCTTTCACGCGTCGGCGCAAAGTTCCCGCGCGATCTCGCACAAACGCCCTCTGGCGTGACGAAAATATATGCCAAGTCTTTTGTTTTTGTGGCGCGAAACTTTCGCACGTCAAATTAAACTAAAACAATGTTTAGTGCCAATTTGGCATGTAACAACACTACTTGATTCTTTTTGCGTTTTTCTATAAGAGCATGCATGGCATCGCCCTCATTCTGCGAATGTCCTACTTCATAAAATACATGTGCAATATTAATATTAAACATTTCCACAGCATAAGAATACATAACAAAAACTATTCTGTTTTTGTTTTGTCCAGAGCGACTATTTGAACAAAAATAAAAGTCTGTTGCTCCTTTTTGTACTTTAGTTTCCATGAATAAATGCAAAGCGCTGCTGATTTCATTGGCGCCTTTTCTGCTAATTGTCTCGCCCCAAATATAGCAGTCTCCTTCATTTTCACCCAAATCAAAAACCATAAAATTATAAACTGCCAGTTTTCTTTTATATTAAAATGCAGAAACTTCCGACATTGGCATAGATAAGATTTGAAGATCGTAACATGTTGCAACTACTGAATTACTACTACCTTGAGCAAGTGATTTGATGTGTGTTTTAAATTCTCGAACTACAACTTTAGAAGCATTGTGAGAAGAATTAAACAATAAACCTTCCTTGTCTTCAACCGAAGCTTTTTTGTAAATATTACACGTTAAACATAGATCTTTTTTAGGTTTTAAGAAATCTATGTTAAATTCGTTGTAGAAGATTTCCCGATAATGACACTCTGTGGCTTTTGTTTCTGATTCGTATTAATTTTCCTACAACCATTCTTTGTACAGTTTATATACTTTAGAAAACGATAATGAAATATTGTTTGGCGCTTCTAGCTCTAACGTAATGTGAATCTACAACTGGAATCTCAGAAATATGAAATCTTACACTTTGTTTTATGTACCGTTATCTTTATTTTAATTCACAACACCCATAAATTTGTAACAAGACTTAATCATCAGATTTAAATACAATAATAAGTTAAATATTGAAACTGAAATAAATATTTCTTCCATGGCAATTTTTGACTCAGGTAAAGTTCCTAGGATGCTAGCTGCATTTCCAGGTTGTATTGCTAATGAAATCCTTTGGTATAAATAGTACTTCGCCTTAGGGTCTCCTGATTCCTTAGCCAATATCAAGCCTAATTCATCTAAAAATAACTTTGATTTTTTGCACCACGGTCCTAAGGTCTTGAAAGCTAGTCCTTTGAAAATAAAATTGGATGTTTTCTGGTTTCTGTATTTGTCGTGTTTATGCTGGCATGCTGTCTCACTTTCCGGTGGTTTCAGAGAACTTACCAGATTCTTTACATTGTCAAGGAACATTTTCGTTTAATGACACAACAGTCATTTCTCAGAAAGTTTTGGGATTACAGTGGCAACCTTTGGTGGATGCTTTCATTTATGAAGTAAATCCCTTGGATAGAGAATGTACAAAAAGAAATATGGTCTCAGAAATAGCAAAGATTTTTGATCCTTTGGATTTATTAACTCCCTTGGTTTTCTTTGCGAAACGTGTCATACAAGATTTTTGGATTCTTGGAATTATCTGGGATGAACATCCTCCTCTGGATGTCACATCAAAATGGTTAGATTACTTAAAACAATTATCAGAATTGTCACGATTCCTCGTTGGATTTTATGTAACAATTACGTAGATTTTCAATTTCATGACTTTTGTGATGCTTCCGAGTGGGGTTATGCATCAGTGGTCTATTTTTGGATGGTAGACCAATTTGGAAACATTAAAACATTTTTGGTTTGTGCTAAATCGAGAGTTTCACCATTGCAGCGCATTTCGATTCCTTGCCTGGAACTGTACGTAGCGGTACTTTTGGCAGATTTATTGGATTTTGTTCAACGCACATACACAATTCGTTTATCATTCAGTAGATTCTTGCTTGGTCAGACTGTACAGTAACATTATCGTGGATTCGTTCATTATCTCATTTATGGAAAACTTTTGTGCGAAATCGTATACCTCGCATTCAGTCTTTGGTTGTACCTTCTTGCTGGCATCATGTTAAATCAATTGACAATCCAGCAGATTGCGCATCACGTGGCATATTGGCTTTGGACTTGGTGAATCATCCATTATGATGGACTGGTCCTTATTGGTTACAATTACCGGTTGACAAATGTCCGTCTAGACCACTCTTGAATAGTGATCATACGGATGTATTACATGTCAAATTGGAAAAAAGAATATTATCGTTAAAAATTGTGGTGGTACAGAACTTTTTAAACGACTTGGTAAATAGGTACTCTAATTTACAGAAAATATGTCGTATTATCGCATATGTTCAAAAATTTCGAAACATGGTGGAAATCCTACTGATGTATTAATGTATCAACAAAGGAATGCTTTACATTTTTTGGTTAAGAGAGTTCAAAACAAAGTATTTGGTAAGGATATAAAAGGTCTTGAATCTGGCAGACCTATTCTTAAACAGCTTTGTTCGTTAAGTCCGTTTGTGGATAGCCATGGTTTGCTCAGGGTGGGCAGTAGGTTACGCAATTCAGAATTGTCGTTTAATGAAAAATTTTCTTTATTATTACCCCGTTCTCATCGCTTAACAGAATTGGTTATATTGGACTGTCATCAGACACATTTGCATCCTGGTTTAAAGACCATGCGATTTTTGGTAACACAAAATTTTTGGATTTTAAGTGCAAAAAGCGTAATATGGCAATATTTACAAAGGTGCATACGCTGTTTTTGAGTTAATCCTATTGCTTATTGTCTTGCCCTCAGCTAGGGTAACTCATAGGAAACATTTTCTTTATACGGGTTGTTATAGCCCCGGCGTCGCGTGTTCAGAGCCACTACCACAGTTGGCAACACTGGTACTATCCACGTTCAAATTATTGCACAACGAAGATATTACGACATAATTACGTGTCAAATTGTATCACGTACCATATACGTTTACAATGATACAAGTTGCACCTTAAAAAGATAAAAAGTACTCACTTAAAAATGGAACGCTTCTCCATTTTGCGGGTCATCCTTGCGCATGGGCCATGCTAATCTCAGGGTATCTCGTCTGTTGGGAGTGGGTTGCGTTATGCCATCGTTGAAACAAAATTTAACGTCTTCCCTCTTCTTCGTTCGTAAGTAGGACGAAGGAATAAAGGTGAAGGCAACGATAGAAGGTAGAGATAAAGGGAAACCTACATCCTAAAAGAGAAAAGACAAAAAAAGACAGGGAAGCGTTACCGTTCGACGGTGGCTAATGATCTTCTCGTGTCCAAACCGCTCACTTACCCATCACTCCGCGTCTGCGCATTCTTTTGCGCCGACGCAACTGTCCGAAATAACTTAAATGAACAAGTTTATTTTAAAAATAATGGCGGGAATTCATTCACAAATTTAAAAGTGTACATCTCTAAATTTGGAATGTAACAGGGTATGGATTTTGGTGGCCCCCTTTCTATCACACTGAATCGGGTGCGTGCTTGGAGGTCTTTAACGGCATATATCTGCTTGTTTGTGTGTTTCAGCACAAGCAACCCATTTGGAATTGGTATCAAATCTTTCAAAAGATGCATTTATTGGTGCCTTGCGCAGATTTATCGCTCGTGGAAAATGCCTCAAGTTATACATCGACTTTGGTACTAATCTTACTGGTGCTTCGGCAGAATTGGCAAAACTTATGGAAGTATTAGCAGTCTATGAAGGAATTGAATTTGTTTTCAATCTCCCTGCCTCGCCTTATTTCGGAAGTTTGTGGGAGGCACGCATAAAATCAGTTAAAGCGCATTTGAAAAAGGCTATGGTGATCAGATTCTTTCTAACGACGAACTGAATACTATATTGGCACAAATTGAGGCAATTCTCAATTTAAAGCCTCTGTGCCCTTTAAGTAATAATTCAGATGATTTTTCTTATTTAACTTCTAGTCGTCGTCTTGGTTTGGAGCCTGTGTCAGTCATTGCTGATCCAAGCAATATGGACTTAAAATTGACAATGTTGGATCGTTGGCAACTAGTACAAAGGATACAACAATCCTTTTGGCATCATTGGCGTACAGATTATTTAAATACGTTGCAACAAAAAACGATATGGTTATCCACTCGATGTGAAATTAAAATTGAAACGTTGATTTTAATAAAAGAGGATAACATTCTTCCTTTATCATGGCGTTTAGGTAGAGTAGATTCTTTATGCACTGGATCTGATAAAATAGTTCGCATAGCAAACGTTAAAACTATGCACCGTATGTTAAAGCAACCTTTGGTTAAATTGTATTCTCTTCTAATAGGGGAGGTATCGCAATAATTTTTAATTGGTATTAATTCTTTGGATTTTATTGTAAATAGTACAATCAGTTTAGAAAATAGGTTTTTTCATTCTTATTTTGGTGGGCGGTATGTCATGTGCATTCACAAATACCTTATTAATATCAATCCTAATTTCTACCTTCACCTGTTTTCTTTGTAAAATGGGTAGTTGTAAACAAACTTTGGAACTGATCGCACGTGTCCGCCGACTTGCTCGTATGGTCGATAAAAACCGGTATTTTAATATTAACATTGGTTTGCTACGGTAGTGTCAATTGTTGTGAACAATTTAAGGAAGTGAAAGGCCGTCCTATGTGTAATGGTATAATTGGAATACAGTTCACTCAGACAAGTAATGGTGGAAAATGTAAGTGATTTTGATTCATAAATTAATTATTATGAAACACCCATTGACCCGCACACAATGCTTTCAACTTTTAATTTTTAAACTTCCAACTGTTAGATTTTAGTATTAGAACCTAGTTAGTATTGTTATACTTCCCGCGCGCGCGACTGTTATAATGCACGCGGCTATTATAGTCTAAGGTATAACCGTTAAAGTCCCTCCGTAATTGGTAAGAGCCACTACGAAGGTTGGCAACATAATAAACACGTACATAATATTGCGCAACAAGGTATTACGTCATTATTGCGTCTCAAATTTGTATCGCATACAAAGGAAGAAGATAAAATGTACTCACGTAAAATGTGGAGCTTTTCACGACATTGCGGCTATTCTTGCGGCAGGATCTCGGCGTTAGTTGGGCGTTGAAACCAAATTGATTTGTCTTCCCTCTTCTTTCTGTAGCGGTACGATAGAGGATCAACCAGGTAAGGAACGATATGGGTACTATAGAGGAACCTACATTTTAAAAGAAAAGACAAGATTAAAAAACACCGGTGAACTTCACTGTTCGACGTCTCGTTCACTAGTCCCTGTCGTGTCGGAAAACGCGCACCTCCTTGCCCACTCCACGTCTGCGCATTCTCTGGCGCCGACGCAACTGTCTGAAGTGACAGCATTGCACGCACAGGTCTATTTTTTAACATATTGGCGCTATTTCAGTCACATATGTAAAACTAAAATCTAAAATGTTTACATAGCCGATTTTTGGCATGTAACAGTATAGCATTTTCTATGGAAACAAAATAATGTATAAACTACATAAGACCATATTATAACATTAGCAATCATATGTCAAATAAATTAAGTTTAGATTTGAGAAATTCTTCAAATATTGTAACCTTTAAATTAAATTTCAGAACTAAGTTTAAGGAAACATATTTTCCGAAACGTCAGTTAAAATGACATTTACATTAATATTATATTTGGGCGAAATAAGCCCCACAAGATTTCAAAATATTTTATTTACATATTAATATGTCCAGGAATATACACACACATTGCTATGCTAACTTAATAAGGAGTGCGGCTAATTCTGCAAGTGTAATTATCATTGTATTTGGAAATGAGTACGTAGGAGTAGGTAGAATACTGGCATCCACAATTCGCAGTCCATCTACACTTCTAACCCTGCAAAACACTATTTCACGACAATAATCTTAATAATCATGGCTACTTACCTAAAGTTTTTATCAACAACTGCCAATGCATCACTTTGCTCGCCCATTTTACAAGTCCCTGCTTGATGGTATGAAGTAATGGCTGAAATACGTGTGATACATTTGAAATAATTCATTTTAGTACGATGCTTTGTATGTCTTAAGCACTGCTTAAATTGCGGCCAATGGATTTTTGCTCCAATTTTATGAAATTCCGGCATTTTAGTTATTTTTTCGACCAATCGAATAGCTAAAATTATTCATAATTGAGTGTTATGAACAACTATAACAGTGGATTTACAGATTTATGAAGTAGTTACATTTTGTCAAACCAGATATATATAGTGTGTCCAGACGGCTCCTCAGGCCTATAACGCTTATTTTAAAAAATTACTATAATAAACCGTATATATTTGTAAATGAGCGGAAATTCTCTGTAAGATGACGCTACAAAAATTTCATGGGTATAAAGGCAGCAATTTTAATTTTTTTTTAAATTAACCCGATATTTTTTTACGCATTTATAATAGAAAATTTTGTTCTATCTTCAAACATGTTACAAATTTGGGTGTTACATAACAAAATTTTCGAAACAATTGCAATATAGGTTTATGATACTACTATCTAGTATGTGATGAAACAATGACATTTTTTTTCGAATTTAAAGTAACAAATAATTAATAAAATTATAAAAATTGTTCAAAATTTTCTCCATTATTATTTGAGCACACTTCAACACGATTCAGGAAATGTCTACTTGTCATTTCTAATAAAACCGTTCTAGGAATATTTGCACATTCTGTCAAAATCCTGTCTTTTAATTCTTTAAATTAAGGAAAGGCTTCTTTAAATAGTCCCAAAGAAAATAATCCAAAAGCATAAAGTCATGAGAAAATGCTGGCCATAATACTGGACCATGTGTTCCCAACCATCGCTAAGAGAAATGATGGCCTAAATAATTTCTTACAGTAGCACTGTTATGTGGAGGTGTACCATACTGTTGGAAAATCATATTTATTCTGGAACGACAAAGTATTTTTCCATTAGGTCCGGCAATATCTCCTCCAGAAAATGTAAATATTGATTACCATTTAATGATTCAGCACAGAAATGCGGTTCTATTAGCATGCCATCAAGTATTCCACACCAAACGTTAGTGCTAAAAATGTACCAATTACTGGCTTCTCTCAATCATCGTGGCTGTTCGGAGGACCAATACCTGGAATTTTGCATTGAAGCTATGTAGTGACCCATAGTATTTCTAAGTCGATTTCTCATTGGTTGATAATTATTGCAAATATTATAGTGTACATTTCGATATTTGAAGGTATTTGTTCGAATAGCTCAGTAACCACTTGCAGGTTTCTGAACGCATTCCGTGACATCAGAATTTACATTAAGGGACGCATGTGTAGGAAGGATCGGGGAGTCGACATGGTTGAAAGGACTTTGTTTTTTAGATTTCAAAATGGCAGATCGAAAAAGCTTCCACTTGACGGTTATATTACAGGTAATGTTTTTAATTATAGACTATTTTGAAGTTATCTGATTACATTGAAGCTTGGTTAATTGTTTAATGTCATTTGTTTTGATTTTAAGGTAGGAATTGAATTAACCATGAAGTTGTTGTGTATAATTTTTGTTTGTAATTTGTAATGCCACGATGTGTTTAATTTTTAAAAGTACGTTTTAACCGATGCAATCATAATAGATAATTTTTAACAATTACTTACTAGATTTAATATATTTAACTAACATGCATTTATATAAATATTTAGCGCCTGAATCTGGGCTTGTATTTATACTATAGAATTTTGGGGTATGTATTTGCTACCAACATATTTTATAATGTTTGATATTTGTGATTCATTTGAAATTTTTATTATGTGTAATTGTTTATTTCAGCATATTAACCACATATTCAACTGCACTGCTCACAGCTTCGTTTAAACTTAATTATATGTTTGTTGGTTTTGTATATACTATTATCTAGCCAATGTTTCTATATCATTAAGTAGTATTTAACGTTTGTGACAATTGTTGTGATGTAATTAAATTGAACCTCTGGTATGATCAACCATCTTGTGCATTTCACGTTAGCATTTATATGTTGGAGATAGTCTATTCAATAATAAGCGCCTTTTTAACTATGCGCAATCATACCATAAGTTCATTTCAGCGCTTCAAGTCGTCTTGTCAATGTACTTGTAGTTGTACCCTTTTGCAAATAATAGGAAGTCGGCTAGCCTTTGTGAAATATTTTGTAACACGGGCTGGAACTGTTAATGTATGTATGTGGGCGCGTGTGATTGAGCTTTGTTGAAAATTACTAACACTTTATGTCCATGCGAGGAGGACATTGGTAGTCAAGGTTCAGGTCATCTTCCTGGTGTCCCTCCACTTCAACTTTGGCTGGGTAATATTGACTTCGACGACCTCAGTACCTACCAGAAAAGACTAGCTGGTTTACACTAACGTTTCTTCAGTTGTCATGTGTGGTATGTCTGGGTAACAGTTGACATCCCATTAAATTTCAATGTTGGTGATCTGGGTACTTATATGTCACCTGTCCTTGTCGAGATGCGCAAATTGCAGTTGGAAGTGTGAGAACAGTTTGGGGTTTACTCTGCCGTGCTCTTTCCCCAATCGCCCAGGTTGAGTACGGCACTGTTTGCTTTAAATGTCATTTTTCTATGATTTCATGCGAATGACCTATTTTGTGGTTATTCTTTTGATTACAAGTAGAGTTAGGTAAATACTGTAGTTTTATTTCACACCTTCCCGCCTTAACGCCAACTTCCAGTGCGAACTTGGGTTACATTATAACAACACAATGTAGGAGTCGCCAAGCCACTGCCATTAGATGTTAGATCATGGAGCCCGGTGTGCCGTTTATAGAGGGCGTTTGGGTCAGCCTTTAGGCCGGTTACACTATAACTAATCCATTATTATGGAATTTACTTTCATCTGACCAGAATTAATTTGCTATGCTTCGTCGAGTATAGATATGTTCTTGATGCACTCTCATTGAAGTTTTTGTATGTGTTTTGCTAGAAATGCAAGTGCTATTTTCCAGTGCGGTTATCATTACTTTGGCATAAATGAATTTGTTTATAACATGGCACCGTTAACAAGAAATCAATTGACAGAGATAAATTCTTGTGTCAGTAAAACATTCAAGAAATATTTTATAATAATGAAGTTATCGACGGTATTGTTCAACATGTCAGTGATAAATTGTTAGAAACTTTTAATGATAAGCTGCAAACATGTGTGCAGGAAATAGAATCTATCAAACGCGAAAATAATACCTTGCACGATAAGGTTGATTATGTAGAACAATACTCTTGGAAAAATAACATCGAATTTTGAAATTTCTGAAACGAATAACGAGAATCTTAATGAAAAGGTATTATCTGCTTTTGAAAAGCAACTCAATATGAAAATAACCAATGAAGAAATTGATCGCGTTCACCAATGTAAGAAAATTAGTTGGAAACAAAGCACGTGCTGTTATAATTAAATTTCATAATTATGATACACGTGGCGCTATACTTATTAACAGGAAAAACTTAAAGGAACACCTTATGTTATTAAAGAAGATTTAACTGCTCGCCGGATGAATTTGTTTAGAAAAGTACAGAAAAAAATTGGCAGGAACACCTGGTGTTCCGTTTATAATTATATATAATTAACCGCTTGCCTTATTTTAAACATTTCGAATTTTTTAATTATTTACGTCCGCCCGGTATATTCAAATGTCATTGTATGTACCGTGAAATTACTTCAAACACCGCGCCTGTGTATTTAAGTGCCGCGAATACCAATAAACTATGCTGTGTCTTCGCATGTGCAAGAACTATCTTATCATCTGCCAGGGAGAGGACGCGACTTATTCTACTATCGCTTCCCGTCCTAGACGGCCGCAATAAATAAATGTGCTTTGAAGTAATCGTTGTTTATTATCATCATTTGGGTATACAATGTCCACTTTTCCCTACCACTGTTAGTTATCGAAATACCGCCGCACGAATATTTCACACCTGGTGTCATCATGATCCAAAAAGACCATATCAAGATGGCTGTTAAAAATCTTACTGAACTCTCGAGTATATAGCCTATACATGTTACGTAATTTAGAGCGAGCTAATTGGTTTACATTCCACGACTTATTTTCGTAATATGCTGTTCTGTTTGGTATACTACTTCACGTAATTATATGCAATTCTTTTTTACTTTTTTTTATTAGTCTCAAGGAGAGCATAAAATGCAACAACTTTCGTTGATTTAAGTTACACTCAAATTCTTTTAAATTTAAAAGCAACACCTATATTGATATGATAAGAGGGTAGTTTAAGGGTAGATTAAGTCATAGGGGTTGTAGAATAAATGTAAATAATTCTAACGTTAAGAAAAACAAACAATTCCACCAATTATAGGAATAAATTGAATATTTTACAAAAGGTCTATAGCGAGCACACTGTATATAAAGTATATTTAATTTAATGCATAAGAAAAAAGCTCATTTATCTAAAATAATGTATACGTCTTATAATACGCTTCAAGTTCAAGAAACGAGTAAAGATAATGTTTTAAACACAATATATTGCATCAATATAAACACATTATCGGGAAAGTTAGATTAACTGGCATTCTAGATATTTGATAATCTCGTCGAAAATGTCAACGCATGAATAAGTAAACGCATTTTAATATGTCATTATTAGAAAATAAATACGTGACTAGGAATAGTACATTTGCATAGAAATCCAACATATTTTTAATAACAAATAAATAATAGACGGTTCGTTATACGATAAGCTTTGGACTATAAGCGACACAAATATAAAATACATGACAGAATGAAAGGAATATTTAGAAATTCTAGGAAGATACTATGATATATTGAATGTCTACGTGCGAGATTGAATGGAGGAACAACAATTAAAACCAGGTAATTTGAGAATTACCAAGGTTCTACAGAGATAGGCGGAAATTACAAACGTTTATCAACAAACACGCGATGCGCACCAATTAAAACATGCATGTGTGGAGCTTATAAATACGATAAGAAACTCGAAAATAGACAGTCCATCTTAACAAGGCACGAACCACGTCGATATAAAGTAAAAATTTACGTACCAGTGACAATTTGTGAAAAGTCAATAATTTATATTAAAAAGTGAAAGATTGAAAGTGCCAAATTTGTGCGACGAAAAATAGCCATTCTACGCTTAGATGTAAGGTAAACTATTTATTAAATTTTATACTAATATTCAACAATTTAGGGCTCCGAATAAAGGTCCGAATAAAAATTTAAATGTACGTCTAAATAAATACTCTAAATGCATAATTAAATAATACGTCTGAATACGTCTGAATACGTCTAATTCGTCTAAATAAATTATTACATAGAAATATAAAATAAACGTGAAGATACTCAAAGTTACTCCAGAAATCCGAAGGGAAAAATACAAGCAACCATTAATTCATCATTCTGGCCAATCAAGTGAAGCAAGTCGAGCTGTAACAATCAAGGGGTGCTGACCACAGATAATATGGGACAATTCCAGTTACAAGCAAGGAAATCGCATGTTAGAAATCTGAAACTTTTCATTAGTCAAAAAATGTTTCAATTTTAATATTTGCTATATATTATATATCTGTAGGAGTCAACAAAAAGGTTAATTTGAGAATTTGAAGATAGAGGAAGCATTTTTAAACGTTCGAAGGATACTTAAGAGTAATATCAAGATATTTGCTGGCTTTCAGGAAATTATAAATTTGGTGAATGTTAATGTTCTATTCAGAGGCTAAATTTTGAATTTACATAAAATTGTACATATTATCCATCATTATACTGTGTAATTTTGGATTGTTTCATTTAAATTAATTTAACAGTTAGGTAGCAGAAAGAAAGAGGGTTAAACAATCTTTATTGTCATGAAGTTAGGGCATTTAGTGTTTGGTAGATTGAGCTAGCCAAGGCAGGACAAATTATAGAAAATTTAAAGGGGTTCACATCAAAATTAAGGAAGAAACATTCGTAGAAATTTTACTGAAAATATTAAAGGCACACCAACGTAAGGGCATAGTACAGTAATATTAATAACTTCCAATCAAGGGAATTTCATAACAATAATAATAAATTTCTAATCGTAGGGAAATATCACAGCAATGAAAATCGACGGTAGCAATAACCCGGTGCGCTCTTTTTGTGAATTAAAAAGGTTAAAATTTTTATTCTGCCATTTTTTGAATTTTTTATATTTTAAATTTTACCTCGGCTAGCTCAGTTTTTAATTACGCACGGAGCTTACGACAATACGACAAACAACGCCTTGAAACTCTCCTTCTACTTCTTGTTACTTTAAGTCCAAACACCATTAAGCACAATTACTATAATGTTTTCAAAGATATTTACAAGGTATAAAACGTTAAATAGCACTTGTTTTTAATAATTGAATCAAATTCTTTTAATTATTATGATGCCCAAAATTACTCAAAAAAGTCAGTAAAAATCATTCTTATTATTATTACTATTAGAAGCCCAATGAACGTTCAATAAACTTCTTTCATTATTTACGTAATTTATAACGTCTATTAATAATGATCTTTGTTGACCCTAACATAAAGATTTATGAAAGCAAATTTTTAGAATGTTCAAATAAATAAAAATACAACGAAAGATTCCCAAACAATTTACAAAATAATATTTATATTCGCTAACCTGCTATCTCCAGTTTGAACTCGTTCCTGCTATAACCGCTTCTGTATTAATGATTTTTATATATTCCCAATGTCTGCATTTTCTTAATACTGCTTCCCCTTCATTACTTCAGCGTCCTTACCAAACTTCCTGGTCGAATCCAGTGATAAATAATAGAGTAAAGTATTTATCAAATCCAGTAGTTAATTATTCAGAGTCGCCCATATCGAATCCAGTAATTAGCCAGAGTCGTTATTATTTGTTCAATGTTCACATCAAATCTCGTAATTACCCAGAGTCCTTTTGTTAATGTAGATATTAGAATTTAATTTATAAATAACCTTTTATTACTTACGTTTTTACAGGATCAAAAACGACAAAACCTCTTTTAATGTTGCACTTCATATAATTTATTACTTAACAATTGAATCACTTCAAATTTATTCACTTAAATACTTTGTTCTGGCCGATGTGTACTATTCTTCAATTCGTGGTAAAACTGATTTGTTTACAAATCCTGTCGTATATAAAGGCATTGCCTATCTATTGGCAAGCTCATAGTTCAATCGATTGCACTTCATACGTGATTCTTGTGTACAAAGTTTTGGATATTGCTATGGTATTTTGTTGTATATTAAAATTGACGCACTGATTTCGGCACGTAGCATTTCGAGTTAATTACATTCATTCTATTGGATTTTCATATTTATAGATCACGTAGACCATTGCTTGTACAATAAACTTAGTGAACTTTGATTTTATCACCATGTCGTGTTTGTTTGCAATATAGCAGGTGTTGATTTTCGCTTTCTAGTCACGTAAACTTAATACAATTTATGTATTAAATTATATGCGTTTTCCATCTTACGCATTTTTAAATCTGCTTGCTTTAATTAGAATTCTTAGCGTTATAATGATGCGTTATTCATGCGTGTCGTGTTTCAGCTTCCGTTCATGTTGTTTTACGACTTGCAAATTTGTTTATTTAAATAAATCTCCAAAAATATTTTTCCTTATCTAAATTAATTATGAATATGGTTTATATACAGGGCATTGTCATTTACTAATCATCGTATTTCGTGTTTTCTTCAGAAATCTGTTTCGTTTTCTGAGCCCTCATGTAATTTATATGAATTGCGCTATATTATTGGTCCTAACTACCCTTAAATGACCTTAACAACACAGCAATATATATATATATATATATATATATATATATATATATATATAAAGATAAGTAAGTTTTATGAATCTTTAATTAATTCAAAGTAAAAAAAAATTTAATGGCAAGTGACTCAAATTGAGCCATGAGGACATCCTATGATGTGTTTTTGCTTTGCTACTCCTTTTCTGAATAGCCCCAATTTGGGTGAAACGCGTCGACAGGATGCCCTCGTGGGTGAATTTGAGTCACTTGCCATTAAAAAATTTTTAGTGTGATATTTAGGGGTTAAAAAAGTATTATTTGTCAATTGGCAATTCATTTCGTGATTCAGTATGTGCAAGAACAACAAACAATTTTGAAATGCTTTTCAAAATCATTAGTTTAGAAATTAATAATTTTACTGAAAAATTTCAATAAGCTAAAAGTTAATTTTCATGACCCTGCAGATATAAATATAGTATAGCGTGTGTCATATTAGAAACATTCCGTGTGTAAGATAGCATTTAAAAGGTCATGTCATAAACATATTTTAACCCTCGTGTTTAATGAGTGTAAATTGTTGAAATAATTTTTGAAAAGCTATAGCTTCATTTCTAAGATTTAAAACCGTTTAGTTTACAAGCGAAGTGGCAGTTATATTATTAAGTAAAAGCATTTAAAAGTGTTTTGAAGACACTTTCCAAGTATCGTTGAACTATACACAGATGTAACCGTCGTATTTTTCCGCGTATTTAATAGGGTGAAATGTTGCACAAACAACAGAAATTCCAGGTAGTTGTTAGTTCCGTTGTCAATTAGAAAAATTTATAGCAGTTTAAAGACGATAAGAAACAGAGACGTTAGGGCAGTTTATGTCCGTTACAAATGAAGCTCGCCAACAAAGAAACAAAGAGGGGTTATTTGACAGCATGTGTAGAAGTGAGATAGATATAACACGTGTTAAGCGTTTGTTGATACAAGATTAGTGGAGTGAGTAGCAGTTGTTAGTTATATCACAGACATGGAAAACGAAGTAAAGGATAGTTGATTTTGGCGCGTATATTGGAATGAGATAGATATACACGTATTATATTCAGAGGCGTAATTTGAAACCATTCCGTTTGTTGATTGGGGTTCGTACAAGGTTATTTTAGGGTAGGGTGTCAAAATGTGAGGAAATCATTTAGTAACGTGCGAGTGTTTGTTAGCTTCAAGTGATTTTCAAAAAAACGAGTGGCCGTTGAAAGTTTTACAAAGAATTGATGTGCATGAATGTTTGTATTGTAGAAATTTTTAAGAATTTAACAGATTTGAGGGATGGAGGAGAATATAAGCCCCAAGTGCTTGAGGTGGGGCTCTCATACGCTCTCAGTTTTTAACAAACGTACATCGCTAGCTTAGTTTTTCAATTGGCTTACTGCTATTATATCTCGTCAAGCTGACGGCTCTAATGCCAGAAATGCTTTTACGTTTTGCATAGAAGTTTAATTTAATGTAAGTAAAAACAGTTACTTTTAACTTGCACTAAATGTGCAAAAGTATGCACTTTGAAAAGGAGTAGATGCCAGTGTTTGATCGGTTTGGTGGTTTACCAGCAAATCCATGGTATTAATAGAGGAGGTTTGGGAGTTTGTAAACCCTATCAAGTTGGTGAACGAGATGACGTCGTGGTGATATGGTTGCAGCCTTGCAGTTGAGGTGATTGCAATCCATATTGGGATGTTACTGAATGCCACAGTCATTAATGGAATGATGGCAGGCTCGTGTGCAGTTGTGAAATCCAGGTAACTGATGCTTTTTCATTGTATGTGTGTGTAAACAGGTGCTTAATGACTTAGTGCATTGAGGTGTATAATTTTATGAACTAAAAGAACAAACAAGGAAAAGGTTTCTGATTGAACAATTTAATTTGAATTATGATTATTGTATTCTATGGGGGAATTTATGATGAGTGATTTATAATATTGGATGTATGTACAATGTAAAAGGGTCTTTTCGATTATTGATGTGCAAAAATTAGCACGATAGGTTAAGGTTTACTATGAGCTCGTAAAGAACCAGAGTTAAAGTAAGAACTGTGGTTAAGTCCTATTCTCTGATTGTATAAATTAGAAAAATTTATCTGGAATAAATTTTGATATCGAAATGTATTGTTAAGGGAATATTTGGGGGGAGATGTATAGAATATTTAATGTGTGAAAAAGGAGTTTAATTGTGATTTTGGCATGTACATTTTTCCTGTATGTTAATAAAAGTAGGCGGTTTACCGGAGCAGAATTTTTTTTAGTAGTTAGCTTTGTTTTCAGAAAGCAGCTGAACAGCCGTTGCAAACTTCATAAGCAGAGGTATTTAATAGTATTTGGAACTCGCAGCAATTAAAGCAGCCCAACAGTGGGGCATGTAGTCCGATATCGTAGTAATTATATAGACGCCCAGAACGTGGGACTCGAGTCAAAGATCGTAGCAATCATTTTGGCGCCCAAGTCGTGGGCCTTTTAAGCAGATATCTTCATGCAGGCGGTCAGATCGCAGTATTATTGGTGCCCAGAATGTGAGGCTTTTTGGTATCTTAAGAGAAAGATCGCTGTATTTAATGGCGCCCAACGTGGAACTTGAACAAAGATTGCAATATATATATATATATATATATATATATATAAATCTTCAAATCTGCCTTTTAGACTGTGAGTAAAATTAAGTTTAAAATACCCTGTGTAGATTTCTAAATTCCAATTTGTGTAAGTAAAGATTCCTTGTAATTTAGTACAAAAAGTTAAGCTATTAAAATAGGTTAGGCAAAATTTATTTAATAAGGCCAAGACAATTCGAGAAAACAAATTGCAGAAGTTAGATTTTTTTTATTAAAATTGGTTCCGATAGTTTACGGCATTATAATGAGGAGAAATAAGCTTTTACAAATAAGTTATGAAGAATTTATTTAATGAGGTTGAGACGAATTTTTTGAAAACACAGTTTTCTAGAAAATATCTTTTAATATTTGTAGTAAATTATCTCGATAGTTCAGGGAAAATTATAACACGAGAATTCACAAGTACTCACAAAGAATGCGATATTGTTTTCAAATATATTTTTGAAATTACCATTTCTTGATATAAAATAATTTATTAAATTAGTTTACTTTACTGGCTTTATTTGTAACTCACCATTGCTTATACATTTAAAATCACTTCTATTTTGCAAGTATCTTGGATTTATAAGTGGTGGAGAATGAGGTTCACTGTTGTTTAATGCTACATATCCTCTACTTTTTGGTTTTCTACAGCCTGCTAAAAACACAAAACCTTCTCGACTTAAATTTTTATGAAAAGGAAATACATTTCTAAATGTCTGAAAGTAACAAAATATAGCTAAACATATTTGTTGTATGCAATAACTTACAGAAGACAAATAATTTCCTACATTTTGAAATATATTTTCATCTGTGCTACCAATACCAAACAAAATTAAATATGCGTCTGGGTTTAAGTTAATTGTTCCAGCAATAGGAGATTCACTTAGTAGTCCTAAAAACACAATTATTTGTAGTAAGTAAAGAGCCAAACTCACCTTTTTTATAAAACAAATAATTATATATTTCTCTAAGACACAATAATTTTGGTACTGTAACAGATACTGGCTCTTTAATGCTAATGTATAGTGGCACTTGAAAGTGATCGTGCAAGTTTAATCCTACACCAGGCACATTAGCGACAACAGGGATTTTTAGAGCTTGCAACGATGCGTTATTTCCAATCCCTGATAATAATAGCAATTTTGGACTGTTTATGGCACCAGCTGATAGAATGATTTCTTTATCGCTGTAGATTGTCTTATAATTGCCATCTGAACTTAACGCTACCACTCCTATGGCTTTTTTGTTGTTGAATATGATCTAAAATTAAAAGTGTATTAAAAATGTTGGAAGAAACGTTTGTGATCGTATACTTTATTTAATACGTGTTAAAAGCTTAACTTCGATTGTTAACCTTTAAGTACTCGCATTGATGTAAAAAGTATACTATAATGCAAAATCTGTTGTAACTTCTTTAACATGTTTCACCACGCTAGCTTTCTTCAACGTATTGCAAAGGAATAATTGTCTGTTTTAAATCAAGTGTCCATAGCCAGCTATGTTTTAAAGTTTTTTCCAGGTAATACATAAAATACACCAGCCTGAGGTATTAAATCTTTTATTTTAACGTTTGTTACTTAAGTAAACACTAGGTAGTAGAAAATAATCTATTAAATTGGTTAGTTGGATGAGCTTTTATTAAGAAAACGCCCTGAAAATTTCAAAGTTGTGGTAGCGTACACTTAATAACGTGCTACTTCAGTGTAATTTCAAATTAGGATCAAGAATTAAAATAGGAAAACGCCTAGTACATTAAATACAAACGATAATAGATATCGGTACTTTACATCCCTACGTATTAAATTAAAAAAATTACAGATACGAATTGGAATTAACCGTTCATAATAAAGTTAGTTGTAAAATTCGCAGGGGTTCAACAATAGCTATAGAATTACACCCCAAAAACCACAATATGCATTAACATAGTAATAAAAATATGTTGGGAACCAAATGAATGATGCAGACTATCGATATTACAATGTAAAATTTACTATGCTAACTTCAACATCTGAGTAATAATGATTATTCCCGGACATATAATTACATTAAACAATACCAACAAATTACATTGTGTCGTCTACGTTTCCACCTGGGGATTACATCTTACTATCCCATGTGTTAAAAACAGGTCAAAAGCAGAGTATACAAAAAACTTCTAGCAGAAGTAGGGTGTTTTCTAATGCATGCAAAATAGCCCAAGCTGCGGAATTAGTATAAAGGAAAGTGAAATCAGTTGCTGATAATGGAAATAGTATTCATGTTGTTTGAAATAAATTTAAGATTGAGAATTATGTAACTGTTCACAGGGTAATGTAAGTCAACGTTCTAAACAGGTTAGACAAGAGACATGTGGACGTAGTCCTCATAAGTCGCATTGTCTAGAAGTAAAATGGAAATGTTATAAATGTCAGAAATTTGGTCATGTAAAATCAATGTGTCCTACTGCAAGTAGACGTACGGTAGCAGTTGTTGAGGAAGAATTAGACGTAGATGTTACCAGCGAAGAAATGAATGAAGATCTATTTCTATTAAATATTGCAGGAGACACAGGTAATACGTATAAGGTCAAATCATCAGTGCACAATGTAGGTATACCGTTTGAGGTAGAAGCAGGTGCGTGTAAGACTGTTATATGAGTAGCTAGATTTGAAAAATTTTAAATGTAAATCTTAGTCCTGTGTCATATAAGTTAAACTTGGTTGGTGGACAAAATATTAAAGCTGTAGGCGAATGTCTAGTTGAAGTGCAACGTAATAAAATGTATTTTAAATTGCGTTTAACTGTTATAGAATCAAGTATAGATTGTTATACCATTACCGGGACGAAATTGGCTAGATGTTTTGTTTCCTGGATGGCAACCGACGTTTTGTTTAGGAAATGTGAATGAAATATCCTTTGATGAGGTAATTAATTCTTTCAAAAAATATATAAATCAGTTTTTAATGGCAATGTAACACCATTAAAAATTTTGAATTGAAATTTAATGTGAAAGATAACAATAGCATTCCTGCAAAAAACCCCTATGCTATGCCATATTCATTAAACCCTAAAGTAGAAAAGAAAATTGATGAGATGATTCAAGTAGGAATTCTTAAACCTGTTGGTTTCAGTGAGTGGGCCTCGCCGATAGTAGTTGTATATAAAAAAGGGACTGAATGTACGTATTTGTGCAGAATTTAAAGTCACAGTAAATAAAGTTTTAAATGTGGATCAGTATCGTTTGCCAACTCCTAACAATATTTTTACAACTATGTCAGGTGGTACTATGTTTGGTTACTTTATCAAACAGGGACATATCAGCAAATGCGTGTGCACCCTGATTATCATAAATATTTAACCATAAACACACATATTGGTATATACTCCCTGTGTGTTTGTTGTGGTTTGTTTTGTTTTTCTTGATCTTCTTTGGGAATTAAACCACTCATAGTTGTCAAAATCGTTATTATTTACGTTTCGATTCATGACTTACGAGTAGTTTAATTTCCAAAGAAGATCAAGAAAAACATATTGGTATGTTTCAATACAAACGTTTAACATATGGAATCTCGTGTGATACAGTCTTATTTCAATCAGTGATGGATTAAATTCTGAGTGGCATTGAGGGAGTTCACTGTTATTTAAATAATATTCTATTTGTTCCGTCCTTGTAAATAATTTATAGTTAGGATTTGTTAGTACATTGAGCTTGTTGCTTATTCTGAATTCGGCGCGGTAGATTAAATTTTTGTTAGTCCAAATTTTCCCAATGCGTTTATCTATGCATGTTAACCTGTGTGAACGGTGAACGTTCTGTCAGTGCGCGGACGCAACAATTATCGATTGGAATATCCAAGAAACTTGCTAAAGTATTGCAGAGGAGCTCGTCGCTCAACAAGTGTCGTAGAAATTGCCGTCGCATGTAGCCGCTTATACAAGTCTCCTCCAGAAGTATCGTATAAACCGCAGTGGTAGATAGTAGTATAGTGTCGTCTTGTGAAGTGTTCACATCGCTTCCGCTTTGTATATGAACCGCTTTGTGTATGCGTCGAGTCTCGCACGTGCTACATGCAGCTAATTGGACGATCCGCTTTGATGAACCGACATTGTACCTTGTGCTGCCATTGGTTCCAACGTTTCTTTCATCTGCCGCTGCATTAAAAAGTAGGTGCTAATAGTAAACGCTTTTGTTTGTGTGTTTTGTTGAAAAACATTAATTATTTTGCTTGTTAAAACACCCTTAAATTAATACAGTCCACTTTAAATCTCGCCTTTAATCTATTCGAAATTACGCCGCATTTTACACTATTAGCCAGTAAAGATTTTGATCAGGCAAAGAAACAATTAGATATAGTGCTAGGAAGGTTAAATACTTACAATGTTAAGGTAAATTTAAATAAATGTAAATTTTTTGAAAGCCAAGTTGAATATCTTGGACATATTTTAGATAGTAAGAGTTGACACCCAACAGAAGAGAAACTAAGGGCAATTAAGGAGGTACCTGAGCCTGTAATTATAACACAACTTCGTTCATACTTGGGATTATTAAATTACTATTGTAAATTTATTCCGATGTTATCTCCACAGTTACCCCTTGTATATTCTTTGGAGAAAGGTGTAGAATTTAACTTGAATGGAGAAGCAAAAAAAGTTTTTCAGATTAGTAAACGACTAATTAACAAATACAATGTGTTAGTGTCTTATGATCCATTGAAAACGGAGTAAGATGTGTTCTATACCATAGGTACCCAGATAGCACAAAACGTCCATTGTATGTAGGTCATTGTCGAAAGCTGAAAAAAATTATTTTTAACTAGAAAGGGAAGAGTTTGTAACACTTTGCCCTCCTTCCCTGACCTACGTAGCCGTCAAAGAAACAAGGACCGAGTTACCTAATACATATATAATCGAATGCCAACTCTATATCACTTTTTATGGTTCAACATTGCAATATAAGGGTCCACTTACCTATTCCAATAGTCTTTACTCTACTTTATTCAAACGCCTCGGCTACTCTACAGCGGAGAGTATATGGACATGTCCCAGGGTGGATAGGCCTAGAATTCTGAAACCGATACTGCTGAGATAACTTACCCAAAAGTTTACAAAGTATCTGTACCTAAATGTATTTCAACAAACCCCTTTTTCTTGATATATATATATATATATATATATATATATATATTGACAGTTGTTTTATTTATGACCAAAAATATCCCAAAACATTAATTTCATCTTTATATTATATATATATATAATAGTGGTTTTAAAGTATCAAAAATAAATATAAAAGAAACAATTTCAAAACACCCTGTATAAAGGAACAACCAGAAATTACGTGCGAAATTTATATTAGTTAATTCATTTTTAAGTATCAGGTATTAACTAATTTTATAAATAATTAATGAAATTTAAGTAGGTTTGTAAAGAAATTAAATGGTAGAAGCCAATGCCATTAATTTATTAATTAATTTGAATTTAATTGAACGATTATTGATGTATAATTTGCATAAAAGCGTGTACAAACCCCATGATACCAAGATAAAACGCGTTGCTATCTGACAAATATATCAGTGGGGTAGAAATACGCCGAACTCTAAATCGTGGAAATGTATTTAAAACGTTCGTGTAAAATTAAACACCTGCGTATTTTCTAAATGTCAAGTTCTGTTTAATTTGTAGATAACGAACAAATTATTCTAAGGAGTGCTCAAACAGTCTGATGTTTTAGCATGAAATGCTAATGAGAAAGTCCACGTGCAGTAGACAGCGCACAAACAAGGATATCGATTTCCTACCACTCAAAATCAGGTTAGAAAGAGACGTAGAAAACGTATAAGCATGAGACCACAATAGTATAGGAGGGATTTGAGAAACGTCATTCGGTCTACGATTGGTCGATATGTTAGTTTGACTTGATATAAACAAGAGGATAGAATAGCGTAATTTTCTTAAAATGTCATAACGAGGTACTGAAATTCGCGGATTTGAAAATGGGGTTGAGTGCAAAATTGTGGGAATGTGTTGTTGTGAGCAGGGGATTTCGGATAAATGTGGCCAGGAGAGGTTACATTGGAAAGATATAAATAGTTTAGGAGAATATTATTAAAGCCCTTATTATTTCGATCGTCCCAAAAGCACGTATGAAAGTCAACACGAGTTGTAAGTATTATAAAATCATTTAAATTGTATTGCTTAGTGGTAGCCTCTTAAATTAAAAACGCGGTTAGTGTGCCGAGAGAATAATTTTTATTGAGGTATCACCTATAATTTTTTTATCAACTCGTGTCGGGACATTAAGTAACGTAGATTACTGTGAAAGAAGTATAATTGAAATGAAATTTGGAATTTGGTTACACCGAGAAGGCGGAGTTGGTGGATCAACTGAGATGGAGTTCGTCTAGTAATAGCGAGAAACGACCAGCAGACCAGGGAGAAAAATACATGGCATCATCTACAGAGCGGAGATCTTCTAAGAAATTTCCAGGTAACGATTCAAAATTGTGATTCCTATAAACTGTAAATATTGGGGTGGCATATGAGAGTGTTTTTCAAGGTAGTGTGAATTATTTACGTATTGAACAGAATATGTGTAAATAACTTTATTACAGTATTCGACTAGAAATTTGAAGGTGTCTAGAGAGCTTTTAAACGTTCCATCAGAACGTGGAATTTTTGTGAAGAGTACATGACTTTGTTTTTTTAATTTTTTTTAAGAGTATGCAAAGTAGAAGAGCATACATTATGCAGAATTAGTTGGGTTATTATGAGTTCACCATACCCCACAGTTTACTTAGATTATTAAAATAAATAAATAAATTATAAAGAAGGAATTTTAGAGAAGGTATTATTCAAGGTACATTTACTCCGAGTACATTTTATGTGTTTAATGATTTTAAAATTAAATACAGGACATTACAAAATAAGAGTTACTGAAGTGTAACGTGAACAATAAAATATGGACAGTGTTGAATTGCATTTGTAAATAGGTATAAATAAAAGATTGTATGTTGGTTCTATTTTGTGGTTTTATTGAGAGTGTGCGTGAATGATAGAATTTGAGAGTGAATATAGATATCCAAAAGGAGGTCCAAATGAGCTAGCCGGAAGCAGTTGAAGAAGGCCATTCAACCGAGAAAGAGAGGAAAACGGGTAAGGATATTTTTTTGTATTATTTAATTTTTGAATTTTCGAGTTTTGAAAAATATATAAAATTTTCGAATATATTTTTGTTGGTAAGGATCTTACCCGAGTTCCACGGCATAATTTTTGACGCCCAATTCGTGAGGCTTGATTCTTATAAAGTTCCACAGTAATTTTGACGCTCAATTCGTGAGGCTCGATTCTTATAAAGGAAGCACGGCAATATATATTGCTGTGATATTCTCCTTTGAATGCGGGAACTGGGTCCTTTCAACAAAAAAATTCTAGTCCCACCGATTGGGCGTCATAAACTGCTGTGATCCTGGTTTCGTTTCAGCTGCTCACCTAATTTTATAAACCTCCTCATTCATAAAATTAGACAACACATTCCTACCACAAACATCAACGTTAACTCTATTTACATCAATATTCAGAATACATTAAATTTTCAAATTAAATTTCAGCATAAAATTCAGTTTTAAAAAGAATTTCAAGATTAATTTTATTATCACTTTAACGTGCATCCAGAATTAAAGTCCTTGTTGGATGCCTACTAATTAATATAACAATATAAGCAGACCGGAGTCTGAGTATAAAGGGAGCATCTACCACCCTTTACGTTAATTAACCAGGTTCGTCTAATTGAGCTCAAAGACATACCCAAAGTTTCATCATAATTCAGAACATCAATACTAAATACCCCTTTCTACTTAAACAAGCAAATTTCATCTTAAAATTAAAATTTTATGGTTAGTACAATTTCACTAATGTCCATTTAAAGTAAATCAATTATAAAGTTATTCAACACACACAAAATGTCAAACAAAATAGTATAATTTACCTGAAGGTTACTGTCCTCGTAGCTTCAATGTACATCGTCCCTTTAGTTAATCACACCATTCCAACAGAATTATATTTACGGCTTCTAATTCTCAACGCTTTTAAAATTTTCTCCATCACCATTTATTTAAAGTTGTTTCTGGGCTTTTCCGGAACTCATCTGTGTATATCTGACCCTGGTTTTGTGGATCCAGACACGTTTTGAACCATTTAATTATTAACACCCCGAAAATAACAAAGAAATTCATACTTCTTTCACCAATATACGCCAAAACTGCCTACTTTTGTGTATACATTTGTCGTTGTAAATTTTGCTAATTGGTACAGTGATACTGAATTTTATTACCTTGTATCTAAGTGCACTGAAGTACATTCATGTTAGCACGTAAATAACAAACTATTTTGAATCACTAAAATATACGAGCAAAATTTTTAATTATTTTATCAAACTAAAATGCACTGTTTAACATCTTGAATCAAGTCGCGGATGTAAGAGCTTTTAACGCATCGAATAGTCAAAAGTCTAAGAGGCCGAAATTCATATTACCACCGGTATATATAGCGAATAGCCGGCACGTCGCTTTTGTCCTCAAAACAGACAATTCTTAAGAATTTCTCATTCTATGTTCCCAGTCCGTCGCTCGCGCGTCGGTTTTACGAAATTTTCACTCGCCCCATTTAAATCTCAGAAATTCTCACACGGCACGCAAACATGTCCGAGAAAACTAATTAATTTTGTACAGAAATTGTTGTTTCTACCTCTGATATTTGCATCCTATTTTCAACCAATTGTGACCCTCGTGACGTTGCTTAAATCACGCCTTTACTATATGTGTCTTTGCTTGACGCATTTTCTCTTTCCTTTTCTAACCTGTTCGTATTGGTGCAAATTGATATTCTTTATTATCGATTATATTTTAGTCCATGTGGACTATCTGGGTTTAATAACCCCGTATCGCACCTTCTCGTGAATATTAAGCCCCGGTTTCTCCAAGATTCTTTGTAAACATTAATTATCTGCAAAATTTTCGCCGAATGAGCTTTTTAAATAAACCCTGTTTTGTATTTCGTGCTAAAGCATCTGACCGTTTCCAATATCCTTAGAATCGACATGTTTATCTAAACAAATTAAACTGAAATTGCCTTTTAAAATACGCAGGTGTGTTCAAACATCCTACTTCTAACTAACACTTCTAGGATTTGCATTTTATTGGGTTTTTACAAGTTTCTGTAGATATTATCTGTACGTTTTGTTCAATACCGGTTACTTGAAATAGAGTTAATTAAGATAAATTTTGCACGTAATTTCCATTTGTTTAGGAATAATTACATTACACGCAGAGCTTTTTAATACTGTTTCTTTTGATATAAAGCGTCTTGTACATGGTTTAAATCTCTTATTTTTACTGAAACTAATAAATTTTTATGCTTCACGGTTTTAATAACGCGTATTATCTAATAATATTCATTATACACGGTGATTAAAATTATTTGATGTGATTATTTAATTTTCTACCCTGGTCTAAATATGAGTAATATATATATATATATATATATATATATATATATCAATATATGTCAATAATTCCTTTTTACTTTGTATATATATATATATATATATATATATATATATATCTCAACATTTATATTAAGTACTGAATTTAATAACTTTTAATATGGTGATATAACTATTTACATTTACTATACTGACATTCTTGAATGAAATATAAAATCAATATCTCTTATTTAACTAAAGTTACTTTAAGTCGGGTGGTTATATATTGCACTAAGCACTGCAAATTCTACAGTTAAAACAAATTGGCTTCCAACTTAAACATAGTCAATAACTCTTGATATTCTCTACAAAATTCATAATAATAATAGCGGTAACGTTAATAAAGTCCAAGAATTCCAACCTTAATCTAGCAACTTAACATATTTATGTAAAAGCATATATATACATATATATATATATATATATATATATATATATATATATATATATATATATATATATATAACTATATAAAAATTCATACTTGCAACCCCCGTGTATGCATGCAAATACACGTCCGTTCTCTAAACCATGTATGCAAAGATTCACTCAATACCTGTGTCGGGTACGCAATACCCACTGTTGCTCCACTCCCTACAATGCCACCGATGTAACTTATCCTCACCAGGGTTGAAAATGTTTAACTCGGGTGTTGATAAATTTCATGCTCAAAACTCTTGATATCTCTCTACTGCTGTAACACTTGGCTTGGAATTGAACTTCCAAAATCCGAACTTCCACAATCAATCAATAATGAACCGTATAAGTGTGGTTAGTTATCATCTTCTCTGCCGGCGCCTCCAACCATTAACCGCCCTACAACTTAACCATTTTGTCTTCTAATTACACTTAACTTTATTATTATCTAATTCTCCTTTAAGAGCGAAACGTATCGGTGCTCTTTATCCACGACTTAAATTCACTATTCTTCTCGTAATAAACATACTAATTCATTAGCTCTGTTCACTAACCATTGATTAAATTAACACGGCCGTATAACCAATACTGCTACACAACATTGCCACCTACTCCCCACTAGCTTTGAGCTAGTTAGTTTTCATTTCGTAATGTCTTTTGTCTTTGTGTCTTGTTGAGTCTTTGTGTGTCTAAATTTTTCCACTCCCCATATTTATATACCTTTTATCACGTGACTGGCCTAGCCAATCAAAAACCTTACATATTTCACAATTGTACATCATCCCTACATGTGCTTTTAGGTTAATGGTTTAAATCCATTTTTATTATTGCCATTGCTAATTGAAATTACCCTATAATTAAATTTAAGTTATTCTGCAATATTCTAAAGTATTTCCTGTTAGTATTTTTATAGATATCACGAAAAATTACATTTTATTACGTACTTCCGGTTTTGAATTTTCTAGAACAAAGTAGCATTTCCTTTGGCGCCTAAATTTAAAGTCTTCTAAATTTCACAGGATGTTAGATATTAGTTGATAGGTTATGTTCATTTAAAGTGTCAATTGTCACCCAAAGTTGAACTAGGATTGGATAACTATCTTAATTCTGGTCAGTGATAGGTTATATTTTAGATGGAATTGTTTGTGATTGGCCGAAAATATCATTTGAAATTTGGATTAATTTAAAAATGTTCTTGGGTGTTACAAGTACAGTTTCTAATCTAAATTTCTAGTGATCAAAATTTCTTCCATCAAATTGAACAACGCCATATTTGTCAAGGGTGTATTTTCCATTAGTAGGGATGTAGCTCATTTTTAGTTCCTCTGAATTTTAATGCCACACTTTTTGACTCTGGGCCCATAGTAACTTGTGAAATGTAGTAGTGGAGTAAGTCATAAGTTCCTTAGAATGATGTGACTTGATAAAAGATTTTATTTTTTAATGTCTGTACCGTTCGCATCAGATTTTTTTTATTAAAATAAATTTTTTTTAGATTACTTTAGGATAACACAAACCCTGTAAGATATCAAAGAAAATTTGTATTTCAGGTTTTCATTATGAAAAATTTTTAGGGTGTCATATATTCAAGTCGCCTCGAACTTGAGGCGACTTGAAAATCGCATTTATGGTTGTCTTATGGTCATGCTAGGAATGTATTGGAGTGACTTGAAAACGAAAATAACAAAAAATTATACTATTAAGTAATTTGAGATGCTTATGACAAATATTTTTTGCGATAAAAAAGCATTTTTCTTTGAAACTAGTTTTTATTAAAGAAATATTAGTCCCTATATTTTTATAGTTATAGAAACAATTATGTAGACATTAAAAAGTTATTAAAACTAAAGAAACAACGGCAAAGAAACTATTGTTTAGTAAATAAGTTGCTAAATGTTTGAACAAAATATTTCGAAGTAAAATTTGAAGCCTCCTTAATCATAATATAGACAAAATGTGTTATACTTACACGCGCCATATTTTACATGCCATTTTATAACATATACCGACCACGCTTTACAAGTAATGCAATCGCTATTTAAGTCAAATTTACATGCACAATTTAAATAAAATCAAATTACTCACGTGGTGGCATCTCGGAACTTAAATCTCAGGCTCCAGCGGTGATTTGCAAGTTGGGTTTCGCCATGTTAAATATCAGATTTCCATCCGTCCTAACGTAACTTCTGCACTCGTAGGGGGTCGAAAAGAGATAAGGTAACAGGTACAATATAGGTAAAGGTACAAGGAACCTACATACCTTTTCTAAAGAGAAAAAAACACACACCCCACTAGATAGTTGTTCCCTGGTCGAGGTCTCGTGGCTTAATCCCGCTTTTGACACTTTTGCACCTCCGCATTCACTCCGCGCAGACACGACTGTCAGCGACGACGGAAGTTTATGTTATTCATTTAAAAAAACGTGGCAATATATTTATAAATTATATCTAAATTTAAAACATGACACATTGCCATTTGGCATGTAACAAATGTAGGGTTTATTGCATGATAAACATGAGGCTTGAAAATTTTTGAATTGTAATTGTCCACTTCTCATCACTGTAACGTCTACCAATAATTTTACTATTTCATACTTTTCTACCACACCAATGTCCTCTAAAGTAGGAAAAACAAATGCATTTCTAACTTTGTTGCTCTTAAGAAAATTGCACAAAAACGTGCCATCATTTTTACAGCTTATTATTTTTGCAACATATTCTTCTATGTTACACCACCTTCATCAGAATCTAGTCAATCGGGTAATGTAGATCGATTAGAAAAACTTGTAGAACATCTTATAGAACACAGTGCAGTTATCAGATCGGAGCCCAGAAAAGTTTTTGTTAGACCAGACTCTATTCCGGAGTTTAGACCAGGAAATCCTATCCTGAGTTGTTGCAAATGGATTGAAAAGATAGAACAATTGGGTAAAATAAATTGCTGGGACGAACATACCATGATTTTTAATATGCAAAGTCGATTGAGTGGGTTAGCTCGTAAGTGGTTTGATAACCTCACGTCATATGACCTTGATTGGTCAGGCTGGAAAACTTTGTTGCTAAAATCCTTTCCCGGACATCAAGATTTCGCCAGTGTTTTGAGAAAACTTGTTGATAGACGCAAACTCCCAGCAGAAACTTGGCTTATCGATGGAATAGGCGATCCTATTATACAAGTTGGTGCGCGAGCAGGAAGGTACGAAACACCGGACGCACTCTATGCAGAGTATTTGTCGTCACTAATATCTGAAACGGCTTCTATAAAATATTCGGATGCAAATGCGTCACGTAGACGTCCTCATTTTTTTAGTGGTCGCGACTGGGATAGCTCGTTGATAAAGAGATCAAGGGGACATCCCAAAAACGAACAAAAATGCTGCAATTGTAGACAAAGAGGACATTTTGCAAATTCCTGCCCAAAACCAAAAATAGAATGCAAACGGTGCAAAAGATTGGGTCATTCAGACCAGGACTGCCGCCGAATACAACTAAACGTACAATTTGTTGAATCTGAGGGCAAACACTCAAAAAATGCATATTATTTCGATTGCTCTGTAAATAGAAAGCCATTTCGTGCATATGTTGACACGGGATCCGAAGCTATTTTAATTAAAGAAGAGACTGCAAAAAAATTTGATCTGAAAATAATGCCGAGCGCAGTAGTTTTAACAGGTTATGGTGCTTCAAATGTTCCCCTAATTGGCGTGACAAATTTTACTGCGGTCGTGGATCGTGCAAGTGCTAACGTAAAAGCTTTTGTCGTTCCGAATACAGTTCAAGACATACCAATTATAATTGGACAACCCTTTTTGAACTTGCCCGAAGTGATTTTAATAGTAACAAATAAGAGGATGAGAATTCTGACTACGCATGATGACATTAATGAAGTTTTACATTTAGAACCTAGGAAAATACCCTTGTGGGCAAAAGAGGCTGTTGTTATTCCGCCAAAATCATCAGTGTTTGTTGCCGTGACATCACACAATCCTCTCAGCGGTGAACTTTATGTGCCAGGCGGTCTGAGGCCAGTTCCAGGAAAAGAGCACTACGTTGGAGAATGCATCACTCAAAGCGAAGACGGCTACGTCGTCGTTACAAACGTGTCGCTGGAGGCAGTTGAGGTGAGTACTAAGCCAATATTAGTAAGATACGTTCAGTGTTTTGAGGACAAAACGCCTTGTCCTCAGTTTTCAACTAATATTTCAGTTAAAGTAACTGAATACGAGTGTTTTAATCAAGACGACCTACAGTATAACAAAAATCTTACAAGCGATCAGGCAAATCGTTTGCTTGATCTAGTCAACTCTTTTAGACACTGTTTTACGCGAAATACAAATGAGCTAGGAAAAACCGATCTTCTTAAAATGTCAATTCACCTTACCGATGATAAACCGGTGGTCTATCGCCCATATCGTTTATCGCATTCCGAACGTCAAGAGGTGAAAACCATAATTGACGATCTTCTGAAGGGTGGAATAATTAGGGAGTCAGAATCGCCCTACGCGAGTCCCATACTTTTGATAAAGAAAAAGAACGGAGAAAATCGAATGTGTGTAGACTACAGGGCGCTGAACTCAAAAACTGTGAAGGATAGATTTCCCTTGCCGCATGCCGACGATTTTCTTGAAAAGTTAAAGGATTGTCGTTATTTCACGAGCCTCGATTTAGCGAGCGGCTTTCATCAAATTGCCGTCGATGACTCGGCAATACTGAAAACAGCATTTATCACACCTGATGGCCATTACGAGTACCTTCGTGTCCCGTTTGGGCTATGCAATGCACCAGCGGTCTTCCAACGAACTATAAACAAACTTTTAGGCAACTTACGTTACGGTAATGTTCTTGCCTACATGAACGATCTATTACTCCCTTCCATGGATTTCGAATCAGGGCTTAAAATTCTAAAAGATGTTTTAACTGCTCTCCAAAATGCTGGTTTAACTCTCAGATTGTCCAAGTGCCAATTTCTTTCCGAAAAAATTGAGTAACTGGGTCACGAAGTTTCACGAGATGGAGTTCAACTCGGATATCGTAAAACAGAAGCCGTTAGAAACTTTCCAGATCCGATTAGTGTTCATAATGTCCGCCAATTCCTTGGATTGGCCAGTTATTTTAGGAAATACATTAAGGACTTTGCAACCATTGCATGTCCCTTAACCATGTTGGCAAAAAAAGGATTCAGAGTTTCGCTGGGAATCGGATCAACGTATAGCATTCGATGCCCTTAAAGAGAAACTAGTTTCTAGACCCCTCTTAGCGATCTACGATGGAAAATTTCCAACAGAAGTCCATACGGATGCTTCCCAGAAGAGACTTGCTGGTATTTTGTTACAAAGACACGATGGTTGTCTAAGGCCCGTTATGTATTATTCAAGGCAGACTACTAAGGAAGAACAAAGGTACCATTCCTACGAATTAGAAACCATTGCCGTAGTAACCTCCTTGAAGCATTTTCGAATATATCTAATAGGCATACAATTCAAGGTTGTAACAGATTGTAACGCCATTCGTACCACTTTCTGTAAAAGAGATCTGGTTCCGAGGATTGGAAGGTGGTGGATTTCTATTCAAGAATTTACCTTCGATGTGGAGTACAGACCGGGACTAAAAATGGCCCATGCTGATGCTTTAAGCAGAAACCCTATAAACCATATTGAAAACACTGCTAACGTATTAAACGTTAACATCAGTAATGATGACTGGGTTCTACAGGCCCAATTGATGAACGATCGTTGCAAGTATCTTATGGAAGTGTTGGGAAAAGACCCAACGGATCAAGAAGAGAAGCTAATTCATAGCGAATATAGCTTAGAAGACGGAAATTATACAAAACAAGTTGAAAATGCAAGGCATTGTCGCAACGAACTTCCAAATGTAGACTTACTTTAAAACAATTTATGTATCGCACATTAATTTTGGACCTATTTGAAATTTTGATAAAAATTAATTCCCGGGGGTCGGGTATCCGTGGTCAGATTTTGTGGGGGTACCATATTTCGACTCAGCTATGTTAGGGGAGTCCAAATATGTATCGCACATTAATTTTGGACCTATTTGAAATTTTTGATAAAATTAATTCCCCGGGGGTATCCGTGGTCAGATTTTGTGGGGGTACCATATTTCGACTCAGCTATGTTAGGGGAGTCCAAATATGTATCGCACATTAATTTTGGACCTATTTGAAATTTTGATAAAATTAATTCCCCGGGGGTATCCGTGGTCAGATTTTGTGGGGTACCATATTAGGACTCAGCTATGTTAGGGAGTCCAAATATGTATCGCACATTAATTTTGGACCTATTTGAAATTTTTAATAAAAATTAATTCCCGGGGGGGGGGTATCCGTGGTCAGATTTTGTGGGGGGTACCATATTTCGACTCAGCTATGTTAGGGGAGTCCAAATATGTATCGCACATTAATTTTGGACCTATTTGAAATTTTTTTTTTCCCGACGGAATATCGCGGGGGCACGGCGCCCCCGTGGCCCGATTTTAACTGACATCAAAACTTAAGCTCTGGACACCGAGCTGAATCGATTGATGTATCACACATTGATGTCCGACCATTAGAAAGGCCTCGGACGGACGGACAGACGGACGACAAATCGATTTCATAAACGAACGAAGTTCGTTGAAAATGTGCGATGGTAAAAAGTGGGTTGTGCCTAGAATAACCAGACGTCAAGTCTTACTTCAATTCCACGATGGTATTGGGCACTTATCAGTCGACAAAACAATTTCGGCTATAAGTAAATTGTATTGGTTTCCAGGCATGAGACGGTATGTAAAAAAGTTTAAAGGTTCCTGCCTACCTTGTCTTTATAATAAGGAGCCAGGAGGGAAGCGATCTGGTTATTTGCATCCGATCGAAAAGTTCGCCATTTCTTTCGATACTATACATATAAACCACCTAGGTCCATTTGTGAAATCCAAAAGAAATAATCAGTATTTGATAGTTATCGTCGATTCTTTCACGAAGTTTGTGTTTCTGAAAGCAGTCGGGTCAACGAAGACCGGGCCGCTGATTAAATTCCTAGACGACGTAATAGAGAATTTTGGAGTTCCAAGAAGTGATCGAGGAAGCTGCTTTACGGGCAAGAAATTTACAAAGTACTGCAAGGACCTAAATATAAAACACGTTTTAAATGCTACTGCAACACCTAGAGCAAACGGACAGGTGAAAAGGTATAATAGAACAATTTTGTCCTCGCTTTCCGCATCTACGGACGATGAGGAAAAGTGGGACACACATGTTTCTAAAATTCGATGGGGACTGAATTCTACGACGAATTCAGCAACGGGTAGATCCCCATACGAGAATTTTTTTGGATACTCTCCAAGGGGTATCTGTAACGCATTACTGGACAACGAAGTAACGTTGGAACCACAAGTTAACTGTCTGAAGGACATTCGAGCTAACGTAAAGTCTCGAATCACTAAAGTACAAGCAAGACAAAAAGCGCGCTACGACGCACGCCACACCCCCGGAAAATCGTTTGGTCTTGGCGATCAAGTTTTGGTGCGTACGATCCCAACAAGTAACGATGGGAGAAGCAAAAAGTTGCTTCCAAAATATAGTGGTCCATACGTCATTATTAAAAAATTGGACTACAATCGTTTTATTGTCGAGGACCCAAAAGGCGCTTCTCGCTCGCAGAGAAGGTACCGTGGGGTAGTTTCCCTCGACAAGCTTAAGGCTTATAACGTCGAAGTCAGTTCGGAGTCTAACGAATGATCCGACTGAGGAACACCCGAGTACTCAAAAGGAATGACAGGGCACGATTAACAAAAGTTGTTAGACGGAAGCTCATATTAAACCCTTCTGTAATGTTTTTTCTTATAGGTTGAACGATTCTGGTATAGGTAAGAGTATGTACATACTTATAAGGTATCGATACACTAATTGGCCAATTTGTTTTTTATGATATCTAGGAAATTCTTTGAACGAGTTGAACGCTGATTGTTGACATGTATTATGTATTGTGTAGTAACTTTGTTTTGTGTGGTGGTTCTATATTCTAAAGGTTGTATTATTATTCATAGGTCAACCGGAAGTTTCCTCAAATCCACGAGGACGTGGATGATGGTAGCATGGCCGACTGTAAACGACATCATGCATGGCCGTGACCTTCTATCAAAGAAGAAGGGTGGCAAGCGCGGCAGGTAGCAGCCCGACTAACCCTTGGAATAGAGGATAAACTAAGAACACCGCTGTAAAGTTAGTTGAAAATATACCTTCCTTGAGAGTGCTCGTTTTATTTCTAACAACCGGTTTTTAAGTGGAAGTTCTCACAATTAACACTCAGTGTATTTTAAAATAATATAAATACCAATTTATAATGAAACAACGATCACTAAAATAAAAAAGCATCTTCTTGTAAATAAAATGTACAATCAAACCAAATAATAAAGCGGAATGCTAGTGACGCTGTTTTATGTAGGTAAACGCAGAGCTCTCGAAGGAAGTTCTAAGTGGGCGTATCTGCGAATTCTATCATGTCTTAAAGATAACGTAAGCTCGTTGATGACAAAGTAATTAAATACTGGTTTATAATAGTGCAACTAAACTCCACTGACTGACTGCAAATTCGTGTTTAATAGTTTTTATGGAAGAGCTGCCCTCTAGCGTAAAATGCGTGGTTACACAATGATATTCCGCAGTCTTAATAATAGCTACAAGCATTTAAGTCCTCTAAAATTTAAAAAACAAATTTCTTTAAGTTTAATAGAATAAACTAAAATAAATAGCAATTACTATATGGGATGTAATGATCTTACATACATACATACCGAGCACATATATGTACAGGCATATATGCAAATACTTTTAATTTCTTTTTTGTTTGTCTTTTATTTCTATCACCTACGTACAAGTGAATTATAATTGTTCAGCGTTTGAGTGGTAGAACAGGACCTACTTTCTAGTAGCTAGGTACTGAATCCCGCGCTGGGATTTATGTATTATCTTTTGTAAATAACTTTTTATACATGTAAATTTTGTTTGAATAAAGGCCTGATAATAATAATAAATATACCTGCACAACTTCATGATTGCAGAGAACGTGTAAATTCGTTCGCTTAGAGGCTGTAATTAAATGGCTATGATACGATGCCCATCTTTCTCCATTATAAATTGCACTGTAAGAAGGTTTAAACTCCACATGTGAATTGTTCAGTTCTACGACAGACTTCTGCAATAACCGTGATAAAGTCGAGTTACTAAGTTGCAGGAAATTCGTTTGGTAAAGTGATTTTCTACAGCATAGTATCAAAAAAATAATTTCAAAGTTATAAACAATACTTACCACTTTCTGTATTTATGTGTCCATCAAACAGTAAATTAAGATAATAGGATGTTACTTGATTCTCGCTGTTGGTAAGTTTCACAAATTTTTAGATCATCTACACCTATATAATTACGCAGTTGATCTAGACTTTCAAAGTCAACTTCGTGCATCATAAAGTTCATTAGGCCAGATCCACCTAGTCCTTTGCCTCGAGGTAGCGCTTGTTTCTAGTATAAATGTAATTATGAGAATGGTCCACAATGAAATTTGCAATCACTTACCTGCTGAAAGAAACCTTTGGATGACCATTGCTGCATTACTGATTCATACGACCAATCATTTACTGACTTTTGCAATAGTGTAGCTAATAAAGGATACTTTGAATATATACTGAAGTGTCCACCGGCTTCAATTAAAAGCACTGTGTTATTTAATTCTTCGCTTAAGCGAGATGCTAGAACACATCCTGACGTTCCTGCACCTACTAATAAAAATTTAAAATATATAGTCGAGGAACTAGCATACTTTGTTTTTAATAATAACTAGTAATAACTATTTATTTAATTATGTTGCTGTGGAATATATTTATGCCAATACTGAATTTAGTGTTATCCGACTGATACTAAGGCAGTATAAACAGAACGGAATAACCTAACCAGCTTACAAATTGCAGCAAGAAATATTCTAGGGTATATAAAAAAGAAAATAAGAAACCATAGGTCACAAAGATAAAAATACAAAACTGACCAGACGAAGCAGGAACACAGATATACAAAGCCATAAAATGGGAAATTATTCGCAACTGCAGAAAAGCTAAAGAACAATAGATTGATGAAAAGTACAAAGAGATACAGACTAAGATGGAATTTGGAATGACAGACAAAGCGTACAAACTAACTAGAACACATTTTATTATACCCCCGCCGGTGCGGTACGCGAGCCACTACAGTCAGTTGGTAGCAATGATGAATAATTGCAAAAATAATGCGCAAATAAGATATTACTTCACACAATTATTAATTACTACATCACATAAAAAACGAGAAGAGTACTTACGTAAACTGTAGGACTTCTCACAGTATTACTCCATTATGGCGGCAGCTGGGATCGGGAAGCATTGAGGGCGTGGGTGATCGTTGGCCCCGGTCGAATCCAAATTCGATTTGTCTTTTTTCTGGTGTAGAGGTACGATAAGGAAACCAGGTAGAGGTCAGGTAATTGGGTGTAGTAGGACACCTACATATCGAAAAAAGAAGACACGATAAGACACAAAGATAACTACATTTGTCCACGTCTGGCTCACTAGTCTCGACGTATCCGGAAATCCACCCCTTCCCCTATTTTACTCCACGTCTGCGCAATCTCGCGCAAACGCAACTATTTCAAGCGACGGAAATACACGCACGTCTTTTCAAAATTATTGGCGCGAAATCCTTACAAATTAAAACTAAATTTGGAAATGTTTACGGCCGATTTTCGGCACGTAACAATCGCAACAAAGCCATGAAAGAAAAAACTTAAAAAAAGAAAATGACTGTTAGCACAGTAACAGCTTAAAATCTAGATCCTAACTAACCTACATAAACCCTAACTTAAATTCTACAAAATGTTTATTTTAGGCGCCACCTGGTTTTTCCGACCGATAACACGTCTTCCGGATTATCAGGAAACGGAATATATAGCCCCATTGTCTATGACTACATTTATAAGTGCACACACGAGTCTTTAATGTGGCGCAGTTATAATCGACAGTACAAATTTGTCGGGGAGCATGAAACACTACTAAAACTAGAATAAATGCGACAAGTCGCCTAATCTATATACTAAGCTAACGCTAACATTACAGTTTCCTAAGTGCAGACGCACATGAGCGTTGCATCTAGACTGTTTCTTCTTTGGCAATAAAATGCCCAAATTTCAAAATGTTCAAAACGGTGAATTACTCTACACTCTAGCAAATTTTTAGGTACTGGTACTCTGGTTTAATAAACAATACACATCAAAACTTGCCCATGACATGGTTGTGAATTAACAAATTTACCAAAAGTACCATCTTACTAATTCCTTACATTACTAATCTAACAAATTACATGGCTACCATCAGGTTAGCTTTTTCACTCAATATTCAAAAAAATAATTCCCACGTCTGGTCGTAAATACCAAACATTAGGAGGATAAAAAGATAAAACAAAATCTCAAGTTATTATCGAAGATAATAGATAAGATAACGATATTGAGCTTAAGTTATTATCAAAGGTAATAGGTAAGATAAAGGTATTAAGCTAAAGTTATATTAAAGGTAATAGGTAAGATAACGATATTAAACTAAAGTTATTATTAAAGATAATAAATAAGATAAAGATAATAACTCAAGTTATTATCAAGGACAATAGGTAAGATAACGATAGAGTGGCTCCTTGGAGCCGTTATACAGGTAAGTTAAGACATACAAGTTAAAAAAATTTCTAAACTCTTAAGAGAACTAGTACAATCATTTCCCTAAAGAGTGCATCCACTATGATAAGAAAATCAGACAAAAGTCGAAACAACATCTTAAAAGTATCACTACAGATACCTTCACACAAAAACCAACTGTTGCAAGGTAATTTTTAAAAACGGTTACGCCCTAAACACACAAAAATGCCTAATTATAAGCAGTTAAATACAGACACACTGTCCCAATATGCTAAAACAACCGAGAATTTAATAAGAAATCAATAAAAAGCGATAGCACCTCACCACGAACTTCAATAAAAAACAACGAAAAAAATGTTTATATGTTATGATGACTTAGTAGAAAGAGAAACAAGTAATGATATAGGATAATGTGGGCGACTGTAATAATTCAGAGGAAAAACGCATGGAATATAAAGTCCTAGTTTTTTGCAACTGCGAATATGAACTATTTCTTACAATGACATAGGCCGCGTTTCCTATGTGAGTCTAAAGAAGAAAGCATCCACTCAACATCAGCTAAAACCAATCATAAAAATTCAATGAGTTATTACAACCAAAGTTACGACAATTACCACACAATTAAACGATGTAAGATAAAAACTGAAAACAAAATAATATGTTGTAGAAAAAGTGTGAGGATTAATTAAATGAAACGACAGAGTTATACTGGGGAATCTAGATAATAAACGGATATATGACTAACGATAAATTCAAGGAAAAGTCAACAAGAAGCAAAAAAATATAGCTAGTTTAAGGTAAATAAGTTAAACGTGTAAAAGGTAGGTGCTGTATAAGAGCAGGAATAAGTAATTAAAGTTAACTAATTGATAGTAAGGACAAAAAACATTAGGTAAATCGTGAAAAAATTTTGGATGTACGTAGGGTTGAACGATTTTAAAGATAATTTTATGCCATCTAGTGTGGTTTAAATCGATATATGAAGAGATAACAGTAATCAAAACTCGATTTACTGATAAAATTGTTGAAGAACGGAGAAATATCTTATAACACATATACTTGCTAGGATTACGAGCCCTTCTTTGAGCTTCACCTAGACTAATGAGGAAAAATTCCAACATCATTCTTAAAAAAATGATTCACAAATTGCTAGAGCGACAAACTTACCGCTAAAGTCTCGTCTAGGGTTACGCAATGCTGAGCGACAAAGTTCGACGACAAATCTCGCTTAAACCAAATAGATCTCAAAATGCTGCGTTGGAACATAGATATATCTAAATAAATATGCTATCAAAACAAAATCATACTCGCTATACAAAAGAAATATTCTACGATACAAGTATAAAAAAACAGTATTCCAAAATATTCTTTCGATATAGCCGGATTTATCAACAACTATCGTAAATGAGCTTAAATACAAAACGTTAACAACAACTTCATTATTGTAGTGTTTAGAGAGGCAGATATAAAGAAATCCAGTTTATTACAGCGTTCTAGAAGATAAAAGATATACGAAAAAACACAGTTAGTTGCGTTAGCTGTATTTGAAAGCAAAGTTTTCTTTAAAAAGGGATTCATAAGTTATGGTTATTTATTTAAATTACTAAGAAAACGTTTTAGAATAATAATAAGGTAGGATAATATATAAAACGACGAGTTTTAAAAAGTTAATCTAAAAAACAAGTTAAGATAGACTAAGAAAAATTTCAGAAGTAACATAATTATTTTAACTAAACTTAGTATCAGTTTAAGAGATTTTTTCCTCTTTTTCTTCATAATGGATAGAGAATAAAGCTATTTATTTACAGTTAGAATACTTACAGACAAAATTATGTAATCCAAACACGTGTTTAAGTGAGGTTATGTTATGTAATAGACACTCCTGAAAGATATGCACTTTTAATTTTATTCCGAACCGAATTAGGTACTTATTTAAGAGAATTTAGAATAAAACACACTATTTTTATAGTTACAAGAGAATTAATTGGATTAGTAATACATTTATAAAAGGTAAACACAAAAATCAATAATCAATTTAACTACCCATGTCAAATTAGCATAACAGCTGTTTGCATGTCATTTCATTAAGGTTGTTATAGTAACATACAGTGTTACCAACTTGTATTTCTTAAGTTAACAGATATTAAAAATTCAAATAATTATTCATTTTTTAAGTGAAAAAACTACAAATCTATTAAATTAATACATTATAAGATATGGGAAGATAAGAAAACAAATTATTCAACCTAATATACGTTAGAATGTGCGCCACTATTATATCCCCACCGGTGCGGTACGCGAGCCACTACAGTCAGTTGGTAGCAATGATGAATAATTGCAAAAATGATGCACAAATAAGATATTACGTCACACAATTATTCAAAATTACTACATCACATAAAAAACGAGAAGAGTACTTACGTAAACTGTAGGACTTCTCACAGCATTACTCCATTATGGCGGCAGCTGGGATCTGGAAGCATTGAGGGCGTGGGTGATCGTTGGCCGCGGTCGAATCCAAACTCGATTTGTGTTCGTTCTGGTGTAGAGGTACGGTAAGGAAAACAGGTAGAGGTACGGTAATTGGGTGTAGCAGAAAAACTACATATCGAAAATAGAAGACACGATAAGACACAAAGATAACTACATTCGTCCACGTCTGGCTCACTAGTCTCGACGTGTCCGGAAATCCATCCCTTCCCCTTTTTTCACTCCGCGTCCGCGCAAACGCAACTATTTCAAGCGACGGAAATACACGCACGTCTTTTCAAAATTATTGGCGCGAAATCCTTACAAATTAACACTAAATTTGGAAATGTTTACGGTCGATTTTCGGCACGTAACAATTTTTGGGATATAAAGCCATATATCAAAAATACCAGGGGTGCAGAGAAAACATCATCATAGAAAATGTACAAAAAGTGGTTAGATGGCAAAAATATATAGGAAATTTATACGCAGAAGAGGAACTAACCGCATTAGAACAGAAATCAGATATCAAAAAGGATTACTTGAGTTCTCCTATACTTAGAGATGAGTTTGAATTATCATTAAAAAGTTTTAACAATAATAAGGCATTGCGTATAGTTAAAGTGCAAGTGAAAACTCTAAAAGCCCCTGGACAAGCAGTAACAAAATGCCTTTTCCAACTTGTAAGCTATCTGTATGAAGCAGGCAAGATACTCAAAGATTTCAAACATAACACTGTAATCACTACACCAAAAAAGAGGTGTAGATAAACGTGAAAATTTTCGAATACGTTTGATAGCAAACGTTGTGATGTTACTTGGAAATACTTATTATCATATTTCATTTTAGTAGTTTCTGTATTAGTAAATCCCATCGATAGGGTTAGGCAATTTCATGTAAAGAATATAATTTATAGGTTACTACATTCTTGATCTAAGATAAAATTATTATGCGTCACATACGGTTGTCAAATTCACTGTCAGGTTAGAGATGATGGAATCATTGGAATTTTATTCTAGATTATTACAGTTTTATGATTCATTTGCTTTGATTAACAATGTATTATGCTGGAGTGCCAATCTGAGTATAAAGACTTCGCAGGCAGATTTGTGCAGACACAAATAAATAAAAAGTTCTTTTTCTGGTTTAGTAAACCTATCCATAAGTTAATTGTACTGATTTATTAAATAGAGAAAACGACAAGCATATTTTCAATTTGTAGTCCTAATTCATATGTCTGAAGTTTGCCGAAGATGTCTCGAATTATTATATAAAGAAAAGATCCATTTGTTTTTAGAGCACTTCGTACTTTCTATCCAAACAATCAACATGCGACTGGAGTAGGTTAGCTAGCTTTGCAAAAGGTTATCAAACAATTGAAAGTAGTCAAACCATGTTCGGATAACACCCTAGCAGGTTGATTATTTTTAACCCTAGGGGCACATTGCTTCCCAGGTCGACAACTTTATGTTAGATATAAGTGTGTTAAAAGTTGCAAAGTCAACCTTGATAGACATTTGATAATATTCCCTTTAGTTACAGTCAACAATCACTCATCAGGTATTGATGAAACCTGTAACGGGCATTTTTATAGTTTAGCATTTTACGCTTCCTTTCTGTTAACGTACTTAAAAATACATCGTTTCTTTGGGATCGCTGTTTGTATAAAGAAAATACTTCAGAACAATTCAGATTTGTATGCAATTTAACTCATGGGTATTACTTTAAAAGTAGATAATTTGAAGATTGATTTTCATTAATAAATAAATTGCAAGGAACGAATGTTAATTGGATTATTCGTAAATTACTTTCCAACTTATCGAAAAGATGAACAGCTCGTAATTAATTAGTAGATATGATGGCTGCATTCATTTATTGGATGTTCCTTATGTGGATATACAAGTTTAGATAAGAGTCGACAAGAGTTTATGGTAACAACTAGTTCATATAAACAGTTTGAGTTTGTTCTTCGTTCCTACAGATTAATTACGTTAAAAAGAGTGTGTGCTGTTTGCTTTGAAAAGAGTCGTATTGTTTTAGTGATACGCGTAGCTTTACTAATTGTTCTTTTTGTTGCTTTTCTGTTGGAAAAAAAAGTGATAGAACTTATTGACTCGACCGCACGTGCTTGTTTTACGGAACATTATTTTAGTGATACGCGAGTTATAGGAACCCCCATCTATTATATATAAAACTAATATCTGTATTAGGAAATATTAGGAAACATTGAGAAATGTTAGGACAGTGGAACAATGTCGTTGCAACATTTTATTACATTATATTATGATGATTTCAGTTCCCACGAGTGGAAACGCTACAAAGTAGCACAAGGATAAGTGATACTGCAAATGTCAGGTTACAGACGGTCGTCGGATGTCACGTACCGTGATTACGCAGAATAAGCCTGCAACATTGTATTTCTGAATAGCTTTTAAGATAGCAACTAAGTATTGTAAAGTGTAAGCGGACATTACGTCCACAGGTTCCCACAGTATTTTGAGGGGGAGAAAGTTATATAAGGACCAGGAGCTCCACTCCTAGTCAGTTCATCAGACGTTCAGCTTTAACCTTGCAGTTCACTGGTAACTCACTGTACAATTAATTAATGTATTTCGACTTAGATGTATAATTCAAGTTTGTTAAAATTCAATAATTAAATTCTGTATTAAACCAAATAAATGTGTTAAAGTTCAAAGAAGTCTTTTTAAAAAGGACCGCTCGAAGCCACGAACTCTAACTCGCGTTGCCTTACTAATTGTTTTTAGTTGTTTTTCTTGTGAGATAAATGTTTTAAGGAACATTTGACGGACTTGCTTTAGTGATACACGTGCTTTACCCGTTATGGTTCTTTTTAGTTGTTTTGTCTTTTGATATTTAAAACTGTGTGTGCGATCTAGTTTCGCGGTCCTGTTCTTCTCAGAGTAGCGCATACTTTGGATTATTTAAATACAGTGATACTGTAGTTTCTGAATTTTCTAACAACCAAGAATCTAAAATAGACCAGTGCTTGCGCAAATTTCGTTATTTGCGAAATATAACAGATTACCGGCTTACAAAGGTATTGTTTGAAGTTTCTCACTGCTTATTGGGATGTTTATGAAAATAATATATATCTGGTCCCAGTTGAAATTAAACTAGTGCTACAGAATATTTCGAAATTATTGTCTTAGGAAATAGAATTTATCAAGGCTACATAGTTCCGACGCGTGATATTGTCTGCTGCTAACCCCAGTGAAATACGTAGGTGTGAGTAGTGTAACGTGTGATAAGTTCCATCAACACCCTCACAGTCAAGGGTGAAGTGCTTCGTTAGTGCAGGACATCGTTGAATCCCACACTTCAGTTGCAAGGAAGCGTTGCTGAAGGACTTTTGTAAGTTGAACTATTTCCTACTGGTTATTACTTTAAATATCTATTCGTTGCTTGACCATATCTTTGTCGTTCTGATACCTTTTACAATAGACTTGCATGCTATTTTAAAAACATAGAAAAAAAAAGAAAGAAAGAAAAATCAATACTGCTGAATTACTCATATCAATTGTGTCTTACCTATTTATTTTTTGTAAACATTTTGTCTGATTTATGTTTAATTGATGTGTGAGGAAACGTTTCTGCTACTCCCCTTATATTACCTCACTTTGTACTAAAAATTTTTGTACTGCTTTTACCGTTGTTATATTATATAGTTTATCTAAACAGTTTTTATTTACATTCTACAAAGTACTGAATAACTTAGACTTTGCATTGCTGCGATTCTTTTTCTTTATTTCAGGTTTGCAGGACTAATCTTTTTTTTATTGCAGGTTTGCTATTCTAATTTCTTTTATTGCAGGTACTGTTACTAACTCCTTACCGCCGCATACATCATAGGTCAGTCTGCTTTCTACAACCCCCCTACTCTCCGATTGAGTCCGGTCATTTCTTTGACTTTCTTTGTGTTACGTAGCATAAATTTGGTGTCCAACGTGGGGCGCGAATTAACGTAACAGAAATTTTGGCGCCCAACGTGGGGCCACGAATTTACGTAACAGAAATTTTGGCGCCCAACGTGGGGCTCGACTTCTTTTTGGAAGGGCTCGACTTTTTTTGAGGGGCTCGATTTTTTTCTTTTGATGGGCTCGATTTTTTTTGGTTTGCTCTTGATTTTTTTAAATTTTTTTTTATGACCTTGATGTTTTCTTGGCTTATTGGTTTTGTGTTTTCGCTGATAAGCTTGTGTCCGAAAACACTGGCGCCCATTTCGTATTCCTATTCATATTTTTGTAGCTAGCCCATCCTGTGACTCTTTCTTCTGGCTAGTTCTACCATTTGTTCACTTTTAGACTATTATAGTCGCTTTCTACATCCATTCCTTGAGGTAGGCTTCAGATCTATTTTCTTTTCCTTTAGGGATTTCGACTTGGTCGCTTCTGTAGGTCTGTTAGCCATACTCTGCTTGAGTAATCGTTTCATACGAATCTGTGTTATCTCAGTTGGAAGTATTCTAGATGGTGTACTAGCTTGCCTTTGCTCTTTACTTTGTCTTGGTTCTTTCTTTGCTGCACACTTGAGGTTGACAGTTGTGTCGTCTAGTTGGTTTGCTACGAGTTTTCTTCCTCGATTTTTTTTCTTTCCTCTTGGTTTCTCCGCGGGAAGCCAAAACTTTCCTTTGAGGTGGAGAACAAAAATGTCCCTTTTGGAGACATCCGTCTTTTGACGATTTTGAAAGTAGCTAAGACCTTTAATCCTCATTGGGTGTTTACTTAATGCTTTCTTTACCTATTCTGTCGTTGTTGGTGGCGATAGATGACTTTGTCTTCTTTTGAAAAAAAAATGTTCTTTTTTTTATATTGGTGTTGGTCCTTCGAACCGGATAAAAATAATTTTTTTGTTTGGTTCCTTGTCTGTCGTTTTTCTTTTTTTTTTCACCCCGACGTCTTTATTTTGCTAGGGGCGAATTTGTAACGGGCATTTTTATAGTTTAGCATTTTACGCTTCCTTTCTGTTAACGTACTTAAAAATACATCGTTTCTTTGGGATCGCTGTTTGTATAAAGGAAATACTTCAGAATAATTCAGATTTGTATGCAATTTAACTCATGGATATTACTTTAAAAGTAGATAATTTGAAGATTGATTTTCATTAATAAATAAATTGCAAGGAACGAATGTTAATTGGATTATTCGTAAATTACGTTCCAACTTATCGAAAAGATAAACAGCTTGTAATTAATTAGTAGATATGATGGCTGCATTCATTTATTGGATGTTCCTTATGTGGATATACAAGTTTAGATAAGAGTCGACAAGAGTTTATGGTAACAACTAGTTTATATAAACAGTTTGAGTTTGCTCTTCGTTCCTACAGATTAATTACGTTAAAAAAAGTGTGTGCTGTTTGCTTTGAAAAGAGTCGTATTGTTTTAGTGATACGCGTAGCTTTACTAATTGTTCTTTTTGTTGCTTTTCTGTTGGAAAAAAGTGATAGAACTTGTTGACTCGACCGCACGTGCTTGTTTTACGGAACATTATTTTAGTGATACGCGTTGCCTTACTAATTGTTTTTAGTTGTTTTTCTTGTGAGATAAATGTTTTAAGGAACATTTGACGGACTTGCTTTAGTGATACACGTGCTTTACCCGTTATGGTTCCTTTTAGTTGTTTTGTCTTTTGATATTTAAAACTGTGTGTGCGATCTAGTTTCGCGGTCCTGTTCTTCTCAGAGTAGCGCATACTTTGGATTATTTAAATACAGTGATACTGTAGTTTCTGAATTTTCTAACAACCAAGAATCTAAAATAGACCAGTGCTTGCGCAAATTTCGTTATTTGCGAAATATAACAGATTACCGGCTTACAAAGGTATTGTTTGAAGTTTCTCATTGCTTATTGGGATGTTTATGAAAATAATATACATCTGGTCCCAGTTGAAATTAAACTAGTGCTACAGAATATTTCGAAATTATTGTCTTAGGAAATAGAATTTATCAAGGCTACATAGTTCCGACGCGTGATATTGTCTGCTGCTAACCCCAGTGAAATACGTAGGTGTGAGTAGTGTAACGTGTGATAAGTTCCATCAACACCCTCACAGTCAAGGGTGAAGTGCTTCGTTAGTGCAGGACATCGTTGAATCCCACACTTCAGTTGCAAGGAAGCGTTGCTGAAGGACTTTTGTAAGTTGAACTATTTCCTACTGGTTATTACTTTAAATATCTATTCGTTGCTTGACCATATCTTTGTCGTTCTGATACCTTTTACAATAGACTTGCATGCTATTTTAAAAACAGAAAAAAAAAGAAAGAAAGAAAAATCAATACTGCTGAATTACTCATATCAATTGTGTCTTACCTATTTATCTTTTGTAAACATTTTGTCTGATTTATGTTTAATTGGTGTGTGAGGAAACGTTTCTGCTACTCCCCAATATTACCTCACTTTGCACTAAAAATTTTTGTACTGCTTTTACCGTTGTTATATTATATAGTTTATTTAAACAGTTTTTATTTACATTCTACAAAGTACTGAATAACTTAGACTTTGCATTGCTGCTATTCTTTTTCTTTATTTCAGGTTTGCAAGACTAATCTTTTTTTTTTATTGCAGGTTTGCTATTCTAATTTCTTTTATTGCAGGTACTGTTACTAACTCCTTACCGCCGCATACATCATAGGTCAGTCTGCTTTCTACAACCCCCCCTACTCTCCGATTGAGTCCGGTCATTTCTTTGACTTTCTTTGTGTTACGTAGCATAAATTTGGCGTCCAACGTGGACGCGAATTAACGTAACAGAAATTTTTGCGCCCAACGTGGAGCCCGATTAACGTAACAAACCATCTGCAACTATACCCCTGAAAATTTGTTAAATAACTGAACATTTTGCTTAAGGATGTCTAATATGTAATTGTAATGAACACGAGATGTAATACTGTTAAAAACCCAATCGTGTAAAATAGTGTAATGCTTATATTTGTTTTCTTAATGTTACGATATAGTTACAGTTTTCTTGTAATAAATTATTTTGTAATCATCTAGAGGCGTGATTTTAGGTCATTTACCATTTGATTTTTTGATACCTTCTTTCAGTTAGCAGCTTTAAATAAGCTTTTTCTTGTGTCCTTATGTTTAAGGTTTGTTTTATGTTTAAGCAATAGAGCACTTAACAGATTTCTCAGGTAAATTTTAAGCCAGAATCACTCTCTTGATCTTAGGTTTTGGCGTTATCTTGTTATTCTTTTTAGGGTGAGATGAGGTGACATCCAAGATATTTCCCGATTAAGACATTTCATACCCGATAGCATTGTGGAACCCTCTTACTTAAATCACCCGTCTCACTGAATTAGTCGGTAACCATTTTTGTTAGGACAGTCGAGGTTTTGTATTTTACCAAAACAGGATTTTTAACAGAGTACTTCACATAGTTTTTCTGTGGATCGACTAGATTTTCTGTACGTATAAAACTGTCTCCTTTTACTTTCGTCGACCTCTACTTAAACCTATACAACTGAATAATATCTCTAAACTATTTGAACAAGTACGAATAATAAAATAAGCAGAAACGAAATAATATACTTACAAACTTACTTATTATGAATGTGTAACTAGAATTTGTTCTTGCGATACAGTTAATGTCTGACATATACATCATATTACGCCAAACGCCAATTATGATGGCAACCATCAGAATACCAATACCACAACCTAAAATTAAATTAGAGTTTCCAGTAAATTATAAGTATGTAGTACATTGCCTATGTATTTGTATTTGCAACTATGTAATATTGAATTTAAGATATTTAGCTAGAATTTCTAAAAGTTTTATTTTATTTTATTTATAATAAAACATGTGTGAATCACTGACGTGAATAACAATTTGTCAAATACAATAAAAATATGTTTAGAATATACAATTAAAAAAAAATCACCAAAGAGATGGAAATTATGTTATAAATCTTCAGAGGACAACCTTAAAGAACCAACTGAAGCTAAAAACTCAGGTATTGTGTAGAAAGCATTTTCTAATAAGAACCTTTTTATATTTAATTTAAATTGATAAATAGGCAAATTTTTTATGCTAGAATGAAGTGCATTATAAAAAATACAGCCAAAGTAGTTAGAACCATTTCTGCTCCTACTTAGCCTATGGTAAAGTACAACCAATTTTCCCTTGTTGCGAGTGTCAAAGTGATGAATATCAGTGTTGTGTTGATATTGAAAGATTTGTTTTTTGATGTAAAGCAGACATTGTAAAGTAAACAGACAAGGCAAAGTTAAAATTTTTAATTTCATAAAAGATGCAGGGCAGTCATCACGGAACTCAAGGTTAGACATAATGCGAACAACTCTACGTTGAATCTTGAAAACCCGAAGGGAGCCGCTACAATGGCCCCACACAATTATAGCATATGAAATATGACAATGGAACATGCCATGATAACGTGACAGTAGCACATTGGGTGAAAGTGATCTTACCAAAAAGTTTATGAGATAAATAGTTTGGCAAAGTTTTTTGCATAGCAGATCACAGTGGGTGTCCCAACTTAATTTGCTATCCAGGGTGATACCGATAAAACTAGCTGATTGCTCCTTTGAAAAAGAATCCCTTTTTAATGAAAAAATTATTTGTTTGGTTTTATCCCTATTCAGGGTAAGTTTGTTATCATTGAACCATGATTCAGTGAGGCATAAAGATGTTGTACTGTCAGCTACCAGTTGAGCCATATTATCACTCTTATTATATAGAGCGGTATCATCTGCATAAAGGACAACATCACACTTGTCTTTTAGAAAAAAAGGTAAGTCGTTAATAAAGCATAAGAAAAGAAGCGGACCGAGGATGGAACCTTGAGGAACACCAGAAAAAACTTCACACATGCTGGACAATTTGCCTTTGTAAAAAACACGTTGAGACCTAGCAGTCAGATATGAAGCAATTAGCTTAATACTATCATCATCAAACTTTAAACCTTTTAATTTGTTAACTAAGAGGGCATGATCAACACAATCGAAAGCTTTAGTCAAATCACAAAATTTAACGGCAAGATAACTACCCTCCTCAAAAACATCTGAAATTTTATTTACTAATTTGACAAATGCATCACTAGTAGATAATTTTTTTCGGAAGCCGAATTGCTCAGCACAAAACAAACTATTATTTTCAAGATAAGAAGTAATTTGAGTATTTAATATACATTCAAAAACTTCTGAAAAAGTGGGTAAAAGAGAAATAGGACGATAGTTCTTAATATCATCAAACATATCCTTTTTATGAACAGGGATCACTTTTGCTTGTTTTAGAATATCAGGGAAAACTGCTTTCTTTATGCAAATATTAAGTAATTTGGTTAGCGGAATAAGAATACTGTTGATAACTGATTTAACTAAAGAGATGTTAATATTAAACAAATCCTTTAATCGAGAATTTCTCATCGCTAAGATAACATCTCGTACGTAGTTGAAAGAAACTTCTTCAAAATGGAAAGAGCATACTAAACCAGAGAAACAATGTGTATAAGTAGTTGTGGTACTGGTGTTAGTATTCGATAAATTGGATAAGATTTCTGCAACAGAATCAATAAAAGAATAGTTGAAGTCATCGGCTGAGAAATGAGTGTTCATATCATTGGCTCTGTTTTTAGAACCTTTGAAATTATTAATCAAATCCCATTTTCTTTTATTATTATTATTAGCTCTAAGAATGTAGTTGTCATAGGTATTAATTTTAGCATTTTTGAGTGCATGACGATAAGCATATTTTAATTTATTAACATGCAGTTTGAGTTCTGCACTAGGAAAAGCATCATACAATTCAACATGAAGTAAGTAATTATCATGCATCTTTCTTAGGTCATCCGTAAACCAATTGACAACTATTTTGGAACAATTATTCAATATCCTTAAGTGTTTGATAGGAAAACATAGATCAGCTGCAGAAGCAATTATAGACATAAAGTTAGTAAATTTGTCATTAATGGACAGACTATTATCATCAATAAAGTTCCAGTTAACTAGTTGGAGATGATAAAAAAATTTATATTTCCCATATATTGTATAAGGTCGATAAGATTTATGATGATTAACAACTTTAACATTATCATTAAGATTTAATTAAGTGGCAAGGCCGAAATGATCAGACAAGCCAGTCTTAACCACTCTACAAGAGAGAGATGGAATATTGGTAAAGATTGTATCAAGACAATGAGAAAGACGAGTAGCTGTTTTATTAACAATGTACAAGCCAAAGGAAACAAAAAAAATCAATCAGTGTTATAGCTGATTTCTCAGTAGATTCAAAATGAACATTAAAATTACCACAGACCAAGAGGCGAGACCTAAAAGGCAAACCAAGGCGCTTAAATACTCTGTGAAGCGTTTCACAAAATATGTCAATTGATTCCTTATTAGGGGATCTATAAATAGTAATAATAGTAAGATTGATACGATTAAAATGTATTGCACGTAATTCAGCATGTAACTCAATTGAGTATTACATGAAGAAGTCTGAAAATTAAAATGTTACATACTTTTACTTTTCCAAATGTCGACGATATTTGTGAAATAACTTTAAATGTTATGTGTTTTGTCTACTCGTTCAAGTAGTTATAAGGTAAGATGCCATTATGATTTATTATACTAGTTGGGGGTACTTTTCTGTTTAATTTATAATAGTGCTTTTAATTTTAAATTTTCGTAAGTCTACGATTTATTAATAATCAATTTAAGTTTTAGTTCTGATAGTTAAGTTAAAATTATCAACTTGTTAAACCAATAAATATTTATTTAGACAACAAGTTCTTACATTTAAGGTGTTTCTTACATTTACCGTCGACGCGGTATACGCGACGCAACGGCAATTGGTAACACCAATCTATAAAGTTGAGATTAGCGCGCCCATCTCTCAATGCAATTACAAATTATTACACGTAATGACGCAATATGTCAATTTCATAAAATATATTATAATACATTATATTAATATATTATAATATATTACAATATAAAATACATACATAAAATATATTATAAACAAAATCCCACACACGGGGTACTCACATGAATAGGTCCAGATTCCTACAGAATCACTTCCATCAAGGTAGTTCGTGGCCCCTTTCCAAATTAATTAAAGATGGTGGCTGCGACCTCCATCAGGATTGCTCCAGCTAGCTACGGCGGGACGTGGACTGTGGTTCGGCCAGGTTGCCTTCAAATTTATCTTCTACCTATGTAGGGAACGATAAGGAACAGGTTTATAGGGACGACAATCAAATAAGGCAAAGGAAATCTACATAATAAAAAGATAAAGATACGGTACGTTACGATACCCAACCACTCTTCTCGATGTTGCAAGGCAAAAAGCCACGTTTCCTAAGTGTCTTCCGGAAACTTCCCCACTTTTTCTTCCCCCACACGCGTCGGCGTGAAGTTCGTCTAACGCACTTCTGACGTGACGGAAATACACGCCCAAGTCTTTCAAATTTAAGGCGCGAAACTCCCGCACATCAAAATTAAACTAGAAAGATGTCAAGTGCCAAATTTTGGCACGTAACAAAGTATAATTTGTGATTAGTGTTTAAACCTTAACAATCAACACTGTTATCAAAACCTGAAACTATTTAGTTTATTTTTATTTTGCTAGCTATTCTTGTACACATATTTATCTAATAGATTGTAAAAAAAGGGAATAATATTGTTAGTAACTATGTTACTTGAAAATCTAAAATATATATGTGAAATTGATAGCTATAACCACAATACAAATGAAAAATATGCTAGGAGCCATAAATTAAGAGAGAGATTTAAACAAGGGGTCAATAATGTACATAGAATTATCAGTATTTGGCAACAAAATATTCGTAGCCTAAACAAAAATTTTGACGAAATAGGTGCTTTAATTGCAGACTTAAATGCAAATGGAGTAGAGATAAACTTACTGGTTTTAACAGAAACATGGAAAATAGATCCAACATTTTATCAACTAACCTAATATAATCATGTTTATAATTATGAAAAGTTTAATCAAAATGATGATGTAATTGTATACATTGTTACGTGCCAAAAATTTGGCACTAGACATTTTTTAGTTTAGTTTTGATGTGCGGGAGTTTCGCGCCATAAATTTGAAAGGCTTGTGGCGCTTGTATTTCCGTCACGTCAGAAGTGCGTTGCGCGAAGATTCGCGTCAACGCGTGTGGGGGAAAAGAGTGGGGAGTTTCCGAAAGACGCTGATACGTGGTCTTTTTGCTTTGAACATCAAGAAGAGTGGTTGGGTCTGGTATCGTATCTTTATCTTTGTTATGTAGTTTCCCTTTTGCTTTTTTGTTTATCGTCCCCTATAAACCCGTTCCTTATCGTTCCCGCTACATATAGTTAAAAGAAGATAAATTTGGAAACAACCTGGTAGCAGCCCACGCCCTGCAGTAGCTAGCCTGGAGCAATCCCGAAGGACGCTGGCGAACCATCTTTAAATAAACGGGAAGGGAGCCACGAGCAATCCTGAAGGAAGTGATTCTGTAGGAAGCGGTACCTATTCATGTGAGTACTCCGTTTTTTATAATACCTTTTATGAATTTTACATATTTCGTCATTTACGTGTAATAATTTGCATATTGTGTGACGTCAGTGACAGATGGGCGCGCTAATTTCCATATTATAGACTAGCGTTACCAACTGCCGTTGTGTTGCGTATACCGCGTCGACGGTAATGTAAGAAACACGCGTAAATGTAAGAACATAAATAAAAATATATCTACTCAGCACAAATGTTACATCTACCATGAAGTAACAATATTAGGAATAACTTTTGTGATAGACAACATCACCTTTGGAGTCAGCTGTATATATAGACCACCTTCCACAAACTTAAACCTATTTCCTGAGGACCTTTCTACATATTTCGATGAAGTCACATTTCAGCAAGTTGAAATTGTAATAGGGGATATTAACATTGACCTCTTGAAAACTAATGCTGATGCTACTTTGCAATATCTGAATATATTGAACTATTTAAATTTTTTGCCTCAAATAAATAATTCAACTAGAATATTAAATCAAACTAGTACATGTATTGATCATATCTTTGTTTGAACAACAACACTGCCAAATTTTGACTGGTCTAGTTCAACAGTAATACTAGAAAATTCAATTACGGACCACTATGCAAATGGGTTACAGTTATATAGAAAATATTATCATAGTATAACAAATGATACACTAAACCAAAATAAAACATTAAAAACAATCACCCTCATCGACTACAATAAATTTCTAGAACATATTCAGACTGAAAAGTGGGAGGCCATACTCGACTCACCCGATGTAGATAAAGCTGCAGAAATGCTCATAAGTAAAATTAAAACTAATATAAATAAATCAATGCTTGTAAAAAATATTAAGGTAAATATAAAAAAACCATAGATCACTATGGGTCTACTTACTTCAATTCACCGTAGAGATAGTTTAAAAAAACAAGTAATGAAATACCCCAACATGAAATTCTAAAAACAGAATATAAAATGTATAGAAACCAAATCACAAAGCTGTTAAAAAAATGTAAAAATGACTACTATAGGAAAAAATTACTGCTGCTAGAGGAAATACAAGGCAAATCTGGCAAATTATAAGTAGTAGCATCAATAAAACGCAAAGTAGCACCAACAAAATTGATAAAATAATTACCGAAGAAGGTATTGAGGTAAAGGACACACAAACAATAGTAAACATATTCAATCAGTATTATATATCAGTAGGTCATACACTAGCAAGTAAAATTAAAAATAACAAAAGCACGTGGGAAAGTTATGCATCCTCATTTCCACAAAACCACTCAATGTTTTTAGAGCCAATAGGTGAAGAAGAAATTTTAAGTCACATTTCTACACTAAAAAATAATACCGCACCTGGGTTAGACGTGGTATCCACTAAAACAATCAAAATAGGTACACAGTCATTAATAAAGCCAATTCAACATATTATTAATCTTGCTTTCAGTACAGGCATTTTTCCTGACACATTCAAACATGCTATCATTACTCCAATATACAAATCTGGTGATAATAGTAAAGTACAAAATTATAGACCAATATCGTTAATAAGTAATTTAGCCAAAATAATTGAAAAAGCCATGAAAGTACGATTAATAAAATACCTGGAAAAAAACCATTTACTATCGGAAACACAATATGGCTTTCGTGGAAACCGCTCTACTGAAAATGCTGTTTTTAAATTAACAAGCGATATTGTTGAAGCCTTAGATACTAACAATAAAGTAATGGCTATATTTTTGGACTTAAAAATTTTTTTCGATACAGTACAACACGACATTCTATTACAGAAATTGAACCACATGGGTATCAGAGGATTACCACTGGATCTCCTAACCAGTTATTTGTCCAACAGACAGTAAATGGTCAAATTAAACAATGTAGTAAGTTTACCAGCAACTGTAACGTGTAGCGTACCACAAGGGACTGTGTTGGGCCCATTACTTTTCTTAATCTATATAAATGATTTGGCATCAATTGATGCTGGCAGAAATATCATATCATATGCGGATGATACGGCTGTTACATTTGTAGGAGAAACCTGGCTAGAGGTAATAAATAAATCACAACATGGAATGCAAAAGATTAAAAATTATATGGACTGTAATAAACTTACTTTGAACATGGACAAAACTAAATATCTTACTTTTACCATATATAAAATAAATCAACCACATATACCACACCTAACAATACATGAAGCGACTTGCCAGATAACTGATAAGTGTGATTGTAACCAATCAATAACCAAAGTAACAACTATTAATTACTTGGGTATAATTATTGATGAATGTTTAAAATGGAAAGCTAATACTGAAAAATTGAATATGAGACTACGTAAGACTATTAATATCTTTAGCAAAACTAAATATTTTCTAAATTTGAACATGCTAAAAAATTTATATTATGCTCTTGTTGGCTCACTAATAATCTACTGCATTTCTATTTGGGGAGGAGTTTACAATAGTAACATTAAACAAGTTGAATTTACACATGAGTTGATACTGAAAATAATATATAGAAAAAGCCTCTATTTCCCTACTGATCTCTTATACAAAAAAAGTAACATGTTGAATGTTAAGACAAAATACATAAAAGCTGTCCTGTGCTTCTTATACAGCAATCCAATGCCCATAATGCATGAACACAACACTAGAAATAAAGAGCAAAAAATTAGTCATTTGCCTGAAGTGAGGTTGTTACTTTCTGTGGCCTTAAATTATATAATTTACTCCCCTTGGAAATAAAGAGCCTCCATAACTACCACTTGTTTGCAAAAAAAGCCACAATATTTATCCAGCAGAATAACATCCTATTTTTGACTAATTTGTGATCATCATTTCATTTCATTACGTACAGACATATCTTTTAATCCCTTTATTATTTGTTTTATTTTGGCATTTAAACATGAATTTACTAATTTAAAACAATTAAATAATAAATAAAGGATTTTAGACACTGTAGAAGACACCTAAAACTCTGATTTATGCCCTTTGTAATTATACTGATGCTTCTTCTACACATGCAAGAACAACTACGATTCTTAGGTGCAGCGGCTTCTTGTTTAAGTTTATTCCCTTCAGTTTGTGTATGTGTATGTATGTGTCTGTATGTGTATGTGTATGTGCATTATATATATATATATATATATATATATATATATATATATAATTGTTTATTATTAAAAGCAGTCAAATTTGATGGATTAATAAAATACTCTTTCAATCATTCAAGCTTTCGATAAATTTATTATCTTCGTCAGAATCTAATATATATAAAATTAATTGTTGGAATAGTAGTTTAACATTACTTACGGTTATGAGTTTTATATATACATATAACTAAGGATATCGAAAAAATTTTAAAATGTACAGGTATGAAATTTTGAAAGACATTGACATGTATTAACAGTTACTGACCATGTAAAATAATTAGTCTGTGCAGGAAAATTTACATATCTCAATGTGTTTATAAATATGTATCAAATTAAAATTAAAATTATAAATAAATTTAAACTAATTTTGAAAAATTAAAGTGAATGATTATTACTTTTAATAAGGGATATTAGATAAGAATAAATATTGTTCAAATTTTGTGTATCTGTTTTCTTGTTTAGCTGTGTTGGCATTTATTGATATTGCAATCATTTCTAAAATAAACGGTTTGTGATAATTTACAGGTTCTCTAAAAATAATTTTAGTGTCTGTATAGTTCACGGAATGTCCTGTTATCAATTACATGAGTGGTAGAGCACAAGAGTTAATTCTTCCTCTTAAGTCACTTTGTGTGAAATTATTCTGGCTGAAAGCCATCTTTGTTGTCCAACATAACAGGTTTGACAATTCTGACAAGTATTTCATAAACTAAACCAGACTCCTATAGTTTTGAGTGTTATCTATTATGACTTTAGAAAATATCTTATTTATAGTGAGTATAGTGTTATTGGAAATTGTTACATCTTTAAATTCTTTAAATATGTTAGATATTTTATTTGTTGACGTTTTGTATGTATGGAAGTGTGTAAAATAAAGGTTGTGTTATGGAATTGTTACATTACTATTGTTGTTTTTATTGTTGTATTGTTTGTTGTATTGTTTTGCAACAATTCAAAACAACAATATTGTAATAACAATTCCATAACACAACTTTATTTACAACTTCCATACATACAAACGTCAAAATAAATCTAACATATTTAAAGAATTTAAAGATGTAAAATTTCCAATAAAACTATACTCACTATAAATAAGATATTTTCTAAAGTAAAAGATAACACTCAAAAACTACAGGAGTCTGGTTTAGTTTATGAAATACCTTGTCAGAATTGTCAAACCTGTTATGTTGGACAAACAGCAAGATGGCTTTCAGCCAGAATAATTTCACACAAAAGTGATTGTAAGAGGAAAATTAACTCTTGTGCTCTTACCACTCATGTAATTGAAACAGGACATTCCGTGAACTATACAGACACTAAAATTATTTTTAGAGAACCAAATTATCACAAACGTTTATTTTTAGAAATTATTGCAATATCAATAAATTCCAACACACTAAACAAGAAAACAGATACACAATATTTGAACAATATTTATTCTTATCTAATATCCCTTATATAAATAGTATATATATCATATCATACTTTATATATTTGATAAGGGGTTGTTTAAATTTACGTTATAGTAAAGGTCGTTCAGGATTTGAGTACATATTTAGAATAGGCAGCATTGAGATATGTAAATTATTCCTACAGAAATAATTAAGAATTTAGACATAGTTTGTAGACTAGTTAAGTAGTCAAAATTTCATACCCTGTACATAAAGTAGAAATAGTTTTTGGGCGACGCCGGTAAACATAGGAAGACGCATTAGTTGGCGTATGTATATGAGAAATACATGTATTACCGTAGATAGTAAATATTAAATACCACTGTAGATTCAAAGTTTAGTTAATTTAGGTAAAAATATATAGGATATTTTCAGTGGAAGCACGCGTATATTTAGAAATAAATGATAAAGTGTAATTAGACACGCATTAAAAAAGAGTTCCAGACGATTAAATTAATACGGATATAGAAATAGACTGTTTCAGGTAGTTAATATAAATGGTACAAATATCTACCATTTTGATAAGTAGAAATGATTAAATTGCGTGAATCGCATGTAAACATGAGAAATCTTAAAGTCGAGTTGCATCAGTTGTTTATGGAAAAGCATAGTAATCTATCATAAATACAGCATGTTGATAACGGTAGTACAGCTGCGGGCAGGTTAAGTGATTATGGGGAATCGTTCAGGAAGCAGTTACATTCAGAAACTGCTCTAAATGAAATTATTTGATTGATCAGAAACAAGCGACGAGTTCTAGACCATACCCACGGATGGAGTGGGAATTCGAGAATATATTAGCAAGCACCTTGATAAGAAAGTCAGTTTTGAACTCAACGAAGGCCGAAATGCGTTGCCATTAAAACAAAGTAATGCGTAATAATTATAAAAGTGAAATAAAATGAGTGCGAATATGAAGATTATAATTGCCGTTTAAACGTAAGTACGCTTTTAATGAATTTATTGTAAACTAAGACATAAAAATAATAGGGCTTCGAGGTCTGAGGGAAATAGACTATGATTCTGATGTTAAGGGAAAAATACAGTAATACAATTTAGATGTCCAGGAGAAAAGAAGAATAATACAATTTTGAAGTACAGGGGTGAAACAAACTACAACTTTAAGTCTGGGGCAAGAATGATAGAAGTCTAAGTTTGAAGAATTGAAATAAATTGGGGTGTATAATTTAATGGTGGTGGTCCATAGTGTAATGGCAATAATTTGAATGGAATCCAGAATTGGGGAAAATCATTTTTATTGGAAGCGTCGATGTGAAAAAGATAAAACCAGGTCAGATTTTTAGTTATAAGACATTTGTTTTCTATATAAATTTTTATTTTATTTTAATATTGAATTTGCTAAATATGATATGCTTGTGAAAAAGTCAACAAAAGAGGTTGCATACGTATAGAATGAGTAATATGATAACAGGTTTAGAATATTCTACACTTTGTTGGTAAAGATAATAAGTTTTTTTTGGTGACTTTGGGTTTTTGAGTACATAGTAGATGGTTGTTAATAAATGAAATTTATAAGGTTAACTAATTGAAAATGTATTACAAATAATTTCAAAAGCTGTACATAACATATTGGTTTCATTATATCAAATCGAAATTTACTGAATTTTATAATTCCAAATAAATGCTAGCCGAGGTCATAAGATTTAAATAGTACAAAGGCGGAGCCACAAGTTGAATAGGAAATTGATAACCCGCAAGGCGGTAACGTATCGAATTTTGCCATTGGTAGATAAAGTTGTTTAAAGATAAAGTCCAGTTGATAGCAATATTAAGAAGACAGCTGGAGGAGGAGATAACTACAATTTATAGTGAATATTAAAATGGTGGCCCAATAATTTAGAGTACGTAGAAAATTAATAAGGCGCACAACAAAGGGGATCAAGAATTCCAGTTCATAGTAATAAAAATAACAACCCAAAGTAGGGGCAAGAAAATTCCGCGAATAGTATAGCAATAAATATATATATATATATATATATATATATATATATATATATATATGTGTGTGTGTGTGTGTGTGTGTGTGTGTGTGAACCGACTAGTCCAACATATGCAGGGGTAATAAAGAGAACTATTGAAACCTCTACCTTAAAAAATCAACACTGAAATGTTAATTTTTTTTATTGTCTAATTGATTAGTTACAAGGCTAACCTCACGCATGGGCGCCAGTGAAACGTAATTTATTGATACGCCTCACGTTGCCGGCACCTATGAGATGTTAATTAGGTTAAGCCCTTCTTTACAATATTCGCGGTCTAGTCTGGGAATTACCCCAAGGGTGAGCAATGAGTTTGGGCGTGGGTATATGGTGGGCTCGACTACAAACGGGAACAAAAAATAAATGGACGCCACTGCATCTATATAGGCAACAAACAAAACTAAAGTATCCTACAGGAAGACGCAGAAACCTATAGGATATTATGATTATCAAAAAACTTACAAACCTCAATATACAATACCTCTGAAACCTCTGCTCTAGCTTCCGCGATGTCGAACCTGCAAGAAGATGTCACACAAAAAATAAAATATAAGACACCGTTTGTGCCTTACAACAACAAAATATTTCGATCTTTATAGATCGATTAGCCTGATTCAAAACCTTAATAACACCTTACCTATGAGAAAATACTCTACTGGAAATTACTTATTCCTTACTATTAACTGATGCTGTATCAACTTTTTCCACAATCAAAATTTTGCTGATCTAATTTGATCAATGTTAAGTTCAATAAGTGAAATAAAAAGACAAAGGTATCGATTCAAAATTTAATCTAAATATGATTCTCTTTTGTTGCAAAATTACTTGTAAATAAATTTCATTAATCAATATATAAACTTTAAAACTTTCTTAGAGTGTTCCTCTATAATCAAAATAATCAACATTAAATAAGTTACAGAAGTTTCTGAATATACTTCTCTACATAGAGAGGTATTAGCATTTATAAGTTAGTTAATACAGTTTAGTTTTGTAAACATCCATAAACAGATCTGTTCTGGCTTACAAGATTTTTATCTAAGGAACTTGTTACATAAACAGTTCATATGGTTTAAGCATGAAAATAATAAACTCAGATTAACATATGTCAAAAACAGCTTAGTTCTTCTACTAATTACAACAAATTGCTAGAAAACACCTTTCATCCAAAGGTGGACTTTATACATATTTTTATCACTTGACATGTGCATCATAAAAGCACTTTGAATAACAACTTTTAAAGCATCTAAAGATTAAAAAATTTCTCTTATAAAGCAATCTAGTTCTAAATGAAAATATTTGACTTATTAAATTTTAGGTTATACTTCCAAACTAAATTTTTACGTGGTATTTAAGCATAAACACATTTAGCAAACAAACTTGAAATTTACGTTACTTAACGAAGATTTACCATGATTTTGTAAATAGTAAATTAAAGCTTTAACCTTAACTAGCACACGAAATTGATTTTCAGCAAAAAGGTTTATAAGTACCTGGTACATTTAATTGTTACAGCTGCGATGTTGACGAATGTAATAGATGAACTCGGACACTTTACTTTCCATCTGTTTGAAATTCCGATAGATACCAAAACATGCCTGCATTAACCATAATTCCTCGGACGTTTTAAAACAATTAATCTGATAATACTCGACCACAATCTAAGTACATCGTTTAGCGTGTTCCTCAAATTTTTGCTAAAGGGATTGAATCAAGTATTAGTATTAAACACGGCTAATTAATTACATGGTCCTTACCACCAATGGATTTCTCACCACGTGTTGTAGCTGTTGCTTGAGTTGACTGGGCGGCTTACACGAGAGCTCCTTCGTCAAGCCTCCACGCGACAACTAAGCAGCCCTACCCTTCTTCTAGAGCTATCCTCAGCTCCCACTTACAAGCGAAATTCACCATGTTTGGCAGTGAAGTCTACGTACCCGCGGTTGCTTGCAAGATGGCCGTATTCTTTATTTGTCAATGCTCATAGCCTTCGCGTCATTTTCGCGCAGGCGTTATGTTTAACAAATACTCTAGTGGACGCCAGAACGCCTGTAATTTATGTAACACAAGTTACGCTCAAGGTATCCTTGATATTGAAAGTATAGAAGTCTCTGTTAAATACTCGTTATAGGTAAAAATAACATAAACGGAAAAAGTTGTTCTTCTTTATAGTACATTAAATTAATTAATGATTACACGCTAAATGACGAATTCGCAAAATAATAACAGTTAGAACTGTTTTTTTTTTATAGATATGAAATGTAACAAAAATTTTGTTACAACACAACATTCCTGACATAATAATTAAACCAAGAAACACGCAAAACCCTGAACAAACAAAGAAAGAAATTATTAGTAACATTAATCCAGCAACAATAAATGTAAGAATTAAGAATATAATTACCTCTAAAACTGGATCAGTTATAATTAAATGCAACAGTAGGAAAGAAGCAGGAGTATTGGAAACAGCGGCAAAAGATATACTGAAAGACAAGTACATCATTGAAACTCCACAACTACGTAAACCTCGATTTAAGTTGCTAAACTATTCACAGAAACGGTCTAAGGAAGACATAGCAACATCCTTACTTCAGCAAAATGACACTGTAGAAGATTTAAATATAACATACATAAAAATAATAGAAATGGTCTCTATACCATATTTGGGAATGCTCACCTAAGTCATTTAACGAACTAATGCGCCTTAGACATATTTATATTGGATGGGAACGCCTACCTGTTTTTGAAGATTTATCGATTCCACGGTGCTATAAATGTCAAGAATATTACCACAAAAGTCAAAATTGTATAAACAAGTTACACTGTCCTCATTGTAGTGAAGAACACGAACAGAAAGATTGCCCCCAACAAAAAAAAATCTGCATTAACTGTGTTAATTCTAATAATAAATATGGTCTTAAGAATGAAATTAATCACTGCTCAACCGATTTAAATTGCCAGACACTGCAATTTCATATCAAGCGACTTAGAAATAAAATTGATTACTCTCCCTGATGGTAATTCTTGATCAGGATATTGTTTTAAGCAACATAAATCAATTAGAGCAGGATCATTGTGACTACTATTTGGAGCCTAATAAATATTCAACTGTACTAATAGATCAAGATTATCCCATTAACATAATGCACTTGAATATTCGTAGCATTAACAAAAACTTTGATGAATTCCTTGCTTTGTACGAAACTTACAAACTAACTTGTGATATATTTGTCTTAAGTGAAAGTTTTCAAGGTGTTGCCATAAGCAATATAAACCTCTACGGCTATACAACTTTATATAGTGAAGGAGATTTTAACAAAAATGATGGTGTTATCATCTTCATTAGATCGAACATAAATTACAGTAATTTTAATCACAAGCTAATTGAATGTGGTGTTACTCTAAGCATTGTTGACTTAATCATTGAAACTATCTCAATTAGATTAATTGCATTGTATAGACCCAACCCTAGTAACTTGATTATTTTTATTAATGAGCTTGATGATTATCTCGACAAGAACAGGAAAAGATCAACTATTGAAATACTAACAGGAGATGTAAACATTGACCTGTTAAAAGAAAACGACGTTTATGTAAATAAATACCTTTCTAGTCTTGCAAGACATGGTCTTGTACCCTACATTAATAAACCCACCCGCATAACATCTCAATCACAATCTTGCATTGATCACATATTTATAAAAAGTCCTATCAGACATAATTTTCAGTTTAGGACTCGTATTTTTACCTGTCAGATTACTGATCACTATCCATTGCTATTAAGTATAAAATCTAAAACACTAACTATACCGAAAGTTGATATACCCTATACTTCAAAAATCCAGGTGATAGACTATAAAAAATTAGAAATTCTCCTCAAACAGGAAAACTGGGACAGCATAATGACCCAAGATGACCCGCAAAATGCAACAAATACATTTGAAATTGTGATTAATAATTTCATAAAAATCTCAACAAAAATCATGACATATACAAGAAAAGTCCAGAAAATAAAGCCCTGGATTACTCTCGGTCTTATAAGCTCAATAAAAACGAGAGATAAACTTAAAAAAAAATTAAACCAACATTTTTCGCCAGCACTAGAGAATGACTACAAAATATACAGAAACATTTTAAATAAACTGCTAAAAAAAACAAAAAATGACTACTATAAGACAAACATTGACCAAAATAAAAATAACCTTAAAAAGATATACCAGCTAATTTCAGATGCTACTAATGAGAAAGTATATCATACAAACATGCTTACAATCTTAAATGAAGATAATGAACCTTTTGATAACAACAAAAATGCTGCAAACTACTGTAACAACTACTTTGCTAATGTGGCGTTAAAATTAGTCAAAAACATCGATAAAACAGTGAATGCAAACAATGACAATTTACAAAGAATCCCCGAATCTATGTTTTTATATCCAGTAACGGAAAATGAAATTATTACACACATATCTTCCCTAAAGACGAACAGTTCACCAGGACCAGATAAAATAACTACAGACTTAATTAAAAGAAACCATAAATACTTAATAAAGCCTTTAATTCACATAGTTAACTTGATTTTTGAAAAGGGTAAGGTACCCAGTCAATTTAAATCATCAATAATCACTCCTGTATATAAAAGTGGAGACAAAACCAAAATTAATACCTATAGGCCTATTAGCGTGATAAATAATTTTGGTAAAATTTTGAAAAATGTTTGAAGTCTCGTTTAATGAAATTTTTGCTAAAATAAAATACTACATGATTTACAATTTGGCTTTCAAGAAAATAAATCTACAAATGATGCTATGTACTCTGTAATTTCAAACATAACAGATAGTCTCAATTCCAACCAAAAGTGCATCGAGTTTTCCTTGACCTGACAAAGGCTTTTGACACGGTTAACCATGACTTGCTTCTAAATACCTTAGAGCAGATTGGGATTCGAGGCATAGCATTGGACTTAATGCGTAGTTACTTATCCAATAGGATACAAAGAGTTAAAATAAATAATGAATTAAGCAAACCTGAGATAATTCAAATTGGAGTCCCAAGGCACAGTACTTGGCCCAATACTATTCTTAGTTTATATAAATTCACTACTATCCATTAAAATATCTGCAAAAATAATATCATATGCTGATGATACTGTGGTTATTTTTAGAGGTAACTCTTGGAAAAACTGCAAACGAGCTGTCGCTAATGGTATGAAAAATCATGAACTGGCTTAATTTGTATCAAATGTCGTTGAATATTAGCAAATCACTATATATTGCATTTGGAATAACTGAAGTAAATAGGCCCGACTTTACAAGTATAAAGGTATCTAGCCTAGAAGATGAAATTTGTGAAGCAAACCAAGTGAAATATTTAGGCATAATCATAGATAGAAATCTAAAATGGTCTAACCATGTTGACTATTTAACAAAAAAAGTTAGAAAACTTATATACAAATTTTATCAACTTCGTGAATTTCTTTCAAAAAAACTACTTCTAATAACCTACAAATCACTAGTTGAATCTATATTCCGCTATGGGATACTTATATGGGGCGGTTTGTATAATAATGCATTACAAAAACTTAATACAACACAGAACTATATTCTAAAAGTTATCTTAAACAAACCCAAGAGAACTCACTCAAATATGCTTTATACAAAAGAAATACCAAATCTTGATCACTGTACTTTCACAGTATATGTATGTTTGCTTTTAGGAATAAATTACTAAATACATACTCATTACCAAGCTACAATGCTCGCAGTACTTCGCAAAAGCTAATACAAGTACCAAAATTTAATAAAACTCTTTGTCAAAGACTACCAAGCTATACTATACCCAGCATTTTTAATCAGTTGCCAATTGAAATTAAACAGCTTAGTAAAATAAAACAGTATTCATACGAATCAAAAGAATTCATATACAAAAACTACAGCAAATTATTGAAACTCTTATACTAATTTACCTTGTTACAATTACTAATCTGTACCTATATGCTTACTAACACCATCCAATACAACGTGTTTTATTTGTTTATTACATTTAAATATTTTTGTTTACTATTATCCTAGCACATACAAGTGTTTAATCACTTAGGTGCTTAATTTTGTATATACATAACTATAACACCATGTACAATATTATTTAATTTTAAATGTCTTTAATTGTATATAGTTATTCTCCTAAAACTGTCTAGATTCTATATGCTATAATTGTAATTGTACATTTGAAATTGTAACGTATATGCAATAAATAAATAAATAAACAATATTATATATATCACATATATACATATAAATATATATATATATATATATATATATTTTTTTTTATGAAGAAAGGAAATATATTCTTGTTTTATTAAAATTCTAAATGCATTATATTAAAGTTATTTCAACCTATAGTAACAGAGGTCGGCATATTTTTGAGAAAAGAGTCTTTTAAATACATTATTTTCCTGTTTGTTAATCACAAAGCTGAAAAATGTGTACCTATGTTTTTAATTTAGGGTTATTTGAATTCCTTAAGGTTTAGTTTTGTATTCAGACCATTTACCTTATTTTTTTACTGGTTCTAATATTAAAAAGAAAATAACAGAATTAAAAGCAGTATTGCCTTTAGTTTACTTTTCATTTGTAATCTGGAGCGCCAAAATAGCGCGTAGTTTTTATTTGGTCACAAAATCAACCTTGTAGCCTATGATTTATGTATTTATTTTGATAGTTATGATAAGTTACATACGAAAAACGTATACATTCTATATATGATCAAAACAACCCCTATCACAAAACAACTTTCATTCTCATATTGTGCTTTTCTAAAATACTATCATGTAGTATAATATCCAAACTGTTATGTTCACTTCCCGACAAGGAATAAAACCATACCCTTGTTAGTTCATTATTCATTTACATAGATTCTGCTTCAATATTCAAACAACACCCGGTATATTAGACCTTCCTACAATAAGTACGCTTCACAATAATTTTCATTTTTAAAAGCTCTTCTATAATCGAATAGTTGGTATTTTGTTTTAAGTATCTGTCGACGTGATACAGATTCCTATAAGGCATAATTACTTCTTATACCATTCCAACCTAAAGACTCGTTAAAATAATGAATCCTACTTCACCAATAAAGCTTGTTTCAAATTGCTAATCACATTCGTGTGTTTGATAATACCGGCATGGATGGTGCTACCAAACGAGTTAATAATTATTCTTTTCTGCATACAACCAAGAGCAATTGTCGTTTTTGTTCTCTGAAAATTTTTGTGCACACACTGTATGCTTCCTCCGGTGGACCTGACGGCCCATGGAATTGCCGCTCCTGTTGGTATGGGAGGACACCCGCATTGCGTGATTCCAAGCCCATCTGTTCTGCCCTGTCCTTAAGAGAGGATGTGACCAAATTTACACCATGGACGCTCGGGTGAGTGTTTATGTACTAGTTTCTCATATGGGTCCTGTGAAATTGGTCGAAACAGTATATTTATCCAGCTTCACGTGATGATTAAACTTAGTAGTTTTAAAACGATTATCGTTGTGTGAAATGATGTTTATTATTAATACTGTACTTATTGTGACCATCCTATATATTCAATTGTATGTTTACGAGGATGATTTAGAACTGTAGGTTTTTCCTTTTTTTGAGTTGTAAATTTTTGTTAGTTAAGACATCGTTGTGCCAATGTTATAATGTACCTTTATGTTTATGATGATAATTTAGAACTGTTGTTTTTAGAGTCGTAATTTTTTTGTTTTGTGAATTAAGATTTGTAGTGACCTAAAAATCGCAGCTCACCATGTTAAACAGTATTTGTTTGTTTGGTTTTTTTTTGGTGTTATATGTAAAACTGTAGTTATTGATTTTTCGTTTTGGGTATACTACGCTTTTATGTCTCTCCAAAATGTCATTTAGGGTAATTATAAGTTTTAATAAGCACTGTTAATTTCTTTTCCTTATCTCAGACCTTTCCTTTATTTTTGGTAATTATAAAACCCCGCCTACTCGCCGATTGAACCCGGTCATTCTTGTAGTATCCGTCCAGCTATGTCGATGTACATAGCAAAACTATATTCCGATTAATATGTATTATTTTCAAAACCAAATTGCAGAGATAATAATTATTACGAGTAATCTAAATTTAATAACCCTATTTTACAGTAAATGTTTCTTATAAGTTAGGGTAATACACGGTGTTTGTTAATAACATGCTAATATTTAAAGAGGTTATTCTTGGATCCATTTTAAAGAAAAATCTTCATATGTTTTACAGCAGAAAATACTTTTTGATGCAATGTCTTTAAGTCACACCAAAGTTATCATAAAAAAATTTTTTTCTTAAAACTTTACCGCCCTGTATCTCAATATTAGGACGTTTAGGACATACGTTCATATGAAGTTTTTTCTCCAAATGGATCCAAGAATAACCTTCTTAGATATTAGCATGTTATTAACAAAGACCCTGTATATTTGTCAACGTTTTTGGGCAGTATATATAAAATCCTTGTTTTAATTGCAGTCTAAACATTTTATATTTATAGTAATTCTTTATAAAAAAAACACTTAGTGCACCCAATCTGTAAAAAAGCTCATAACAGAAATATTCTGCAATATAACCTTAATACACATAACTTTTTACTAAAATATTTAGAAAATATACCTTGAAGTTACATTATTGATCAAAATATATTCATATTTATCCTGGTTTGTCTTAACCCCAAGTAAATATAATTTAACCATTAAACTATAAAGTGCAAAAAACTGTTAATAATTTCAATTATGATAACACAATAGTTACTTACTGGCTAGAAGTGAATGCAGCATACTTTTGTTCTATGATAACTGCACCTTTTTACTACAAATCCAATTACCTTAATAAAAAATCAATATCTCTGCTTGGCTTATACAATACGTCGCAGTTTCACTCCTGTTATTCCTAAAAATCATCAAGAAGAGAAGCATTTTCGATTAATGCCTAATATTAAAAGAAACTAAAGATTTAGTCCATTCTAATTTTGAAAAATGTACTGAGCACTAAAATAACAGATGTATCTCTTAATTTTAACTATTTTTTATTTAATATATTTGACATGGAAGAAATGTACGTTACAGAAGGACTAAATATGCAGTGACAAGTTGAATTATCGCGTTTAATAATTATTAAAACAACATTACACATGGATGAATGATCCTTACATTTTAACGCTATAATGGTAAATTTTTTCTTTGCAAAGAAATTATATTACGGTAATTTGAGGTCTTGAAAACTAATATGTATAAAACTTTGCGACTAATGTACCAATAATGACCTGTAGATCCAGCCTTGAGACATTTAGGCGGTCCGTACTAAAATATAAGTTTAGTATTGGATTCGATAAAGACAATAAATTTTCGCACCTTCTTGTTTATTCATTACTGAAAAATTACAAAATATATTTTATTGTTTACAAAATAGTACAAAACCTATAATTTTTCAAAAAATTGCCAACAAGTCATTGTTTGCCGTTAGTTTTTTCTGGATGTTAAAATATTTCCGAAGGTTTAGTGAGAGGAGCTATTCGCAGAATAAATAAGGAAGGAATTGTGTTACCAGAGATGAGAGCAAAGCATGAACCTAAAAACAAATTTGCTGAAGAAGACAAAAACTTAATTAAAAAACACGTTTTATCGTTTCCTAGTGTGCAATCGCATTATTGCCAAAAGAAAAGTGGGTACCAGTATGTGGAACCCCATCTAAATATAACCAAAATGTACGACATGTACTTTGGGAAGTGTAAGGAATTAGGAAAAAGATGTGGTGGTTTTGAAAAATACCGCAGAATTTTGAGAGTAGGGGAGACCGGGGTACAGTGGACATAGAGGCACAGTAGTCTCTTTTAAAAATCTTTTAAATGAAATTAGTTATTACATTGGTCATCTAGTAGAGAAAGAATAATATACGTATAAATGTTGGGGTTTACAATAGGAGCCGGTCGGTAAAACAGAATTCTGTGAAAACATCTAACCTCAAACTTGTGTCGAGTAACTATTTGGTCTCCAAAGTTAGTTGAATTTCTGGCAGATAACATTAAAGTAAGTATATTTTGCTAATGCAGTGTGTCGTTTGTTACATTCCAAATTTGGAAATGTACATTGTTAAATATGTGAGTAAATTCCTGCGAATATTTTCAAATAAACTTGTTAATTGCCGCCATTCCGGACAGTTGCGTTTGCACAAGAGAATGCACAGGCGCGAAAGGAATGGCGCAAGTGCGCGAAGTGACGCGACATTATTAGACTACGAGGCCTGAAGCCAAAAACAGCTACCTGTGTCGTGGTGTGTCTTTTCTCTTTTTTTAGGATGTAGCTTCCTCTATCTTATCTCTACCTTCTATCGTTACCTCTACCTGTATTCTTGTCGTCACCCCTACAAACAAAAGATGGAGACGAATGAAGCTGGAATCAACAATGGTGTAGCCGACCCACCCGGAAACAACGAGGGCACTGAGATGTAAAAGAAGTTTAAGTGAGTACATTGCTTTATTTAAATTATAAATTAAGAATTGTATCACTTTTAAACGTGTTTGGTATTTGATACAATTTGCAGCGTCATCATGTTATATTAAACGATTGTGCAATATTATGAAACGCGGGAGCGCAACAGGCTCACGTTGGGCGCCACGTTTGAACTAAAAGTATCGTTGCAAAAGAACTGTTGGACAAATTTGTGGCGCGAGATGCTACCAATTTGAATCCACGGATTAGAATTTCAGGTCTAACTATAAATTATTCAATGGAGGATATTCATCAATATTTACAACAGAATCGTAATATATTCACTAAAAACTGTTGTCTGACAATATTAGACATTACCACTGTTCCGTCCTTGTAAATAGTTTATAGTTTAGGATTTATTATTTACTTGGGCTTGCTTGCTGTTCTCAATTCGACGCGATAGATTTAAATTTTGTTAGTCAAATTTCCCTCAATGCGTTTATTTTGATGTACATTAACCTTGTGAATGGTGAACGTTCAGCGCGCGGACGCACCAGATTATCGATTTGGAATATCCAAGGAACTTGCTAAACGAATTCGCTCAAGGAGCTTGACAGTGCCCGCATTAGCTTGAAGTATCGTAGAACCCGCAGATAGTAGAGTATCATAGAGACCGCATTATGATTGAAAAGTCCGCTTTAGCCTGTTCAAGTATTCGCATTTTGAAGATGTTGTAGAACCGCCCTAGCAACAAGCCGCTCTAGTTTTTAAAACCGCTCAAAAAATATCGTTGAAGAAACCGCATATCCTCGCTTATTAAAAGCCGCTGAAAATTTTATCGTAAAACCGCAAGCGTACTTTATAGTGCCGTCTTGTTTGTGAATTGGTACACACCGCGTTGGTATTCGCATCGTTTTTGTCCAGGTGCCGCGTCCAGTGTGCACGTGTTACATGCCGCTAATTGATTATTATACAATTTGTTTGCACTGCCCTAGTTCGTGTGCTGCAAGCTATTAATTGGTTACCACTTCTTTCATCGTTGCCGTTGCAGGTGAGTACTAAAATAAACGCTATTTTGTTTCTTTGTCATGTGCATGAACAGTAATTAATTGTGTTACTTGTTGAAACACGCTATAGAAAAAATACAGTCCACCCATCTCGCTTTTTGAGTTATTCGAAAGTCACCTCCGTACAACCACATATAAAAAAAACAAGAATGTATACCAGTATCTTATACAAACAGATCTGGGGACTTACAATAGCATTATGAAAGAAAGTTACTTGTTTATCGGCTATGATTGTTGCCCAGTGTATGATGCCATTGAGGTCAAACGCTGCTTCAACTGCTGTGGCTTTAATCACTTCGCGTCTAAATGCAAAAAGGAAGTGGTGTGTCCGAGATGTGCTAAAAACCATAAGGTTAGTGACTGTACAGCAGAAACGTTGAAGTGCATAAACTGTTGTAATTTATCAAGTAAACAATTTCCCAATGTTCCATGTGATGATAATACCAACCACGCGGCGTGGGATAGATTGTGCCCAGTGTACATTATAAAGTGTAAAGATTTTAAGACAAATTGAATCAATATATAGCAACGACAGCATAAACAGCATCGACCAAAAACTGCTACAGGTAATGTCCCCAAAAGTTTCCTAATATACTATCAAAATGTGCGTGGTCTCAACACTAAGATGCACGCTTTATTTAATAACCTATCTACCTTATATGGCTATTACCACTATAACCTTTTCAATTATTAAAAGGGGTTTGTTATTTGGTTTTTACTTCTATGTGACCAGCTGTAAGGCACAAGGAAGTTTGACGAGGATTTCCAGTAAGTGTAAAGAGCCCACGGTAAGTTTCGGTGAAAAATGGTTCGTAGATGAGGAAACCTCAAAAGGCTAAGCGGCTAGTCGAGCTATTTGCTCTGGGTAGAACATGAGCTGTGGGTCGGGGTTGGACTGCGACCAAAAATGTAAAGAATATGGCGCCACCGAATTTTTGTATACGAAGAAGACCTTCCTTAAGTCCCTTGTATAAGGCGAATGCGGAAACCTTTACTCAATTACCGCTATACAATATATTACTGAAATACAATCCCTAAAGTTTTCTTACCTTATGGCTGTATATTGACCTCTATAGATGCACTGCTACACCTGTGAACAGATTAAAACAAAGATAGCACTGTTTGTGCCTTAATATCCAAAATTAATGATTAATTTGAATCAACCCTCATTCATTCCAATCAATAATCCTAGTCTTGACCAAACAAAAATCTATTCCTTCAATATTAAGTAGTTATTTACAAGACATCTTCTTTAAATAAATTTGAATAAATTAAATAATTGAAAGATATGTACATATGTACTTGATAGTATCAGTACTTCTCACAGATAAAACATGATAACTTTATACTAGCAATGTCTAGCAAAAATTTATTCTCAAATGAAGAGTATGAATTTCTTATCTGAATGTTTAACTTTAAATTACAGCATTGGTTGGTTTTAGTAGCACTACTTAACCTCACATTCTATGATTAAATATTCCACTTAGCAATTAGTGAAATGTAAAATGTAAGAACTCAATTCTCCAAGATTTGAATAAATTAGTTTCAAATAATCAATTTAATTTTCTTTAAATATAGAATTCAATTCGTCTTATTTTCATAATGACATTTGCCGTGTATTAATAGTATTAATAAAAAGATTTAATGTGAAAATTTACAGGTTCCTGTTGCATAGTTTGAAAAATAACTAGTCTGTCATTCACCCAATGAACTTGAACTTTACCACGTGATCAAACAAAAAATTATTTGTCTGCTATACCCAATGCTACAGCTGACGTATATGAAAGTAATCTACATACCAGATGTTAATCCGATGGAAAAATACTTGCTAGGTATATGGACCATACCCGGAATTATAATTGATGATTTATAATTCGCTTGCCTCAGCAACTAAGAATACAGGAAATTTCCAATTCTATACAACCAAAATAGCTGCATACTGAATCTTCAATATAACATCACGACGTTCACATTAAATAATCGAAGCTTGCCAATTCGACTTTTGTACAAGGTTAAACTTCACATAGATACTTCCAAATTTTCATTTCTTATCCAAATAAATTAGTTACATTTCTTAAATTTCAAAACTAAGATGTACATGTCCTAAATTATATGTTAACCAAAGTTGCACTAAAAATATCAATTTAGTAAGGCTATAAATTCAGTAATACTTACTGTTAACTAAAAGGCCATTCAACCAAATTAACGTCTCGTCAATTGCGAGCTAATTCCAGCAAGTGTGGACATAAAAATGCGCATCGCTGAGACGATATCATCACAAGAAAACAATCTTTTAATTTTCGTGTGCTTCCAACACGTGGACTAAATAAACGTCATGATCCTTGAGTTCAAGGAACAATTGACGTCCTCTAACAACAGCAGAGTTGGAAGTGTTAATATCACGCGGGTTGCCGCCTGACAACAAGCTTAATATTACAATCGTCTAACAGAGGGAACTCTTATGATGACACTAACAAAAGGCATCTTTTGTCACCGCATAATTTAAAATTTTACACTTTCGAATTGAAAGCTAATATTGTTTTCGACAATATGTAATATGTATTTTGTAAATTGTGTAGCATCATTATGCTTAAGTTGGTTATTATTAATTTAAATAAGTTAGATATCTGTGAACATAATGACAGAAATTAAAATCGTTACACCACATCATAACATTAACAGAGACTTGGCTGTCATCAAGTGTCGAAAATTGTGAATTATTTCCCAATACCTATCAAGTTTTCCGATCAGACAGGAATTTTAAAAACACTAACACTAAACGTGGAGATGGTGTTCTCCTTGCAGTTGACTCTAATATACCGTCTTATAGTATAAACACCACTTACCACCATTTATCCCACATACCTATTGATATTGTTGGTATAAAGGTATTGATAAAAAATCGTTCGGTCAATATCTTTGCAATATATATTCCACCATCATTGTCACCTGATGATTATCAATTGATGATGTTCGAGTTCTTAATCTCACTAGATGCCAATTATGGATCTGATACTATATTTATTGGTGATTTTAACATTCCAGAATATGTTAACAAGCAAAATATTTCCTCTAATATTTTAACACGCGTTGATTTGTTTGCTGAATTCTATAATTTGCGTCAATTCAATCAAGTATATAACACTAGCGGTAGACTTTTGGACCTTGTGTTTAGTTTAATGGAATGCATTGTGACTAGATCCAACCAATTGATTCTCAATGAGGAATCTTATCATCCTGTATTAATGATTACAACAGCATTGAAAGTTAGTGGGACCAGTAGTCTTGGATACTCTGCAAAAAGTCTTTTAATTTTCGTAAGGCTGATCTCAGAACACTGTATTGTGATTTATCCAGAGTTAACTGGGGCAAGCTCTACGAGTGTACAAATGTTGATACGGCATGCGACTACCTATATACTACACTTTACAAGATTTTTGATCAGACAGTGCCAAAGACAATGGCCTCTAGAAATAATTACTCCCATGGTTTGATTTAGCTATTATCAAAAGTTTAAGCTTAAATACTCATTATGGAAGCTCCACCGTAGAACAAGTGATCCTGAAGTATGTTACGGTTCGGGGATAAATAAATACAAACCAAACTGGAATCTGGTGCTTTATTTAAACTTGCCCGTGTAGTTTGAGGTAATACAGAATCGATAAACAAACACTACACTTAATTTTACAATGAAAATGCACCGGCTAGCGTATAACATAAATTGAAACATCAATACAAAAGGCTAAACCCTATATCTATATGTATACGACGCGTTTACATCTAACCAGGATGATATCCCGCGCTCAACTACCCTTTATATGGCGCGTACCAACTCAAATTATTACTATACAGGGGCGTACCTGCTACATTACCCCCCAACAAAAACATGCTAAATTGAAACAAAATTTAAATGTTTTTGTTACTCCCTAAAACTGAAAAGCATACACAACATTACTAAAAGAACTCATGTGGTTAAAAGTTACAGTACCCTATATTGTCATAGTAAGCAAGAATACTTAACCGCAAAAAGAAACAGAAACATTATGGCGTCAAACCGCCTTTATACTCCGCAACATAATGAGGAGCAACCCCTATAAAAAGCAACAAAAAAAACGCTAGCTAAATATACTAAAAGAAAATTATCGCCTAGCACGCTTACGAATTTGGAAGCTAGCTACAGCCACTTAGCGGGAGGTAGAATTATGCTTCTACCGGAAACTTATATGGTTTAATATTGTAAATGTTTTGTGTACATGGGGATGTCCCAGACGAATCATCAACCACAACATAAGCATTATTATTGAGCTTTTTCTGAATAGTACAGGGGCCCTTGTAAATAAGAAAAAACTTACGGATCTAACTACTTTCAGCTGACGACATTTCATGTGACCTTATCAAAACCTTATCACCCACGTTAAATTGGGTAATCTTACGAGAGGCATCGTGCTTCTTCTTACGTCTTTCGGCACGAGACATCAACTTAGATCGAGCCAACGCCACAACATTGGTTGTTCTTGGATGTTTACTGGGAAAGGGGATTTTATCCACTCGGTTGATATCCAACACCTCGTCACCATGCACTTCCAAAGGGGTAAATCCAGTACTTGAATGGATAACATTGTTGAGATAGTTCTCCACGGTTTGAATTGCATGTGCCCACTTCTGGTGTTGCGCATGACAATACGTGCGCAGAAGCCTCCCTATTTCTCGGTTAACCCGTTCTACCATGTTTCCCTGAGGGAAATAGACAGAAGTATGGGTCACCGTAATTTCTTCCACCTTCATCGCATTTAAATAAACACGACTACAAAATTGGGAACTGTTGTCGGACAATATAACTTTAGGTTTGCCCACTTTAAGGAAATAACTCATCAAACATCTAATCACAGCTTGAGCAGTCTAATATTACAAACAAATAGGTTACACCTCCCCGGGACACCGAAAGAGGGCCCATAAAATCTTTGCTTATCATATAATTTGGTTTGTCAACCACAACAGGAAGCATCTCGCCATTACACCTTTGTGAAATTTTTGCTCTCTGACAAATATCGCAGCTACCAACGATTTTACGAATACTGTGCTGCATTCTAGACCAATAAAAATCGCGGCACAGTGCTAAACAACATTTTTCCGCCCCGAAGTGACCCATAATTAGTATGTGTTTGAGCAACCAACTTCACAATTTCAGATCTCGGTACACACAGCCGAAATCCGGAAAACATTTCACTGCCCTTCCTAAATACAAGACCCTCATGTAGGACATACCATTTCCGAATGCCTTCATCCCCACCATCTTCGCGCAACTGTTGTATAACTTTCCTACAAAACTCATCCTCAACCTGAGTTTTTCTCAAATATTGCAAATTATTAAGAATTTTACTTGGCGTAATTACCCCACTTCTCTTCAACGCATTTAATTCAAAAGTATTGGGTGTCGGTTTCTCCACGAACGACGTCTTACCCTTGAGGTATCTCGACAAGGTATCTGCCACAATATTTGTCGGACCGGGGATATACTCAAACTTTAATGTAAATTGCTGGAGGTATAAACTCCACCTCAGAAGTCTAGGATTAAGCAGACGACATGTCTTTAAAAACACCAGCGCCAAATGGTCCGTAACAATGGTAATTTCATGACCTAACATCAAAACATACCAATTTTTTAACGCGGCGACGATACTTAATGCTTCTTTCTCAGTAATCGAATAATTCCGTTCGGCGTCACGTAGCATCCGTGAATAAAAAGCAATTACTTGAATTCCTTCCTTCCACAGCACGAACCAATTGCATACGCAGATGCGTCAGTCTGGATAAAAAATTCCAATGATGGATTCGGTTGAGTCAACATGACTATTTTACAAAAAGCCTCCTTAATCCGTATAAATGTTTCTTGTTTGCGCTCGGTCCATGACCAAGGCGACGACTTTTTTAATAAAGGTGTTAAAACAACCGTTAAATCCGAGAAACCTTTAACAAACCGTGAGTCGTAATTTACTAATCCTAAGAATCCTCTTAGGGCTCTGACATTATTTGGACGTTCAAAATCTATTATCGCTTGCACCCTTTCAGGTGTCATGCAAATTCCTTTTTCGGTGAGAAGATGGCCTACAAACCTAATTTCCCTTTTTGCAAAACAACATTTCCCTAGCTTCAAGGTGACTCCTGCACCCGCCAATCTTTCAAAAACAATCTGATATGTCGAATATGAGCCTTCGGAATATCCGATACAATCAACAAATCATCTACGTACGGAATAAAAAAACTGTCCGTATCACTACCCAGTACAAATTTTAACGCCCGAATAAAACTGGCCACCGAAGTAGCCAATCCAAACGGCAATTTCCGAAATACGTAGGTAACGCCTGCAAATAAGAAACCCGTATATTTCTAATGGGGTTCGTACAACTTAACTTACCAATATGACATGGCCAGGTCGACTGTAGTCAAAAAAGCACCAGGGGGAATTTTGTATAGCAATTCAGAAGCGTTTGGGGGATGACATGGTCTTTTTCCATTTGACGATTGAGATACCGTGCATCCACGTATACTCTAGGACTATCGTCCTTCTTCTTGACAATTACAAGGGGACTGACAAACTCCGTTTGTTGCTCAACAATAGCCCCCATTCCACCATTTGATTAATCTGCCGGCTGACTTCCTTTTGATACGCCTGGGGTATCCGATAAGGTTTAATAAAGAACGGGCTTTTATCCTTAATTTTAATTTTATGAGAATAACCCCGAATTTGACCTGGCTTATTTGACAACACGCCAGAAAACTCGCACATTAATTCATACAACTTTTCTTTATCTTGATCTTCCAACATTTCCGCTTGATCAGCAATTTCTCGCAAGCCTAACGGATTAATTTCCAAATTTTCCGTCGGCTGTTCTACAGAACAGACGGTTTCTTCTTATACTCTAATTTCTGCAATATTTATCCCCACCGGCTCGTCTTTCTCTCCGTCAAAATTTATACTTACAACCGAATTGCAAAATTCTCGTGATAATGTCATGGACTCGAAACAGATTTTAACTTTATGTTGGGTTAACCAGTCGCATCCCAAGATTAAATTGCGCACTAAAGACGACACTACCACACAAACAAACTCGAACATACAATCCTGCAATTTGAATTTCAGCAACACCTGTTCCTTAATTTTTTGCCCTTTTCCTTTCAAAGCCGTCACAATAAGAGTATTACTTATAGGTAAAATCGGAATTCGCGGATTTTCCTTTTGAATCTCTTTAAACACATTTTGAGAAATACACGACAGATGACTGCCACTGTCGATCAAAATAGGGGTAGTAATATTTTCAACACGACCTTCCACTACCGGTATCACATTTTTAAACTGATCTTCACCTTCATCACTCTCCTGCAGTAACTCAGCATTGTCCTGGGTAAACAATATATTCACCGGTTTTCCTTCTATGCCGTCCTCTCCTACTTCTTCCTTTATAACTTCATTTGAATCCTTTATTACCTGTATAGAATTAACATCCCTCCTTTGAACACTTTCTACATTTTCACTTTCAGATTTCCTATCCCGATTCCTATCATTTTGGGAATAACTTTGCCTAAAATCCCTTCTGGAATTCCACGCCTCCCAATTACCCCCGGTCCTATCTACTTCGTATACTCTACCTTTATTTTTATTTTCCTGTTCATTATTTTGCCTCCAATTCCTTCCGTTATTAAAAACGCGTACGTCCCTACTTTCTATAAAATCATTGTACCCTCGCTGATTTTCGACGCTCCCTGCTGACTGTATAATTTATCCAAATTCCTTAAGTACTCCTCCGTTTCATCGAAAGTCCTGTAACCGCCACTAAAAATACCACGTTTAGTTTCGAAATCAAAGTGATGAGCCACCAGCTTTATAACCTCAAATTCCGACATCTCCTCGTCCAAAAACTTACATTCCCTAACAATTCTCATGAAATAATCAACTTTCAAGCCTGATCTATATTCACCATATTTTAAATGATTGAATGCCTCTCGTCGCCTCAGTATCTCTGCAGAAAAAGTGTCTTGAAAATTTCAAAATTAGTAAAACGCTCTTTCTTTATTAAAGCCCAATCTAAAATAGCTCCCTTCAGAGTTTTAATCGCGAAACTTGTTTATCCTCTGGGACACCTGCTTCCTCAAAAATGTCTTGTAACTCGTTAATGAAAGGTACAGGATTCTTAGGGTCGTTAGACCTGAATGTTAAACTAGCACCTCCCAACTCTTTAAATAGACTAATGTATGTTAAATCGCGTCTTACTCTAACCTCTCGGCTGCTGCCAGGTTCCATATCCTTTACAGCATAATCTGTTTCATTTATTTCCTCCTGATTATCATAGGTACTAGAATTTCTATTCCTACTTTTTATTTCCTTTAAGCTAAGCAAAACTTGATCACCAATTTGTGCCACACTTGAAGATACATTACAACTAATATTATTTACATTCTTAATGGACACATCAAGCTTTTCTACTAACTCACTATTATTAGATTGCATTAATGTAATATTATCTAACAAGATCCTGTTGCTTTCTAATAATTGTTTGATGGACTCCGAAATCGAGTCCGACTCTGCCTCGCGATTTCTGATCTTCTTTGGTGCCATTGCGTGTCCCTTAGTCCAAATCACAATATTTATTACAGTTCAGAACTAACAAAATATTACACATAAAATTTAAACTTCTCAATATTACTAAATTTTATGCGTGTATCTAACCACATTCCAAATAATGAAATCATTTCAGAGGGTTCGTATACTTAACTTCCTGCAAACAATTACGACCCCAATATGCAGTTGTTATTCCTAACAAAGCATACACAACAAAATGTAGGTCAAGTTTATTTTAGTGTCAGTGCACTTGCAGGCTGCCGCCGGCTGATGCACGAAACCACCAGGTGCTCAAGGACAACCAGAAACCGGTCGCTTCGCCTGCTTTTGTACACGTTTAACCCCCCAAAGTATGAAAATATGTGTGGGTTACTTCTCGAATACGATAATTAATGTAAATTTCTAGCTCCTACCTTGAAAATTTGACGTCTGCTGGCACTGTATCTGTATCTCCTTATCCAATTCTTGCAAATTACCTCCTACGCGTCACGTTGAGAGCCAAATGCTACGGTTCAAGGATAAATAAATACAAACCAAACTGGAATCTGGTGCTTTATTTAAACTTGCCCGTGTAGTTTGAGGTAATACAGAATCGATAAACAAACACTACACTTAATTATTACAATGAAAATGCACCGGCTAGCGTATAACATAAATTGAAACATCAATACAAAAGACTAAACCCTATATCTATATACGACGCGTTTACATCTAACCAGGATGATATCCCGCGCTCAACTACCCTTTATATGGCACGTACCAACTCAAATTATTACAAACAGGGGCGTACCTGCTACAAGTATATGGAAAATTCCGTGAACTACGTACCCAATTAAAAACAGACATCTCTGTCTCCTACAATAGATACCTTACTTATATAGAGTCAAACATCAGTTCTACACCAAAGAAATTCTGGTCATATATGTCAAATAAGAATAATACTGCATCAATTCCAGCTCATATGGTATATAACTCTATCAAATTTAATACTGGGAGTGCTATTGTAAATGCCTTAGCAGACTTCTTTTCGACTTCTTATGATTCCGAACACATTACTGTTGCAGAACAAACTAATACTGTACATGATACAAATACACTCCACATAAAGAAGTAACTGAACTAGAGGTGCTAGAAGCCTGCAACAGTATTAAATCAAGCATGATTATGGGACCAGATAACACCAGCAATTTTTCTTCATGACTGTAAGCCGGCTCTTCTAGCTCCATTAACATTTATATTCAATCTTATACTTAGAACATCAACCTATCCTTCAGCCTGGAAATTATCTGAGATTACTCCAGTGTATAAGAGTGGTGAAAAAAATGATGTCAGCAATTACCGTCCTATTGCCATAATAAACAACTTCTCCAAGGTATTCGAACGACTGCTACATAAACGTATGTTGGATTTTGTCACTAACAAAATCACTACCCACCAACACGGTTTCATTAAGGGTCGATCAACTATAACAAACGTCTTCTGTATCACCCAATTTATATCTGATGCCCTTGATCGCAGATCTAAGGTGGATATTTTGTATACTGATTTCTCGAAGGCGTTTGATCGTATTTGTCACTCAATCCTTATACAAATTGAATTCCCAGATAACCTCCTGAAGCTTATATCTTCCTACTTACACAATCATACTCAATACGTGCACTATCATGAATTTCAATCTAAATATATAAAGGCTCAATCTGGGGTTCCGTAGGGTTCAATAATTGGACCATTGTTTTTCATTATTTACATCAACAACCTTGGGGACATGTTAGACGTTCGATGTCTTCTTTATGCCGATGACCTGAAACTATACGCTGAAATTAAAAGTCAACATGATTGTAATAAACTTCAACAAAATCTGGAAATGATAAACCAATGGTGCCTTGTTAATAGACTTCCTTTAAATGTAAAAAAATGTACTGTCAAGTCATTCTACAATAACTTATCTGTTTCTACATGACTATTCACTGAATGGTAACATTCTCCAGCGCCCACAATATATCAAAGATATATGGGTTTATTTTGACAGTAAACTCAACTTTAAGCAGCATATTCAATATATGGTTAAAATTTCTAGCAAATTAACAGGTTTTATAATCCGAAAGTCGATTGGTTTCTCTAACGCATCTACTTTGAGTACCTTATTTAATACTTATATTTGTACCCGCTTAGAATATGCCTCAATAATATGGTGCCCGCATTATGTGACGCACATTAACCAAATTGAGTACCTTCAAAGGAGGTTTCTAAAACTAGTCTTATATCGTATATATGGTACATATCCACCAATTGGATACCCCCATGGCATGCTTCTGGTTAGGTTCAATAGATCCTCTATGGAGAAAAGACGTTTTGTTTATTCCATAATATTTCTCCATCGTTTACTAACCAATTTTCACTTGGTTTGATTACTTTAAATGTTCCCCGCATTGCTTCCAGATTGCCCTACATATTTCATTCGAATATACCGCGGACTAATGTCTTGAAATTTTCACCATTACATCGCTTATGCCGAAACTATAATACCATTCAAAATGACATCGACATATTCTGTACATCAGTTCAAGAAATTAACAAACATACTTTAGCTAGTGGCAAGTGTGGTTAAAGGGGTTATATGTGATTAGCTATTAATGTTTATGAGTTATTTATACTTTGTGCTGTAAGTTATTTTGTAAATTGGTAAATTTTCACATATACCTAGCCTGTTTTACCTATCTTGTAAAGGGATCATTCTGTAAGATAGGGTAATAATAAATAAATAAAATAATAAAATACACCTTGTATTAAATATTAGCTTGTTATTCGTTTTGTAAACAATGAACTGTCATTAAAACCAAATTTTTCTCTCTTGTGCGCTAATGTTTCCTTAGTTTCACATTAAGTATGTCATACATTCAGCACACAGTCCCAGAAACCACTTCTGTGCCTTTCTTCTGTTTACAACTACAGAATTCTCTAAATTTTGTTTTAATTATCTTAATTGCATTTTAAATCTAAACGTGATTGAAACTAAATAACTTTGAGATTCCTATATTATTCTTAGGTGTATATTTTAAGCAGTTGCTCTTTTAAATTGAAATACATGTCATTTTCTTAACTTGTGTAAAACCTACGCTCTTAAAACTTGTTAGACAGCTAGTGTAGGTATACTAAAACAACACACACCTTTTATAGAAACATGTTCGACCCGGTTCACAAATTTTTTGGAATTGGCGTAATGACACCATAAGAAAATTAAAAATTTTTTTTTTAGCTTCTGTGAGACCTGCACTCTTGAAACTTGTTACATAGCTAGTGTAGGTGTACCAAAACAACACATACCATTTACAGAAACGTCTTCGTCCTGGTTCACTAATTTTTTAGAATTTGCGTAATGACACCATAAAAAAATTTAAAAAATGTTTTCTTAGTTTTTGCAAGACCTGCGTTCTTGAAACTTGGTGGCCATCTAGGGTAGGTGTACTAAAACAACACATACGTTCTACAGAAACGTGTTCGCCCTGGTTCACTAATTTTTTGGAATTTGGTAATGACACCATAAGAAAATTAAAAGATCTTTTCTTAGCTTCTGTAAGACCTGCGCTCTTGAAAGTTGGTAGGCAGCTAGGGTTGGTGTACTAAAATAACACGTGCCTTTTACAGAAACGTGTTCGCCCTGGTTCACAAAATTTTTTGGAATTTGCGTAAGGACAACTTCAGCAAATTAAAAAATTTGTTTCTTATCTTCTGTAATACCTGCGCTCTTGAAACTTGGTGGGCAGCTAGTGTAAGTGTACCAACGCAAAACATAGCATTCACAGAAACATGTTCACCCTGGTTCACTAATTTTTTTGAATTTGGTAATGACACCATAAGAAAATTAAAATTTTTTTTCTTAGCTTCTGTAAGACCTGTGCTCCTAGAACTTGGTAGTCAGTTAGGGTAGGTGCGCTAAAATAAAACATACCTTTCACAGAAACTTGTTCGCCCAGCTTCACTAATTTTTTGGAATTTACGTAATAACACCATAAGAAAATTTAAAAATTTTTTTCGTAGCCTCTGTACGACCTGCGCTTTTGAAACTTGGTAGACAGCTAGGGTAGGTGTACTAAAATAATACATACCATTTACAGAAACGTCTTCGCCCTGGTTCACTAATTTTTTGGAATTTGCGTAATGACATCATAAGAAAATTAAAATTTTTTTTTTTTAACTTCTGTAAGGCCTGCGCTCCTCAAACTTGGTAGTCAGCTAGGGTAAGTGCATTAAAATAAAACATATTTTTCACAGAAACTTGTTCGCCCAGCTTCACTAATTTTTTAGAATTTACGTAATAACACCAAAAGAAAATTTAAAAATTTTTTTCCTAGCCTCTGTAAGACCTGCGCTCTTGAAACTTGATAGACAGCTAGGGTAGGTGTACTAAAATAATGCATACCACTTACAGAAACGTGTTCGCCCTGGTTCACTAATTTTTTGGAATTTGCGTAATAACACTTTAAGAAAATTTAAACATTTTTTCTTAGCTTCTGTATGAACTGCGCTCTTGAAACTTGGTAGACAGTTAGGGTAGGTGTACTAAAATAACACATACCATTTACAGAAAAGTGTTCGCCCTGGTTCACTAATTTTTTGGAATTTGCCTAATAACACCATAAGAATATTTAAAAAATTTTGTCCTAGCTTCTGTAAGACCTGTGCTTCTCAAACTTGGTAGTCAGCTAGGGTAGATGTACTAAAATAAAACAAAGCTTTCACAGAAACTTGTTCGCCCTGGTTCACTAATTTTTTGGAATTTGCGTAATGACACTATAAGAAAATTAAAAAAAAAATTTCTTAGCTTCTGTAAGACCTGCGCTCTTGAAACTTGATAGACAGCTAGGGTAGGTGTACTAATATAGCACATACCTTTTACAGAAACTTGTTCGCCCCGGTTCACAAATTTTGGGAATTTGTGTAAGGACAACTTAAGCAAATTAAAAATTTTTTTTCTTAGCTTCTATAATACCTGCGCTCTTGAGACTTGGTGGGCAGCTAGTGTAAGTTTACCAACACAACACATAGCATTTACAGAGACGTGCTCGCCCTGGTCCACAAATTTTTTGGAATTTGCGTAATGACACCATAAAAAAATTCAAATTTTTTTCTTAGCTTCTGTAATACCTGCGCTCTTGAAACTTGGTGGGCAGCTAGTGTAAGTGTACCAACACAATACATACCATTTACAGAAACGTGTTCGCCCTGGTTCACTAATTTTTTTGAATTTGCGTAGACACCACAAGAAAATTAAATAATTTTTTCTTAGCTTCTGTAAGACCTGCGCTTCTCAAACTTGGTAGTCAGCTAGGTTAGGTGTACTAAAATAAAACAAAGCTTTCGCAGAAACTTGTTCGCCCTGGTTCACTAATTTCTTGGAATTTGCGTAATAACACCACAAGAAAATTAAAAAAAGCTTCTGTAAGACCTGCGCTCTTGAAACTTGGTAGACAGTTAGGTTAGGTGTACTAAAATAACACATACCTTTTCATCATCATCATTTTGTTATCGACCTTACTTAAGGTCGGTTTGACGCAGCTCTAACTTATTTTCTATTCTGTGCTAATCTAAAAAGCTCTACATACCCTTCACAACCTAAATTTCTAATAATTTGACTAATATAGTTTGGTCTAGGTCTTCCTATATCCTTCTATCTTTTTCCTATCCAGCTGGCCCTACATAGATATTTGCAACCTGATGGTTGTTACAGAACTCTAACATGTTTACATGATTACCATTTATAAGGAAATGAAATATAACCTGGTTATCCGCTTCAAAAAGGAAAAGTGTTAAATTATATGTTATGGTAAGGCTTAAGCAACGAATCGCTGCCAACATGCCAGACCGCTACCTAATTGTGAGTTATGTCATGGTGATGTTTATTAAATTATGTTATGGTAAGGCTTAAGCAACGAAACGCTACCAACATGCCAGACCGCTAACCAATTGTGAGCCATGTCCTGGTGACATTTAGTTAACTGATTTTTATTTTTTTTTTGTTTTGTTTTCGAACTTACTTAAAGTCGGTTTGACGCAGCTCTAAATTCTTTTCTATTCTGAGCTAGTCTAAAAAGGTCTACATACCCTTCATAACCTACATCTCTAATAATTTGACTAATATAGCTTTGTCTAGGCCTTCCTACTCTATTTTTATTTGGTAGTCTATAATCTAAGACTTTACTAAATAGTCCCTCATGTCTTAACTGGTGCCCTATCATTCTATCTCTCCTGACCTTCAATTGTTTCCATATACAGGGATCCTCACCTATCCTTCTATAAACTTCCTCGTTTGTTACTCTACCTGTCCAACTAATCTTTAACATTCTCCTATAACACCAAGTTTCAAAAGCTTCTAACTTTTTCTTATCTATTTCCTTAATTGTCCAAGTCTCACTACCGTATAGTAGAACGCTCCATACGCATCGACTTTAAGAAACTTTTTCTATTATCTAAACTAATACTATTAGCTATTAGTAAGTTTTTCTTTTAAAAACATTTTTCTAGCTTGAGCTATTCTAGCTACTATATCCCTTCTGCTACGTCCATCTTTTGTAATTATACTACCTAAATAGCAAAATTCATCCACCTCCTCTAACTCGGTATTACCTATTTTTAATTTTGGTTTAGAACTAGGCTGTAACTCACTTGTCATTATCTTTGTCTTTACTGAGTTAATTCTCATACTATAGTTACTCCGTAGTATCTCATCTAAAATATTTAAAAACTCTCCTAACTCTTTTCTAGACTCTGCTATAAGGGCTATATCATCTGCAAAACGTAACATGTCTATTTTCTGTCCCTGTACACTAATACCTATCTCTTTGCTCTCTCTAGCTAAGTTTAAAGCTTCCTCAATATAAACATTAAAAATCAAGGGAGACAGTATACAACCCTGTCTAACACCATTTCTAATCTTAGCTTCCTTTTCTATTTCATCAAATCTAATTACTACGCTTTGGTTTTTATATAGACTGTAAATAATTTTTCTATCCCTATGAGAGATTCCTATTTTTTGCAAAACCCTGAACATAACAATCCAATTAACCCTATCAAATGCTTTTTCTAAATCTACAAACGCGAAATGAGTCTTTTTATTTTTTTGTAACCTTTTTTCGACTTACCTTTTACAGAAACTTATTCGCCCCGGTTCACAAATTCTTCCGAATTTATCAAGGGTCATCATAAGAAAATTTAGAAATTTTTCAATTTGCTTAAGTTGTCCTTATACAAGCTCCAAAAATTTATGAACTGGGGCGAACAAATTTCTGTAAAAAGCATGTGTTGTTTTAGTACACCTATCCTAGCTGACTACCAACTTTCAACAGCACAGGTGTTACAGAAGATAAGAAATGAATTTATTAGTAGAGGGCCACATAGAAATGGCTTGCCACTCTCTTTACATTAACAAACTTAAAGTTATATTGCTCTCTTCCTATCGTCCTTCAAGTGGTGATACAACATTATTCTTTAATAGATTGGTCTTGGCCCTACAGCGTATTTCAAGAAAAACCACAAATATTATTCTATGTGGGGATCTAAATATTAATTACTTTAATAATAATAGCATCAAAAAATCATTTTTGGATATATTCGAGTCTTTCTCATTATTTTCCAATACTATTAATTTACCCACAAGGGTATGTGTCGATAAAAATGACATGATGAGTTCGACATGTATAGATTATATGGTAACCTCATTACCAGAAGAACTGTACAGTATACAGTTAGTCAATCCCCTACTGTCGGATCATTTTGCACACATAATATCTATAAAATATGAACAATCCAACACCAAAGAATACATTCAACAATATAACGTTAGGCTAACGTCTGACAAAAATCTAATTAAATTTAAGCATACTCTGAGTAATGTAACCTGGCCAGATTTTGAAAGACATTAATGAAGCTTTCGAAAATTTTATACAAATACTTTTGCATCAATTAAATATTCATTTGCCATGTAAAGTGTTTTTTAAAAAAAAAGCAAAATATAAAATGTAGGAATAAGCAGTGGGTGACTCCAGAATTAACAGTAGAGAAAAAAAGAGTTTTATACCTTTTTGGTTAAACAGAAGAATCAACACTAATGAATCAAGGTTGCTTTATAAATCTAGACTTAAAACATATAAACAAAAAGTTAAGGATACTAAAATAAAATATTTTACTTCAATAATTAAAACTGCAAACAATATAACCAAGGCAACTTGGATGATTGTTAATACTAAACTAGGAAAACTTAAAAACAATGACATAAATTTAACCCTTAATGTTAAAGGTGTTGATCATAATAATGGTGAAATGATAGCCAATACATTTGCAAGATATTTTGCTGATATAGCAAATCTAACTGTTTTTAACGATCTTGGATCAAACCTTTCTCTTCTTCCGACAACTTTTGTTGGAAATATTAGTACCTCATTCTTTCTTTATGAAACAGATGAGATAGAGTTAATTAATGCCATTCAAGAGTTAAAAAATACTAAAACTGCAGGTACTGATGACTTACTAGCTTCATTGTAAAACACATTGTAATGGAAATAATTAACCCACTTAAAGTTTTAATAAATAGCTCATTTCAACATGGGGTATTTCCAAATTGCTTAAACTTAGTAAGGTTACACCCACTTTTAAGAAGTGTAATGCTAAAGATGTAAGTAATTACCGTCCGATATCCATCATTAGTGTTATTTCAAAAATCATGGAAAAAATAATCAGTAGACACATTGTTACATTTCTTGATAAATATGGTATTATTCATAGTTCACAACATTGGTTTGTTAAAAGTAAATCAACAGCTACTGCTGCTTTTCAGTTGGTTAAATACATTCACCAAGAATTATATAAAGGCAATTTTGTCATCACTTTATTATTTGACCTAACAAAAGCTTTTGACATAGTAGATAAAAATATTTTAGATGGTAAACTGGCCGCTATCGGTATCCGTGGTAAACTACAAAATTGGATATATTCCTACTTGAGTGATCGGAAACTTCAAGTTAAATATCAGCATCTGTTAAAGCGTTTATTAATTTATATTAGTTTAATTTGTATAACTTTCTACGCGTTCTATGGTACGCCTATGAGTGCAAATGTTTCCTCCGTTCATGATCGGTAGCCTTGTCTTCGGACGCCTCCGTCAAAGTCCAGTAACAGTTCTTGTTCAATTTTCAATGTGGTAGGACGTTCCTGCTACATTACAAAATGTCTTGTTTCTTTGTGTAAAATAGTTTTTCATATCAATAAATAAATGTAGTGTGTCAGTTGTAATTCCTTTCATTAAAAGGCTGAGTTTATTGGTTTTACAGTCCCCAGTATTCTCACGGCATGCTACACAAACAAGTAGATAATTCCACAGCAAGCAACCGACCAGCGCATATCGAAAGACAAGTTTAAATAATCGCTATTTATTCCGATAGTCTTATTAACCGCCCTACATGGTGCCTTCTCACCGCATATTATATTAATAATGGTATTTTGTCAACGACGTTTTAATCATATTTTCACAGCTGTAATTATCGAGCATTAATTACAAAGAAGTTCATAAAATCCAAGGAATTTATCTACAAATACAATACTTATACTATACAAGGTACGTTTTCTCTTTCTACATTTCAGACGAACGTGTATGATAAGAGAAGAAAGTATTAGCAACGGATGTACTAAACCGAAGCTTTGCATTCCATACCAATATTCAAGTTGCATTTTCGAAGTTGCCGTGCGCAAGAGAGAGATAGTAACTAATAAATACCAAGTCAAGTACAAAGAAACAAGTTTCTTCACGCATACGCAGGTAGGTCAGGGGTAAGTCCTTTGTTTACTGATTTCCTTTTCCAACCGCCTGTGAACATATTGTGCTCATCTTTTATTTGCAGCAAATAAAGAAATGTGTTTTATTTAGCTTTAAGGGGTTAAAATTGCCAGTTTATATATACACACCCACATTTAAAATTCAGTCTTGATTATTTCAATAAATGCAGGTTTAGCCTCACATTCGTAACTTACGTTCACAAAGGAGGTAGAATATTTCAAGGGACCACCAGCGGCGTGGTGTCAATATTTTGTATTCATTTTCACACTATTTGAATAACCATCACTTTCAGATGGAGTCCTTTATTAGAACCAGAGGCTACATCAAGTGTAGGCTCACAAGGTTTTCAAAGCATATTGACTTGCTTGAAACAAAACAAAGAGCAAATGAAGCTCTCAATTCAACGCAAATTGTGGAATTACGTCAAAGGTTAAATGATGTAATGCCAATTCTTTCTGAATTTTATGATGTTGACTTCAAGATCTTAGAAGCTGATCCCAATGCGGATTGCAATGAGACTTTTGAATCAACATACTATGCAGCAATTTCACGTGCTGAAAATATATTACAAAACTATGAAAGTGGTACAAAACATCGTTCTGTTTCCCCATCAAGTAGTAGTAAATCAAGTTCTAACAATTCAGGGCCTTCAATTCGCTTGCCTATTATTTCTCTTCCAAGTTTTAGCGGCGAAAGTTCCGAATGGTTGGAATATTATGAAATTTTCAAAAGTCTTGTTCACGAGAACTCTTCTTTGACCGACGTTCAACGGTTACATTATCTCAAAGCCAGTTTGACCGGATCTGCAAGCCAGATTGTCAAATCGCTTGAATTTCGCTCTGAAAGCTATTCGTTAGGCTGGAAGGCAATTTGCGATCGGTTCAACGATCCTCGCATGTTAGTGCACAATCATTTCAAAGCCATCTTTGATCTTGAGCCACTCTCTAAAGAGTCTGCATCAAAGTTGCGACAATTCAACGATACTCTTTTCAAACATTATACAGCTCTTAAGTCATTGTCTTCAGAACAAAATCTCCTAGAGTTCATGATAATTTTTATTGTATCCAAAAAGTTGGATTCCCGTACCTTTCGTGAATGGGAAGTTTCCAGGAGTGCTTCCAAGTCGAAGCTACCTACAATTTCAGAATTCAAAGAGTTTCTAAAAAATAATGCTAATCTTCTAGAAACATTAGAAGCAAAGCAAAACAAAGTAGTACTTGAAAGGCCATCAAAGGCACATACTAAATCCTTCATTTCAACTACAGCATCATGTGTTGTCTGCAAAGGCGACCATGCATTGTATAGATGCAATGAATTTATAAAGTTATCTCAAAAAGGTAGACTTTCAAAGTCAAAGTCGCTTCAAGTTTGTTTAAATTGCCTTTCAAAGGGACACTTCATCAATAATTGCACTTCTAAGTTTACATGCAAGAAATGCAAAGGTAAACATAATACGCTTTTGCATGAGGACAAGCCTCAACTCAAATCTGAAAATAATTCAGAACAAACAATGCCTACAGCCACGCCTGTAGAAACAAACCAAGCAATTTCCACTTTCTGTTCAGACGATTTTCAAGTTTTGTTACCAACTGCTACGGCTAAGATAACTTCCAGTGATGGTAACACCCACACAGTCAGAGTCCTCTTAGATTCCGGTTCACAATCGAACTTCATACGGTCAGATCTTTGCAGGAAATTGAACCTTCAAACATGTGATGTTGATATCACAGTTTCAGGCTTAGGACAAGCCGCTTCTCGCATACATTCAAGGTGTGACGTCAAACTCCAGGCGATTCACACTAACTTCACTATACATATTTCCTGTTTAGTTCTTGATGAGATTACGGGTATCACACCTACATTCTCTGTCAAACGTAATAGCATCAAAATTCCAGATAACATCAGATTATCTGACAACAGTTATGACAAGCCTAGCACCATTGATGTATTGTTGGGTTCGTCTACATTTTGGAAGCTTCTTTGTGTAGGACAGATTCATCTGGGTCTTGATCTTCCAGTTTTACAGAAGACTCGTTTCGGTTGGGTTATTTCTGGCCCTATGGCTACTGTTGCATCGCACACTGTTCAGTGCAATTACATTTCTGTTGATGACACTTCAGCTATTTTCAGTAAGTTCTGGGAAGTTGAACACTATCCTATTGAAAGGGTTCACACACCGAAGAAAAGGCCTGCGAGGCACATTTCCAACAGCACACACGTCGTGATGCTGACGGTCGTTTCACAGTTTCTCTCCCACTCAAACAGTCCATTGAGGTTCTGGGAGATTCTCTTCAAACAGCACAAAAGAGATTTCTTTCTTTAGAAAAACGATTACAATCTAATCCAGATTTATTTGCTCGATATTCACAATTCATGCAAGAGTACATCGACTTGGGTCATATGTCTATAGTTGATCCTAGCTCTTCTGTAATTTCCTATTATCTCCCTCATCACGGCGTGATAAGGGAAGACAGTCTAACAACAAAGCTGCGAGTTGTTTTTAACGGTTCTCAGGAAACCACTTCAGGGCATTCCCTGAACAGTATTCAAATGGTTGGTCCAACCATTCAACAAGATTTGTTTTCGATTCTGATTCGTTTTCGCAAACATGCCTTTGCAATTTCAGCTGACGTTCAGAAAATGTACAGACAGGTACTCGTTAATCCTGACCAGAGAAATTTGCAGAGGATCCTGTGGCGCTTTTGTTCTTTAGATCCCATTCGTACATACAGTTTAAATACAGTTACGTACGGTACAGCATCCGCTTCTTTTCTTGCCATTCGTTGTCTCGCTCAGCTGGGTCACGACTGTGAAACATCATTTCCTGAAGTCTCTAAGACCATTAAGGAAGACTTTTATGTGGATGACCTTTTAACAGGAAGTAGTACGCTTCAAGGTGCTCGTGATCTTTGCAGGAAGGTAAAACAAGTTCTTGATTCAGGCTGCTTCAAACTACAAAATGGATTTCTAACAATCCCTAGTTCTAGACATAATTCCAGATTCGGATATTCATCCAGGTGTTCTTGCTTTCGGCTCTCATGAGCACACTCGTACATTAGGTTTGACTTGGTGTTTTGAATCCAATAATTTCATGTTTACGATTTCAAATGCATCTTCATTCAAGGCTACCAAACGTAGCATGCTTTCGAAATATCACAAATTTTCGATCCTTTAGGACTCCTTGGTCCCTGTACTTTAGGAGCCAAAATTCTAATTCAAAGGCTTTGGATTGAAAAACTGGGTTAGGATGATCTCATTCCTGAAACCATTCAAGCAAAATGGAGTTCTTATCGTACTGATCTCGTCAATTTAAACGATTTGAAAATTTCTCGTCATATTTTATGCAAGGAATTTACTGATGTTCAGCTTCATGGTTTTTGCGATGCATCCCTACATGGATATGGTGCATGTATTTTTGTACGATCGATGGATCAAGATGGGAGATTCCATGTTAATCTTCTGTGTTCAAAATCAAAGGTTTCTCCTCTGAAACCTCTTACAATACCAAGGCTAGAGCTTTGCGGAGCAGTTCCGCTAGCTAAGCTGACTGACCAAGTTTCAAAGGCATTACAATTACCCATTTCTCATTATATATTTTGGTCAGATTCAACAATTGTTTGTAACAGGGTTGCAGATGGACAACAATTGACGTCGATGGGCATTTGGGGGCATGTACCTACTCAAGATAACCCTGCAGATATTCTCTCAAGAGGAATAACTCCTCAAGCTCTGAAAGAGTCTATTTTATGGTGGCATGGTCCATCATGGCTCACTGAAGAAGAATCCTCATGGCCTACTTTCAAGTTATCATGTACAGAACTTCCTGAAATGAAAAGGGAAGCTCGCTGTATTACAATCAGTTCACCTGACCCTTTTCCGTTTAACATTTATTCAAGTTTAACTCAACTTGTGAGAATTACTTCTTATTGTTTGCGCCGCAATAATTGTTTGAATTGCAAGGCAGCACGCATGTCAGGATCTCTTTCTACTAATGAGATTCAAGAATCCCTTCTAGTTCTCATTAAGCGCTCTCAACAGGAATCTTTTCCTGATGATTTAAAATTGTTATCACGGGGTGCTCCCCTAAAGACTTCATCATTGTTATCGCTTAATCCCTTTTTGGATTCGAGGGGCATGATTAGAGTTGGTGGCAGACTGCACAACTCACAACTTATGTTTGATAAAAAATTTCCATTGCTAATATTCGGCAAGCACCGTCTTGCAAGACTTCTTGTTACACAAGAGCATATCAGGCTGCTTCATGCAGGCCCTCAAATGTTACTTGCTAACCTCAGTGAAAGGTATTGGATCACTTGCGGTAGGAATCTAATTAAACAAGTCGTACATCAATGTGTACGATGCTTTCGTTTTTCACCTAAGGTAACAGAACCCCTTATGGGTAACCTACCATGTTCACGTATTAAGCCATCCTTTCCATTTAATGTAGTAGGAGTCGATTATGGCGGTCCCTTTTTTGTTAAGGATCGCAAGGGTCGTGGCTTCAAGACCACAAAATCATATTTATGTCTTTTCGTTTGCTTTGTTACCAAGGCAGTGCACCTGGAGTTGGTCACTGACCTATCTACAGAAACTTTTCTAATGGCTTTTCGGCGATTCACAGCACGTCGCGGTAAACCATTGCATGTTTACTCTGACAATGGGACAAACTTTACAGGTGCTAACTCTGAGCTTAAAGAGTTAGGCGTGTTTTTAAAGGAGCAATGTCATACAATTTCTGATTCAACTATTATTGAAGGTATAACCTGGCATTTTATACCCGCCCATAGTCCACACTTTGGTGGTCTTTGGGAGGCCAACATAAAATCTTCCAAATTTCATATAAAGCGGGTTATTGGAAATACATTATTTACCTATGAGGAAATGAGCACTTTACTAACACAGGTGGAGTCCGCATTAAACTCCCGTCCAATATCTCCTTTATCAGCAGACCCTAGTGACCTGTTGCCACTGACGCCTGCACATTTTTTAATTGGTAGAACTTCAGTTTCTTTGCCAGATCCAGATTTGTCTCAAATACAAGAATCTAGACTTGCAGTCTTTCAGAAAATTCAAAGATTCCATCAAAGCATATGGAAGAGATGGAATAAAGAATACATATCCGAGTTACAGCAGCGCTCCAAATGGCGTGCGACGTCGTCTCAACTGGAAGCCGATTCTCTAGTCCTTATTAAGGAGGACAATTCTCCGCCATTAAATTGGAAACTTGGCAGAGTGATCGATGTCCACCCTGGCGCTGATGGCATCAGTCGAGTCGCTTCAGTAAGAACTGCAAATGGAACAGTGAAGCGTTCTTTTTCAAAACTGTGCACACTTCCTATTGTGCGCGAGTGAGTGAAAGCATGTTCAAATTGCAATTTGTGCGCTACTGTGCGTTAGCTCTATCCTACAAAATAGGTTCATTGTCTTAGCTATAAGTTGTTATAATTACATTTATATTTAGTCTTTGTAAAAAAAAAAGGGTGACTTATTCTTTTGTTCATTTTGCTTTGTGCCTGATTATTTTGTTTAGATTGTATATTTTTGCATCAACTATTTTGTTGAAAGGTCCCCCTTTCAAGGCGGGCGGTATGTTAAAGCGTTTATCAATTTATATTAGTTTAATTTGTATAACTTTCTACGCGTTCTATGGTACGCCTATGAGTGCAAATGTTTCCTCCGTTCATGATTGGTAGCCTTGTCTTCGGACGGCTCCGTCAAAGTCCAGTAACAGTTCTTGTTCAATTTTCAATGTGGTAGGACGTTCCTGCTACATTACAAAATGTCTTGTTTCTTTGTGTAAAATAGTTTTTCATATCAATAAATAAATGTAGTGTGTCAGTTGTAATTCCTTTCATTAAAAGGCTGAGTTTATTGGTTTTACAGTCCCCAGTATTCTCACGGCATGCTACACAAACAAGTAGATAATTCCACAGCAAGCAACCGACCAGCGCATATCGAAGGACAAGGTTAAATAATCGCTATTTATTCCGATAGTCTTATTAACCGCCCTACAGCATCTATTGTCGTCTTCCTACAATGTGGATCTTGGAGTTGGACAAGGATCTATATTAGGGCCATTGCTGTTCGTACTATTTATCAATGACTTGCCTAATCATATTGAAAATGGACAAACTGTTTTGTATGCAGATGATACCACTATAACAGTCTCTGCTTCTAATATTAATGACTTGGAAATTAAAATTAAAGCAGTCATAGACGAAATGACCTCTTGGTGTCATAGAAACAGATTAGTCCTAAACAATTCAAAAACTACAATTATTAACTTTTACAATATAAGGTCAAATCACCATCAGTTAAATACACATCAAACCATACCTTTTCAAAACAAAGACAAGTTTTTAGGCTTTCATCTAGATAGCACTTTATCATGGACGGACCATATTGAATTTGTTTGCAAGCAATTAAATAAAGCATTTTACGTAATTTTACAGTTGCATGATTGTCTTGACCGATCAGGTTTAATGAATATCTACTATGGATTAGCTTACTCATTCATTGCTTATGGTGTTCTTATCTGGGGTAAGGCAGCAAAAACACATAGAATCTTTGTTTCTCAAAAGCGTATTTTAAGACTTATCTTTAACCTGAAAAGTAGAGAATCATGCTAGAGAACATTTATAAATAATCAGATTCTAACTTTTCCTTCGGTATATATCTTAGACAATCTATTATTTGTAAAGAAAAATCTCTCATTCTTTCCAACTGTTGGTAGCCAACATACACACAATACAAGACACAGAGGATGTCTAGTTATTCCTTCACACAACACTAGTTTATTCAAAACTTCTCCATTTTATAATTGTATTATTTTATATAATGCATTACCGATAAAGCTGAAAAAATAACTGAATATTGTTCTAGTTTTTGGATGCTTTCCATACTGCACGATTGTCGCCACTCTAGTAGAAAGACTTACAATCGAACACCGAAGCGTCATGCACACATGCATCTCAGTTCTAGTTGCTCATGATTGTAGTTTAGGTAAATTAGTAAAAATATTTAATATTAGTAAGATATTATGCAGTCATCTTAGCCGCTTTAGAAGTGTGAAAAACCAAGCTGATAATATAACAAAACTTCTATGAATTTTTTATTTTAGTAATGTCAGAAACAGATTGTTATTATTATTATATGACAGATGCGCACACTAGAATTAAAGTCTATTAGAGAGAGCGCATAGACACTCTTAACAGTAACATTAAGTGTTTACATTTTACTGAAGCCATAACAAATATAAAGCGTTCAAGTCTACAGTTAAAAGGTTTTTAATTGTTAATGCTTTCTATAAAGTTGTAGATTATTTAAATCACGATTTGGGAACTTTTCAGTAATTACTCTTTAAACTACAATAGATACATCTTTCTACTAATTTTAAGTGATATTAATAATATTATTTTTATATACTAAATACTCTATTATATAACTAAAATATATTATTTTTAAGTTTTAACCATCAGGTTGCTAATATCTATGTAGAGCCAGGTGGATAGGTAAAAGATAGAAGGATATAGGAAGACCTAGACCAAACTATATTAGTCAAATTATTAGAAATTTATATTGTGAAGGGTATGTAAAGCTTTTTAGATTAGCATAGAATAGAAAAGAAGTTAGAGCTGCGTCAAACCGACCTTAAATAAGGTCAAAAACAAAATGATGATGATGAAGTTTTAACGATAAATTTTAACTAGTCACAATGTGATCATATATTTAGCTTTAGATATATAAAACTGTATTACATATTATCCATTGACTTTCCATATTATGTACAATGTTATGTACCATAATGGTGAATAAATTCTATTCTATTCAAAATTCTATTCTATTAATTTTCTTAAGGTCTCCCTAGGTGAATTCAAAAAAATTTGTGAACTGGGGCGAACACGTTTCTATAAAAGGCATGTTGTTCTAGTACACTTACCCTAGTTGCCTACCAAGTTTCAAGAGCGCAGGTATTACAGAAGCTAACGAAAAATTTTTTTAATTTGTTTAAGTTGTTCTTACGCAAATTCGGAAAAATTTGTGAACCGGGACGAACAGGTTTTTGTAAAAAGTATGTGTTGTTTTAGTATACCTACAATAGCTGTCTACAAACCCTAAGAAATAAATTGTTTAATTTTCTTATGGTGTAATTATGCAAATTCCAAAAAAATATGTAAATCGAGGTGAACAAGTTTCTGTAAAAAGGTATATGCTGTTTTAGTATACCTACCCTAGCTGTCTACCAACTTTCAAGAGCACAGATCTTACAGAAGCTAAGAAATGAATTTTTTAATTGTCTTAAGATGGCCCTACACAAATTAGGAAAAATTTTGAACTGTGACGAACACGTTTCTGTAAAAGGCATGTGTTGTTTTAGCACAGCTACCCTCACTGCCTACCAAGTTTCAAGAGCGCAAGTCTTGTGGAAGCTAAAAAAACAAATTTTTTAATTTTCTTATGGTGTCTTTACGCAAATTCCAAAAAATTAGTGAACCGGGGCAAACACGTTTCTGTAAAACTTATGTGTTGTTTTAGTGCACTTACACTATCTGTCTACCAAGTTTCAAGAGCGCAAGTACTACAGAAACTAATAAAAGTTAAATTAAGTTGTCCTTACGCAAATCCAGAGAAATTTGTGAACTCTAGGTAAATTCGAAAAAAATTGTGGACCGGGGCGAACACGTTTCTGTAAAAGGTACGTGTCATTTTAGTACACCAACTCTAGCTGCCTACCAACTTTCAAGAGCGCAGGTATTACAGAAGCTAAGGAAAAAATCTTTTAATTTTCTTATGGTGTCATTACGCAAATTCCAAAAAATTAGTGAACCGAGGTGAACACGTTTCTGTAGAACGTATGTGCTGTTTTAGTACACCTGCATTAGCTGCCTACCAAGTTTCAAGAGCGCAGGTCTTACAGAAAGCTAAGAAAAAAAATTTTTATTTTCTTCTGGTGTCATTACGCAAATTCCAAAAAAGTTAGTGAACCAGGGTGAACACATTTCCGTAAAAAATATGGGTTGTTTTAGGACACCTTCACTAGCTGACTACCAAGTTTCAAAAGCGCAGGTATTACAGTTGCTAAGAAATAAATTTTTTAATTTCCTTAAGGTGGTCCTACGCAAATTCGGAACAGTTTTTGAAAGAGGGAGAGGGGGGTTCTGTAAAATTTATGTTTTGTTTTAGTACACCTACCCTAGCTGTCTACCAAGTTTCAAAGGCACAGGTCTTACAGAGGTTAAGAAAAAAAGTTTTTAATTTTCTTATGGTGTCATTATGCAAATTCCAAAAAGTTAGTGAACCGGAATGAGTACGTTTTTATAAAAGGTATGTGTTAATTTAGTACACCTGCACTAGCTTTCTACCAAGTTTCAAGAGCGCAAGTCTTACAGAAGCTAAGAAAAAAAATTTTTAATTTTCTTATGGTGTCATTATGCAAATTCCAAAAAATTAGTGAACCAGGGCGAACACGTTTCTGTAGAACGTGTGTGTTGTTTTAGTACACTTACACTAGCTGGCTTCCAAGTTTCAAGAGCGCAGGTGTTACAGAAGCTAATAAATAATTTTTTTGGTTTGCTTAAGTTGTCCTTACACAAATTCCATAAAAATTGTGAACTGGGGCGAACAAGTTTTTGTTTAAGGTATGTGTTATTTTAGTACATCTACCCTCGCTGACTACCAAGTTTCAAAAGCGCAGATCTTACAGAAGCTAAGAAATGATTTTTTTAATTTTCTTAAGATGTCCCTAAACAAATTCGGAAAAGAAAAGTTTTTGTAAAAAGTATGTGTTGTTTTAGTACACCTACTATAGCTGCCTAACAAGTCTTAAGATCTTACAGAAGCTAAGAAAATTTTTTTCAATTTTCTTATGGTGTCATTACGCAAATTCCAAAAAATTTGTGAACCGGGTCGAACACGTTTCTATAACAGGTTATGTGTTATTTTGGCACACCTACACTAGCTTTCTAACAAATTTCAAGAGCGCAGGTCTTACAGAAACTACGAAAAAAAATTTAAATTTTTTTATAGTGTCATTACGCAAATTCCAAAAAAATTGAGAACCGGATCAAACATCTTTCTATAAAAGGTATGTGTTGTTTTAGTATACCTCTCCTAGCTGTCTAACAAGTTTTAAGAGGGCAGGTTTTACACAAGTTAAGAGAGCAACTGTTTAAAATATACGCGTAAAAATAATATAGGAATCTCAAAGTTATTTAGTTTCAATCACCCTTAGATTTCAAATGCATAAAGATAATTGGGCCAATATAAGAAACATAATTGAGCACCAGAAATGCTTGTTCAGTTCAGTAGGCGTGGTTTTGTAGTGATGAAGATTGGTAGATGTATCCATATTTAGTGGCCGGTAGATAGTGGCCGCAAGCTTCACTAACGTGAACATTTGCTGCAAACTTATGTTGTAACACTGCAACCTCATACTTGACTAGTATCTAAGTTAACTTATTAGTGAATTTATTTAATAACGGTGCCATTTTTGACTAAACCCAAACATTTATCTAGTTGTTCAACTTATATCTACAAGTGGTACCTTCTTGGAAAGAGCATACACCAAACAAGTTTTCTGAATAGGTGTGCACTTTTCGATAGTATTTCTAAGTTCAACAACTAATTTTTGAAGAATCTGAAATACTACCAAAAACTATCTGTTTCTATTGATTAACCTTGTAGTTGTTTGTGAAACCTATATCTAATAAAGGTGAGACGTTCCTCTCCCAAACACAAAAAAGACTATAAAGAGGCATCCAGAATTTAATCAATAGTGGCGGATCTGCATGATTTTCCCAAAAAATCAACAATGGATAACAACAACCTATATGGTTATTTTGATACGAAATAATCTCCAGTATTACACTCCTTCGTATGGACCACGATTTTTGGAACACATTTGTAAGTAAACCTTTGGACACTTGTAATGAGCCTTTTCCTCACACTTAGGCAACGTCATAATAGAAAAATGCAATACTAACAAAATTAATGCTTTTGTTTGACAGCATGTATTTTCCAATTTATCTCAAAAATACCGAATTCAATCAATCACAACCTTCATAAAACTAATGCTTTGTGAAGAGTTAATTTAATACTAAGTAGGTCAAAAGCAACGAGTCAATAAAACACAACTAGACAAAAAAAATCAAACTAATGTAGATAATAATTCCACAAACAACACTGAATTACTTTTACTTAAAATTTATCTTTATAAAAACTAACATTAGATATTTATAAAGTAACCTCTCCGCCGTCTTCAATAATGCCTTCCATTTCTTCTTCGCTTTCATTTGATTCCTCTGCCATTGCTGCTTCTGCAATCTTTCTTGCCTTAAGCCCAGCAGCAGGCGATCTAATAAGTGCAATATCTCTCTGTACTTCTTTAACATCTCGTTCATTTTCAAGTTCACGCCCTTTGCGTAACCTTTGCATGATGTATGTATTTTGTCGTTTCTGCTTAATAGTTTCAATTTTCTTTATTGCCTTAACAGTTTTATTCCAAGTTGTTCTGTCATATTTGAGGGGAATATTTCTACGCTTTTCAAATTCAAATGCAGGATCAATAGCCAATTCCTTGCCGACAGTTTTCCTATATGCTTTGGTCCATTTAACTTTACGCGGATTCTTTTTCTTTTTGAAAGCTGCATGGCACTTTGAACGACAAAATTTGAAAATCTAAATAAAAATGAATTGGGTTTTGAAGATTAGTTTAAGGTACTTACTTTGCAATCGTTTCGGACGAACTGTATGCCGTGTCCTGGATATATTCGCGAGGAACAGAAATAGCACGTTTCTATACGCATTGTGTTCTTGGTTTAATTACACAATGTTGAAGAATTGTACACTACACACCACATGCTACACTCTATTTTCAAAGAACTGTCAAAAATTAGAAATCAATACAAATAACATTTAAGTTGTATGTATTGGTGTTCCTGTAATTAAGGTTGGTATTAGCGTATGTATATGGTTGTTGCACCATCGTAAGTGTGTTAATAGAGTTCTACTTAAAACTTAAAATAAAATATACTCACACTTCAGTCAAACTAGTTTTTACGTAAATGGCAATCTCCTTTATTATTCTGGTGATCTAGATTTTAAATTTAAATACATTAAACTTTTGCGTATTATTTAAATACTAATTTTACTACAGCTTATGCAACTATAATAAAAGGACGAAGAAAAAACAAAACTAGATTATACAACACTGCATTATTTATAATCGGAATTTTGGTTATTAAACATATTACTACTTTCTCATAGCTGTTTTACACAATTTATTTCGTATCTTGGTATCGGAGATTTGTCGAGAATTTTGCTAGTCGTGTGGCACAGCTTAATCGATTGACAAGGAAGAAGGTAACATTTTTGTGAGTTGACGAGTGTAATCGTGCTTTTCTAGATATTAAACAGTGTCTCATTAGTCCACCAATATTATCGTGTCTTGATTTTTCTAGAAAGTTTGTGTTACAGGCAGATGCTTCACAAATGGGTCTTCGATGTGTCTTAAATCAAAATTTCGAAGACGGGGAACACGTTATTGCTTATGCAAGTCGTAGTTTAGCTCACCAGAAGAAAAAACACTCAACTACGGAACTTGAGTGTCTAGCTGTTGTGTGGGGTATCAAAAAATTCCGTCCTTATATTAAAGGCACCAAGTTTACTGTAATCACTGACTATTATAGTCTTATATGGTTAAATCGGTTACAAAATCCATCTGGTAGGCTAGCGAGGTGGTTACTTAGATTACAGGGATATGATTTTAGAATTGTACACCGGAAGGGAACGGCTCATCAAGTGCCGAATGCCTTGTCCAGAGCGATTGGCCTTATCGATGTAAAAGAGGAAGATATTGATAATCATTATGTTCAGTTTAAGGACAAAATCAGAAATAATCCCGAGAAATACTCACAATTTAAAATTGTTGGTAAGGTTATTTATAAACGTAGATCTAGCAATGAACTTATCTATGACAAGGGTGAAGAATAGAAATTGGTTGTACCTAGTCGTCTTAAAAAGGCAATTTTTATTGAAAATCATGATGCGCCTACAGCAGGACACTTGGGTTACTATAAAACGAGGAAAAGAATTAGTCGTTACTATTATTGGCCCAGGATGAACTGTGACATTACGAATTATGTTACAGATTGTAATGTTTGTCAGGTTCAGAAACCAAAGCCAAAAGCTGCTCATGCGATAATATTTAAGAGCACAATCTCTTTACCGTGGAAAGTGATTGACACTGATGTTATTGGTTTATTGCCATTGTCCAGTAGACAAAATCGATTTGTTCTGGTCGTAACAGATGTTTTTACTAAGTATACATTATTCTTTCCTTTAGAGTCTGCTACAAATACGGCATTGGTAAAACATCTGGAAAATGATGTATTTCTTGTGTTTGGTGCTCCCAAACGCATAATTTGCGATAATGGACGACAATATATTAGCTCCAATTTTAAGAAGGTAGTTAAAAGCTATGACTCTAAAATCGTTTATACTGCAAACTACCATTCACAAGCCAACCCTGTTGATCGTTGTTATCGTTCGAGTGGGCGGCGTCTGAAAGCATGTAGGCTTGGCTTGATTATTCGTTTAATAATTACAAGCAAAAAATAATTATAAGTTCATAAATACATGAAATAAGCATGAAATAGTTAATATTTGAATGGTTTTAATAGTTTTAAGCAGTTCGGAAGTCTTTGGTAATCTTCGGAAGTCTTGGGATGGCTTCATGGTTGCTTGTAGAACCAGAAATAAACTTAACCATTGATTAAATGACTGTATGTACAGTTAACGGGTTGTATAAGTCTTTGGTAGTCTTCGGATTTCTTTGGAATGCTTCGGAAGTTGTTTATGAGGTTCAGTGTGAACTTGAACAACGATGATTAGAAGATATGTACAGTTTGAAGAGGTCCAGACATCCTCGGTGGTCTTCGGAAGGCTTCGTGTTTTAATTGTGGGTCAACGTTACGTTACAAAGAATTATGAAATGAAATTATATGAACTTAAAAGCTAGTAATTTATAATATATACAAGTATAGAGGGTTCAGAAGGTCTTCGGTTGTCTTCTGAACTCTTCGGCAAGTTTCGTGGTAGTGATGCCTCTACGGCGATGTCGTCCCAGTGTTAGAGTTTGACGGATGCAATCACAATAACGACTTGTCGAAAAAGTATGGAACGGAGCTTAACGTTCATACGGGGTTTGTTAACTATGGATTGATGAATTAAAATGACGTGCTTTGGGTACGTCGTCGGACAGCGTCACCGTCGGAGGATACGCAGGCTATGGGAAGCACTGCGTGTTGTAGAATAGCAGGCCATAGAGAGTGTTGCTCGTTGAAGAGTTTCCAGACTATGGGGAGCACTGCAAGGTGATTCCTTAGGCTATGGTGAGCACTAACGAATGTCTTTCGGAAAATTTGAAATTTTATTTATACACTTCCATTTCTTATGGTTCCTATGTTGAAAAACGTTAATGATGTTTTTAACCAATGGAATTGTGTATTTTTAGTTTTGAATGTAAAATAATCTCCAAATTTAGTTTGTCCAATAAAAGTACAGATTTTTGGGTAGCACAAAAAATGAGTTGGAATTTCTCGCGATTGTTAGTTTATTTCCAGCTCTTGTACTTTGATATAGTCAACTGCAATTCTGTCAGTCTATTCTGTACTCAGCTCGCGCGCAGAGATATAGTCCCCCCCCCCAGCTGAAGAGTGTAGCGTAGCTAGGTTGTTGTGAGGATGCGGTAGGGTCCTTGTTGTTAAAATATCTAAGCCTGTGGCGGCGTTTGCGTTTTTGCTTTGTGCAGCGGCGTCGGCTGCCGGATGGGTTGATTGTGGTCGAAAGGGTACCTGTTCTCGGGACATCCATCCACAGGTATGCTTTTCTGGTTATGCGCCTTGCATATAATTGGGCAGAACGACACGGGCTGTGTGGTTAGCTCGTGGTCTGCTTGTTAAGTTCCAGTAGAGCGTCTTACGGTTCTGTGCACCGAAATGTATGGAGTCTTGTTCGTAATCCATTACCACCTTCTGGCGTTGAAGCCAAGATTCACCCAGGATGTTATCCTCAGCGAGGTTTGCTACTACCAAGAATATTTCGTAGTCCGTCACTTGTCCAAGGGTGAATGGCGTGCGGAACTTGTCGTTGATTGCTATTTCTGTCCCTGCTTCGGCTAGACAAGCGGAGTCATGATAGGGATCTACCCGTGAACCTGTGGGTATGCAATCTTCCCTAATCATGCTCGTCGATGCTCCTGTATCTAGTGCGTCGAAGTTTATTTTTTGTATGATGACGGGGATCCTTGGTAGTGGGTCATCGTGGGTGCTGTTTAAACGCGCCAGTTCGTTTCGCCCGACCGGGCTGTAGTCTGGCGTTGCTCGGTCGGTGTGTCGTTTCCCAAGTTCCTGGTTGGGCAGTCTTGGTGCCAATGTCTTTGAGGCAGAAGCGGCATCTTGGTAGGTCTTCTGCTGTGGGTTGACATCTCACAGCTGATATGCGGTTGGTTGTCCTAATTGTTGCCTTTTTCACGTTTTCTTCGATTTTGTGAGGCAACCGATCATTTCCCATACTGTTGTTCGCATATAGCACTGAATTGAATTCCTGAGTGTCGGTAGGAGGAGATCCATGAACAGTTCTATGTCCTGGTTGTTGTATAGCTTCAGGCGATGGGCTTGCTTCGCCTTAGTGCTGAGGAAGGCGGCTACTGATTGAGACGCCATCTGCTTCTGTACATAGTACTCGGAGGTTATTTTGGCTCTTATGGTTGAACTGTCGTACTTGTCCAGAAAGAAGTTTTTGAATTCCACGTAGGTGGGTTGAAACATTGCGTATGCTTCCCACCATGTCGCTGCTTGGCCTCGGAATTGAGCGGTTGTTGTAGGTACATCTGAGTCCATAGCTTCCATCTGTTGGAGGAATTCTGCGGGATCCTCCAGAAGAGTGCCTGAGAATGTAGGTTTCTCTGCCTCGGGGATGGCTGTGGTAACGTGATAGCCTTGAATAGTTTTATACACATCAATTTATTAACTTTTTTCTGGTTATTTCAGAAAAGGCAACCATTTTTCAGTGTTTATTTCTATTTACATACTTTCAACAGATTGTTGACGTGGTTTAGATTAATTTAAGTTAGCAAAAATTACACTACCTTAAGTGATTAACAAAAACAACAAACACAAAAATACTTAACCTCTTAATTACGACAGAAATAAACAAGTTAGAGAACATATTATAGGCTGGTGATTCACCTCAAATATTAAAGTTACTAGAAAATAGTCAGAAATTTATGAAAAATTAAAAGATGTTTTGTTATAGTGCATGCACGACTATTATAGTCTAAGGTATAACCGTTAAAGTCACGGTGTAATTGATAAGAGCCACTACGACAGTTGGCAATACATACTAAACACGTACATAATATTGCGCAACAATATATTACGTCATAATTGCGTCTCAAATTGTATCACATACCAAAAATATTTATTGTGATACAAGAGGCGCCTTAAGGAAAAGATAAAATGTACTCACAAAATAATGTGGAGCTCTTTGCAACCTTGCGGTTATTCTTGCGGCAGGAACCATATTCATTTGCATTTTGGGTGTTGTTAGGCGTGGTTCTGGTTAGCCATCGTTGAAACCAGAATAATTTGTCTTCCTCTTCGTCGTCTGTAGAGGTACGGTAGGAATAACCAGGTAAGGAACGATAATAGACAGAGATAAACGGAAACCTACATTACCTAAAACGGAAAAGACAAAGGCACGCCACAGATAAACCTCACTGTTCGACGTCTCATTGACAAATCCCTGTCGTGTCGGAAACCGCCACTTATTTCCTCAGTCCACGTCTACGCATTCTCTTGCGCCGACGCAACTGTCCACAAGTCTATTTTTTAAAAATATTTGGCGCGAATTCACGCAAATTAAAAAGTGTGCAATGCCAATTTGGCATGTAACAGTTCTAAGTCGACCTAAATATTCTTGAAATTGATCTATAAATTGTTGTATACAATACACACTTTTGAGCCGAATTCATGCTCAAGGTCAACAAGTTCTAGAAATTGATCAAGAAATTTTTGTGTGCAAAACAGCTATCAGATAAACTTGTCGCTGTTGAAGACTCGAAAAAGCTTCTTTCTGCGTGTAGCACTAGTACAAGTTTACCTACAAATTTAGATGATGCGAAAACGTTAGGCCTCTCGGGAATATTCACAAAGGATTTCTTATGTTCTTTTAGATACTGTTCTTCTGAAAGTGAAACAAGGTTAATATGCAAGAGATCGAAAACAGAACTGATAATCGGGTGATACGATATGGTAATGTGCAGAAAACTACCTAGTTTATTTGGTCTTTTGCGCTTTTTGTTATATACATATGTTTAAATCATTTTATCACAGCTAGCAGCTGTGCGAAATTGTAAGCAATGGAGTTGGGTTTTGGAAATGAGTATTTAATAAGATATTTTGTTACACTGATTTTTTGTTATACTGTGCAATTGTTATACTCGCGATAACTACACGTCATTGTCATAATTTAATGCATAATTACGCGGCAATTTTACCCGCAATATTGTAACTTACACCGACCACGCTTTCGAGTGATGCAATTGCTATATAAGTCAATTTTGCATGCACAATTTAAATCAAAACAAATTACTCACATGGTGGCATCTCGGAAATTCGTCTCAGGGTCCCACGATGGTTTGCAGGTTACGCCATGTTGAATCAAATTACCATTCGTCTTTCTTGTAACTTATGTACTCGTAGGGAATGACAGGAATTAAGGTACCAGATACAATAGCAGATAAAGGTACAAGGAACCTACATACTTAAAAAGAAAATACACACCACACAGATAGAAGTTGCTCCGACGAGGGCTCGTAACTTAATGGCGTCTTTTTACACCACGCGCGCACTCCGCATTCTTTTGCGCCGTCGCGGCTGTCAGGGTCGGCGGAATTTGGCGTATTCATTTAAAAATACGGATACAATTCATTTATAAATTAAATCTAACGTGATACATGCCGGTTGGCATGTAATAATTTATTATTTTATCATGTTAAGAAGCTCAAACGATACTAGGAGCTAGTTAAAAATAATTTAGTTGTACGTCGAGAAAATATGTCCGTTTCTTTTAATACTGATATTGTTCTGACAGTTTTAGGATCTGTGTTTGGGAGAAGCGTCAACGCCTATCCCACCGGCTGACTATAAATTCTTGATAGAGTGAGAAACTTCCCTGGCAGGATGGTACGCGCGGGGTGACTACACTAAACGTCCTTCCCCGTTTCCTCTAGTGACAGGTTCCTCAGGAACCACCAGGGAGGCATTTATTACGGAGGAGTTTTAGCAGCTTAAAATAAATGCTAAAAAAAGCTCATGGTTTTATTTTCTATTCGCAACAATATCAGAGTGATTCGGAAATCAAATAAATGAAACATTACTAAATATGGTTGCAAAAGTTACATTTGTTACGTTCATTTTCGTAAATAATTGATTAGTTTATATACAATAATTTTTAACTCAAATTCCTTTGGTGTTAAACACGAAAAAAAAACTAAAAAAACATTTCTAAAAAAACCCAAAAAAGACTAAAAAGAATTTTCATCCGGCTCGACGGGCCAAGGAACTGGACAAAGCCAAAAGTAAAAAAGACATAGGAAAATGAAAAAGTAACAATCATCGAGGACAAAGATGGAATGGCATTGACACTGCAAAGTCGTCAGAGAACGGATATTTCTTGTGAAGAAACAGTAAGGTCTTCAACCTCAAAAGAAGTAAAGGAATGAGGACTACCAGAGAAAACGACACAAGACACTTTATACACGCATAACACATACACACACACCCTTCATACACCCCCACGCACACACCCACCCACATACACACACACGCACGCACACACCCACATCTACTCATACTTAACTACACTGGAATTTTGGTTTATTTTCTTTTGTACGATATTAGTTTTGTTTTTGGGTTTTATACTTGGAGTTGGTATTATTTTTTTTTGGGTTTTCTTTTTTTTTCTCGTTTCTTTCATTCCACTTTCTTTTCCCTATCCTTTTGCTGGTCTTCTTTGCCGTCGGTTCCTATACCGATTGTGTTTCGTCCATCCGCTCCTGTGGTAGGTGCTTTCTAGTCCGTCTTTCTCTCTTCGGAAATCACGATTCAGTCGACTTTAGGACTAGTCAGCATTTTTTTTTTCGGTTTTTGTTCGTTGCGATTCTTCGTTACCACAGTTGAGAGTACATCGTTTACTTTTACCTGCGTTCCTCCTCTCTTCTTCTCGTGCTCCCTTGTTGTTCCTTTGGTTTACTTGAGGCTTGACCTTTGGGTCCTCTTCTGGCTGTACTGCTGGTTTTCTTCCTCGTTCCTTTTTCTTACTTTGGATTTTCGCGAGAAACCAATTTCTTCGTTGAGGTCGAAGACTTTCCTGTTTCTCTTTTTGAGATGCATCCGTTCTCTGACGACTTTGCAGTGTCAATGCCATTCCATCTTTGTCCTCGATTATTGTTACCTTTTCCTTTTCCTATGTCTTTTTCACTTTTGGCTTTGTCCGGTTCCTTTGTCCGTCGAGCCGGATGAAAATTCTTTTTAGTTTTTTTTGTTTTTTAGGAGTGTTTTTTTTAGTTTTTTTTTAATGTAATCGTGTTTAACGCCAAAGGAATTTGAGTTAAAAGTTATTGTATATAAACTAATCAATTATTTACGAAAATGAACGTAACACATTCCTTTTTTAGTAATGTATACGGAGAGCTGCAAAAACTGGCGGAGAATTTCAGGTTATCAAAATTTTACGCGATCAATAAATATAAGTTACTTGAGTAAACGTTTACGGGTTATGTATTAACTACAGAAATTTTCGCAACTATTAGTTGTTTGAACGTGACCTTTCATTTCTTGGGCAGTAGTTATAAAAAACGGTGCATACCTGTTGAGGTATTTTAATTGATGAAAGTAACATAGTTTACTATATTCAGCAAAACGTTGAATTAATTAATACAGAACGGATTATGGATATAAACCTAGTCTTAGCTGTCAAAGTTAATGCCCATGACCTTGTCAAAATTTGGAGAAATGCAATAAACAATTAAAAGTAAATAAGAAATTTTATGTACCCTCGATATTCTCTTATTGTAGATGGTGGTATAGTCCATTCAAATTAACTTTAGGATGACGTCAAACGCAGTAATTAAGTGTTGGCAACCGTATGCAAATAAATACTTAGATTTGCACTTGAAGAATACTGTCATTTAACCAAATAAAAGTTGGCAGTTCTGTACGACGTTGCCACCAATTCTTCTTGCCAATGCGAATATTCATATATGTTTCAATAAATATATTATGATTTAAGCTAACATTGGCAATGTGGTAATTTATTAAGTTATGACGTCATCCTAAAGTTAAAGCGAATGGACTATAGTTATGTTGCTGTTAGGAAAGTCCTCGGAGTCGTAACGTGCACTTCTAGAGGTATAGGTTCAAGGGTTAGTCAGATTGTTCTCCGTTCTGTGGTGGATTGTTCCTTGCATCTCAATGCTGCTATCTCGGAGTGATTAACCACAAACGTTCATGGTCGCGTTCAATAACACAACTTTACCCACACAAACTATGCTATCATCACTTATGTTTATTGGTGATGCAACAAAGATATTTTTGAGAAAGACACGCATTGCATTACTTACACCTTAAATTCAGTTCCTGCTAAAATGATTGATACAACCGTTGATATAGCATACTTTGTTTGATTTGGTGCATTTAAATAACGTAAGATAAAATAGAAAATAAGTCGTTGAAATTGACACAACGTTCTAACATTTTTGAATTCGAGTTTGTAGTGTAACCGACCTGTAGGTTGATCCAAACGCCCTCTATGAACGGCACACCGGGCTCTATGATCTACATCTATCGGCAGTGGCTCGACGACACCTACGTTGTGTTGTTATAATGTAACCCAACTTCACACTGGGAAGATGGCGTTAAGGCGGGAAGGTTTGAAATAAAACTACAGTATTTACCTAACTTTACTTTTAATTAAAAAAAAAACAAAAGATAGGTCATTCGCATGAAAGCATAGAAAATGACATTTAAAGCAAACAGTGCCGTACTCAATCTGGGCGATTGCGGAAAGAGCACGGCAAAGAAAACCCCCAAACTGCCCTCACTTCCAACTGAATTTTGCATATCTCGACAAGGACGGGTAACGTACAAGTACCCAGATCACCCACACTGAAATTGACGGAATGTCTTCTGTTACCCAGACATACGACACATGACAATTAAAGAAACTTTAGTGTAAACCAGCTAGACTTTTTTGGTAGGTACTGAGGTCGGATAACCAATACTACCCAGCTAAAGTTGAAAGAGGGGAATGTAAAATCTGCTTTGACTACCAATGTTCCTCCCTGTATGGGCATAAAATGTTAGTAATATTTAACGAAGGCTCAATCACACGCGCCCACATACATACATTAACAGTTTCCAGCCCGTGTTACAAGATATTTCACAAAAACTAACCGACTTTCTATTATTTGCAAAAGAGTACAACTACAAGTACATTGACAAGACAACATGAATCGCTGAAATGAACTTATGGTATGATTTCGCATAGTTAAAAAGGCGCTTATTGTTGAATAGACTATTTCCAACGTAATCATAAATGCAAACGCGAAAGGCACGTGAAGGTCGATCATACCAGAGGTTCAATTTAATTACATCACAACAATTACCACAAACGTTAAATACTAAGTAATTATATAGGAACATCGGCTAGATAATAGGATGTACAAAAAGAACAAACATATAATTAAGTTTAAACCGAAATATGTGCGATGCAGTGGAATATGTGGTTAATATGCTGAAATAAAGCAATTATACACATAATAAAACTGCCAAATTAATCATAAAAATATCAAACATTATTAAATATGTTGGCAGCAAATACATACCAAAATTTTATAGCACAAATACAAGAACAGATTCATGCGCTAAATGTTTATATAAAAGCATGTTAGTTAAATATATTAAATCTAGTAAGCAAATGTTAAAAATTATTCATTATGATTGCATCGGTTAATACGTACCTTTTATAAAATTAAACACATTGTGGCATTATAAATTACAAACAGAAAAAATACACAACATCGTTGTGGTTAATTCAATTTCAATAGTAAAAATCAAAACAAATATATCATAGAAATATAATGCTGCTCATATTTAAGTTTGCCCAATAATTTGATTCAATATGATTTCAGTATTCATCGTTAATTGTCGTAAAATTACAGTAATAGTACATCTGCTATTGATCCTGCAATAAGTGAGACGTAATTGTAGTTTCAACTCTGCATTAAATACAAAATCAACATTATTTCAGATAAATAAATATTAGTTTTACTCTGATCTAGATATTAAATTAATAATTTAAATAAATAAATATTAGTTTTCGGTTGTTAAACAAAACAACACACCTTTATACTTCAAACATATTCAATAAAACACCTGTCCATTAAAAGGAAGCCACTGTATTTTTATTTCAAGGTATTATATAATAGGTTAAGTAAGGTATACAAATAGAGGTCGCCAGCAGTATATTTTAAAATGTCAGAATTCTAAGAGATAGTAGCGTAAAGGAATATTATTTAAGTGTAAATTTGAAAGATATTTTTTAATTTAGATAATAGAATTTATGTGTTTTTGGTTTAGATGATAGCTACACGACGAAGGTAACATATGGATGACGTAATTGACAAAAATTACATTACTATAAAAATGAGCCAACTTCTAATACTTTTTTTATTTAACATTAAACATTTGATGTGCAGAAGCTGCCTCTTTGTTAGAGCCCCAAATATTATGTATTATCCGTGCCCTTAATCATTGCGTAATCCCGGGTGTAATTTATTACACTCAACATTTGATTTTCTAATGCTCCACCTGAAGGTACTACATTGGCCAGGAAGCGAGTTTCTTACCTGGAAATTTTGAATTTTGCCGAACTCTTGCTATTGCAAGCAAGGTACGGATCTTAACGTACAACACCCACACACGAGACCTACATTTTATCTCACGCGCGAACAAGGGCGTATTTTTGTGAAAAATGTTCGTCTTACATATTTTAAGCGGACTGTGTCGGGATTCAAACCCGGCACCTCGGGTAGCACGGCATTAGTTCCCTCTGTTTAACCAAATGCTGGTGGCGAAGTAAGTGAACCTACGCTTTTACAGAACACGAGGTGTTTGTTAGATAATTAAAAGAAAGGTAAAAGAAAGCGAAAAGAACACTTTGCCCAAAACCAGCGCGTATTTGCGTTCGATTCCTGTTCGATATACAGTTGTCAAGTCCCTCGTTTACACGTTAGTGTCCCCTCCATACAGTACTTCTCATTTGCTAGACATAATAAACGCACTTTGTTCAAGATGTGGGAAAATGCGTGCTTGAACGGTATGCAAGCAATAAATTTGGGGGTTTTCACCTCTAGTTCATAGGAAACTCTAACCACAAACTTTAAACGTAATAACTTAATTGAATTAAGAATGGAATAAGCTTTTCCTTACCGGATTATAAAATCCCCTAAGGCTAATATTAAAATAAAACTTGATGCAGCCAAAAGGCGCAACACGCCAGTCGTGTTACTCCCTTAAAAGTCGCTCTACAATTTTAGTATAAAATATTAATGTAGGCTACTAAGTATATTTGTGCAATATAGAGTTAGTAAATTAAGGGCCTGTGAGTTATCTTCGGATTTACTTGGGAATTGTTCTTTATCGTCGTGTGAATTGCATTCTAAACTAATTCCCCCGATATGTAATAGACACATGATGCAATCGGACCAATCACGAGGCGCGCAGAGTAGACGGTTGTGGTTTACAAGTACACGCAAAGTCTTTTTTACAGGGTAGTGCTCGTAAGTGGACGTACATTATGGTTATCTTTTAACTACTCATCAGAGTACATTACATTTTGTAAAGTGATTATTTGACCTACTTTCTTCACGTGTCTTAGCTGTTTCTACGTGATTATGTTTTAGCAAGAATATTAAAAAGCTTTACCACAAGAATATGAACTAGAGCGGCCATTTTTCCCCATTACAAACACTTGGAATGTCTATGTATCTACTACTTGATACACAGCCCGCCAATATGTATTAAATTATATAAGGTAAGCAATTTACATTTTTTCAATTATCTTTTGTTTAATTTTTGCTAACTTTGTAAATTCTGTGGACATATCGCGCCCTTTGTTAGACAAGTTAACAACAACCAAACTATTTAAAGAATAACTACCACACAATTCCCAGCAGAAAGTTATGTATATTGTTGCGATCCACTATTAGGCAACCCGTCAAACATACAAACGCCCGGGGCACAGCGTATTCTTCAGCATTCGAGAATCCTTCTAGAAAATACTAGATGATGAGTCATAACTTTAGATCTGAGTATATATAAGACCGCTAAGGAAATGCAAGAGCAGTCTATTCTTGAATGTCTAATATAAATTATATCGTGTAAAGTAATAGTAGTTTTGAGCTTTAGAAGTATATATAAACGTGATATGCTGTGTCTAATGTACATGCAGCTTGTAGTATACATAAATAAATAGAAGTGTATAAACAAATAGTTGTGTTAGTGTTGTTAATGAACCTATGGTAAAGGAGTTAATATAAGAAGATATTAGTGCTTGTAAATTCATTAGTGTAATAGTGCTTCATTGTTGAGTGGACTGAAAACATCTATAAATAAGGCATATACTGTTAATTAGACTTGTGAACAGTGAGTAATAAAGACCATTATTATTACTTGTTTTAAATTAAAGAAACGCGGTAGTAGTAGCGCGTTACACTGGTGTCAGGCATTTGTGGGGTATATAGTGATTAATTAAAAGGAAAGCACACAAGTCTAAAGCCGTTTAAGTAGTTTATATATGCCAGTTACAAGAAGCCAAAATAAGATGGACGCAGAAGGTTTAATGAATTTCCTCAAGGATTTTAAATCCGGTATGGAGGAGAGGTCGGCTAAACTAGAAGTGACACTCAGTGAAAATGCTGAGAAAATAGAGGAAAAGTTGAGTGAAAATGCTGCGAAAATGGAAATAAAGTTTAGTGAGAATGCTGAGAAAATAGAAGAAAAGTTAAGCGAAAATGCTGCGAAGTTAGAAGAAAAGTTGAATGAAAAACAGCCACGTTAGAACAAAGATTAATGGAAAGCTCCATTGCATTGAAAGAAGATGTCACTGAACAGGTAAAACAGTTGAGCAAAAGTTGGACAGTAAATTGATAAAAATGGAAGAAGATGTGATGAGACTGCAAGAGCAAGTTATTTCACTAACAACACGGCCACTTGAATTAGTAAATCAAGTTGTAAATGAGAACATTCCAGAAATAAGAACCATGGAAAGAAGCGAGTCCATACCGTCTAAATTTAAAGTGAAACCACCCACTTTCGATGGCAAAACACCTTGGCCCACATATTTGAAACAATTTGAAGCTGCGGCAATAGCCAACGGTTGGTGCAACAAAGAGAAGGCTATCTCCTTAATAGTGGCCTTACGGGGGGAAGCTCTTAACATCTTACAAACGATTCCTGATCACCAGCAGAATGATTACGGCCTTTTAACATCGAAGCTTGAGATGAGATATGGAGATGCTCACCTTCAACAGGTTTACCACGCACAAGTTAAGAACCGCTCGCAAAAGACAAGTGAAAGCCTGCAAGAATTCGAAGCTGACATCGCCAGATTAGTTAGATTGGCATATCCAACGGCACCAGATAGTTTCCTCGAACAACTGGCTGTACAAACATTTGTGGATGGCGTTAAAGATGGCGAAATACAGCAAGCGCTAAGATTAGCACGGCCAAAAATGTTAGATGACGCACTGGCTCATGCGCTTGAATTTGAAGCAGCTAAGCAGACATCACACAGAATGAGTCACAAAGTTCGGTCTGCCTTAGAGGAACCTGATCAAGCCCAGAACAGCATAGATGAAATAATCAACCGTGTGGAAAAGCTGGAAAGACAACGACCGCGGAAATGGGGTTTGCGATGCTGGAACTGCGGCGAAGTTGGTCATATACAGAGACGCTGCACTCAACCAAAAACAACCGGTTGAGCAGCAGGAAAACTAAAGCAAGTCGACGTAAGGGGGCGAACGTCGACAGCACAACGTAGTGCCCCGGAGATTATCATCCGTGCTGCATCGTCGATGGGGAGTCTGGACAGCATTTATATCGATGGAAGAATTAATGGTAGGGTGTCCGATTACTCGTGGATACAGGAGCGACAAAAACTATTGTGAGACCAGATTTGGTTGGTCGTGGAAAAGTGCTACCTGTATCGGTGTGTCTTCGAACGGCAAGTGGTGAGAAAATTTGTACTCACGGAGAGACTGCCGTTATGTTGACAATTGGGGACAAATTAATTAATCATCGAGTGTTGGTAGCTGAAATTACAGAAGAAGTGATCTTGGGAATGGATCTCATGAGAGAATATGGGTTTCATGTAAACATGAAAGAAAATGTGCTTCGGATAGATGATGATGAGATTCCATTTCAAGGTAGGAGTAACCAGACGATGCAAGTTCGAATGATTTGCGATATGAAAATACCCGAGAAGGCGGAAATGATAGTAATGGGACGCCCGGATGGTACGCTTCGGGAAGGACAAGTATGCATGATGGAGGCAACTGAATCGGGAATGGGTCAGGAGGACTTCTGATTGGAAGAACGCTGGTAAAGTCTCGAAATATGGTACCAGTAAGGGTGCTGAACATTAATCCCCATACAGTGACCCTGAAGAAAGGCATGATTGTGGGAAGTTGCATTCCAGTATGCCATATTAAACGTTGTGTAGACAACACGAAAAATAAACCAGCCAACGGTTGCTCACAAAAATTGCTGGATATGTTGATACCCTCGTGTCAAGGATTAAATGGCGACCAACTGGGCAAGGTAAAAGAACTGGTCGGACGATATCGAGGTGTGTTTGCACTGGATGATAGTGAGAAAGGAAGGACGAATGTTGTGCAACACAAGATTAACACTGGAGATGCGCAACCGATAAGACAACACACCCAGGCGGCTTCCTTTGGCAAAACGTAAAGAAGCCGAGCAAATTATCACCGATATGGAAGAACAGGGAGTGATTGAACCCTCGAATAGTCCATGGGCATCCCCGGTAGTGCTTGTCAAGAAAAAGGACGGGTCGACAAGGTTTTGTGTAGACTACCGGCGGCTTAACAATGTGACAAAGAAAGACAGCTATCCTTTGCCCAGAATTGATGACACCTTGGATACTCTATCCGGATCTAAATGGTTTTCGACCTTGGACTTGAAAAGCGGATACTGGCAGGTAGGCTTGGAGCCAAACAATAAAGAAAAGACTGCCTTTACAATTGGAACTGGGTTATGGCAGTTCAAAGTCATGCCATTTGGATTATGCAATGCCCCTGCTACTTTTGAACGATTGATGGAGTCGATACTGCGTGGACTGTCTTGGAAGACTTGTCTGGTGTACCTAGACGACGTAATAGTGTTAGGGCGGTCTTTTGAAGAACACCTTAAGAACCTAGAAGAGATATTCCAAAGATTACGGGGGGCAAACCTTACATTGAGCCCCAAGAAGTGTCACCTGTTTGGAAAAGAGGTGAAATACCTAGGACATGTCGTTTCGGAGACCGGAATAAGAGCTGACCCTGACAAAATAAAAACGGTACAAGAGTGGCCTACACCAGCAGATATACATCAACTACGGAGTTTTCTAGGATTGTGCACATATTACCGACGTTTTATACTGGGGTTTGCGAACATTGCCAAACCGTTAACGAAATTAACCGAAGATGGACAAGAATATGATTGGAATGACGACTGCCACAGTGCATTTGAACAACTGAAACGGCTACTGGTTACAGCACCAATTTTGAGTTATCCACGGATGGAGGAAATTTGTGTTGGATACCGATGCCAGTAACACAGCTATAGGAGGCGTTCTTTCTCAAGTGCAGGACGGACAAGAAAAAGTTATTGGGTATTTCAGCAAGGTCTTGTCGCGGCCAGAAAGGAACTATTGTGTGACACGAAGGGAGCTGTTGGCCGTCGTCAAATCCGTAGAGCACTTTTATAAGTACTTATACGGCCGTAAATTCCTGTTGAGAACAGACCATGCTGCACTGAAATGGTTATTGCAGTTTCGAAATCCTGAAGGGCAAGTGGCAAGGTGGATAGAGCGGCTGCAGGAATATGACTTTGATACAGAACATCGTGTAGGAACTAGCCATCGGAATGCAGACGCTCTATCAAGGAGACCTTGTCCGGTGGACTGCAATCATTGCTCCAAGATGGAAGAGAAAATAAGTGTCATCCATAGAATGACAGTAACCGATGATACTTGGCAACCCGAAAGAATGCGAGAAGACCAGGAGAATGACGCCGAATTGGGACGTATTATTGAGTGGAAAAATAGAGGACAACGACCAGCTTGGGAAGAAATTAGTATTTTAAGTAGGAGCCTGAAGGCATACTGGGCACAGTGGGACTCCTTGATGATGGAAAATACAATCTTGAAACGACGCCTGGAACTTGAAGATGGCACTGAGAGACTTCAAGTGATAGTGCCGAGAAGCAGAGTGCCGGAAGTGTTGCAGCACTTGCACGACGGTATTTCCGGAGGGCACTTTGGCGTGAAAAGAACTCTCGAAAGAGTGAGAGAAAGATTCTATTGGGTGAACTGCAAAGAAGATGTGAAGGAGTGGTGCCGGAAATGTGAATTGTGTGCCTCTGCAAATGGCCCGGTCACAAAACGGAAAGCCCCAATGAAACAGTACAACGTGGGGAATCCTTTTGAGAGGGTAGCCATTGATATAGCTGGTCCGTTTCCTGAATCAGAGAAAGGAATAAATACATCTTGGTTGCAATGGATTATTTTACCAAATGGCCGGAGGCATATGCTATACCTAACCAAGAAGCCGAGACGGTTGCAGGTGTACTAGTCAGGAGTTGTTTTGTCGTTTTGGAGTTCCGTTGGAATTACACTCCGATCAAGGTCGAAACTTCGAATCAGCATTGTTTCAAAATGTCTGCAAGCATCTTGGAATAAGGAAGACTAGAACCACGCCACTTCATCCCCAATCGGATGGAATGGTTGAAAGAATGAACAGGACGTTAGGAAGTACCTGACCAAAGTTGTCTCTGAACATCAACGAGACTGGGACCAATATCTACATTTGTTCCTACTGGCGTACCGATCTTCGGTACATGACAGCACAGGATACTCGCCCGCTTGCGTAATGCTAGGACGTGGTGCGGCTACCATGTGATCTTCAGTTTGGATTTAAACCTGGAGAAGAGATCGCAGGTGAAGATTACGTTAGTAAGCTTCGTGAAAGATCAAATAGTATTCACGAAAACGTCCGAAAGAATATACAGGCAGCAAGCGATCGAATGAAATCACAATATGACACGAGAGCACAAGAAGGTGGTTATCAACCTGGAGATTTAGTGTGGTTGTACAATCCACAAAGAAAACGTGGATTGTCGCCAAAACTACAAAGACAATGGGAAGGGCCGTACGAAGTGTTAAAAAGGATTAACGATGTAGTGTACCGGATCAGAAGATCCCCTCGTGGTAAACCAAAAGTGGTACACTTTGACCGTTTAACATCCTACGCTGGCAACAACCAGGAAGACTCGAATAATGATAATGGTGTTCGGCAAGTTATTAATCATGAGCCAAATGTAGATTTTGAGAGCTTTATGGCGGCGTATGGTGGTTCCGCTAAAGCGAGATTTGGCGTTGTTGTTGAAAAACAGCAAGATCTGTTTAGAGCACCAGAAGAGTATTCCCTTGCACATTGCGTAGCTCAAGATTTGGCAATGTCAAGGGAATAGCTGTTGTTTTAAGAAAAAGTTTGGATGTGTAGATGAATTAGTACAACAGCAGCCAACTGTAGGAAAAGCTTTGGTTCTTCAAGATAAGAATCGTTATGTTTACTATCTGGTCACCAAAAATTCTTCATGGCAGAGACCTAGTTATGGACATCTATGGGAGGCTTTGCTAAATCTTAAGGCGCAGATGATGGAAAATGGAGTAACGAGACTAGCGGTGCCCAAGCTGGGCTGTGGACTGGATCGCCTAGACTGGAGGATAGTCCGAAATATGCTAGAAGTATTTTTCCAGGGAACCAACGTCCAGGTTCTTGTTTGTTGTTATCAACCGGTTGCCTACCAAGACCAAGAAAAGAGTGTTGACTGTTACTTCCAACGACGCGGTGGATGCACCAGAGGAGATAACTGCCGATATCGTCACCAGTCATCGAATTGGCGTCAAGATGGAATTACAGTTACGAGACGTAACGGTTTTAAAGAGGGGGCAGTGTTGCGATCCACTATTAGGCAACCCGTCAAACATACAAACGCCCGGGGCACAGCGTATTCTTCAGCATTCGAGAATCTTTCTAGAAAATACTAGATGATGAGTCATAACTTTAGATCTGAGTATATATAAGACCGCTAAGGAAATACAAGAGCAGTCTATTCTTGAATGTCTAATATAAATTATATCGTGTAAAGTAATAGTAGTTTTGAGCTTTAGAAGTATATATAAACGTGATATGCTGTGTCTAATGTACATGCAGCTTGTAGTATACATAAATAAATAGAAGTGTATAAACAAATAGTTGTGTTAGTGTTGTTAATGAACCTATGGTAAAGGAGTTAATATAAGAAGATATTAGTGCTTGTAAATTCATTAGTGTAATAGTGCTTCATTGTTGAGTGGACTGAAAACATCTATAAATAAGGCATATACTGTTAATTAGACTTGTGAACAGTGAGTAATAAAGACCATTATTATTACTTGTTTTAAATTAAAGAAACGCGGTAGTAGTAGCGCGTTACAATATGTTTAGAAAAATGCGCTTAATTTAAACATAAAGTTATATACAAAAATAAAATACTAAAAGGAATTTGATACACGTCAAAATGGCATGCAACAGAGTCTAATTGCTTGATAATTCATGGCACATCCTTAAAATTTTGTTAAAGTGAATCAAGAGAGAAAAAAGATTAAAAAAAACAGAAGAGTACATTTTTGCTGTATTTAAAACGTTTGTTTGCATATTTGTCAAAAGTAGAGTTAATTTCATACGTTAAACTACGTATCTAATCACTCCACAAGCATGATGTAACCTCAGGGCGTGTGCTAAACTACCAAGTAATTGCACTTATTTGCAAGATTGTAGCAATTTTTATGTTATCTTCAATATGTTTGTAAATTGGTTAGCAGATACATTGATGTAACTGTATTGGAAACACCGGAACTTTGCATGAGCAATTGTATCATACAAAGTAGTTTAATGGAGCAGGGAACTATTATACTTTAAGGTTCTTACTCAAAGGTACACTTTTCAAGTCCCGGCGGTTAATGTATGAGAGCCACTACGACAGTTGGTAACACGAATGATATTTGCAAAATATTGCGCAATAAGCGGTTACGTCATCCTTATGATCAAATTATTATCACATGCAAAAAAGATAAAGGTACTTACGTAAACTGTAGGACTCCTCGCAACATTACAGCTATTTCGGCGGCAGTTGGGCGTCGTTGAGCATTGTGGGCGTGGATAGTCCTTTTGCCCCCGGTTGAACCCAAATTTAAAATTTGTCCTCTCTCTTCTGTAGCGGAACACAGGAATAGGGTGAGGGTCGATACAGGACAGAGATAAGGCAAAGGAACCTACATAATCTGAAAGAGAAAACACACAGAGATAACCACTCAGTTAACGTCTCGTTGACTAGTCCCGACGTATCGGAAATCTCCACCCTTGTTCTCCCTGCGTCTGCGCAAGCTCGAGCGCCGACGCTGCTATTTAAAGGGAAAGAAATGCACGCACAAGTCTTTTAAATTATTGGCGCGAAATTACTTACAAATTAGGAACTTATAGAAATGTTTACAGGCCGAATTTCGGCATGTAACATAACTTATCCGTGTGAAGACAATAAACATGTCGAGGTCTTAACGAACAGTTGTGCATACTTTTTTCTTAGAAATAATTTTTACGCAGGTTTTTAACAAAACTTTACCACTTAGAAAACCGTTACCGATAAAATTGAGCTGTTACTTGAAATCTATTTCGTAATCATATTTACAGTAGTGCAATAATTTGGAAGACTTCGCTAAATTTCTCTAAAAGATAACTTTAAGATGTTATAAAGCTTAAATCTTGCTATTGACACTTGGCAACCTTATCGACGCTCTTTGGTAATCTATTCCTTTCCTGGCGCATATTTTAATACGAGTATGCTGAAGAGTATAAGAATTTGCGTATTGATTTTTATGCATGCAGTAGTATACTTTTTATGCCGATATTAATATCTTTCTGTACAAATTTACCGAACAGTAAATTGTTTCACTACAGCTTGAAACGCTGGGGCGTTATCTAAAACAATATTAGGTAGTAGAAAAGAATTTGTTAAATTTGGTTAGTTAGATGAGCTTCTAGCAAGAAAGCAACCTGTAAAATTTTGTAGCGTTGGTAGTTGCTATTTTAATGTAACACTAAATTAGGATAAATTATAATAGGAATGCACCCAGTACATTAAATACTAACGGTATTAATTATCGGTACTTTACATCCCTTCGTATAAAATTTAAAAAATTACATATAGGAATCGAGAAATAATTATATATGATAAGTTATTTGTACAAATTCACACGGATTCAAGGAACATTAACTATGGAATCATTACCCCCCAAAAACCACAAGTCATAAAAAATATTTTTTGGGAACGAAAGGAATGCTGCAGCTATCGGTATTACAATGTACAATCGTAGAAATAAATGAGGATTTTAATGGGCAGATAGGCAGTAGTCTCTGCGACCAAAACTTATAAAGACTTATCAGATCAGATCAGATTATTAAATACCAGACATTCGGTAGAGATTTGCAAATTCGATCGACACGCAACCATCGAACGTTGGAAACAAATACGGTACTTAACGAAACGGTATTCAAACCGGGAATTGTTAGTGGAAAAAAGTCAGGCTTCCAGACGTGAAAGTGAAAGACGCGGATTGATATACCAGTTGCGTAAAAACTGTCAGTGTATGGGAGTTTTTATCAACAACAGCAAGTTGAATTTTATATTGGAAACCGGTTCGATAGTTAATGTAATGGTATTCAAAACCGGAAGTGTTAGTGAAAAAAGACAGGCTTCCGGACGCGAATGTAATATACCGGTCTCGTAAAAACTGCCAGTGTTAGCGAGTTTTTGTCAACAACAACAGGTTGGATTTTATATTTGCAACGACTCTTGCCATGGACGTCGATAAAGCTATCGAGAAGACAGACAGTGTCATGCAGCTTGTAACATCATAATGCTGTTTTTATATTATTTTTAACTGGCATTGATGTAAAAATAATGTGTAGAGCTTATTATTAAGAAGGGCTACTAATGTTAATGCACGCTTATTTAAAGAGCACTGGCTTCTCACAAAGAGAACCGCCCTACTATATCCGTAAATTAGTACGTAAGATTCAAATAGGTTAAATTTTTATAAAGTTGAATCATTGATAATTTAAGTGTTTTTTTTAGCTAAACACGTATTTGGCCAATTAGAGTTGGATCATAGTTTTTTTCTGATGTTATTTACTGTTATAATCATGTTGTGTAATATAGGTTAGGTATACACAACGTGTATTTTTTTATTTGTTTATTTAAACCAGCAAAAGGAAGTGAGAAGGAGTAAGCAAGCCTCCATCAACCTCCAGCAGCAGTGAAAATCGTTAAACATTTACTCGGAACACCCGCCTGCCGAGTAGGCTTTATTTTTGTTATTTTTCAGAGGCAAAACATAGACAAAGGAGTTGAAAGATCTCTCAAGGTAAACGTATACGTATTTGGTATAACTGTCACATTTTGTATATTGTATCTTCATGGACGACAAGACGATCACCATCGACTAACAGAGTAAAAAAAACAACTGCTTCATTCGACAGTATCCATCCAGCATATAATGAGAACGAATCTTCAAAAACAGTCAACATCAGTTGTTCACGCCTAAGCGTAACGGCTGGTTCACAATAACAAAAAATGCGTAATAAAATGTGTAATAAATGTGGTTGCATAAAAAAACTTACCCCGTGTTCAATTATCACTTGACACTCACCACTAAATACATAATTGGTTAGGTAGGAGGGTGATAAAGGAAAGGAATAGAGGTACCTACGTTGTTATTTAATTAATTAACTAATTAATGCCGACAAACCGGCGCGAATGTGTTATTTGAACAATGGACTGTGTTCTAAGAGAGAGCTGTGTCGACTGTCTTATCTCATTGTTGTAACCAGCGCTCACCTTGGCGATGCGCGAATAACAAATCGTAGTCGAGAGATAAGAGGAGCATGCTTTTATTTTATATTAGGCAAGGCGTAAACATAACCGCCCATCTAAAACTGAATAAGTTTTATACCAAAATAAAATAAATCATTTAAAAATACACCCTAGAAATGTTAAGGTTGCTAGGCAAATTAAAACAAAACTTTAATACAACCTTAAAAATTTTAAAATTAAACGGAACATAAATACGAGAGAAAATAAGAAAAATAAAAATTATTCATTCAAAGGGAGGATAATAAGCTTACTTATTGGACGTGTAAATAAACCTGCAGCGGTTTTTACAGATGCTACTCGTGGTATACCGTCACGACCAAAAAACAACTTTTCAATACGGCCAAGATGCCAACACAAGGGGGCAGTATTTAAATTTTTAATTATGACCACATCATTTACCTTGGGCAACATGGTGGGGCAATGCCATTTGTTACGTTGGGTGAGTTGGTGGAGATACTCGTTTGACCACCGACGCCAAATGGATTGAGTAACCTGACACAATCGCTGCCAACGGGAACACAAAGTTATTTCCTCCGGAATAGTAATTTCAGGTAGAGATAAAAGGGGACCGCCTATTAAAAAATGACCGGGCGACAGATAATCCGTACCGTCATTAGGATCGGAAGACTGGCAAAGAGGGCGACTATTGAGTATGGCTTCAACCCTAGAAAAAATTGTACATAGTTCCTCAAAAGTTTGAGGGCGTGTACCTAAAGTACGAACTAATAAGGCCTTTGCTGATTTCACTCCAGACTCCCAAATTCCGCCAAAATTTGGGGCGTATGGAGGATGAAATTGCCACATGATATGGCGGGAGGCTAAAGCGGCGAAAATTTTATCGTTGTTGGATTTAAGGAATATGATAGCTTCCTTAAGGGACCGCGAGGCACTAAGAAAGTTTCTACCCTGATCTGAGTAAACAACATCAGGAATTCCTCTACGAGCTGTAAACCTTGTCAGACAAGCTAAAAATGCTTCGGTAGATAACTCTGACACTACCTTGAGGTGCACCGCTCTGGTGCACATACAAATAAATATGCATAAATAAGTTTTAGACACCGGGGCATTACGACGATTAGAAGACTTGATCAAAAATGGGCCGGCGAAATCTACTCCCACATGAGTAAATGTTCTGGACAGTTGAAAGGGGGTAAATCGGCCATGAACGGTTGAGCAGTTGTCGCACGGAAGCGCGAACAAACAACGCATTTGTGGATCCTCTGACGAACTAAGGAACGTATTCCAATAATCCAGAATTTTCGCTGAATAAGTGTTTGCGTCATGAATGCACCTGAATGCATAGATAAAAGGTGATAATTATCACACAATAATCGCGATAAAGTGGCTTGTTTCGGTAATAGAAAGGGATGTCTGTTATCATAAAACAACAGGGAGTGACGCAAACGTCCGCCCACCCTAACAAGACCTAGCGAATCAATAAAGGGGGACAATTTTTGGAGTTGTTTAGAACAACCCTTGTTTAAATTTAGTTGATTTATTTCTTCGGCGTAGAACTGCTGTTGCGTAACTCTTATGATAGTTATCAATGAGATATGTAATTCATCAGAAGAAAGAAAGCCTGATAATTTTTTATCAGAGTTCTTGCAATTGTAAATAAAACGGTTTACATATGCCACAGTACGCTGGAGCAAGGTGAGAGAAGAAAATTTATCCAAAAATTGAGTGCAACTTTTTTGTGTAGAAGTAACTAATATATTAGGGGGAGATTTTATTTCTGGAAGAATTTCTAGAGAAGGGGGAGATTCCAAGTTCCTGGAAGCCGTAATTAGATCGCTACAGTTAGATGGGCCATGCCACCAGATATGGTTGTCAATCAACTGGTGCGCAATAAGACCACGAGAAGCCATATCGGCGGGGTTGTTTTCACCAGAAATATGGTACCACTGTTGAATAGCAGTGTATTCTAAAATAATTTCCACGCGGTTGGCAACAAATGTTTTTAATAAATAAGAAGGAGTGTTAATCCACGCTAGTACCACTTGAGAATCGGTGAATAATCTTATTTCCTTTAAGGGATAAGGAAATTTATTAGAGATTATAGAATATACTAGACGAGATAACATAACAGCACCTAATAATTCCATACGGGGCATTGAAAGAAATTTTAAGGGTGAAATTTTACTTTTAGCTTGTAGGAGATGGCAATTTGTGTTATCTGAAGTCGTGCCATGTAGAAAAACACATGCAGCATAACCTTTCTCACTGGCATCGCAAAACCCTAACAGACGGTACTGTCCCCAGTCTAAAAACAAACAGCGAGGAATTTTCAAATTTGATAATTCAGTAAGGCGGGAACAAATTTTCTCCCACTTCAAACACCAGTCGGTGTCCGGCGTGTCGTCCCAACCTAAACGTTGTACCCATAATTGTTGTAAAAAATGTTTTATTAAAAACACCACCGGAGTCAACCAGCCGAGAGGGTCGAAAATTTTAGCCATATATGAAAGAACGGAACGTTTTGAAATATTCCCTTCGAAAGGAACAACATAGTAGGTGAAATTATCAGAATTCGGGTTCCAAACTAGTCCCAATATTTTGATACCAGAGATTTCATCAGAAAATGCTACGGAAGGTTCTAATTCAGATTCCTGGAATTGATTTAAAAAGAGAGTTGTCATTGCTGGACCACTTTCTTAACTGAAATTGGCCAAGAGACAGCAATTTTATTAATTCAGATTGCAGCTGCTGAGCTGCCGCAACTGACATGGCTCCTGAAATCACATCGTCCATATACGTGTGATTCAGCAAGGCCACAGATGCTAGAGGAAATTGTTGTCCTTCGTCGATCACCAATTGTTTTAACACGCGTTGCGCAATAAAAGAGGATGGAGTAAGACCATAAGTAAGCGTGTTCAATTCGTACTCTTGAACTCCGCTGTCGAGGGAGGGTCGCCAGAATATATGTTGGTATATTCTATCTTGTGTACGTACTAAAATTTGGCGGTACATCATTCGTATGTCAGCACAAAGCGCTATTTTGTGGGAACGAAATAAAAATATTATTTCGGGCAAACCTGATTGCAGTTTCGGACCAGTGTAAAGACGTTGATTGAGGGACTTACCGGTCGAATCATTAGCAGATCCGTTAAACACCACTCGTAGTTTGGTAGTACTGCTTGTGGTTTTATGAATGCCGTGGTGTGGTAAAATATAATCGGAGGGTTGCAGAGCAACATTCATGTGATTTAGAGATAAATATTCCTTGAGAAATGAATCATAAACCTTTTGATTTTCGGTTGAATTCCGAAGTCGCCGTTCTAAATTTAGATAACTGTTATAAGCAATTTCACGATTGCGCCCTAGAGGTTCGGCATTATCCTTGAAGGGTAGGGCTACAATGTAACGACCAGTTTCATCGCGAGAGTGGGTACTAACAAAATGTGCTTCACAATAATTGTCGTCAATATTCACAGCAGGAGGTTGCGAGACTTCTTCGAGCGCCCAAAAATTTTTTACTTCGCTTTCAAGAGGTTGCGACATTATACAAAGCGAAGTAGCGTTTGACGGTCCTTGCGGAGAAGGCACCTGTCCAAATAACACGTATCCAAAAATAGTATCAATCGCTAGAGGTTTACCAAGACGGTTATTTGCGTTATCCGAAAATAATATTCTACAACATATGTCCGCTCCTAATAATATTTCTACCGGAGCGGATACATGGAAGTTAGGGTCAGCCAAGGGCAAATGTTTAAATCGTTCATAAATTCCACGTGGTAAAGAACAACCAGGGATATTACCTGTAAGTTTTGGAAGAATAGAGGCACAAAAATTTATTCGTTGATCTGCATAATTGGAAAGTAGAAAACAATCGACTAGCCTTTTAGAATTAACAGCGGTATTGGCTAGTCCACACACTTTACTGTGATTGCGAACATATTTAAGACCCAACCGTTGCACGCAAGCAGAAGTGATCGCATTGATTTGGGACCCTGAATCAAGAACGCACCTTACGGGTTGAAAATCGCCATTGATGTCCCGAATCTTAGCTTGAATCGTTCCTAAAAGCACTGTATAATTTTAGGATTATTAGACACATTGCATGTAGAAACTGTCTCTTTCATATCGGATGTGGAAGGGGTCACAGGGTTATCGGTCCCGAAGTCGAGACAGGCGACGCATTATGCAAAAAGGTGTGATGATATCTCGAGCTACATAACCCGCATCTTCCTTTAGAGTTGCAGCCCTTAATATGATTGCCTAAACATTTAAAACAACGCAACATTCTTTTTACCGCGGTGTATCTATCGGAAACATTTAATTTTTGAAAGTTTTTGCACGCGTAAATTGTATGCCCTTCATTACAATAGGGACACGAATTACGATCGCATTTTACTTGCGCATCGTTAGTGGATTCTTTTACAAAAAAGACTTATTTAGATTATATTTGAAGCGCGGTGGCATATTTACGTTGACGGGTTTTAAGGCTTGAACATCTTCGTGCATCTCTGAGGTTTTATTCTGCGCGGTTAAAAATTCGAACAACTTAGCACAAGTCGGCACATTAGAATCCGCGCGTGCATCAAATGCATGTTGTAATTTAGGATCCAAATTACGATAACATAGAGAAAATAAAATAAAGTCCGATAAATCTTCAACGTCGTGGGCAGATTTCAAAGTGCTTACTGCGTTGAAATGTGTATTTATGAAATTTGATAAGGAACCAGTAGATTTAAATTGAAGAATTTTATTCAAATAAAAATTAACAATTCTGCGTGGCGAGTCGTAGCGGTCTACAAGTTTTTTAAATGCTTGCTCATACAAATTGGGATCAAACGCTAGATCAGAGACGACACTTAATGCTTCCTTATCGAGATACGATCTACAATATAAATATTTCAATGAGACCGGAATAGATTTGTTTTCGTGTACAACACTGCGATAAGTAGTAATGAAATTATTCCACTTATCAATGGAACCATCAAAAACAGGAATTTCTAGAGGTTTTAAACATTCAACGGATGGGCCCTTAAATGCCAGAGCATCCGCAGAAACCGATTTTGTAGAATTTTTTTTCAATTCTAAATTTTTTGCACGAACTACGTCAAATAAGTCGTCGAAAGATGCTAGATTTAATTTTATGTGTAGTTTCGAGTCGGGTTTAGTAGCGTTGAATTGTATTATTGCTACCTGTAGTTTTTCGAGAGCATTTTCAATAATCGGAAGCCTTTGCATTTTTGCTTCTAATAAGTTTAATTTACTTACATTTGCGGAAATAGCATAATCCCAAATGCCTTGCAAGCGACCAAATAAGGCTTCTTGTTGAGCTTGCAAAGAAATGCTGTCGAAAGACATTTTCAGAATAGCATAAACTACACGTAAATATGTAATCGAATTGAAGAGTATTTTATAATTAAAATTGAATGCAAATATAAACAAACACACCTGTGCTGATAACCGTTTATCAACATGCAGGTCAAACTCAATTACGAGGTTAACAATTCGATAAGAGTGAATTTATTTCAAATACTTTTAAGAGCAACCTTGTAATAATTTAACTTAAAGCAAGCTCCTCTACAACCACGACGACAATTCTATCACGCATACGGGTCGAAGAGGCCAAAAAAAAAATAAGGTATGTTCACGCCTAAGCGTAACGGCTGGATCACAATAACAAAAAATGCGTAATAAAATGTGTAATAAATGTGGTTGCATAAAAAAACTTACCCCGTGTTCAATTATCACTTTACACTCACCACTAAATACATAATTGGTTAGGTAGGAGGGTGATGAAGGAAAGGAATAGAGGTACCTACGTTGTTATTTAATTAATTAACTAATTAATGCCGACAAACCGGCGCGAATGTGTTATTTGAACAATGGACTGTGTTCTAAGAGAGAGCTGTGTCGACTGTCTTATCTCATTGTTGTAACCAGCGCTCACCTTGGCGATGCGCGAATAACAAATCGTAGTCGAGAGATAAGAGGAGCATGCTTTTATTTTATATTAGGCAAGGCGTACACATCAGTCCAGAAGAACGAACTTGTACTCCTCCAAATAAATATCATGCACGTTTAAAACATCCCTCGAAACACATAATAGAACCATCCGAACGTAGAATACACACAAACCCAGGATATAAAAGGATTTTTTTAAATAAAAAAATATATAAGGAGCTCCAAACACTAGAGCAAATTAATTTTTAATTCTTCTCTATTTAAGGTAGTCGCCAAATTTCTTAAAAGTGCCCAAGCTCCTCGTGTACTAAGGGTTTCCATTCAGATTATCTCGTTGTAACCACCAAATCTAACGGGATAAAATTAAGTAAACTCCTATAACCACACTACAAACGCAGGCGGTCGCCATAATACAGCTTGGACCCGTTTCACCTACGAAGCCATGAGGACCATTTCTTGGAGCATGTGGCGCCAACACGCATGCCAGAATTGGAACATTCCTCATCAGCTCGCTTCAATTTCTACCAACCAAGGATGTCACCTGAATGCCATCATATTCGCCTACCAGCCGAAGGGTACCGAAGCATGAAAATCTTATCCCAGCCACCGCCACTAAGTGTCGCATTGCATTCAGCGTAACGATGAATATCCTCTAAACAACATTGATCAGATCTTCGTGGTGAAGTCACAACAGTCAAATCTACGACGAAAAAATGCATTCCGCAGCTTTACAAACTACAATGCTTCCAGCGATTATTACATTTGCAATAATTATGCACATTAAAAACTTCTGTAAATATTGTCTTTGTGGCGTCATGGCTTTAACGTATAATTAGTTGGTGTTTTTAACTTGTGAATAAATGTTAACTCTGTCGCTACGAAACATTAACCAAGTGATCCTAGGTAAATTAGAACACCACAGGCCAAAAAGCACATTTGAAAATACTTAATAAAACTGTTCGAACGTACAATACAAACAAAACCTTGGTATTAAAGGAACTCTAAACGCTAGATCAAATCACTTCTGTTTGTTCTCTCTTTAAGAAAGCCAACAAACTTCTTGAAGGTAACTTAAGACTAGTACAAGGCAGAAGTTATCAAGCCGCTTGTGCACCAAGGGTTTTGCTTGAGATTATTTCGTTGTAACTATCAAATCTAACGAAATAAAATGGAGTGAACTCTCGTAACACTATAGACAGTACTTTTAAAACCGCGGCCATCAGTACCGTCCCTAAAGCACGTGGCGTCAAAAAGTATGCCAGAATTGGGAACATTCCGTTATGAATCCGCTTCGATTTCTACCAACCAAGAAAGACGTCGCACACACGCGTCGGCCTACCAGCCGCAAGTTACCGAAGTTACGGAGATCTAACTGCAATCACCGCCACGAGGTGCTGCATTGCATTCAGTTTTACCCGTGCCAAGGTTACCTACAATCATGGACATTTTCTACACGATACGAGACTCAGATCTGTTGTGAAGTCGCAATATCTAATTCTCCTACATAGAAACCCGTTCTCCAACTTTACAAACTAATGTGTTTTCACTTCAATTGTTAAAGACATTTGCAACAACTACGCACACAAAAACATTTGTATATGTCTCCAATGATGGTGCGTATGTTGAGGTCACGCACACTAGGAGGTGGTCCTGGTGGCTTCGGTGGAGGGGATCCAAACTGTATTGTTGAAGCCTCCTACGTCTGCAGTCTGGTTGGAAAAGTTTACTACAATTTACCCGGTTAGATTTGGTGGTCATAACAAGATAATCTAAAGGAAAACCCTTAGTGCACGAGGAGGTTGGTGACTTTCATCTTGTACTATTCTTAGGTTCTTTCCAAGAAGTTTGGCGAATACCTTAAAAAGAGATCTATTAAGAAGTAATTTGCTCAAGCGTTTGGAGCTTTTTATATCATGGATTTGTTTGTACTGTACGGTCGGACGGTTCTAAGTCGAATCCGTTAATGTTTGAGGAATGTTTTAAATGTGCATGCTATTTATTTACGCGCTGCGTGCTTATTGGTCAGTTAGTTAAGAGTATGCATACTCCTAAATACGTTATTTCTAACATTGTTTTTTTTAGAAATAAAATGGAGCTATCTGCTGCCTCCACAGTCATCTATTCGCAGGAAAATCTTTCTTCACCACAGCCAGTTACTCTATACGACAACAACCCTAGCAATGACAAGCACTATGACCAAACAAGACCACCCACGTATGTAAGACGGTATTTTGTTACAATTGACAATTATTACAATGATAGGTATAATACTGTAGTACATCGCTTACCTGTGTAGAGGGCGTAAGAATATTTCACAAATTTTAGTAAATTATTAATTAAATCATTTACAAAATGCGCATGCCACTGACTTTGTATATCTAGATAATTAAGTTAAGGTACGCCAATTAATGAATATTTGTGTTGTTGCGCCCTTTGGCTTTTTTAATATCTAGATTTAGAGGGTTTTTGAATCCAGCCCGGGAAAAGCTCTTTTTCCATCCTTAAATTAAATATTTAGGTGTAAAATTCATTAAGAGAGTTTCACATGAACTCGATGATAATTACCCCATAGTTTATGACATGTAAACCATATACGCTGGCAATACCATGCGTTGTGGTTAAATTGGTCCGTTTTGGGAAGCATGGAATGGTGAGGATACTGCAGCTCGCGAAACAAGACATCTTAAAGTATTACTATCGGCGATCGAAGAGATCAGACGTGAGTGCACATTAGTTCAGCGAAATAATTCCTTTCGATTCTGTACCTTTCTACTATCTTAAAAAACTGTCTCCGTGTTCCGTCATAGTATAAGTATCTTCTCTTCGTCGTTTAAAATTTGAAAACATCGAGAAATCACTCGCAAGCGACCCTAACCTAAAAAGCAGAAGGTGGCCTTGGCTTCCAGTAAGCTCCTGGTTTGTTTGTAAACTTATAAACTTTATCTGTGACGGCAACCTGTGCACACAAATTTTTAGACATACAAATTACGTCCAAGGTTATGCATGGTTGACAATGCGAGTAAAGTTTTTACTTTGATTTATGTTATTGTTGTAATACTATTGAAAAGGTAAAAACGTATCAGTATTACATTTTCCATGCTGGAACACTACTAGGTATTGATCCTCTAACTACATATACTCTAGTCGTAGATCTGAATCTTCTTCTATAACATTATAGTGGAGTTTGTCAATATTTCCTACAACATACTGGAATAAATAGGTACAATAAGTGATAGGAAATAGGGAATCGACAAGGTAAACATCACTACATTATGAAGCACTAACTGCGGTCTTCAAGGTACGATAGTTACGTGTAGAATTATCATGGTGCCTTATTTTTTTACTTGTTCAAACCACCACCCTTCTTTGTAACGCGTCTGATTGGTCGAAACAATGACGCATATAACTTCAAATCGTATGAAAACGTTCACACCTCAAAATACACAGTAATTAAAAACTAATTCTAAAAAAATCGCGAGGCATTGCTGGGAACTCAAAACCGCATGTATATAATGCGTAATATCCTACTTAATTATACTAAAAGTTCCCTACTATTAATGATTAAATAAAAACGTTGTGAAGCCAATTGAGGCGTAGTAATTTACAATTATATAAGCTCAAAATCAGAAACAATGGAGGTACGCATCTAACCAATTCCAGGACTGAAGACCTAATGATGATGATGAAGAGATACTAACAAAATGTTTTTATTTGCATTAGTTTCGAAGTAAAAATAGTTTTGCAGTTTTTAGAACTATGGTTGGATCGTTGGCACCTTGCTGTCCTTTAGAGCCGGAGACGAATTAGTAGTGGTAAAAACCAATATAATGCCGCTACAGATCGAATCGCAGTACTTCGTGACTTTGTCACAGATTATCCATCTCTTTGGTGGATAATCTGTTACTTTGTAGTAAACAAACGCGAGGATAAACTACAGAGTGCCCTGGCATTGTAACTGGTAATAATTTGCGCCAAGAAAAGGAACTGTATGCTAGCAAACGACGGATACGTGGAGTGGTCGGGATGCTGAACAACTTCAAGTTTGTAAATTCTTAGATATTGTTAAAAAATAGCTGGGATTAATAGTTATCATTCAGTAAATTTTAAAATGGTTGTTTTTAAACCTTTTTAATTTGTTTTAAATAAGAATTTCTATAAACAACTTCACAATATTAAAATAAAAATAATATAATGTTAATTTGTTCAATTATGCAAACTGTAAACCAATTTAAACATTCTAGTTTCTTTAAAAGACACCTTTGGGTCTAAAAACGATCATAGATTACTCTGAGAGCTTTAAGTTAAGAGTAACGCCAGTTGATCCTTTACTTGCTGTACTCCACTTACTTGAAGAAACTCAAAATATTTCAACGGTAATATACTTTTCAACTTTTTTGCTTCCACCACAACCCTTTCTGTATATTTATCTTCAGGGTTTGCACTTTTATAACTTCAAATTTCTTATTTATTATAAGATCTTTTGAATTAAAAATCCAGAGAACCTAGACGCCTAGTTGGGAAAAGGTCGTACTGGAAGCATTACATTAAGGTAGCAGTACAATAGATCCTAGCGGCCTAATGTAAGTAAATTTCTCAATTACAATCCAGATCCATATTTAGCGTAGTTTTGAATTTATTACCGATTTCTGATTTTTGAATTAAAAAACTATAATAAAAAATCGAGCATGTTGATGGCAAGATAAATCGGCATCCGGTTAAGATTTATTTCATTTGCGTTAAGTTTGGTTAGGTTTTAAGGTTGAAATTTCGGTTCAAGCGCGACTGGTTTAGTATTCTATTTCATTTATGTGAGGTTAGGTTACGTTTGGTTTTAAAGTTGTAGTTGTTAATTGTCGACAACTTCGTTTAAAAATGTTAGAATAGAAAACAGCATTGAATATATGGAACTTGGGCTAAGCTTCAAATGCTTTTCAAAAGCAACCAGTTTTTCAAAATACCTGAACTTTAGCGGTGGGTTAGCTACTTTAATTTTTTTAGCTGAAACTGACTAGGGGTTTGGAAAACTTTTACTTCTTCAAAGCGTTTTAAACGAACATCAGTACCCTGTTTAGAAATAGACCAAAATTATACTCAAAAAAATTGCTTACATTCAAAAAGGGCCAGTGGTAAAAATTCGAAATAACTTTTATGCATTTATGAAATAACGCATTCAAATAAGTGCATGGATCTTCAAATAATATAAAATAGAATTGTAAAATGGTGTGTAAGGATCATATTTAGATGTGTATTTAAACATATTTTCAATGTTTAATAAATGTGAGACTGCTCGTACATCAATTTATTAAAATTGCCACGGAAAGACGTCCCGCCAACACTCCAAAACCAATCCGTTGGCAACGCTGTACTCTATACTTTGTAAACTCAACTGTACTCTAACGTAATCTGTCTGTATTGTCGAGTCGAGTCGATTTCGATTGACATTGGTAAAATAATCTACATTGTAGCAATAAAAAGATTCAAGTTATATATTTTCTTGTTTAGTAGCCTTAAAACTATCAAAATTTTCGTAACGAATCCATTTTAACGTATGAAAAAAGGAAGAAACGACTAGGATTTGAAATTTAGGTACTTCGATATAAAAAATTTATTAATGGACCAAGGATAACATTAATTTTTCCAAAAGGTAAAAGGGAAATTTGTTCAACCATTTTCTTTTTTAAATGTTAGTACTTTTATTTTAAATAATTGATTACAAATTAAACAATCGACAATCGAGTATCTTGTATATAATTAGAAAGTTGTAATAGTTCCTTTGTTTCCTGATAAGAAAATAATTTTGTAAAATATTTTCTTCTTATTTATTTTTAGAAAACGTGTAAATCGAGGATTAAATATGGTTTCTACAAGATTTATGTCTACTGCAAATAGCAGTGGTGATGGAAACATGCAGTCGCCTTCTGGCTCAAGCTCTCAACCGAAAGTCATTCGTAATCAGCTACCATCTCATAGCAACTGCATACCTGGAACCAGCAGTCGTGCAGTTGCTGTACAATCCACATCGTTGCTCCAGTTACCACATGAAGTTATCGAGAAAATATTAAGCTACTTAACGTTTAAAAATGTTTGTAGCTTACGCCTTGTAAGTATCAATTAATGTTTTGATTAGTGATTTTAAAGTATAATTTATTTAGCCACTAGTAAATAATAAATTGTTAATATTTGCTCGGTTGTATTTTCTCATAATCGTGTTTGACTTCGAAATAATTTGGTCAGCAATAGTTTGGGTTTGTTGACGGCGTATAAATTTTTTTCATGAACATGTTGAAACATCACAGAATGATTATGTTTGTGATTATTTTATGCTGTGTAAATAAAAATCTTGAACTGCTTTGCCAGTGGTCGCAAATAATCGCTAATAAAGAACGTTGAATAAGTGCCTAAATTCGATAACCCCCTTTAACTGATATTCAACCTATCATTAAAGCTACAACAGTTCCCAGGGCAATGGTGAGAGGATCTAGTAACTCCAGTGTATAAGAATGGAAAAAAGGAGGATATCAGAAATTATTGCCCCATTTTTTGCTTTCATTTATTCTTAAGTAAGTCGGACTGTTACTTTGTAGATGGGTAACTCGATGTTGTACCAATTTCGTCATTCTAGAGCAGCTTGGTTTTTCCAAAGGAAAATCCACTTCTACTAATCTACTCTTTTGCAAGAATTTTATCGTCTCTGTATTCAAAAAGGGTCGGCACGTCGATGTGGTTTATACCAACTTCTCTAAATCCTTTGATACTGTCATTTACTCTTTGATTTTCAAGCTAAGAAATGACTTTTCCGAGTATGGAGTACTATCTATGTGATCCAAATATAAAATGTCACAAAATCTTTCCATATTTTGTTATAACAATTTTTTTGACCACTGCAGAACGTCAATAAATTTTTGGTTTCACAAACCTTTTGTCTAGTTCATTATATCACGTAAACAATTTTTAAGTAAATAAATATCTGTATTGGTATCATGAGGTCTAACCGCCCTACTGAAATGCTAGTTTGGTTGCTAACATCAGGCGTTGAATGTTAGTATGAATATTATCAAGGCCAAACAGCTTTCCTGTGTCATGCATATTGCATCAGCGCCCACTTTAGCTAGATAATTCGTCAAGAATTAACATGGAAATCCAAAGGGTTCTAGCAAGTAATTTGCGTGTGGCCTTGTGCCGTAGTGGAGCCCTGGTGTAGTGAACACTAGACTCAGTGTTTTTAATAATGGTAAGCAGTTAAAAATAATTTACTAGACAAACTAAATTATTTTGTTGTAGCGCTCTTTAGATATTTCTTTAGATATCTCTTTTGATATCTCTTAAAATTGTTCTTTAAATAACTTAGTAAAAGTTTCAATTAAATATTTCTTACCACACTTTGTTAAAAATTTTCAATTAAATACTACTTAAAATGCTCCGTAAAAATCTTCAATTAAATATTTATTTTATAATTCTCCTACAAATGTAGAAGAAGAACTTTTAAGAAATCGTTTTGTATATCAACTGTAAGGCTTCTTCGTATATAATTTGTTGGAATGATTCCGCCGTATCTGGTTTTATAAAAATAAGGCCGTCTAAATGTTGTGTTTCAAGATGATATTAATTCTAGTTTTGCATCTACGTGTACCAAGTTATAGTTCATTCACGTCAACGTTACGATAAGAAAATATCGATCTAGTATGACCGTCCTTCAACCTTACTAGAATAGTTGGATTTAATGAAATGTTCTGCAAGGAATCAATATGTTTTGATTTTAAAGAAACGTTCTACAAAGTACGTAGAAATTTTTATGGTTTGGAACTAAAATCCGATAATTAATTGAAATGGTCTTTTTGAAGTTGCAAGTAATTAGGAGGACAACTACATGATGGTAATTATGTTGGTAACGATCTATACATATTGGAACGTCTAAGTTTTGTATTGGATTTTGGTTGGACCCGTTTGTGCGTATCAGAAAAACGCTTTAAGTTCATATGGTCCGGTCTATGTATTACGCAGCTGATTGTGTGATGTACAACATGTGGAGCCTACGTCAATTGTTTGCCGAAGAACGTATGTATTAACACCTGTTCTAACATGCTGTAATACCTTCACATAAACAACATCTGTTGAAACGAGGTAAGAGATTAGTGTTATTCTTACATTACGTCTACAATTGGCGATCTTTGATACAAGGCTGCTTCAGAAAATAACTTTGTGAAGACTTATTACCATTAATATGTTTAACAAACTAAAAAGGACTTTGATAAATTTTTATTGCCAATATAATTTCAGTGTAATCACAGTTACTATTTTTAATGACATTAAGCAAACCTTAGGAGTTCTTTTTAAAGTTTCATTTATGCATGATTTCACTTACAGTTTTTGAACCTTGAATTAATAGACAACTTAGATAATTTTTTATACATATATGTAAACCGAATAACAGATCTGGTATTTTTGGTATAAATTCAAGTTAAATTTTGCAGCGAAAGCGACACTTAAAGTTTTTGATATTTCTTTTAAATTCAGAATCCTACCTCAGGGTAGATGAAATTTGTATAATCTTTTCTTAAACATAAATTTTATACTTACATTTTTTATGAAGGAACAACTTTTAATTAAATAATTAACATTCAATTTTCTTAATTAATTGTTTTATTCTGAACAAGTAAGTTCAGAAATAGAGTAACCAGGTATATGAACAAATAGCATAAAGTGGTAACCCCTATTTAACAAGAAGCTTTAATAGCCTTTTCAGAACTTGAAGCATAAAATCTGTGTTCATAATATTGATTGCCTGATTAATCTATTCTGTTTTTTTATATGAGGTAACAAGAGAATACCTCTTGTGTCCTCACTTTTGTTAATGTAATTAAATTTTCTTTACAGCTTCTGTGTTAGCAGTTAATACGAGATTCTTCTCTAAGGACTCCCAACTCCCCCTTGGGGAAACCCTGTGTTTAAAAATTAATGACTTGGTGGCGCCCTACTTAAACCCCTGTTTTGTTAAGAATCAAGCCCTAGTGAGAAAATAATGCTTTGTAAAAAGAACCATGACCAATCCTCATAAGCTCTGCCAAAGGAATAGACCCCTAGCATAGTCGGAAGATATTTGCGTCCCATCATTTTAAGGAATTCCTTCCTTAAAGTTAACTGGTCACATTTGGGGATATAAAAATAACCCCTAACTAGTAAACAACCAGTAGCATACATTTTATTGTGACATTTTATATTTGAATTTTACAACCCCGCTTGGAGACTACATATTTTCTTTAAAATTATGAATCTATGTGATCAAGATGAACACTTATGTGTCTGATGCCATTTTTTATAGCATAGGAGTTCCACAGGGGTCGCATCTCGTGTTCCCTTGTTTAATCGTTCATCAATGACATGGATAAAATATTCAAGTTGTGTCATTTCCTTTTGTTCGCAGACGATCTGAAACTTTATATTGATGTTGCTGATTCTGTTGATTTTATAAAACTGCAACACCACCTGGTGCTATGTTCAGCGACGTAGTCTAAAAAACAAATTAAAACAAGGAAGAAACGGAAGGAATTGTCCGGGTTCAATCGGCGAGTGGGCGGGGTAAAATACCTACACATATACTAAAGTAAAGAAAAGCCTGAAATAAATAAAGAAAAATTACTCACACTCATAACACATATCAAAAAAAGAAAACTATAATTAACCAAAATATATACAAACAATCAATAATTAACAAAAAAAAATTAATTAGAAAAATGTTACCATTACTGTCCGATATTTATATAAATTACAACAAGCATAAAAGTACCAAAAAATTAAGCAGTCTATACTTACGAGTTACACATATCAGGTAGAACACCAAAAAAAATCAGAACCAAAGAAATGGCGAGCTGTAGGTTTTAGATCCCCTCCCTTATGTTAGTTACCCAAAAGAAAATTACAATCCTAAAACCTCAGCTCTGAATTTTCATTGTACATCTAAAACTACATCTATAAGGTTTTTGCTACGAGGTCGTGATTTTTAACAAAATTTACTCTGTAACAGGTCGGGATATAAACCATATTTTCAGTAAATAATCTCACATAAAGACGATCGTTTTACCCCCTACAAAATTTAAGCTAGCAATGGGAGAACCTTATAAATCGGCTATTTCAATAAGTACATAAAATCCATGTCAGAAAATGGTGCTTAAACACTCACCCTCGAAGTTGCTGACATCTGGGTTGAGTCACTACCTGATCCGCGACAACGTGTAGGTGGGCCTACACCCATAAAGAACACACTTAGCCTCCCATTACAGCAAGGGATGACCATTCATCGTGGTTTTAAGGGCCACCCGAAAGAAGCATGCCGTATTGCGTGCACAAAATTTTCATAACGACAAACGGAAACAACAAAACATTTCTACACGTGTCTCCGTTATGTAGATTGGAAAGCAAATAAAATCAATTTCGTTCAGTCAGTGACCAGGGTTCAAAGTAATATTTCTATTCAGAATTAACCTGGAAAAACACAGTTTATATTGGGATTATACGCAGCTTTAATTCGACGAATTTTTCCGACGGAAAACATAAGAAGTAATTATTGAATACTTGGAACATGTGATCGACTCTAGGGATGGACTCGGACCGGGCCGGGCCGGGCTTTTAATAAGCCCGGCCCGGCCAGACGCAGAAAAGTAACCGGCCCGGCCCGAAATGAAAATTGCCGGCCCGACTTTTATTCAGCGAATGAGAAAATATTTTTTTCTGTTGTGTTCAACAAGTAACTATCACTCTTTTGTTTAATTTAAGAGTATAATGATTTTGAATTTCAATCAAGATACTTGTGGAACATATCGTAGTATATCACTTGAATTTTGATCCTGTTACGTACCTAGACGTAGCCGGAAATAAAGTAAGTACCAGGCTAACTATTAAACGCGGAGAGTGAAGGGATTCGCCTACATACCAAAAAGAAACAAAAACACATCGCCCACGATGATCTATTAACATATAAAAATAAATAACGGATTCTGTACAAACAAGCAAGAGCAATAAAGTAAGCGTTACTATTTGAAAGCAAACAGTTGAGTGATATGAACAATTTAGTACATTAGATACGAAGTGCGCATCTCGTATTTTCACAAAATAAAATTAATCAGTAGTAAATAAACCTGTGAGAGCTTTTGTCAAGCATTTTTAAAGTTTTGCCTAATACTTTTTCTAAAATAACTAATTAGTAGGAAAGAATTAACGTTTGGAGCTTTTGTCAGATATCTTTTAAATCGTACATAGTACCGCTTGTAAAATAAACTAATCAGTACAAAGGAATAAGCGTGTGTCTGTCCAATACTTTTAACACAGGTACATCACACATGTAGAGCGATAATATCGATTAGCAGCAACGAACAATAGTTCTACAATGTGACGTTTCTTGTCACATAACTACACCAAATGTTGATACGGAATATCCCATTGACACACACAAAAGAAAACAAGCTGCATACCTGTAGGTGTCCGGATACTTAGTTTGAAAACCGTCGGGGGTGAGTCAACACAGAAACGCCGCGGTATTCAGGATCCATTCACCCTGGCATCGTAACTACAGCAACGACCTACGCACAAAAGCAGAAAGGAAGAACCCATTTGGCCTCCAGTTAAAAAACGCAATCCACGCAAAACACCTCGTAGTTGGCGAACAGAAAATAAACAGACGTGCATTGCTTTTGAAATACGGTGACGAATAATGTAGAAAATATGTCGACGCACAAGCTGTAAAAGCAAATTTAACAATGGTTTAAATAATACGAATTCCAACTGCAAATCCTCGCTTATCGAAGCACGATTAAAACTGGAAAGCCCGGATTTTATCAGATAGTGTGCGACCTTATTTCAACAAGTTTTTACATTGAAACGATAGAAAAAATCATTATAGGCGGTCGTAATGTATACCAAGATAACGGGTACCTGAAACAGGATATAACTATTTAGTTGTTGCATAAACTTGTCGTTTCAAAGCAACTAGATTTAAGTTGAGGAATTTATTCGTGAGCGTGTTTATTATTAATTATGTTGAAGGATTTAACAGTAGACACAGAATTTATTCGAGCGGGTATTGAATTAATAAGGGAGAAAAATAGGGTACTTAATTTATGCTGAAAATAAACGTAACAATTCTTTAAAAAATCCTAGAAATAGGTAACAAAGGTACAAAATGTTTAGCAATTTTCAATGTTTATGAAATTGTACGCTTAATGCATCTTATAACCTTTATGATAAATTTGCGCCCGCTTTATTTTGTCGTTCCTACTGCAAGGAATTTTACTAAAATTATCTACTTGAAATTAGAGAGTTGTTACAAACTCATTCCAAGCAGACTTTATTAAAAGAATCTTCAAATAAAGTATCCTTTTTTAAAAGTTTACATCCAATCTAAAGGAGTGTTAGTGCAAATGTTTTTTCTCTTACTCTTTATTTTGACATATATGTTTAGTATTCTATATCTATAGGTTATGTTTTAAAAATGAATAAAGAATTAATCTCATTTGTGATAAGGTGATCTATAATACATGTTTAACTATATTGCAAAAAAATCAAAGAAATTGTATTCACACAAAGATGAACCTTTTTTTATTATTTGAGTCTTTTATTTCCCACTGATTCGATAACATTTGTATGTGTTGTCAAAGTGTTTTCACGGAATACTTTTTGAGTTTACTTCAAGACACTGTTTTTACTCCTTTCCAAGCATATAGCATTTCTGTTTTCAAAAGGATTTTTACAGTTTACTTCTAGGAAAAGCATTACAAAACAGCATCCTCGTATTTAGAGCGTTGGCGTTTTATATCTCTTTCGTGTTATAAACTTGGACATTATATTTCTAAATTTAATTTCGGAAACAACACTACAAAAAACCATTTATTTCGCTATAATATATATACACAAAGCAGACAATTAAATGTAAGTTTGTACGTTAAGCATTTGGCATATGTCAAAATTAAGGCGCCTTAAATAAAAGCATTCCCTGCCTCTATTTAAATTAAATAAAGGTGTCCTGTATTTTAATAAAGTACAAACATTAAAGGTGTAATTGCGCATGTGTAAATGTCAAATAAGGGAAAACTTTATAAAAAACTTGGTAAAATGAACTTTGCAATAACTCTCTAGTGTTTTAGGCGGTAGACATAAATTATACACGCGATAGCTAATATCGACGTTCGCCGCATGATTGAGATTTGGAGTATACAGGGTGTCCACATTTTAATTGCACACTATAGGAATATCCTGAACTATAAGAGATACAGTGGTGGTTAAATTAGACAAAAGTTACCTACCTATGAGAGTATTTTATAGCTGATTTTGAACTACAAATGTTATCCATAGATTGCTAGATATTGGCTAAAATACAAATTTTGCGATATTCAACTTTTCTTAATAACTTCGTTGTTATTATAGTTAGAAGAATGAAATTTGGTATGGTAACAAAAGACATAATTTTGCATTTAATGACGATTTACAAAATGTTCTAGATCTATTACATTTTTTGTCGCGATAGTCAACTTTTTTTTTGTTATGGCCGCCATATTGGATTTTTACATCAACGTATAGAAAATAACATTTACAATTTCAACAATGTATAACACATCATTAATTTTTTTAAATAACATTATTAAGACACAAAAACAGTTTTTGTAAAAGATATAACCTATAAATAATAATGGAAAGTTAACTACCACAACTAGAAGTTACAGTAAATGTTCAAAATGTTCACCATGCTGTTCCAGACACAAGCGAACCCTTTTATTCATCTGCGCAATAGCATTTGATATGGAATCTTGATTAACCGATTCTAACGCACTTCTTATTTTTTGCTGCAAGTGTTGGACACTATTAGACGGAGTATCATAAACTTTATTTTTTACATCTTCCCATAGAAAAAAATCCAGCGGATTCATACCAGGCGAACGGGGTGGCTACGAAATAGCACCATTCTTTCCGATCCAACTTTGAGGAAATCGCTGATTTAAATACTGCGTTAGTAACCTGAAATTATGAGGTGGTGCACCATCATGTTGAAACCAGCTTAAGTTTCTAATTGCTTCTAACGGTAGTTCATCTAAAAATTCTTCAAGAGCATTAATTAAAATATCTAAATATTTCTCTCCGTCTAAATTCCCTTGTATGAAATAAGGGTTTATTATTCGGCCATCGAAGATTCCACACCAAACATTCACAGAAAAACGAACTTGATTCTTTACTTCCTGCAACAAATGTGGATTTTCTGTAGAATAATAGTGCTTATTTCTTCGATTAAACATTCCACAATTTGAAAATGTAGATTCGTCGGTCCACACAATCATTGTCTAATAAATCACTCACAAAATGCTAATCTTCTTTCCGAATCTTCTATATGGAGTTTTTGTACTGGCAAGTATTTGTAGTCATCGTATTTATGCCTCTTAATAATATTATTTACTGTACTTTTGGAGACATTGCAGTCACGTGCAAAAGATCTGCTCGATCCAGTAGGGTTAACATGTAAATGTGCTAATACATTAATGTCGGCATTCGCTTCTACCTTTTTAAGATATTTACCTCTTGATTTGTTAATAGAACCGCAGTCGGACATGTTTTTACATATTCTATAAAACAATGTACTATTTGGTTGGCTTCGTTCAGGGTACAGATTATGATACTTGCGGGCAGCTTCTGTAGAATTTCTGCAGCTTTTGATATATAAGTCGTACATGTCTTTTTTTCGTTTATTGAGTACCGCACCATATTTTAACCAAATTTTAATTTAAAACTATTAACAACAAAACTGATTATTGCAAACAATGGAGCAGTTTAGAATTAATTGTGTTTGACAGCAACACACTGGATCTTTTTTACAAAAACTGTTTTTGTGTCTTAATAATGTTGTTTAAAAAAATTAATGATGTGTTTTACATTGCTGAAATTGTAAATTTTTTTTATATACTTTGATGTAAAAATCCAATATGGCAGCCATAACAAAAAAAAAGTTGACTATCGCCACAAAAAATGTAATAGATCTAGAACATTTTGTAAATCGTCATTAAATGCAAAATTATGTCTTATGTTACCATACCAAATTTCATTCTTCCAACTATAATAACAACGAAGTTATTACAAAAAGTTGAAAATCGCAAAATTTGTATTTTAGCCAATATCTAGCAATCTATGGATAACATTTGTAGTTCACGATCAGCTATAAAATACCCTCATAAGTAAGTAACTTTTGTATAATTTAACCACCACTGTATCTCTTATAGTTCAGGATATACCTATAGTGTGCAATTAAAATGTGGACACCCTGTATACATATACATAATATAAATCGTGCAAACTTTTGAATTATGAATAAATCACCTAGTTTGATGTTCCTGGGCATCTTTAACTTGCCTAAAGTACAACATGAAGAGCATTAAATAGGACTAGAAAAAATATTCGGCATAAGAAGTAAGTTATAATATCACGTCTCCTTTACACTAAACAAGACGAAAACTGATTATTAATGGGTTCATGAAGTCACTACGTGAAAATATAATTAAGAATGTTTACTTACTCAATGTGAGATAGAAGTGAAGGGACGATGGAGTATCTACTCGTGAGTTTTTCGGCCCGAAAAGTTTGGGCCGGCCCGAGTTATTTGGCCCGGCCCGGCCCGGGCCCGGCCCGAATAAAGTAGTCATCGGCCCGGCCCGGATTCGAGCCCGAAATCGGGCCGGGCTCGGGCCGGGCCGGCTCGAAAGCCCGAGCCCGAGTCCATCCCTAATCGACTCTCTGAGTATAGCGTAAACTTTACGTTAGGGAATTATGGGAAGTAGAATTTATTCTTAATTAGTGGAAGTATTTACCAAGTAAAAGATACAGGATATTTAATTTATCGAATAAAGTTTCGTTTTAGAAGCAAAGTGGATTTTAGTTGAAAATTATTAGCCAGATATTTTTTTTTAATTATGAATCGACGCTTTATTTAACCGTGGACATGGAATTTAGATAAATGGATAATCAATTAGCGAAGGATTTGAGTTGAAAGTTATGTAAATAAAATAATCAATTATTGCCGAAACTGAACGTAACAAATCTCCCCCAGCAAAATTAAAAGGTCGGGGTACGGAAGCAAAATAATGGGATTGGGCAGGACCAACAAAAACCCAAAGAGAAAAAGAAGGAAAGAAAAAAAATTCGCTTGCGAACTAAAAGAAAATTCGTTACCAGACCAAAGAAACCAAAAAAAGAACTACACAAGAAAACTTTTATCTGGCTCGAAGGCCACGAATAGAAGAAAGAGGAAAAAGCAAGGAAGGAAAGATGGGTAATACACAATCTAGGGGGACTAAGATGGAACGGCCCGGACACTGAAAAAGTCGTCGGAGGACGGATATTTCTTGTGAAGAAATAGTACAGTCTTCAACCTTAACAGAAGTAAAGGAACGAGGAAGAAAACCCAACAGTGCTAGCCAGAAGATGACCCTAAGGTCAAGCCTCAATCAAACAAAGGAACAACAAGGGAGAATGATAGGAAGAGAGGGGAACGCTGGGAAAAGGAACGATGTACTCTCAACTGTGGTAATCGAAATCGAAGAAAAGAAAGGCTAACTAGTTCTTAAGTCGACTAAGTCGTAGTTTCAGAAGGAAGAAAGACGAACTAGAAGGCAGCTACCACAGGAGCGGATGGACGAAACACAATCGATATAGGGACCTACAGCAAGGAAGACCAGCGAAAGGAAAAAGGAGAGGAATGTGGAATGGAAGGAACGAAGAAAAGAAAAAAAAAGGAAACCCTCAAAAAGAATAACACCAACATCAAGTACAAAACCCCAAAAAAACAAAACTAAGAATTGTAGAAAAGAAAATAAAACAGAATTTCACTGTAGTTATGTATGAGTAGGTGTGTGCATGTGTGTGTGTATGTGTTGTGCTTGTATACAGTGTGCGTGTGTGTATGTGTTGGATTGCTGTAGTCGCCTCTTACGACAGGCAGGTCGTACCATGGGACTATTCTATTCCCGGATCCACACGGGTGAAAGAAAAAACAAGAACAGAACAAAATAAAGGAGAACCAAACAGAAATATGTGGATGTATGAAGTGTGTGCATTTATGGAGCATGCGTATGTGTGTACGAAGTGTGTATGAGATGGACCACTGTAGTCGCCTCTTACGACAGGCAGGTCGTACCGTGGGACTATTCTATTCCCAGATCCACATGGGGTGAAAGTAAAAGCAAGAAAACGAAAGAAAACCCCACAAAATAGGGAAGAAGAAGACGAAATCATAAGTCCAAAAATCAAATCCGAGGAAGAGCAAAGCCGGCATCAGAATTGGAGGCACAAGGACTAGATATTGGACTTAAGGCGTTTACGCCGCCACAAGGAAAACGAAACGAGATCACCGACATTAGGGTTTTGCCGGCATATGTCTTCAGGTTCGGAAGGAGCATACAATAATGTCTGCCTTTTGTCAGACAACCGAGAAGGGCAGGGGTGTAGGAGTTGTAACACGAGGTTGAGTAAGAGGTGGCGAAGGTGGAGATAGCAGTGGTTGTCGTAATTTATGGAACTCAGAACATGTTATAGAAGAAGGTTGTTTATTTCTAGAATTGGTGGTAAGTAAGTCCATACTAGAAAAGGAAACATCATGGGTTGTCAGAATATCCATGGTAAAAATAGAAAAAGTATGGACTGTACGAGAATCAATGTTACGAAAAGAAACAAGCAGAGCACACTTTAGTTACGTTCGGGATAGAGGGACAGAAGTAGATAAAATTTCAACTTTACTTTAGGGAATTCTGGGAAGTAGAATTTATTCTTAATTAACGGAAGTATTTACCAAGTAAAAGATACAGGATATTTAATTTATTGAATAAAGTTTCGTTTTAGAAGCAAAGTGGATTTTAGTTGAAAATTATTAGCCAGTGTATTTCTTTTTAATTATGAATTGACGCTTTTATTTAACCGTGGACATGGAATATAGATAAACGGATAATTAATTAGCAAAGGATTTGAGTTGAAAATTATTGTAAATAAAATAACCAATTATTGCCGAAACTGAACGTTCTTTCTAAAAAATTGTCTTAGCTAGTTATGGGTTAATTAAATAATTGAATAATTAAAGTAACCCGTGGGTTCTTTAATATTCTCAGATGAAACCAGTGAACTTTAAGGAAGGATTTCCTTAAAATGATGGGACGCAAATATCTTCCGACTATGCTAGGCATTATCTTGAACGTATTTATGCCTTTTGTTTCTTGATCTAGTTACACTATTTTTGAACTCACTTGTTCAAATAAAACAATTAATTAAGTGAATTAAATGGTGATTCTTTAATTAAAAGTTGCTTCGTGATAAAAATTGTATGTCAAAATTTACATATCAAAAGGTTACTATAACTTCTTCTACACAGATGTAGAATTATAAATTTGAATGAAATATCAAATACGTTAAGCGTTTCTTTTTACTACAAAATTCACTCAAATCAATACCCAAAATATCAGATCTGTTATTCGATTTACAAGTTTATATGAAAATATCCAAAATATCTAATAATTCAATGTTCAAAAGCTTTAACTATAATTACACATAAATGAAACCTTAATCAGAACTCAATGGAGTTGCTTAATTTCGTTAATAATAATAACGGTTACTACACTGGATTTAAAATTGGCAATAAAAAATTATCAAAGTCCTTTCTAGTTTGTTAAACAAAATAATAGTTATAGGTCATCGCAAAGTTATTTTTCTGGCGTAGCCTTGTATAAATGTTCGCCAAGTGCGGACGTCATGTAAGAATAATAAAGAGTGCTTACCTCGTTTCAACAGGTTTTTGTTTGCGTGACAGCGTTACATCATTTTAAAGCAGATGTATATACATACGGTCACTGGCAAATGAGGTTTTGTAATGCAGTCCGAATAATCCTTTGCTAAATTTTACCTCTACTATGTCTTTAAAGAGCGGCAAACATTCTCCACCACTTTTAGTATTTCGACTTCGAATTTTATTTTCTAATTTCATAGAATCCCCAATCCCTGGACAAATAATGTTCATTCTATGCGACGTATTTTTGCAAATATGCTTGAAGTCATCGAAATCGTAAACGTTTTTTAACTTTCTCATTTCTTGCTCAGTACGATCGTGTATGCCATCCGCCACCATGTGGATATGGCCTTTGTGTGGCATGTTTCTTGATTAACGTATTAAAGCTGAATAATAAATAAAATTTTTATTTTGCTCGGAGCAATTGTCCAGTATCTTTATTATGGATACTATATAAAAATTTTAAATAAACACATGTACCGTCTTCTGATTTTTGACCTGCTAAAGCCTCATGCGATAAGACACACGTATGGTGTTTGAATTTGGACATTGACACAAATGTTTCATTAAACACAATTAATCATGATAAGAAAAATGAACCTTTGTCATTTGGTATTCTAGGAAGCAGCACAATTTTTTGAAGATCAACCGCAAATTCCACCGTGTCGTTACTGAGGTTATAATCTTTTTTATAAGCCATGCGTGCTAAACTTGCCTCATTTAAATGTTGTTCTCGCAGGAACTCCCTGTTCTCAATTGCATCACTCATATCAAATTCCAGACATTTTGGACACTTATCTTGATTAGTGCCATAAAAGCCTTAATTTTCATTATTTACTATTTGTCTGTATAGATCATATGTTATAGGCCTATCGGGATTTTTAAAATGGTAGTCAACATGCATTTGTTTGATTGTCAAATCGGCAGGTAAATAATGCCGATTAGGTGCTTGCTTCCTTTTGTAATGAGAAGGACGAGGATTAAATGTATTCAGGTGCTCAATTACATCTATCCTTTTAAATTTAATAGGTGGCATTAATCTCCCTCGTTTATCCAAATTTGGTGCATTTCGCTTTCTGTTGTTGCAGTCTTTAGTCACATGGAGCATATACTGCAATACTGTATCAAATTTATATCCCACTGTATGCAGAAAAAACTGTTGATACACGGGAATTAATTTGTTCTGATCTATTGAATTTAAGATATAGCTTTGTGTGTATTTTTGGCGACTGTTTTCAACCAATGATCGACTGGTTTTCTTTTCTGTTACATGTTTTGACAACCATATTCTTTGTAGATGTCTATCCATTTTCCAGTAATCGCCATGTATTTTGAGTCGTTCTTCTTTGGAAAAGTTTACAGAGCAGTTCAATTTCTTACACTTGCACGCATTCAGCATCGGATATTTAATTCTGTATGACATTTGATCTTCAAGTAGTTGACGGTGCTTTTTAATATCGTGTATTCTTGCAGGTCTAAAATTTTCACAAAATCATTGCGTAGTAAATATCTGCAATCAGTAAGTTTACTGTACTACTACTGTACCTTACTCTTTTCTCGATGTTATAAAAAGAGTAAGTGCACGACGAAGTATAAGAAATACTTCGACACAGCTTGCATCGACCTTTATGGTTTCGGAGGCTGCATGAGACTTGAAATCACAGGGTAAGGGGAATGTTTAGAGAATATCTGAATGTTAAAATTTAAATATCAAGACACTTTTTTACACAACTGTAAAATAACTTAGAGAAATAAAAGTTAAACCACGATAAGAGAAATTTGACTAAATATGTATATTAATACTCAAGTTATTACAATCCAAAGGCATGTATAAAATATACGCTTGTGTCATTAACATAGTAGACATCGCTATATATTTTAACATGATATAATTCACATATTTAATGAATGTACTCGAGAAAATTTCTATAGAGAAATCAAAATAAATAAATTCTGTTTAGAAACTCAAAATTTTACTTAATGCGGGAGTAAATCAAAAAGTGATCATAATTGTACATGTAACAAATGCACATGAAATGAAAGTTCAAGTAATAAACCTTTTCACCATAAGAAGCTTCATGAAGTTCGAATGTTTACATATTTTTAGGTTATGTACTAGAGAATTATATTTGAAATCATTTAAGATAAGTAAAATGTAATTAATAATCAAAACTTTAAGATAAGTAAAACGTAATTAATAATCAAAACAAAATATTTGTAGTGACAAAGACAAATTTAAATAGAGGTTAGGCCTCTTTATTTTAACAGAAAAACGATAAGGTAAAAGTTTTAATCTCATACTACCTGTAGTATCAATAACTGAACTAATACTAAGTTACAAAATTTATAGGAACCCTTCAATATCCAGGAAACTGAGACATCCTGCATTGGTGGATTTCCTAGTGTAGGTACAAAACAACATGTGGTCGACTTCAAATGTTGTCTTTAACAGACTTCTGTTCCATAAAATTAAACTTGTAGATATTTTTCAATAAGATAATAACTGAGCAGCAATATTGTAAGGTAGAAGGAAACAAAATATAAAATTCTTGTGATGAGTATTTATTTTACATCTGGTTGTGCAAAAACACGAGCAACTTTTCCATGTAGAAATCTGAATGAGGGAAACACGTCGCCCGTAACAACGGTGACCAAAACACAGGTAGTTGGAACATAAGGTAGTAGCATGTTACCGGAGCATATAAATCCACCTGAGCATAAACCGGAGCGCCCTAGAAAATTCAGTTGTGTTACAAAAGTGAAAATTTAACACAAGGTGCAAAGGAAAATTAATCTATTAATTTCTTACCATCTGTAAAAATATTTGATGGGCTTAACGAATAAACAACTTCTTCATCCATTATACAACACATCTAGAAATATATTTAAATGTCAATTTAGGATTTATGATTAGAAAATTTACATACCAGGTAAACACATGAGGCAAGGTAGAAGTTCAAATCAAAAATGCTCAACAGTGCCAGATATACAATCAGATATCAGAGAAATGAAAATTTGACACTTCAAATAAATTATTTTCGGCATCTTCGGGATGGACGATTACTAGCGATTATTCTCAATAATACAGAATTTAGAACCACACCAGTTGTGCTTTTGGAATAAACACTTAAGAAATAACCAATAGGAAAATTTCATATAGATATAATTATTTGTACTATGTAAACAAATTAGTAACTTGTGGATTAAAACTAATAATCCAGGATTGTGCGAGATAAATTCTTATAGACTACGTTTATTTCGGTTATTTCGATCCCGATTGAAGTCGAGCGGCTTTAATTGTCAATCCCAATCCCAAGCGTTTATATGTAAAGGGTTTGAAAAAGAAGAAGGAGTTATTAAATTACTTTCTCGGTTTTGTTGATAAAAATAAAGACCGGAAAATGACATGATGCGAAGTTAGGTACGAATATGCACTTGAAGTGTCATTTCAGGTAAATTCAAGTGTTTATCCGTTTATATGGGTAGTTTGAAGCCGCTTCAGTCAAGTCAAGCTGTAAATTTTTGAGATTGACTTGAACTGTTCAAGCCGCTTGAAATCATATTCTTGCGTGTTTAAATCCAAGCTTGAAAGTGGATTACTCGAGCAGCTTGATTTCAAACCGGATTGAAGTAACCGAAATAAACGTAGTCATTGAGAATATATTATTATATAATAAAGAGAGTAATTTTATATTTAAATGTAGGTATAAGCATTTATATGCTAATAGTGCCAAGCACAAATGTAACATGCTAAAATATACGCAAAAAGGCATGTTACACTACTTGCACATTGCGCATAAGTTGGATCGATGTTTTCTAGTTCGCTGTCGTCGTCTCCAGGACAGTAATCTGGGTCTCCTTCATTGTCATCATCAAATTCTTCCACAATGGCTCTGTCAATCTCGTTTTCTTAGACCAATTGATTGGATTTGAATGGTATCGGCACTTGTATCAGATCTAAAATAACGTTGAACGTTGAATTTTAGATTCAAAAAGTTTGAAAGTGGTTATTAGTTTCCTCTCAAATTATCTACAATTCCTGTCTACGATTTGTCAATCTTGCTGTAAAGGTGTTCAGTTTCCAAGATTTACTTTATGGTGCCAATTTTAATACGAACGCATTACCTCTGAACTGAATAATGTAGATTTATTTACCCTGCAGTTTTAGATTTAGCTTGTTTAGCTTAAAGATATCAGATAAATAAGCCATTCTTTGGATCAAGGTCTTACCATTAAAATGTCTTAAACGTGCATTTTCCTTCCATTACTAAGACCTGTTTTATTTTATTTTTAAATTCAAAGGCTCGACTAACAACATTTGCTTTTAATACCCAAAGAACAGCAGCATAGAAAGGAAGAACTTCATAGTCAGAGTTCATGTTTTTGCATAGTTCTTTGTACAGATGAGTATCAGGACACTACATTTTATATAATTGACAGTTTCCACCAAAGAGTCCAGCACTTCTTGCGGAGATTTTGAAAGGCTTGGTAGCAAAAGCAAGCCGGCGAAAAATACAGCGTGATCCCTTTACTTGGAGTGCAAACTCTTAAGTTTTATTGAAAGTTTGGTATCGATTTAAGCATGGCTGGTTGTTATACTCCCAGTGCTACACTCTAAGGTATACTTTTAAAGTACCGGTGCACATGCATGAGAGCCACTACGACAGTTAGTAACAATAATAAATATTTGCAAAATGTTGTGCAATAAGCGGTTACGTCATATTTATGATCAAATTATTATCACATACAAAAAAGACAAATGTACTCACGTAAACTGTAGGACTCCTCACACATGGCAGCTACTCTCGCGTCAGTTGGGCGTTGCGGGCGTGGGTTGTCCTTTGCCCACGGTTGATGTCAGATTTGATTTGTCTTCTCTCTTCTTGCGTAGAGGGACGACAGGAATACAGGTAAGAGGAACGATATCAGGTAGAGACACGACAAAGGCACCTACATCACCTAAAAGAGAAAAGACAAGACCAAAAGGGCACACAGAGAACCACACTCGTTGACTTTCAGTTCACTCGTCCGGACGTGACGGAAATCACCACCCTTCTTTTTACACTCCGCGTCTGCGCAATCCTTTGCGCAAACGCAACTATCCAAAGGGACGGAAATACACGCACAACTCTTTTAAATTATTGGCACGAATTCACTTACAAATTAGAAACTTACAGAAATGTTTAAATGCCGATTTTCGGCATGTAACATGGTGCTTCATTGGTATATACCTCACACAAGTTTTTTCACTGTAAGTCAATACTTCAAAAAAATGAACGTATCATGGCCGACGTCTTCACCTTTTGTAGTAGTTTTTAAACAGAAACTCTTCCGTGTGGACAAGATAAAAAGTAAAGTAATCAAGGAAATTAACCTGCATCGAGTACCACAACACAAAAGAGAAAGCGAGTCCAAATAAGTAATGCTGTGCTAGTTAAAATGTCGCAGAGTGGGGTGGGTCTCGCAAAAAGAAAAAGGAAACTTCTTGAAAGTAATTTTATTTGCAAACCTCTAACAAAAAAAAAACACGATACACAAAGAAATCCAGCTCACGTAGAAAACAACATTTATCCAAAACGTACCACAAAGGATTTACACAGTATAAAAATCTACACAAAATAATTTATCGCAAAATTAATGTATACCCTTCTTTAAGTACCTAGAACTAAATTGTCATTTTAATTTTTAACATGTACATAAAGAAAAGAAAAAATTAAACAAAAATCTAGCGTGGACTGTCTGCAGTTTTGAGATTACCATGGTTTAAAATCGTTATACACTTAAAATATTCATTACGAAAAATATATAACAGGACGATCCACATGGAGTGTTTAAGTTCTAACTTGTAAAAACGCAATAATATATAGGAGGCTGTTTTAATCATGAGGCTACCAAGATTTAAAATATTAATGGAATATTATTTACTTACATAGTTACAGAAATAAAGGAGACCTGCTACAGGTTGAAATGCATTTCATCCGTAGGCAGTCCAGGATGATGTGGCCACACCTAAACAGTAAGGTAACTCTAAAAAAAATTATATAGAAAATTTTGACAGTAATGGTTGTTCTTATTTAATAATTCATACTCAATCAATAACAGCTGTCACCGTAAAACTTTCAACGGTTGGAGAGAAGTAAGTTCTGTTTCGAACAATCGTAACCTCTCCAATTGTGCGATGAGTACCCTGAAAAATCCAGACCCAATTTTTCTTGAGGGAGATCATATAAATTTCACAGTGAAGAAACCAGCACTCTCCTTGAAAGTAATTCAGCGCCAATTACAGTAGAAAATTTAGTTGTTGGAAAAATTCTATCTCTCAAAGAAACAATTTCTTACAAATCAATTTTTAGAATTCCGCATTACAAATCCACTAACTGTAGGAGTCCACAGCATTTCCAATTTTGCAGACTGTACATATTATTACAGTATTCGTTTACCGACGATTACACAAATTTATTTATCTCCAATCAACATTGCAATATGTTCATACAAACAACAAATTAGCAAACGTCGCTATCGTCGTATAGAAAAATCTTTGACACATTTCCATTTTCGTTTGTAAACAATTTGTCGAAGTATTTCTCGTTATCACTCACAACATGAGGGAAGCTCAAACAAACAAAGTGGAGACAGTAAGCTGAATAACACAAAAAAACCAGAATGTAACACCATCCCCTCATAAAAATTAGAGTGCTTATGTTATTGCCTAAACATTACACAATTATATTCGTTCTTAAAGGACACCGAATATCTCTAATTTTATGCAAACGAAACTAAGTAAAGAAATCACTCGTGTACCTGTAGGACATCACTCAAAACAATTCAGTCCAGTTTTCGTAAGTGAGATGCACATAATAATGATTCAAAAACCGATGCGTAATTTTCCGTCAAAACATTGTTCTCTAGATAAACAACCACATAAAAGGTATTTTTCAAAGTATCCACCTGCTGATAAGAGAAACTAACAGAGCGAACGACGATCGATGAAATAGAAAAACCACGTTAACGTATGCAGTGGAACATGTCATAAAATGTTCTACAACAACGCGAAAGTACATCGACTTGGTTGAAAAGTTGCTTATATTTGCATATAAAATTATAGAAAATGTAATATTAATAGAGTCTAGAGATAACCTAAGCAGGAATTTCATGGATTATATGCGGATCCATAAGCAACTTTGGGGAAAACACATTGTAACATTGTAATTTCTCTGAAAACAAATGTTTTGATAATTAAACCACGTTTTAATGCTAGCAATAATAATAAAATTCTAGATTTTAAGGTTCAATTAAAATAGATTTCAAACAGTTAAATTTATAGCTGAATATTTTAATAACATCATACAGGATATTAGATAAACGATCGTTGAAATTGAAAGGGAGTTGAACTAGCTAAAAAACACAAAACGACTGTGAATACAATAAGGGATATGAAAGTTTAAATTAAGTATGACCAAAAAATATTTAGATGCAGGGACAGTGCCAATCCTCCAAGTGAGTATGAGTAATTGGGATCTTGAACTAGCATTGATGGGCTTGTCAAGTTGAACAGAAAATACAAAAGATACCTTTACCTTTATTTCAGATTAAATTTGTTCCAGCATATGTATGGATTTTTCTTAATCTTCTTTGGGAATTAAACCACTCATAGTTTTTAGAATCATCTTTATTTACGTTTCGATTCATGACCTAGGATCGTTTTGACAACAATCTTAGGTCATGGATCGAAACATAAATAAAGATGATTCTAAAAACTATGAGTGGTTTAATTCCCCAAGAAGATTAAGAAAAATGCTAAACAAACCACAACAAACATGCAGGAAGCATTTATATCTATGGATGTCTACAATTGTGATGTTGAACAGAGATTTATTACGTATTAAATTTCACTAACTTCTCCAAGAACTAACATAACTGAATCAACAAGATTTGATGACAATATCTGAAATTGCATGAGACCTTTTATTTTTTACAACTTTTAGAACAATTTCATATCATGCCTGAACTATAGCCTGACTTTGTTGAAGCATTCCAGTGAAATCCAAGTTTTGCTTTTTGTGGCAGCTCATGCCATATAAAAAGTTCCAAGTTGTTTGTAACATGTTTGGAATGCTTTATTTTTAAATGATTTTTAAGCTTTGAGGGTTTTATAAATTCAACACTAAGGATAGCAGTGCGTAAAATACACTGTGACTTCTCGATGGCATAATTAATTGAAATTCAAATTTTAAATAATTTGCCTTGTTACTGGTAAATGACACTTACAGTTAAATGTGCTTTATTTTAAAGCATTACCGTACAGAGGGCATAACAATATTATACGGATTTTTAACAAGAATGAAGCATAATAATATACATCTTGGAAATAGCTTACCTTTATTAATATAGATGTTTAAGATAGAAATAAATACTGCATTCTCGTATTTCGAATACTGTACCCACTGAATGTACATTAGAGTCCTTTTTGATTCATTGGTCTTTTCTGCAAATTTGCAGTGAAGTTGTTACTGATACCTAAACATTTAGGAACACAAAATATATTCAAATAGAAGGAAGCAGGTAAGTGAATTCAAAGAGTACATCTGAATTTCACGCATTCCTACTGCATCTGTTTGGTAAAGCACCCAAGATAATCTGCCACGAAAATCATCGCATCCGTTTACATAAACTTGTAAAAACTCTCCACTATATCACCATTCTCATTAGTTGAAGCAATGATGCATATTACTTCGAGCATGAGAATTATGTTTGGTTTAATATTCCATTCACACAAAATATCAAATAAACATACTAAAGCACTTCTATTAGTCCCTGACAATGTATGGGTTATTCAACAACCACATTCTTATTTGTCATAACCTACTTATACTAGCTAAATTGTAATTGGAAATACACTTCCTATTTAGGAATGCAAATCCCCTAATTTTAATTATTAAAATAAGACTTGTGATGCCATAACAGCCTAATATTTTATTTTTCTTCATAACGTCTGAAAAATAAGATACTTCAAAAAAGTTTTTGAAAAATGTTTATAATTTCGAATTAACATTATTTGATATTTTTTACTTATCAAAAACGCTAAGTACGAGTATGTCTTGAGGTGGGCCTATTAAAGACAAATTGTGACGGGTTAACAATAGTATTATCAAATAAGACACTAACTAGTACCAAACTTTTCATATACAAATGCCAAAAAGAACACTGTAAGGACAGCACTAGATAATAAGTTTACCATGTGCAAAAATTTATCTGTAGACTTATTATTTATATGCGGTCTAATGCCCGTTGCTTTTTAGTTGGAAATACTTTTTCGTTTATTGTCAGTACAGCAGAATGTCAGGCTGTCCATACACCTACACATTTCTTCAATAATGGAATGGACTGTCCCAATTGATGTGAACTACATAGCTAGTTTGCTTTAATTGAATTTCGCCAAGCATGAGGGGAAGTGCTGGCACTGCTGCCCATTGATTATGTCGCATATTACGTGTAGCTAAGTATAAATAGATTATTAACATTTTATCACCTTTAATTTAATTTTGGTTTTTTAAAAAAGCCAAAGTCCCCCCTGTGGGTAATGTTGTGCCGTTCAGGAATCATTGCTTTAGATCACACTAGATCATTTTCCATGGTTAAAGTTCTAATCTAAACTTACTAGAAAACATTGTCATATTCACTTCTAATTCAATAAAAGAAAAAGAAATTATTGGGAATTATAAATCGGTATACGGATAGTACGCATAAAATGTATAGTTATTTAGTTTACTAAATTTTTTAAGTTCTCTGTATTGGGAGGAAGAAGCACCAGATAATATGTATTTCTTAACATACAATTCACTTAATTATCTGATGTTCTTCCAGAAGGTCAATAATTGTCCTTGTTCGTTACCCATAACTCAGTCTGCCTTGAGTGGTTTTATAATTCAACAAATTTTCTTCAGATTTGCATGTGTGTGAGCAGATTACATAGCCAGCTCATATCGTGGCGATTTCAGATACACCTTCGCATTCTTATGCCTTTTTGACTGCACAAAGTTTTGTTTTAATATTAGGTATAGGGATTTGTCTAATCCGAAAAAGGAAAGCTTGATTTCCTATCATTATTGTAGTATAATTTAGATTATTACATATAAAAATTGCACTGTTAAGTTCTCATGCACTAAGGTCAAAACTTGCAATTTTATTGTATGTATTCCGTCAGAAATGCTATGTCACATGCCTTGAAGAATGTGTGGTCATTGCCCTAACCAATGATTATACCGGTCGGTGGGTGGAGACAAGGACAAGTTCCATGAGAAAGCACACTTCTTGAGGACCTTATTTTCAACTACCTTACCATATCAATGTGTTTTCTAGTGTGTGAAGTGTGCTACATACTTGGACGTAGCTGGAAGATAAGTAAACACCAGGCTAACTACCAACCACGGAGAGTGGGGGATTCACCTACATACCAAAAAGACAACAAAAAAATAAAGTACATCGCCCACAATTATCTATTAACAAATAAAACAAATTAAATACATAATTCGGTACAAGAGAACGCAATAAAATAAGCGTTATCATTTCAACACCAACAACTATATTATACGGACAGATTGGATAGTGGATCCACGAAGTGCGCATTTTACGGCTAACATGTAATAAAACTCAGTAAAAAAAAGAAAAATTAAAAATTAAACGCAAGTATGTTAAATTTAGGTATTAAATATAACTCTGCTCCCTAGCAAGTATGTTAAATTTTGAAGTATTAAAGGTAAATTTAGGTTTTCCATCTAGTACAGGTGTTAAACTTGGGCATTTAATAATTTGCTTTATAGTATAATATTTTTGTTTTATACTTTATTAACCTATATTGAGTTATGCAATAAATCTACTTACTTACTTACTTATTAAATACAGCCCACATTGTAGCTAGAATTAACGACGTATACCCAGAAGCATCAGCACAACCAGCTGTTCAACAAGTAGGGTGGACTGGTTTTACACCATCCACCATTGATAAATAAAAATCCTTGACATACATAACAGAACACAAGGCACATACCCGTCTGCGTCAGGATACTTGCCAACCGCCTGGGGTGGGGTGGGGAAGTCAGCATAACAACATAGCTACCATCGTAACTACAGCAACTGGTCCACGGCAACGAACAGGTGGGCTAGACCCAGAAAGAACGCCTTTGGTCTCCATCAAAAAAGAGCTAAAAATAGAATCTGGTTAGATGGGGTAAGCGCAGAAACACTCGACAATACACGCAAGACATCTCTAATTGGCAGAACAACAATAAACGTGTATTGCTTTCTAAGTGATAGAACGAGTAATGTTGAACATATTTCGTCGCACGGGCTGCAGAATTAAATTCAGAATAAATTTAAATGACATCAATTCGAAATCCAAAATCCGTGTTATCGAAACGCGATCCAAACTGGAAAACACGGTTTTACCGGAGAATAGTAGGATATATTGCTTCAACAAATCTTTAGGTGGGAAACCCGCTAGAACGAAATTATACGTTACTGGAAGGTAATACGCGCTCACGGATACCTAACAGGATATTGACTTATTTAATTATAGCATAATAAACTTTACGTTTCAAAGCAAATAGATTTAAATTGAGAAATTATTTGAAAGCGTATTTATTGCAGAAAAATAAAATATACAGGATGTAGACTATTTAATTGTAGCCTAAACTTGTCTTTTTTAAAGCAAAATGGTTTTGAGTTGAAAATTATTGGACCGTGTATTGATTATTAACTGGTAAAAATGTACGGAATGTTTCAAAATAAACGTAACAAGTGTGCCCTTGAATTCTCTACTGTCCTTTAATTACTTTAATTATCTGTGTTTTTTTCAAGTTGTAGGTTCAACAACACTTCGCCACAAGGAATTTGAAGGAAAACTTACATTTGAACCTCATGAAACCCGTTGTATATTTAGATGCCAGCATAGGTTTTCTTAGAAACAAATAGCACAAAACCTACTTAAAGTACGAGTATTAATTAAAGGTAACTTTGTTTACTAATAAATTACCTTTCATTGTATTAAAATTTGTACAATATTGCACCCTCTGTAGAACCTCATTTGGTACTAATTGTTTATCTTTAACTGTCATTTCATCGTAATCAATTTGGCGACACGTTAGGCACCAACAATTATTATAGATATGACAGTTAAAGATAAACACTTAGTACCGGGCATGGTTCTACAGATGGCGCAACATTGTACAAATTTTAATACAATGGAAAAGCAGTTTACGGCTTAAACAAAGAAAGAAGCACCTTACCTCTAATTAATAGTCTTAGTTTGAGATAGGCCTTTGTGTTCTTGCTTTGCAACAGACCTAATACTGTCATCTAAATGTTCAACGGCTTTCGTAAGTTCCTGATTTTTGTTTTTCTTCGCATTCTTTACACTGAAGTTGACTGATTAATCTATAACTTCAGGGAACGCACGATATTAAGATAAGGGATATGGGAGAGCTAAGAAATTCATGGGTATACTTCACTGCATTCTTCATGCACTAAACTTTTAATACATCGGTACGGTTATATAGTTCGAGTAAGTTTTGCAAATGTATGCTTTCACATGGAACTTGTCATTGTCCCTACTTGCCATTGAGCGCTTTCATTGGTTCAAGCAATTACCACACATTCCTAATGTGGAAATGGTTTATACAATGGATCACATGCAATTAACTGTAGGTTATTTTCCTACAGTACGTGAAAACTTGGAAACCGCAATTTTATGCATAATAACCTAATTTATGCTACTTAGATTACTGATGGGAAATAATACTTACAAATTCGCATCTATTCCTATATTAGAATCAAACTTTGTGAAGCCAAAGGGTGTAACAATATCAACTGCCTTTAAAACCACAGTTGTGTAAATTCAAACATCTCATTTTTAATCTAACTTTTTGAGCTAAAATGAGCTCATGGCTGCTCCCCCGCTTAGCCTAACTCTGTTTTATATTTTAGTTCTACTTTGAATTACACGTATCAAATTTTTATATACCAGCAATATTTAACCTGAGCCTAGAATAATTGCTTAGACAGCAAAATGTTTGGGGTTGCTACAAATAACTAATTGAATTTTGGCGATGATGAATGCATACGTTCCTTGATATACGGTTTTTAGATCTCTAAGACAAGCTTTCTAAAATTAATAATTATGAAACCGTTGGAGCACCTTTGCTCAACAAACACGTTTTACCTTATACTCTACATATAAAATGACATCTCAAGAGTTCAATATGAAAATAAATGAGGGTAGCGTTTCATGATCACAATATTTGCAAACAAATTGATTGCTAGGATATCTCAGCGAAGTGAAATCTGACCTGTCAGGATTAACAGTAGAATATGTGTTTGTTTACACAATTTTGAGAAAGAATAGATAAGAAAAGTTACTATTGGGTGTTATGCTATTTGAGTAGTGATATTTGTAAACAACCGCATTAGGTAAACTAGGAACCAATTAGACCATTTGCAAGATCGGTCCGTTTTGGTAAGTTACCACAGAAACATGCCTGAAGAATATCAAATAATATCATCTTTGACCTCACGTGATTATCAGTTTATGGCAAGAAATTGGACGTGTTCTCGTCCACATCAAGCTGAGTACGCTTTAGCCAGGAAGCGAGCATGCCCAGATGTGGACGAATTAGATCAGAGGGACCACCATTAGGTCTTTACTACATATGTGTCATTTTCACATTTTGTTATATACAAATGTTTACCAATATGTTTTTAGTACTTATACTTATTCAAATATAACAAAAACAGTAATTTTAAACCTTCTTGTTGTGATATCACATTCATTTTGAGGTTATCATAATCAGAAAAGTAAAATTTCAATTGTTTATTTCTGTGATTGCTATAAATTAGTTTTAGAAATACAGCTTTGCGTTAATTGTTGATTTACATATTTTATTATACTTTATTTTAAATTCCTTGCTACGATGCAAATGATGATCTTACACATAATATGATGTTAAACAAGGCAACTTGTAGTTAGCGGTAGGTTAACACACTCACTGCCACGTGTATTTTTTTGAGGTGGTTTGTTACCAGGCCAAAGCTGTTTTTAGTATTAAAATAATACCTAAACACATTAACTTTATTCATTTTTGAAACACCATTTTATTTTTTGAAATAATTCACTTTTTTGCGTGTGTATCAATATGAATACACGCAACCTGGTGTTGAGCACTTATAGGTTAAGCCAAATGTATCATAATTGATTATTTTAAATAAAAACTCGTACATACATTTGCATAGGCCAAAAATTCAATATGGTGATACGTAGTGTCAGGCCAGAACAATCCAATTCGCATAAGAAACCATGTTGAAGTGTATCTGTTTAGATACACAGCGATTTGAAAACTACGCAAGCTCTGTGTATCATTTTGTATACACCTGGCCCCAGGGTTCATTCCTTGGTGTATCATAAATGATACACATAGCAGTGAGAGTGTTAAATAAAGGAATCGTGCTGGAAGCTGTGAGCGATAACATAACGGTTAAACTTTAAATCTGTTGCACTTAATTAAAGTTTATTTATGGAACTGTTGTGGTTCTTTTAGTAGACAGTTAACACAGAAATAAAAAAATTATTTTACAATAAAATACTCTAATGTGGCATACTCGATGATTATTATTCTATAGGATTCGTGGATAGAATAATATCCAGTTTTAGATAGAATGTGCTTTTGGCGTTGATTCTTGGCAGCTGATTTCTTCGCTGTAGGTGGCTCCTGATGGATGAAACAGGCACTTCGACGCTATTTTGAGGTTGAATTCTCTTCAAAAGGTAGCAGAATCCTTTATGAGAATGGAAAGGATGTTTCCATCTTGTTTGATGGTTACTTACCGGATCTAATGGCTGCTGCACATTGTCCAATGGATCACATCAGCTGCTCTCAATCAATGTGGAAGTGCATGGTGTCACGCATGCCAGGTTATTAAGTTTTGTTTGCCACGTCAATTATTACATAACCTGGGAGTAATTTATTATCTCCGAATTTGGTAGTAATATTGTCAGCAAATGGGTAAAGATGACGTTTTTTTAAATGCGCCAAGGGTTTCCTACTTATTCGTTGGGAGCAAAGGCCACCTTTCTCATCTTCAAGCGCATTCGGATAGCGTGGGATTAGTTTCTTTTATGTTTAACCAAATGCTAATGGCGTAGTGAATGAACCTACACTTTTACGGCACACAAGATGTTTGTTAGGTAATTAAAGGAAAGGTAAAAGGATGCAAGAGGAACACTTTGCTTGGATTTAATGCGCACCCGTATTTGATACTTTGATATTGTTCCATAACTGGTAGTCTCTTGTTTTAAAATACATCGTATTCACAAACTTGTTGGTATCCCCTCCATATTACACTGCACCCTTCCTTTTTATACAGGTAGGAATGGGTGTACAACAGAGTCTAAATAAAACTCTGGCGGGACCATCGTCGACCGTTTGTGGCTGCGGTAGATTGCAAAAGACTATATCTCAGGGGTTTAGAGAACAATGTACCCAGACAAGTTAAAGGGATGCAATTTAGAACATGACAAAAGAAAATACCTTAATACAACTTATATATTGACATTTAGTTAATAACATTAACAAAAAAAATTAAATATACCGTTATTTTCTTAAAACCAAAGTTCATATGATAAAATCACCAAGTGTAGTTCATTTATCTACACTATCATAATTTTAAAATTTGTCTCAAACTCTACCAGATAAGATATTAGAAAATCTAAATTTATTATTGTACTTAGACACAATTTCTAAGTAAAAGGAACTCATAAATACGCTTTGTTGTATTTAACATTAGTTAAGAGAATTTTAATTAAACATTTAAATTGAACATAACCTCAATACGCACAAAAAAAAAGGTTTCATGAAAGCTTTTCTGTTTACAACTCAATAGGTTATATAGGAAAGCAAAGATAATATTAAATTAGTTAAGCTAATCGATAAATAAAGTTATGACTATATTTTACATGCATTATTTTTCAGATAATTGAGATTTTAAATAACGCATGCACGTTGTTCTGTCACATAAATAAATAAGATAAACTCCTACCTATATTCCAGATATATGAAAAGAAACATATATTTAAATGTTGAGCTTACGGCTTGTTCAGAACTACAGGATCTTCTTACTGTTTGTTGAGACGAACACCATTGCCAATTATTTTGGTTGTTTACCTCAAACTTCTAATTTGTAAGAGCCAATCCTTGTTTGTTCCACATCCAAATGTTTCATCAACGGACATTTAATTTATTTTAGAAGATATATAAGACGCAACATAACATTCTTGTACGATAAAAAATAATCTTTGTAGATAGTAAAATTAATGCATAGGCTTAGATAGCTTAGCACAGGTAATTAGATACTTCGCCAAAGAAAATATGCTACTGAAAGAAATGCTACGGGGGGATGTGCTACGGGAGGACCCTAGAAAATAAACGTGTTACAAAAACGAAATATTGCAATACGCCACGAGGAACAGTCTAAAAATTTATCTATAAATAGCTTACCATTCATTAATATTTTGAACGGGTTATTTAGGTAGGCTTTCTTTATAAGCATTTTGCTCGTATTCTAAAATGATATTTATGTATGTTAGGAAGAATAAAGGCAAAGACGCCTTTTACATACCAGGTACGACATCATGGCCTTAGAAAGGACATCTTTATCGGAAGACGGCATGTGCTCAAAAGACCATTAGATATGAAGACAAACAAAAATTTGTTCTGTTTTAAAGATAACTACACATTTTGAGAGGAGGACAAAATAAGAAACTATCCTAAATAACAGATTCATATATACACCAGTTGTGTATTTATGGACGTTATTTGAAGGTTAACCAATAGGAAAATTACGGTATTAGTATAAAATGAAGACGAATAATGCTTTTATATTGAAGGAAATTGGACCACAATGTAACATGGCAAGGGAACAGTGAATTGACATGTTACGACACTTCTCATTGACTTGCACTGACCATTTCTCTGAGAAATGCTTGCTTGTCAGGAATACAGGCAACAAATTTTAGGTTGTTGTTCTCTGGTCCTTGGAAAGTTATAATCATAAAACTTTACATGTAAGAACTTAATTAAATTTAGGATGAAAAATTCTCCCTTACTAGATTCAAAATCCCCTAATCATAATATTAAAATGACATTTGATGCAACCAAAAGGTGCAACAGATTATACCAATTCACTTTAAGGCAATGGCTGCTTAGAGTGGGCTGAGTTTGACAACCTAAATCGACAATAGATATAAGTAAATATCAAGACTATTGATTTTTTTTTAGGTTTAATTCTGCTAGCTGGGTTTTTTAGTAGAAGCTTAGAATGTTATTTTTGAAATACTGTAAATGTTCTTAACTTTCGTATTGCATTTCCGACAGTTAATTTTATTTAATTTTGCAAGATCAATTTAGTTTTGGAGTTTGATGATGCGTTTCAAGAATTACAAATCTATTGCTAGTGATATGCTTTGATTAATAGGGACTTGACCAATTTGTTCAATGAAAATATTCGATCAATAAAGGCGCATTTGAATATTGAATAAAAATGATTATAATATAGAAATTAAATCCAAACAAATCAAACCTATTGTTTGTAGTCCAAATTAATTTTTTTTAACGTAAAAAATTTGCAAGTGGAGTACATTTGTACCAAAACCTCTCTTTCGTCCTTATTTTTAACTACAATTCTGTTTGCCATTCAAGCGTTTCTCTTACATTGTTTTATTAAAATTACTATTAGTAACTAGTTCTGTTTGTTTTATCTGCGCTTTACATGGAAATAATGTGCTAAAAGCATATTTTCTTTTAGGTGTGCCATACTATGGATCATATAAGCTGCCAAGTTCTTAATTCGACATTTCAAAGATTGCAAACACAAATGTTGAATCGTTTTCAAGCAATTAAAAGTAAAATGCCACGAAGAGAATCTGCAAGAAGAAATCATCACTTGGCATGTGAAAGTGACATAATCGAAACATTACACATGCGGTTGACTTTGCTGCAAATGTCTTTTGGGAAACATATTGAAAGGAAACATTGCTGTTTCTTTCCTGGAGAAATTCTTGATGAAGTGTTCAATATCTTGCATTACATAAAAGTTACTCCTAAGCTTGCACGTCCTTATAAGGTCACTGATGAATTATTTGATTTATCAACAATGGCCATGGAGTATTTTAAGGAAAAAATTGAACCTGATTTACCAGAAATTGCTTACTTTGGAACTGACTTTCTTGATTTTACTGGTGCTCTACCATGTAAGTATATTTAAATTTATATATAAACTTGAATGAATTTCGATTACTGAAATTTAAATATTGGCTAGTAAGTAGATATCAGGATTTGTTTTAAAAGATATCGAAATTTATAGTCAATTTTGGGCAAATAAGAACTTTTAAATCTATCCGAGCATTCGATAATTTTAGCAAAACTAAAATATCGGAATTACAGAAATGTTTATAATTATTTATTTACAGTTTAATGGGTTTATTTAATATAAAAGTGAAGCATAATGTCTTAAACATTTGACGAGTTTCTAATGTTAATCATGTTTCATATGTATATTATTAAATATACTCGTTAAATCGTAAGTTACGATAAGCGTAAAAAGTAACATCAATTTTTTTTCATACCAAGATTTAATTTCAACACCCAAAAGCGAAGTTTCAATTATTTGGTACAACGTGGGGACATAAATATCGTGTCATATTTTGTATGATTCTGTAAATGCAAAATTTTAATAACAACGTACACTTAATTATAAATTTTAAGAACATAAAACGCTTTTCATTTTAACTTCTATCAACATTTTCTAGTAATGGTATTTTATAAATTCGTGTTAAAACATTAAGTTCAACTTTATCTTTACTCAAAAACCATAAGTAAAAGACATCGAAATATCGTTCAACAGTTCTAGAAATTCATTTGTTAGAATAAAATATATTTAAAGCGACAATTAATTGCTAGACGTTATAAAAGTTTGTTTATCAGAAAACGCAATAAGACTATCATTATTAAGAGGTATTACAGGAATAGATAATGCACATATACATATTAACATTGGAGAAAGCACAAAGCCATTGTAGTACAGGTTAGAGAGAGTAAAACATAAGTTTTATAAGATTTAAGTGAGCGGTACATGATTCATAACCAGAAGAGTGGTTGTAAACATAGTGGAAGACCTTTGATGACTTTGGAACTTAAAATTGTTTTAAAATAATATGTGAATATCGATTTTCTATTCCTAGAAAACTGTAATGAATATTTACGTTAATGTTGTTTTGAAATTGCGATAGTCTGTTTTACCGTAATCCTAGATAAACTGCGTATTATTTAAAAATATTACTTCTCCCCAGTAATAGTTATAAATTTCTTCTCAAATTTCTCGAAAGTTTCTTATTTTGTTTATATTATAATTATATTTAATTTACCGCTTGTATTTATTTTGGCATTTGGAATTTGTTAATTATTTACCTCCGCCCGGTATATTCAAATTGTCATTGCATGTACCGCGTATTACTTCAGACACTGTGCCTGTTTGTAAGTGTCGCGATAACAACAAACTTTGCTGTGTCCTTCACATATGCAAGAACTTCTTATCACCTGCCATGGAGAAAACAAGAGTCAAGAGTCGATAATCGCTTCCCATCCTGTACGGTCGCATTAAGATTATTCCGTGTTCGTACGGCCTCAGTCAATAATTGTGCTAGGCTTCGCTATTTTTAAAAGCTATCGAAATACCGCTACTTCTACCAGACCTGTTAACATCGAACATAAGACGTTTAATTTCTGTTGTACGTCTCCAATAGTTGCCTTTAAGTTGTTTAAAAATATTTTAGAACTAATTTTGCCATCGCCATAAAATTTAGAGAGTTGTTCCAACGGAATGACATTACTACTATACTTGATAATATCTGGACAAGTTTGTCCTGTTTCCTTTTTCAAAATGACAACTTCTGCCTCCAGATTACTACGATTTTTATTTACTTCATCAGTTGCTACCCTTGTATTCTGTTGGTTTTCTTCACCGTATCTTGTAGTTGGATCAACATTATCCATTCTTATATTTATTTCTGTTTTCGTCTCTGACATACTCGAATTAACCACTTCTTCGTTCTTTTGTTTCATGAACAATGTAAAATTCTCAAATGTATCATTAATTAGTTTCATTTCCTGATGGAATTCTGCCCTATTTTGTTTTAATTCTTGACAGAATTTTTCGTAATTTTTTCAGATTTCTAATTTAATTCTTGACAACACTACCAGATTTTATTTTGATTCTTGCCGTTTTTTGTCAAATTTTTGATCGAATTTTTGACCTACCGCTTTGAGATTTGTGTTAGAAAGTTCATCAAGTCCATCGTACTAAGGTAGTGATTTTTCTTGGACCTTATTTTCTTTTGTTTGCCTATTTAGATCGTAAATCTTTTTTCTTTCTGCTTCCTCAATAAGAAAATACCATCAGATCCTATCAGCACCCTTCTGATCTAAGCAAATCTTTCGTGCTCTTTCTTTCTTCCATTTTATAAAATCCGAATACAATCCGAATAAAAATGTTTCTGATGAAAGTTTCAAATTTGCTGTCGGTAACTAATTATTTTCACTAGCTCTAAATAAAACCATCAAAATCTTACATCAGATTTATAATGATACGATATATTCCTTTATAGACAATCTTTTAAATACTAATTACCGTATCCACAACATTATAATTTGAGTAAGGGCAGCTATGCTTGCGGCCACGTCCCCAGTGCTCCATTGGAAGGTACTACATTGCATATCCACAACAGTATTTCTCTTACAAACAATATCTTAAACATAACATTTAGGAACAGCAACTATCACTCAACATAAACCTTAAATATTAAAAATAGAGTTCAAAACTTGCTTAACGAACAATATCTCAAATATAATATATAAAAAAATATATAACTTCTGAATAATCACTCACTTATACTAAAATAGATTTTAAAAAATCTGTCTTTTTAGAATTAGGATGAGCGCTGACAAATCTTAATCTTTTAATTTTCATTCACAAATAACTTCTTAATTAAATCTTATTATGTACAAAATTTATTTAAATAAGTCAGATAAGTTAATAACCTCCCCTTTAAAATCGTATTTAAACATATCTGATCAGTTTGGGTTTACATATTTTTTTATACAAGTCAAATCTGCACCAAAAGCCTGCCATCCTTTTAATCAAATTATCGGCTTGTACATACACTTTACTCTAAATTCAAATACTAACACACAAAATTTTTTTAACTAACTTTATAAATAAGGGTCCTTTTCTAAATTCAACAAGAATTATATTACTTTTACAAAACTGCTGGTCGTTGCCTTTGTCCAGAGCATAATCATTCATCCATGTTCCAAAATCATTCAAATCGTTTTAAAATACCATTAAATACCCAAAAAATATCTCTCCAGTCATATTGAATTATTTATTCTCCATTTTGAAATCATTGTAAGTACTTCAAATAATCTTACTTACTTTTGAATGTTCAAAACACGTTTTTGTCGCTATTTCAATAAAATCGTCTATTTGCCATATTTAAATAAATTTCACTTCTAAAACTGTAGTATTTTTACTACATCTTGTTGGTCTACTGTCTTGTGACGTTTGGATGGCGACTGTTCTCCGTTCTTAACATCCATTGGGTTTTATAAAAATGAGCCCCTGTAATGTCAGCGTTTAGATCCTTCTGTGCTCTTTCCCGAATCTTCTAATTAGTTGTTCTCGAAGGTGTGATGCAACATTTGTAGATTTATCGTTATAACAGCTTCGAGCTACACTAATTAATTGATGTTGTTTCTCTATTTTATAAATATTTAAGGGTTTATTGCTAAGTTTACGCTTTTACGAATTCTATCGTCGCCTCCAGCTATTTCATCATCCACTTGTTTTAGTTTAGCAGTTGATTGTTCTAGAATATAGATCAATAAAACACGTTCCTAGTCACTTTTCAATTGAAATACAATTGTGTTTCATAGAATATACAACTGATATTAATGGAATATGCTTTCGTCTAAACACCAATATGTTCGTTATTAAAAGGAAAATGAAATCAAAATATACACGTGGTTTCCTTAATATGAAATTCTTTTATAAATGTCCACACCTTGTAAATAATGTATACACTATTGAGTAGTTTGATAACAAAATGTGAATGAAACTCTTGACAATCCAATTAAATTGCTTTTAATGCATTTGTTTACGCATAATGTTATTCAAATATCTAATTAAGGATAAAAACTCTTTCAGTCACGGTCCCTAGGCATTTATACTCCGTATTATACTCTATATACTGAGTGTTTTCACAAAGATGTATTCTCTATACAAATAAATACTATCATATTGGCTTTTTCTTGAATTTGCTTGGGTTTACGGCATTGGATGTTTATGAGATGATGTTATATGACCCCTTGCCGACCTCTAATCACATCTATATATATATATATATATATATATATATATATATATATATATATATATTGTTATAAAGTTTCTGCTGTTTAGGCTGAAACCTCAAATCACGCAAAGCTCATGATGAATTCTGAATTAAATTATGACAAAACTCTACTTAGAACGCCACTTCTCGCTAGCTCAGTCCAAGTACGGTAGATCTTGTTCCAACCTGTGTGGAATAAAATCATAAAAAGATTTCTATCGCAATGAAATGTGAGATTTGAGTAAAAACGTCAATTAATTTACTAAAAATTGATAAATTTACAAATTCAAATTGAAAATTATATATAGAAATTTTCCATTTTATTACTATTGAAAAAACTATTTCTCACTCAGTTCATAAATCAACATGCTCAAAATATTTACAAGTTACCTTTTCATTATTTCATAAGTCACCACACCTATTTTCATTAAGTCTTTCATTAATAAGTTCATGATCGTACCAACTAATCAGTGTAGTAAACTACTTGTATAATTAAATTGTTTAGTAAGAGCCGAACCTAAAACGTGTTGACCTTTACAATGCATAAATCTTCGTATTTATAATCTGTTTACTAGTTTTTATCAATATTAAATTTATATTTACAAGAACATTGAAACTAAAAGAAAACCATATTTTAACAAGGATGTTCGTCATCTATTATGAGCTTCAAACATTTGTTACCGTCAATAAGCTAACCTTTACTTACCTGATTTGAATCTTCTCAAATACGCCTTTCACCTCACTTAGTTATTCAAACAGGTTTCTTACACACATGGTATCGTATTGCTTACATTAAAATTTTTCGTCTGCTAAGTACATCTTTGATTTTAAATTATTTTGCATTAAATTCCATTTTACACCAGGATCATTATGCTATTTACGGGGAGCTTTATTCCACTCCACGCTAGGAGTCCTAATTTAGATTATTTGTTTAAAACTTAATTAAATAAACCAGATTTGTTACGTACGTGAGGAATTCTGCACAACTATAAATTTTCAACATAAGTACATTGACTTAATTTTATTTACAAATTTTTTAATAAATACTTCAATAATTCTGAACAATGTATTTTTGGTTGATTAAATCAAAAGGAAAGCCAAGCTTAATTCCATTCTATTTAAATGCAGCCCCTTTATACTTTTAGTCTTTTAGATTTTAGCGAACAATATTCAAATTAAAATTCATGGAAAGATTATGGTTGTGATATCAAAACAACACTCTCTCTAAGGTACACTTACTCCTCATTAACATTTTCTCTGAATATAAAATCGATATTTGCATATTGTCAATACACTTATTTAATCCTAAGATAAGTTTTAAAATCGCCAAACGTTTCCAATGTATTTATAGCCTTTTATTTAAAATGAATATTCCTCTCTCACCTTAACCTTACAAAACTTCTTAATTATGTTTACTTTTTCTAACCTGTACTACACTTATGTTACTATGTTTGAGCACGTGCTATCCACCTCTATCATATTACTTGAAATCCATAAACTCTTATTGCATCTTCATATAGCTTGCCGCCTTTAAATGTTATTCTCACAAATGAATTTCTGGAACTTGGACTATTGAAGGATATGTCGAATGCCTTTTATTATGATATATTCTGAGTGAAGATAATTTAAACCAATGTTTAACACGATTTCGATTTTTATGTTATCCTTGAACACTTAATTTAAAATACCATTACTATTAAATGTTATTTGAAGTTAACATGAAAAGTTTTTAAGTTTATTTTACTTCATGTGCAGAATTTTACAAAAGAAAACGACACTTGGTATTTGTCTCCAGATTGAATTAAATAATTAAAAATTCGATTTTAAGTATTGAAATTAAGGTTTTCTCGATTTGAAAAAATGATTGGAATTACTTTTTACCCTTGTAGTAACTTATGCACAGTATTGTTCCTTCAAAATTGAAATAAAAATTTTAAACTACCACACCTACTCTAAACTACTCATTTCCTATTCTATATCTTCCCAACTCAAAATTTTAACTTTCTAACTATAACTCCTATCTTTTATTTATTTTAATATCCAAACTATAAACTTTTAACTTTGTCTTACCTTTCTAACTCTATAATTTTTGCTTCCTAACTCTAACTCTTACCTTTTATTCATCTTAACATCCTAACAGTACATCATTACTTTTTCACTTTAAAATTTGATTCTAATTTTATTCTACTGTCACGTAACACATTATTTATCGCAATCATAATATCACAAGATATATGTCGTCCCCCCATAACTCAATCTACAACATAACTTTCTACAACTTCTCCATCTACCACATTATTTCTCTTTAATATTTTGAATCAATCCTAAATAGTATCATCATATTCGTCATTCTTCTTCAATAAATGACACTGTTTACACCAATGCCGACGTACCTAAGGACAAGCCAAACGGCACTACCTTGCACTGATATCTGTCTTTCAATTAAAGAACCTGTATACCTTCTCGTTTCTTTTTTAAGTTGAATAATACAAAAAGAATTCCTTAAACCTATCTTTGAAAAAATACTTTTACTACATAACCTTGCTAAAATACTATCCATTTTGGGTGGATAATAAGATTGTGGTTTAGTCCTTCGAATGATTTTCCTGACTGAGAGGAGAAGAAGGGCTTGCACTGAGCAAAAGCGATCGAAAAAACGGTGGATAGCAAAGCACTACTCGACAAGCCAAAATGTAGTCAGTAGTCCACACGGGGGAACACCACTCTTATGTGATGGGCAGTTGTTTTGCGATACGTCCAACAAAGAAAAAAATAAGATTGAAAACCGAGATAGCGAGACAAGAAAAAGTAGTTTTTAGGATAAGCATTGTAGAGAAAGGGTAGAGAGTAGAAAATATTCCTATTGAAACAGATTGGTCTGAAGGACCACCTGCGACGTTAATAACAAGATAAACCGTATTTAACACGTCAATAATTAAAAATAACTAGGTTTCAAATAAGATATAGATACATCATCTTCCTACCGACAACCTCCACTGCGATACGAAAATTGAATAAAGGTAACACGACCAACTTAAATATACCCACACAGTAATTTCAAGGACATATCTACTATAGATTCAGTAATAATTGTACTATATACTGTTAATCGAAGAAATGTCAGAAAATTTGGAATACACCAACACAATAAGGAATAATATTGAAAATGACAAAGGCGGCAGCCCCTCGTCAACACATTCAGGAAAAAGCAGAAAAAAATGCACGAACGTCCCTGTGATATAAGAACGATTGATAACGGAATTTGTATCAAATGATTATAAATATTTGCGAAAGAAAACACATTGAGTAGAAAATCTTTGTAGTAGTCGCAACTGTAGGAATTGACTTTTTACTACAGAAGCATAGTTTGCACTTGCCATGTGGATCCAAAGAGTAAAGCAGCAACTGGAGATCAGCTAGTGCAAGTTATAACGGTTCGCTGAGTTGTTCAAACGAAAGATGTGTTAACCATGATAAACAAATATATTGGGCTGTAGAATAATAGCGATATAAAAGATGGAAATTTAAAAGCAATAGAATTATTTGAGAGTAGAGACGGATAATAAAAATTTTTCTAACTAGGAATCAGTGATCTATCATTTAGAAATGAATAAACCATTTATCACATGAAAAGTTTGAAATGATTGAAGGTTCAAGAGTAGAGTACATTTAAGTATACGATAGGATAACTCTTAAAGGTATAGATTAGATTTATGTAGAAGTTAACAAAATGAAATTTCAGGGTCTTATACAGAGAAGGTGTAACATCACAAGAAAAAATTTTAATTCGATTAAAGATAGCGCACATGGTCTATTTACATCGTTGAAGGTAAGATGACAGGTATGACTTTCTTGTTAATCATTAAAAGTAAAGCAAAAAGATTGCAAATCTTTTATAGACCACGATTCTCGAAATTCGAAAATCGTGTAATTTCTAAGTTAACGGAGGTACCATGTGGTATAATTTATATAAGCTATAGTTAGAAGTTAGTTCTTGAGGAAAACTCTTTATTGTATTAGACAAGAAATAAATTGTTTGCATGTTCAATTTTAAAATCACAAGGGTAATTGAATCCCTACATGCGCATAATTCATATTAGTATCGTTAATGAGAAAGGAAATTAAGTTAAAAATAGATATTAGAGTTAAAAAGACAATTAACTCTGTTTAATTAATTAGACGATATTAGAACCATTTTGTTTGCTTCTACGACAAAGTTTTTAGTTATCAATTCATATAATTAAAACAGATCGATATTTTGAGTAGAAAAATTGGAATATTGATCATGAAAACGACTTTTAGATAGCGCAAAAAATTACTAAAGACACTTCGGTAGATTTAATATTATTTATAACACCTTGAGTCTTACAATTCGTCAAACAAAAACTACTCGGCTTCAAGATTAATTTTATGAATACGTAAGCGAAATATTTGACAGAAATTTTTGCAAGTTTATTAAAAGTTTATTAAAAACTTATGCAAACAATGGATAACTTGGGTAAAAGCAAATGTTTTTTCAGCAATGGTAAATTAAACGTAAATTCAAGTTTTGTGTATAAAATTCTCCTCAAATGGTGCAAATCTTAAATATTCACAAAACTACAAATTCAATTACTGTTTCGTCCCTTTAACCCTTTTACCTGTCCGTTCTTTATAAAAAAAGCAGACAATGAGTGTATGATGTATCCTGTGTTATGTGCTTCATATTCAAGATATAGTGACTTTCTGTTCAGTTCCTGCACAGTGAAGATGTATTTTCATGAACTAACAAGTGGTCACTTCGCAAAAGTTGTGTTCATCATAGAACCGACAAGCGTAAGTGCAAACTTATTTACATACAGCATTAGACATTAATTGCATCCAAAGTCATATTTGGTGGTCCTTTATTATTATCAAACATCCATTTTTCGCCTCGATAAGCTCATTTTAACCACAAACAATTAAACTATTTATAAAACTCAAAACATTAGTAATGGTTTTAACAAAACACTTGCTTTCAACACAAGAAAACCGACATTTTGTATTATATCAAGGTATTATGCAATAGGTTAGGTGAAGTGTACAAATAAATCACTAGGCGTTGCCAGCAGTATATCCTAAAGTATCAACATCCATGAAAATTTTACAATATGGAACGTATAATTATCACAGCAAGATTGATATATGGTTTTAGGTTAGATACTAGAATTTGTTTTTGGTCCAAACATAGCTACATGACAAGCATAAAGTATGCATGCCGCAATCGATAAAAATTTTTATTATAAAGGACGAACTTTTTAACATTTTTTATTACCAAAACGTTAAACATTTTATTATTGTAGAAACCTGCCCATTTGTTGGAGTGCCAATTATTTCGAATTATTTGTTCCCCGTTTAGTGACAATTATTACATTATCCCCGGGTATAACTTGAATGTGGTCGTAAATTATTGCCGTCACACGGTTATAGATAGCAATAAAAAACATACCAGCGGTTTATGTGACTCAATAGCTGGAGCCAAGGCCTTCTCCACTCGTCTTCAGGTAAATCAGAGATCTGTGAAGTTGGTTGCTTCTGCTTGGTTCAGATTCTTGCCGCAAAGGGCACGGACCTACACTTTTAGGAAATACCACACTTTGTTAAGATAGTCCGATGTTTTCTAGAATTAATATAGGCAGAACCGTTTAACTCGTCTAATCAAATTTACTCTAGCAGAGTGGGTTGATTTGTAAAAGGAAAAAAAATGTATTCTGAATACTTCTCAGATAATTGTATTCTAAAATGAAGATTTTTATAGGTGGTATTAGAGGAACCTAAATACAAATTTGAAAGCTGTTTTTAGCTTTGACGATAAAACTTTGTTTTTAATTTAGATACTAAATAATAAAAGACGTTGAATGAAAATATAGATGGTGTATTGGTAGAAATCATATTATATACAAAAAAGCTAATTTTTAAACACATTTTTTTATAGAAACCGTATCATGTTGGGCGCCACTGTTATAATAATACAAATTAATGTACATTCATGGTTTACTTGTATTGCCAACCATGCATAACCCTGGACGTAATTTGTACGTTCCTGAATTTGGTTGCCTGGTTTTTATCACGAGTATAGCCCACAAGTTAACAAATAAGCCAGGAGCTTGACTGGCTTTTACAGGAAGCCAAGGCCGACTTTTTCTTCTTAAATCAGGATAGCCTTCGGTGGTTTCTCGGTGTTTCCAAATTTTATGGACGAAGTGAAGTACCTACACAGGATCGGAACACAAGATAGTTTGTTTTAGGTAATGGGAAAGGTACAAGGATGCGAGATGGATCACTTTGCCGCACTAACCATGTGCACACCTGATCCTTCCAATTACCAATAGTAAAGTCCCTTACCTTAAGATGCCTTTCTCTCACGAGCTGCAGTAACTCCACCATTCCAGGCTTCTCAAGGCGAACCGTTTTAACGACCATCACATTCCTTTAGCATGGGAAATGCGAGCATATGCAGTTTACATACCAAAAATCATGGTGTGATTGTCCTGGGATTTGTGAGAACCTCTATTCAGGAATTTCACACTTGAATATTTAATTTAAGGATGGGACAAAAGCTTTCTTTCAATGCTAGATTCAAAAATACCCCTACCTATTAAAATAAAATTTGGTAAATCTGAAAGGTGCAACAACTGGTTTGAGGGAATGCAAAAGGTACACGTTGTACTTAGTGCACACTTGTGTTTAGTACATCGATATCGTCCGGTAGTTGTAGGTCATCTCATGAATTTGTTGGTGTCATCGCCATAAAATGTCTCTCATTGGTAGGCGCACTGCCCACGTATTGCTTTTGGCCTGGGAAATGTGTGCTTAAATGAATTCTTACAATAAAGTTATAGGCGATTGTCCTATAATACGTGAGAATGGGAAACCGCAATTTTATCATAGTAACCGAATTAATGATGGGGGAGGGGGGATCTCTCCATTTGGATTATAAAATCCCCTATTCCTAATATTAAAACAAAAACGTTGTGCAGTTAGAGGCGTAACAATTTTTTGTCAGTAGTTGCGTAGAGCAGTAATAGCCATAACATTCCTGTACAAACTGCTACACAACCAGATTGAATACATGGCTCTTTTATCAACTTATATAAAGTTACATGTTCCAAGAAAAACTGATCGTCAGCCACAGTTTTTAGCTTACCAATAGCAAGAACTAATCTACTGACAAGATCGTTGGAGTATGTTATGTGTTCATTTTTCAACTTAGTGTACTCTTTGTGATTTCTACTATGATAATTTTAAATTAATTATATGTACACTTTTGCATTACTGTAATTTCTTTTTATGTTAGAATTATTATATTAATTGTTTATGTTCTATTCCACAGTAATTATGTTTGTACAAATTGCAATGCTATTTATCATAAAAGTTGCCTTGAATCTAGGAAAAAACCTTTCAGCAAAATCGATCAATATAAAGTAAACTGTTGCACCAAAAACACAATATCGATCTCTTGCGCTGAATATGATGCTTTTAAGAATGATCTTAACGATTTACAAGAAGAAAATAAAAGCTTAAAATCAGAATGCAACAGCTTGATCAAGCACAATAAACAATTGCAGGCACAGTTAAAACTAACCTTGATGAAAGTCTTATTATGGAGAACTCTTTCCTAAATGAACAGGAAGATTACAAATCAATGCTACTTCAGTATTCAAATAAAATAAAATCGTTAACTAAGGTTGTTGAAAGTTTACAACAGGATCAAATACTTGAAAATAATAAGCCTAAGTCGGATACTTTAAATACATCAACTCAAACTTGCTCATTTCCATTTCGTGTTTTTGACAATTTTAACGTATGCTCGCAAACGGAGCGTGAAATAGTACAAGCAGTTGAAAAAATGACTCAAACTGATAACGTTAAAAACACGAGTCCATCTTTTAATAGTGCCATCCCATTACAACGTTCTGTACATATAAAAAAAATTAGTCGTAACGATCTATCTCTAGACAAAGAAATACTAAATGCCACAGTTGAGGAAATCGCATCAATTAATGATAAAAATGAAGTCGCTGTACCTGTAGCTAAATCAAAAATTCACGTTTATGGAGACAGTCATGTGAGAGGATTTTCTAATATTTTAATTTCATTATTGGATCCACAAGATTTCTCTTTCTACGTCGAGTGCAAACCTAATGCTCTTATGGAGGACATTGTAGTCAACCTAGCAAATAAACTCTCTACTTTTAGTCACAGTGACTATGTCTTAATCCTTGGTGGAACAAACAACACCCTCCAAGGTAAAGCTATGTCTACACATGCTAAACAGCTTCTAAATGACATTGCTTCTGCTACAAATCTGATTTTGATATCAGCACCTTTTTGGAAAGGACGTAACATATTGAACAATTTCATTCATTCTGTCAACAATGATGTATATTCAGCACTGGTTGCATCAAATGCAAGTTTTTGGTATGTGGACATAAATAAAATTGTACAATCGTCGCTGTTCTCATCACATGGTCTTCATATGAGATCAATAGGAAAACGTAAATTATTAAATCACATTCTGACCATTACTAATAATTTCCGACCTCAATTTACCAAAATTTTTAATGCTTGTAACAGCAACCTTATATATGTAAAATTGGTAGATCACAAACAATCTCTTTCTGCTAACGAAGCAGACTACTCATTTTGTATACCTGATATATCTACCAATTGTAGTTCTAGTTCTTTTTTATAAATAAAAAATCTGTTACTTTTTCATTATTGCTGTGTAATATGCAGTCTACGTAGCAAGGTTAATGAATTACACATATTATTAGATGAACTAAATTTTCCGTTACTTGTCTGTATCACTGAACATTGGCTAGGCTATAAAGAATACATTAAGTTAGATAACTACGATCTTGTTAGTATATCCTATAGACAGCATAGGCGTCATGGTGGCACAGCGATTTATTGCACCGGACAAAATTAGCTGTTTTGAAAACTATTTGAACTTAAATTACTTATGCGATGATCTGAACTTTGAGTTCTCACATATTTATAATAGTAAGCTTAAACTTCATGTTTTGAGCATTTATCGTTCCCCATTAAGCAATATTGAAATATTTTTTAGTTCACTGGACACTGTTTTACATCATATTCTAGATATTAAGAAAGGTATCGTAGTTATTAGCGGAGATTTTAATATCAATTTCACAAATGGTTTTGATAAAAATGTTATTAGACTAAAACAACTCTTTACAATTTACAATTTGAAAATGCACATTATGCAAGATACTAGGATTACAAATATGTCCAGCACACTAATTGATTATGTTGTTACAAATTTTAATCCAGGTGTACTTACTAGCACAACAATTGTACCGAATGATTTGTCGGATCATGAATTTATACATTTTCAAGCAAATCTTGACTTAACTATTGACAACTACTTCATTTATAGCAGGATTTATAATACCCAGAATTTAAATCGCTTTTCTACACTATGCTCAGATATTGACATTAATATAACTTCGAATGATTTAAACCAAAAATTTCAATCACTAGTATATAGTATAGCATTAGCATTCACAAAATCATTTCCTTTGGTTAAATGCAATCTAAATCATAAACGTAAATATTGGTTGACTGACGGTATAAAAATATCTGCTAGAAATAAAAAATCACTACATGCCATTTATAAACACTTTCACAACTCAACTTTTATAAAAAATTATTATCTGCGCTACAAAAAAATCTTTAAAAAAGTGGTCAAATTAGCAAAATCTCAATTTCTTGCTAGCCGAATCTCTAATTCTGGAAATGTACAAGCAGAAACCTGGAAAGTGGTAAATGAACTTTCAGGTAGAAATACATCTAGTACACAAAATATTCTTATTGATAATTGTGCTGAAAATGATATAGCAGATACTTTGAATAAGTACTTTGCAACCGTGGCCTCTACTTTAGTTGAAAATAACAAAGAACCAGATTCATCTGCGATTACCTTTTTGAAAAAAAATAAGTATTGCTTCTCTAACAACTTTATGTTTTTCCCGACAGATGCATATGAAATTCTAAGTGTTTTACATTCATTTAAAAATAAAACCACAGCTGGTCATGATAACATCCCTTCGAAAGCTTTGCTCGCACTTCCGCTTGACATAATACAATACTTTGCACACTTAATAAACGACTCTTTTCATACTGGAATATTCCCCACTTGCCTGAAATTTGCAATAGTGGTTCTATTACATAAAGGGGGCCCTCTTACAGCTAATAACTTCCGGCCTATCTCTTTGCTGTCCTCATTTTCAAAAGTCATCGAAACAATAGTAAAAAGTCGACTTATAAACTTTACACACAAATTCAATATTTTTAGTCCAAATCAGTTTGGATTTCGTCCCAACAAATCTACAACTGATGCAATGTACAATTTTTTAAATAACTTATATTTAACATTAAATAGTAGACAAAGCGTCTCAGTTGCTGTATTTGTTGATCTAAGTAAAGCTTTCGATTCTGTAAATCACTCAATACTACTGCAGAAATTAGAATTTTATGGTATTAGGGGTATTGCTAATGATTGGTTTAAATCCTATCTTCATAATAGATCACAGTCTGTAAGGATCAAGCTCAGTAACACGTATGTGTGGTCTGAAAACGCTGTGCTAAATTTAGGAGTACCTCAGGGATCAGTTTTGGGCCCTATTTTATTTCTCTTTTTCATAAATGATTTTATTAACTGTACTAAACATGCCAAAAGTACTCTATTTGCAGACGATATCAATCTTCAGTGGGATTCAACGAGTGTTGATTCACTGAAAGAAAAATTAAATACTGATCTCTTGTTGATGAAAAACTGGTTTTATATTAATAAATTATCGGTAAATGAACAGAAAACCTGCTGTATAATTTTTAAACCTTTATCTTTGCCTAACAACATTACATTAGGATCGACTCTAAATTTAGTTACTTTCACTAAATTCCTTGGTCTTATAGTTGATAGGGACCTAAACTGGTCCAAGCATATTTCTCATTTATCATCTAAATTGTCTTCGGCCTGCTATGCACTTACATCAGTGTCCAGAGAGTTGCCTGTGGTTTGCTCAAAGAAATGTTACTTGGCATTATTCGAATCAAGAATGAGATACGGAATTGCTTTCTGGGGTAACTCATGCCTCATTAACACATCCATAGTTTTTAAATTGCAAAAGAGAGCCATTCGTATTGTGTTTGGGGCAGAGATGGATGCTCATTGCAGACCTCTTTTTAAGAAACTTAATGTATTAACTTTATATTCCATGTTCATATATGAGACCCTCATTCTGTTTTATAAAAATTCTAATAATTACGTTTCAGCCAGTTCTGTTCATAGTCATGATACAAGATACTGTTACCAAAAGTATATACTAAAACCAAATTCTACTCGTTCTAAAAAATCTATAATATTTATGGCTCCAACATTTTATAATAAACTACCATATACAATTAGATCATTAGCACCACTGAAAAAATTTAAAGCTGCATTATTTACCTTGCTCGTTGAACGCTGCTATTACACAGTTAATGAATTCCTAGATGACAACCTTTCATCTTAGTAATTTTGCACATACTAATTTAATTGCAATTTAATTATATGTATATATTACTTGTATGTAGATTTTTAATGTGTGATTTTGTAATGTTTTACTACCATTGTTAATGGGTACAAATATATCTAATCTAATCAATCTAAATTGACTATGTATATAATATTTAATTTTAATTAATGACTATCTACATATATGTAGCTAATTTTTATGTATTATTTATTTATATTTTAATTTTATTTATACACATTGTTCACTATTTCTAATAATGGTTGTAGAAGTGTACATTATCATCACATTGATGGGAACAAATAAAATCTATCTATCTATCTATCTTCAGTAATTGGTTTTAACCTGTTGACGGACTAAATAATTAAATAAACATCGTTAACTCTTTTTGTATTCTTTCACAATTTATTTTGTTGTAGCATCAAGCAACGGCAAGTATTTAGCCATTGACTCTTCACCTTTAAGTTCTGATGCTAAAGAAACAGATCTTCCTATTAGCGTTAGTCAGGATAATACAAATTCAGCAGAACCATTGCCACAGTCAAATATGGTATTACGAAAACGTATTCGAAAAATAAAACAGGGCATGAAGCGGTACAATAACCAACTAACATTGCTACGGCAAGATTTACGTTCTTGCAGACGTAAAACTGCCGAACAACAAAAACAAATCGCTGAACAACAAAAGCAATTAGCTGAACAACAGAAACAGACACTTGAATATGCCGCCAGGTTAGATGAATACGATAAAAAGAACGAAGAAATTTCTCGTAAATTTAGCACTTTGCTACAAGAATTAAATAAGTGTAAAACAGAACTGCAGTATTGGCGTTCTAAATCACCAGCCACTCCACAATTTTGCACTGGCTGTGGTAATGTTATTGGTCCACCTGTTGAGGAGTTGAAAGCGTTAATGAATCAAGGGGTTATTCCTGAAGGGTTAGTATTGGACCAACCAATTGAGTGCGATTTTGTACCTATAGACAACATCATCACTCTCGAAAATCATAATGATAGCAATACATTAGAAGACACCTTGAAAGACGATGTAAAAGTCGAGATTGCTTTAAGTCCAGGAAATTCTAAAAGCACCAAAAGAAAAGCTAGCGAGTTTAAAGAAACACCTGTAAGCGCTCTGAGCCCAAAAAAATTAAGACAAGCACCAAAAGTTCGTTCTAAGAGAGTTAAGCTATAGTTTGGTTATGTTTATATAAAAGTATTTTAATTACGCTTATTAGGTAAAGTTCTGGTACGTGTAATTGAAAAAAAGAAAATTTAGATATGGTAAGAATCACATTTATGTAAGCTTTCAGATAAATAACAAATTATTTTAGTACAGTGACTTTTGAAGTCTGCAGAGATGCAATATATATTATTCTAATTAGTTGAATTTTTTATAAAATAGTTTTAATTATTTTTGTGTTTGTGTTTTTTTAGCATCCAATTTATGTAGCGGAATATTGGAACAAAGGTAGTTAATTTAATTTTCTCTAAGTTATTATAAATTTATAGAGCATTAACAGAAAACGTTTCTTTGTTCAAAAATTATGTCGATAATCAAGTAAATTTTGTTTGCTTGGAAATATGCCGTTAATGCTTCTGAAAACTTTGATTGTTTGGTCGATCTTCAGTTCTTTGTAATTTGGTTATCACATTTCTCTTTTTTACCACGTAATTTTTGGGCATTTAAAAATATTGACTGCTGTACTCGATATTGATTCACTAGGAATTTGTTCAATATTGTAGTATTAAAGTATTTTTACGATTTTCTGATTAACATTTAGCGAGGAAGTTATTGACTTCCTGTAATGTGTGTACTTTAGATTATAACCACAGTCATTTTGACAAACTTTCACAATAGCTTTAATGTACATTTCAAATATAATTATTTTTCACCGTTTTAACAAAGATCTTAGTACGTATTATTTGCACTATAAGTTGAAATTGAAGTAATGAATATTGTATTTTTATTTAAAAAGTGTATGAACATTTATTATAGTAATATGTGTATCGATAGTTGCTTTTTGAAGTTCTGTTGCGTATTAAATTGACGCGCAATTCCCTTAATGAAATTTACTCTACCACGCAGACATAACAGTAAATAATGTACCAGTTGGCTTGCAGCGATGAGGGGTGTGTTCTATAAAAGCAAATGCAAATCTTTTAGGGGTATACAGATTCAACTCTTTAACTTATACCTACCTGGAAATGTTTCTGAGCTCTGTCTAATACAATTTGTTGAGTGCCAACCAACCTGGAATCCCAGTCCCATTTAGACGATGTGTGATCTAAGAGACGACTAAATGGTTATATTTTTCTGCGACAGGTCGATAAAGCCTTTATCTTTTCTCATCTACTAATGTAAACTAAGCATAAACAATAACAAACTGCAAGACGTTCACTTAACCTATATCATCAAACATGAGTATCACAGTATTTAACAAATAATCAACATGACTAAACGAAACTCTACTTGTAACCGGTCAAATTCTGTGTATACAAAAGAAAAGGAACGTCCTCAATTTATTTCATTATAATTATCCAACCAATTTGACAGGTACATGTGAATTTATACGAATGCAATGGGATTTTTGTTACTATTAGCTTATACTTTTAATTAAGCGTGCACCAATGTAAAAAGTCTTAATACCAAGAGGTTTTATGTAAATAAAAAATATACTCAATAGAATATGCAACGGGGAGGAAAATAAAAATGTTATCGCATAACAGGTTGATGGGGTACAAGGCTCAAATGATCTTTTCATGCAGAAAAAACTTGCGTATCCGTAATCTATTCATCCAACTATTGTTAACGGAAAGTATCCACTCCAGAATCACTTTCACAATGTAACAGTATTTTTATCAAATCCACGATTTTTTTCACGTTTGAGACTTGTTTCATTACAAAATTCAAATTCAAGGCTATCGTTATGAATTACTTAAATTAGTTCACCCACCCGACGATGGTGCTTATTTCGTTACTAGATAAAAGCGTGTATTGAAAGATTTGAACGAATCTGAACAACGCCTTCCATTATGGTATGGCGATGTTTATAAATTATAATATTTCAGATTTACCCAGGTTTCCTTGTTCACACGGTTTGTACAAGTTGAACTCGAGGGCTTTTTGGTGCATGGGAATATATGTATTCCGACAGTTTCTATTTAATGTTGACATCTGCATCATTGAGTGGATCAGTGCCCTTTAAATTTTATACTATTTTATGGGTTTCTGTCTGTTTGAGTGATTTGCAATGATTTCAGTAGCTTTCAATGCATGAGGTTTACAAATACATTTTCCTAAGTATGGTAATTTACGCAAATCTTCGGTTTATTATCTAAACTTAATGTCTACTGTGAAGTCCTGGTTTTAATTACTGATTATAAGATTGTACTAGGCATGTCAGTAAATTTTAAACCTCCCAAGCTTCTATAAAATTTTAAAGTTATTTTCACGTTGCTTATTTTAACTAACTTAAATTTAATAAATGCTTTTCTATTTACAAATGTATGCTTAACGTATTACTGTTACAACCTGTAACTTCTTTTCAAAATGAGCGTACTAGAAAAATAGATGAATTTGAAATTTAACTGCTTCAATGTGATATCAATATAGTTTATTCTGTAGAAATGTTATCCGCGCTACCACTCATGCATTTTCTAGAATGTATATCAATTTCTTCATTGTGTTTTTGGATTTATTTTATCCTGATAACGCAGCATAGAATATAATTACATTTACTGGTATGCTGAACTGATCACACGTGTAGGACCGGGATACAATGTTTTGTGTAAAAAGGGTGTTGCATTACCGATTTTGATTAGCTCAAAAGGGGTGGGGCCCTATAACTATTTAAAGGTGTTTGGGCTAACTGCAGTACTGTGGAAGTGGGTTTCCATGAAAGCAGATAATAGAAAAATTCTAAATAAATGGCATAGAACAGAACTACATTTACTCATATACCAAAATGATCACACGTGTAGGACCGGGATAGAATGTTACGGGTAAAAAGAGCGTTTTTGATTTGCTCTAAAGGGCCGGGGGCCCTGTGACAATTTAATGGTGCTTAGGTTAACTACAGTGGTGCTGGAGTGGGTTTCTATGAAAGGAGATAATAGAAAAATTTAAAATAAAAATAAAAGACCTAAAATTTTAAAAAAATCTTTTCAATATTCACTTAACCCAAAAGGCTTTTTTTTGCTGTTATAATTAAGGGGCGCTAAGCCGTCTCTCTCAGAAATCCCTTTTGATTATTCCGCATAGGCTTCCTTTGCCAGTTTCATAAATTTATCATTATATACTTATCTCAAATTTTATTTAATTTAACAAAAAGTTAAGTTTTTGTCAAATTAAATAAAATGTCTTCCGAGTACGATTACATGATTAAGGTAACTGGATAACCTTCCTAAATAAATACAACCCGATCTCTATTGACATGAAATAATCACAATATAAATACAAATATCCTTTAAAAGGCCTTATTTCTTGACCTCAATCTGGCCAGGTATTACTGAAAGAAATCTTAAAGAGACTGTTAAACTAAATTCATCAGCAATACTATTTACTCCGAATTTTTGCTATATGAAATACCTGACATTGTAAATCCCAATGTCCAGTAATGGTGTTATAAACAAATGAAAAACAGCTAAATACTAACGTTTTCGTTCTATCGTTTCAGTATTCATTTCAAAATAGTGCAAAATTAATATGCATATATTTCTCAATATTTTAAAACGATGACGTGCTTAAATTTAACCAACATTCTATCGCTGTCATTGTTCATTAAACTGATGACTTTCATGTTTAATTATTCCTAAATACTAACCCGTTTACATAAAAAATAGGTAATACAATACAAAATATATAAAGGTAGAGCTTATAATTACTCGGAGTTAATTTATCTGTTAAAAGGTTAAGAATGTCCAGATCACCAGCTTACTAATTTTTTTATCATTCAAACAACAAATATGGGAATTACTAACCAACACAGCTCCCCTAACACAATCCACGTATAATAGCTATATCTCTAGGTAGCTCTTCATCGCAGCATATGCATGAGTTTGCAAAATCCCACACATAGTTTACCTCCTTGCCAGATTTGCAAAAACCCAAGCACCATTAAATTTGTCCCCTTCGGAGAAATCTATGTTACTTATTGAAGCTTGTTTCGTTCAACTTTCGCTTGTATTTATATATTCCTTTACATTTTCAAATTCACTTTCTGAGCTACTTCCTGAACATAGTTATCCAACATAACTTTTAGCTTGTTCTTATACCGCTCAACTGTATGGCCTCTTCTGCCGTACTGATTTCTCAAATGACTAAATTTCGTTCTTTTTTAATATCCTACTTGGAAATAATTCTGTCGGATGTAACTACTATCATTTAGTTCCCACCCTTCCTTACGTTAACTGGAAGTTATGCCATGGTAGTCTTTCTACTGAGTTTTATATTCAAACATGTGTAGTGTAACCTATCTGCGGACGAACGAACACCCTCTATTGACAATACTTGGTCCAAAAATCGAGTAATCTAGTAGCAGTGGTTCACGTTGATCCCTACGTTTTGTGACCGAGCCATAACCCAAATATACACCGTGAGATGGCATTAAAGGTGGGAAGGTTTGAAATAAAACTACAGTATTTAGAACCCTACTTTTAATGCAATACGATAACCTCAAAATTAGGTTACTAGCAATTATTACATATAGCAAACTGTGCCGAACTCAACATGGGTTAACGCTGAGAAAAGAACCGACAAAAAACTCAACAACCCTATGATTCTAACTGTATAACACCTCTAAGGATGGAGTGGCGAGCAAGCACTCTGTGTACTTTTAATATTACGGGTTGTCGACTGTTACCCAAATATTTCACATGTGTCGACTGAAGAAATGTTAGTGTAGTCCAGCTAATCTTTTTTGGAGGTACCGAGGATGGCTGAGTCACGACTATCCGGCTGGAGTTGAAAGAGGAAGAACACCGGGAAGATAAGAACCTTGACTACCAATGTTCAACCCCGCACGGACATAAAATGTTAGTTGCTCTCAACAAAGGTTCAAACATACGCACTTACCATACAAACCATTATCAGTTTCCAGCCCGTTTTACAATATATTCCACAAGGATTAACCTACATTGTAACATTTGCATAAACACCACTACAAGTACATTGGCAAAAGTAATTTAAATAAACATAAACCTATGCCATGATGGTACCAAACAAAGGTACTTAAACATCGAATCGACTACTTCCAACATAGTCATAATGCAAACGCATTAATAAACAGGGTCATAGCAGAGGTTTATATAATTATATCGTAACAAGAATAATTAAATTTCAATATCAATTACAGATAAATCATAGGTTAGGAATATTGTCATCATCAAGCTAACTTTTGGTTAGGTTTATAAACGAGACATGAACTAAAGCTGAAATAAAACAATTACATAATCATAACAAGTTATTAGAACCTAGAAAACAAATTAAAAATGTGCTTGAAACAAATACATCCCCACCTTCAACAATACGAGCCTAAATACACGCTGTAAATCTAACAAGCTAATAGATAATATTTAATCCGGTTAGCAAACATTAAGTATTATTTATTATAGTATATGATTGCATCGGTAAAGTGCATTTAAATTAAACAGATCAAGTGGATTAAATTACAAACAAAAAATACACCTGGCAATTACATCAATAAATCAATTACTAATTTAAAACAAAAACAATCGTATTAAGTTCTAAAGCTTCGGATACAATCAGATAACTTTAAAATCGAATACAATTAAAATTACATTACCTTTAATAAAATAGCCTAGTGGAGTTTTCTACCTTTCATTTTAGATGCTGGAAGTAGTCAAGTAAAGCGCCGGTTAAAACCTGTCGACAGCTCCCCATCCCTAAACCATTTTGTCACTGAGTGTGCTCAGAAACCCATAAGTAGTTACAGTGCTGTTCAAAAATACCGTTGAATATTGAAATGTACACTTTCATATTTGCAATAATTATCAATCAATGAAAATCAATTTAAAAATCCTCTGGATCACTACACATGTAAAAGATGTATGATACAATAGATTTATTTAGGTTAATTTCCTGTTTCCTTCTGTCATTGGCAATATAAATGAATACATTGTATTGTATGATATGATTAAACCACCCATAACTTGCTATTCATGAATTTTACTAACGAACGTCTAATTATGCTTTGATATTATATGGGTTCCTTTGTATTGTAACTATGTAACATTAATTTTAGTTTATTTAGCTAAAATTTGTAAAAAGCTCTACTCTATTTGAGATGCATATTAATAAAATTCACTGTTATTACTTCATAATATTAAAGCAATCTTAAAATTCACTGTTATAAATATTAGTTTTACCCTTTTTATGGTTTTAAAATAAGTTATGTGGCTTAGTTACATTCTGATATATATTTAAAAGAAATGAAACGAGGCGTTTGTGGTTTTTAACTTTATTACTGTTTTTATATTAATTTATTTCCTCACTGTAACTAACCGGTTTTATTTAATTCATGATGCCTCAATATAATTTTCAGTCTCGCCTTGAACACTGCCAATCATGGGCTTTTATCGAGGGGGGGAGAGGTTTGGTTAGGAATGTAACCTGAAACTCAAGTTGTAATCAAAAGCTGTCTAAACGTAATTAGTTTTACTGCGGTGTAAGCAATATTTGTGCTACAAATCAGGTACGATATTCCATAAAGTGCGAATACATCAACTTAAATATTAGAAGTAAATGATAATGCATTTTGTTAAACTTAAATATAAAACGTCTTTGAGATAAACAAATATCCAGAAAACAACTAACTATCGACGACAGGCAATGCAGCAACTCGATTATTCCGCAAACTAAACAGCTCACACCACTAAACCATTTCTGGTACACATTCTAAGAAAACGTGCTTCAAAACTTAGACTCGAACCCCAATGTTTGTATCAACGAAACAACTTAGTTTAGTTTCTTAAGTGAATATATGCAAAGACACCTACTTTATTTACTGTCTTTTGGTGTGCAGTCTAACCAAAGTATCAAATGTAATAATATGTGATACTTCTTGTTTCTCTCTTATTATTACGGATCGACAGTATACACATTTTATGTACTTTAAAAGGTAAATTGAAACAATCCTACCTTTGGATATATCTCGACGCCTCAAGCACTTTCACTACATCGCACCGGCCTTTTCTTCACCAGCACGTACTCCCGACTCCAATCACAAACTTCTCGTTACCTTTCAAAGTCGAATTCTGTCCCCTCTAACGGCTCACATACCACACCAGTTCCTGCGTGCATCATAAAAACCCTTATACCTGTCACCTGCATTTTTAAAGTATTACTACTTAATTTAAAATACACATTTTTCTTAATACTACAAACAAATACAAAACCACGTCGTAGGCGTAGATTGTATTAGAACTATAAGGCAAATAAAAGAGTCATATAATTAATTAAGGACTACCAGGGTTGGCCTGGTACCACCTGTTTAACATATTTATTACATAGTATGTTTTATGGAATCTTTTATTATCGTGGCGTTTATCCTATTTAATGCTTAATGCATTATCTTGGAATTGTATTAAGTGTCCCAATTAATTTTATTGCTTTGATTATACTAACTGCCCTAAGTGAAATTGTTTTTCTAAAGACAAACGAACTGAGATATATGTATAAGTAAGATTAATTATTTGTAAAATCTATCGTACATAATGCATCATATTTATTCTATCAAATTAAAATTTTTCTTCTCATCTAATTTATAACTTGTGTAATGTAACATATTACAAATAGTCCTAGGATCCCCCTACTTGTCATAAGGGGCGACTAAATGGAATAACTCTTTTGTTCGTCTCTAATATCACTTGAAAGATCGTTTTGGTTCTTCTGGTGGAAGGCAACGGAAAAAGATCACCGATTTAATTTCCCAGACAATTAGGTTATAAAAACAAGCACGAGTGACCTGCAACATATAATTTTATTAATTGAGAATTGAATGCAATTTATTGCAGGTATGACCACCGCAGTACTCTGTTGGTTTTTACAAACTTTTGACAGACAGACATGGTGGGAATTCTGTAATAAATTAGGAGGCACTGGCTAACTACAGTGGTGCATAAAGTGGATCCCTATAAAACAACCTTAATTTTTTTTTTTTTCTAACGCATGATCAGCTTCATAGTCTGCTGCTTTCCTAATTCTTAGTTTTGGCAGAGGTCATTAAATTTTATTACTAGTGTAAAAAGAGCGTTATGTTATAAGTTTAAATTTGCCCTGAAGGGACGGGAACCCCATAACGATTTAAGGGTGCTTCGGCTAACTACAGTGGTAGATAGCGGGTTCCTATGGAAAAAAATATTAAAAAAATAAAAAAAAGTATAAATACTAATGAAAAATAGAGTGGCTGAAGTACAATAACTGCATTACATTGATCACTTACCATGAAAAGCTTTTTCTATAGTCATAATTAGGAAATGGCAAACCGTCTGTCGTAGCAATCCTTTTCTATATTATCTCTACAGGGAAGACGTTATTCTGTATAGGTCTCTTTTGCTTTCGGATTTTCTAAATTTTATTATATTATATGTTACCTTTCTCTAAAATATAAAAACACTCAAATTTTTATCGAATTAAAGAAAATTGTAAAATAAAATGCCTCGAAATCAAAACCTTTCCCAAATACAGTACCATCGATGAGATGACTGTTGGGTATCCTTTTATAATGATCTAATTTTTATTCTACTTCATAAATAAATGCAAATAAAATTCAAGCTAAACTAAACCTCTATTAACAAGTAAAGACTAGTTTCTTAACGTCACTCTAGCCAGGTATTACTAAAAGAAATCCTAAAAACAGTTAATTAAATCCATCAATAATACTCACTTCAATTTTTCTGTTTTCCACATTAAATTACATGAAAGTATAAATTCCAATTTCTGGAAATGTCTTTAATAACAACAGACAACAGTTAAATATCAACTTTTCTTTTTATGCTTTCATGGTTCATTTAAAATCAATACATAAATATTTCTTAATATTTTGAAATGATAATTATGCCTAAATTTAACCAACACTCATTCAGTCGCTAAATCATCGTTTAACAGAATAATCCCTTTCATATTTGATTAATGTCATATGTCATAAAATACCAACCGTTTACATTTACAAACCACATGTGTATAATTAATAACTATAAACAAAAACTCATTCTATTCACTGTTTAGTTTCATCTTTACAAAAAAAGTTAAGGATTTTCAGAAACCATTAGTATGTCCATTTCTGTTTTCTTTCTAACCAGCACAGCTTTCTTAACACAACATACTGTAAAATCAAATTATTGGAAGGGCGAACTTAGTCGCCCTAGTTTTTCGTTACACTTGAAACGCCTTAGAAACCACAGCGTTTAGAGCTCACTACAGTTACTATTTAACACAACCTCAAATTTAATCGGGGGTTAAATTCCGCGGTGCGACCAAATGTGTTATATAATATAACTAACACACCCACGTTATCTTGCTCCTGATGTAGCGGCTTCAGAGTTTCTGCAGGAATTTCGTGATGGAGTCTTGTTGTTCCAGTGTTTGTCTAGCTGTAGCTCTCTTTGATGAAGGGTCGATATGTTTTGAACGATGGGATAGGACTGGAAGGGGAGAATCACTGTGTTGATAAGTCGAAACACTACAACACATCCACATTCAAGGAAAGTCGGTAGTTAAGTCCTCAGTTCTGATACATTCGCTCCCACGAATGTCTCCCTCCAATAGAGGTTAAAGTTCTCTGGCCCACTCGGTAGGAACAACGGCGTATAATGTGCAAGAAATGTCAATTTTGCATGGTCCCAGACCACAAAGATAAGTCAAGGACTGGGCTTCCGTGAGAACCAAAACTTTGGCTTTCACATATGCTTGCATTAAAACTTTCAATGTGGGGTGTTTAAAAGTCCCCTGAACCTAATACAATAAATGTTAAAGTTTTCCAAAAAAGCATAACACGCTTTGCTGTAATTTTCTGCTTTGATAGTATTTCTTGAGGTAATAATATAGGGCCTAGATCGACCCATTGCTCAAACAGCAAGCCATACCAAAACCTTTTTAGAAAATTTTGTACGACGTAAAATGAGCATTAAATTACAAAACGTTTATTTGCCCTGAAGGAGTGGGGACCCCGTACCAAAATAAGGATGAATCGGCTAACTGCAGTGGTGCGAAAGTGGATTTCTATGAAAGAAATTATAAAAAAAGATAGAAATTCAGGAAAAATTATAAAGAATGTAACGTTTTTAATTTCCTTAGTCATTATAATTGTAAATAAATTTAGTCTCAAGTCGTTTTGTAGACGACATACCCTTTATTGTTTGTTGCTCTCCATCATGTTCGAAATTATAAGTTAATGCATATTGTGAAAAATTAAATATCTCCTGTCTTAATTCTCGATTATTTATATTTGAATTACGTTATTTCTCACCAATTGTGTGGTTGTGTACAATCGAGTTTGTCCGGTATTTATGTTCTCGGCGGAGTTGCGCGTGAGTGTAGACTAGCGGTAAAAAAATATACATAAAACAAAAGATATGGTGACAATTTTTAGAGACGATCAAGTTTTAGGTTTATGTTTTGTTGCGTCTGCGATTTTTTCTTGAAATTACATTGTGTTCATTGTTGCATCTAACTTATCCATTCGGCCAGTCTGCTCATTTCTATCCGCACGTCTCTCTACATGTTGATCTTGACCTATTACCGGTTCCTAAATGACTAAAATCAAATCTGCTGGATGTAAATACTCCCTGTATGTTTGTTGTGGTTTGTTTAGCATTCTTCTTAATCTTCTTTGGGAATGAAACCACTCATAGTTTTTAAAATCTATTTTATTTACGTTTCGATCCATGACCTAGGATCGTTGTCAAAATAATAAAAACTTCAAGTTTGACATTTATGACATAAATTGAAGGTGACTTTGATTTATTGAAATATTTGGTTTGAGTACACTAAGTAAAAATTTTTAAAGTTTAAAAGAATGATTGCCTTCAATTTGTGTTACGGCCTGAGACCGATTTGTTTTAGGTAGCCAATACGTTTAACGTGAAATCACCTGATTAATTTTTATATAATTTTTATATAAATTCAATAATTTGGAAAACATTTTTTAACATGTTTCTATTTATACAATTGAGAGGATGGTTATTAAAGAAGTGTGCGATTGCGTTACCGTAAGGCATAAGCAGTCGTTTTTTTATATTTATTTTGAGGGGGAAATTCATTATGATTTAGGCTACCTCTTTGGTAGATTTTAACATGGTTCTGAGGCGACCCTATGGCGGGTTTACACTTGTCAGATACCAATACTGTTCAACATATTGTATATAGTTTTGAGGTAACCCTATTGCGGGTTCACACTTGTCAGATACTAATGCTGTTTTACAGGGGTTGTTGATGTGCTTATTGTTATGTAATTAGTTATTGTATGTATAAATAGAAATCATGTATGTAGGCTGTATTTCATGTTAATATCGCAAGGAAAACTTTCAGTAAACAATGGATTCCATTACTAAAAGAAATAACAAATGAAAATCAAATGCCCACAATATCTAGGTAGCATTGCAAGTTTTTCCTGGGTTTTCCTTGCGATATTAACATGAAATACAGCCTACATACATGATTTCTATTTATACATACAATAACTAATTACATAACAATAAGCACATCAACAACCCCTGTAAAACAGCATTAGTATCTGACAAGTGTGAACACGCAATAGGGTTACCTCAAAACTATATACAATATGTTGAACAGTATTGGTCTCTGACAAGTGTAAACCCGTCTTAGGGTCGCCTCAGAACCATATACAACCTTCATAGAACAACATTGGTATCTGACAAGTGTAAACCCACCATAAGGTCGCCTCAGAACCATGTTAAAATCTACCAAAGAGGTAGCCTAAATCATAATGAATTTCCCCCTCCGACTGCTTATGCCTTACGGTAACGCAATCGCACACTTCTAAAATAACCATCCTCTCAATTGTATAAATAGAAACATGTTAAAAAATGTTTTCCAAATTATTGAATTTATATAAAATTCACCAATAAAAATTAATCAGGTGATTTCACGTTAAGCGTATTGGCTACCTAAAACAAATCGGTCCCAGGTCAGAACACAAATTGAAGGCAATCATTCTTTTAAAACTTTAAAAATTTTTGCTTAGTGTACTCAAACCAAATATTTCAATAAATCAAAGTCACCTTCAATTTATGTCATAAATATCAAACTTGAAGTTTTTATTATTTTGACAACGATCCTAGGTCATGGATCGAAACGTAAATAAAATAGATTTTAAAACTATGAGTGGTTTCATTCTGCTGGATGTATTTATAGTCCTTCAATTCCCCTCTTACTTTGTATGTTGTCGGTGTTTTCATGTCATTGCACAATCTCGCTATGGAGTTTATGAAATCATCCCGGAAAAGTACATGCTATCATGTGATTTACTTAGATTTACATTTGTTCCGTTTTTATGTAAATAATTTATAGCTAAACTTTATTTCTATCGAATTTGTTGGTTATTTTAAATTCGCCACGGTTTATTTAAATTTAGTAGAGTGGAATTTTCTTGGGTTTACTAGAAGCACACGCCAACAGTGCCGTGAGTGGTGAACGCTGTTATTCCGCATGTGGAACAAACAAGTATCGATTGGAAAATCCACGAAGCCAGAAGAGTTTCGTTTCGTTCTTTGAACACGTTCTACAGACCAGAGTATCGTTTGGTCTTTCGAACACGCCGCATCGCTGTTATAATCGCTCTACGTAGAACCAATTACGTATGAACCGCTTTGTTCAGAACCGCTATTATAATAAATGTGCTTCGCTTCGCCCGCCAAAGGAAGAGTCATATTTGTTTCATCGTTTTTTCATTGGCATAGATGCATAATTAACAAGGTGAGTGCTATATAGTAAATGCTTTGCTTTGATTAACTGATTAAGAACATTTAATTATTTGTTTAACTATCATTTAAATTTTATACAGTCCACTTTTTTCTCTCCTAATTAGCTATTCGAAGTTTGCACCGCAGTTATTTTACATTTGTTTTTTTTCTGAAGCAATATAAATGCATGCATTGTATGAAATGATTAACTGATACTTGTAATCTAATATGCATGAATGTCCCTGTGTCAGTGCCTGGGGCTTTACATTGTATTTAAGTGTTTGTGGTTTGCTTTTGTACTTGCAACTATGTCTATTAAAACTGTTATATTGCATTGCATGGAATTTATTTAACTATAATTTCCAAAACCTCATTTAGGTTGCTTCTATTAATGAATTTACTGTCTTTTACTTGATAAATCTGAAAACTTTAAATAATGACATGCTTTCACTATGAAAGTGAATTATAATTGGTTGGTTTACATTTTTGTGGTTTGAAATAATTTACAACCCCGAGTTGATTTCCCGTATGTATTCTACAGAGAAAACTATTATAGTTGTGGTTTTAAGTTTTTGATTTAAATGAAAATACTAATGTTATTGCAATGTCTTGATTTTGAACATTATTATACAGCGTGCTTCAATAACAAGTTGATCCATTCAAGATTACTTTCCCTTTTCTCATCTAATTTTTATTTCCTATAACGTCCAAATGGTACAGACGTTTAAACCAAACTGTATCAACGAATATTTTGTCTATAATAATAATTATTATTAGCAGTGCACTCTGGACGTTTATGGACTGGATCTATATTTAATATTTGTAATTGCTTTTATGTTCGAAGGCTTTTCTTTTCAATGCGAGGGATATGTTTAGGAGCAACAAAATAAATCAGTATGGAAAGGCATCTTGCTTAGATTGTGAATGGGTGTTGCTGTGCTTACTGTTGTACATGCAAAAATATAAAAGTTACATTATCATTATCTTTATTTTAAAAGAAGTGTTTTACGTAGACCTATTCGATAAGTTATCTAATCCACTACACGATCACCAAGGCTTTATTATTTGCAAGCCTGCAAAAACACTTCTTATATTGTTCAAAAACTAAATACAAGTGTATTGTTTTTACAAGAATCAACAAAATAGTACATCTTAATTATTTTACAGTTAAAATATGTTCATAATAAAACGTCCTTAACTATACATGTAAGAATTATTTATTCATTAGCTATAGTAACCTTCCAGCAATCCTGTGTAAACGTAACAGATCGATGTTTTGGATTTAACAGCGGCCTTAATGCTGCTAAACTAACCAAAATCGCCTCTTCTGTTCTGATAGTTCTCGAACCCTGTTCTGGTAAAGTATTTAAATAATGATCAAATAATAGCTTCGGGTCTTCCACATTTAAAACTTCATCAGTATCAACTACAGATTCTAGACCTTGAGACCGCCAAATGCAACAAGCAAGTGCGAATATTTTGGACACTCAAAACTATCGACAGACGTTCCTTTATCAGAAGTGCCAACTGTTAAATCATACCTAAAAAGTAAATTATTATAATTCCTAGATAATAATAATTACAAACCCTTTTTTATAAGGACACTTTGAAAAAACTTGCGATAATGAGGCAGCTAATCTAACGGTATAACCCCAGTAAACACCTGTTACGTCTCTCGGTGTACTGGGTGAAACAACAATCCCTCTAATTTTTTTACACTTTTCGGGATGCGGTTGTAGTTCAACGGTGCAGCGTAATCCAGGGGTAAGTACTTTGTCAATGTGTACGTCTTGAAGAAGTCCTACGTTGACTTGAGAGCCTTTGCCGATTTTTATGGGTTTATTTGTTACGATTCCTTCCCTAAAATATTAAATATTACAGCGAAAACATTTTACCATAAAAATTCTTAACACACGAACACATTGTTCATTACAAAAAAACAAATGTTATGACTATTATCATAGACTTGGCTATGAAACTCTTTTAACCTCACACTTAGGGTAATTAATTAGCGTAGATTGCAAGTATATGTTTATTCGTGAACTCACAAATACTGAAATTCATACAATAAGCAACGAATTAATAATCATGTGTTAACCTTTACAACCACCGCATCTACAGTAAAATACAACAGTAGATATCCCACATAAATAACCTAAAATTTTCTCACGGGTTAAATCCTCTCAGGCAACAAAATGCATCGCAAATTAATAGAGATATCACTTATCCCGGTATTCTGGTCCTGTTGCATCGATTCCTTGATTCTCAAGTATGGTTCCATTGTGTGGTTCCTGCTTTTACGCTATTTGCCCCGTTCCATTAACGATGTGCCGATATGATGAACAATAAGGATAGGAAGGGCGGGGGGCAATCACTAGTCAATAAGTTGAAACACTACTTACATGCATCTACAGTAAAATACAACAGTAGATATCCCACATAAATAACCTAAAATTTTCTCACGGGTTAAATCCCCTCAGGCGACAAAATGCATCGCAAATTAATAGAGATATCACTTATCCCGGTATTCTGGTCCTGTTACATCGATTCCTTGATTCTCAAGTATGGTTCCATTGTGAGTTCCTGCTTTTACGCTATTTGCCCCGTCCCATTAACGATGTGCCGATATGATGAACAATAAGGATAGGGAGGGCGGGGGGCAATCACTAGTCAATAAGTTGAAGCACTACTCACACGTCAGAAGGGAGTCGGTAACCAAGTCCCGAGTTTCGATACATTTGCTCCCACGTAAATATCTATCCCCTCCAGAAGAGGTTGAAGTTCTCTGAGACACGTTGGTGGATACAACGCCGTTCAAACCATGAGAAAGTGCAATGTAATGATTTGATTAAAAGAACATGAAAGAAATAAAAATCAGTAAACACAATTTATTTACAAGTATTGTTAAATTATATACAAATGTTGTTACATGCCGAACATCGGCTACGTATCATTTTTGGTTTAAGTTTTAAATATGTGACTGAATTCGCGCCAGTATTTCAAACGGACTTGTGCATTTCCGTCACTTCGGACAGTTGTTTCGTGCAAGAGAATGCGCAGACGTGGAGTGAACAATTAAGTGCGCGGTTTCCGACACGGGGATTATTCAACGAGACGTCGAACAGTGAGGTTTATCTGTGGCGTGCCTTTGTCTTTTCTCTTTTAGGTAATGTAGGTTTCCCTTTATCTCTGTCTATTATCGTTCCTTACCTGGTCATTCCTACCGTACCTCTACAGGACGACGAAGAGGGAAGACAAATTAATCTGGTTTCAACGATGGCTAACCCGAACCATGCCCAAAATGGAAATGAATATGGCACCTGCCGCAAGAATAACCGCAAGGTCGTGAAGAGCTCCACATTATTTTGTGAGTACATTTTATCTTTTCTTTAAGGCATCTCTTGTATCACAATAAATATTTTTGGTATGTGATACAATTTGAGACGCAATTATGACATAATATATTGTTGCACAATATTATGTACGTGTTTAGTATGTATTGCCAACTGTCGTAGTAGCTCTGAACACGCGTGCGTGGGACTCTAACGGTTATACCTTAGACTATAATAGTCGCGCATAGGCTATAACAATGTAACATTCGGAGTTTTGTGGTCTGATGTTAAGCTCATACAATATACATCCTCCCCCCCGTTGAAGGGATGGGGAGTCTTCAACTATAATTTAAATAAATCACTGTTCAAATATAAAGTAAGGCAATTAAGCATAAGTTTTCATATGCACAGCGATTAAATATAAAAAATGAATATAAAAATATGAAGTACACTAAAGTGTTCAACAATTCAAATCTTCTATTGGAAGAGGGCAAATCTTTGAAATAGCCCTAGATATTTCATCGTTTTGTGTACGTGGACGTATAATGTGCATAACACCATCACTTCCAACCACTGCTTTGCTCACATGAGCGAGTTTCCGCTTCATTGGCGGTAGGTTGTTATCCTTTAATAAAAAAGCATTCCGCATTCTATATCAGATCGTCTTTGCTGCCATCGAGTACGAACCTGGAGCCAGAAATGTACTTTTTAGACCACAAATCCCAGAAATTTTGGATAATCTATCTGCTAAGTTTTTTGATATATCGAGAGGATCCGGAACGGTTGTGACTGGTCGTCCAATTAGAAAATGGCTGAGTTAAAGGAAAACAGTCAGTTTGATGAGAGGAAAGAAGTAATAAAGGTCAAGAATTAAGGATTCCTTCAACTTGCACCAAGACTGTTAAAAAATGTTCAAGTGATAAAGTGACATTGCCAACTAATCTTTTCAGATGAAATTTTGCAGATTTTATTTTGGTTTCCCAAAGTCCACCCGAACTCGGGGAATAAGGGGACAAGAAAATTCAATTTACGTTTTGTGTAGCTGTAATTCATCTAATAAAGATTTTGCTCCGTAGTAAGTGCGACCGTGTTGAGTAGATTTTAGAAGGCATGCTCAACGTTGTAACATGTCATTTTACCTATGGTAAATGCCACGTTTCAGCTTGATTTATTTCTCCCTTTAAACCTCAGATTTTACTTTAAAAAGTCCATTGCACCTTGATATACACTTTGACTTTTAATAGATTTATTATAATCTCAGAATATATAAAGGTTATAGTACTTTATAAAGTACCGTGTTTGTTTTCTGATATTCATACTTGTTTGTAAAGTTGCCTACAATCCAGTATTCTTAGTATTTATTCTCACACTTCAACTTTGCAAAGTGCTCTGTAGTTTTCTTTCCTTACAATTTCAAATATCCTGCTCTGATATTTGAGACAGTTGGTTGCCTGTCAAAACTTTCTGATAAAGCATCATTTCTTGTCTTGGTTTTGTGCACAACAGGTCATTTTGAATTCCTGTTGATAAGAATTGACCATGAGGTCGTATTAAGTATGTATTCTTTTGTTAAATAATAAATGTGTAATCATTTAAATATTATTACAGATATCTTGCATAGCGTTTCCTTTTCTTCATCAATTACAAATCCCACCGGATTACTTTTCCGATGGTAAGGATTTAATAGATGTATTTTAAATTCCTTTTCACTTGGTTTAGCGTGTTAACTAATTCACGTATTATATTTCAGGGTCGTTCTCTACCCCCATGTCTTTCTACTATTTATCTTACCATTCCGTAATGATGCAGACTTATTTTGCTGTCGCTTTACAATAAGATAACAATACCGTTATATTTTAAATTACGCTACCTCAACATACAATTTTAGTTTTGTTTATTATTCTCTTAAAATTTGGTTTAATATGGATATATGAAGTTAAACACGGGATGTTTTTCAACTTGTTTGAATGCTAGCGAATTCTACCTCATCACTTGTTTTTGATGTTTTACCTGGGACTCCTGCAGTTTCTACACATTTGATTTGGATTTCTTCAAATGTTCCGTTCAAAGAATTTCAGGGTAACAAAATATGTTATTCAATGCAACATGTCAGGTATGACAAATTAAAATATTATTTATCTCCTCAAAATTAAATGAACTGATTTATGCATTATTAAATTTTCTCTTTATCTTACACTTGTAAAACATATTAATTTTACTGATAATTTATGTAGTACTTACAAATATTAATTCTTATTATACATAGTCTTACTGGACGCATACTGTCCAAATGTAAGCCACATGTTTCATGAAACCTATGGTAGTCAAGTACGTTTATTAATTTTGTTACGCATTTAAAAGCACAAGATACTTTTCTCAGTATATTTGAACGTTTAGTTCACGTTAAATATTTTATCGACTTTTTATGTTACATTCACATATTTAAAAACTCTCTTAAACTTATATAGCTACATTTACTAGTTGCATAAAAACGAGTATCACAATCTTTACTGATCTATTTATTTTATAACACTTCATAGAACATTTATGATGTTTTTGTTCAAAACTTTATTTCTATAAAATTTAATAAATACACTATATAACTTGTCATAGTTTCTCACAGTTGTTTATTTTACAGTCATTAATTCACAAATTTTCTCCCCTTCGAGATTTTAAGTCTCTTGCAGCCTCCGCAACCTCAACGGTCGATGCTAGCTGCGCCAGAGGGTAATTTTTTTATGCTCTGTCGTACGCCTATCCTTTTTATAACGCATAAAAAAGGGTAGGGTGCAACGTGATACAAAACGTCACAGTATAAATGATTCGCTAGATAAATCAGTCACTGGTTCGAGGTGGATGGCCTTTGGGCAAAAGCACACAAATAAACACACACATATAGGAATTTAGCGGTTTCCAGCTACGACCTGACTTATGTTTAATTAGAAATGAATCATAGTAGTTCATTCCCACGATAGAAAAAGGAAATTGGGGTGTTATTCTGTCTTCAAGTAAGTTGCCTAATAAATTGTTAATGTCCCTCAGTTGAACCTTGAAACATATTAAGCACGAGAAAACTGTTTTCTTTGCTAGATTGTGATCGTTCATAGGCCAAAATTGTTCCTTTATTGAATTAAATAGATGCGAAGGACCAGTATGACATAGCCGTTCACGTTCTGAGCGGAAAAGTAATTTAGAAAACGTGTGCTTAGCTGATATGATAATAGGATGCCTTTTGTCATGCGAATAAGCAGAATGTAGCAGTGGACCTCCAACTCTTAGTTTTGTTATATCATAAAATGTTGCCCTTTGGCAAGGGTTTATATTTAATCGCATTTTGAGTTCTGTTGGAAATGATTCCATTTGTGAAAGACAAGATAACAGTAGAAGTGCGTTTTGATATTCAGTAAGAGTTAATGCATTACATATCTGAGATCTGCAGTGTGATAAAGTATTGATCTAGCATCGTCTGGGCTTGTCACCTTTTTCATATGCCCTAAATCTTCATATTCTACCATGAAGTCCACATACATTGTATTTAGTTTAGAATAGTGTTCAAGTCTTCGTTCTAAAGAAATGAACTGTTTTAATGCACTTTGTTTTGAATCGCTCAAAATGCAAGGGCACGAATTTAAAGGTATTTATACCGTAAAACAACCTTGTTCATCACGTGTATATGTCTTGGTGAAGTATGATTCGCAATGCCTTTCTTCTAAAGACAAAAGTTTAGGACAAGTAGTAGCTTCAAGTTCCCAAAATTTAGACGACGAGATAAATCGAGTGTGGTAATATAACAAATGGTGCCAAACATCGTCAAATGCAAATTGTTCCGTCACTACATATTCAAGCTGAGTATTCCATAAATATGGATATTTTGTAATTTGAGGTTGATCGGGCAATAATATCGGCCAGAAAATGTCAACGCCTAAAAGTAAGTCTATTTTTGTTTTGTTTAGAGAGCATGGGTTATACACTTATGTTGTTGGGTTTTTCTAAGCTGTTCGTATTTGTAGGCATGCGTTAAATTTTTCATGTTATATAAATGTGTTGCAAATTCGCTATAAGGGCAATAGGTTCCCCAAAGATTGGTCTTTAAAACCCATGACCCCGAATTGCTAGCTCCCCATAGGAAAAGAACCACACTAGGGCAAACTCAGCTCCTGTTCTTATATTACATATCGTTATGCATTAGAAAATCAAGAAAATCCATAGTGTTGCACATTTGCGATAGGGGCAATAAGCTTCTAAAAAATGGTTTTTAAAACCCACCACCCCAAATTGATTGCTCCCCCATAGGAAAAGAACTAAATAATGGCAAATTCAGCTTCTAGTTTTTATATAATAACGTTATGTTAAAAAATTATTTTTTCATATTATACAAAAGTGTTGTAGATATGCGATAGGAGCAGTAGTTTCCCCAACGAATGTCTTTAAAACCCACTGCACTAAAGCGATTGCTCCCCCATAGGAAAATAATCAAATAATGACAAACTCAGCTTTTAGTTCTTATATTAAATAACGCTATGCATTAAAATATTGTTTTTCGTGTTATACAAAAATGTTCCAAATTCGCTATAAGGGCAATAGGTTACCCAAACATTGGTTTTTAAAACCCACCACCTCGAATCGATGGCTTCCCATAGGAAAAGAACCACACTATGGCAAACTCAGTTTCCTGTTTTTATATTACATATCATTATGCATTAGAAAATTAGTCTCCATATTATACAAAAGTGTTGCACATTTGCGATAGGGACAATGAGTTCCCAAAAAATGGCCTTTAAAACCCACCACCCCAAATTGATTGCTCCCTCGTAAGAAAAAAACTAAATAATGGCAAATTCAGCTTCTAGTTCTTATATTAAATAGCATGATGAATTTAAAAATTATTTATTCATGTTGTACAAAAGTATTGCATATTCGCAATAGGGGCAGGAGGTTCCCCAAGTGAGTTGTAAAGTTCATACCACGAATGTGCAACACTTTTGTATAACACATTTCCTAATGTATTATTTAATATACGAACTAGAAACTGAATTTGCTAGTATGTGGTTTTTTTCTTCGTACAGGAGAGCAATCAATTTGGGGTGGTGAATTTTAATGACCATCTCTTTGGATCCTATTGCTCCCATCGCAAATGTGTATCATTTTTGCATAACAAGAGAAAAAGTTTTTCTAACGCATAACATTGTTTAATATAACAAGAAGCTGAATTTGCCAGTATGTAGTTCTTTTCCTACGGGAGAGCAATCGATTTAGAATGGTGGTTTTAAAGATTATTCTTTGGGGAACCAACAACCCCCATTGCGAAAGTGCAACACTTTTGTATAACATGAGAAGATAATTTTTTGGCACATAACATTGTTTTATATAGAAATAGGAAGTTGAATTTGCCAGTGTGTACCTGTTTTGGTACGAGGGGGCAATCAATTTGGGGTAGTGGGTTGTAGAGTTCGTTCCTTGGGAAAGTCATTTTCTAATGCATAACGTTATTTAATATAAGAAGTAAAAGATGAATTTGCCATTATGTTGTTTTTTTCCTATTGGAGAGCAATCGATTTAGGGTGGTGGTTTTAAAGATTATTCTTTGAGGAGCCTATCACCCACATCGAATGTGCAACACTTTTGTATAATATGAGAAAATAATTTTTTAGCACATAACATTGTTTTATATAGAAACAAGAAGTTGAATTTGCCAGTGTGTGGCTCTTTTGGTACGAGGGAGCAATCAATTTGCGATAATGGGTTGTAGAGTTCGTTCTTTGGGTAACCTACTGTCCTAATCTGAATGTGCAACACTTTTGTATAACATGGAAAATAATTTTCTAATGCATAACGTTATTTAATATAAGAACTGAAAGTTGAATTTGCAATTTGTGGTTCTTTTCCTACGGAAAAGCAATCGTTTTGGGATAGTGGGTTATAGAATTCGTTCCTTGGGGAACTTACTACCCCTATTACGAATGTGGAACATTTTTTATAATATGGAAAATAAGTTTCTAATGCATAACATTATTTAATATAAGAACTAAAAGCTGAATTTACAATAATGTGGTTGTTTCCTACGGGGAGCAATCGATTTGGATGTTAGGTTTTAAAGACCATTCTTTGGGGAACCTATCACCCCCATCGCGAATGTGCAACACTTTTATATAACAAGAAAACATTTTTCTTAGTATACATCAGTTTTAAATAGAAACAAGAAGTTGAATTTGCCAGTGTGTGGCTCTTTTCCTACGGAGAGCAATCGATTTAGGACGGCGGTTTTAAAAATCATTGTTTGGGGAACCTACTGCCCCTATCACAAATGTGCAACACTTTTGTCTAACATGAGAAAATAATTTTTTAACACAACATTGTTTTATATAGAAACAAGAAGTGAATTTGCCAGTGTGTGGCTCGGTATGGAGGAGCAATCGATTTGGGGTAGTGGGTTGTAGAGTTCGTTCCTTGGGAAACCTACTGCCCTAATCCAAATGTGCAAGACTTTTGTATAACATGAGATTTTTCTAATATGTAACGTTATTTAATATAAGAACTAAAAGCTGAATTTACCATTATGCGGTTCTTTTCCTATGGAAAAGCAATCGATTCGGGGGTGGTGGGTTTTAAAGACCATTCCTTGGGAAATCTATCGCCCCCATCATGAATGTGCAACACTTTTGTATAACATAAGAAGCTGAATTTAGGAGTATGTGGCTCTTTTCCTATGGAGGAGCAATCGATTTGGGGCGATGGATTTTAAAGACCATTCTTTGGGGAACCTACTGCTCCTATCGCAAATGTGCGACAATTTTGTATAACATGAGAAAATACTTTTTTAATGCATAACGTTATTTAATACAGGAACAAGAATCCCAATTTGCCAGTATGTTTTTTTCCCTATGGACGAGAAATCTATTTGGGGTTGTAATTTTTTAAGGTCATTCCTTGGGAAACCATTGTACCTACAGTGAATACATAACACTTTTGAACTTCCTAAGAAAATGTTACTTTATTGTATTATTTACTTTTCTAGAGGCTGCGGTTGCCATTATTTAACATTGTAAACCTTTAGGTGTATTATATTGTTTGTTGTTTGGATTATATCTTCTTATTCTCATTATATCTCCTTTGTATGTACAAAGCATTAAACGAATGCAAAAATTTAGACACTAAAAGAGAAGTTTCTTCAGTCACCAGCTGATATAATCAACAATATTATCATTATTTATAAATATATGGGGTGATTCACAACTTCATAGAAATATTTTAACTGATGCTTAAGAAAGGGGCGTACATTCATATTTACGCAAAAAAAATTTTCTTAAAAACTAAAAATCCAAAAATTTGAATGTATGTTTTTAAAAACGTGTGTACATGTAAATGTATAGTTGAGAGGCGACATACCACATCAAGTACGGAGGCGACTCACCACAGTTTCTATCGGAAGCTCAATGTTCCGTGTGAAGTTGTGGTTCACGCAGTGTTCTTAATTTTGTAGAAATATGTTAACTGAAGCTTGAGCATAGTGTTAAGTAAAAGGACTTTAAAAAACAAAACTAATGTTTACAGCAATGTGTTTACTGTACTTTGAAATTAAGGTAGCAACTCACCAAGTTATACTGCTTATAGAAGGTGTTCAAAATGCACATGGTGATAATGAAACGGATGCAGTCTTTCGTCGTTCAATATTCTTCCCACTGTTGGTCGAGAAATCTGTCATCACAGCAATCTGAGGTGTACTAAGATTGGGTTGGTTTGCAACCAAATTTAGTACGTCGTCTTCGACGTTTTCAGCATAATGGGGTCGAACTCTACCGCCTCCCAATCCACGAAATGGACACACATTACCCGTTTCTCTACCACATTGCACAGTGTTTATAAACACTTGAATATTTGGAAGCCGTCGTTGAGGATAACGTACTCCGTAGAGCTCGTGTGCGGCTGCAGCATTTTGCCCGGCTTCACCATACGTTAGAACGATATCCATAAACTCCACATTAGTAAAGTCATCCATAGTTATAAATTAAGAAATGTGCCGAAATTATTGAATATTAATTGTGAGATTAACAAAGTTAGGTATTGACTTTAATAACGTTTGTTGTAAGCAACTGCTTCTAACAGACTAAAAACATAATACATAATGCAGGAGCATTTAAGTCGTTCTACCATAATGCATAGAATAATATTACACCCTTTGTTACTAAAACTAACCAACATAGTAAATTTCTTGAAAAGATGACACATGTTTATGTTTTAGGTAAGCTTGTTTAGGATAGTGATTACGATTTAAAGTTTATAACCCCAGTGCAAGGCAGTTGATTCTTTAATTATAGGCCACCAACCCTTTCAATGTTTACCGAGCATAGCCTAAGGTCATCAGTCACTTAGGAATTCGCACTATTTGCAGAAATCCTACTCTATGCCGCTATTATAACCATCAGTTAACAGATCCCTATACAGTTGAGAAAACCCTGAATCACAACTTCGGCTGACACAATGAACTACTAATAGAAACTGTGGTGTGTCGCCTCCCTACAATACATTTACATGTACACTCTTTCTTAAAAAAATCAGTTCAAATTTTTGGTTTTTAGTTTTTAAGAAAATTTTTGTTTTGCGTAAATATGAATCCATGTCCCTTTCTTAAGCATCAGTTAAAATATTCCTATGAAGTTGTGAATCACCCTGAATACACACATACAAGTAGTTTGGAGGCTAATATTGAAGAGGTTGTTACGTTCATTTTCGACGGTAAAACAGTATCCGTTTATTTAATTATTCATTTACAGCGATTCCGTTTCTACTCTTCAATACGCCAACAACATCCTGTATGTCTTACCTGTTCACAATAAGTACGCTTCCTAATAATTTCCATTTTAAACCTATTCACTTTGAAACGAAAAACTTATTCTATAAATTAAATAGTCAATATCCTGTTTTAGGTATCCGTAAACTTGCTACACTTTAGGATAGCGTGTAATTACTTTCTCTACTGTTTCAATCTAAAACTCGTTGAAATAACGAATCCTACCTCACCGATAAAGCTTGTTTCGAATTGCTAATCCCACCTGTATTTGATAACGCCGGCATGGATGTGTATTCGTGCTATCAAAGGAATTAACATTCATTTTTCTTTTGTGCAGACGACTGAGAATGTTCGTTGCAGTTTTCGTTATTTTATAAAATTTTCGTGCACACACTGTGTGGTATGTACTTGCAAGGTTAAAAAAATGTACTTTTCTTGCGTAAAGAGTCTAATCAGTGACTGTAATTATTATAACTTCCTCCGGTGGACATGATAGTATCTTGAATTGCTGCTCCTTTGGGTATAGAAGGCTGCACTAGTTACGTGGTCTCAGATCCATCTGGCCCGCTCCGGCCCTAGGAGCAAATGAGAGAGATCCAACACCGTAGATACATGGGTGAGTGTTTTTTTCCTGTTTGTGTCGAGACCCTGTCCACTTAGATTTTACTGTTTGGGGCTCATACATGCCTCCAATTAATTGTATGTATGTAATCGTAGGCATACGATAATGATTTATAACTGTGGGTTTATCTTTTTTGGAGTTATAAAGTTTTGTTAGTTAAGACATTGTAGTGCCCATGTGGTATATGTAATTTTATATTTACAATGATTTAGAGCTGTGGTTTTTAGTGTTTGCGTTTGGGGCTTTTTTTTACTAAAAAATGTAAAGGGTAGATACCTAAAAATGGCAGCTCGCCATTTTAAAAATGATTTTGTTGATGTGTAGCTTGCAATTATTGATTGCTCATTTTTTTAGTACTACTGTGCTTTTGTACATATTTGTTTTAATTAATTAAAGGTTTTTTGTGTATGTTTGGTTGTGAATGAGTGAGTATATTTTTATTTCAGGCCTTCCTTTGTTGTTGTATGTGAAATACCCCGCATACTCACCGATTGAGTCCGGTCATTTTCTTTTTTTGGTTCTTTTTTTTAGACTACGTTGATGTACGTAGCAGGGTTATGTAAGAACTACTATTAATTTTGGCTACCCATTTGGCAACATTGCTGCATATGACCTAGGCAATCGGTTATTTTTGGAATTTTTGGTGGCTATCTTGCAGCTGTTTTCACACACGTACGTTAACGTGATTCTACAACTTGCTAATATTAATTTCGTTTTATACATCTGTTAATATTCCTTTTGGAAATGTCTATAGATATGGCTCTTTCATATTTTGATTTTCAAACTGTAATGAGGCTTTGCCAAAAAAAGGTTATGAATTTGGATGTAATATTCTCAACTAATATTTTCTTTAACTCTCAACATGTTAAGATGTTTTCCTGGTAAGATTCACTTATAATTTTAATTAACCTCAATTTTAATAACGATAGTGATGTACAGCTTTGGGTATGATCCTATGGCTATCATATCAAATGTTACTGAATTTTCCAACGAATCGATATGTGAAACACGACTGTAAAAGAACATTAGTGTACACGATACAATAGTTAAACCAAACTGGACATTTTGAACTTCCATGAATTGTTTAACAACTAAATGTATTCTCTTTTTATTCGTACATCCAAGGGCATAATAGTAAAAAATGCAGCACCTATTCATCTCAACTTATTAAAAATATACAGTTAAAGAATTAGAAACAAATTTACTTTACCGGCCACCCCCAAAATGGCGGTTTTTTAATCAAAAACGCTGTTTTCAACGTGACTAGTCAAGACAATTTGATTTCAGACCGCGCTCGCATCTCCATTCCGCCCCGGCGGCCGCAGACCCGCCAATTGCTTATACTGCGCTTAACGCCCAAATAACGTAATGGCATGTATCGTTGACCAGAAATAAAATTACGATGGCACCAAACAACAAAAAGTGCTTCCCGCTCGTCGGCCACAAAACCTGCCAAATCTCATATACACATTTTTATTCGAAAGTGACACTGTACTTCAACAACAAGTACAATTTTGAATGAAAAACAAGAAAATTAATTTTTATTTACTCACAAGTTACATATACAATATATAATTGGAACATGTTTCGATACATTACCTAAAATCAGTTATTCCTGCTTCGTTTATCATCAAATACATTATACCGAAAACGTATTGTAGTTTAAACAAACTACACATACATATCATTTAAATTGCAGTCCATCTCTGAATCAAAAACTTATTCCTGTTCTATCTGCGGTTCATTTACATTATACCGCATACCCGCAGATTTCATGAATTCCACAGTTGGGTCCAACTTTTGGCATCTACACCTGGTGTTGAACATTAATCGAGTCAAATAACTAAAAAAAAACATTTCACTCTTCGGTAATGAGGAACCATATGGTTGGCATGTCTCCATAATCCTTCAATACTATTCGTGTGGGCCCCAGTTTCCGGATCTTTGAAGTGTAACGAATGATTAACTGTTAGATGTTCAAAATCCATTTGGCCTAAGACATCATAGGAGCCCCAACAGTCGCTTATAATGCTGGTACCTGGACGGACCCACTGTTCAATCAAGGGAATGAGAGTCTCCAGATCTCGGCGCTCCACTGGCACCAGAAAAAACTCGCCAGACTGTTGCTCTACTCCTCCAAACACCCACTGACCTTCGACACGGTGACCTTGATGATATTTCCGGCATCCAAATTTATTCTCATCAATTTCGATGGTTTTTCCAGAACCACTTAAAACAGTTTTGCATAATCAATTGTAATTATGAAAATACTTTACACTAATGATTCATTTTCACTACCTAAGGCAACTACGACCAAAACGTCTTAAAACTGAAAACTTACCAATCTGTGTGGTTTGATGACAACATGCCTCAATAAGCACTTCTTGCCAGTAACTGTTCCAGTCTGCTGCAGTGCGGCTGCTGCCAATTTCACATTCTTCTTGAATGGTTCCAATTTCAACATTCTTCATCCATAAACGTACAAAAAGGCAAGAATTTGGAGTATAGACAGATGATGTTTTGCAAAAAATGTACCTGTCCGAATTGATACTCGCCTTCTGCAAAGCACGACCTTTTTGCTTCGGTCCTTGTAGCTGTTACCACATCCCCAAATGTACTGGTTCACACATGAAGCATCTTGGGTTGGGACCAGTTTAAGTTTTCCTCTGCAGCGCTCCTTTGGACATAAATATTCATTCTCCGCACCAATAACTCTCCATTCTTGTAGTAGTCTCATAAGCTTCTTCCGATTCTGGTCTAAATCAAATATACGGCGTAAGACAAGTGGTTTCAACGCAGATTCTCCACTAGCCAATGCAACTGAGCTACAAGTCATCCTGCTAGAAAGAAACTAGTATTATTTAAAAAACAAATTTCGCACTTTTTTAACCTAACCTAACTTTAACTAACAAAACCTCAACTAAAATACGACTAAAACTGCACAGTATCAAACTTGGCGCTTTTAAACCCAACATGTCTTTATTGAACAAAATTTTTGGACATACCTTAGCAGATTCCTGACAACGCCAGTCACGAGATGGCCGAATCGAGAACTCCAATGCTGATTAGAAACTAGGAAAATGACAATATTATATAAACACTGGCACTAATAAGTATCTAACAAAGATATAAATAATGAAGCTTACCTCGGCCCAAGAAACTCCAATCAAATTCGAAACTCACATTTGACACTCGATTCGGAGTCCACATTCAGGATGTTATTTGTCGGTACGATAATTAAAGCCAAAATTTTTAATCAGAAAACTTTTGCTATGCAGTCCAAGAACAAATGGTTTTGTCGCTTGGTGTACTGCAGATGTCCAGTCGTAAATTGCCTAATCAGCAGCGTCGTGTTTGTTTAAACCAAACAAACCAATCCTCTTCTGACGTAGTGTAGTAAAAATGGGCAGTAATACATTTGACTGAAAAAAGTTTAGCCGTTTGGCGAGTGCCGGGCGGGATGAATTTTTTTATTGTTTGATTACATCGTATTGATCATTTCAATACGTTAGTAGGGGTAGCAATCTCATGTGCACGATAATAAAAGCATAGCCTAATTGACGGGTTTTGGTGTCCCGCCGGGGAAGTAGGACATTTTTGACATCCGGGAACATTGCAATGACCATATCTGGCCATCAGTAAACATCGTAATGTTGTGTGAGCGGTAACTGAAGCATAGTCTATTTGACCAGTGTGAAGTTAGCTGCTAAATGTTAGCTGCTAATTTACGAAGTGACCGAATATACAGTGGCGGAGCATCCATAACTTCCATCTATATAATTTAACATGCACTTCAATCAGTTTCCAAATAAGTAATAAATCAACACGATATCTTAATTTTTACGAACGGCTACAGAATATGGCAATACAAGTAATTTTTACATTTACACATTTAACCAATTATAAATCCACGTCCAGTATATAAAAATACCTTTGAAAATTTGACAATAGGAATAGCGCAAGGGTATCAAGATCCGGCCAACGGATAATTGTTGATACATTTTATCTCTAACAATGCTATGGCAGAAAGTTACTGGCAAAAGTCTAAATGTTCAAAAAATTAATTATTTTCATTATGCAATTTCGAAAACTTTGAAAATTCATAAATAAAAATGGCGCAAACATATCCAGATCCGACCGACCGATTATTGTTGATACATTTCATCTCTAACTATCCTATAACAGAAATTTACTGGCAAAAGCCTAAAGGTACAAAAAATTAATTCTTTTTATTATGCAATTTCGAAAACTTTGAAAATTCGTAAATAAAAATGGCACAAACATAAAGATCCGATCGACCGATTATTGTTGATACATTTCATCTCTAACTATTCTATAGCAGAAATTTACTGGCAAACGCCTAAAAGTACAAAAAATTAATTCTTTTTATTATGCAATTTCGAAAACTTTGAAAATTCGTAATTAATTACTTCAAAATCTTTAAAAACTTTGGGTTATATTAGGAGAACTACCAAATTATTTTCTGTATTCTCTGTTAAACTGCTATATTGCTCGCTAGTTAGATCTACTTTAGAATACAATTCTATTATCTGGTGTCCTAGATATAGTTTATATATAGAATTGATAGAATCTGTTCAACGTAAATTTGTACGACATTGTGGATATCAGCTAGGTTTTAATTACGATACATATAATTATTGTGAGACTTTAAAAATTCTTAATTTGACTTCTTTAGAAAGTCGTAGAGTGAATGCAGATTTGTGTTTTTTACATAAGATTTTGAATGGTAGAATCAATGATTCCACATTAGTGCAGTTAGTTAAACTAAATGTTGCAGGGAAAAGAACTAAGAACTCTGAAGTTTTTAGTATAACTTTTCATTGTACAAATTATGGTCAAAATGAACCTATCACTCGTATTATGAAGTTAGCAAACACCTACGAATTTAGGTTGGAGTTGTTTGATTCATCCATTCAATCTTTTAAAAAGTCATTAAAAAACTTATAAAATAATAAATTTAGTTATTCTTATAGGAAATTTCACATTTTTTAACTAATCTTTGTAAAAGGCATTGCCGTAAATGAATAAAATAAAATAAAATAAAAATGACGCAAACGTATCCAGATCCGACCGACCGATTATTGTTGATACATTTCATCTCTAACTATCATATAGCAGAAAGTTACTGGCAAAAGCCTAAATGTGCAAAAAATTAATTCTTTTTATTATGCAATTTCGAAAACTTTGAAAATTCGTAATTAAAAATGACGCAAACTTATCCAGATCCAACCGACCGATTATTGTTGATACATTTCATCTCTAACTATTCTATAGCAGAAATTTACTGGCAAAAGCCTAAATGTACAAAAAAAAATATTTTCATTATGCAATTTCGAAAACTTTGAAAATTCGTAAATAAAAATGGCGCAAACATATCCCGATTCGACCGACCGATTATTGTTGATACATTTCATCTCTAACTATCCTATAGCAGAAATTTACTGGCAAAAGCCTAAATGTACAAAAAAATAATTATTTTCATTATGCAATTTCGAAATCTTTGAAAATTTGTAAATAAAAATGGCGCACACATATCCAGATCCGACCGACCGATTATTGTTGAAACATTTCATCTCTAACTATCCTATAGCAGAAAGTTACTGGCAAAAGTCTAAATGTACAAAAAATTAATTATTTTTTATGCAATTTTGAAGGCTTTGCATAATGAAAATAATTAATTTTTTGTACATTTAGGCTTTTGCCAGTAACTTTCTGCCATAGGATAGTTAGAGTTGGAATGTATCAACAATAATCGGTCGGTCGGATCTAGATACGTTTGCGCCATTTTTAATTATGCTTTTTCAAAGTTTTCGAAATTGCATAATAAAAATAATTATTTTTTGTACATTTAGGTTTTTGCCAGTAACTTTCTGCTATAGGATAGTTAGAGATGGAATGCATCAACAATAATTGGTCGGTCGGATCTGGATACATTTGCGCCATGTTTATTTACGAATTTTCAAAATTGCATAATAAAAATAATTAAGTTTTTTGTACATTTAGGCTTTTGCCAGTAACTTTCTGCTATGGCATAGTTAGAGATAGAATGTATCAACAATTATCCGTTGGCCAGATCTTGATACCCTTGCGCTATTCCTATTGTCAAATTTTCAAAGTTATTTTTATATACTGGACGTGGGTTTATAATTGGTTAAATGTGTAAATGTAAAAATTACTTGTATTGCCATATTCTGTAGCCATTCGTAAAAATTAAGATATCGTGTTGATTTATTACTTATTTGGAAACTGATTGAAAGTGCATGTTAAACTATATAGACGCGAAGTTATGAATGCTACGCCACTGTATATTCGGGTCATTTCGTAAATTGGCAACTAACATTTAGCAGCTAACTTCACACAGGTGTCTATTTGGCGGGTTTGTCGGTCTGCAGGGCAGAATCCAGACACTAACGTGTCCAAAATCAATTGATCCTTACTAGTGGGGGCTGGTACAATATTTTAGCCAAAGAAAATTGAATTCTAACAGTGGCCGATAAAGTAAAGATATACCAAGAATTATTAACACAAAAAATCGAACATAGAAAAAACTGCAATATACTTTTATAAAATTTGGCCATACGAAGGTAACGATTTTTAAATGTATCAAATTAGTGCGAATAACATTACTCAACCTGTTAAATTTATAACACTCACCTACCTATATTTAAAATCATCATTTTGTCTTAAATGATGCGGTGCATCTAACGGATTTAGTATTCCAGCGTACTGCAAATCCTTGTGAATAGGAAACAAATGTTTCCTTAAATATTGCGGACATTCTAAGTATTGTAAAATCCGCCCTAATTGAGCACAGCAATGACTAATTGTCCTAAAACCATCAACATCCTCTACCGTAGATTTTTTTGCATTTGGAACTTCACTATAATCATCAAAAATTATTACTTCATCAACTTGAAAAACACAGGCGGCCCTCGCAATTTGTCCAGCTAAATAAGAACGTAATTCATTACTTTGTGCATTTTCTAGAATCGAACCAGCTACTGCTATACTAAGCGTTGATACACTTTTCTTTTTGATTTTTATTTCGTCGGGTTTCTCCTGATTTTTGAGTTCTTCCTTTTTAGCTTTTTTGAGTAATTTTTCTTCTTTCCATCGTTTACGTTGTTCCTTGCGAGCCTTATTCAATTCTTTTAAACTTTTTGTTTCGTCAATTTTTATTGCTGCCATGTAATTTCATTTACTTATGGTAAATATGCTTAGAACTAACAGATTTAAACAATTTCTTTAAAATTATAACCTCTACATAACCTGTAAACTCGATGACATCTTGTCTTGTCAAAAGTTAATACAGTACCACCAAGCAAACATAGGACTCGGAAATTATGTGAACTAATTTCAAATAACAACATATGGAACCAATCAGAAAGCGATGTGTTTTAAAGTATACTGCGGGAAAAAAAGCATTTTATGAAAATTTAAAATTCACGGTGCGTGTTATATCATATCATTGTTAATTAAATCTTCTAAAATTATTAAATATTAAAAAATACAATAATGCCATTAATGTTGAATATTAATAACCTAGCCTTACAATTATTTCAATATGACCAATAAAAGCTTTCTACTTTGAATGCACTTCTTAGCAGGCAGTGACACCAAAGACACACCTCCCAAGTCCTGTGTTTGCTTAGTGGAACTGTATTTAAAGCATGGAGGTGGTATTAGTAAAGAGAAGCTGTTACGTGTTAAAACTGTATCACGTCAGCCCTATTGAGTCTCGAGGTTACTGTCACTTGTATACACATTGGAGTTTATAACACATTTCAACAATTTAGTGTCTATAGATTACATTTGAAGTTGCTAATCGTTTAATAAGTATAGTGTCGCGTGCCATTCGCACTTGTAACAGTAGAGACGCCGTTGATATGAAGAAAGCAACTGGAATAACTTTTTATAGGTAAGTAAACAATCTTCAAGGACGGATCTTATGCAATTGCTAGTACGATAACATAAATTCCGATTGCTTGAAAATAGAGTAATTTATTTAATGCTTATATTTTTTAGATTTTTGAAGAATTCGTAGTGACAGAGCTTGCGCTCACTATTATCGCCACGGCTAACTAAAGTCGGCTGATACGTAACAACTGGAATTGGATATCTCAATAGAATTATTCAAATTGGGTGCTTTTTACCTATATTGTGAAATGAGTTTTATGCATTTGGACTAGGTGTGCAAGTGTTTGAAGCTCAAACCCATAAGTGGAACATCTTTTAAATGTGTGAGAGCGGTCTATGTCGATTCTAATCTTACTTTGACAGGAATACGCCTATTTTAAAGGCATGCAAACTAACGTAATATCATTTTTGGAGATTGGGCTTGACGCACAAAAAAATATGGTTGATGCTTCAGGGGAATGTGGCGGTTTGGGTTTACGTGCCAAGAATAAGAAATGTATTAATAACAGGCGTTTGTGGACGCAAATGCTCAATCGTTGTATCGGGAAAGCAATTATTGCATAGCGACTTGCCAAACCTTTTGATACTTTTTTTCATTAAAAAAAGCGTTGTGATGGCGTCTCCTTATTATACTACCCGCATGATTTGAGGCCAGTGGCATGTTTTTTACACGTATCCGCCTTAATTACCAAGCAAAATGGAGAAAGCTTATTTGCTTATCAAACATAACAAAAACTTGAAGTTTACACTTGATTGTTCTATAAACAAACTGTGACTTCTCTCGGTAAAAGCTTGAAAACAGCTTGCGTGCAGCATTTATGTTAATTGACTCACTTTAAAAGATAAGCATTTGTTTCAATTTTCATGTAATTTTAAAATAGCTTTTGTAACTCAAGGGCAGGTAATTATTGAGGTTGTAACGTTAATTTTTAATATATATTACACTAAAATAAATATATAATATATTCAAATTTACCACCAGGACGTCAAATGCCTTTCAAATTTTAAAGCTAACACACTCCGGTGCGTCTTGTATCTTAGGGTGGTGTCCAGAGATCCTCTCGTTTGGTTGGCGGTAGCTCTCTTATCGACGATGCGCTGGTATTGTGTAGAACGATAGAGGAAAAAAGTAACGAAAAGAAGGAGACCACTTCGTTGACTGTCGGAACTCTACTAAAACACGTTTGCACTTGAAGAAGGCCGGTAATCAAGTCTGCTCGTTTCGACGCATTGGCTCCCAGAAGCCCCCCCCCTCCCTTCCAAGATAGGTTAATGTTCTGACGCAAATTGGTGAACACAGCTGCACGTTATGCATGAGAAATGCAATTATTGCGTTTTCGCAAACCACAAATCCTAAATCAATATCTGGGCTTACAGGAGAACCAAATCTTTGTGTATTTTTCATATAACGCTTATATTAAACGTAATAATACTGAAGAATTGCCCAATTCGGGGTTTGAAAATTTCCTGAACCTAACTAATACAATAAAAAGTTGAAGCCTTATAAAAAAGGTGCAACAATGTTCTTGTATTAAAATGGGGAAATATATCTCCTTTACTGCCAGAAATAAAATTGTGAGGAAAATTTACTAAAATAACGCTTAGGCTGTGTAGTACAAGAATAAAAAGAATTAACTGTCGCTGAACTCATCTGTCAAAATGATGACCTTAGAAAAGTCATTATAGATTGATATTATTATACACATATACATGCATTGAAAACGACATATTTTCATGAAATGAATTATAATAGTGATATTTGTTTGTAGTAACAATAGCTTATTGATCATTTATATACAACAAATATTCTATGCAATCAATGCTTGTTACCCGTTAGTGCCGTGGTCTATTTTAGTTAGGCTTGCGGCACAATACCCGCGGTTTTCGATCGCTCACATTGTTCTTTGCAAATTTAACTAAATTGAAGAGAATTCCTGTTACTCGTTTTTACAAATCAACGGGAAACTTCACCTAATCTACAGAAGGACAATGCCCAAGGCCGTTATCACATGAAATGGGTAAATAGTATACAAACAGAAAGTGCGCGCGTGCATGTGTTTGTGTAATATAATACACACAACACACGCGCGTGCGCGCCCACACATACATACATATTGTGTGTGTGTGCGCGCGCTCGCGCGTATATATGTATATATTGATGTGATTAGGGATCATTTAAAAGGTCAAATAACATCATTTTGCAATCGTACGACGCAAACCCAAGCAAAATAAGCAAGATTTTAGGGAAGCTCAAAATTTGTAAATATTCATTTTTATAGTAACATATTGGAACACTGCAGATTGAATGGTAAATGTGTGAATGAAGGTATTTCATTCGTATTACGTAACTTAATTGTTTTCAGATAAGAATTAGGATACTCTACGCGAAAAGGAACTTGTCTTTTAAGAGCTTCATACCAAAAAATACTAATTTGCCATCGAAGTACTTGATTACGAAAAAATGCGGGATCTTAAAAGACTCCATTTTTAGCCGCATAAACACTACGTGTTCTAAAAGAATTTTAGTTTGCAGAGAAACTGCGGACAAAATTTAAATTTAATTTCATTCTTTATCAAGCATATTAAAAGTGCGTATGCTAAACATAGAGTCGTATTTGGACGAAACGCGCGTATATAATATTCAATTAGAAAACAGGAACGTGATTCATTAAATTTTGAGATAAATCCATATGTAAATGACATCGTCCGCAATATAAGATAAAACAATTAACGAAAGCCAAGATCAAGCGATATAGATCACAAAATGACAGTAATATTAATTAACGATAACTCGGAACTATTTAAACGTCAAGTTCTGTAAATATTGACTGATTAAACGATTCTGGATGCGACGCAGGCGGGCGTACCTCTATTTTAAACAAATCAAAACGTTTAAACAGCATCCAGAGATTACTGGATTGTTCTAGATGTATAACGTGCAGCTAGAGCTCAGTTTTAGAGGGCGGTTGTTGAAATTGTGAGACTCCAGCGGTCAAAAATTACAAATTAGTTTTATACGAAGTATTGTGCCTAGACACGTTCAATTAACTTTGATAGCTTAGATGGATCTTCAAGGGCTATCTTGTTATTTTCCAATAGCCTCTCTGTGAAATCGATAGACCCCTAATAGAAGAGCCTCTAAAGTATTCGTCACGATGAGTGTTTGCACCAACAGCTCTGAAATTGCAATCTTTATTCTGCAGTTTCAGCTCTTGTAGATACTCATTTATCGCCTCTGTCTGTTGTTGCGTGCGAGTAGATTGAAGACTATATTGAATAAATTGCACTAATAAATACCTTTATAATAAAAGGCCTTATTCAATATAGAACTTAGCTCAAAACATTTAGAATAAACAGGAATTATAACATACAAAAGATTACCATAGTAATCATAACATGGCTGATTTAATGAAGCATTGTTCGGTCTAGTAGGTCTAGGCGGCTCCGTGGCCTAGTGGTATGAGTGTGACTACTACGTCCAAGCTCACGGGTTCGTATCCCGACACGGTCCGATTGAAAAATGTTAGGCGAGAATTTTTCTCAAAAATCACCCTCATTCGGATGAGAGGTAAAATGGAGGTCCCGTGTGTGAGTGTTGTCACGCACATTAAAGATCCCTATCTTGCTTGGAACAGCAAGGGTTCGGCAAAATTACAAATTTTCCAGGTAAAAAAAACTCGCTCCTTGGCCAATGTAGTACTTTCGGGTGGAGCATTGGAAAAAAAATCACATGTAAGGTCTAGTAGGTCTGGCGGCTCCGTGGCGTAGTGGTATGTGTATGACTACTACGCCCAAGGTCTTGCGTTCTAATTCCGACACGGTCCGCTTGAAAAATGTTAGGCGAGCATTTTTCACAAAAATACACCCTCGTTTGGATGAGAGGTAAAATGGAGGTCCCGTGTGTGAGTGTTGTCACGCACGTTCAAGATCCGTACCTTGCTTGGAACAGCAAGAATTCGACAAAATTCTAAATTTTCCAGGTAAAAAAAACTCTTCCTGGCCAATATAGTATCTTTGGGTGGAGCATTGGAAAACTACATGTAGGGTCTAGTAGGTCCAGGCGGCTTCGTAGCGTAGTTGGTATGCGCGTGACTACTTCGCCCAAGATCCCGGGATCGAATTCCGACACGGTCCTTTTGAAAAATGTTAGGCGAGCATTTTTCACAAAAATACACCCTCGTTCGGATTAGAGGTAAAATGGAGGTCCCGTGTGTGAGTGTTGTCTTGTTACGCACGTTAAAGATCCCTACCTTGCTTAGAACAGCAAGGGTTCGGCAGTGTTCTAAATTTTCCAGGAAAAAAACTCGCTTCCTGGCCAATGTAGTATGTTCCGGTGGAGCATTGGAAAATCACATGTAGGGTCTAGTAGGTTCAGACGGCTCCGTGGCGTAGTTGGTATGCGTGTGACTACTACACTCAAGGTCCCGGGTTCGAATCCCGACATGGTCCGCTTGAAAAATGTTAAGCGAGCATTTTTCACAAAAATGCACTGTTGTTCGGATGAGAGGTAAAATGGAGGTCTCGTGTGTGAGTGTTGTCATGCACGTTAACGATCCCTACCGTGCTTGGAACAACAAGGGTTCGGCAAAATTCAAAATTTTCCAGATAAAGGAGCTCGCTTTCTGGCCAATGTAGTACTTTCGGATGGATCATTGGAAAATCAAATGTATGGTATGTGAAGGACGCGGCGGCTCCGTGGCGTAGTGGTATGTGTGATCCCGGGTTCGAATCCCGACACGGTCCGCTTAAAAAATGTTAGGCGAGCATTTTTCACAAAAATACGCTTTGGTTCGGATGAAATGTAAAATCGAGGTCCCATGTTGAGTGTTTTTACGCACGTTAAAGATCCCTACCTTGCATGGAACAACAAGGGTTCGGCAAAATTCAAAATTTTTTCGGTAAAAAACTCTCCTTCTGGCCAATGTAGTACCTTCGCGTGGAACATTGGAAAATCACATGTAGGGTCTAGTAGGTCCAGGTTAGTTATATTACATATACAACTAAATTATGATCAAACTGATTTAATTTGGTAGCAGTAACGTCTGCATCATCATCATATCGGTTATTCAATCTTTTCAATGTATTTTTTATTCAGAATAGATATTAAAATATCATCTGTGTTCCTTTGTTAATTTTTGGCGCAGGTACTCCGCCTATAAACAAAATTTCTTTTTTTTCATCTATTAGAACTTTCGCAACTCTTTTTTTCTGTTTTCGTAACACTTCCTTAAATAAATTGCACTTCTGTGTGTGTTGGTAGTAGATGATGCATTAAAGTATTGTTCAATTGCCTGTCAACTCTTCAATGAAGAAACTCTGTCTGTTTTCTGGTCTTCTAATGTATGTGCATATTTGTTAATGAACCCGTTGCGGTGATGCCTGTTGCTGTCGTCGTCAAAGTTCTACCTGATGTTCGTTTCGTTATCTACTGCTGTGAAGGAATCAGTTCCTATTGTGGCTGAAGTTTTGTCTGTTTCTACTCCGTTGTCTTACAGTGATGCAGTCTTACTTGATTTTACTCCTTGAGCGGACGTTGATGAAACGTTACTTGCTCTTACTCATTCTTCTGATGTTGACAAAATTCTGTCTGATTGTGATTCTTTATCTCATGCTGACAAACTTCTATTTGCTTCTGTTCCTTTACCTAAGGTCGGTGAAGTCTAAAGGTACCTTTAGTGCTATGGAGATTTGGCGATTTGGATATTTGGAGAATGATCCTATTGGTTAAAGTGATCACGTGACACCGCCGAGAAACGTCAAAAACACCGAACCTCCGATCTCCCAAAAGTTAGTTCAAGTTCAACTTTTCTGGATATTTTGAGATCGGAACATGCGTATTTGTTCAGAAAAGCACGTGATTTGTTTGTTTTGTTATAACCTTAACCTTACCGTTTCGTGTACTTCGCCGTTATATATTTTGCGTTTTGCCTATTATACATACTGGAAATGAATAACAAATCCGTTATTGCTTTAGATAGTCATAGCTTAGTAACAAACTTTGAAAACTTACCATCCAGCAACCCAAAACAATAACAAATGTCATCTGTCAAAACTATTTTCTCCAAATACCTGAAGCAGAAAATACCCTAAATGATTAAAAGCGAAAATATCTAATTCCCCAAATCGCTAAATCTCCATAGCATTAAAGGTACCTTTAGCCGAGGTCCTGTTAGCTAATGTTGACGAAGGTCAAACTCATTCTGCTTCCTTATCTATCGTGAATGAAGTTGTTCCTGAAGCTGTCTGTTCTTGTAACGTTGAAGAACTCCTGCCTGGTTCTGCTCCTTTTCCTAAGGTTGATACTCCTACAGCCAATGTTGTTTTCTGTCCTAACTGTGATTCTTATAGTCCTTTATCTAACATCGATCAAATTTTATCTGTTTCTGTCCCTCTATCTCACGTAACTGAAGTGTGCTTTGCTTGTGTTTCTCTTCGTTAGGTTGATTCTCGTACAGTCAATACTTTTTCTCTTTCCACTGTGGATATTCTGGCAATCCATGATGTTTCCTTTTCTACCGCTGACTTTCTTACCTCCAACCCTAACAGCAAACAACTTTCTTTCTTAACTAGTTTCGAGTTTCCTAAACCACCCTCGCCACTTCTTATATCGCGTTCTACAACTGCTACATCCCCTGTTGTTCCTGTCTTGCGGAAAACTGCCCTTAAGAGGTAGAAATTTGTCTATACCGATGCAGAACCTGAAGATGTTGGTCGACGAAATCATAATGTCCTTGATGTTGTTTTGTTTTCTTTCTGGCGTCGTAAACGTCTTAAGCTCAATACTTAGTCCTCGCGCCTCAGATTCTTATGCCGAGTTTGCTCTCCTTAGGTTTTGATTTTTGGACGATACGATTTCGTTTTACCTCCCTGTTTCACTTAGTTCTCCTTTCATTCTTATTATTTCACCCCGTGTGGGTCCGGGAATAGAATAGTCCCAAGGTACGACCTGGCTGTCGTAAAAGGCGACTACAGCGGTCAAATCCATACCCACACACTTTATACACACGCACACATACACCCACACATTTCATAAACACACTTAGTTGACTTTAGGACTAGTTAGCATTTTTTTTCTTGGGTTCTTCGGTTTTGGTTACCATAGTTAGTAGTACATCGCTTCTTTTTACCAGCGCTCTCCCTCTCTTCCTCTCGTTCTCTCTTGTTGTCCCTTTGTTTACTTGAGGCTTGACCTTTGGGTTTTGTTTTGGTTGGCACTTCTGGTTTTCTTCCTCGTTCCTTTTCTTCTTTTGAGGTCGAAGACTTTCCCGTTTCTTCACTAAAAATATTCGTCCTCCGACGACTTTTTCAGTGTCAATGCCGTTCCATCTTAGTCCTCGTTGCTGGTTTACTTTCCTTCCTTCCTTTTTTCTCTCTTTTATTACTGGCCTTCGAGCCGGATGAGAGTTCTTTTTTTTATATTATTTTGGGGTGTTTCTTTTTCCTTTTTCTATTTTCTTTTTGTTTCGTTTTTTTGTTTGAATGTTTTTCTTTTTGTTTTTGGTCCTGCTCACTTCCATTACTTTTGTTTTCCTACCCCGACCTGTCAATTTTGCTGGGGGAGGGGGGATTTGTTACGTTTATTTTCAACATAATTAATAATAAACACGCTCTCGAAAAAATTCCTCAACTCAAATCCCTTTTTCTTTTACGACAAAAATTTATTCGATAAATTAAATAGTCTATGCCTTGTTTTAAGAATCCCGTAATCTCTTAAGTTCCTTGACATCCTGTTTATAAGTACGCTTGCTACAAATTTTCGTTTTGAACTCATTTATTTCGAAACGACTGGTTTAGGCCACAATTAAATAGTTATATCTTGTTTTTTAGGTACCCGTTATCTTGACATACCTTACGACCGGCGTACAATGGTCCCAATGTAACGACTTGTTGAAATAAGGTCGCGCACTATCCTATATAAGCCAGTTTGGTAAGAGTTCGGTTTAGAAAGACAAACATTTTTAGGGGTCGTATATATATTTCGATTCGACTTGGTCCCCTGAGTCTAACGACATACGACTTTTGTTTAGGAAACGACCCCTTAAAAAGTTATGGTTAATAAACTAACCCATGTTAAACCTATGGGAATTTTTTTTTCTACCAAAAAATTGATTTTATCTTAAAATAAAACCTAACTTAACGCAACCTAACCAAACCAAACCTAACCTAACCTAACCTAACCAAACCAAACCTAACCTACGGAATTTTTTTTCTACCAAAAAATTGTTTTTTTCCTAAAACCAAAACTAACCCAACGTAACCTAACCTAACCTAACCGAACCTAACCTAACCTAACCTAACCTAACCTAACCTAACCAAACCAAACCCAACCTACGGGAATTTTTTCTACCAAAAAATGTTTTTTTCGTAAAACCAAACCTAACCTAACGTAACCTAACCTAACCAAACCAAACCAAACCTAACCTAACGTAACCGAACCTAACGTAACCGAACCTAACCTAACCTAACCTAACCTAACCTAACGTAACCTAACCCAACCTAACCCAACCTAACCCAACCTAACCCAACCTAACCAAACCTAACCTAACCTAACCCAACCCCTAAAAAACAACAAAAACAACGAGAGGTTCACAATTTTTTATTTACTCAAGAATGTAATTTGAATGAAGCAAAAGAATAAATGTAAAATTAATTAAGCACGTGAATCACCTTATTCATGGCGAATAGCCTGAAGTAAAGCTTCGAAAGGATCTCTAACATATTTATAATTCCAGCGACGTCAGAGGTATTCGCATAAGTGATCAGTGATCACCAAATATACCCGAAATGTCATTTAAAATTTTTCCAATAAACTTAACATGGGACAGTTTATTGAGCATAACTTTATTTTAAGGAGTCATTTCCTAAACAAAAGTCGTATGTCTTTAAACTCATAGGACCAAAACTAATCTAAATATATATACGACCCATAAAAATATTTGTCTTTCTAAACCGAACTCCAGCCGCCAGTTTTTCCAGTTTTAACCGCGCTTTAATAAGCAAGGATTTGCAGATCGACTCCGTGTTATTGGAACCATTGTCGAATTTGATTCTACAGCTTGTACGTCGAAATATTTTCTACACCGTATTTCAAAAGCAATGCATGTTCTTCTGTTCGACAACTAGGTATCTTGCGTGTATTTGCTTTTTTTAGCTGGAGGCCAAATGGGTTCTTTCTTTATGTAGAACAACTGCTTTTGTCTTTAGACCAACTGCTTTTGTTCGTGGACCAGCTGCTGTGGTTACGATGGCAGGGTGAATGGATCCTAAATACCGCGACGTTTCTCTGTTGACTCACCCTCGACGGTTTGCGAGCTAAGTATCCAGACACGAACAGGTATGTATCTCGTTTTCTTTTGTGTGTGTCAATGGCATATTCCGTATCAACGCTTGGTGTAGAAACGTGATATCGTAGAATGATTGTTTGTTGCCGCTAATCGGTACTATCGCTCTACAGGTGCGACGTACTACTTTTAAAGATGCGTGTGAAAAAACGCACACGTATGTTCGCTTTACTAATTAGTTATTTTACAAAAATTGTTGGGTGAAATTTTAAAAATCGACAGAAGCTCTCACAGTTTTTATTTGCTACTGATTAATTTTATTTTGTGTAAATACGAGATGCGCACTTGTATCTAGATTCCTAAATTGTTCGCACAATTGTTTGCTGTGAAATAATAACACCTAATTTTCTTTTTGCTTGTTTGTACAGAATCCTTTTATTGCGAGCTACTACTAGGCAACCCATCAAACACACAAGCGCTGTAGACTCTGCATACCTTTCAGGATACGAGAATTCTTTCAGCAATCAATTACATACAAACGCTCGAGGCACGGCGTATTCTCAAGGATTCCAGAATTGTTCTAGAAATTACGGGAGCATGAGTCATCCTTGTAATCCAGAGTATATATAAGACCGCTAATGAATGCAAGAGTTAGTCTATTCTTGAATGTCTAATATAAATTATATCGTTGTAAAGTAAACGTAGTTGAGTTTTTAGAATATATACATAAATGATATGCTGTGTCTAATGTGCATGCAACTTGCAGTATACATAAATAAATAGAAGTGTATAAATAAATAGTAGTGTTAGTGTTGTTAATGAACCTATGGTAAAGGAGTTAATTTAAGAAGATATTAGTGCTTGTAAATTCATTAGTGTAATAGTGCCTCATTGTTAAGTGGACTGAAAACATCTATAAATAAGGCATATACTGTTAATTAGACTTGTGAACAGTAAGTAATAAAGACGTTTGTTATTACTTGTTTTAAATTAAAGAAACGCGGTAGTAGTAGCGTTACACTGGTGTCAGGCATTTGTGGGGTATATAGTGATTAATTTAAAACACAAGTCTAAAGACATTTAAGTAGTTTGTATATGCCAGTTACAAGAAATCGAAGTAAAATGGAGGCAGAAAGTTTAATGAATTTCCTTAAGGATTTTAAATCCGGTATAGAAGAAAAGTTAAACGAAAATGCTGAGAAAATGGAGGAGAGGTCGGCTAAACTGGAAGTGACACTCGGTGAAAATTTAGTGAGGTCAGTTGAACTGGAATCAAACCTTACCGAAAGGTTAACTGAAAATGCTAAGAAAATAGAAGAACGGTTTAGTGAAAACGCGATGAAAATGGAAGAGTTGAATGAAAAGACGGCCACGTTAGAACAAAGATTAATAGCAAGCTCCATTGCATTGAAAGAAGATGTCACTGTACAGGTAAAAACAGTTGAGCAAAAGTTGGACTGTAAATTGGTAAAAATGGAAGAAGATATGATGAGGCTGCAAGAACAGGTGATTTCACTAACAACGCGGCCACTTGAATTACCAAGCCAAGTTGTTAATCAGAACATTCCAGAAATAAGAACCATGGAAAGAAGCGAGTCCATACCGTCTAAATTTAAAGTGAAACCACCCACATTCGATGGCAAAACACCCTGGCCCACATATTTGAAACAATTTGAAGCTGCTGCAATAGCCAACGGTTGGTGCAACACAGAGAAGGCTATCTCCTTAATAGTGGCCCTACGGGGGGGGAGGCTCTTAACATCTTACAAACAATTCCCGATCACCAGCAGAATGATTACGGCCTCTTAACATCAAAGCTTGAGATGAGATATGGAGATGCCCACCTTCAACAGGTTTACCACGCACAAGTTAAGAACCGCTCGCAAAAGACAAGTGAAAGCCTGCAAGAATTCGAAGCTGACATCGCCAGATTAGTTAGATTGGCATATCCAACGGCACCAGATAGTTTCCTCGAACAACTGGCTGTACAAACATTTGTGGATGGCGTTAAAGATGGCGAAATACAGCAAGCGCTAAGATTAGCACGGCCAAAAATGTTAGATGACGCGCTGGCTCATGCGCTTGAATTTGAAGCAGCTAAGCAGACATCACACAGGATGGGTCACCGGTCTGCTTTAGAGGAACCTGATCAAGCTCAGAACAGCATAGATGAAATAATCAACCGTGTGTTTGAAAAGCGAAAGGCAGAAAGGCTGAAAAGACTACGACCGCGGAGATGGCGTCTACGATGCTGGAGCTGCGGTGAAGTTGGCCATATGCAGAGACGCTGTACTCAACCAAAGAAACAACCGGTTGTGCCAAAGCTGGTCCATGTAAGGGGGGCGAACTTCGACAGCACAGCGTAGTGCCCCGGAGATTATCATCCGTGCTGCATCGTCGGTGGAAAGTCTGGACAGCATTTATATCGATGGTAGAATTAATGGTAGGGTTGTCCGATTACTTGTGGATACAGGAGCGACAAGAACTATTGTGAGACCAGATTTGGTTGGTCGTGGAAAAGTGCTACCTGTATCGGTGTGTCTCCGAACGGCAAATGGTGAGAAGATTGGTACTCATGGAGAGACTGCCGTTATGTTGACAATTGGGGACAAATTAATTAATCATCGAGTGTTGGTGGCTGAAATTACAGAAGAAGTGATCTTGGGAATGGATCTCATGAGAGAATATGGGTTTCATGTAAACATGAAAGAAAATGTGCTTCGGATAGATGATGATGAGATTCCATTTCAAGGTAGGAGTAACCAGACGATGCAAGTACGAATGATTTGCGATATGAAAATACCCGAGAAGGCGGAAATGATAGTAATGGGACGCCCGGATGGTACGCTCCGGGAAGGACAAGTATGCATGATGGAAGCAACTGAATCGGGAATGGGTCAGGAGGGACTTCTGATTGGAAGAACGCTGGTAAAGTCTCGAAATATGGTACCAGTAAGGGTGCTGAACATTAACCCTCATACAGTGACCCTGAAGAAAGGCATGATTGTGGGAAGTTGCATTCCAGTATGTCATATTAAACGTTGTATGGACGACACGAAAATAAACCAACCAACGGTTACTCACAGAAATTGCTGGATATGTTGATACCCTCGTGTCAAGGATTAAATGGCGACCAACTGGGCAAGGTAAAAGAACTGGTCGGACGATATCGAGGTGTGTTTGCACTGGATGATAGTGAGAAGGAAGGACGAATGTTGTGCAACACAAGATCAATACTGGAGATGCGCAACCGATAAGACAACACCCAGGCGGCTTCCTTTGGCAAAACGTAAGGAAGCTGAGCAAATTATCACCGATATGGAAGAACAGGGAGTGATTGAACCCTCGAATAGTCCATGGGCATCCCCGGTAGTGCTTGTCAAGAAAAAGGACGGGTCGACAAGGTTTTGTGTAGACTACCGGCGGCTTAACAATGTAACAAAGAAAGACAGCTATCCTTTGCCCAGAATTGATGACACCTTAGATACTCTTTCCGGATCTAAATGGTTTTCGACCTTGGACTTGAAAAGCGGATACTGGCAGGTAGGCTTGGAGCCAAACGATAAAGAAAAGACTGCCTTTACAATTGGAACTGGATTATGGCAGTTCAAGGTCATGCCATTTGGATTATGCAATGCTCCTGCTACTTTTGAACGATTGATGGAGTCGATACTGCGTGGACTGTCTTGGAAGACTTGTCTGGTATACCTGGACGACGTGATAGTGTTAGGCCGGTCTTTTGAAGAACACCTTAAGAACCTAGAGGAGATATTCCAAAGATTACGCGGGGCAAACCTTACATTGAGCCCCAAGAAATGTCACCTATTTGGAAAAGAGGTGAAATACCTAGGACATGTCGTTTCAGAGACCGGAATAAAAGCTGACCCTGACAAAATAAAAACGGTACAAGAGTGGCCTACACCAGCAGATATACACCAACTACGCAGTTTTCTAGGATTGTGCACATATTACCGACGTTTTATACTTGGGTTTGCAAACATTGCCAAACCGTTAACAAAATTAACCGAAGATGGACAAGAATATGATTGGAATGACGACTGTCACAGTGCATTTGAACAACTGAAACGGCTACTGGTTACAGCACCAATTTTGAGTTATCCACGGATGGAGGGGAAATTTGTGTTGGATACCGATGCCAGTAACACAGCTATAGGAGGCGTTCTTTCTCAAGTGCAGGACGGACAAGAAAAAGTTATTGGGTATTTCAGCAAGGTCTTGTCGCGGCCAGAAAGGAACTATTGTGTGACAAGAAGGGAGCTGTTGGCCGTCGTCAAATCCGTAGAGCACTTTTATAAGTACTTATACGGCCGTAAATTCCTGTTGAGAACAGACCATGCTGCACTGAAATGGTTATTGCAGTTTCGAAATCCTGAAGGGCAAGTGGCAAGGTGGATAGAGCGGCTGCAGGAATATGACTTTGATACAGAACATCGTGTAGGAACTAGCCATCGGAATGCTGACGCTCTATCAAGGAGACCTTGTCCGGTGGACTGCAATCATTGCTCCAAGATGGAAGAGAAAATAAGTGTCATCCATAGAATGACGGTAACCGATGATACTTGGCAACCCGAAAGAATGCGAGAAGACTAGGAGAATGACGCCGAATTGGGACGAATTATTGAGTGGAAAAATAGAGGACAACGACCAGCTTGGGAAGAAATTAGTATTTTAAGTAGGAGCTTGAAGGCATACTGGGCACAGTGGGACTCCTTGATGATGGATAATAGAATCTTGAAACGACGCCTGGAATTTGAAGATGGCACTGAGAGACTTCAAGTGATAGTGCCGAGAAGCAGAGTGCCGGAAGTGTTGCAGCACTTGCACGACGGTATTTCCGGAGGGCACTTTGGCGTGAAAAGAACTCTCGAAAGAGTGAGAGAAAGATTCTATTGGGTGAACTGCAAAGAAGATGTGAAGGAGTGGTGCCGGAAATGTGAATTGTGTGCCTCTGCAAATGGCCCGGTCTCAAAACGGAAAGCCCCAATGAGACAGTATAACGTGGGAATCCTTTTGAGAGGGTAGCCATTGATATAGCTGGTCCGTTTCCGGAATCAGAGAAGGGAAATAAATACATCTTGGTTGCAATGGATTATTTTACCAAATGGCCGGAGGCATATGCTATACCTAACCAAGAAGCCGAGACGGTTGCAGATGTACTAGTGAAGGAGTTGTTTTGTCGCTTTGGAGTTCCGTTGGAATTACACTCCGATCAAGGTCGGAACTTCGAATCAGCATTGTTTCAAAATGTCTGCAAGCATCTTGGAATCAGGAAGACTAGAACCACTCCACTTCATCCCCAATCGGATGGAATGGTTGAAAGAATGAACAGGACGTTAGGAAGTACCTGGCCAAAGTTGTCTCTGAACATCAACGAGACTGGGACCAATATCTACATTTGTTCCTACTGGCGTACCGATCTTCGGTACATGACAGCACAGGGTACTCGCCCGCTTGCGTAATGCTAGGACGTGAATTGCGGCTACCATGTGATCTTCGGTTTGGATTTAAACCTGGAGAAGAGATCGCAGGTGAAGATTACGTTAGTAAGCTTCGTGAAAGATCAAATAGTATTCACGAAAACGTCCGAAAGAATATACAGGCAGCAAGCGATCGAATGAAATCACAATATGACACGAGAGCACAAGAAGGTGGTTATCAACCTGGAGATTTGGTGTGGTTGTATAATCCACAAAGAAAACGTGGATTGTCGCCAAAACTACAAAGACAATGGGAAGGGCCGTACGAAGTGTTAAAAGGATTAATGATGTAGTGTACCGGATCAGAAGATCCCCTCGTGGTAAACCGAAAGTGGTACACTTTGACCGTTTAACATCCTACGCTGGCAACAACCAGGAAGACTCGAATAATGATAATGGTGTTCGGCAAGTTATTAATCATGAGCCAAATGTAGATTTTGAGAGCTTTATGGCGGCGTATGGTGGTTCCGCTAAAGCGAGATTTGGCGTTGTTGTTGAAAAACAGCAAGATCTGTTTAGAGCACCAGAAGAGTATTCCCTTGCACATTGCGTAGCTCAAGATTTGGCAATGTCAAGGGGAATAGCTGTTGTTTTTAAGAAAAAGTTTGGATGTGTGGATGAATTAGTACAACAGCAGCCAACTGTAGGAAAAGCTTTGGTTCTTCAAGATAAAAATCGTTATGTTTACTATCTGGTCACCAAAAATTCTTCATGGCAAAGACCTAGTTATGGACATCTATGGGAGGCTTTGCTAAATCTTAAGGCGCAGATGATGGAGAATGGAGTAACAAGACTAGCGATGCCCAAGTTGGGCTGTAGACTGGATCACTTAGATTGGAGGATAGTCCGAAATATGCTAGAAGTAGTTTTCAGGAACCAACGTCCAGGTCCTTGTTTGTTGTTTTCAACCGGTTGCCTACCAAGACCAAGAAAAGAGTGTTGACTGTTATTTCCAACGACGTGGTGGATGCACCAGAGGAGATAGCTGCCGATACCGTCATCAGTCATCGAATTGGCGCCAAAATGTATCTACAGTTACGAGACGTAACGGTTTTAAAGAGGGGGCAGTGTTGCGAGCTACTACTAGGCAACCCATCAAACACACAAGCGCTGTAGACTCTGCATACCTTTCAGGATACGAGAATTCTTTCAGCAATCAATTACATACAAACGCTCGAGGCACGGCGTATTCTCAAGGATTCCAGAATTGTTCTAGAAATTACGGGAGCATGAGTCATCCTTGTAATCCAGAGTATATATAAGACCGCTAATGAATGCAAGAGTTAGTCTATTCTTGAATGTCTAATATAAATTATATCGTTGTAAAGTAAACGTAGTTGAGTTTTTAGAATATATACATAAATGATATGCTGTGTCTAATGTGCATGCAGCTTGCAGTATACATAAATAAATAGAAGTGTATAAATAAATAGTAGTGTTAGTGTTGTTAATGAACCTATGGTAAAGGAGTTAATTTAAGAAGATATTAGTGCTTGTAAATTCATTAGTGTAATAGTGCTTCATTGTGTGGACTGAAAACATCTATAAATAAGGCATATACTGTTAATTAGACTTGTGAACAGTAAGTAATAAAGACGTTTGTTATTACTTGTTTTAAATTAAAGAAACGCGGTAGTAGTAGCGCGTTACACTTTGTTTATTCTTATGTGTTAATAGATAATCCCATTTCGAATGGACTTGCACCTTGTCGAAGTTCTAAAGTACTAGAACAGGTGAAATGGCTTGCGTGTTGTAATGAGCTAAAGAGCTAAACTACAGGTCCAACCAAAGTAGTAGGGTCGTTAGTGAGGAACCAGACTAAAACAGGTCTCCGAGAGAGGACAGCGGCTCTTTCGGTACTTAGATTGGCAGAGACCATAGGGGTCGGTATGGCAGTCTAAGACCCACTACCGCGATGTGGAAGGCAACGAGAAACCACCACATTATCTCCCAAGTACACAGCGTACTTAAATTGTAACAAACATGATGGCATTCTCTGGGGTAAAAGATTCCGGAGTTAAAATAGTCCCCCATTCGGTCTCCGGGAGGAGACTACTTCGGAGGATGCGATCGGAAAGTTAAAAATAAGAGTCGTGAACATTCTGCGAGTCGGAGCGTGGAATGTTAGAAGTATGAAGCAAGTAGGTAAGCTAGAGAGCCTAAAAATTGAAATGAATAGGTTATCACTAGACATAGTAGGGATCAGCGAAGTTCGGTGGCCAGAGGCGGGGGATTTTTGGAGTGGAGACTTCAGGGTAATTCATACAGGTGCAGAGGAAGGAAATTTGGGCGTGGGGATAAATATGCGGAAAAAATAGGATACTGTGTAGAAAATTACTTACAAAAGAACGAAAGAGTACTCATGGTTCGATTAGAATCTAAACCGGTAAACACAGTAATAATAGAAGTATACATGCCCACCTATAGCTACAGTGACGAAGAGGTAGAAGCTATCTACAAAGATATCGAAGACATATTAAGATACGTAAAAGGACATGAAAATTTAATAATTACGGGGGATTTTAATGCCGTGGTAGGTGAGGGTAGGAAAGGAGCGGTAGTAGGTTTATTTGGTTTAGGCACGAGAAACGACAGGGGAAATAGGCTGGTAGAATTTTGCGACAAGAACAATTTAATCATTACAAACACATTATTTCAACAGCATGCTAGAAGACGATATACGTGGAAGATGCCAGGAGATAAAGAAAGATATCAAATAGATTACATTCTTGATAGACAACGGTTTAGGAATCAAGTAAAAGACTGTAGAAGCTACCCAGAAGCAGATATAGATACTGACCACAACATCGTAATTATGAAGGCCGCACTTAAATTTAAGAATGTGAAAAAAAGAAACGGAAAAAGGCACTTGGACTTAGAGAAACTAAAAGATAAAGAAATTCAAGAAAGATTCGAAAAAAAGTCAAATGAATTGCTCAAAGATATCGGGAAAATATCTGATACTAAGGAAGTAGAAACAGAATGGAATAACATTAAATCCAGCCTAGACATGGCGGCCAGAGATGTTCTGGGGTAAACACAAAAAGAAAATAAGAAACTAAGGATATCCTGAATTTAATAGAAGAAAGACGAAAATACAAAAATAAATCAGACGAAACGGGAAAACAGAGATACAAGCCATAAAATGGGAAATTATTTGAAAATGCAGGAAAGCTAAAGAACAATGGATTAATGAAAAGTGCTAAGAGGTACAAACGAAGATGGAAATAGGAAAAACAGACGAAGCATACAAATTAATTAGAATGAATTTTAGGGATATATAACCGTATAGCAAATATATAAGGGACGCACAAGGAAACGTCATTATAGAAAATGTAGAGAAAGTGAGTAGATGGCAAGAATATATAGGAAATTTATATGCAGGAGAGGAACTAACTGCATTAGAACAGGAGTCAGACATTGAAAATGATGACTTGGGATATCCTATACTTAGAGATGAGTTTGTATTAGCATTAAAGAGTCTGAAAAATGGTAAGGCGCCGGGTACAGATAAGGTGCAAGCAGAAACTCTAAAAACTGCTGGACAAGCAGTAACAGAACGTCTTTTCCAACTTGTAAGCTATATGTATAAGACAGGCGAAATACCCAAAGATTTCAAACGTAGCATCATAGTAACTATACCAAAAAAGAAAGGCGCGGATAGATGTGAAAATTTTCGAACAACAAGTTTGACAGCACACGTGTCAAAAATAGTAACTAGAATTGTGCAAAGACGAATGGAAAAACGGGCGGAAGAAATACTAAGAGAAGACCAATTTGAGTTTAGGCGAAACAAGGGAACACGGGAGGCTATTTTAGCTCTGAGAGTGATAATGGAGAAAACAATAGAAAAAGGGGATAGCGTGTATTTGAGTTTGTAGATCTGGAAAAAGCATTCGACAATTTAAAATGGAAAAAAATGTTTGAAATACTCAAAAAGATTGGAATGAGTTATAGGGATAGACGAATAGTACATGGCTTATACAAAGAGCAAACAGTAGTAATAGAATGTTAGCAGGAACGTAGAGAAGTAAACATTAGGAAAGGGGTGAGACAGGGATGTGCCCTATCCCCATTGACTTTTAACTTGTACATAGAAGAAGCAATGAATATTGTCAAATGCAGGAAGACATTTGCAATTACTATGCAGGGACAAGAAATTGATATGCTTAGATTTGCAGATGATATAGCGGTATTAGCGTCTAGCAAGGAAGAGTTAGAAGCAGCTCCTAATGAAACGGAAACGGTTCTAACAGAGAGATACGGTATAAAAATTAACAAAACTAAAACTAAAGTTCTGGTATGCAAAGGTGGGGAAAATAAATCAAAAACAAGAATTCAAGTATGTAACACGAACTTACAAGAGGTTAAGGATTTATGCTACCTAGGAAGCCAAATAACGCAAGATGGGAAAAGCACAAAAGATATAAAACAAAGATTAGCACAAGGTCGTGCTACATTTAACAAGAAAAGGCAACTACTGTGCTCAAAGACCACAAACATAGAAACAAGGAAAAGATTGCTTAAAACATATGTGTGGAGCACAGCACTGTATGGCTGTGAAGCCTGGACAGTAGGAAAAGCGGACAAGAAAAAGGTAGAAGTCTTCGAAATGTGGTGCTACAGACGTATGATAAAGATATCATGGACAGACAAAGTTAAGAACGAAGAGGTACTAAAAATGGTAGGTGAAAAAAGAAATATGTGGAAAACGGTAAAAAACAGGAGAGATAGGATGATAGGCCGCATACTACGGCATGAGGGAATAGTGTGTAATATATTAAAAGCAGAGATAGGAAAAAAGAGAAGAAGATGCAGACCTAGGTTAGACTACTGCTCACAGATAGTAAAAGATGTAACCTGTAGGGGTTTCAGGAAATGTGTAGGCTAGTCCAGAATAGAAATCAATGGAGGTACGCATCCAACCAATCCCAAGATGGATAAACTAATGACAAAGAAATAACTGTGCTCAAACATGATGATTATTATAAGTAACTACAAGAAGTGGTTGGGCAATATTCTCGAATAATGTTAAGTGTGTGAAAGGATTTACTAGAAAACCATTATTTCGGCAAATGTCTAAGTGTTGGGGGATCTTGGTAACCACAGATTGCTTAACCCCCTTCACTGAATCTCGGTGAAATAGGGGATAAAATTAGAAAACAATAGAAGGGGAACGAGCTGTATACACATGCTGTGTAAGAATTTTAGGGAACTATGTAGGCTAGCTCAGAATATAAATAAGTGTCCAACCAGTTTTGAGACGGAAAACCTAATGACGAAAAAATAAGCGCAGCTAAATCTTATGATTAGTATAAACAACTAGTTGTTGGTTGCGAAATATCTGCAACTAATGTTGACTGTGCGAAAAGAAATATTGGAAAATATATTAAATCGGTAAATGGTTAAGTGTTGGGGGAACTTGGCAGCCACAGGCTGCTTACCTCCTTTCACAACCACTGAAGGTCGGAGAAATAGGATATATAACTGTAAAACAATAGAAGGTGACCGAACTGCATCTAACAATAAAGAACAGCGCCTATGAGGAAAGACAACAAACATAGAACAAGAAGAAAATTGTTGAAAGCATATGTGTGGAGCACAGCACAGTATGCCTATTAAATACGGGCAGTCTGAAAAGCAGACAGAAAAACGGTAGCAGCCTTTTGAAATGATGTGCATCAGATGTATAAGGACGATAGCATGGACAGACAAAGATAATAACTAATAGGTTATAGAAATAGTAGGGGAACAAGGATATCTGGAAAAAAAGATAAGAGAAATAGAAGGGCAGAATACGTTCTAAGGCATTTTTGGGAATAGTATGGGATATATTACAAGCAGAGATAGGAAAAAAGAGGTAGATGTAGATCTAGATCAGATAGTGATAGATGCAGACTGTGCAAATTTCAGGGAAATATGTAGGTTAGTTCAGAATAGGAAACAATGATGGTACGCGTCTAACCAGTTCCAGGACTGAAGACCTAATGATGATGATGAACACTTCCTTAAACAAGTTGCCCCTCTGTGTGTGTTAGTAGTAGATGATGCATTAAGGTATTGTTCATTGCTTGCCAGATCTTGTCCTTCTTCAATGAAGAAACTGTCTGATCGCGTTCAGCAAAAAAAAAGCAACTTGCGCTACCGCTACGTAGTGCTAGCGTCTTTTGCTGGACACTGGACAGATTTACGTAAGTGAGCGCACAGAGAGCGTAAAATATTTGCGCTAAAAAAAAGGCGACCACTCCTAAACAGATTTGTATGTAACGTACGTGTCCAGCAGATATATCGGGAACCCTTTGCAAACTTGACTCTGCTGAACGCGACCAATGTATGTGTATTCATGTTACTCTGTATGTAATTAAATGAGCTTTTTCTGCATTTTGAAAACCCAGTGCTCGAACTGATTTACTCATCCTAGTTCTGAAAAATAATCTTTAAGTTGTATACACGTTTAACATTAACAAAGATTTTAAAACCTCACAAATGTTTATTTATATTGGTTTCGGTTAGGGTTTTTTGATTAGAAATGCCATCGTTTTACAGCGTTGCCTGATTTATTCAAATGTTTATAATCAGTAGGGTATGGTAACAAATCGAAATCATGACTTATTGTTTTAAGCTAACTTTACCAAGCTTCATTTAAACGACTATAAATAATGATTTTCCTACATTAAAGTGTAATTAACTGAATTTTATTATGCAACTATCAAAAAGTTCAAGAACAGTTATTGGATAATACAGAAATATATATAAACTTTTAAATTCCCGCAAACGAGAGCAGCGATACGCCGTCAACGAGGTCTATCTTTGGCAGTGCTTTCGAAATTACTTGTGATTATTGACTGAAGTATTCCGGGTTCATGGCGTTGCCTCAAATACCGATGTCAAATATTAAGTACCTTTGAGTCTGAAAAATTATTAGTTATTTTCGGTAATAATTATTATCTAAATGGCAGAAGCAGCATTAGAAGAAAGGCAACAGCATAAATTTTATTGCCATATCTGCAATGTGCGCTTTGAGAACGCTTCAGCTGTAAGTTTCTAACACTAATCTGCATTACTACATTATTGAATTGATCTACGCCATATAATTTTAGAATTTTACGTGCCCACACTGCTTTGGGGGTTTCATAGAAGAGCTGGAAGTTACTACTGAAAATGCTTCAGAACACTTCGAACCAATAGATGATGATGAAGAGGAATCTTTTAACACGGTCTGTATAGTTTAGTTGTGTTAGTTTACTATATACATATCATTTTAGCTGATTGACTTTTCTGATGTGTTTCCAAACCCAACGCCACCCGATTTCAGACGGCCCAGTAGACAACAAAGACAAGATGCGACAAGGAGAAGAAGGTACGCCACAGTACATCCTCGTCATGGAGTTATTAGACCAAGGTTTGAAAGTGTTTTGTTGCAAGTTAAAAGTTGCACGTTACTTTTATTGTGCTAATTCAGTTTTAACCTTTTCTGCTTTTTCTTTTGTTATTGATATATTCAATGCTTAAAATTGCTAGAGGATTCCTATTTGTACTAACATCTGGATAGGATATTGTAACAAAACATTATAACGGTGTGTTAGTATGAGAAAATCTGTCGGAAGGTTAACTAATTTTAATATTGGAAGAGCGGTTGTGGTTTATACTTTAGTAGGTGCTGGTAATGTTATATTAATAATAATAAGTGTATTTTCCTGACCTTAGCGATACATTCTAAGTATCCATACAAGGCCTATAATTAAATTAAGATAAATGAGAAATGATGACGGGAGCTGAAGGCTATTAAGCCTGTCTTGATCATTTTTAGAAATGTTGTGTGAGGTTGGCATTTTTGGTTTAAGATTTATACGATGAGGTATAACGAACTTTTAATTAACTTACAAAAATGTATGAAAAAACTAGGAAGAGTAAAACTGTTAATCACTAAAACATTTTTTACGGAAACTCAAAAAGGTAGCATCGATTTTTCGAGTTCATTGATTACCATTTCATTCACTTCCTGTCGACATGGCTCACAATACGTTTGAGTGAGTTTATTTTTGTCCGATGAGTTCAATGTCCTGCAAGCTGCAGATCGAGGAGTAGATGTAACATGTACCTTAGGAACAGGTATAATGTATGTTTTAGTATTATTTTTTCTATATTCGACAATAATATGACTAATTAATATGTACTCAACTATTTGGATATGTACACAGACTTAGTCCTAGTATCCTAGTATCATATTTTCAGATATTAATGAAAATGTTCGGATTTTTATAATAATATGGGTTGTTTTAGTAAGGGGGTTAGTCATGGCAGCTATTACCTCCTATCAACTAGTGGTCTTTCAGCGTGAAAGTTTGTAACATTTTTTAAATAATACGTGCAAGTTTATCTGAAATAAAATGCCCCACATCGTCAAACCTACAAACTCGACATAAAAAGGATTACGCCTTAAATTGGGTCGCACGAATGACATTGTGGGTAAAATACACAAATTATAATACAAAAATTTACATGGTGGAAATCATGGCCTTGTGGATTCTTCGGCTGTGATTTTCTCGATGACATCTGGAAATCCTCGTTGATGGAGCACGGGTATTTTTATTTAGGTGAGGGACAAGGTAACAAAAGATGGATCACTTCGTTGACTCAACCTTTACTCACACATGTCTGTATTTGATAATAGTCGATTGTATAGTCCTGTTCTTTTAGATGCTTAGTTCTCATCAACTATAGTCCCCTCCATACAATTTTCATGCTCCCACATAAAACCCATAAAGGCTGCTGCGTTTTCTTGGCCTGGAAACGCAACATTTGCGGTTTTTTACACCACAAATCGTAGGCCAGTGTCCTAAAGTGCATGAAACCTTGTTGTAACTAGTATCAAATTACCTGGATATGAGTTTTTTTTAGTTATCAGTTCAATATTGTTATAATAAAAAGGCACCAGTAATTTCTGAATACAGAAAAGTTTTTATACTCATAATAATCGAATCATAGTACATACCAACCGTGCCCGGAATTTTGCTTAGACAAGTAGTCTAGATACGTGAGATCCCACATATTTTGTCGACCATGACAGCACGACTGGGTATAGGGAATATTTAGAAGTTAATTTTAGAAAGTATACAAGCGATTATGTTGCTTTGTTTGCCTGATGGATTTGAAAGGCAAGAAAAATTTGTGTAAAGTGATTCGTGGGTCTTTTACCAAATGTGCCACTGAGTTGGAACCCTTTTTGTCACAGTCTGTGAATGATTTGGTAAAAGTGCAAGTTTGTAGAAATCCATTGAAAGATAAATTCGATGAGCTTAGTGTTGTTAGTTTCGAAATATTTAACTCGTTAGTTGTCGATACTGCTGTAGGCGAAGACGACTTGTTTTCAGACAAGGATGGTAGTGGTGCACACACAAAATGGTATCAAATGTTAAATTTACGCTGTGAAAAACTGTTGAACAAGAACCATAAAAGAGAAGCATTGAGTGATTTGTTAAACCTAGTGCCTATTTCAGGTAATCATAAATTTAAGCTTCCAGTTTTACAGTTCAAACAATATGATGGCAGTGTTTGAGAGTGGCTTCTGTTCTGGGAAGTCGAGGAAGGTTCATGATGACCTGGATATTGATCTTGCAGTTAAAGTAAAATATTTGGTACAGGCAATAGTACCAGGAAAAAGTGGAGCAGGCAGCTTGGTAACAGTTTTCTAGCAACAGACAAAATTACACGCAAATCATAACTGCATAAAAGCATGTTTTAGAAGAGAATTGCAAATAGAAATTTACATGTAGGAGCTTTTAAAGTTTGTTCTAAATAACGCGACTTCAAGAGGAAAGAAAATTGGACGTTTATCACAGCTGAGCTCTTGAATTGTTGGGCATAACGTCCGATAAATATTCCACCATGCTTTTCGACTAGTAGAACCGTGTTTCCCTGAAGAGTTACTGCACGTATATCAACAAAGCACTTTAGATTTATGTGTCAAGAATATTGAGCGAGGTACAAGCATTTCTTTGGAAGCACGTGTGAAAGCATTGATGCAGTTTTTGCAAAATGAAGTCGAAAATGAACAGTGCATTTCTTAGTGTTAGAGGACTCGGTTTATGCAGTACAAAGCTCCCACACAAATTTTGTGTGGGAGCTTTTAAAGTTGATTCTAAATAACGCGACTTCAAGAGGAAAATTTGATGTTTATCACAACTGAGCTCTTGAATTGTTGGGCATAACGCCCGATAAATATTTTGCCATGCGTTTCCGCTAGTAGAACCGTGTTTGCCTGAAGAGTTACTGCACATATGACAACAAAGTGCTTTAGGTTTATGTGTCGAGAATATTGAGCGAGGCACAAGAATTTCTTTGGAAGCATGTGTGAAAGCATTGATGCCGTTTTTGCAAAACAAAGTCGAAAATGAACAGTGCATTTTTTTAGTGTTAGAGGTCTCGGTTTATGCAGTACAAAGCTCCCACACAAAATTTGTGTGGGAGCTTTTAAAGTTGGTTCTAAATAACGTGACTTCAAGAGGAAAATTGAACGTTTATCACAGCTGAGGTCTTGAATTGTTGGGTATACCGTCCGATAAATATTCTGCCCTGCTTTTCCGTTAGTAGAACCATGTTTGCCTGAAGAGTTACTGCACGTACGGCAACAAAGCGCTTTAGGTTTATGTGTCGAGAATATTGAGCAAGGCACAAGCATTTCTTTGGGAACACGTGAAAGCATTGATGCAGTTTTTGCAAAACGAAGTTGAAAATGAACAGCGCATTTCTTCAGCGTTAGAGGGCTTGGTTTATGCAGTACAAAGCTCTCACACAAATGTTGTGTGGGAGCTTTTAAAGTTGATTCTAAATAACGTGACTTCAAGAGGAAAATTGGATGTTTATCACAGCATAGCTCTTGAATTGTTGGGCATAACGTCCGATAAATATTCCGCCATGCTTTACCGCTAGCAGAACCGTGTTTGCCTGAAGAGTTACTGCACGTATGGCAACAAAGTGCTTTAGGTTTATGTGTCAAGAATATTGAGCAAGGCACAAGCATTTCTTTGGAAGCACGATGCAGTTTGATGCAGTTTTGCAAAATGATGTCGAAAATGAACAACGCATTTCTTTAGCATTAGAGGGCTCGGTTTATGCAGTACAAAGCTCTCACACAAGTGTTGTGTGGGCGCTTTTAAATTTGGTTCTAAATAACGCGACTTCAAGAGGAAAATTGAACGTTTATCACAGCTGAGGTCTTGAATTGATGGGCATACCGTCCGATAAATATTCTGCCCTGCTTTTCCGTTAGTAGAACCATGTTTGCCTGAAGAGTTACTGCACGTACGGCAACAAAGCGCTTAGGTTTATGTGTCGAGAATATTGAGCAAGGCACAAGCATTTCTGCGGAAGCACGTGTGAAAGCATTGATGCAGTTTTTGCAAAACGAAGTTGAAAATGAACAGCGCATTTCTTCAGCGTTAGAGGGCTTGGTTTATGCAGTACAAAGCTCTCACACAAATGTTGTGTGGGAGCTTTTAAAGTTGATTCTAAATAACGTGACTTCAAGAGGAAAATTGGATGTTTATCACAGCATAGCTCTTGAACTGTTGGGCATAACGTCCGATAAATATTCCGCCATGCTTTACCGCTAGCAGAACCGTGTTTGCCTGAAGAGTTACTGCACGTATGGCAACAAAGTGCTTTAGGTTTATGTGTCAAGAATATTGAGCAAGGCACAAGCATTTCTTTGGAAGCACGATGCAGTTTGATGCAGTTTTGCAAAATGATGTCGAAAATGAACAACGCATTTCTTTAGCATTAGAGGGCTCGGTTTATGCAGTACAAAGCTCTCACACAAGTGTTGTGTGGGCGCTTTTAAAGTTGGTTCTAAATAACGCGACTTTAAGAGGAAAATTGGACGTTTATCACAGCTGGGTTTTTGAATTGTTGGGCATAACATCCGATAAATATTCCGCCATGCTTTTCCGGCAGTAGAACCGTGTTTGCCTGAAGAGTTGCTGCACATACGGCAACAAAGCGCTTTAGGTTTATGTGTCAAGAATATTGAGCAAGGCACAAGCATTTCTTTGGGAACACATGTGAAAGCATTGGTGCAGTTTTTGCAAAACGAAGTCGAAAATGAACAGCGCATTCAGCGTTAGAGGGCTTTGTCTATGCAGTACAAAGCTCCCACACAAATTTTGTGTGGGAGCCTTTAAAGTTGGTTCTAAATAACTCGACTTCAAGAGGAAAATTGGACGTTTATCACAGCTGAGCTCTTGAATTGTTGGGCATAACGTCCGATAAATATTCCGCCATGCTTCTCTGCTAGTAGAACCATGTTTGCTAAAGAGTTACTGCATGTACGGAAAGCGCTTTAGGTTTATGTGTCAAGAATATTGAGCGAGGCTAAGCATTTCTTTGGAAGCACGTATGAAAGTATTGATGCAAAACGAAGTCGAAAATGATGAACAGCAAATTTCCTTAGGTTTATACAGTACAAAGGCCCCTAATAATAATGATCTTGGGGAAAAGATGAAAAGGAAGTCAACGTTTGAATCCCGTTTACCGACAGCTGCTGATTTGATTAACATTAGCCAGTTTGTCAAATGTATTTTCTGCGATTGTTTACATGATAGTTCTAACTGTTTCAAAACAAGAACTTTTCCATTGGAAAAGAAAAAGCAGTTGATTGTTGGAGAAAAGGCCTGTTATAGGTGTTTAAAGATTGGACTCTCAACTAGAAAATGTCGTAAGCGTGTTACTGTTTAGTGTGTTGCAAATGTCATGCTATTTTAGTTTATCCCGAAAGTAGAGCAAATCAAGAAACAAACTACGACAGGAATGTCCAGACACGCTGTATGTGTCACGAATTTTACTAATACCGATGTGTTTTTACAAATTCTTCGAGCATGGTTAATTGGACAAAATGAACCACGAGAATTATGCACAGTTGATCGACACAGGCTCTCACAGGTCCTATGTTTTAGAGTCCACAGTACGAGAATTAGGTTTTTTGGCTAAACGAAGGCAAACAATTACGCAGTCTTTTGGAGACGCTCTGACTGAATATATGTCCGGTTGTTATGGCATTGAAGAGGCACAGAATTACTCCTGCAATGTAGAATCTTATGATCAACTGAAAATCTGTGCCCATGTTTCACCCTCTTCCATTATCAATGGACGGAAGAACTTAAGGATTTAGGGATAAAGTTGAAGAACGCTGGTCCATCTAAGAAAATTGAGCTGTTAATTGGATCGATGTAGGTGGATCGCTATATACAGGTCATTGCTATGAAAAACAGGTTTGATTGATGGAGATTCTGTTGGGATGGACTCGAATAGGAAAGTTACCTATAAATCCAAATAAATACGCTATCGCTTTTGGCCACAAATCTTTTTGCAAGAAATACCGCCATTAGTAGTTTGTGATAAGTGGATGTGATGGGTGTTTCTGATTCCAGCAAATCGGCGAATAGACAGGAACTAGATATCGCAGCTAATAAGTTTTTTTGCGAAACTGTAAAAGTTAACGAAGAAGGTCGTTAAAAGTTTGTTTGGTGTGATTAGATGGTCAAACCTATTCCTCATTGTCCTCTAATTACAATGTTTTGCGAAGAAACGATTGCAGTGTTTTAAAGAAATTGAAGGCTGAGTGACTTTTGAAAGAATACGATGCAGTTTTTAAAGAATGGTTACGAGAAGCTATTATTGAAGTGGTTAATGGTGAGATTTCTGTTAATGGGGGCCACTACCTTCCTCATAGGTCTGTGATTAAAATGTCCCTAGTGTTTGATGCTGGTGCTAAAGAACGAGACAGACCTTTTGTTTAACCAATTTTTAAAGACAATAGTTTTTAGAGTGGTTACAAATATACATGATTTTTTTTATAGATTTCTATAAATGAGTCTGATCGGGATTTTCGTAGATTAACTTGGCAGTGAAAACGTGGTTTATCATCATAAACGGGTCGTCTTTGGCATGAACTGTAGTGCGTTCCTCTTGGGAGCGACAATACAATACAATTTCAAAAGAGTCCTGGAAAAGTGTGATACCCATGAGTTAAGGTACACAAAAACCTAATCTGCAAGTTAGAGAGCAGCTTCTACGTAGATAATTGTGAGACAAGCATTGATGGTAAAGAATGTTCGAAAAGGTTCATCGAAGAAGTTTCCTTAGCGACGTTAGATGGAAAGTTCGATTTAAGGAGGTGGGAAGAACACTTTACTCTGAAGACCTCAGCACTAGAGTATCCGCATTTGGTTTATCTTGGAATGCTTTGTCTTTGAAGGAATGTCTTTGTAAGTTAAACGAAGATGAATTTGAAGTTGTAACAAAATGCTGGGTACTGTCAGCAGCGCAAAAATTTTTGATCCTATTGGATGTCTTTCTCTAGTTACGTTTGTTCGAAAGTTATTGTTATAGCAGACTTAGGAACGTTGATTATGCTGGGATGACCCTGTAGATGGGAGTATTCAGGTAGAATTTTGTGCTTGGATGAAGGATTTGAAGTACCTGAAACACTTAAAGATCACCACGATTTGGTGAAGAAAAAAATATTTCATTGCATGTATTTTGCAAACGCTTTGTAGCTTTGCCTGTAGGACATAAAAAAAGAAGGGACAGAGTGCGTCACTTATGACTGTCCCCGCAACACTCTATGATGCAAGCTAACAAAACACTGGTGAGCTAACTGAATCTGACTTCAGCTAGGTCACTTACACCAGTATTAAAAACTTCAGAGAACATGAAATACTTACAACAATATCTTCAGGGTTGGATCGACCTGTTTTGCTTAGCAATACTGGATAATTGGTTATAATTTTGTTTAATGAAGTGTCAATCAGTTTACCAAATAAAACGACCGGTGATAGTAGGGAGCTATGTACCAAAACACGGTGTACTTATGTACTAATAAATTTAAATTCCAGCAGTGCTTGGGTTTGACATTAAATAGTAATACTGCAATCATGCAAGAATTCTTAACAAATGTAAGCTCTAAACAGAATCTACTTATAAAAATTTTAATTGATTGTGTTAATTCAGGGTTAGGGTATGTAATGATGTTTACTAATAAATAGACTAAGGTATGAGCATTAAATATTGATTATTTAAAATGACTATTAAAAGATTAGTTTACTAAAAAATTCTCAAGTTAAACTACAATTATGAATAACCTCGAAGACTAAAAAAATGAACTTGACACTATCGCAACGTCATTGAACTAGATTAACGTCATCAATAAATACCTGCAGTTTACGTTTCAACGAAAACAAACATCTGGCGGCCACACATACACGTCACTTGACTGGATCCTTGGAGGCCCCGCTGTGTAGTTCATAAACCTGACTGTTTATGAAATTCAGCCAAAATTGCAGATGCCCTGAAATTTGGTAGATCTGCTGCCGCTAAAACTGTCTTCTTAGATACGTGGAGATTCGCCGAACTCCGTGGGTTTAACCATAGGTATGAAAGAACATCAGCTTCTTCAAGTCATTTACACTGTTAAATCTTCAGTAAAATATTAATTCTTGCTATTAGCAGAGATTGTCTTCTTGCTAGAGATCCTGCGTGTAAATTTTACGTATGGTTCGTTCAATCCTTTTCTTTTAATTTCGCGATCAATTAATCAAGTCATAATTGGAGTAGTAATTGGAGCCCTAGCTTGCATAAAAAATCAATCTGATTAACAATTATAATTTGAGTCGCACACTTTTCTACCCAAAAGTTAATTTCGCAATCATGTCCTTTCAATCAACCATATTGCTTAACAGTTTAATTCAAAAAGGAAAGGTTTGGTATCCGATCGGATCGTGGTGCATCAAATTGCCACTCCCGACTCCCTTCTACTATTGATTCGTTCCGTAACGAATACCTTTAAATTATAACCACACTTGAACAGAAATATTGAACCAGGTTTAATTTAAATCATGTATAATATAGATACGCGAGCGGAGTACATTGGGTTGCCTACCGTTATGATTTGTATCAGGAATTTATCCTGTTACAGCTTGTGTTATTCATTTAAGAGTCGAATGTGACGAAGAAGTACATGTATTATTGTTAGCAGTGAAACCTAAGGTAGTACCTATAAAGAAAATAACCTTAACATTATTGGAGCTTATGAGTGCGACAACAGCAATGTTATATGGATGAAAATTATTATAGGGTAAATTATAGTGTCCCTGGAGAATTTCTAATAACCTGATAATTTTAGAGGAGTGTTTTTTTCCAAAGTGTGTATCTCATTGAGCTCTATCACACTCTCATCTTGTCAAGCACACAAAGTTTTGAATTATGTTGTTTACAATATGTAAACAACAGAAATGTCATTCATATGGACAGTCCTTTTCTTGGAATCTAACCATAACAAATAGTTTTCATGAACAGTATTTGTTTTTTAGCTAATAATGAGGATATTATGTGCACATAAGACGTCAAAGAATATGTTTAATACCCCATCATAAACATCAACACTTTCTTAAACTATAGCCCCACATTGGGCGCCAATTCTTGCACTTTAAAAAGTTCATAAATACAACTCCGCAAGCGCGGTTTACTAGACACAACGGCAGTTAGTAACGCTAATCTTTGTACAGATTTTGGCGCGCCCATCTGTCAATGACGTCACCAATATACAAATTAAATACGCCATTGACGGAAAATATGCCAATTTTCGTACAATAGTTGATAACAGCGAAATACTCACATGAATATGTCCCTGAGTTAAAGTTGGCTTCTGTTGACGTCCATCAGGGCTACTGATGGCCCCTTTAAGGCAATTAACGGAGGGTACGCCTAACGTCCATCCAAATGGTTTCGACTGGATCTAAGGGCTCCACTCCGGAGTGTTTAAAGATGGTGACTGCTCCGGTGCTGTTGGCGGAGCATGGCCTCCAATTTGTTCCCGGGGTCGTGGACTCGGTTGCCCTAGGCGGCTTCAAATTGTCTCCTACTTATGTAGGGAATAAACAGGGAAAACCAGGTATAGGAGCGACAAACAGTTAAACAAGGCAAGGAAATCTAAATAGATACAAGATAAGGCACGATACGATACCTGAACAAAACCGCTCTTCACGAAGGTCAGAGGCAAAAAGCCCCGTTAAAAAGACCACCGGGAAAAACCCCACTTTTCTGTCCTTTCCCGCATTGGCGCGAAATTATTCGTCCAACCCACTTTTAACGTGACGGAAATACGCCAAGTCTTTTAAATTTAAAGGCGCGAAAACTTCCGCACATAAAAATTAAGCTAAGAAAATGTTTAGTGCCACTTTGGCACGTAACAGTTCTTGCTACAAACGCCATTTTGTCTTTAACATGGGCAATATTAATTGTCACTACCATGGACAAGTATCGCCCATGTTAATGACTCAACTCCATGTTAATGACATTGTTAGTATTTTTATATATTGTAGGTTTGTGAAGCGAAAATCATTTTGTTCTTATAAAATGGGAATAGGTAGAAAAAGGGTATCTATTGAGGAGAGGCGGAAACAAAAACGGGAATGTGAAAAACGAATAAGAGAAAAAACAAAAATGACCCTATGAAATGTGAACTACAGAAAAAGAAAGACCATGAAAGATATGAGGAAAACAAGAAGAAGAGAGTAATTAAATTAGTAAAAATCCTTTCTAGTCGAGAACAAAAAGAAAAAAATGGGCAGAAAACCAAAGAAACCACAGAAATAAAATACGAACGCTTCAAAACACCATCAACGAAACTCCACCTTAGTCTGACAGTGAAAATAATGTGCTTCCTGAGCAATTCAGTGAGAGACAACACCTGCAAGAACAGCCGATATCTGCGACTTCTAGTCTCTCCCAAGCCAGTTCTAGTGACAGTCCACAGAAAATACAAGGCCGAATATTGGTTCGTCGAGATAGGGCTAAATGTTATCAAAAAATACAGAAAGTGGAACAGGAAAAGGAACAGCTAAAAAGACACTTGCAAGTATGGAAGAAGAGGTTTTATCGTCTACAAAATAAAAAAAAAAATTGAAAGTCAAATAATGCATCAGTTGATGACACTTCTTCCCCCAACACAAAAGTTCAAAAGATGCCGAAGTAAAAAGAAAACTTCTATTTAGCGAGGTCATACAAAAAGAACTTTCAACAAACTTTAAAACTTTGTCAAGTCAGTCATCAAAGCAAATTTTTACTAAAGTCATAAATGGCAAGCTTCTGAAAAGTTTCGACTTTTGAAAGAGGCACAAAGTTTTCTACCATATAAGGTATACTGTAGCAATAAAAAGCGATCAAATAAATTGAGTTATGAAAGAAATGCGGTGCTTAAAGTAAAGAGAATTAAAAAAGTTGTTATGGATTATTACGTCAGCGATAACATTTCCCGGTCATGCCCTGGCAAAAGGAACTGTTACGTAATTTTTGTGGCAACCACGTTGGGCGCCAAAAATGTTACGTTATGTAATACCAAGAAAATCAAAGAAGAAAAAAAGAAAATCAAAGAAATGACCAGGCTCAATCGGAGAGTAGGGGGGGTTGTAGAAAGCCGACCAACATACCATGTACGCGGCCGTAAGGAGTTAGTGATAATACCTGCAATAAAATTAATTAGTTAAGCAAACCTGAAAAAAAAAGAATAAGCATAGCAGCAATGAAACGTCTAAGTTATTCAGTACTTTGTAGAATGTAAATAAAAGAAACTGTTTAGATAAACTATATAATATAACAACAGTAAAAGCAATACAGAAAAATGTTTAGTACAAAGTGAGGTAATATTGGGGAGTAGCAGAAACGTTTCCTCACACACCAATTAAACATAAATCAGACAAAATGTTAAAAAAAATAAATAGGTAAGACACAATTGATATGAGTAATTCAGTAAATAAATAGGTAAGACACAATTGGTATGAGTAATTTAGTAGTATTGGTTTTTCTTTCTTTCTTTTTTTTGTTTTAAAATAGCATGCAAGTCTATTGTAAAAGGTATCAACACGACAAAGAATATTGCAAAACAAACGGATAGATATTTAAAGTAATCACAAGTATGAAATAGTTCAACTTACGCAACCAGGAGCACCGGAAGAGTGTCTATAGAATTGGACTAATTCGGCTACTGATAGCCTTGCAGTTGGAGTTGGTGGAGTGTGGGGTGTCCATGGTTCCATCCCATTATCAACTTGAAACTTGACACTACTATCAACTGCAGATTGTTCTTTTACTTTCTGTAACTGATCGAAAGCCTCTTGATAGCTTGGTAAGCCGGATGCACTGGTGTAGCTTGGCAAAGATTCACAGTCTATTCGCGGGGGTGGAATTTGTGGTACAACAGACAGGAACACATGCAATCTGATAAACAAGGACCACTAAACTAGATCGCACACACAGTAATCCTAAAAGAATCGGTCAAGTTTAGCAAGCAGTTCTAAAACTTTTATTTCAAAAGAAACTCAACTAAAAACACAATTAGGAAAGCACGCGTAATCACTAAGTAAATCCGTAAACAAGCACGTCAAACACGTTCGCCTATAAAAGCATCTTTTTTTTTCAATGTAATTAGAACTACACCGCCTACAGGTAATATACAACTAAAATCGCGTCGTGCTTGTTCATGAAGGCAAAAAGAAACAGTCCCGCATTAATTCTCACTATTGTCAAAAGCAAAGAGGAAACCGTATTTGCAACGTAATTAATGCATAGGAACCAAGCACAAAACTAGAACTCCTCATCTGTTTATATAAACTCGTTGTTACTATGAACTCTGGTCGACGACTATCCTAACATAAGGCACATACAAAACGTGAAAGCACCATCATATCTAATAACTAATTACCGTTGTTTATCATTTTCGATAAGCCGGAAAGCAATTTACGAATAAGCCAATTTAAAACTTCGTTGCAATTTATTTGTTAATGAAAATCAACCTTCAAATTATCTATCTTTAATTAATCTACTTTTAAAATTAATACCATGAGTTAAATTGCATACCAATCTGAAAACTATTCGAAAGTATTTACTTTATACAAACAGCGATCCAAAAACGATGTATTTTAAGAATTGAGTAGAGCGTAAAATGTTCAACTACAAAAATTGCACGTTACAGAACCATAACCAGAAACGGCATAAAGAAACAAAAAAGGTATTTAAACAACAGTATGAAAAATTTGTTGAAAGATTTTAAAAAAAATCACAATATTAAAATGTCATATTCAACTTTTTGTAAGCTTGGTCCATTCTGGGTAGTACCTTCCAAAGTATCTGCCCGAGGTACATGTTTGTGCATTATTCGTGAAAATATTGAATTTATAATATTCTCCCTATATAGGTGCAAAGTTATAGAGCAAAAGAATTCTCGGGAAGTTTTGAATTCTTTGTGCTGTGACAGGAGTGAAAGCTGTTTAACGCCCACTTGCAAAACATGTAGTAGCAAGAAATTACTTTTTAATGTAACTGAAGATATGTGGAACAACACTTATAGTTATCAAAAATGGGAGACAAAAAAGGAAAAGCGATTAAGTTCAAAAACAAATAAAGAAATAGTTGTGAAGATCACTTTAAAAACGAAAGTTAAAGAGCTAGTGGAAAACATTAATAGAATGTTTAATAGCATGATGCCAAAATATTTAAACCATGTTCTAAATATAAACCATCATTAGCAGATAATGAGTTACTTTTGCACATCGATTTTGCAGAGAACTTTTCTTGTAAATATGCCTCAGAGGTGCAAGCTGTTCACTTTGGTGCATCAAGGGATCAAATAACATTACATACAGGTGTAATGTATTATAAATCTAGCAAAGAAAGGGTTCTGCACTATTTCAGAGTCCTTATGTCATAATGCCTGTGCTGTAGTGGCTCATTTAATACCAGTATTAATCCATTATTTTAACAAGTTAAAACCAAAAATAATATCAACACTACATATTTTATCAGACAGCCCAACCACGCAATATCGGAACAGGACAATATTTTACTTACTTGCACTATTCATACCAATGCACTTTCCACTAAACAAAATATCGTGGAATTACTCTGAATCAGGACATGGAAAAGGTGCTCTGGACGGCATTGGTGCCACGATAAAGCGGCATGCTGATCAGCTCATAGCTCATAATAAGAACATTAATTCTTTGAAACTTTTACAAAATCATCAGGAAAGTAACCTGAAAGTTTATACCGATTTTGTAACAGCCGATAATATTAATGCTGTGGAAAAGATCTTGCCTCTAAAAATACCAGCTTGCAAAGGTGTAATGAAAGTGCATTAGGTTACATGGAACAAAGAGACTGGCGTTAACTATTTTAATAGTTTGAGCTGTTTCCAATGTCAACTTGGCACCCACTGTCTGCATTACGGTATCTGTGCTCCTGTAAAATATACCGAACCCATGCAGATATTAGCGGAAACTCCTGTAATTGAAAATTCAAACTTCATAAAAAATGAGTGGATAGCAGCAATTTTTGATGACCAGGTATGCAACTTGAAACAAATCTTTTTCTAAAGTTTTTATTGAAATAGGTTTATTGTAGGAGTTGTTGAAAATGTATCAGACGGAAAACTCATCATATCGCTCATGATACGAAAAGGACATGACTTTAATTGGCCTCCGGTGCCTGATAGACAGACATTGACATTGATGAGATATTCAACAAACTTTATCTTTGACTAGATTAACAAAATGTTGAAGTAAAAATTGTTTTTGTACTAAATTTAACTACGTTCTTATTTACATACATGCATATTATATGTACATGGTATTTTCTAGTTGTTCCTGTAAATATTCAATATTATGATACAATACTTGGATTTGCTTTTTTAAAATTTGTCATAAACATGGATTGCTCCTCATTAACATGGAAAATTGGTTTTTGTTTTTGAAAAAAAAACACTTTAGCACTGCTGATACTTTTACATTGTATCTCATGCATCTCTTAGGACAGATAAGTCATAATATGTATATATTTTTTTGCCTAATTTTACTCAAGTTTTCTTCAATAATATCGTCCCTAAATATATATTGACCCATTATGTTGTTACTAAGAATTTGAGGGTGAAGTTTCCTAGTTATTTTTGGAGTGACTCAAATACTGCACTTTCGTGGATTAGAAGGAAGATGGAGGCTTCTTTTGTATGGAACAGTTTTCGAAATACGTAATTTTATTTCGGTTTTGTCATGGAGGTATGTTCTTGGAGTACTAAATCCAGCCTACCTCCCTTCATGCAGCTGTGCAGCAAGACACTTGTTAAAAACACGATATTGGAAGGGTTCTCAATGACTGCACGAAGATGAGAAAAATTGACCTAGAGGTGATATTCAAGGCGATGAATTGATAATAAATCTTGAGAAAAGAAGACTATCACAACCCTCTTGAATGTAGGGTCAGGTTTTTGCCATTTCCGTTACTCTTCGAGCTACGTTAAAATTATGAGGATGATAGCATGGATAATTCGTTTTACACAAAATGTTAGAAGTGTCAGTTCAAAATATCATAGCAGATTAACAGCGACGAATTAAACTACACAACTATTAATTTTTAAAATTGTTCAAGGGGAAATTGTTAAATATGTATCGTGATGGATTTGGTTTAGTTTGCTGAAGTCTCGTATTTGTAATAGAAACAACAAATGATATTTCTGTTTGCCATAGTATTACGGACTAATCATGTAGCGACTGATAAGTTGGTTTTTGAGACTCGTGTAAAATCCTGTCATATCGGCACTCAGGGCTTAATCAGTGTACGTTGAGAAAGATTTTGGGTTTTAAGTGGTAGGCGATATATCAAACGAGCTATTACAAAATGCATATGCCGCAAAGGACAGATCGTTAAACCTTTTCAAATTGATAGCCAAACATTATACCTGCAGATCGCGTGCATGATGCAGCCACTCGCTAGGTAAATGGATGTGGATTTGGGTGGTCCACTGTGTTTAAAAACCAGTGGAAAGGTATCTATGTGCCTGTTTACATATGCGATATAGAGCAGTACATTTGGAACTGCCGTTTTCGCTTTTACCGTCTCGTTTTATGCGTGCATTATGTAAATTTGTAGCTCGCAGAGAAAGGTCAAAAGTCATTTATGGTACGAATTTTGTAGGCACTGGCAATTTGTTGCGGAGAATTAATTGGACCAAAGTTATTGGAAGTTATGTCACTCAACGTATATCTTGGAGGTTCAAACCACCCATAGCGGCGGAGATTTTTGGGAAAGACTTACTAGAATAATAAAAGATTTATTATGCAAAGTGTTACGAAGAGCTTCTCTAATTATAAAAAACTATTGACTCATATGCGACTGTGAAGTTATGATAAATTTGAGACCCTTAATATGTCAAATTATACTAATGATTTAGTACAACGGACTCCTGTTATGTTTATGCAGGAGCAAACAGAAATTGAGTTACGTTATTGTGATTTTGTAGATCGATCATTCTTGTGTAAAAAGGTTTTCCAGAGTCAAGGCATCACGAAAAAATCAAAATTTGGGGAGATCGTGTTAGTGGAATATGACAGAACTAAATGGTTAGACTGACCCATCGGGCATGTAGAGGAATTATTGCTGGGAAAGGGTGCCCAAGCATGTGTAGTACCTATAAGTTCAGAAAAAGGACTACTCTTACATCTGGCTCACAGGTTATATCCACTAGAGAGTGCTGTTCTAAGTGATGCAAGACTTGCTCAGGAATTGGTCGTGAAGTCATCACAGATACGAGGGCGTGGTAGTGTAATTGGGGAAAGTGTTGTAACGTGTTTTGTTATCGACAAAATTTATGAGAGTAGTGAATCACTCTGACGTTTACCTCTAATAGTAGACATATAAGACCGCCAATTAGATTTATTTATTTATTTATTTAACTACTTTGCTTACAAGAAGCAGTGGTAGAATAAAAAGATATTCATATTATTGTTCTATAGCAGAAATAAATTGGGCAGTATTTTGCGGAAAAGAATCAAAAGCTTGTTTGGGAAGATCATTCTATAGTCTGATTCCTAAACCAATGAATGAATTATAGGTAACGCTGTGCCGGTATGATGGGTAGTGTGATTTTAAAAGGATGATCATGTCTGGAAAGGTAGCTTGCCGGTTGTAGTCTTTTGCCAAGTTCAGACAGAGCAGGCTTGCCTGCTATTGTTTCATACATAACCATAAGCGTACGTTTATTACCCCTACTTGTAAGAGAGTCTCATTTTAACTCGTTGATTAATTCAGTCACACTGATTCGCAGTCGAAATTGCCAGAACACATACCTTGCAGCACGACGCTGAACAGAGTTCAACTTGTTTGTTAAATACTGTATTTGGGGGTTCCATATTGTAGCACAGTATTCTAAAATTGGACGGATTAACGTCAAATATGCATGGCCTCTTGCCGAAGGAGGAGCTTTACATAGGCAAAACATGACTAGATGTAAATGCTTTAGAGCTTTGGAGACCACTGCAAGAATGTGTTCAGTCCATCTTAGGTCCTTTCTTATGATAATGCCAAGATATTTACAGCTGTCTGATGGATTTATGATATTATTTCCAAGGCGGTACCGATGATCGACTACATTTGAGCCAAAGGAAATCCAAACAGTTTTAGCTGTGTTGATAGTCATATTATTAATATGAGTCCAATGGACAATTTCATGTAGGTCAGTTTGTAGAACTTCTATGTCTGCTTGGCTTTTAATCGGTCTATATATAACAATGTCGTCAGCAAATGGTCTAAAGGTTGAATTTTTTCCAACTGTGCATTGATTGATGAAGATGAGGAATAGAGTTGGGCCTAGCACACTCCCTTGGGGAACTCCTGAGGGAACTGCTACAGGTTCTGAGAGTTGTTGATTAACCAATACCTGTTGTGTTCTATTTGATAAGTATGTGGCTATCCACTTCACAACGCGACTGTCTAAATTCATTCTCATAAGAGCTTCAACCAATAGCTTATGAGGAACTTTGTCAAAAGCCTTCGATATATCTAAAAAAATGGCATCAACTTTAACTCCATTGTCGATGCTTTCAGCAACATCTTGAATGAAACAGGCAAGTGCATATTCACATGAGTAACCTGGTCGAAAGCCAAATTGTAATGGATGTAGATAATTAGAATCATTTAGCACTTTCATGATATATTTATTCAAGATAATCTCAAATAAACGACAAATAATACACGTAATGCTAATTGGCCTGTAGTTTGCAGGGTTAGTTTTTGATCCATTTTTATGTATAGGTATTATATGAGCTTTTAGCCAATCATGTGGTATATCATTATTATTAATACACATGTTAAAAAGAAGGTTCAGGTATGGTACAATTGTATTACCACATAGCAAAATTAGTTGACTAGAGATGTAGTCTGGTCCCTTAGTGTGTTGATTCATTTTACGAAGAGCCAGACGAATATCTTTGGCGTTAAAATGAAATACATTTATAGATGCTTTATTACTTATCACAGCTCTACTAGCATGTTGTTGAGGATCTGTATTGTAGACTTCTTTAAAGGTATTGCTTAAGATAGTTAAAGTGTCGGATCCTTTATCTTTCATTTCAGGAATAGATGTGTTTGTGGCTCTGCACGATTTTATGTACTTATTAAACAAATTCCACTTGTTGGAATATACATTAACAGCTGTTAAATTGGTCATAAAGTCATGCAAGGCTTTCATTTTTGCTTCAAGCAATTTCTTTTTTAGTATTTTAAATTCTTCCTTATGGGCTGTTGATTTGTTACGAAACTTGTAGTAACGTCTACACTGTTTTTTCAGTACACGAACTTCATGCGTATAGTAAATTGGATCGGGATTAGTAGGTAGAGATCGTGTAGGTATGAACTGTAAGCAACTGCGCAGTATCGCTTTAAAAGTGTCCCAGTACTGATTAATAGTACCTGTCTGTGAGGCCCATCCATTATATTGTGTGGACATATGTTCCTGTATGCTGTATTTGTCAGCCTTTTTATAGCAAAAAATAGTTTTTTTGTGGATTTATTTGGAGAAATCCCTTCTATAACTACATGTACTGGTCGGTGATCGCCAAAATAGTCCAACACCTCACAAGAGTACATATCAACTAGTGGATTGATTAAGATTATATCTAATAGATTGTTGTTTCTTGTAGGGTTTGAGACAATTTGAACTAATCCATTTGATAGTAAATTGTTTACTTGTATTTGATCACTTGAGCATGATGGAGTAATATTCCATATTACTTTTGGTAGATTTAAATCGCCTGCTAGTAGTATACCCATTGGTTTGTTGCAGTTGTGTATTAAGTCAGAGATGTGGTTAATAATGTCTAGTGGTGCCGATTGAGGCCGATAGGCGACAATAATTTTTAGTTGAAGGTTAACTATGGCAATGTCAACAGTAATTATTTCATATATCGGGTCAAGATTTGGATTTTTGGAAGTAAGTCTATTGTGTACTGCAATTAAAACTCCTCCACCGCGAGAGCCTCTGTCACGTCGATAGACAGTATAATATAAAGGAAAGATTTGGGCATCTGTGATATGTTCGGAAAGCCAAGTTTCTGTAGCTAGTATGATGTCGGCTTTATAGCTGTCGTATAGATTATTAAATGCTAAAATTTTATTAACTATGCTTTGACAGTTAATTAGCAGCACACTTATGTGTTGAGTATTTTGTTGGTACTTGCATCTAAAAAATCTCGGCTATCAGTTGTCCGGGCGATTGATTGGTTTTTAGGGCGATCTGTAGTTGGACTAAAAATAAATTCTCGAACATAGACATTTTCAGGCCAGTAGGAAGCATCCATTAGGGATGACTTTTTGTGGATGGGAATGCCCAGTTTAAAAGTACTAAATCTTTCATTGGTATTAATCTGAAAGCATACAGCATTAGTAGCATCTGAATTTAAGTAAGCAAGCACATCTTGTGCAGTACGTGGTTCACCATCAGCTTTATGGGCAATGCAGCTTAAGTGAAGCCAGGAGCGTTTTTGCACACCTGAAATAGTATCTACATCATTGCTGGAATTTAGGGTGGCTGAGCCTATAATCGTTTTCTTGTTTGATTTATTTCTTACTACAGTGGTCCATTTTTCTTCTTTATATTGTGAATTTTGAGCAATCTATATCATTGGTTATATCAATGTTATCTTGCCTGTTAAAAGACTCTAAACTTAAGGTACTGTCTGTTATTTGTATTTCCTTATCTTCATCACGTTTTTGTTTAGAATTAGAACTGTGCAAATGTGTTTGTGATGGTTTGTTATCATATCTCAATTGGGCAGTGGTAGGTGTGGAAATGTTATTATTAATATTGAAAGCAGTGAATTTATTCAAGTTTAGGGTTTTTGCATTTTTAGTTTGTTCTCTCAATGTGGTGGCTAATGGATGGTGATCAGAATGCACATCAGGTTTTGTCAACTTATATTCAGATGTAAGTAATCTGATTAGTTCTATATTAGAGTCTTTAAGGTTGTTGACTTCTAAATTTAAATTTACGATTTCTTGCAGTAGGGCCTGAATTTTTAATTCAACATTTTCCAAAATTATTTTAAACCTGTTGCTTTGTAGAAATTCCATATCATCGACTCTATTACACTTGAGACAGTGCACGATTCTTCACTTATACTATTCTGCTTTGTGCAATTATTACATAGATATTTTTTAGTACCATCTGTACTTTCTATAGTGGTGCCTTGTCGGTTACTGCATGCAGGATGAGCTCTTTCTTCACAGTTAGCACATTCCACGAATTTTATCACAACCTTTTTACAATAAAAGCAAGTTTTATGTATAGCTAAGTTTGATGCAACTTCATTTGTGGCCATCATTACTTTTTAAAGTTTTTTCACTAGAAAACACTAGTTGCTTTAAAAACAAGATGGAAAAACTGATTTGTATATATATATATAAACTTAAAATCTTTACAAATATTAAAAATTTTTTAAGGCGAATGATTGATATGTCAATGTCGAAAATCAACGTATATATGAAAGTTGAGTGTTAAATTACTTTCCCCATGAGTTTCAGATTTTTTGAAAACCGTGAGAGCACCAACGATGAGCTATAGCACATTAAAATCATCATCCTTTTTTGTTATTTAAGAAATGGGAGTGCGGTGTGTGCTCCGTTACACTTTTAAAGGTAGATAATATTGTTGCAAGCCAGCTTGCTATAAATAATAAAGCCATTTTCATAATTATAGTGATCACGAAAATGTTGAACAATTGTTCCTTTTTACGTTGAAAACGTGTTAAATTTATAAGCAAAAGTAGGGAAAAATTATCACTTTAAATAAATATTCCGTTTCATAAGAGATCTAGGTAGAAATAAGGTCACTTTTATAATTAGCCTGCAGCAGTATCATAGAAATTCAAATTCTGTTTAAGATTTAGCGGTATTGTTTGCCTTATCTGTCATATCTATAATCCACCTATAACTTTTTGCACCCTGATATTGAATGCAATACCAACTTAACAAAATTTATTTGAGAGGCCTTAATATTTTAGCAGCATTTAATTGTAGTGGTTCATCATTTCTAATGCTGGTCTACCTATTTTAACAATTTTACTAACATCAGTTATTTTATGTGGTGTAATTGCACAATTATGTAATTTCTATTTAATTGTGATTTAATAATCATTTTGGTACAATTTTTACAGATCGCTACCTAGAATGGCATCCGCAAATACCAGACATGGAAATCCATTTGAAAACATTATTCAAGAAGTTATATTGAACTTGGGAGTTGGTGTAGATTGGGCTGGTGGTGGAAATATGCAGTTATTTTTAGGTAATCCCGGAGATTATGCATGGGGTAGAGAAGGTCTTGACGCCATTGTTACACAGCTTCTTAATCAAATGGACGGCACAGGTAAATTTTCTTAGAATTTGTATTGCATTTAAAGGTGAATATAAATTACCTGAATAAAGGGTGTACAACTGAATTAAATGGTAAATTATTTCATGTTCAACTAAAAATAGTGATATGACTATTTGGTTAGAGGTATTGTTTAACGATTTTTTAAAAATATTTATTTAATAAGTACGTTATCGGTTATGTATATGAAAAGCTAAACGTACAATTAAGTACATTATAAAAAAATTAATGAAACTTTAGTATCATTATGTACACGTTTTTATGGTATACTTCTTAAATTTTTTAGATTGATACAACCCGACTCAAAGTGTAAAAAGTAAATAATTAAAAAACCTTTTGTTAGCTAGAAAATCAGAGGACTATTTGAATCAGGCCACATCAGCGTGTAAAATTTTATAGTAAACTATAGGTGTAAACAACTTCGTTTAGAACACAGCTTGCATGTAAATTTAAACAATAAAACTTACTGTAAATATCTCAATCTTAATTCTTGATTGAATTTGTAGGTGTATGCAACCAATCATACTCCTAATTATCTGACCAATAAGCACGTAGCATGCAAATAAATAGCATGCTTGCTTAAAACATTCCTTAAAGAATAATGGACTTGTTCAGCACCCCTCGAAATCATTAATAGAATCGTCCAAACGTATAATACAAACAAACCCAGGATATAAATGGAGCTCCAAACAGTAGAGCAAATTCCTTCTTAATTATTCTCTCTTTAAGGTAGTCGCCAAACTTCTTGGAGGAAACTTAAGAACAGTGCAAGACGAAAGTCGCCAAGCTCCTCGTACACGAAGGTTTTTTTTCAGATTATCTCGTCGTGATCACCAAATCTAACAGCTGTAACGGGTCAGTTGCACCGTCACAAATTCTTTGGTTAGTCAACCATATATGCATTATATTAAAAGAATATGTTGGTTAGGCAACTTTAAACACACAAGACTTTCCTATTATGTTGGACAAAGAGCAGGTTTTCTCTGTCATAATTACAACAAGTTGTAGTAGGGAATTATGTGTTGTGGTACTCTGCGCCATAAGTTAGATAAGGATAGCCCCTCTTCTTCTTCTTCCTGTTTTAAGCACTTTTAACGATGGGTCGAGTATCATTTTCTTTGTGGCGATGCCATTACCGGAATATCAAATATTTCCTATATTTTATAGTAAAGTATATTCTGAGTAGCCAGATAGGGGTATGTGGAATTTTATTATTATTTATTTGTTTACCTGCATTTTTATATTACAGCATTTATGGCAAGGTCAGCTAACATTGAAATGTGATCATTTAATTTATTGTTGCGACCGATGGTTTTATTTGGCCGCCTGTGTGATTTATCCAAGTCCAGCAACTGAAAAGCTGTTTCTAGTAATTTGGATTTGGATACTTGCCTTTGCAAGCAGCTTAGGGGAGATTTTCACAAAGGCAGATTGGTACACAAAGAATTGGAACTTCATTTCCATATCCAACTATTCAAGTAGGCCGTTTAGAAACCTTGAATAGGCGTTTTATTTAATACATAATTGTGATGCGATATACGACTATTTATGTTCATTTATGTTTTATTTGTTCCTATTTAAATTGTTGTTAATTTACAGTAATCTTTTCAAGGTGGTTGACTATAAGGGTCAAGGTTATCAGCAATAATTACTGATTTCGCGCCAGAACTAACAATATCTGTCGTCAAGGTGGTTGACCTTCTGCTCTGGCTCTATTAATAGAACTAACAAGTTATTGTTAGAAATGAGCTCATTTTATTTATACCATTCTTGTTCAAGTAAATGATTTTTTATGATATCCTAAGAAGTGACTAAATATTTATTTACTGAATAAAAATATTTGTACATATATTATTTACAGCCTGTAACTTGAGATAGCCCAATACACTCGCGAATTTTTTTATAGAGATCTAGTAAACATGATAGTAACATGACAGTAACTGGTATTGATGCTTTAAATAGCTTATATAATCGAAACTCAACGCGATTAATCAGTAGTTGCCTTTAGCAAACATTTTTATCGTAAACAGTAACTGAACATAAGCCGTTACACAGCATAAAATGAAGTAAACTTTTATGGCCACATTACGCAAGCAGGAGCCCTACATAACATAGCTTGAATCTGCTCCACTTCCGTAGCCTTCAGGATCACCTCCTAGAGCATGTGATGCCAACATATACGTTAGAATTGGGGACATTCTGCCATCATTTTGCAGTAATTTCTACCAACCAACAATGTCGCTTGTATGCCAACATCTCTGCCTATCAGCTGCAAGGTACTGAAACGTGGAAATCCTATCTCAGCCATTGTCGCAAGGTGCTGCATTGCATTCAGTGTATTGATGGACATCATCTCTACACATCAGGTTCAGGTCTTCGTCGTGAAACCACAACATTCAATTCTTCAACATGGAATTCCATTCTGCAACTTCACAAACTAAAGTGCTTTCAGTGTTACAAATATTTGCAATAACTACGCACACGAAAACAAATATCATCTCTGTTGCTACGAAGCATTAACAAGGTGACCCCAGACACACCAGAATGATACAAATTAATGTTGTCACTTTGTAAAAGGTTTAATAGGGATGGAAATCTGAATTGAACATGACACACGATGGAGATTTATAATAAGAAAAATGAACACTACACCACCAGTATAGCGACCATATTACTCACCGACGATACGGTAATAATTTTAACCACTGTTGAATTGATATCAAAGCTTGAATTAACAAGAACTGATCACATTCCGACATCCAGCGATTCTTTTTAGTATGAAGCGACCGAAATACATACAAACTGTAATAAATAAACTTCTACAATTTAGTGAAACTAAACATTGATTATATAAATAATCGTGATATGTGAACAAACAGTGGTACAATAATTGTCTATCCTGTTTTCCATTTCCATATAATTGTTACATATTGTATGAATCGGTGAATATTTTAACATGCTAGTGTAGGCTGTGTCAAGGTAAAAAACATTAGAAATGTGCAAGAGTAGTCAGGGCATAATTAAATAAATTTCTTCATGAGTGCTTGGATGTGGAAGAGATAAAAAACATTTAGAAATGTAATCCAATGCCGGAAGATACATTTTCAAAAGGCATTAACATTGAACCTTGCCAGGATATCATGTGGAGACCTTATGGGTGCATAAATCTTCACAAACGGATAGAACAAGCTTTAAACATCTGCACTGAATATTTTTAAATAGATTTATGTGAGTGTCGTCTGAAGCATGTTCATGTTTTAACCTAACATATGCATTGAATAATGTAAGTAAAGTTTATGATTTGATGAAACTACTGGAGTCATAGACGATGAATCTCATTATTAGATTAGATTTCACCTGGTATAAAGTATGTCTGTTGAAAAACAATTGAGGCTCAAAATAAACACCAACATCTTTGAGATGTAAGGGATGTTGAGGAGTAAGTTCATTCATCATAAGATTGTTGCAGAATGGATGTGGATCTAGTAGAAGCTCAAAACATTAAATTTTGGTATGTTCTTACGCTCGCACGTTAAAAAAGCATACATTCGTAAATCGAAAAGCATTTATTAATTTCAGCCAGCTTAGGAGCTTTAATAAGGAAATATTGTTACAATTTTATAGGAGCTTAGGTATGTTACAGTTAATAAAAGTGCTATTTCTAATAACTATAAAATTTGATAGTTCGCTTTCGTTCTGACTTGCACTCTGGAATTGAGATGGCAGAGGTGGACAAATTGAGGTTTACCTCCCGGCGGAAAGGTCTAGGAGGATCACGAACAGGAGGGGTCGATTGGGAATAATGTCCATCCAGTATGCAGGTTTTCGTAGCCTGGAGGCAAATGCTTCAGGAGAAAAATAGCGCTTTTTCGTGATTTGTATTTTGTGCTAACATAATTTATGTGTCGAAAAAGTAAAAATCTTGCAGATTTTCCAGAACGAAGGAGCCGAATGCGATGTGTGAAAGGGACGACAATGTGTCCTATTATGGTGGCGTGAGGGAGAAGGTGATCGAATTGGTTTCCAAAATTTGTAACAGGTCTCTAAAAATGCCCAATATATATTGCTATGATATCGTTGCAATGACTCGGTGTCCCATTTTTTATCTCAAAAAAATTAATTTTAATTGTAATGCCTCGACTAGCTCAGTTTTAACCATGCACGGAGCTTGCGACGATACGACAACAAAGAATTCTTAATCTCCCTTTTTATCTCTACTTCCTATGCATTTTGAGCTAAACACAATTAACCACAATTTATATAATGTTCTCAATATATAAAATGTACAAAGCGTTTATAATGTTTTTGAATACAACCCCTTTTCATTGATCAAAAATCCAGCAAAAATCGCCTTTTATTATTAGTAGAAGTCCTATGAATGTTCATCAGTCTTCCTTAAATTTTTATGTAAATTATAACGCATGCCGAAACGATTTTGTTGACCCTCGCATAAATTTTCGTGAGTGTAATATTTTTAAATATTCATAAATAAAATCATCAATGCAACAAAATATTTATAATGGCTAACCTGTTGTCCCTTTTTTGGAGTGTCTTGTTCCCCTAATTCAGACCAATTTCTGCGCCAATTATTCACTGGTTTAGCTTTGGTTTATAGTTACTCCTTAAGTTACCCAAATAGGATTTAGAAATTCTGCCCCAGGTGGATTCTTCGGGCATTTATTTAAATACTCCCGGTTGGATCCAGAAATTATTTGGATATATTTATTGAACTTCTTCAGGGTGGATATTTGGATTTCTTTGTTCTACTTCTCCAGGTCGGATCCAGAAATTACTTGGATATACTTATTTAACTTCTCCCGGTTGGACCCCGAGGTTACTTGGATATACTTATTTAACTTCTCCTGGTTGGATCCAGAAATTACTTGGAGTCCTTTGTTAATATAAATCTTATAATCTATTTAAAGCAACCTTTTATAACGTACGTTTTGAGGATTAAACGACGAATTTTGTTTAATTATTCACTATCACCACATTTAAATTATTAATTATAAAATCACTTGCAATTATTTTACGTAAATATTTTATATCAGGTGATGTGGACCATGCCTTCATTTAAGTCAAACTGATTTGTTTATGAAATCCTTTGTTATTTAAACAGAACGCCAATTGTTTGTAATTGGTCGGTCAAACGCATAGTTCGTTGATTTCCGCCTTGTACCTTGATTTTCACATGCAGGCTTGGGTATTTGTATGAATTTTCCATGTATAACGAAGTCGAGATGCTCTTCATTGCACGTAGGATTTCAGGTTATTTGTATAAATTTGTTGGATTTTAAAATCTTTCATGGTCTTTTAAATCACATACACTTTGTTTCTACAGTAAATTGGTTGAGCTTTGCTTTATCCTCATGCTGTTATTGTTTCCAAATTATCAAGGTGTTGGATTTTTATATTTTTTGGTCATGTAGCTTTATATTTATTGATGTACGAAATTATATGCGTTTATCTGTTTTACGCATTGCTCGTTTAAATGGAATTCTTATAATAGTGATGCACTACTCACGCGTGTTGTTCTATAGCTTCTGTCCTTGTGGTTTTATACTTGCAAGGTTGTTTATTTAGTTGAATCTTTATGAATATTCTTTCCTTTTTTTGAATATAATTATAATTATAGTTTATATGGTATTTGCCTTTTTTGCCTAATCGTCGAATTTTGCATTTTTCTTGGTAAAATGTCTAGTTTTCTGGACTCTCATAATGTCTATATAAAGCGCACTATCCTAGTGATCCTATATACCTCTAAATGACCGTGTTATCATAGTAATATATATGGAGAGGCACGGTCATAGACGTAAAACCTGACTTTGGTAGTGTTTGTACGCTCATACTATACTTTTTAAAAAAAAAGTTTATAGAATTTATTTGAGAAATGTCAAAAGCCGGTTATGAAGACAGTCGGAGTTGCACGAGGAGGTATCATCAAAATCTTTGGTGACACAATTGCTTTCAAAATTTGTTAATTAAGAAGCCCTAAAATACCTTATATACTTTTTAGTCTTCATTATTGATTAGTAATCTAAAAAGGTCTCGCTTATTAATATATGTAGTTTATTTCTCAAGAAAAAGTTAAACAATTAATTTGACGGAAGCGAACGAGTGCGGCTGAATGGTTACAATCGACCGTGGATTATTTACAAAAAATCTAAATTTTTGGTATGACATATGAAATCCAAGAATGGAACGAACGATATTTCAATAAATGTCAGGCATGGCGCCGCAGCGGTAACAGCTTAGAATACCATGTGCGTTGTTCGGGGTTCGAAGCCCTGTTACATCTTATTTTTTTTATTTATATTGTATTTTTTAAAAAAACCTACATCTAATATACGAAGAGGACCCGGTCAAACTTTGTAGGTGCTTTAGTGCGGTTAATTAATCGTCTATTTCACTGGCAATGCATTTACAACTCTTTGATCTTTTGCCCATGTTTTATTTTAATTTGTTTTTCCCGACATAAATGTCGAACGCAAAGTGCAAGAGAGCTGGAATGATATCGAGATGCACAAGTAAGAACAATGTTATTCTTTATTAGTTCTATAATAATACCATACAGGCGTTGAACATGTCACATTACATAAAATTAAAACCTAGGCAGTGTATGAAACAAAATACAGTTACAATATAAAATTTCTTATGTCTAAGTATCAATCAAAAAGTATCACATCGTTCAAGAAGTCTTCAAGTTTATAATAAGCTTTATTTAAAAGGAAAGATTTAAATTTACGTTTCAGTGTCTTCTTGGGAAGTTCTCTATAGGCCTGTGGCAATTCATTATAAATTTTGATTAACATATTACAAGTGTTCTTTTATAAATAAGTAAGGCTAGTCTTTTTGCATAACAGGTCCATTTTAGCTCTAGTGGCATAGGTATGATTTCTTGAGTAGTCAGCTACAATAGATTTATTTCCAAGAACAAATGCAATGCATTCATAAATGTAGAAGTTGGTTAGGGTAAGAATTTTCCTATTAATGAAATGTGGTTTACAGCTGCAAATTTAATTTAGTTGTAACATATCTCTGATGCACCGCTCTTGCATAACAAATATCCTTTGTATATCTTTGCCATTACTCCATATGATTATACCAAACCTCATCCTGGATTCAATATAAGCATGATATGCAATGAATGCTGTTTTTGTATTAACTGTTATGGCTAATGTTATCAGTGCATATACACGTTTTGACATATCTTTAGCTAGCATGTCTACGTGACAGGACCAGTCTAGTCGAGAGTCCATGTTTAAATATTTGGACTGTTTGCTTGTAACGAATATGTGCTTGTTGTTTGAGATTGTTATTTCTTCATCAGTTAGCTAATTGAAGTTGATTATCTGTGTTTTCTTTAGGTTTAATGATAGTTTCAGAGATGCAAACCAGCATTCTAAAGTTTCTAATACTGTAAGCATTTCACTACAATTAGCAGTATTTTTTCCACTTATAATTGTGGAGACATCATCAGCATATTGGATAGGAGGCGGATTTAATACATGGTGTAAACCATAGGTTTCCAACCTTTTCTGAACCACCGCCCCCTCTACTGGAAAAAAAACTTCCAACGCCCCCCTACTCATCATAGTGCATTATAACGTATATTAAAATATTGTTGCATAGTATCTATCTATATATATATATATATATATATATATATATATATATATATATATACATAGATACTCATATCTGACGTTGCACTTTGACTGCTATTACAAGCGTTCACTAAAGCGCTGGACTAGGTATATATATTAAAAATCGCAAAAGTAAACCTTAATTAAAACGACTATCAAATGTAGTACAAACTTGTTTATTAAAAACTTAAATATGAATACATAATGAACAGAAAAAAAGATTAAGAAGAAAAAATTAATGAGATAGTTGAGGCTGGTGAAGTTTTAACAATTTGCTAATGTCGGGTTCCAATTTCGTTAACATCAGCCGCAAATCGCCACGTTCAGTAATGTGCAGTCTGTTCCTTTTCTTAGACAATAAATTAGCTACTGCACTGAACCCACGCTCAGCCAAATAAGATGAAGGAAATGCAATTAAAAATATCTGTACTCTTGACCACAATCCAGGGTAAAGAACTGGTATTGGTTTTTGAAGCCAGAACTCTTGATATCCATTTCTGAATTTTACTTTTAGTTCTTCGTTAGTTGTGAGTTCTCGAGTTCCTCTTCTAAATTTGATGATTCTGCTGTATCTGCATTTGCGAAAGGATCTAAAACCCAACCCGGTATATTCATGTTTAAAATATCCTGGAATCGCTCCACACAATCAACATGAAGAACGTCCAAGTGTTGGCAGTAAGTAAGTAAATCTTCATGTTTTGCAGAGACTGCTGATAATGTGGGAAAGTGGCTGTATTCACCTCTCCCTAGATTTCGTTTGAATAGAAGAAGTTTTCCCACAAAAGCAGCTATGACGTTTTTGTTTTAATTAAATTCAATTCGTCACCTTGCAATTGTAAATTGACTTCATTAAATATTTTAAACAAGTCTGTCAAATAAGCGATGTCATTTTATGTATAATCAGGTTTTCGCGCAATTTTTCGTTTCTGTTTTCAAGAAAGTCCAGTACTGAATCAAATAGTTGAAAAAACGGTTCAAACAAGTACCTTTTGAGAGCCAACGAACTTCTGTGTGCAGCAACAGCGATTGTAATCTTCATCATTTTCACTACAAAGTTGGCTAAATAATCTGTCATGCAATGAATTGCTTCTAATCGTATTTACTGCTCTAATAACGTAATGAAGCGGCGAATGCAAGCGTTGTTCAGATTTTTGCAACCAAGTGCTGACGATGAATAATACAATGTATAGCGAGTACATTTGGTACTGCTTGTTTCAAATGAGCTATGAAACCCTTATGACGTCCGTCATTGCTGGAGCACCATCAGTAGCTGCCGACAAAATATTATGCATAGGTATTTCTTTCTCTTGAAAAACGTACTCATGGTATTAAATATCGTTTCTCCCTTTGTATCAGTTTCCAAATTTTTGCAAATAATAACTCTTGATAAATTTTTCGTCTTTTATGAACCGAACGTATGATAACAGCAGTACTTCGTTATTTGGTAGAGTGGATTCATCAAGTTGAATGGAAAAATTGCAAGTTTTAAGTAATCGCATAATGATATTTCAACGTCTTGAGCCATTTCGTCTATTCTCCTTTGCACTGAGTTATTACTCAGAGGAATTTTTCTGATGACATCTGCCGATGTCTTATGATGAAGAACAGTTTTATTACCTCTCTGACTGCCGGCAAGATAAGTTCCTCGCCAATGGTATGTGGTTTTCCCGTTTTGCGATTAACAATGAAATGTTATATGATGCTCGTAGTCCATCATCTTCTTGTTTAGAAGACGACGCAAATAGGTTTGATATAGTTGGCTGTTTCATATATTTCATCTGCAGTTCTTGAAAATAGGACAAATCTTTGTCCTTTTATCAGTATGCATTTTATTTAAATGTTCTTGTAGCCTAGAAGGCTTCATGGCTTCATTTGAGAAAACTTTTGGCAAAGTAAACACATGGGTAATGATGGGTTTACAGGAGAGTGCGTAAATCCATATTTCAAATACAAAAGACTGTACTGCCGGCATTTCTTCTTAGATTCAGACATTTTGAAATCCAAAACTTGCCACGGTTTAAAATAAATTAACTTTTCAACGAATTTATAGATAATTATAAAATTAATGGTTATAATGACTTATATAACTTATCACTCACGAACATGGATTATTTGAAGCACACAAAAATAATAACACATTCCTAGAGCTATCCCTGCCTTTTATCGTTTGATTTCATACAAGCATCAACTTGTATGTTTTATCTTGTTTGCGATGCCGGTGCACTTTGTAAGCAAGTCATATCGCGTTTTGCTTATCAACTTGCAAAGACTTGTTGCGGACAATATTAAACGGAATTAGGTATTCATAGACCTAATGCTGAATTAAATGTTTTAAAGTATATTTTCTCGATAACAATAACATAGACATTTTAGATAGCTAAATAAACTGTCTATTCATGCCAACTAGGTATTTTCAAAGTATTTTAATATATTTATTTTCTAAAAAGGTAAGTACGTCACGAACGCCCCCCTTGATCCTCCTAACGCCCCCCTTTTGCCCCTGTACTCTCTACCGCCCCCTTTGAAAGCTACAGCGCCCACTGGGGGGCGGTACCGCCCCCGTTGGGAACCTATGGTGTAAACTAACTGAAGCGATAGAAAAATTATAGTTAACAAATAACGAATAGCTCTATGGTAGAGAGAAGTGGACTGAATATACAAATAAGTGATAATTTAACAAACAACATATAATTAATGGTTTTAATCAGATCAAGCGTTTACTAAAAGCACTCACCTGGTGTTTATGAAGCCGTACCAACGAAAAAGGATGTAAACAAAAACTACTTTTCTCTTTGGCGGGTGTAGTGAAGCACATTGATTTCAATAGCGTTGGTTCTGAAGAAAAGCGGTTCATCTAACTAATTTGTTCTACGGAGAACATGTAAAACAGCGATGCGGTCTGTTCGAACGACAAATCGATACTCTCGCTTTGTGGATTTTCCAGTCACTACACTGTGTTCTTGCACATGCGGAATAACAAAGTCTTCTCACTCGCGGCACTTGTTGGCACGTGCTTCAAGTAAAACCATGGAACTTTTACACTAACAAATTTAAATATACGGAGGCAAACGTAAATAATCAACAAACTCAACATAAAATAAAATTTACCTTTAATTATTTACAATATAAACGGAACACATGGGATAGCTCCTTAGTGTAAATTATTTAAAGCAGCGGTTCCAGAATAAATCCTTGTGGAACTCCTCTAACGATTTTTTGTTTTTTAGACGTTACTTTTTGACCTGTGGCCTCGTGACACCTATTGTGGTTTGAGTTTGGTTAGACAGATACGAGCTAACTAAATTATGTGCAATTCCATGATGTCGTGATTATATAGAATGTATAATAATGTTCTATGATCTACGGACTCGAAGGCCTAGAGAGGTCAAACATCAAGGCCATAGTGGTATTGCCTTCATTTAAAAAATTAATAATGAAAGTAAGAGCTTGGTAGATAACATGGTTTGTGGATCTGTTCTTTCTGAAGCCACTCTGATAGTCTGAGAGCAAGTCAAAATGTTCTAAGAATTACATAATTCTACTATAAATAATTTTCTCAAACACCTTGCTTAACACTGGCAGTATGGCGATAGGTCTATAATTTTTTACAAGGCTGTTTGCCTTTTTTATGAATTTGTTTGATATGGGCGTGTTTTAGTTTTTTTGGAAATACTCCACTTTCTAAGCAAAGAGTTGATGTTCAAAATTTGTAATATGTACTTATAAAATACCTAATACATACGGGAAAACCCTGTAGTAATAGTAGAACCCGACTTCAGGACTGGTTACGCACATAATGTAATATTTTTACAAAATTCAAATAAAATTTCTATAATTGGTTCAAGAACTGTCAAAAGCGAATGTTGAAAATTACCATATGCACACGAACTGGTACTATCATAATCTACAGCGACAGGTGTATTTTCAAAGTTTTTAACATAAAAAGTTATAAAGCAATATAAAACACTTAATATATAATTAGTCAGCTATATTAATTTTACATATAAAAAGGTTATTGCTTTTTAGTTTCAATGGTCTATTTTAAAAAGAAAATTAGATAACTGATGCAGGTGTAGTTAATGTGCTTAGTTTGCTCTGTAAATTTTGCTTTTTATTGAGTGTTATAGTGAGTTTTAAAATATGAATTTTTGCTTAGTAGTGTAATTAATGTTGGTGAACAATACTGTGATATTTAATTATTAGTATTCTAACTTAATTGGTAAATTTACTACTATTTACTTCTCTGCATTATTGTTATATACTTAAAAGGTTTACAAATCAACATTTGGTTCATGTTATCAGACATATGTTTGATAAGTATTATAATTAAATATCATTCTGCAAAATACACAAATATTATTAAAGGAAGATGAGTCTGTGTATATATTGTAATCAATCTGAGTCAAATGTAGACGGTAAGGATGCCCTATATTCATGTGATAGCTGTGGTAGAAAGGCTCATCAGGTATGCAGTGGTTTAACATCTACTGAAATAAGAACATTAAAACTATCATCTCGTGTTATGAAATATTTTTGTAAAGAATGTGAAAGTGGATTGCGTGTTGTTCCCTTATTATTAAAAACTATAGAAGAGCTTAAAAATGACATTCAAACATTGGGAGCAGAGGTTAATAATCAGCCAAAATCACTTGATTCGGGCGATTTTAATAAATATATGTTCGAACTAGCTGAAAGACAGAAAAGATCATGCAATGTAATGATTTATAATGTTAAGGAGGATAATTAAGCAATATAGAAGCTCGCATTCAATATGACAAGCAGACAGTCACTTCAATCATTGATGGTATATGCAATATTAATACAGAAAATATGAAAGTTATACGCGTGGGTAAAAAAGGTGGCAGCTGCAGACCAATAAAGGTAATATTAAGCAATGCCAATGATGTCATAACAGTGCTCAAGAATAAAAATAAATATACTGGAGATATACGGTTTGGTTCTGATTTAACAGTGATGCAACGGAATACTATAAAAAGTTAAACAGGACTTAGGAAATTTATTAAGCAAGGGTGTACATGATAAAACTATTCGATACATTAATGGAGTTCCTACTATTGTTAATGCAAATCGTTCAAAAAACTGAGTACTTCTATATACTATCAAAATGTACGTGGTCTTCGTTCTAAATTGAATCAATTATATGTTGCAGTTATGGGTCGTTCTGAAGACTATGATGTGCTGGTTTTTAGTGAGACTTGGTTGTCTAATGATGTTGCTAATGCTGAACTCAACTTAAAAGACTATGTGATATATAGAACGGATCGTAGTGATCTCACTAGTAAATTTAGTAGGGGTGGTGGTGTGATGATTGCTGTGAAGTCTAATTATCTTAGTAGTTCTATATCATTGGATTGTGATTCACTAGAACAATTATTCGTTAAAATTGAGTGTGCTCGATCACTTCTAATCATTGGAACTATATATTTACCACCAAAATCTTTATCGGATGTTTACCTTGCTCATTGCTTAACGGTCCACCATATAATGAATGTGTATGACAATGCAAAGCTTATTTTGATTGGGGATTACAATTTACCACATACAAGTTGGTATAATGATTATTTTGGTGTCTATGCAATTTCTCAGCCTAATAGTACTATTTCCGAGATAAATTCCTCGTTTCACATATCTGAACATTTTGGCTATTTTAATCTTTATCAGCTTAATAATGTAGTTAATGCAAACAATGTTCTATTGGATCTTGCATTTTCCAGCATGTCTAACATTAGAGTAAATTATGCAACTGATATATTATTACCTTGTGATAACCATCATCCCGCACTTTGTATATTTGTACCTATTTATGCGATCAAAAATGACTTAGAAAATAATAATGATTATTTTACGACTTTTGGAATGCTAACTATAGACTCATATCAAATTATTTAGCTGGATTTCATTGGGATGAGATATTATCCAATTTGCCATTGAATCAGGCAGTAAATGTATTTTATAACATTATTTATGAAGCAATCGAACTCTATGTTCCTATTCGTAAATCCAGGCACTCTAATTTTCCCATTTGGTTTTCATCTGAACTCAGATCTCTAATCTATAGAAAGAAAATAGCCCACAAGATATATAAGTCTACAAACTCTGTTCATGATTACCTTATTTTTCTAATTTAAGGAATAGGCAAAAAATTAGCAATCATTTGTTATAGGAATTATTGCGTAATATTGAGAACTCTATTTGGACAATGTTAAGCGGTTTTGGAGTTTCACTAGTAGACTAAGGGATGATTATGGAATTCCAAACAGGATGTTTTATAATAATGAGGCTGCATGTGGAGGCAATGAGATTGCAGATTTATTTGCAACCTATTTCTCTTCTGTTTATGTTAGTAGCAGTGGATATAATATGTCTACTGTAAACAATAATACATCTAGTATCAATGTAACACATTTTAATATTGATTTAGCAGACATTTACTCAAAATTAAACAATATTGATGTAAATATATCTCCTGGTCCTGATGGAGTTCCACCTATATTTTTGAAAAATTGTGTTTGTACTATCTCAAAACCCTTATTTATATTATTTAACCTGTCCTTAAGTGAAGGGTGTTTCCAGCTTATTGGAAAGCTAGCTTTGTTACTCAATTCATAAATCAGGTGATAAGTCTAACATTTCTAATTATAGGCCTATTTCCATAATAAGTTGTATACCAAAAATTTTGAAAGTTTTTATCTCATCACCTAACCTTTACATTTAAGAATTTAATTATTGATGAACAACATGGTTTCTGTGTAGGACGCTCTACCACAACCAACCTACTGTTGTTGTAGATTTTATTACTACTGCTTTTGAAAGAGGTCATCAAGTTGATTGTATTTATGGTGATTTTAGAAAGGCATTTGATACTGTCAGCCATAGACTAGTTTTGACTAAACTTGCAACAATTGGCATTGGAGGATTTTTGCTTGATTGGATCTCTAGCTACCTTACTGGGAGAAGTCAGTTTGTTAAAATCCGAAATTTTATATCAAAGGAAATTGTAGTTAAATCAGGTGTTCCACAAGGTTCTCACCTTGGTCCAATCTTATTTATATTGTTCATCAATGATATTAAATCAATTTTTAAGTTTGCAAAGTTTCTTTTGTTTGCAGATGACATTAAAATATATATGTCTATTTATTCTCCTGATGATCATTTGTTACTTCAATCTGATCTGGCTAGATTTTGTGAATGGTGTGATCGTGAATTACAGCTAAACATTAATAAATGTTATTGCCTAAGATTTTATAGAAAACATAATCCGTTCAGGACATTTTATACTTTAAATAATCGACTTTTAGAGATCTTAACTGAGACAAACGATTTAGGAGTGTTAATTGATAAGGACCTAACATTTGTTTCCCATATCAAAAACATTTCAGCCAAAGCAATGCGTATGCTTGGATTTATTAAAAGAAATACTAAACATTTCACAAATATTAACTCAATAAAAATATTATACACCTCTCTGGTCCGTTCACATTTAGAGTATGCATCGCCTGTCTGGAATCCAATCTACCATTGTTATTCTGACTTGATTGAGCGTGTTCAGAATAGATTTCTTAAATATATTTTATATAAGCTGAGTCTTCAAGTAACTTTAAATAACGAGCATGCTGTCATTCCAATTTTGAATATGTCCTCTCTATCTGATAGGAGGTGTATCAACGATATATGTTTTGTCTTCAATGTTTTGAATTCTCATATTATCTGCCCTGAACTTTTAGAGAAGATATGTATACACGTGTCTCCTAAAGTTACTAGGAATCATGAAATTTTGTTTATTGGGTTTCATAGAACCAACTATGGTTATTTTTCTTCTATTGATAGAATGTTTAGTCTAATTAATAAGCATCATAATTCATTCGATTTGTTCGATTGCACTCTATATTCACTAAAAAAATCATTACGATATGTCTCATTTAAATAGTGTAACTTTTAGTTGTACATACATTACTATGCTATACAGCAATATTTTTAATATCTAATTGCTATTTTGTTGTATACTTCATTTTTGTTTATACACTTCACTTATCTTACTTATTCTTCCTATATAAATTAATTTAATTAGTGCATATAATTTAATTTGCAAGTTGTTTAAAAGCTGCATTATGTTGTTTAAGTTACCTGTATCAATAATTATATTGTAATTTAAAATAATGGTGTTAACCGTAAATATAAATAAATAAATAAATAAATAAATAAGTAAATTTGACAGAAGCGAGCGGAAACAAACGTTATTGTCTACATCAATCACAATAGAGCTGCTATAAGGTTTCCAACTACCGCACAAAAAAGGTGCAAGATTTGGTACTCTGATAGATCTATTTTTTATCATGTAAAAACATCATCCAAGGCCTTCTATTTTACGCAATACAACTTCCTTTTACACTTTTTATTAGCCACCATTATTATTAAAAGTACGTTTATGAGGCTACTAGAAGGTATCCAACTACTGCACACAAGGTGCAAGATTTGGTACTCTGGATCTATTTTTTAACGTTTAAAAACATCAGCTGAGGATTTCCTTTTACATTTTTTATTATTCACCATTATTATTAAAAATACGTTTGAGGTTTCCTATTTTTTTATTTAATTTTTATTTTATTCCAATCCATTTATAATTAAATTCACTTTGTCAAACATCACGCATCAAGCATCACGAATATAAGAAACATTGTAAACCAAAAGTAAGCGTCTTAATTTTCAACATTTTACGACACGGGAGAATGTTTTTGTTTTGGTACTAGCCAATCTTTTGTAAACAGACAAACTGACATGTAATACTGACCAGTTTCGGTTAAACCAGTTTTTTAAAGTTACGGTTACATACCAATAAAGGTGTATTTTTAATTTGAACTAATACTTTCGCTAACAACAAATTAAAGCAGTTATATTTTTTCCATTTTTAAGACTATTGAAGAAATTATAAACAGGTATTTTTAATGTATTTTTAAGTACATTTGTTGCATTCGAATTAAACAAAAGCACTCAACTGTTTTTTTTATATTTCAATAACTTTAACAAACCGAGGTACATTCACGAATGTGGCTAACATTGTTATATGCTCTTGGTTAAGCATTCTACAACCTTTGCATATTGTAGTTACTTTTCTTAACCAATGAATATCTTTTACATAGTATTATTTACATTAATTCTTGAGCAATTCATGTAAATAAGAAAATGTATTACGTAAAAACTATAATAACGTAAAATGTGAAACGTAACAACTATAACTTAAAAACTAAATCGTTAAAAATTATATACACTATAACCTAAAAACAATAACGTTAAAACTATAACTTAAAAATTATAACCTAAAAACTATAACTTAAAACTATAACTTAAAAACTATAATGTACAAATTATAATGTATAAACAATAACGTAAAAACTACAATGTAAGAAGTATAACCCACAAACTATAACGTAAAAATTATAATGTATAGCGAACAACTTAAAAACTATAATATAAGAAGTATAACGTAAAAAATATAATATAGAAACTATTACGTTAAAAGTATAACGTAAGAAGTATAACGAAGTAATTATAACATAAAAAGTGTAACGTAAAAACTATAACATATAAACGATAACTTGAACTTCCTAAGGTTTTATTAGGTTTTCTCGTGTCATCTTAAGTTTTCTCACGTTTTTTGGGTTTTCTGGGATTTTATCGGGTTTCTCAGGCTTTCTCGGGTTACACAAACTTTCAAAAGTTTTTGTGTTTTTTGGTGGTTTCTCGGGTTCGACGGGTTTTTCGTGCTCAGTCGGGTTTGCTCTGTCTTTCTCAGGTTTCTCAAGGGTGTTCGGTCATTCTCTGTGATTTTCGGGTTTTCTCGGGATCTTTATGGTTTTCTCGGGGTCTTTCGGGTTTGTCGGATTTTCTAGGGTTTTCTCGGCTTTTCTCAGATGTTCGTGGGGTTTCTCGGGTTTTCTTCTTGTTGTCTGGATTATATTTACAAAGGCGAAGTGGTCTTGATGAGATCAACTTTCCGAAGTTGTTTCAGCGAAGTCTACTAGAGCGAAGTGGTCTTGATATGATCAATTCCCTAAAGTTGTTTTGACGAAGTTTACTAGGATGAAGTGGTCTTGATACTATCAACTCCCCGAAATTTTTTCGACAAAGTCTATTAGGACGAAGTGCTCTTCATGCGATCAACTTCCTGAAATTGTTTCAATGAAGTCTACTACGGCAAAGTGGTCTTGATCTGATCAGCTTCTCGAAATTGTTTTGACGAAGTCGACTAGGGCGAAGCGGTCTAGATTCGATCAACTCTCCGAAATTGTTTCGCCAAAGTCTTCTAGGACGAAGTGATATTGATGCGATCGACACCCTGAAGTTATTTCGACAAAGTCCACTAGGGCAAAGTGGTCTTGATGCTATCAACTCCTCGAAGTTGTCTCGACGAACTCCATTAGGCTGAAATGGTCTTGATGTGGGCTATCTGGCAAAATGGTCTAGATGAAAAAATAACAAGGTCATGGGCGAAGGGGAAATTTGGCGCCCAATGTAGTTCCGAAGGGAGTACAAGCCACTTATAGTCAATATAATCTTAAATCAGGACAAGTAAATAAACCTAAAAAGCGTCTAGTTCATTTTTATATAAACGACAAGAATGATATGGTTTTTTACACTCTTCATAATCAAATAAGAAGAATTAGGAATGAAACTGGAAACATCACCCTTCACAATAATATTTGTATAAATTCTCATGGGGTTTAAAATGCCACACAAGCATAAAATGTCAAAATTAATGGGTTGGCTTGATCTGAAGAACTTAAACTTGACTCTACTGTAACATTGATGCATTAAGTGTGAGAACATGATTTTAACAAAGGGTGGGAGATTAAAAAGACTCTGTTCGAATGAAATTATGACAGAGGGGTTACTGTTGGTCATGATTACTCTTCAAAACATTTATATTAAATTATGAGAGATGCTAGGGGTTGCTGAGGCAACATATATATTTGTGATAGAGTTGACAGTTATTCATAATTGAGAAAAAGGAGAACATCTAAATTGTACTCTATACCCTTTGATTATAATTATTTGTTAAATACTAATTTTGTCAAAAAGATTAAAAGTAAGTGTTTGTTTTATAGTTAAGTTGTTTTATTACATGTACGTCATGTAAGAAATTTGTAGTACTTTAAGTTGATGCCGTATTTGATATAGTAAATAGTAAATACTACAGATACTGAAATTTACTAAATCAATATGTACCAACGTTGTTTGAAAAGGACAATGAACATGTGTAGGTATGTCTAAGACCCTCTGACAGGTGGCCGGTTACCAATTGCTTTGAACTTTGTTGGATGAAACAGTCAGGAAGTTCAAACCCGCATATTTTGCGTGGTTTTAAATCGCATCAGTGTTGAATTAAAAGGGTTTTAAGAGAATTGTAATTCAGCAACTATATGGTTGGATAAATTACTGGAATGTCGAACATGTAATCAGTCAGTTGCGTAAACTAGAACTCTTGAATTATAAAATTGTGAGTACTGTTCTGAGCTTTTTTTTATATTTTGGTTGACACTTGAAAAATATGTGCATGCGAACTTGTAAATATAAGTGGACATTGGTCCGTAGAGCGATGAAATTAGTTGTTTACATTTAAGTATAAGATTATTAGAAAAGAAGTTTAAAACATTTAAAATGCTAAGAAGGATGTGTGTATGAAGTGAAATGCAAGCTTTAATTGTAAGATGTATTGTTAGTAAATTTCTGTGGTAAATTTCATATTATTAATAGACCTTAGAATGGCGGAAACAAGTTGGGAATGTGCTATGATTTCTGCTTTGTCTGTTTGTTTAAGAGCGTTTTCAAGTAAATGGGATTTAAAAATGTTGTATAAAGCAATATAGGAATCTAGCGCAATAGAATGGTAGCATTACTTTCAGATTAATATTTTGTTAGGGGTTTTGTTAATAATACCTGGCCAGTGGAGGTTAAATTAGGTTTTGTTTTCTTTTAAAGTTTATTTACGTGTGGATGATGTTTTGAATTTACTGTTAATAGAGTCTAAATTTAGATGGAATTTTATTTGCAGTTAGTTATAATATTCCATCCACTCCAATGATGAAGTTTGATCGTGGAAGGGGTATTTTTTCAACATTTGTTTTAGTTTGATAAAAATTCAAAAGGGTGTTTTTAACGTTTGATTACGAAAGGTAAAAGATAAGCAAAGAAGACGAGAACACCAAAAGCAAGGAGAGCTATCTGGAATAACCATCTTTTGGGTAGCAAAAATATTTACGAAATTGCTAGGATATGTTGGTTAGGTACCCTTTAATTTTGACAATAAGTTATGCCTTCCAATATAAATATTACTTTAAAGTAGTTTTATGTTTCGGCCATTTTACATTTGATTTTGTTTTATCATTTTTTCATAGGAACACACACCCGCACCACTGAAAGTTAGTCGGTGCACCATACATACATACCTGCATACATATTTTGATTGCCTGTCAAAATTTACATTTTGTTAAGCTTGTCACCGATACATATTTCTTGGTGCTAATATCTATTGGAACAATTACAGTACTACTTGGCTATTACTCTAAGGGAGAGATAGAGGTGGGTCAAGCTGAATCTGCTTAGTTGAATAAAAGAAGAAATTTTAAGTACGACCACTGTATCTAACGAATATTAATTAATTATGAAGGGCAGAGACAGAAAACCCTTTAGTGTTTATTGATTCCTACTCTTTATCAAAACTCTTGAACAAATATGATGTTACTATGTATAAAGTAGGTCTTGTCTCAATCATTTACATGATTTCCCAATCTCTAGGAAACACAATCATTAATATGTATAACTTTTAAATTACCAAATTGCCAACGTAATGACACGTCTATTTTATTGTAGGTAAATAAATATTTTTTACTGTATAATACAATTAAAATTCAAGTCGTTGCAAATCATCACACAAAGAAATCTTTTTAAAAAAAGTACTTTATTTCGGCCACTTACAAACGAGAAGCACAAACAAAAGAAAAATCAAATTAGAGCAAACCAATTTTTACAAATTTTGAACAGGAATCCACTTCAGTTAACTTTTCTTTCAACAAAATACGAGTATAAAGAATTTCTCTTTTACGAAAAATTCAATGAAATGAAATCGCTAATTGAATCAACAGCCGTATTTGCGCCTCCAGTCTTAAGGGAAGTTGTTTATTACAACCAGTTTTCATAAAAATTTTAACGAATTCGGTAACAGAATAAATCACTCGCCCTTAACAGCGAGTTGTGGATAATCATCCAGATGGAACTAATCTGCTATGTTACTGGATTCTAAATATCAATTGCACCTTGAAGTGATGAAGTGGTATGAAAAGGTATTGAGATTGGCCATCTATTTCCTTACAATCTCTCCAAACAATTCTAAATGCTTCAATTAATATCTGAATAAATTATGTTGTTTCCTTCAATTTTTTTGCACTAAATTTTACCATCAATTACTCAACTACAAACATCTCAGAGCACAAAACTACCAGGACGGTACATAAGAATGATTTGCCAGGAAAATCCTATAGAAGACATACGTTTAACAAAACTAGGACAGACCACCAGTGGTGTTTATAAAATAACACAGAACTCTTAAAATATTTGAGAATAAAGTATTTACCTACAACAGTTAATGTTAAAGGGCTATTTTAAGCAACAACCTTGTAGTTTTGACGGCTAACACTAGATATTGGACTAGTGCTATGCACCTGAAGCATTTAATCAATTATTACAGTAAAGTATGAAACTTAACCTTGCAATAAAATTAGTAGGAAGTAACTGATTATTATTTCCCATTTACCATTAATATGAAAGCTTATTTAGAATTATAAATAAATAATTTGGCAAATATTTTCATTTTTTTTTTTTATTAAAAAATTGTTATACTATTCATATTTGTTTTGAGTTTATGATAATGTATAACATGTATTTATCAAGTTCATTTTATTTCTTGTATTGATCGCAAAACTGTTTATGCCTAGAATAGTTCCGCTTTATATATGAGACATTCATAAATGTTGATTGCATATATGGTTAAAACATTTTATTTTATAAACAATAGTTTGCAATGGTCAATCTTACCAGACCAGCCCAAATTTGTATTGTACCTTTTGTTGTTGTATTATTCTTTTTGTGGTTGGAGAGTGTTCTCGTAGTATAACATCATACATTATTACACTATGGAAATTTGCATAATATACTCCTTTTAATACATCGGTATTTGCGATTTTATTTAAACATCGTAATTAGTAAATAAATGAATTTAACTTGTTTTTTGTTTATGGAATCCACCTCTTCTGGGCAATTCGAAATCCTTAATGTAACATCATTTTTATCCATTACAAAAATTTGGTGCTCAAGGTGTTTGTTACAGGTAAAAATGACATTACGTTAGCAATTTTGTATGGGAAGATGAGGGGGCAACAATTTAAAGGTGCATCAGCTAATTTTCAGTAGTGCAGGACTGGGTTCCTATGATAACATGAAAAAAATAAATATATAAAATTTAAAATTTAAAATTGCCAAAATATAAACTACTTCACAAGTACTCATAATTTTGTAATTTAAGAGTTTTCGGGTTACTCCACTGATCACTGATTATATATTTGGCACGTTTGGACACTTCATTCCAGTGACTTATCTGACATGTAGTTAATAAATTACACTTATCACCATTTTAATTCATCACTGATGTGATTTAAATCCGTGCAAAACGTGTTTGAACTTCCTTGACAATTCATCCAGCGCTCAAAACAATTTGCGATGGGTGACCTATCCTAGGGCTTTGGCCTACCTAGACACATCCGTTACCCTTAAACTACATTTTTGTTCTCTCCCTGGTTGACCACCTTGCCCAACACCAACGACCTATGTACACATAATTTTGTTCTCCTCTGATTGCGTCTCTTCCCTAATTTTGTTCGAACTTAGTCTTTTTAATTTCCCACCCTTTGTTAAAACTCTGTCCTCACACATTATACATCTAATGCTTTAGTAGGACCAAGTTCAATGTCTTCAGATCGTGTTAATGCATTAATATTATATTTTAAGTTTCTGTGCTATTGTAAATTCCATGAGAATTTATATAAATATTATTGTGAAGGGCGATATCCCCTGTTTAATTGGTATTTTATTTTATTTGATTACGAAGAGCATAAAACCATTAGTGTGCTTGCGGTTTACATAAAAATGTACAGGTGGTTTTTTGGTATTTTACTTTTCTTGATATAACGTTATATTGAAATAGCCCTTTTTTAACTAAAACTTACCCAAGCTTGTATAACATTTATGGATATTTACTTATTAAAGCTCTTGTACTATCTGAAATGTATTTGCGAATGTATGCTTAATTAACGCACGAGCGCTACAACGTTTAACGGCATATTTTAGATAATCATTAGTCGAGAGATTATTTGAGTTCATCAGCATAAAGTAGAGTAACTTGCGACAAATCTTACATGCCATGAATGTAGATTATAAATAGTAGAGGTTTCTAAATGAGTCCCTGTGGTACACCTGAGGTTGTCTAAAACCAATGATATTGGACATACTGTGAATAATAATTTACAAGGTGAGTGTTGAGAATTTTGCATTTAAATTTTTCCATCTCCAAATTGAATAAACTCAAATTATTACGTATGGCCCTTATTTGTGTTTTTATTTTAACATCATTAGGTCTTCGGTCCTGGAACTGGTTACATGCGTGCCCTCATTGTTTCCTATTCTAAGCTAACCTTCTTTAAGAAAATCTTCAGACTGAGTTTCGTGTGTGACCAAATTTTGCTGCATATCCACTAGAAGACCTAGGGATAGATAAAAAAAGGTAAAAGCAGGAATAAGGTAGTGGTTTTCTGCAGCACTTGTTGCAACTCCTTCACCACCTCAGGGTACTAGTAAAAGCATTCCTTCATTGCCGCAAAGCTATCCCATTTCCCAATCGTGCTAAAGAATCAACTCTCATTTTACAGTGGTAATGTGATCGCTGAAACATTAAAAAAACTGCTTAATTTGAAGATGAGGTTATTTATGATGAAATTACATATAAAAATTAAAAACTAAAAGGAATTTGATGCACATTAAAATGACACATATAAGTTGATTTTAAGTTTATGGCACTTTTAGAACGGTGAGAGGTTAGCCTTTATGAGACCGATATCAAAAATATATACTGTGACCAACGTGATCAAATCTTTCAGTTGGGTATAAATAACTTCAATCTTAGACGGACAATCAATACATTGTGATCGAAAAGAGGTTAGTGATGGATCATGCATTTAATAAATCCATGCCAACGAATAGATAATTTACGCTTAGTTGATTCAGATACATACACACGTAGAACATCTTCAAGGACAATATTACATATGGTTATCTAACGATAATTGCCCATATTACGTCTTAGGGAAATGTATTTGTACAATTAAATAGAAAAGTTAACGAGCTTCCAAATATTTGGATGCAGTCACAAATTAGGAAAACTGGTATATCATCAGGTCCAGTGACCACGTTGAACATTAGTTTTTAAATTGCATTTAGCATCTGCTCTTCAACTATAAGTGATAAATTGAATGTATAAGTATTGCTAGTTAATGCATTAGACAAATATGCAGTGTTTAGATATGAGGTATAATCTTCAATTTCCATTAGGAGGTTAGAACGTTTAAACTTTAGCATAGGGACCAGTTGCAACTTTTATACATAAAACTCGTATCTGGAACTTCTACCTTTGATTTGACAATCCTGTTGTTGATTTAGTATCATTAACGAACTTATACCAGGACACTGTTATGGATCATTTGGCTCTACAACGATTATTTTAATAATTACTTAGGGTTGTTATATTCAGTTAAAAAATAGGTTGTGTAACTATCCTTGAGACGTTTTAAGAACGTTCTTATTCTTAAGTAAGTGTGGTTTTGAGTTGCCAACATTACTAGGGGAATTAATTATAATTATCATTATGTATTCTGCAGTGTAAACGTGTTTCCATGCTTTGAAATAAATAAACGTCATTGTTTTGACCAATAAGAACGTGCTATGTTCACGGAGTTGTGGACAGTTGGGAAGGACAATTTTGGTCATGATACATTCTGTTGGTAATTATCTTACCTCGAAGATTACTTAGTATTGCTCTCATAAATTAGTGATGGAGTTTTCATGTTTGTAATCTCTCTACCTTTCCGTACCTCATACTACTATATTTAATGCAGTAGGTCAATGGAATTCATTTTGGATATAGAACAGGATTTGTATAGGTGGCCTTGTTTATGTAGAGAAACAATACACAGTAGGATTTTAGCAGGTAACACCAAAATCAAGGATTCATCTTAATTATTTTGTATTCGAAGGTTCAAACAACTCTTCGACTATAAACAAGAAAGTTATTAACCTTCAAACCTGATTATAATGACACGCTGAAATGGACGACTTTCACCAAACCAATTATTTTCAAATTAATTGGCAGATTTAAATTAATAATGGAAGATAATGATATCCATTTCAGATTAGAAAAATCTCCTTTACCAATATTAAAACAGAACTTTGTAAAGCAAATGAGGTGTAACCACAAATTTCAGGTCGTAACAGTTTAGCACATTGAAATATTATTAGCAAAAACAGAACTGGTTACATTTTATTGAACAACCTTGTGGTTGTCAAGCAAAACCCAGAATAACCCTAATTTCCCTTACTTTTTGCCCTACCACGCCATGCTTTAATCCCACCTATGTCATTATACATCACTACCCAATAAATGCTCTTGTATTTAGCATCAAACTTTTAATTTAAACAACCGTGGATCAATGATACAACAGATTGCGGCACTACAAGCTATTCCTTTTTTGCCACTATACAGAAGCCATTGAAATTCCAATAATTAATGTGTATTTCTAATGAACTCTACAAAAAATTATTCGTTTGATCACTGAAAACAATAATATGTTTGTGTCTACATACATCAATGTGATGAAATATTTTCTAAATCATATGCAATAGGTTCAAATAAACTTGAAACGTCAAGATTGAGATAGTACAGTATGACCTACAAACATCATTCTTATAATTTTAATGCGTGGTCACGAATATCCCGTTTATTGCGTAAAATAAAATATTGTTTAGAAGGTCCCCGTTTATGCAGACAGAATCTTGAAATGCATAAATTCATGAAGTAAATCCAGACCATCATATACTATCAGAGCTTTAACTTGGGTTCGCCGATAAATAATTGTAGGTTTACTGTTTCTTGTTCTGTAAAAATTTGATGTGTCAACAGTGAACATACTTGGATGATGGCAATAGTGTATGTAATTATTTGTTTTTCTTGCATTTTTTCTTTACTTGGCGTTTGTAACAAATAAATCTAATAAACGTATTAATTATGTTTTATGTAGATCGGAAACTTGTTAAATACCGGAAAACCCGAAACATATACAAACTTTAAGTAATTATGAAATTTCGTTTGATTCTCGTTAATTACTTGGATTTGAAACAAAGCTTTTCTTAAAGAGGGAAACAGTATTTATATCGAGATATGTTCGTTCAGAACATCTAACTGTAAGCTTATATCATTTTCATTTATAGAGAAGCAAAAAGGCAAAGCTTAACAAAAATATATCTTATTTTGCTGGGAATTTTTGCTCTGGCAATACTGGTTGTGCAATTAGTTGATGTTTTCTAGTTTCACTTTTTTATTTTGATTATTAATATGGCCCCACCTGCAACAAGGTCACTTGCCTTTCGTAATGATACTGTTATACAAGTGCAGAAACAACATTAAACTTGTCTTAAATTCAAAAATATGCGGCTGAGTGTTTGAAGGCGATCCTTCATATAACGCGTGAAAAGGGATTATGGGATTTTAAATAGAACATTGACTAACAGAATAGGATCAGCATAAAATAGCAAATATTTAAAACAAACAAAGAACAATCAAATGCTCATGAGTACATCTGGCTCGAAGACCAAAAAGGTTTGCATTCACGAGGTTGTCAATTTAAATTATTGGGATATAAACTAATTTACCTGTAAATACGGCAAAATTGTGAGACTGACTCATACAAAAGTAATTAGTGGTGTGTAAATCTAGACCGTTGTGGTTTCTTTTTGATGATGCATTGATGCACAAAATGCATCACACATAATCATCACCAACTATGGTCTTATTACTAGGGGTGGGCGATACGGGATTTTGCGTATCGAATATCGTTACATAATATATATCGATATGTATCGATATATCGAATATCGATATATATCGATACGTATCGATACGCATCGATACGCATCGATGCGCATCGAGCGTATCGACATGTATCGATGCATATCGCGCGTATCGATACATATCGATTCGTATCGATGCGTATCGACACGCATCGATACGTATCGGTGCGTATCGGTGCGTATCGACTACGATCGACTCGTATCGATGCATATCGACACGTATAGATACGCAGCGACGTATAATATATATATATATATATATATATATATATATATATATATATAGTGATTCGTATCGGACCGTTTAGGCGTGTAGATTAAGTATACATATCGAGCGTGGCGATACCTATCGATACGAATCGATACGCATCTATAAATTTTCTACTCTTTCTTTGGGAATAAAATCACAAGATCGTTTTAAAATAATGTATTTACTGACAATTCGATCTTTCACTTAAGATTGTTTGTTATCAAAATAATTAAAGTTTCAAGTTTAATATTTGTGACATAAGTATGTATATAGGGTGGGCGATACGGAATTTTGCGTATCGAATATCGATACATATTCTATATCGAATATCGATCTTATCGATCGTGTCGATCGTATCGACGTATCGATGCGATGTCGATACATATCGATACGATCAATGCATATCGATGTCGACATATCGACATCGCTCGATACATATCGATCGATATATCGATATTAATTTTTTCCTGTATCGGGGGGGTCGATACGGGGGTCGTATCGATACGTATCGATATATCGATACGCCGACCCAGCCCTACTTATTACACTTTTTTTAAGGTCACGGAGTGCAAAAGGCACCACAAGCGCTTTCAAATGATGACTGTTTTCGTAAGAGTTGTACGCATATCCCGAAAACCCGTTTTTAACTGTACTCTAACACACATCCAATTCAAAGCGTTGCATGCTATTTTTTTGCACATGTATATTTTTAGGATATATACAGGGTAAGGAGTGGATATGTGTCCGCATTCAAACCAATCTTAACATTAATTAAAAAGAACTGAACAGAATTGATTTGTATGCATTTGGACTTCCTATTGTAATACACCCCTTAATTTTAGTACTGAAAGAATGTGAACTAATTGTAGATGCTGTATAATGCAGTAATGAATTTTTTGTGATAAATAGGTCTTTTAGGACCACCTCCATTAGCAAAAGATGTTATTGATGCTCTACCTGTTGTTGAGGTCACTAATGAACAAGTAGAATCTAAGCTTCAGTGTTCAGTATGTTGGGAAGATTTTATTTTGAAAGAAAATGTACGACAATTACCTTGCCTACATATATATCATGAAAATTGTATACGCCCTTGGTTGGAACTTCATGGAACGTGTCCTATATGCCGACAGAATTTAGGTACAGGTGATAATGCAGGTAGTGATGGTAACCAAGCTGCTGGAAATACCGGTGCTGGACGTATGTGAACATCTATTACTAACATTGTAATAAATTTATTTTATAGGAAATCCGTACGACGCTCTAGAGCAACTATTTTGGAGCACTGGTCATAGGTCTAATAGTCCATCAAGTTCTACAGCTACTAGGGGATCTGATAGTCCCACGTCAAGTAATTCTAGTTCAAGTAATAGAGATTCCAGGATGTAGGCATAACTTAAATAATATTTTAAACAATTAAACAGTCTTGAAGGTATGAAGTCACCGTCGTAAATCTTATCACTTATTGACAAGTCAGGTTTGATTTAATTCTCAAATAATCTTTAAAATTATTGCTATTTATTTCATTATTTTTTACATATAAAAATTAGTTCTGTTGCATAAAATATGTAAGAAATATTCTTGTATGCAAGTCTATGTGTATAAAAGGAAAAGTGTTGATCCATTCTAGTGTAAAATTTTGAAGCTTACATATTTCATGTGAAAGTAATGTTGAGACTGAAGATTTGCGTTTAATAAATGTTTAAAGCATTGCGTATGTTTTCGTTCCATATAAATTGTATTAACTACTTGTGCATCTATTGCGGATGTTTTTGGAACTTGAATTAAGGAACTATGAGATGCCTACTTTTAAAACTTGTCATATGTTATGCTTTTTTTTAGAATTTATACTTAAACAAAATTGTATTGTAAAATTTAGTGATAATAAAGTATCCCTTAATGCTCATTCAAATCCAGTGATATATTCAAAAAGTAATGTTATAATTCAATGACTTGCATTATTTAAAGATTTTTAATTAATTCGGTGTATTCTAAGCTACTTTTTTTTTATAGCATAATATTAATTGCATAAAGTTTTAGATACCAAGTATTTTTTATTTTTCACAATTTCGCCCAAAACTTCGGGAAAAGCATTTCGTAAATTACATTGCTTGTTTTTGATTGATTTTGCATTTGTTTGTTTGATCAGGTAGAAATAGTTGACCATCACGCAATCCATGCTGTGTACGAACATCACCACAAGCTAAAGCTCCTGAAGCAGGTAGTCGATTGCAATGACTTTCATTATGAAGTGAACAGAAAGGTCAGGCTTATTGAATGGACTGATTACGTTCATTTATTGAAACTCCTCCTTGGTGGACCATTTTATCGCTGGTTGTATTTGAATAATAATTCTAGCGGGTGAAGGCACAACATTATCAAGACAACTACTCAGTCTATCTGGTGACTGGGTGAGTAAATGGTAAATTTTGTTCAACGTTCTAATTTTTCTTTGTCCATAAGTTAAATTAATAAACAGTAATTTGGTGTTGCGTATCTCATCTGTACAGATTTGGAAAACATAAGTGGTCTATGCATTAATTGTATTGCTTATTATTGATCCGTAATAAGCGATAATGGATTGCTTAGTAATCTACAATATTTATGTGCTTCGCATACTTAATATTTTCGAGTAATAAATAGCTATATGTTTACTGTCCGAAGATGTAAATTTAATTCTCTTATTTACCACATTTCAGTAATTAATGTGTTTTTATCATTTGTTATAGGTAAAATGAACGTTACATTATAAATTTAGATTTGTCGTGAAGGGGCAGGGCTCATATAAGGATGCTCCGGTTAACTACAGAGGTGCGAGAGTGCGTTCCTATGGAAAAAAATACTAAAAATAATGAAAAAAGAAAATAACTAAAATGGATGAAATACAAAAGACTACGTTACATTATTCCCCTACCCTGAAAGGGTTTTTCTTTTGTAATAATTAAGGGATGCCAAACCGTCTTGCAGCAATCCCTTCGATATTATCCCTACATGGAAGACTGTTATTTCACATAGGCCGCTCTTGCTTCGGTATCCTAAATTTTACCACATTATACTTTACATTTTTCTAAATTATTGTAAAAATACTCATTAAATTTTTGTTATTAAAGAAATTTTCAGAATAAACTGCCTCTTCCAAATACAACTACATCACTGGTGTGACTGGATGTCCCGTTACAATGACCTAATTTTTATCATAACCTATAAATAAATGCAAATAAAATTCAATGTATGCTTAACCTCTATTACTGTTAAATAATTGCAATATAAATACAAATATAGTTTCCTTAAAAGAAAAACCTAATTTCTTAATCTCACGCTCGCTAGGTACTACTAAAAAGGATCCTAAAAAGAAGATTAAATAAATCCATCAATAATACTCACTCCAAATTTTTTACGTGCTGTTTCGTGCATGCATGATGTACCAGTTGTTAACAAATTCCGGTACAAAGCTTTGATGTACGTGCAAATTGTCGAACTTAAAGGGGTGGTCCGAGTGTTACACTTCAACAAGAACAAACAGTTGTATAAAGGTTCCAGCGTTCTCGCGGATGATTAAGGCTGCGTGAAACTTTTTGCCACTAAGGTCAAAAATTCATACTGTAATAGGGGCGTTTGGTTGCCTAGGGTACCCACATCCAGAAACCCATCCGAAAGAGTAATAGAAAACCCAAATGTAAAGGGGAATTTTGAGTTAGGGAAGTATTTAGAACCACTCTCAACTAGCGGTACAAAAATACGCTATACGAAGTTACATTGAAAGGATTTTATTTTGTAGGTGATGCAACCAAACCAATTGTTTTTTTCCATAACGAACGAGCTGTGGTAATCATCCGATTTGTTAATTACACAGCGAGGCTAAATACGTCTTTTGGATGCGCCACAGCGCCGCTGATGACGTGTAAAACATGTTGTTGCGCCTTATTTAGTTGGTTTTCTTTAGTCAAAAATGCTTTAGTTAATTTATGCGCAACTAATTTCGCGCATGGAATAAACACATGCCAAACTCAAAGATCTAATCTATCCTCAAAAAAATAATCAGACCTTGATGTTTGTATGTAAATGACAACTAAAGTAGGAGTTTAAATTATAAAACACTACATTTCTTTTGTTTTAATAATAGTTATCCACTCACACTCCAGGTAAGTACATAGTTCGCACGTGCGCGATCATTTTTCAACTAGAAAAATTTTAAGCCAGATTTTGTTCCAGCACAATGAAGATTTGGTTGATGCTCATGCTTCTCACAGTGACTGTCGGGTATGTCTTCTCAGGTGGTGATGAAGCTTGCGACCAGACTGTGACACCTGTATGTAATTGTTCCGGCTATGGAGATGCAACCTGGGAACAAGTGAAACCTAATTGCACCTTCGTATGTAAATCCGATAAGAATTCAACAACTTGTGAAGATATTGCGAAAGCAAGTGGACAGTAATGTGACCACCGTGTACTGTACGGGTAAGGGTTGTGGGTTTCTAGATGTCTGTAGCATTATTGTAGCCTGGGTACTTTGTAGTCTAACCTTAAGTTTGTGGTTTTTGTTTTCTGTGTCACACAAAATGTTTTAATATATCTCACCTTATGTATTTTAATTATTTCTTGGAGCCTGCGGTTAAGAGCAGGGGTAGCAGGAAAGAAAATGTGCACAAAGAGGAAAGCAAATCAATCTCCGATAATGTAGCCACCCCACCGTACAAATAGTAGCACAAGGAAGAAAATTGTTGTTGCAAACATCGTATGACAATCTAGTGTCACTGGCGCCCTAATGCGCTGGTTTCTGCAACCCCAGAAGTCATCTGAAGTTATTTGAAACTGCTATTACGCCTAGAGACACGGCAAAGTTGATCAGGAAGCAATAGCAGCCTCTCGTCTACATAGGTTCCTCTCTCATTTTGAAGTTTATTAAGCAACTTTACAGAAAGGGCCCTAACAAACGCCAGCATGCACGCATGCACGAACTCAATCACGTGCATGCACACCAACCATTCATAGAGTGAAGATTAGATTTAAAACCATTCAATTGTCTTCCGGCCGTACGCTGTAGAATGTAGAAGAACAGATTGTCATCAGTAGTGGTACCGATTCTAAACAGTCACACTCACACGAGTTAATACACGCATGCACACACATACGTTGCATGCATGCACATTTTTACACGTAAGCTTGTGCAAGCACATGCAAGCTTTTCACATGTACGCATGCAGGCTTACTACGCACCTCCAAATGGCAAACACAACTCGTTGCATTCAAGCACAGAGACGCGAGTATGCACATGCACGCAGCTCACAAACACGTACGCGCATTCAAATCTTGAATCACTTGAACATTCTGAAAATTTTAAATGTCCTGAAAGAATTAAAGAAATCCTTAAGAATCCTTAGAAAACCTGGAATTCATCAAGTCTCCTTGAAAAATCTAAAAACCCTCGAGGAAACTAAAATTATCCAAATCGTAAAACTACTGAAAAATATTGAAAACATCTAAAACACTAGAAAATCTCGGAAATACTAAAAATCTTGAAAATGCCTAATAATCCTGAAAAATCTGGGACCAATACTAAAATTCCTGAAAGTGGTAAAACGTTCTGAACATTCTGACATCTTGAGAATTTTGAAATTGCCGCATATCCTGAAAGTACTATAAAATCCCGAATAATTTAAAACTCCTCGAAATATTCATAATCCTAGAAAAATTAAGAAAATTCTGAAATATCTCAAAATCTTTGTAAATTTGAAAGCACTAAAAATCCTGAACGTCTTGACATTTTGAAACTTTTGAAATATCGAATAGATACTCAAAAAACTTGAAAATCCTAAAATTCCTTAAAATAGTCAATTCCTGAGAGACCCTGAAACATCTCGATAAATTTAAATTTTCCAGATAATTCTGAAATCCTGTAAGTAGTGAAAAAAGTCGAAACTCATTGAATTTCTGAAACATCTTAAAAACCTTGAAAATCTCGAAATATTGTGAAAACCGGAAACATTCAACATTTTCTAAAATGCTTGAGATATACTAAGAATACTGAAAAATTCTGAAGTTTTTAAAAATATTAAAAGCTTTAAAGTTCTGAAACGTTCTAAAAATCCTGAAAAAATGCTATTATTCTTAAAAATCTCAAAATGCTGAAAAATCGTAAAGGTCCTGAATCACTTTAACATTCTGAAAGAATCCGTAGAAAACTTAATACCCGTAATGCTTTTTAAAATTCTTGGGGAATCTGAAAACCCTTAAAAAAACCTATAATTATCAATATCTTGTAGGTACTGAAAAATCTGAATAATCCAGAGCTCTAAAAATTCAAGAAAAACCTGAAATTTCTGAAACATCCGTAAAACCTTAAATAACTTGAAAATCTCGAAAACCCTGAAAAACCGTAAACATCTTGAATTTCAGAAACCTTTGTAATATACTAAGAAAACTGAAAGATTCTTAAATTTCTGAAAATACTAAATTCTTGAAAATTCAAAAACATTCCAAAAAACCCGAACCAATCCTAAAGTTCTTAGAAATCTAAAAATACTGATAAATCGTAAATGTCTTGATCACTTGAACCTTCTGATAATCTTGAAAGTCGTGAATGAATTGAAGAAATTCTTAAGAATCCCCTGAAAACCTAGAATTCATTAAGTATCATTGAATAATTTGAAACACCTCAACGAACCTAAAATTACCGTAATCATAGAAGTACTGAAAAATATTGAAAACCTCTGAAACACCAGAATATCTCGGAAATACTAAAAATTTTGAAAACGTCTAATACTCCTGAAAATCTGCAAAAACACTAAAATTTCTGAAAGCATAGAAACGTCCTGAACATTCTGACATTTTAAGAATTTTGAAATTGTCGATATTCTGAACGTTCGGAAAATTCCGAATAATTATAAAACTTTTCGAAATATTATTATACCCTAAAAAATTAAGAAAATTCTGAAAACTCTCAAGATCCTTATAAATTTGAAAGCAATAAAAATCCTGAACGTCTTGACATGTTAAAAATTATGAAAATCCCAAATATCATATTGGTACTCGAAAACCTTAAAAATCCTAAAATCTTATAAAATATTCAATTTCTGAAAGATCTTGGAACATCTCGATAAATTCGAAATCCTGAAATTCCTGACACATTTTAAAAACCTTGAAAACCTCGAAAAATCGTGAAAACCGTAAAGACAACATTTTCTGAAACCCTTGAGATATACTAAGATCACTGAAGAATTATGAAATTCCTGAAAGTACTGAAAGCTTTAAAATTCAGAAACGATCTGAAAATCCTGAATAAATTTTAAAATCCTTAAAAAACTCAAAATCCTGGACAATAATAAAGGTTTTGAAACACTTGAACATTCTGAAAATCAAGAATGTCCTGAAAGAATTAAATTATTTTTTAGAATCCTTAGAAAGCTTAAAACACGTAATGCTTCCTAAAAACCTTGGAAATCTGAAAAACCTGGAACCAATACTAAAATTCCTGAAAGTACTAAAACATCCCTGAATATTCTGACGTCTTGAGAATTTTGAAATTGCAGAATATCCTGAAAGTACTGAAAAATCGTGAAGAATTGTGAAACTTCTTAAACCCTAGAAAATCCTGAAAATCTCAAAATCTTTGTAAATTAGAAATCACTAAAAATCCTGTACGTCCTGACATGTTGAAAATTTTGAAAATCTCAAATATCGTATAGGTACTCAAGAAACCTTAAATACTCTATAATTCTCTAAAATAGTCAATTCCTGAAAGATCTTGAAACTTCTCGAGAAATTCGAATTTTCCAGATAATTCTAAAACCTTTTAACTAGTAGAAAATGCGGAAAATAGTTGAGATCCGAAATTCCTGAAACGCCTTAAAAACCTTGAAAATCTCGAAAAATCTTTAAAAATCTCAAAAGGCTTAAAAATCATAAAGGTCTTGAATCACTTGAATATTCTGAAGTTCTTGAATGTCCTAAAAGAATTAAAAACACTTTAATGCTTCTTAAAAATTTTGAAGTTCTGAAAACCCTCAAAAAACCTACAATTATCAATATCTTTAAAGTGCTGAAAAATCTAAATAATCCAAAGCTCCTAAAAATTCAAGAAAAGCCTGAAATTCCTAATACATCTAAAAACCCTTGAGGAACTTGAAGATTTCAAAAACCCTGAAATATCCTCAATTTTTCAAAACTCTTTTTATATACTAAGAGTACTGAAAAATTCTGAAAATTTGGAATAATAATACAGGTCATGATTCACCTGAACATTCTGAAAATATTGAATTACCTGAAAGGATTAAAGAAATTACATATTAAGAATTCTTAGACTACAAAACATAAAGCATCCTAAAAATCTTGTAAATCTGAAAACCCTCGTAAAACCTACAATTATCAACATCGTTAAAGTACTGAAAAATCTGAATAACATAAACCTTCTAAGAATTCAAGAAAATTTTGAAATTTCTGAAACGTCTTAAAAAACCTTGAAAATCTTGAAATCTTGGAAACCTTAAAAACAGTAAACGGCCTAAAATCTTCAAAACCCTAGCAAAATACTAAGAATACTGAAAAATTCTAAAATTCCTGAAAATACTAAAATGCTGAAAATTCAGAAAGATTCTGTAAATCCAGAATAAATGCTAGATCTCTTAAAAATCTCAAGCTGCTGAAAAAATCATAAAAGTCCTGAATCACTTGAACATTCTGAAAATCTTCAATGTCCTGAAAGAATGAATGAAATCCTTAAGAATCCTTAGAAAACCTTCAAGGATCCTAAAATTATCAAAATCATAAAAATAGTGAAGAATATTGTAAAGCTCTGAAACACCAGAAAATCTCGGAAACACTAAAATCTTGAAAACGCCTAATAATCCTGAAAATCTGCAACCCATACTAAAATTCCTGAAAGAAATAAAACGTCTTGAACAGTCCGACACCTTGAGAATTTTGATAATGCCGAATATTCTGAAAGTACTAAAGAATCCATAATAATTAGAAACTTCTCGAAATATCCTTACGCTTGAATAAATTAAAAAATCTTGAAAAATGTGAAAATGTCTTTAAATTTTAAAGCACTTCCGGAACGTCCTGAATATTTCGAAAATTTTTAAAAACCCAAATATCGTATGAGTATTAAAAACTTTAAAATCCTTTAAAATAGTCAATTCGTGAAAAAGTTTGAAATACCTCGACAAATCCCAATATTCCAGATATATCTGAAACCCTGCAAGTAGTGTAAAATATCGAATGTCCTTGAAATTCATTGAAGATAGCACATAATGGCAACACCTTGGTCATGGTCTAATAACAAGATAGCGAGCGGTCAACCAATACGAGCACGTGTAACGAATTTGTCTATTAAACCGATCGTTACCAATAAGAGAGAGCATTTGATAATCGACGCACGGACGTAATAGTCAAAACAAAAGTATTACGTGAATTTCAGTTTAGTGAAGTTAAATTGAAGGTTATAAGTGAAAGTCATGAATTAAAAATTCCAAGTGGAAAACAGTAAAAGTTTGAAAATTGAAATACGTGCGTATAAAACTCTGCCGTTAATATAAAACGTAAGTCTAGATTTAATTAATATAAACAAAATCTCTACAATTTATTTAGGGCTCTAAGTAAGGACACAATTAAAATCGACTTAAGTAAGGACACAACTAAATAGAAGGTAAATCAACTCTAAGTAAGGACAACAATAAATCGACTCTTAAGTATAGGAAACTAGAATCGAGACTAAATCGACTAAGTACATTCAACTAAATCAAAACCGAGTTACTGGGTTAAAACTCTACATAACTGCTAAACATTTTGGAGTATTAGGGAGCACACCAGGCTGAGGGTTAACAACTCGAAATAACTGAACAAACAACCGATTTGGGCCAAGAAGCTCTAACGAGAAGCTACAGCAGGAACATAAGGTCAGAATTATCTTTTAAATTTATAGCATGTTGCTTTTATTATTTTAAATATTTGATGAGTTTAAAAATTTGCATGTAATTTAGATATTGTGTGTAAAAGGTCAACAAAAATTTGATTGGTACATAAAAGTACGTTTAAAAAGGGGAATAGTTCTTTGAACGTTCAACGAAACCATTTACAGTAAAATACAATTCTTTTTGCTGGCTTTAATTGCTATAAAAGGGTTATAAATTTCGTAATGAACAAATTTGATAGGAATGTTTATATTTATTTTGATTTAAAAGTTATGTAAATAGTAACTGATATTAAAAAGGATGTAGAGTTGTAAATTGTAAATTTTCTTCGCTTATTATACGAATTTGGTGAATTTCGCTTGTATTATTCAGGTATATGGAATGTTAGATGGAAGGAGGTAAAAATTCTCTGTTATATCGTCCTTTACTCTATGCGGGGTATCACTGAGCTAGTCAGGACATAAATTTAATTGTGTTAATTTTAAAATTATTTTAGAGGCACAGAGAGATGACGATCAGCAGGCAATTGGTCGTTATACATCTGATGACCGACGATATCGTAGGAGGATGCTTTTCTTGGGTTATAGATCGAAACAATAATAAAAAGTTTTACATTATTTGTTGTTTCATAAACTCACACACCATAAGTTCGTTTTGGCTATTTGAGCCTTTTTCAATAGTTCAACCATTCCTTAAAATATTTTATTCGTTAGAAAATTAAACACAGGGAGAACAAAAAATAAATCACCAACCATACGCAGACAATCAACGGATATAATATTTTAAGGAATGATTGAACCATTGAAAAAGGCTCAAATAGCCAAGACGTGGTGGAGTGAGGTTATACAATAGTAAAAAATGTAAAACTTTTTATTAATATTTCGACCTATAACCCAAGAAAAGCATCCTTAAACAATTATGGATGGCAGAGGTCAAGAAAAAGAAGATTTATATTGGAAAGTGCACAAACGTTCGTACAAACTGGATATTTGTGCATCCCACCAAATTAATGTTTCTATATCTTAGTAAGGAAAAATGTATAGTGTGTATATTTGTGCACTTATGATGCACAAACGATTGTAACTAAAACAAGGGGTAGCCCCCCCCTCCCACCTCTATTATTTTCTCTATGTCTTTGAATGGGGAAGTGCAGAAACATGTTTAAACTGTGCACGTACGATGCACAAACGATTAGATTTGAAAAATAGGAAATTGTTTGGTGATGGAGGGCTGTCATTTCTACAGTTCTCCAACTTATTTTTTTAAATGAAGAAGAACACAAACGTGTACTGTATACATTTGTGCACCTACGATGCACAAACAGATGACGTACGAAAAAGTTTATGTTTTTATTGTGGAAGTACTATAGAAATGGACCAAACTTAATTATAAAACTAAATATCTATTTAACAACGACGATCAATTTATAATAATTCAAAAGTTTGACGAAATTACATGTTGCATAAAAACAGCACAAACGGTTGATATTATAATTCTTAATAGTTTAAACTACACAATCTGATTCAATGTTTCATATATATTCATTTATGTAGTCATGAATCTCAGCATTTGCAATATTTGTGTAAAACCCTGGATGCTCTGGATCACATGCAATGCCTTCTCCCGATAAGGCAACCAAGACTTGTTCTAAATTTAAACTAATTACAACTGGACCACCAAAATCTCCCTGTACAAGAATTTAAATTAAGTAGATACTAATTCAAAAACTTACATAACAAGCACTTTTACCATCTCCTGCACCTCCCCAGCATGACATACGTTCTGTTACAACTTCCTCATACTTCTTTTTACATGTATTCCAGTCGAAATACGGCAGCCTAATCATCTGTAAAACATCGTGGGACTTTTCCTTATAAGTTATGCCCCAACCTGTTACATATGATTCTGTACCCGGTTTAAATTTGTAATTCTTCTCGATCAATTTAACACATTGAATATTTGCACTAAGTGTATAGCTTTCTTTGAGAATTAATATTGCAATGTCATAGTCACGTTCACCAGGTTTAAAACGAGGATGAGTGTTTATTTGTGCTACCCAATTTCTTATTCCGTGATACAATTTAGTGTTTCCAGCTCGGACTGCAACCATTTCTGGTGTAATTCTTGAAAAAATGTATTTAGATCTATAATGTTTTAATACATTTAGTATAAATTTGACTTACGAAAAATCGTGAAAGCAACTAGCAGTTGTTAAAACAGTATCACTTTTTATTAAAGCACCACCGCACATATGTTGAGTGATTATTTGTACGGACACCTGGAAGTTAAAATGTTGAATATGAACGTCTTTACCCCCAAGTATTCGTTGGTAGCCTGTTAATATAAAAGGAATTAAATTGTTTGTAATATTTGGAGAAAATGCTTACCATTCGTGGTACCCAAAAGAGCTAGAGCCAAACCAAACAAGAACATTATGTAAGGGCTATTGAACTATTTTTAACTAGTATTTAAGTATAAATAGTTTATTAGTTCTCCTCTGGTTGTTATCTTATAAATTAAGTACTTATAAAATCCCATATGCTATAAGTATTAAGTTCGCCTAGTAATAGATAAGATTAAGTTTTCGTTTATCACTATTTTGTACAATTGCAAAAATTTGTCGACCTTAGACTGTATATTTTACTTTTCTGATTTTTAAAAGTACTTTACATTATAAATACCGTCTTCAGTTGAAGACGTTTAGATTATAATAAAACAAAGACCTGATGGCGTTCTCTGTGTTATCTACTTTCATTTAGACCAGGTGTTTGCAATCTATGGCCTACAAGTCACAAATCCTTTTAAGAAAGAGTGCAATACATAAAATTAAATTATACAACAAACACGTTGAACATAATTCGTCTTAAAACAACTAATTATAATGAGATGACTATATTTGTAACGATTTATGTTATAACTTAGTCACATTCCTCTAAGCAATCTAAATTAACAACAATTTTACCACCGACAGTGTTCTCTAGGGTACTAAATACTCCCTGTATGTTTGTTGTGGTTTGTTTAGTGTTTTTCTTAATCTTCTTTGCGAATTAAACCACTTATAGTTGTTAAAATCACCTTTATTTACGATTCGATCCATGAGCTAGGATCGTAGTCATGGATCGAAACGTAAATAAAGATGATTTTTACAATTATGAATGGTTTAATTCCCAAAGAAGATAGAAAAATAGGGTTTACTAGTTGTATTTGATAGTAACATCACAATATAATCGAAAATTCCTACTTGTAAATTAGCATTTTGTCCATCAGACATCCGAGTTCCTGCGACTATTTAGTTCTTATAAGTTTTGAATTTGAGATTGTTTTCTGACTGGGGTGGGCGTAATAATCGATTAATCAAAAATGATCAGTTAATCGATTACTTAGTTTTAAATAATTGGATAATCGATTGATCGATTATTCCGATTAATCGATTTGTGATTAATCGATTTTAGCATATAATTCTATCGTTAACTGAATTGAAATTTAATTATTCTTGTTACGATGTGTCTATACTAACCCCTGCTATGACCCCATTATGACTATGTTGGAGATGGTTGATTTAATTTATATGTACCCCTTTTTTGGTACAAGTATGGCATAGGTTTATGTTTAGAATGTAGGCTAGTCATCATGAACCATATCGCAAAATGGACTGGAAACTGTTAATGGTTTGCATGGTAAGCGCATATATTTGGGCATTTCCTGAATTTACTAACATTTTATGTCCATGCGATGTTCAACATTGGAAGTCAAGTGCTTTATCTTCTGGTGTTCTCCCTTTTTCAACTTTAGCTGGGTAGTCATGGCTCAGCAGTCCTCGGTGTCTTCCACAGAGAGATTAGCTGGACTACACTAACATTTCTTCAGTTGTCATATCTAGAATGTCTAGGTAACAGTTGACATACCATAATATTCAAAGTGCATAAGGTGCTTGTGCCCCGGAAAGGCGTATTTATGCAGTTAGAAGTGTAGGTTTTATCTGCAGATACTCTTTCCTCAGCATTAACCCAGGTGAGTACAGCACTGTTTGCTTTTGTAATCGTTGTCTAATTGCTGGTAATCTAATTTTGAAGTTATCATCTAATATTAAAAGTAGGATACTGTAGTTTTATTTCGAACCTTCCCACCTTAATGCCATCTCAGTGTGTATATTTGGGTTATGTTTCGTTCACACAACGCAGGGATCACAAGCCACTGCCATTAGACTATTAAATCATACCCAGGTATTGTCAATAGAGGGTGTCCACTCGTCTGTGGGGTCTGTTACACTGCAGATTTTTGTGCCGTTACCGGGTTACAATAGATCGTCTACATCGATACGATTCTCTTCTGCACCGAAAGTCCTAATAAAAATAAATTTTTTAACACCTAACAATTAAATACGATCTGCTACTTACGTGAAAACTTTACACCACCATACATTCACTTAATTTTATTTTATTTATACACTAAGGGGAATTTGAATAAATTTCAACTTGTATGTTTGGCCGTGTAAATAAAAAAGACTGCCAAACACGTTTGCCTCCTATTACCTTTGGTTCTTATTCTACCGTTTAGCTTACAACGAATTCTTATCAACTAAACTTCACAGAAAGACAATCTATCTTATCGTCCAAAACATTTTCACATACTTAAAACTGTTTGTTAATTTTTCTCGGAATACAAATAGATATTTGTAAATTATTGTTAAGTACAACCTTATTTAATCCACCCATAAGTTTCAAATTTGTCAAACGTCTGTTCAACGCGATATAGTTCGACTGCATATCCTTTACTTACTCTAGCCTTGCAAAGTTTTAATAATACCCATCCTGTCCAACTTATACTAAAATTGCTTTATGTTCCCCCATTGTCAATATGAACACGTGCTCACACCTGCAGTACTTATCACATTTTTTGATAAACATCAAACTTTATTGTATAGCCTTTAGTTTGTTATCGCTTTAAATATTTTTTGTTTTTACCAATGACTTTTTGGAACTTTACACTGTTTAAACGTCTATTATGTTTTCTAAGTAAAGATAAACTTGACACAAACTCGACTTACACGTTACCTTTGAATATTATATTTAAAATACCTTCACTGGGAAATGTTATTTTAAATTAGACTCAAAAGTGTTTTATGCTCTTTCAGTTTATGATTAAATATACGTTGTTATTGAAGTTCTGCATAGACAAAATCATACAAAAATGACGCTGTTGATTTATGTCCGCAGATTGAATCAAATAATTGCGTAAAATTAAGTTTCTCTTGATTACAAAAAATTAATCAAAGTAATTTTTTACGCTTACCGTTACTTCTGCTCCGCATATATATATATATATATATATATATATATATATATATATATAAACTAAACAATTTTATCATGAAAAGTACGTAATTTGCAAAATATGCAAAAAGCAAACATCTAATACACTGTATAAAAATTACAGTTAACTTTAATTAATGCAACCACATTTAGTAAGAGAAATAACTGTACGCAATCAAATTCACTTTAAACCAGAAAAGCATTCATAAATTCTAAACAAATACGCATTAAGAACATTGAAAGCTAGAAAATCATGATACGAATTTTGTTAAAATAAACACGTAATAGTGCAAGGATATAACAAAGCATTCTCGCAATAAAAACACCTTTCAAAACAAACACGTTTCAGAATCGCCGGATGTAAATAAACGCATTTCAATTTATAGAAATTTGGCATACGTGATTTTTAACATGGAGTAAATTTAAAACCCAAAAGATTATCTTGACAAAAATAAAGCCATAAGTTTGTCTACGTGAAAGGTCGAATTAAAAATCCCTACAACAAAACAAAACAAGACTGGTAAAATTACACGGCTATAGGAATCCACTATATAGAACCTGAATGCTACGTGATCGACGACATCGTTCATCAATCTATTATTAAATTCATACCGGAGAAAAGCCCAAGGTTTGGACAATAACCTATAGCACGCCTTAAACTTTGATCGAAGGACGCAGATAACCAATGATGTCAGATGGAGGCGTTGTTTTAAACACCACACAAATTTGATAAACAAACAGTCTTCCTTCAACAAGAGCATGCTTCATAGCAGTTCAAATTAAAAATTTACGTAAAGTGAACATAGAAAAATTAAATAATTATATTTCGTGGAAGTCATGATAGAAAAGTATTTAAATAATAGTGAAAATATACGAGAGAAGTTTTGCCGTTAACTGAAAAACGACTATGGGAAAAATCCAAGTACAAATCTGGGAAAAATCTAAGTAAAAAATTTAGGTAAAAATCGAAATTAGCACATCTAAATTGGTACATAAATCTAGATTGGTACATAAATATAAATTTGCAAATAAATCCGAATTTAAATATACATCGTCTTACATTTTAAACGATAATTACATTTAAAAATGCATTCGTACATTTAAACCCAAATTCTTACAGTTTAAAAGTTCATAAATACAACACCGCAAGTGGGGGTTTACTAGACACCATCGGCAGTTGGTAGCGCTACTCTTATACAGATTTTGGGCGCGCTCATCTGCCAATGACGTCACCAATGCACAAAATTATATTGCGCCATAATCGAAAAATTTATATAAAATTAAGACAATAGATTATAATAGCGAACAAATTAAGAAGAGGGTACTCACTCAGAAATCCGGCGTCCGGCGGGATTGAGTTAAAGTTGGCTTCTCTAAAGTCCATCAGGCTACGGAGGGCCCCCTTGAGGTAGTTAAAGATGGTACGCCCGACGCTCTTCCAAAGCGTTCGGACCAGCTCTCAGGCAATCATGAGCTCGTTCATCCAGGGTCGTGCAGTACGGTTCGCCTAGGTGGCTTCAAATTGACTCTACCTATGCAGGGAATGACGGGAACATGGTATAAGGGGCGACAAACAAAGACAAGCAAGCAAGGAAATTTACATAGATAAAGATAAGGCACGATACGATACCTTAAACGTCCACTCCACTCGAAAGTTCGAGCAAAAAGCCCCGTTACAGAAAGCACAGGAAACTTGTCCCCACTTTTTGTCTTTTACACGTCGGCGCGAGGTTATTCATCCAACTCACTCGCGTCGTGCGATCTGGCGCAAACGCACTGTGACGTAACGGAAATACGCGCCCCGAGTCTTGAAATTGTGGCGCGAAACTTCCGCACATCACAATTAACCTAAAACAATGTTTAAGGGCCAATTTGATTGGCACGTAACAATCGATCTAAATTTGCATAAAAACATTGGTTTGCATGTACGCATCGGAGCACTAAAAGGAGAATCGATCTAAGCATTGAAAGGGTGTTTGGCCAAGCGGTACTATAAAATCAACAAGTGAACTCAACTGAAAACAATCATGGGGTACTAGTTAACAGCATGCAGCAGCAGATCCAAGAATAGGGTGAACAAAAAGACACGCAAGCAAAACTACAGGTCAGAATATTATCTAATAGCATAAGACATTTGCTTTTATTTTATTATACCAGAATATTTATGTAAAGGGTAATCAAAAATCTTTTTATACGTGTAAATTTACGTAAAAAGGGAAAGTCATTGAACGTTCAAGGGTATTTCCAATAGTATACATGTCATTTTTGCTGTCTTTAAACTGACTAAAGGGAGCTATAATTTTGAGGGTAAACAAATTGATATCATTACTTTGATTCGTGGATTTATTTTGTTGAATAGTGAACCATATTATCAAGCTGTCCAGTGTATATAATTTTTTTTAAGTCATACAAATCCTAGTCAATTTTGTTTGTCTCGTTCAAGTAGGATAGGGGGGTAAATTCTTTGTTATCGTAACATCGTACACTGTGTGTGTATTAGACTGAGCTAGTCGAGGTATATTTAAATTTTAGGTTATTTAAAGACAGAGCAGTGGCGAGCAGCAGGAAACTGAACGTTAATTACATTTACGGGCAGCGTTATAATACCAAAAAGATAAATTGTCACCGACAACGTGGGGCTAGAACATAGAAAAAAAAGTTATGTGGCCACTCAAGCGTCAGGCTAGAACGGAAAAATATCAGAAGAAATCTGACGCGACAACGTAAGGCTAGAACGGAAAGATAATTTGACAACGCGAACGTAAAGAAATTCGTCGCGAAAATCGAGAAAAACTTGAAAATTGCAAATCAATTAAAATTAGGGATTACAGGCAGACAACAAATAAATTAAAAAAGTCAATTTAGTATTTAAGGTTTATTGTAAATATAATTCTGCTAAAATGGACAAAAGAATGCAGGAAGCTAGAGAGGCGTTGATAAATGAAGGGGTGAAAATAAGATCCCAGGAAAGTGTAATCCTGCAAGATACACAAACTGAAACTGCAGGGAGAATTGAGAGGAGGCACAGCGAGGAACAGCACACCTCACACGAATCAACCATGATGTCAATTTTATTAGAGATAAATAAGAAAATGTATAAAAATGAAGAGGCCATGAAAAACATGACAATACAAATTAATGAAAATGGGAAAAATTTGGTTAATTTGGGAGAAAAGTTAGGCTCTGAAATAAAGATTTTAAGCTATGGTCTAAGGGAAACTAATCAAACGATCACGGAAATGAAATTACAAATGCAAAGTAAAGTCGTAAGGATTATAGAGGACATTGATAACGCGAGGGACCAGGTTATAGGAGTTAAATCAAGCCAAGAGATATGCGAGAGGGAGATAAACGGGAGAATTAGAATTTAGATGCAAAAGTACAAGAGGTTGAGGGGAATTGTGAGATAGGGATCAGAACTGTAAATAGGGAATTAGGAAATTTAAAAATGGACTTCGAGAAATTTAATAGGAATACAATGCAATATGCTAGAAAACCCATAAGGTTAAACCAACCAAACATATCACTAGATTAATATTCAAAATTTTATGGGGACAATAAGCTAAATCCAAAATTATCTTTCAACAATATTAAAACGTTAATACAGTGATCAACCGTCGAGCAATACAAAATAAATTTAGTAAGATCAATGTTAAAAGGGGGTGCAGAAATATGGTTTGGTTTAACAGAGAGCGAATTAGAAACTTTCAAGGAATTCGAACATAAACTTTTAAGGCACTTTTGGAGGGACAACCAACAGTATAAAGTAAGAGATGACTTGTTGATGGGTAAATATAATCACGATACAGGAATAACCCGGGAATTATACGCAATAGGAAAATTTAGCATCGCAAAAGAACTAGATCCTCCCTTAGAGGATAAGCGAATAATAAAATATTTGGCAGGGCATTTCGAGGTTGAAGTGACAGTACATCGTAGACCGTGATGTATTTCTGGAATATTTACAGCGATATGATGAATTGGGACCAAACCGTAGGGTGTAAAGTAGAACCAGAAGTCAACCCATAAATTTTGTGAGAACACAGCAGTGTGGAAATGGACAGAGTTAATTATCGATGGAATAATCACAACTATGGGGGAAATTTCAATAGGGGCAACTACAATAATTATAATAATGGTTTTAGACGTAATTGGAATACGGGTAACATGCCAAGGCATGAAACGGATCGGACCAACCATGATGGGAACAGCAACCAGAATATGCATAGCCGCTTACTTACATAAATATTAACGAATTAAACATTTCAGATGATTTACCTCCTGGCTGACGGAAGGCTTTTCTTACCTTGAGAAATAAATGCTTTATTAGGAGCGGACGTGTACTTTGATATAATTCACTCAGGACCTTTAAGGTTAGGCGAAGGTCTCCCTGTACTACAAAATTGTTTATTTGGCTGGATTGTAGGTGGAGGCATTCCTTGTACACATAATCCTTGCTCAAATTTGTGTTGCTTTGTTTTCATGAGAGATTCATCTAGATACATTAATTTTACAATTCTGGAAATTGAAAGAGGTTTCTAATGAAGGTCACATGACCCTAGAAGATAAAATTTGTGAAGAAATTTATTCTAACAACCAAAAGGCTTGAGTCAGGTGTTTTTGAAGTAAAATTACCGGTCAACCCTGATTATGATGTCTCCTGTTTAGGTGACTGACTTTCAACTGCGGTTAGAGGTTTTATTCACTAGAAAGGAGATTTAATAAAGATTGTAAGCTACAATGTGAGTACAAGTTATTTATAGATGAATACTTAGCTCTAGGGCACCCAAGGCACATCAACTCAGAAATTAGTCAGATTGAAAAATCCATGACTTCAAATATAGATATTACCTTCATCATCACTGTGTTGTGCGTGAGGATAAGCTTATGACAAAATATCATGTAGTTTTGATGGGTCTCTGAAAACCACATCAAGCTGGTCTGAATGATATTATGCTGAAGGGAAGTCTGGTACAGTCGGAGCATTCCGACACGGTCCGCTTGAAAAATGTTAGGCGAGCATTTTTCACAAAAATACACCCTTGTTCGGATGAGAGGTAAAATGGAGGTCCCATGTGTGAGTGTTGTCACGCACGATAAAGATCCCTACCTTGCCTGGAACGGCAGGGTTCGGCAAAATTCTAAATTTTCCAAGTAAAAAACTCGCATCCTTGTCAATGTAGTACCTTCGGGTGGAGCATTGAAAAATCACGTGTAAGTACAGCTGGAGCCGTTTGACATTATTTTTAGGTTTTGAATACTTAGGTATGTGCTTAAAAGTGATATTCAGAAAATGTATAGGTATATCAGGATCAATTCTCAAGATAGATTCTTGCAAATCATTTGGAGAGATGATACTTCTCGTCCACTAAGACACATTGAGCTCCAAAACAGTCACGTATGGTCGCGTGCTCTGCTTGTGTTTCTCTTCATAAGGTTGATTCTCATACAGCCAATACTTTTCTTTTTCTACCGTGGATGTTCGGACAAACCATGATGTTTCCTTTTCGACTATTGACTTTCTTAACACCAATTCTAAAAACAAACAACCTTCTTCTATAACGTGTTCTGAGTTCCATAAATTACGACAACCATTACTATCTCTACCATCGCCACCTCTTTCTCAACCTCGTGTTACAACTCCTACACCCCCTGCTGTTCCTGATTGACAGAAAGCTGCCCAGAAAAGACAGACTTTATTCTATGCCCCTTCCGAACCTGAGGACATATGCTGGTAAAACCCTAATGTCCTTGATCTTGTTTCATTTTCCTTCTGGCGGCGTAAACGCCTTAAGCTCAATATCTAGTCCTTGCGCCTTTTCTATGCCGACTTTGCTCTCTTTAGGTTTTGATTTCTGCACTTTACGATTCTTTTATTTACTTCCCTGTTTGGCTAAGTTTTCTTTCTTCTTCTTTTTTTTTCGCTCGTGTGGGTCCGGGAATAGAATAGTCCCATGGTACGACCTGCCTGTCGTAAGAGGCGACTACAGTGGTCCAACACATACACACACGCACGCTTTATACATGCATAACACACACACAAACTTCTTACACACACACACACACATACACACCCACACACCTACTCTTACATAACTACACTGGGATTCTGTTTTATTTTCTTTTGTACGTTTTTTTTTTTTGGGTTTTATACTTGGTGTTGGAGTTATTCTTTTTGGTTTTTTCTTTTTTCTCGTTCCTTTCGTTCCACTTTCCTTTCCCTATCCCGTTGCTGGTCTTTATTGCTGTCCGTCCCCCTTCCGATTGTGTTTCGTTCATCCACTCTTGTGGTAGGTGCTTTCTAGTCCGTTTTTCGTTCTTCGGAAACATCGACTTAGTCAACTTTAGGACTAGTTAGCCTTCTTTTTTCGGTTCTTTCGTTTTGGCTACCACAGTTTGCAGTACACCGTTTCCTTTTACCAGCGTTCCTTTTCTTATTCTCTCTTGTTGTCCCTTTGTTTACTTGAGGCTGGACCTGTAGGTCCTGTTTTAGCGTACACTATTGGTTTTGGTCCTCATTCCTTTTCTTCTCTTGAGGTTGATAACTTTCCGGTTTCTTTATTACAAATATCGTCCTCTGACGACTTTTTTTTCAGTGTCCGGCATGGACACTGAAAAAAAAGTTCCATCTTAGTCCTTGTTGCTTGTTTTCCTTCCTTCCTTTTTTTCTTTCCTCTTCTATTATTGGTCCTTAGAGCCGGTCGAGAGTTCTTCTTTTTTATATTTTAGGGTGTTCCTTTTTTTTATATATTTCTCTTTGGTTTGTTTGGTCCTGCCCACTCCCGTACTTTTGTTTTTCTACCCCGATCTGTTAATTTTGCTGGGGGGCAATTTGTAACGTTTATTTTCTACAAATTAATTATCCTATTTTTCTCCCTTGTTTATTCATTACTCATTCGAATAAACTCCGTTCCAATCCTTAAATTCTTCAACAACCCTTTATATAGTTTACTTGTTACTTCATAAGCCCGTTTTACCATAAATCTGTTAAATCCTTCAACATAATTCATAATAAACCCGTTCCCGAATAACCTCCTCAACTCAAATCCCTTTTTCTTTTACAACGATAATTTATACTATAAATTAAATAGTTTATATCCTGTTTAGGTAACCTGCGATTTGTTAAACCTTCCGATAGCGTATAATTGCTTCTTATGTGTTTTCCCTCTAAACATTCGTCTGCATAGTGTATTGAACTATCCGATAAAACCGTGTTTTCAGGTTTTACCGCGTTTTGCTACGCTAGGAATTGACAGTTCGAATTGGTGTTGTTTGAACCATTGTTGAGTTTGATTCTGCAGCTTGTGCGTCAAAGTGTTTTCTACATTTTATTCATCAGTGTATTTCGAAAAGCGATGCACGCTTTTTTGTTTAACAACTAGGAGGTGTCTTGCGTGTATTCGCTTTTTTTTTGGCTGGAAGCCAAATGGGTTCTTTCTTTATGTAGAACAACTACTTTTGTCCGTAGACTGCTGCTGCAATTATGGTAGCAGAGTAAATGGATGCTGGCGACCATGGCGTTTCTAGGCTAACTCAACCCCGACGGATTGCGTGCTAAGTATCAGGACACCTACAGGTATGTAACTTGTTTTCTTTTGTGTGCGTCAATGGCATATTTCGTATCAACGGTTGGTGTAGTTACGTGACAAGAAATGTCACATTGTAGAACTATTGTTTGCTGCTGCGATTCGATATTATCCCTGTACAGGTGCGATGTACTATTTTTAAACATGCTTGTCAAACGAACGCACACATTTATTCACTTTACGGACTAGTTTATTTCACAAAAAGTATTAGGTGAAATTTTAAAAACACTGGACAAAAGCTCTCACAGTTTTTATTTGCTACTGATTAATTTTATTTTGTGTAAATACGAGATGCGTACTTTGTATCTAGATTCCTAAATTGTCCATATAATATAATTGTTGGCTGTAAAATAGTAGCACTTAATTTATTTTCTTTTGCTTGTTTGTACAGGATCCTTTATTTATTTTTATGTGTTAATAGATAATCGTTGGCGATGTACTTTATTTTTGTGTTTTCTTGTTATGTAGGCGAATCCCCCCATTCTCCGCGTCTGGTAGTTAGCCTGGTATCTACTTTTCTTCTGGCTACGTCTAGGTACGTAGCAAATGCCTTGCCATTCACAGCAGATACGTTGTTGAGACATATACATAGATGACATTTTAGTAGGTGCAAACACGATTGAGGAGCTCAGCTACAAAGAGAGTCTGCTGGATTTGCATTGTATAAATGGAATTCAAATGATACGTCTTTATCAACTAAGTGACAATCTGAAAACTCTAAGGTTTTAGGTATATCATGGAATCCCAGTTTCGATTCGTTTCAAGTATCTGTACTAGATCTTATTGACAAGAGGAGTTTAATAGAACGACAGGCTTTGGGAATCATTGCACAAGTCGTTGATCGTATGGGCTTTGTTGGTACAGTGATCATTGTAGCAAAAATTATAATGCAAAAATTGCAGCTCACCAAAATTGATTGTGACGATGTTATACCTGAAGATTTGCTACATGAATGGTTGCAATTTTACAAACATTTACCTAGACTGAGAGATATCAGCATTCCACATTGGATTCTCATTCCAGAAAAGGTTTTAAGTATTCAATTAATAGGGTTTTCGGACGCTTCGATGCAAGCATACAGCATTTGTCTGTATGTAAGGATTTTATATCAAGGTGACAGGGTTTCGTGTAATCTTGTCTGTTCTAAGTCGAGAGTGGCTCCACTAAAAACAGTATGTTTACCAAGGTTAGAATTATGTGGATTTTTATTGCTTGCATGAATTTTAGATTTGATAAAACTGTTCTGTTTCTGTTTATAGATTCGCAAATAGTTCTTGCTTGGCTGCATTCGCCACTGCCACGTTGGGCTACGTTTGTAGCCAACAGGGTTTCAGAGATCTTTCCAGCGACATACAATCGAGACATGTTTCGTCCGAGTTCAAATTCCGCCGATAATATTTCTCACGGTCTTAATCCTGAGAGTTTAATAAATTGTAAGATTTGGTGTGAAGGTCCAGATTTTCTGCCAAATCCTAATTGGAATTTAACTTTGGTGAAAAATACTACATAAGATATAGGTTCTATACTGGAAGAAAAACGTGTATCTCATGTTCAAACTAATGTCGAAGGCGATCCTTCAATTTTTTTTTTTTTTTAGGTTTTCTTTATTTTCTAGAATGCAGAAATGCATTGCATTTATGCGTAGGTTTATTTGTAATTCAAGAAAGACATTAACAAAGGTTTGTGGTTCCCTGACTGTTGAGGAACTAGATCTAGCGTCAAATAAAGTTTTTAAGGTTATACAACATGAATATCTTTTGGAAGAAATTTCTTGTGTAAAGGAAAATAGGCCTTTGCCGAAAAAGGGTCCGCTTTTGGAATTGAATTCATTTTTGGATTCTAATGGCTTATTAAGGGTTGGTGGAGGACTGAATAACGCATCACTGCCGTTTGCTGTTAAACATACAGGCGGCTCCGTGGTGTAGTGGTATGTGTGTGACTACTACGCCCAAGGTCCCGGGTTCGAATCCCGACACGGTCCGCTTGAAAAATGTTAGGCGAGCATTTTTCACAAAAATACACCCTCGTTCGGATGAGAGGTAAAATGGAGGTCCCGTGTGTGAGTGTTGTCACGCACGTTAAAGATCCCTACCTTGCTTGGAACAACAAGGGTTCGGCAAAATTCCAAATTTTCCAGGTAAAAAAAACTCGCTTCCTGGCCAATGTAGTACCTTCGGGTGGAGCATTGGAAAAAAAAAAATCAAATGTAATGTTAAACATACAATTATTCTTCTGTCAAAATGCCATGTTACTGACTTATTGATTGACCGTTCATTTACATTTCCAATGCTCCACCCGAAGGTACTACATTGGCCAGGAGGCGAGTTTTTTGTTGCCTGGAAATTTAGAATTTTGCCGAACCCTTGCCATTCCAGGCAAGGTAGGGATCTTTAACGTGCGTGACAACACTCACACACGGGACCTCCATTTAACTCTTATCCGAACGAGGGTGTAATTTTTGTGAAAAATGCTCACTTGCCATTTTTCAAGCAGTCGGCCGTGTCGGGATTTGAACCCAGGACCTTTAGATCCGTAGTTTTACGCTTACTACAATGATCCACAGAGATGCCTTTATTGATTGACCATCAACATAGGTATTTGAGTGATATATAGCCACTAGTTGTACTTAGCAGTCTCCGACGTTTTTGCCTTGTCCATGGGTTAACACCTATAAAGTATATATTATTTAAATGAATTACGTGTCACAGGTTTAAGGCAATATTAGCGCAAAAGTTAATGGGAAGTTGCCAGTTGAACGAGTTTAATTAGTTCATCCATTTTTACATGTTGGGATAGATTTTGCAAGACCAATCATGGTCAAGCAATCAAGGTTATGTAAAACAATTTTGTCCAAAGCTTATATAGCATTGTTTCTGAGTATGACAACTAAAGCATTCCACCTTCAGCTAGTGTCGTCTTTCGACAGAAGATTTTTTACTAACATTAAAAAGTGTTGTTTCATTTTCGATTACTAGCGATAACGTTAGTTATTTTAAAGGATTAGATAATAGTTTAAAGGAGGTTTACAGATTTTTCAAACTCATGGCAGTGAAGTTCAAGATTTTTTGTCAACGGCAGAAATTAGTTGGAAGTTTATTCCCCCTAATAGTCCGCATTGGGGAGGTATATGGGAGGCAGGTATCAACAGTATCAAGTACTATTTAAAAAGGGTTGTGGAAAAATCACTTCTATTCTTTGAATGTTTATCAACAGTTTTGGCCCAAATTGAGGTTATACTTAATTCAAGGGCACTACGGCCTACGTCGAGTTGAACTCAAATTCGGATTTTATTATAACCCCCGCCGGTAACGTACTAGAGCCACTACAGTAGTTGGTAACAATGATAAATAATTGCGAAATATTATGCAATAAACAGTTACGTCATTCAAATGTTTTAAATTACTACATCACATGCAAATAAAAACCGATAAAGGTACTTATGTAACTGTAGGACTCCTTACAGCATTACGCTCTTATGGCGACAGCTGGGCTTCGTCGAGCTTTTCGGGCGTGAGTATTCTTTCCGCCCCCGGTTGAATCCAAATTAAATCTGTCTTCTTCTTTCTTATTTGTAGAGGGGCGTCAGGAAACTGGTATAAGGAACGATAATTGGGTAGATAAAAGGAAACCTACATATCAAAAAAAGACAAGATACGGCACAAAGATAACTACACTCGTCGACGTCTGGCTGGTTAGTCCACGACGTATCGGAAATCACCACCTTTTTCCACGCTCCGCGTCTGCCTAATCCTTTGCGCAAACGCACTGTCTGAAGTGACGGAAATACGCGCACAAGTCTTTTAAAATTATTGGCACGAAATCGCTTACAAATTAAAACTAAAATTGGAAATATTTACGGCCGATTTTCGGCACGTAACAATTTAACTTGTTTGACTCCGGGACATCTTCTTATCGGTCAACCGTTGACTACCTTTCCCGAAAGGAATGTTTTAGACGTTGCAGAAAACCGTCTCAATTTGTGGCAACATTTCTCTAAATTGAGACAAGATTTTTGGAAAAGGTGGTTAATGAACTATCTAAATCGACTACAACACCGTCCAAAATGGAAGGTGTATGAAAACAATTTGAAGCTTGGTGATCTAGTTTTACTTAAGGAGGATAATATACCACCTTTAAATTGGTATCTAGCCTGGATAATAGAAGTAAAACCTGGGCGCGATATCAAAGTACGGGCGGTAAAAATTAAAATTCCAAAAGGAGAATTCATTCGCTCTATTCGTAAACTTTGTCCACTCTCTCTTCAAGGTAAGAGTTGTGATTTGTTGAGGACGATGCCTTAAGTGGGGGAGAATGTTGAAGCATGGTAATAAATTAAACATTGACTCTGTCGATATATTCATAGCAAGTAATGCTGAGAATTATGGATTTCTATTAGTGTCTAGCTGTTTTTGGTTTACTGCTACGGGGGCATTGTGAAAAATGTATTTTGATCAAGACGCTTACACTAATAGTTGTTCTGGTTATGGGTTTTATGTAAAGCTTCTGATGTTATGTCAAATAATGTAATTTAAGTTTTTCAATTATATTTTTACAAGAAAAAAATGTGTTCTTTGTGCTAACAACAATTGTATACAGAGCTATTGATAGAAAACATTTTGTATACCTTTTACACAGGAATAAACACACACACACACACACACATACATATATATATATATATATATATATATATATATATTGCTACGATATCGCCACTCGCCAGATGTATATAATGCTCAGTTGCCTTGCTGACCACCACCTCTCAGTGCTTCTAAATAATATTATACCCTGCACAGAGTGAACGACGGTATGATAACAAAGAATGTTTACACTCTTCCCTCTTTGAGTTTCATACTTAAATAGTATAAACAAAATTCACCAAAATTTGTATAATAACTAAGAAATATGTACAATTTACACCTCTACAACCTTCGTAATGTCATTTGCTATTTAAAACCTTTTAATCAAAGTAAAGTAAATATTCAATTTGCTCTTTACAAAATGCTAACCCCTTTTTAAGTAATTAAAGCCAGCAAAAATGATTATGTATTTTATCGAATTCTTCGTTGAACGTTCAATGAGCTTTTCCCTTTTAACGATTTTCTACGTGTTAACAAAAATTTAAGTCATGTAAGTTTCAAATATTCAAAAATAAGGTTTATGCTATTAGTTGAAACATAAATGCTAACCTCGCATTTTTCCAATTGATTTCCTGGTTTGAATCAGTTCCTAGGTTAGTGGATTCCAAGTTGTGACCCCCGTAGCTCTGTGTGCACCTCAATACTTCGAACTGCCTCTTCACAGCGTGTTGCTAACCAGTGACTTCGTGTTACTTTAAGCTTTAGCTGTACTCTTAACGTCTTGATTTAAAGTTTCCCCATTTATTGTATTCAATACTTAGAGTATTGTATTTTTACGTCCGTACTTAGTTAGATTTCTTATTGAATTGCTTGGTTCGCTTTCTTATTGAATTAATTGCTTAGTGTCCTAATTAATAAATTGTAAAGATTGGTTTATTACGAAATTATTCTTATACACTTGCGCACTTGACTGTATTCTTCACTTGAAATTGGCGTAATACTTTTATTTCGATTAGTACAGTTCGTGCTTTGGTTAATGAGTTAATGAATGCTATCAGTTTTAGGTGAATTATATAGACTAGTCCTTCCACGTGCTGTTATTGGTTGACCGCTTGCTATCTTATTATTCGACCATGGCCGAAGCGTTGCCCTGCGCTCTCATGCAGCCGGTTGGGTTTTACTTGGAGTTGCTTACTATATGCATTGTTCTGACGCTCCAAAAATCACGTAGACCCAAGGCTTTGTATTATGGATTTTGTTCGCCAATGGTACTTTGCACCTTTTAACATCACGTAATTGTAATTTTGTACCGGGATATATAAACTATTATATTTAATCTTGCACGTACGCCAAAACTTATGGTTCCATATTTTGTTTACCTAATATGTTGGGTTTTATTTGAATGTGGCGATTTCTACATTTAAAACATCACGTAGGCGAAATTTTATAATGGGGTTCTTTAACAGATGACGTAAATTAGATGCGTTTATTGACTTCTTGCGTTATGAAATATGCTTATTTTGAAAGGCCTGTTTATTATAAGGATGCATTGATTATTTTCTTGCGCTAATGCATCGACTTTGAAAAAGATTTTCGCGTTTGTTTTACTTTGGATACGCCTAATTTGTATTTGTTTAAAGTTTATGAATGTGTTAATGTTTCTAAAATGAATTGGGATGCGCTCAGAGTTATCTATTTTATTCAATGTGATTAAAGTATTAAATAATGAGTTTCCTTTCATTGACTGTAGTTAGTTGTTGATTTTATACAAGGTTTCAGGTATTTGCTTTTGCATAATGAACGAATTGTGTACTTTTATGGTTTAAATGTTTAGTTGTCTTGATTTTTGTGTTGTTTACATGAAGCATACCTCCCTAATGATTCTCATTCTTATTGTATTGATGTGCTTCAGGAAAAAGTACTTTACACAGCACGTGCGGTCACTTACCGACTGATCTGTTTGCTTACTATTTATGTGTTTTCTGTAAGTTACCTTAAAACTAGTTACTATTTTATAGTCCCGGCGTAACCGTTATGAGCCACTACTACAGTTCGCAACACTGATACGCTCCACGTTCACAATATTGCGCAACAAAGATATTACGTCATAATTTCGGGTCAAAATGTATCATGTACCAAATATGTTTACAGTGATACAAGATGCACCTTAAGAAAATAAAAAACACTCACCTAAAAATGTGGAACGCTTGTAACATACTGTTTTAATAAGCTCTAATAGTTCTAGTATTCCTAAAAATAGTTAGTTTCTAGTTTAATTTTAGCATGCTAATTATTAGAATTGTAGCGGCTGCAGGATCACCCAAGTAGCTTCTCAGCGAAGTTCCCAGAAAGATCTAATCCAAGAGTTAATCAATTTTTCTAAAGGCACTTACTTTAAGGGCACTAAACATGTCAGATTAGCCCATACCTATGATTAGATGTCAATCATGCTTTAGGATCCTATTTATGTCAGGGTGGTCTGAAGCAATTTTTCAATTAGCTGAGCACTCAACTAAAATCAATTCTGAGAGCTACGGTTGTGGTTATCTTAGGCATTGACAGTTTTAATTAAAATTAAAGATTTACGACCGGCGCATCCTAAGCCGAGTAAGAGCGTCAAGAAAGGGGTTATTTTTCAATTAACCAAAATGTATATAAGGAGGCCAGCCGGTGGGAATGGGGTTGTTTATTTCAGACGCGTTAGAGGTTAACGCTAACGGTTACTAGTGATGTGTTTATTTCTCTGAAGTCATGTGCGGGCCGTTATGTTTTAAGTTATTTATTTCTCTGAGTAAGTAATTAGTATATGTGATATTACTATGAACTCAAGGCTGTGTTATGCAGCATAAATCAGTTATTAGTTTAAAAACAATATTTGTCGACTTCCATAAAGTACAACTCCGGGTGAATGCCCAGTTCAAGTAAATTGATCCGTTTGATTATTGCTTTGGAGACCGCATAGTTTTAGAAGGGTCTTCTACTATATTGTGTTTCGACGGTGTCAGAGGCCGTTAATCACTAATCCACGAGACTACCTGAGAATGCAAAGCTCAGGTCCGAAGTCAAGTTACGGTACTATTTGACCCTTGAGTAGGTCGTATTCTTCATGGTGTAGATGACCCCGTGGTTACAAAGGGTCGTCGCACTAGGCAAGTTAGTTAGACTAGGGTAGCATTAATAAATCTTTGTTATTGGGGTGTGTACACCTAGAACTGTATCTATTCAAAATATGTTTGTTAGTTAAGTTTAGTTAAGTTGTGTTTGTGCTAGCCGGAGACTATAAGTGACTTATTTTCTGTTCTGCCATTTTGGTTCATCGCCCACGAACAAAGTGCGACGAGAGCTATTACCGCGATTGGTCCATGGGCCGCTTAATTCCCATGTTGGCGCCCTTTTGTACATAAGGTAATTACTTTATATTATGTTATGCATATGTAATTAGTTGAAGTTTTAGTTAGTAGCTCATTCAATAAAACAATCGAATTTTCGTCTCAGTGTGTTTGTTTAATGAACCCCCCCTTCACCGACTGCTGCAGCTTGCGAGGCAACGTCCCGAAACGTGAGGGTACGATTGTGTTAGAGGTCCTGTTATTTATTATTTATTGTTAATTGGATACCCTCACGCGGTAGGTAAATATTATAAATTACACGCTTCACGATTTTGCGGTCATCCTTATGCAGGAGCCATGCTGATTTCCATGTATCTCGTTTGGCTTTGTTTGGGCGTGGGTTTCGTTAGGCCATTGTTGAAACCAGATTTGATTTATCTTCCCTCTTCGTTGTTCGTAGCGGTACGGTAGGATACAGGTAGGGAACGATATAAGGCAGAGATAAAGGGAAACCTACACTCTGAAAGAGAAAAGACAAAGGAACCACACAGGTAAACGTTATTGTTCGACGTCTCGTTGGCTAATCCTCTCATGTCCTGTCCAAACCGCGCACTTACCCACTCCGCGCCTGCGCATTCTTTTGCGCCGGCGCAACTGTCTGAGATGGCGGAAATGCACAAGTTTATTTGAAATAATGGCGGGAATTTAGTCACAAATTTAAACTTAAACTAAATATGATACATAGCCGATTTTCGGCATCTAACAACTAACGGATTTTATTACTAAATACGAACCTGCTTAGCAAGGAAATCGAATTAGTACTAACATTTAGATAAAAAATAAGGTTTATTTTTAAATATCAAATTCGTAGAATCAGACAAGTTACTAAAATATATAGACAGACACACACACACGCACACACACACACACACACACACACACACACACACACACACACACACACACACACACACACACACACACACACACACACACACACACACACACACAATTATGTAGTTATGATCGAGCCAGCGTTTGAAGGATGCTGGAGACTTTCCTTGCATATTCTTTTTCAGAAATTGACGTACAATCTTGATTTACCACATGAACAGTAACGTTTGGTTTGTCCACCTAAAAATATTAATTAATTTTTAATAACTAGAAGACCAATTACCAAATTCAATCCATAAAAGTCTTCATATTCTTTGTTTTGAGCCTTAACTAATATTACTTGTCCTTGAAATTCTGAACTTGGTTTGTAATTAAGAGCAAGCAGTATCCAACGGCAGTATCTGGATGCACATTCTTTAATATCTTCAACTGGTCTTTTGATGCAGCTTGAAAGTAGGTTGGAGATATGAAGGAGTTGGGAGTTAAAGTCTTTAAGTGCAAGTAAATCCATTATAACCTAAAATATTATCAAATATTTACACGTTCAGAACAAGAACAGAGTTCTATGTTTTTATAGAATTAAATAACATAACAACTAACTAGAAATTAAAAGCATTGCTAAATATCACAAATCCATAATTTTACCGTATTAATTAAAAAGTCACCTCAATTTCTCTGGATACAATTGACAAGTTATGAAGGAGAAATACGCTTTGATCGAATTTGAATACTGACAACAAGGACAACAGAACAAGTTTAACAAATCAATAAATTGAACATATAGAACAAATGTTCCAACAGAACAATAGGATATATAAAACGGCTAGAACAAATTTAAGAAAAGGATATTGAATAAATAAAACAAATACGATAAACGCAGCAGGGAATAAATAGAGAAAGTACAAGGCTGAATTGATTATACCGGAAGTAAAACTTTTAGAATGTGCAAAACAGATGAATTAAGTAGAACAATTAGAGCAGGTAAAACTAATGAAGAAATAAAGTATATAAAACAGATACAACAAAAATAATAATTAGAAGAACGTAGAAGAAATAGAACAAATAGGGTAAAAGTACTAAATGCAACTAATTGGACAGATTGAAAACAAACAGATACAGTAAATGCAGCAAATGGAAAAAAAGAAGAAGAAATACAAGTTTAATAAATAAATTCAATAAAGTTTATCGACCTAAAAACAATGTATTTCATAGAAAGACTAAACGAAGTAAACATAATAAGTAAAAAATTTTCATTGAATTGATCAAATAAAAGGAAAATAAGTAGACTATAAATAGTAAGTCGGATAAATGCAATAAATAGAACAAATAAAATAAAGCAAATAAGTAGAATAAACAGAATATTTACAATAGGCAGAATAAATGAGATGAACAAAGCAGATTAAACGGAATAAGCAAAATAAAGCAAATACATACAATAATAGAAATAAATGGAACGTATGGAGTTGTTAGAATATACGAAATGAATGGAACGAACGTAATAAATAGAATAATGTACTACAATGATTGTATACAATATGTAGTACAAACAACAATACAATAAGTAGAGTAAATAAAACAAACAATAGAACCAAGAGAATAAATAGGATAAATGGAATAAATGTACTACAATGAATAAATAGTACAAATAGAACAAATAGAATAAGTAGCTAAATAGAACAAATAATAGATAATATCAAATTAGTAGAATAAATAGAATAGATGAAATTAGTAAACTAAATGGCGTAAAAAACAAATATAATAAGTAGAAAAATTATGGAAGAAGAAAGAACTAAAAATGTAGCTGAATAAATAAAATAAAATAAACATATGTATAAAATAGAAATCGAACGAGCAGAATGACATTTACCAGAATTATGAGCATAAACAGAACAAATTTTGTAAATGAAGTAATTAGAAATAATGGAATATATTGAATAAAAATAAATAGAATAAATAATATTAGTAAACTATATGAAACAAGTAAAGTACTCTGAGTAAAAGGAGCATCCTTAATAAATAGTAAAATAAAAGAAATAGAACAAAAGGTTTAACGGAATATATAGAATAAATCGTATGTATGCAATAAATAAAATGAATGGAAGATATAAAATAAATGGACTAATAGAAAAATAAATAACAAATCAATACAACATGTAGGGTAACACAAAATTATGGTATTAATGGAAACAATGTTAAATAGAATTGATCAAACTATTGAACAAATGAAGTAGATAGAATATATAGTACAACGGAATTAAATACATTAAATATAACTAAAAAAGTAAATAAATAGAAAACATAAACAAAATAGGTTTACGAAAACACTTACTTTATTTTTTTCAAAAGTTTTGAACTTTAGTGCAAATTCCGTTAGCACCTTCGCTTGTTTTTCGTTTTCATTTTTGACAGTGCTATCGAAGAATTTTCCTTGATAGTCATTCCTATCGTCTAGGAGAACTAGTTTGATGCATTTATTAAGCGCCTCAAGTTGTAAGCCAATTTCATATGCAATGCAAGCACCCAAATATTGCCCCACAATTAGATATGGTCCTTTGGAATTTATTGATTTAATGTAATTGTGGTAGTACTCTACAAGCTTTGGAATGGAGGTTAGTGAACATTTCGATGTGTATTGCAAAGCAAAAATCGGCAAGTCTATAAAGCTTGATAGCGCATTGAAGGTGATTGCGCTGTATTCAATTGATGGTACTACCAGTATCGTAGGTTGTTGGAAAGTTGAGGCTGTATTTGATATTTGAAAGATAACGTTGGTCGGTACATTTTTATCAAATAGGTCAAACATTTGCTGATTACCGATTAGATTTTCAGTGATGGTAGAGCACTTTGTGTCCTCCTGGCCTTCTAACGATAGTTCTTCTAATTTCCTAAATGTTAGGTTGCGTATTTCTTTTAGACTTAAAGAAATATCATACATTCTCTCCAGCGTTTGCTTAATTTCGGTTGCCATAAGAGAATCCATGCCAAATGCGGCAAATGTCGTTGATTTTGAAACACCGTCAGTATCTTTAACGTGCAAGATATTCCCGATTGTTGCCGAAACGTCATGCATGCTTTGGTTTTTAACATATTTGTTTCTTTTTTCAGGAACCATACTTGAAACAACAGGATTCGTTTGCTGTAGCAGAATATCTAGAACGGCTAAACACGAACTTATTCTCTGTGGTACTGAACCAGATATAACAAAATTGTTAGCATTAAACTGTTCTTGAACCATTCCAACATCGTCGATTGCACCCCATTGGATTGCAAGCCCTGGTAGACCTTGTAAGCGTCTTGTTTCACATATGCGTTCTATTGCTGAATTTGCAAAACCATAGTTTGACTGGCCAAAATTACCACGTCCAGATGCGAGTGAGGAGAAAGCTACGAAGTATTTCAATTTGGGTGCTAGTACACGTGATGCAGCGTCCAAACTTTGGACAGTGTTTATTTTAGCTTCTTTCACAATTACAAAATTATCTTCAGTTTGGTTTTCTACGATTGCGTCTTTTAGAACTGCTGCCAAATTAAATATACCTCCTACTGGGCCTAGTTTACTAGTCTCCATAAGAAGGGTTTCTGCTTCTGATTTGGTTATGCAAGCTGTAGTTGAAACTATGACCTTAATTTGTTTTTCGCGCCATCGTTCAATTTGCATAGCTTGGTAGCCAGTTCTGATACCAGTCCGAGAGGTTAAAATTAGTTTTTGGGCACCTCTTGATATCAACCAGGCTGCTAGTTCAAGACCAAAACCTCCCAATCCACCAGTCAGAATATACGTTAGGTTTGGGTCTATGTACGTATGACGAATCGCTAGTACTGTCTTTGGTGTACACTCACCTTCATCCCGAACTATTAACAACACCTTTCCTACATGTTTTCCAGATGCCATAAACCGAAACGCTTCTTCAACTTCAGATGCAGCATAAATTAATTTTGGTAGCGGTTTCACCGCTCCACTTCTTACACCTTCTACAATTAAGCGTACAATTTGCTTTTTGCTTGCTGAACTTCCGTTAAAAATGTTTTCTAAAAGTATACCATGAAATGATGTATTTTTGTAAAATATACTCATGCCAAGAGACGAGTTGTTCAAAAGATCAACTTTTCCAATTTCTAAGAAGCGACCTCCTTCGCCTAAGCAACGAACTGACGCGTGCAGTTGCTCACCGGCTAGTGAATTTAGGACTAAGTCGACGCCACGCCCTTTAGTTTGTGCCATCACAAGCTGTTCAAAGCTTGTATCACGAGAATTTCCAATGTTGGCATCTTTTAGCAGCGGAAATGTTGTTCTCAAGAAATCTCGTTTGGACTGTGTCCCAACTGTTGTGAAAACTGTGCATCCCATGTGAAATGCAATTGAAATGGCTGCCTGCCCAACACCACCAGCTCCTGAGTGAATTAATACAGATTCTCCGGGTTGCAGTTGACCTCGTACTAATAGTGCGTAGTAGCTCTGAAACAAAAAATAGTGTTAGTCGGCTCTGAATTAAATTTAATAATAAAGATTGGATGAATGTTGTTACGTGCCGAAATCGGCCGTAAACATTCATTTAGTTTTGATGTGCGGGAGTTTTTGCGCCATAAATTTGAAAGACTTGGCGCGTGTATTTCCGTCACGTTAGAGTGCGTTTGCGCCAGATCGCGCTGACGCGAGTGGCGGGAGAACAGAAGTGGGGAGTTTCCGGGAGACGCTGACACGTGGTTTTTTGCCTTTGAATTTGGAGAAGAGTGGTCGTGCCTGGTATCGTATCGTACCGTATCTTTATCTTTTTTATGTAGATTCCCTTGCCTTATCTTGTTTATCGTTCCTCCACCCGTTCCTGTCATTACCCCTACATAGGTAGAAGAAGAAAATATGGACACAACCTGGGAGCAACCCACACCCCGCAGTCCACGCCGGAGCACCATCTTTAAACGCTCCGGAAGGGAGCCCTGAGATAGCTAGCTGGAGCAATCCCGAAGGACGCTAGGCGCACCTTCCGTAAATCATTTTGAAGGGGGCCCCTATCAACCCCGATGGACGTTGCAGACGTCATCTTTAACTTATTCTGTAGGAAGCTGTACCTATTTATGTAAGTACCTTATTGTTTATAATTCATTTCTAACTTTTGATATATTTCCTCATTACGCGTAATAATTTGCATATTGAGTGACGTCATTGACAGATGGGCGCGTTAATTTCCACTTATTAGATTAGCGTTACCAACTGCCTTTGCGTCTAGTATACCGCGTTTGCGTGGCTGTAAGAAACACGTTTAAATGTAAGAATGTATAATTTGGTGGCTAATGCTGAATTACCCTTTCAAATTGACCTAATATAAAGCTGATAAAAAAGCCTTCGCTACTGGACTTGAACCAGCAACGTTTGGATGACTGGTCCAGTGCTATATCAACGGAGCCATACTCTTAACATTCATAAATTTGAGTCTAATCGGCGCTTCAACTCTATTTAAACTACTTTCTTTTGGAAAATTAATGTGTTTCAGCAGCTTGTGGATCTAATTACAACGTTCACGTGAGTGTAAGTACCACAATAACTATAATAAATAGAATGAGATTATTTTCCGAAGAGAAGATTACATAAAGCAGAACAAGTTTTAACAGTGCTTAGATGAAACTGAAAAACCAATTTAAAAAACCGCCTCTGGCTTCGTTTGAACCACAACTATTAGATTGCTCCTCTAGCGCTCTACCAATTTATCCTAGGAACGCTATTGGCACCATATGCTGTTTTGCGGTGAATACTAACAATTGCAATTCGATTTTAGTAGTCTTAATATCGTTCATTTACATTTTCAATGCTCCACCCGAAGGTACTACATTGGCCAGGAAGCGAGTTTTTTGTTGCCTGGAAATTTAGAATTTTGCCGAATCCTTGCCGCTCCAGGCAAGGTAGGAATCTTTAACGTGCGTGACAACACACTCACACACAGGACCTCCATTTATCCTCTCATCCGAACGAGGGCGTAATTTTTGTGAAAAATGCTCACCTGCCATTTTTCAAGCAGTCGGCCGTGTCGGGATTCGAACCCAGGACCCTGGAATCCGTAGTCTTACGCTTACTACATTGATCCACGGCGACGCCTAGTGGTAGTCTTAATACCGCAAGCTGGGAACACTTCATTTCTCGTGCTTAAGATGCATGTGCGCAGATCAATCTGCGTCAAAACATTTAATCTATCTTTGAATGGGAACTATGGCTTGTGGGGGTCGATGTTGTAACATGTTTAATTTCAGTAGCAATTATCCGCATTGAATTACTAGGATAATGCGCTAAGCGTGCATTGTTCTTTATTGATCTACCTATATTAATATATCTGTCACATAAAGTTATTTCCAAGCGCATCTTTAGTTGTTTCTTTTGTATTCCACGCCTCTAGCGTCGCGACCACTCGGTTTTTGTTTCGTCAAATCAGTCGGCCGCTGGCAACAGCTTTATAAACATGTATTCTCGGCTAGAAGCTGGCGACCTTTGCATCAATTACTAACTATTAAGATATCTTCTACTAGCGGTTGGTAAAGTATATATTTTACGAACTAATCTAATTAGAATTAATTTATTTAGCGCGTCATGTAGGATCCAAAAATTTAGAATTACCGTTATTTAGGAACTGTCGATAAGAAATTTGTCTACTAAGAAATTATGGATGTTAGTTTGGATGCAGTCGTATCTAGTTAGAAATGGCTGGTAACTTTGTTGGAAGAACGTAAATTTCCATCTCGATTTATCGTGGAGCAACAAATAGCAGTTGGGTTCGTTATTAGATATAAGATATTTCATGCATGTGTTTTGAAGGTTAAAGCACGTAAAGTTGCTATTATGTTTTCAACAGTTAATTTGTGTAATTTTCAATTATTGTTGAACTGGTTTTATAAGCCGCAAAACAAAATTTTGTCAGATTAGGTTTTTATAATTACAAGCTTTGTTCCATCAGAACCTTTGATAATTTCAACGTATGTTTTCGACGTCATATTTTTTGTGTTGAACAATTGACAGATCTTGTCATGAAAACAGATGCTTTGTGCAGCTGTAATGGAATTTAAACCAAACATTCCTATTTTTGTGATTAGCTTTTAACTACATATAAATTATTAAATCCAAATATGAAAGTTCAAATCCACGTTATGTAAGATTCTAGAAATTGTAATCTACCTGAAAAGATCTGCCCAGGTTAGAACGTAATTCAGTGTATTATGCTTACAAATTATTTTCACTCAAATATTTATAGCAGGTTTATGTTTAAAGTATAGTTGGTTGTTTTAAAAAAGTCAAAACTTTAACTTTGATGTAGTTGTTAATGACAAATTTCTTTCTTGTTAAAAAGTTCCGATATTTTTTTAGTAAACAATTAGTTCAAATTTGAGGCTTTTATTTTGGTCAAATGCGATCAAATCTAATTACACATAGGTAAAGTTTTTCTGAGTAATAATTTGGTGCCAATATCATATTGGATATACATTTTTTTATTTTTTTTATTTATACTTTAATAGGACACAAATGGTGTTCTACATTTTTATATATTTAATCTTTGCAATTTCTTACAGGAGCTGCGTCTTATTTTAATAAGACAGGTTTTTGTTAACGAAGGCGATCATTTTATCTTTGGGTTTCCACGTCCGCCCTTAGAACCTTGCTCTGCTATTATCGTAATTATCTCAGGACATGGTGGCGCCTATTTGATTTAGCTTGGCTTTGGTTTGCAAGCAGAATTCGACTCCCCTCCCACTTCTTATTGCTCTACCCAGGAATAGACCCCTAGCTATGTCGAAAGATTTTTGTTCACTAGCGCCTTAATGTAGAAGAAATAACGTTCAGTGGTGCTTTCAGTACAATAGAATAAAAGTCGTTTCAATGTGTCGAAACAAGCGAACTTTATTACCAGCTTTCTTCAAGTGTAGACATGTTTCGTAGAGTTCTAACAGTCGACGAAGTGATTCACTTCCTTTTCGTTCCATATTCCTCTACCGTTATACAAAATGCCGGCGTTTCGTCGATACGAGAGTTACCGTCAACCAAACAAGGGGACACCAATACACACTATTCCGAGATAAAAGACCGTTACTGGGATTTGGATAACCATGGGGTAGGTGCTAGCTTTAAAATTCGTAACGCATTTGACGCTCTGGGGAATTTAATCCCGTTTAAATTTGAATATATTTCATTATATGTAAAATTAACGTTATATTAGCGCCCTTTATAAATTTGAGTGTTTATTAAAAAGAGTTGGCTTTTCACGTTTAAATTGATTTTCTTAGGTTACGTCACCTATGCAACTTCATGCTTGTCTTGTGTTTAATATTTAACTAGAAAACATAAAAATTGTATGTTTAAACCTGAAAACATTTCTCTATATTCTTTATTTTTATAACAAAAATATGACCAATACGTCATTTTTTGGTCTAAATTAATTTGCATTTTAAAAAATATGTAAATAATTTGTGTTTTGGTGAGTTTTCTGCTTCAGTTTTTAATTGTATTGAATTACCGGGAAATCTTTGGCATTTTGATTTGACTAACATCTAAGGTAAGCAATAATTATTATTTAACACTTCGCTGCACTTCTCTAGGGTTTATGTTATGTTATGTTTTCTTTTCAAATTTAGGGCACCGATACAATAAGTTTTTCGAGTAGTTAGTTTATTTGCTAACTCAAATGAGTTATAAAAGTTATTTAAATACATGACATGACCTGCATCTAAATAATTTTCTAAAAGATCTATAACAACTTTGTTAGTGTGGCGCCTTTTCCACCACTGTCATCCAATGCGCCAGTATAAACGACAGAGTTTAGCACTATTCCACTTGGTTCGATCAACATGTATGCTTTTATTCCGTATTTCTGGCACTTATTTTTGATACAGTGACGAAATACTAAGCGCTCTCGCCACAAAACCATTGACTCGACCAGGGAAGCTCTCTACCAGGATAGTATACATTTAACATTTTATTATTGAAAAATTTTATAATGGGCCTTATTTTGTATAATCTATCAGCTGGCATTTCTTCAGTTGCTGGATTTTTCGCTAAATGTAGACACCTCATAATCAATAAAAATTGATCCCGGTTCATGTACTGGGAAAAGCATTTTAAATCAAATAGTGGATGGCCTTTCCTATAATATTGTAGCCTGTTTAGCCGCATCGTTCCCAAATGTATTACTTATTTCAAAAACATTAGCATTTCATCGTAAGTGACCAGGAAATTCCTGATTTTCCAAAAGATAATTTTTTACAAAAAACTTCTTTGGCGTATCGTTTAGTTTGAGTAGTATTTAAATTAAGAATTCGTCGTCAAAAAATAAAAAAATCCATAGGTTCGTTGTTACCATGCATTTCTGGGAATAATGCATTTGTTTTCGTAAAGGGAAAATCCTTCAATTGAGACGGCATCTCGCTTCAGTTAGTTAGAAACAAGTTCAAGATCATCTACCTGCGGCATAGAGGCATCTAAACTGTATATTTTGATAAAAACAAACCATAAAAATTACTGCATTTACCTTCATCCTCGCTTGAAATTTTACCTTCACATGCAGAATTTTCCACGTCCCCACCAAAATCCACGTCACTGAAATCGCTGTATCACTACAATCACTTAACAAAGCCGCTTTCCGTTCATTATCTGTATGTTTTTGACGATTTTGAAACGTAAGCTTTCATCTGAACAGGAATGGTATGTCACGGATCCGTGTCATCCACAGTCAATGTGTTAATCATTGTTAATACCTACATATCCTGATTTTTATTCATTTTCCTTGAAAAACTTTCAATAAAAAAAGCCTAACCAAAAATGGGATTTTGTGTTAATTATCCATATAAAAAATGTCGCTTAGAAATGGAACGCAATACCTTGAATTTTACTTATATTGTTAGATTAACATAACCTTAAAAATTACTTTTGTTATCTTACTAACTGAAAAATGGAGTCAAACTATTTTCGATTTAGCACAATTAGCGGGTTATCTCAAAAACTAATTCCTAATGATATCTTATGCATACGGTACTATACTTGACTCATTTTACATTATTTTAATTGTAAATTTTACCTTTCATTAAATTCACATTTCTACCTGTCGTTTTACCTTTATTTATGTAAATATACCTTGCCTCTTTTAGTATTCATGGATCAAAAAGTTTTGCTCTGATATCGTTTATTTCTATATAAATTTAGTTTTTAACCTTTGACGGATCCTATCGTACATCTAAATGGATATTACCCTTTAATTTACAAGTATTCAAAACCTTGTGTTGCCTTATATATGGTTTTTGGTTTTAAAAAATAGTATAAACTTCTTCCAGTGGTCATTGCACGCAAGTAAATTCAATTTGTTTTAAATTTTCATCTCTATCTCGTTATTATTCTACAAACTAATATAATCCTTATCGTGGTTGAAATATTTTTCGTCTGAACAACTCAGCGAATCTTCAGGATTTGTACTAGCTGATGTCGGGGTTGATGTTTTAACTCTTTCGCTACATATAGGATCGTGACCTAAACCTCTGTAGTAAAAGTTAGTTTCCACAGTTGCAAATACAAGAAATTTCTATTCAACGTGTTTTCTTACGCATATATTTCAATCATTTTTTTTTATAACTTTCGTTATCAATCGTTTTAATCATAGGAATGCTAATGCATTTTTGTTTTTCCTGAACGTGTTGGTGAGGGGATATCGCTTTTGTCGTTTCAAATATTATTCTTTTATTTGATTTTCTTAACGCTGTGGATGCGCTTGGTAGGAAGATGATTTGTTTGGGTTTCATTTGGAGCCTAGTTGTTTTTAACCATCGATGGGGTGGTTTAGATTTTATCTTATCGTTAACATTGCAGGTGATATTTCAGACCAGTCTGTCTTAATAGGGACATTCTCTTCTCTCTACTCCTCTAGGATGATTATCTTAAAACTATATTTTTCTTTCCTTTCTATCTCCGTTTTCAACCGCAATTTTACCTCTGGTGTACCTGTCTTAGTCTCGAGACAAGCGTCCATCACATAAGAGTGGTGTTTCCCCATTCTGGGCTAATGATTACACTCTGGTTTGTCGCTTCATTTCTCTCTAACCTGGGTTGCCATAAAACTCCAAACCTCCCATGCCAGGAGCAAAAATTTAGTGTTCCCTGTTTAATTTATCAGTGGGTACAAATTAATACTGCCCTCTTAAGTATACCACCTTACTTAAAAATATGACAGTCGTTAGCCACATGCAATGTCTTTTTACTATAAAACTTACAATCTCTTTCCAGCAACGGTTTTCGCCTATTAAAAGATTTCATCGGCCAGGCACCGTAGTAGATCTCCTTTCTCCCTTACAACCCCCATTTCTGGCAGAAATTCAATTATCGACGAGTTGCACACCTAGGAGTCAAAATCACTTTTTCGGACTGCACCCCTTCCGATTAAGGTGCGCGACACATTTTGCTGTTACTCGTGACCAAGTTTGTTTTACAGGGAGCACCGTCGTTTGTCCTCTATTGGTGTACCATCTTCTCTTAACCATAACTGCCCATCGCCATAGTAGTCGAATAACTAGCTCTCAACTTCTTACCTGTCTACTGTCAAGTCACGTTTTCGTGTTAACCTCACCCCCTACGTCATCTGTAACATGTTGCTCTTTGTCTTGGTCTTGGATACTTGTGGGGAATTGTTAGTAAATCGCACGTTATTCATGTTGTTTGTTACATGCCGAAAATCGGCTATGTAAACATTTCTGATTTTAGTTTTAAATATGTGATTGAAATCGCGCCAATATTTTAAAAAATAGATTTGTGCGTGCCTTTCCGTCACTTTAGACAGTTGCGTTGGCGCCAGAGAATGCGCAGACGCGGAGTCTGGAAGGAAGTGTGCGTTTTTCCGTCACGACAGGGACTAGTCAACGAAACGTTGAACAGTGAGGGTGATCTGTGTCGTCTTTTTATCTTGTCTTCTCTTTCAGATATGTAGGTTTCCTGTATCGTATTTTTTATCTCTCCCTGCTTTATTCCTATCGTATCGCTACAAACCCAAGAAGAGGAGACAAAATAATTTGTTTCAACGAGGGCGAAAGCCGACCCACGCCCAACTAACGCTGAGATCCTGCCGCAACAATAGCTGCAATGTTGTGAAGAGCTCCACATTTTACGTGAGTACATTTTATCTTTTTCCTTTGTATGTGATACAAATTTGAGACGCAATAATGACGTATTATCTTGTGCAATATTATGTACGTGTTAATTTTGTGTTGCCAACTGTCGTAGTGGCTCTTATCAATTACGCGCGGGACTTTAACAGTATACCTTAGACTAGAACAGGCGTGAAGTATAACATGTTATCGTATCATTCTCGTCATGGCATGCCCTATTTATTCTATTTTGAGTAAAGTCTTTCGTGTGGATTTCGCATTTCAGCACCTTTTAGTTATATTATTGTACTTACCAACATTGGGCGCATCTTACGAGTCAATTCTTTGTATCTATATAACACATGCACACATGCAAACACTCATACAAACACACACAACATCACACACGCGCAACGTACACACACACACACACTGCAGAATCTCCCATCAAGCTAAACGAAACCACTTTCTCAAGTAGCTCAATAGGTTGTCTTACTCTCGAGACAAGCGTCCGTCACATGAGTCGTGTTGTTACACTTTCGGGCAATTGTTATACTGCGCAATTGTTATACCCGCGATAACTACACGTCATTGTCATAATGTAATGCATAATTACGCGGCAATTTTACCCGCCATATTGTAACTGATACCGAACACGTTTTAAAAGTAATGCAACCGCTTTTTAAGTCAATTTGCAAGCACAATTTAAATCAAAACAAATTACTTACGTGGTGGCACAACGGTGAATTGCAGGTTAGGTTCAGTTCACGCCATGTTGAATCAAATTACATCCGTCCTTCCTTTTACTGCTGTACTTGTAGGGAAACGACAGGAATTAAGGTACCAGGCACAACAAAAGATGAAGTTAAAAGGAACCTACATACCTAAAAAGAAAAGACACACCACACCAAGATAGTTTGTTGTTTCGTCGAGGGTTCGTAAGTTTTGCGTCTTTTAACACTACGCGCACTCCGCATCCTTTGCATAGACGTGGCTGTCAGGGACGACAAAAATTGACGTATTCGTTTAAAAATACGCGGGAATTTATTTACAAATTAAATCTAATGTAATACATGCCGGTTGGCATGTAACAGTGTTCCCCCATTCCGAGCTACTGACTATACTTTGGCTGGTGCGTAGTGCATCGCTATCCACCGTTTTCTCTATCACTTTTGGTCAAAGCGAGCCCTTTCTCTTCTTTTTGACTTGGGCTGCCATAAGGCTCCAAACCTCCCACCTCTCCACTTTTATCTTTTCTTTATTTTCTACTTTTCATTTATTTTCTAAGTCGCTGCATAGTTGGAGGGTTGTTACTTCACGTCATTGTGTCGTGGGCTTGGGAACCTCCGTCTAGCTGTGTATCACCACTGTCTTCTGCCGATGTACGTTATAGCAGTCTACAGTGAATTTATTATTTAATTTGGCATGTGTGCTGACCCTCTCTTAATCAACGCTGGGATGCAGGGATTGCATCCCTTTTCTATCTTGTCCCTGATGTTGTTCGAATGAATGAGTGCTGTTCAAGGAACTTCTCCTTTTGGAAGGAATGGGTAAAAACCTCTTTCAAGTTCATACAGGATCACTCTACTCTGCCTGGAGTCCCTTTTTTTGTTATGACATGTATAGGAGGGGCGTTATGCATTGACAAAAGGCCTCCAAAACAAAATTAGGTTTTGTTCTTTTAAAAAAATTATTTTTGTAACACATTATCTTATCTTAATTATTAGTTTAAATTATTAATGTTGTGTTTATCTTTTTCTTCAAAGTTATCTTAGGAATTTTATTTCGTCTAATTAATATATGAACATAACTGGTTAATTTTTTTTGAAAATATCTTAGGGATCTTATCGTACTTTAAATAATACTCTATCCCATAAATGGTTAGGTATTTAGCTTTCTCTCTGCAATATCTTTCAAATGTTATCCTTATCTTGCCTTGATCGTAAAGTAAATAAATTAGCTGCATCTTTCTCGGTTTGAAATGTCTTTAATTAAACAAAAAAAATCTAAATAAAATTAAATTAAAACCCTTAACCACAAAAAATATTTAAATTACCAGATACGTATTTCGACAACTATGTGGTCATCATCAGTAGTTTTTTTTCTTCTTTCTACTGATGATGACCACATAGTGGTCGAAATACGTATCTGGTAATTTAAATATTTTTTGTGGTTAAGGGTTTTTATTTAATTTTATTTAAATCGTGCCACAGTGTTCCTATAGATTAAAAAAAATCTAATTTATCTATTTATTGTTCCGAACTTTTGGTAATAACGACCAAGGGTAAGATTTACTATTGTAAAGTCAGCGAGCTAACTTTTAATAGTGTTGTGCTTGATAAAATAGAATTAAGAAAATTTGGTACCGTGCTAATTTGTTAACCTAATGTTTTCGCTGTTGCATCATATTTTGTCGTCTGCTGTAAAATGACAGCAAAAATTTATTTAGCTTAAAAAATATCTCTAAAGATATGAATGTAAATTTGTATGCATTCATACGTGAATGTAAAAATAACTTCTAAAATAATGCAGGTCTCATGCTCTCTACTGGATTTATGCGGTCGGTGCGGCGGTAAACAAGACTTGTGCGCTTTTAGTTGAGTATACCTTAGAATCGAGTGGTTACTCATTTCTGTTACCTGGTATCGCAAATACTGCTACGGTTTAAAAATTCAGGTGGCGCCTATAAACAAATTTAATTTAAATTTTTTCGTAAATGTAAGCTCTCGTACGAAGAGACTTTTTTCTTTTTAATTGTTTGTATTTTTACAGTTCTAAGGCGATTGTTACGCTTTTTTTTTGTAGGGCTTTAACTTTTTATTGTATTATTTAGGTTCAGGGGATTTTTAAACCCCGCACGGAGATTTCCCCAGTATTATTATGATTAATATAAACATCGCGTGAAAACCACACGAAGATTTGGTTTTCACATAAGTCCAGACATTGTTTTATGATTCGTGGTTTGGGAAGATGCAAGGATTGCATTTCTCACACTTAACGTACAGCGTGGCCCACCAATTTGCGCCAGAACATTAACCTATATTGGAGGGGGACAATGGTTTGCGGGAGCGGTTGTGTCGAAACAGTGGATCTTTACTACCGGCCTTCCTTGAGTGTAGATGTGTTTTCGTAGAGTTTGAATGGTCGAGGAAGTGGTAAATTTTCTTTTCGTTCTTTATTCCTCCTCCTGAACACACCGTCCCGAGGTTGTGAGTGCAGGAATAGAATAGCCCCATGATACGACCTGCCTGCCGTAATAGGCGACTAAAGCGGTCCAACACATACACACACACACTTCATACAAATACACAGAGACACACATACACCACACTTCATAAACACACATTTCTGTTTGGTCCTTTTTTTTCGTTCTCTTCTTGTACCCCTACCCCGTGTGGGTCCGGGAATAGAATAGCCCCATGGTACGACCTGACTGTCGTAAGAGGCGACTAAAGCGGTCCAACACATACACATACACTTCATACACACACACACACATACATCAACACACGCACACATACACACGCACGCACGCATACGCACACACATACTCATACCTAACTACACTGGGATTCTGTTTTATTTTCTTTTGTGCAATTCTTAAGATTTTTTGTGGTTTTTGTACTTGTTTTTTGGTGTTATTCTTTTTGTTTTTATCCTCGTTCTTTTCGTTCCACATTTCTCTCCTTTTCCTGTGGCTGGTTTTACGTTCTGTCGGTCTTCGTGCTGACTTAGTAAAATTTTTCGATCTACTTCCTGTGGTAGGTGCTTTCGAGTCCATTTTTCTTATCTTCGAAAACCACGACTTGGCCGACTTTAGCTCTAGTTAGCTATTCTATTCTTTGGTTCTTCTTTTGTCGCGATTCTTTGGGTACCACAGCTTGGAGTAATTTATCTTTTGTCTATCCAGCAATCTTGTTGTTCCCTAGCTTATTGTGAGGCTTGACACTTTGGTCATTTTGGCTGTTACTGTTGGTTTTCTTTCTTGCTTCTTTTCCTTTACTGTTAATTTTTTCTGCAGGAAACCAATCGTTCTTTTGAGGTTGATGACTATACTGTTTCTTTTCTGAAGAAACATCCGTCCTTTGACGCCGTTCTACCTTTGTCCTTGCTCATTGCTATTACCTACCTACTTTTCCATGTGCTTCTCCTTATTTTTTTTCTCTTTCTTGGTTTTGTCCGGTACCTTGGTTCTTCAAGCCAGACGAGAATCCTTTTGTTTTTATTTTGGAGTGTTTTCTTTTGTTGTTTTTTTATTTCGTTGAGCGATTTTTTTCTTTTTTATTTTTTTGGTCATCCTATTATTATATATTGGCGTTTGGGCCGGATATTAGTTGATTTTTTTTTATTTCGTTTTCTTTTGTTAGTACTGTACTGTCCGTTACATTACTTTTGTTTTTCTACACAGACCTTTTAATTTTGCGGAGGGGGGGGGGTGGTGTTACGTACCTATTAATGACTATCTTTTTCGCTACTGTTACTGACATGAGTGTACTGATGTTTTAACATGCTTCAAATGTCTTTTTTTTCGCTCTCTATTGGTGTAGCATCTTCTCATAATCTCGGCTGCTCATTGTTGTGGTAGACAAGTAACTAACTCTGAACTTCCTACCTGTCTACTGTCGAGTCGCGTTTTGTGTTACCCTAATCCCCTACGTCATATGTGTCCCGTCGTTCTTTGTCTTGGTCTTCGATACTTGTGTGGATATGTCCAGTTAGTAATTGACCCAGTTACGTTTACTTTACGATGGTTAGTTAAAACCTACCTCTTTTTCGTATTTCAATATTCATTTACGTAGATTCTACTCAATACTCCAACAATATCATGTATATTTTACCGTTCTACAATAAGTACGCTTCCTAATAATTTGTATTTAAATCTATTTACTTTAAAACGAAAAGTTTATTCTATAATTTAAATAGTCGGTACCTTGTTTTTGGTGTCCGCTGGCTTGCTACACATTACTATAGCGTACAATTAAATCCTTATACTGTTACGACCGAAAGATTCGTTGAAATAATGGCTCATACTATTATTTGATAAGCGTGTTTCGAGTTTCTAATCACATTCGATAACGCGAGGATTGAAGTTCGAATTCTTGTTATTAAACGAATTTTAATTTGATTCCGCAGCTAGTGAGTTGAGGTATTTTTCTACATTACTCGTCCTAGTACTTCAAGAGCGATGCAGGTTTTTTTGTTCGACAAGTAGGGGGTATCTTGGGTGCATGGGTAAGTTCTTCCGCGTTTACCCATCCTAATAAGAATCTCTTTTTAGCTCTTAGCTAGGGGCTAAATTAATTTTTTATGTAAGCCCAACTGTTCTTTGCCACAGACCAACTGTATAAATGGATCCCGACTACCGTGCCGATGCTGTGCCGATTCACTTCTGATGGCGTGCAAGTTAAGTATCCTGACACATGCACGTACATAACTTGTTTTCTTTTGTATATATCAAGGGAGTATTCCTTATTAGCGTTTGGTGTAGTCACGTGACAAGAAACGTGAAGCTGTAGGACTATTGTTTGTTGCTGCGAATCGATATTAGAATCGCTCTACAGCTGCGACGTACCATTTTTAAACATGCTTGTCAAAAGAACGCACATGTTTATTCTCTTCACTGATTAGTTTAATTTTCAACAGGTATTATGTACAATTTTAAAAATGTTTGACAAAAGCTCTCACACGTTTATTTTCTTTACTGATTAGTGTTTTATGTAAAATACGAGATGCGCACTACGTATCTAAATTACTAAATTGTCCGTATAAAATAATTGTTTGCTTTTAAATAGTAACTCTTAATTTATTTCTTTTGCTTGTTTGCATAGAATCCTTTATTTATCCTTGTTAATAGAAAATCGTTGGCGATGTGCTGTTTGGTATTTATGTGAATCTCCCCACTCTCCGCGTTTGGTAGTTAGCCTGGTATTTTTACGTTTCTTTCGGCTACGTTTAGGTACGTAGCAACCCGCTATTCGTGTATGCTATGGTATCATTGTCTTGTCATGGCATGATCTATTTATTCTATTTTATGAATAAAGTCTTTCATTTGGATTCCGCATTTCAACACCTTTTAGTTATATTCTTGTACTTCAGACGCACGCACGCACGTATGCACGCACGCACGCACGCACGTATGCACGCACACACGCACACACGTATACACGCACACACACACAAATACACACACACAGATCCAGAATCTCCTATCAAACTAAACGAAGTACACTTTCTCAACTAGCACAGTAGGTTGAACATAAAACTCCCCTGCTCAGATAAATCAGATATGCTGGGTGGAGAACGATAAGTTACAGTTTAATGGCAATTTAATGCAGTGACTTACTGAAATCTGTGCAGGTTAGAGAAGCGAACGTTTGGACTTGGATTCATGTACACAACAGTTAATTTGGACGTCTTGATTTTTTTATTTTACATTATTTCATTTTGTTTTATCCTGTTACCCTTCATTTTATTTTGATAGTTTATTTTTGCTGTCTTTGTATTTTTTGTGTTATTTGGTAGCGCTACACTTGCCGCTTTTTGCGAACACAGATTTCGATCTATTAAACGTATTCGCTTCATTATCTTTACACCATATTGGTTTATGCTACATAATTTTATACTGAAAGTTAGACAACTTTCTCTACGCGTTATTTGTAGGTCCTTGAATTTGAAGTATATTCCTGGTCGCGTAACTTTAAACACGTATTCTTTTGAAGCGCTGCGACTGGTTTCATTGACAGACGGTAACCGGGTTTTCCATTTATCGATTGTGGTTTTGCTTGTGAAAATGAAACGACAAGTTCGTTGTACGTTATATATCTCGGATGATTTCTTTTCAATAAGCAGTTTTGTTTATGTAAAATTAAAAATGTTATTTTTTTTATAAGGTAGAAATGCAATTTGTGGAATGTTTTTAGTAAAACAGTGACGTATGATCGCAATGATCATGGGCTATTGGATTCGTTTTCCTACTTACCTTCACAAATGGTTATTCTAACATCTAGAAGTGAACATATCACATTTTGGTTGAAGTTAAAAAATTCGTGTGATGTTATTTTCATATTCAGTCAAACGGAACGTCATGCAAATAAATAAAATAATAACTATTGTTCACAAAATTTTCTATATAAAAAATTTAGAGTTACATTATTGTTTAGGTGTGGCGTTATTATTCAATAATTTTTTTGTTATAGCTGCTGCGAAATGCATTGCGGTCAGTAGATGTTTTTTCTTTTTATTGCTATCGTCTACTAGTACATTAACTTTTTTGGTGTTTGCTTATCAGGCATTACAGTTACGAAGTGCTGGTGGACACTACGTAAATATGTATATTTTTTGATTATTTTTAATATAAGGAAATATTAAATATTTAAAAATTGTTGTAAACAAGTGACCGAAAATAATCCACTATTTTGTTATTATTAATTTTGTTTTATGTAAATATTAGGTTTGTGGGTAAACATTAGTTTGAGATAATTAAGGAGTGCATTAATTATTATTGCGAAGAATTTTGTACTGTGTAAATTTTCCGGGATATGTTGGACAAATATTGTTTCTTTCGCGGGTTGGTTTTCCTTATGCAACATGCTTTTATTGATGGTGTTGTAAATAAAATTCCTTTCTTGAGTTTTCCTCTTTTTTTCTTTCCGACTCATCCCACTCTGTGACTTTTTAGCTACCACGGTGTTCTTTGGAATCCTTTTTTGTTGCGGTTAGCGGTGTGTGATATCTTTGTTTAGTTTACTTTTCTTTCTTGTCCGCACGGAATACTGTAACAAGTTCCTTAAGAAGGTATAAAGTTTAGTTTTTTTGGAATACTGAAGGAAATCCTTCAGCGTTAAATCAATCAGTTTGCAACGAGAGTGCGTTACCTCGAAACATTAGATAGAAAAATTGAGTTTATTAATTTTAATGAGTTATGGGAGTTTTTAGGATGAGGACGCCTTGAAAAATTTATAGAAGTTTTGACAGCATGGTAATTTCAATGTTATATTAAATTAGGATCCAGAAATTTACAGGAATGCACCTAATATATCAAATGCAAACGTTAATCAAGATTGGGACGTTACACTCTTTGTATTAAATTTAGAAAAATACAGATAGATCTCGGTAAATCACCGGGCATAGGAAGGTTTATTTATGCACATTCATACGAGTTCAAAAGGAGTCATTGAACCTTGGAATTGGACCGGCACATCCTGCAACCACTATAATCTTAAAAACAGTATTGCGTTGACACCAACAGAACGACATTGACCTCGAACATAGCACAACTTTATACGCACAAAATGTGAGAACGAAATTTTAAAGAAGGTTAAATGTTGTGTAACGAATAATTTTGAAAAAGCTAGGAAGTTAGCTAAAAAAAGAAATATGGTTCAGTGACAGTGGACGTGTAGGCCGAGGGTCTTCTAAGTTAAAAAGGCCGGCAATGAGTTGCTTTGAAAGTTGTTGGAAAAGTAGGTCAGAAAGCTCAAGCACGTGTGTATGCGTGGAATTTAAATCGCGTCGATGGTGCTTCAAATAAAGAAACGGGGATAATCAGGCTTCTCTCTGCCACAAAATGCTGGAATTTAGATAGACCGAGTGGTTGACGTAATGTGCTTAGGGAGTAAAAGGTGAATTATTGCGGCACCAAGATATCCTTAAATTTTTAAACTGTGAGTTGAGTCTTTAATTTAATGGCATCTATTTTAGTTTTTGTTTTCGTTACTATTGCGACATTTGACTCTATAACACGTGGTATCGAATCGACCGTGACATAGATTCGAGTACAGCAGGTAACGATCAAACCCAGCTACTAACACTTTAGGTTTCAGATCTTGTTAGTGCCCTGTTGCTGCATTTTCTGAAAGATAAACGAATAAATTATTACTAATACAAGGAAAACAAGGCATGCGTCGTTGTTTTTTGGTAATGTAAACGTTGTAAACTATTATTTAGCCAAAAATTTATCCCATTTGTTGTTTAACCATCCCTGATTATACTATACTATACCATACAATTGCAAGTATTAAACCAACCTGATAAATATGATTTATTATATATAAATTTGACGCACGTGTTGTTAGAACTGCTATACTTACCGTTCCATAAGCAATTGGAACAGTAGCTGCTTCTTCAAGGCTCCAATGTTCGGGCACTTCAAATAGTAGATCAGGATCTGCTATACAGGTTGTAGCCAAGGCAAGGGCTGGTATCATTCCCATGACTCGTCTATCTTTACCATCGCGCCCAGAGAACTCCAGGCCCATAACACACTCTTGCGTAGCCAAATCACCTGGAAGAGCATCGGAAGGTAATCTACCACTTGCCACCATTATATCTCGAAAATTTAGTGCTGCATAATAAACGGTGCACAGCTCAGCGTCTTTTCTTGGTCTAAAATAATCTTTGTATAACATAAGTAAAACACTTTCTGTTGAATATATGGCAGTGTAGATAATAGCCATGTGGTAGAAACCTTTAAAACTACACCCTAATCTTAGACATTATTTAATTCTTTTAAAGACCGAGTTATTTTTTTGAAAATTATTTATCTATGAGCCTATATTACTTTGGCACTTCAGAAAATTAATTTTGCTGTACTTATTTTGGTGGGCAGTATGCTAGAGCTTTGATGCTCTGTGTAATAAATTCGCAAAAGATTGTAAACTATGTTAATCTCCCTTTCCAAATATGATTCATGTTTTGTCTATCTTAAAACTAACGTTGTCTTATCAAAGGACTTCATGTCTAGTTAGCTGTTGAAGTGTGCGGACGTGTTTTATGGAGCTTCCGCTTTTGCAACAATAAGTAAGTTTTTATACAGGGTTTATTACTATATTTTTCTATTTAAAGCTTTGTTAAATATTGTATTTAATTTTATTATTGTGCGGCATTAAATTTTAATACGTAGGGCAGTAAATAAAACTAAAAAAAAAAACAAAATTTAAATCCAATAAATAATAAATAAATCGGGTTTTAACTTAAATTTTAACCAAAACTCGCGTTTAAAAATAAAGCATCTTAAATTCTAATTAAAAAATACCCAAAATAAATTCAAAATAATTTAAAAAGGCGTTTTAATAAATTTAAAACAAAAACCGCGTAAATTGTGTAAAAAACCACCTAAAACCATCAAAAAAGTGTGTAAAAATTTTATAGTGCGCGTATAATAAAATAACAATCTAAAAACCAAAATCTAGGTCGCTTTTAAATTAAATAAATAACTCAAAAACCGTAAATTTTGAAATAAAATAAATATAAATATTTCATATTTTAAGTACACGCGTACTTAAAGATTCCTAAAAGTCGATCTTTTGGTATAATTAGTGGTATAACATTTGAAGGTGGTGCCAGGCATCAAATAATCACGGGGTAAGTGCGTTTCCGGTACCGCATTCCAATAGTGCCTGTTTTTATTTGTTTATTTCCACAGTTAAATTTAAAGTGCAGTAGTTTATAAATTTGATATTTAGAAGTAATTAGTTTGTGTATATTTAGAATTTAATTTTTCGGTTTAAAAATTTAAATAAATAAATACATTGTTGTTTACAGTTTATTTTTGATCAAACTATTTTTATTAGGCTAGCTATTTTATTTGGTTCTAGCTGTTAATTTGACGTTTAGTGCTTATTGTACTTTTGTTATATTTGAAATTTAATTTGACGGTTTGAAATTTAAATAAATACATAAATACAGGGTTATTTACGGTTCATCTTTAAACAAAATATTTTATTAGACCAACGTTTTGCGCTCTTTTAGCGTCGTAACGGTCAGGTCGTTTTTTGAGTTGCGTTTTTTGTTGGTTACTCTTTTTTTATTTACTTTTGTTAGCATGGTGGTCCACCGAGACGAGGAAACGGTGCCACGGAAGAAGAGGGGTGATTGGTCGAAGGCTGAGGGCGCTGTTGGGGGGAAACAGCTGAAGGTGGTCTTGAAGGACGTTAGGTTAGGGACTCAGGAGAGGTAGGGAAGGAGCCTGTCTCTGCGGCGGTCGTGTCGGGGGAGTCGGAGCTTCCAGCGGTGGTTGCGGCTCCTGAATTGCCCTCTTCTTCAAAAGGCCAGCGTTAGACGTCGACTAGCAGCAACGGTAGCGTCGCCGCTAGCGACCTCGATTAGCTGGATCAATTGAAGTTTAGGGTGAGAAAGGCGCACGCGGTCATCAGCGGGAAGGTACCGAAACCTCCGCCACTATCGTCGTGGAGGACAAAAAAGCGATTCGTCATGCTGTGAATGATATCCGCGACCCGACGAATCAGCTTATAGGCAGGGTTAGGGCGCTTAGACTCTGTTTAGAGAATTCTGGGAGTGCCAGTGTTGTCGAGGGAAGTCCAGCGGGGGTTATTTCTGTTTCAGGACAGCAGGGTTCCCGGAGCCATGTGGTGGTGATGCCGCGTAAGGTGTCGTATGCTGTAGCAGCTTTCGGTGCTACGCCAACGTTTGCTGATCGATTCCGCTCGTGATGGTTTTGTCGTTGTCGGAGCTCGTCGTGCACGTAGGGGCGGTGTTGTAGTGGAGTGAGCAGGTCGTGAAGACGCCAGGAGATTGCAGTAGAAGGTCGGCGGGCACTGCAAGGTGCTCGTAGCAAAGACGATCGAGAAGAAGCGTCCACGGGTCGTTCTTCCGGGGGTCGAAGCGGGAATGAAGTGTCCGTGCGGTTGATTGCAAGCCAGAATCCCCGTTTCAACGGTTTGAAACTAGAAGACCACCTGAGAGAAAAGTTCAGGTTTGGCGGAAAGAGCCATAGGGATCCCTTTGCCAGCGTAGTTTTTGAGGTGACCCCCACACTTCGAAGGCGTATATTAGCTGACGCTATCAACCTCAGGTGGCGAAGAGTCTGGGCCCGGGACCGCTTCTCGATCACGCAGTGTCACTGGTGCTACGAGTACGGCCATAGATTGATGGAATGCAGGGAGAAGGTACAGTGGTGCGGTAACTGTGCCGAAGTCGGGCATGCTTTCAAAAATTGCCGAAAGGCAGTCCACTGCTGTGTGGTTTGCGCTAGGGCAAACGACAGAACTGGCGGTGGAGTGAAGGTCAATACGCGCCACGACGCCAAGCGCACGTACAGTACGTAAAAAGTAAGGGCAGCGAAATATCAAATATAATGATGGCGGTGGCGAAAATAAATTGGGGTTTCAGGGGCGAATCGCTTAAGACAGTTTACGCCGGAGCAATAGAATCGGCAATGCTGCACGCAGCATCAGTTTGGGCGGAGGGTTGTAAAGTAAGGGAAACTCGACAGCTGACGAGCGTGCAACGTATAATCGCGGTCAAGGCGGCGAGGGCGTACAGAATCACCTCCACGGAAGCGATCCTGGTGATTAGTAGAACTCTCTCTATCGAATATGTTGTTAGGGAGATCAGAGATAGGAGGTTAGCTAATACAGGGAAAAGACAGGAAATTATAGAGAGTATGAATCTTGCAAATAGGGAAGATGAGAGGAAAATCGTCGTGTCAGAATTAGGGCACCCGGCCGATGTAAGAGGAACCGAATTTGTCTAAGGTGATGGGAACGCGGTAAGGGTTAGGAATTACACGGACGGTTCGCGTATGGATGATGGTCAAGCAGGCGCGGCGTTTGGCGAATATAATGAGCAAAGGGAAGTGTTTCGGTTTCAGACTCGCAAACTGGAGCACTATCTTCCACTGCGAATTGGTAGCCATACGAGAGGCTATCGATTACGTAATAAATCATACGGGCAGAGACGAATATTATATAATCAGTGATAGTAAATCGGCGCTGAGCTTTAACGAATATGAACACCTCGACAAATCTCTAAGCGGAGATCTGGAGGATAGCGCATACGGCGCTCGAGTTTTGACGTTTAAAGTTCTGTTGGGTTAGGTCGCACGCAGGTAACATAGGAAACGATAGGGCTGATGAATTAGCTAAAGAGGCCGCGACGGGCCGACTTTCGAATATCACATTCGTCGATACCGAGGTCTCTAATTAAAAGAAAGTTGCGCGAAAAGTCAATCCGACAATGGGAAGAGAGGTGGAACAACGCTGCTACGGGCAGGTTGACCCACAAATTTATACCGAGCATAGAAGCTAGAGGTAAGATCGAGGTGAAACTCGATCATAAAATGGTGCAACCGTTACAGGGCACGGCGCCCTGAAAGCATATTTACAAAGGTTCGGTTTAACCAATAACGAACTCTGTAAATGCGGCGAGGGCGCAGAAAGCGCAGAGCACGTGTTCTTCGGCTTCCCACTCGAGGCGGCAAATCGAGGGTTAGCTGATATAAAATTAGCTGTCGCAGGGCTAACATGTCCCAAGAGCCTAGAGGAAGTAGGGGAAGCGGCTAACCATAAGGCGTTCTGGATAGCCTTCAAAGAATTTTCAGGAAGAGTCGCGAGATTGGACGGTGATAACCGTTCGTAAATCGGAGGGTGAGGGGTCTTGGAGTGGATTGAAAAATTTAGATTTGACTTGGCATAAGAAATGGACATGAGTATGGTATAACCAAAACCTGAGTTAAAAAAAAATAAATAAAAAATTAATTAAATAATAAAATTAATTAATTATAATTATAACCACACACTACTAAACAATCACTGTCAGACCTTAAACGCGCGGAATATCGGGAATAAATCAAAACAAGTAAATAATGTTGCGAGCTACTATTAGGCAACCCGTCAAACACACAAGCGCTGCAAGTACTGTATATTCTCCATGGACCGGGAAGCTTCTAGCAATTACTGGAGGATGTCATCCTTTTAAATTCACGGTATAAATAAGACCAATGATGAAGTACAGAGTTAGTCTATATTAGAATGTCGAACATAAATTATATCGTGTAAAGTTAAATAATTGAGCTTTTGGAAGTCCAAGAGTAAACATAAATGTTATGTGCACGTGTCTAATGTACATGCAGCTTGTAGAATACATAAATAGACAAAAGTGTAATAAATAAATAGTTGTGTTAGTGTTGTTAATGGACCTATGGTTAAGAAGTTAGTTTAAGAAGATATTAGTGCTTGTAAATTCATTAGTGTGATAGTGCTTCATTGTTAATTGGACAGAAAACATCTATAAATAAGGAATATACTGTTAATTAGACTTGTAAACAGTGAGTAATAAAGACTCTTGTTATTACTTGTTTTAAATTAGTGGAACGCGGTAGTAGTAGCCCGCTACACTGGTGTCCGGCCTGTGTGGGGTATATAGTGATTAATTTAAAAGGAAAATCACACAAATCTAAAGACATTTAAGTAGTTTGTATGTGCCTGTAACAAGAAGTCAAAGTAAAATGGACGCAGAAACTTTAATGAATTTCCTTAAGGATTTTAAATCTGGTATGGAAGAGAGGTCGGCTAAACTAGAAGTGACACTTAGTGAAAATGCTGAGAAAATGGAGGAGAGGTCGGCTAAACTGGAAGTGACACTAAATGAAAACGTAGTGAGGTCAGTTGAATTGGAATCAAACCTTACCGACAGGTTAAGTAAATGGAAGAAAAGTTTAGTGAAAATGCTGAAAAAAGAAAGAAAAGCTAAGTGAAAATGCTGCAAAATTGGAAGAAAAGTTGAATGAAAAGACGGCCACATTAAAATAAAGATTAATGGAAAGATCCATTGCATTGAAAGAAGATTTCAGTAACAACGCGGCCACTTGAATTAGCAAACCAAGTTGTAAATCAGAACATTCCAGAAATAAGAAACATGGTAGAAAGCGAGTCAATACCGTCTAAATTTAAAGTGAAACCACCCACATTCGGTGGTAAAACACCTTGGCCCACATATTTCAAACAATTTGAAGCTACAGCAATAGTCAACGGTTGGTGCAACAAAGAGAAGGCTATCTCCTTAATAGTGGCCCTACGGGGGAAGCTCTTAACATCTTGCAAACCATTCCCGATCACCAACAGAATGATTACGGTCTTTTAACATCGAAGCTTGAGATGAGGTATGGAGACGCTCACCTTTAACAGGTTTACCATGCGCAAGTTAAGAACCGCTTGCAAAAGACAAACGAAAGCCTGTAAGAATTCGAAGCTGACATCGCCAGATTAATTAGATTCGCATACCCAACGGCACCAGATAGCTTCCTCGAACAACTGGCTGTTCAAACATTTGTAGATGGCGAAATACAGCAAGCGCTAAGATTAGCAGGGTCAAAAATGTTAGATGACGCACTGGCTCATGCGCTTGAATGTGAAGCAGCTAAGCATATATCACACAGGATGAGTCACAAAGTTCGGTCTGCCTTGGAGGAACCTGGTCAAGCGCAGAACAGCATAAATGAAATAATCAACCGTGTGTTTAAAAAGCAAAAGGCGGAAAGGTTAGAAAGACGACAACCGCGCAGATGGCGTCTGCGATGCTGGAGCTCCCGTAAAGTTGGTCATATGCAGAGACGCTGTACTCAACCAAAGAAACAACTGGTTGAGCTAAAGCAGGTCAATGTAAAGGGGCAAACATCGACAGCACGACGTAGTGCCCCGAAGATTATCATTCGTGCTGCATCGTCAATGGGAAGTCTGGACAGCATTTATATCCATGGTAGAATTAATGGTAGGGGTATTCGATTACTCGTGGATACAGGAGCAACAAGGACTATTGTGAGACCAGATTTGGTTGGTCGTGGAAAAGTGCTACCTGTATCGGTATGTTTTCGAACGACAAGTGGCGAGAAAATTTCTAGTCACGAAGAGACTGCCGTAGCGTTGGGAATTGGATACAAATTAATTAATCATTACAGAAGAAGTGATCTTGGGAATAGATCTCATGAGAGAATATGGGTTTCATGTAAACATGAAAGAAAATGTGCTTCAGATAGATGATGATGAGATTCCATTTCAAGGGACGAGTAACCAGACGATGCAAGTTCGAATGATTTGTGATATGAAAATACCCGAGAACGCGGAAATGATAGTAATGGGACGCCCGTATGGTACGCTCCGGGAAGGACAAATATGCATGATGGAAGCAACTGAATCGGGAATGGGTCAGGAGGGATTACTGGTAAAGTTTCGAAATATGATACCAGTAAGGGTGCTAAATATTAATCCGCATACGGTGACCCTGAAGAAAGACATGATTGTGGGAAATTGTATTCCAGTATGCCATATTAAACGTTGTGTGTACGACACGAAAGATAAACCAGCCAACGGTTGCTCACAGAAATTGCTGGATATGTTGATACCTTCGTGTCAAAGATTAAACGGCGACCAACTGGGCAAGGTAAAAGAACTGGTCGGACGATATCGACGTGTGTTTGCACTGGATGATAGTGAGAAAGGAAGGACGTTGTGCAACATAAGATCAATACTGGAGATGCGCAACCGACAAGACAACACCCCAGACGGCTTCCTTTGGCAAAACGCAAGGAAACCGAGCAAATTATTACCGACATGGAAGAACAAGGAGTGATTGAATTTTCGAATGGTCCATGGGCATTCCCGGTAGTGCTTGTTCAGAAAAAGTATGGGTCGAAGAGGTTTTGTGTAGACTACCCGCGGTTAAACAATGTGACAAAGAAAGACCTATCCTTTGCCCTGAATTGATGAACCCTTGGATACTCTATTCAGATCTAAATCGTTTTCGACTTTGGACTTGAAAAGCGGATACTGGCAGGTAGGCTTGGAGCCAAACGATAAAGAGAAAACTGCGTTTACAATTGGAACTGGATTATGGCAGTTCAAGGTCATGCCATTTGGATTATGCAATGCCTCTGCTACTTTTGAACGTTCGATGGAGTCGATACTGCGTGGACTGTCCTGGAAAACATGTCTGGTGTACCTAGACGACGTATAGTGTTAGGTAGGTCTTTTGAAGAACAGCTTAAGAACCTAGAGGAGATATTCCAAAGATTGCGCGGGGAAAACCTTACATTGAGCCCCAAGAAGTGTCACCAATTTGGAAAAGAGGTGAAATACCTAGGAGATCTCGTTTCGGAGACCGGAATAAGAGCTGACCCTGACAAAATAAAAACGGTACAAAAGTGGCCTACACCAGCAGATATACACTAACTACGCAGTTTTCTAGAATTGTGCATGTATTAAAATGGCACAAATTTACCGAACGTAACAGTTGGTTTTGTTCCTATCATCGAGCTAACGCGGTCCGCGACACTCTGGCATATACTTTTAAAGCTAACGGTTGTAATGACTCTACATGACCACTCCAACAGTCTAAAGAATAGTTCTTCGTACTAAAACTAAATACTTACACGTAAAATTCAAGTGGACTTTGAATCCATTTAATGCTGGATAAGTCTCCTTTTACAAGGGTGTTCATATACGCATGTTCCACTGGTATGACCTCATTACATCCCAACAGTGGAAGATGCCGAAACGTTCCCCATACATTTCGGTCGTTAAGAACGTTATGAAGAAGATCCTTTTTTATTTGTGTGGCATAGAAAGCTGAAGACAGAGAAAACGGTTCAGCAGTTTTGCTTTGTATATAATAAGCTCGAACACAATCTCCACCGACCTCTTGCCTGAGACAGTTTACCATCCCAACAAGGCCGCTCATAGGTTCGTTTTGAGATACTAAAAAGATCTTAGTACCCAGAGTTTCGTTTTTCCTCAATGCGGATTTGAGTTTTTCCAACCAAGCGAAGTCACTGGTACTTACGTGTATGATAACCGAATCGTTTGAAAGCTCCTTTGAATTACGCAGTAAGACGTATGACTTGGCATGTACGGAAGATGACTGTACCGAAACAATTTCTAAGCCTAGTTTAGTGACGTCAGCAATTTCAGCTAGTGTTTCAGTTTCTACTAGCAAAAACATGGATTTTGATTTTAAGAAAGCGTGTACGTCTGGGAGAGCTTTGTGATCCTTAAGAGCACCAGATAGTACCACAAGGTTTGCGCTCCCTACTAAGGCATCAATTACCTCACCATTTCTCACACTCTTGACACCAATATCTTTTAGACTCTTGCTATCCACTTCACATGGGTCAATAACCGTATAGTCTACAATGATAGAAACTTCTGCGTCAAAAATATCTTTTAGAACAAATGCAAGACACGTTTTGTTGGACAATTCAACAATCCTTATGTTTCGCGCACCTCCACTATTTTCCAAAACGATTTGTGAGGCAATGGTTAGTGCTATTTGTTGGAAATTCGTGTAGTTTGGAGAAATTGTATGAAGTGTGGGAACGAACTCGTAGCTTTCGAGCTTCGGAGCGGCTTGGGTTTGTTGTCGTGATACCAAATTAAGTTTTATACCTCGAAATTCAATTCCGCCTGACTTAAGTATGTGGCCATTCTGAAACGTGCAAATGGAGAGGCAGTTTTCTGTATTTAGTGCGGCTGGGCGAATCTGGACCCTAGGGTCTATGGCGATACGCTGTATGGTTGTAGGTAAAGTTAATCTACGATCAATTTTTCCCAATAAATAAAATTGTATTATTGAGTCTATAAAAGTAACCCAGTTTCCTTTCCATTGTATTTTGCCTTTAGATTCAGAGCCTTTCGACTGTATAATACTTTTGAATAGTCCGTGGAATTCAAAACCTCGTAAACGAAGTTCTTTGTAAACATCATCTGATGTCAAAGGCAAAGCATCCGTTACAGAATCGTTTAAAATATTGTCAACGTTATTAGAAAATAGTTGATTCTCATCTTCAGGTATTGAAATGACTCCTGAGGCCACTACAGAACTACCTTCACTAATTTCGAATTCACCAGATCCTTTGAAAATATTGACCATAAGTTTCAAGCTTCCTTCTTTAGGGAGAATCACTGCACGATGGATACGGAAGTTCTTAATTATAACAGCTGTTGTTTCAAGTTCCTGGTTTTTGAGTTTAGCAAGAGTCTTCCAAGCGTAGACCTGCAAATTAAAATGATTGTTAGTTTTTTATAAATTGGGAAGGAATGTTTTATTTAAAGAATTGATTGGGATAATAAATTGAAAATAGTGCAAAAGAGCATGTTCTGCCCCAGGCGATTTTGACGGCCCAACTTTGAAAATTCAATGAAACTAAACATAAAAAGTTGATGAACATGTATAAAAATAAATTTGTTGTTTTTGAACTAGAAATTCACTTATTACTATAACCACGTCGATAAATGTTATAATAATTTTTTGGGATTTTATGCGAGGTACAAATTTCTACACAAGTAGTAGATAACGTACACTTGTCCGAAAGCAAATCGTCTGGTTTATACACCCAAATCTCTATAAAGAAATCTTAGATTTGTAGTGATCCGTAGTGTTTCTAAGTTGATTTCTCATTGGTAGATAATTATTGCAAATATTATAGTGTACATTTCGATATTTGAAGGTATTTGTTAGAATAGTTCTAAACGCATTCCATGACGTCAGAATTTATGTTATATGGGGCGCATGTGTAGGGACGATTGATCTAGTCGACAGGATTAAAAATTTCAAGATGGCAGGTTAAAAGATTTTAGTTGGCAGTTATTATTAAAGGTAATGTTTTATAAGTTTATAATGTAGTGATTATTTAAGTATTTAAGGTAATCTGATTACATCTTCTAATCCCAGCTTTGTATTGAATGTGATGTTGGTACTTATTGTAAAACCGTTAGTTATTTAATCATTGAAGGAAATATTTTTATAATTACCTGTTGCTTTTGTAACAGGCATTTTTATAATTTAACATTTTACGCTTTTCCCAATTCGCAATTACTATTCAATTACAATCTGCAATTACTATTTCTATATTTTATATTTATTAACTCGTGTGTATTAATTAAAGATAGATAAATTGAAGATTGATTATCATTAATAAATAAATTCCAAGGAATGAATGTTAAACAGCTTGTATTTAATGATAGATTGCATCGTTCTTGTCTTGCCATAAATATAAATTTTGTTCCTTATGTGGATATACAAGTCTAGATAAAAGACGATAAGCGGTTGTAATAGCGACGAATTGATATAAACAGATGAGCAGTGGAGTTTTGTTCTTTGTTCCGATATATGAAGTACGTTGAAAATACTGCTTTTTTCTGCTTTTGACAATAGTGAGAATTAATGCGGGATTAATTTTCGTATTGTTCATGAACAAGCACGGCATGTTTTTAGTTGATTTTCTGTTGGAAATAAAAGCGGTAAAGCTTGTTAAACTCGAGGCACGTGTGTTTTACGGAACATTTGACGGACGGTTTTATTACTTACGCTTGCTTACTAATTGTTTTTAGTTGTTTTTCTTGTAAGACAAATGCTTTAAGGAACATTTGACGGACTTACTTTAATGATACGCGTACTTTACTAATTTGTGGTTTTAGTTGTTTGTCTTGTGAAATAATAGTCGTAGAACTTGCTAAACTGACCGATTCTTTCTTTAGGATTAATGTGTGTGCGATCTAGTCTAGTGTCCCTTTGTTTTATCAGATTAGTGCATACTTTGGATTACTTAAATACAGTGGATCTCACTGCTTTTTGGAGGTTTATGAAAATAATATACATTTGATCCCCGTTGAAATTAAACTAGTGCTACAAAAGATTTCGAAATTATTGTCTCAGGAAATAGAATTAACAAGAAATTTATCAATGCTACATAGTTCCGTCGCGTGATGGTGTCTGCTGCTAACACCAGTGAAATACGTAGGTGTGATTAGGGTAACGTGTGATAAGTTTCATCAACACCCTCACAGTCAAGTGTGAAGTGCGTCGTTAGTGCCGGACACCGTGAATCCCACACTTCAATGGCAAGGAAGCGTTACTGAAGGACCTTTTGTAAGTTGAACTATTTCCTACTTGTTATTACTTTAAATATCTATCCGTTGTTTTGCCATATCTTTGTCGTTCTGATACCTTTTACCATAGACTTGCATGCTATTTAAAAAAAAAAAAAATCAACAATACTGGATGACTCATATAAATTGTGCTTACCTATTTATCTTTTGTTAAAATTTTGTCTGATTTATGTTTAATTGGTGTGTGAGGAAACGTTTCTGCTACTCCCCAATATTACCTCACTTTGTACTAAAATTTTTTCGTATTGCTTTTACCGTTGTTACATTATATAGATTATCCAAACAGTTTTTTTTTACATTCTACAAAGTACTGAATAATTTAGACTTATCATTGCTGCTATGCTTTTTCCTTTTTTTTCAGGTTTGCTTGACTATTTTTCTTGCAGGTATTATCACTAACTCCTTACAGCTGCGTACATTGTATGTTGGTCTGCTTTCTACAACCCCCCTAATCTCCGATTGAGCCCGGTCATTTCTATGATTTTCTTTATGTTACGCACGGCTACGAGCCAACGTAGCATAAATTTGGCGCCCAACGTGGCTGCCCCGAATAACGTAACACTTTCTTGAAGTTGATGTGTACAATGCTACCTTGCTGGTTGTTTTACTTATGAGGTATAAATGTGGGTTGTTTGGTTTAACAACCGAAAACTAATATTTATTTATGTGGATTGTTTATTTACTATCTAAATCAGGGTTAAAAGAATATTTATTTATTTGAAATAATGTTTATTTAGTATTTAATACAGAGTTCGAACTTCCATTGCATTGCACTTTGTTACGTTCCAATTTTGCCTTTAAAATTTCCCTGGTTAATTCAATACCCGCTCGAATAAATTCCGTTACTACTGTTAAATCCTTTAACATAATTAATAATAAACACGCTCTCGAATAAATTCCTCAACTTAAATCTAGTTGCTTTGAAACGACAAGTTCATGCTATAATTAAGTAGTTTATATCCTGTTTTAGGTAACCTTCAATTTGTTAAACCTTCCGATAGCGTATAATTGCTTCTTATGTGTTTTCCATCTAAACATTCGTCTACATAGTGTATTGAATTATCCGATAAAATCCGGCTTTTCCAGTTTCAATCGCGCTTCGATAAGCGAAGATTTGCAGTTCGAATTCGAGTTATTCGAACCATTGTTGAATTTGCTTCTACAGCTTGTGCGTAACCATTCTAATAAGATTCTCTTTTTAGCTTTTTAGCTTAAGGCCAAATGGGTTCTTTCTTTATGTAGACTAACTGGTTTTGTCCGTAGACTGCTGATGCAGTTATGGTAGCAGGGTAAACGAATCCTGACGACCATGGCGTTTCTCTGTTGACTCACCCCCGACAGATTGCGAGCTAAGTATCCAGATATCTACACGTATGCAACTCGTTTTCTTTTGTGTGTGTCTATGGCATATTCCATATCAACGTTTGGTGTAGTTTCGTGACAAGAAACGTGACATTGTAGAACTACTGTTCGTTACTGCTAATCGATATGCTGTACAGGTGCGAGGTACCTTTGTTAAAAATGTTGGACCGACACATGCTTATTCCTTTATGCTGATTGGTTTATTTTACAAGCGGTACTATGTACGATTTAACAGATGTCTGATATAAGCTCCCACACGTTAATTCTTTCCTACGAATAAGTTATTTTACAAACAGTATTAGGTGGAATTTTAAAAACGCTTGACAAAAGCTCTCACAGGCTTATTTACTACTGATTAATTTTATTTTGTGTGAAATACGAGATGCACACTTCGTATCTAAATTCCTAAATTGTCCGTACAATATAATTGTTTGCTGTGAAATAATAATACTTAATTTATTTTCTTTTTTCTGCTTATTTGTACAGAATCCTTTATTAACTTTTATGTGTTAATAGATAATCGTGGGCGATGTTTTTTTTTGTTTTTTTTTTGGTATGTAGGTGATTCCCCTACTCTCCCCGGTTGGTAGTTAGTCTGGTGTTTACTTTTCTTTGGGCTACGTAGCAACTTACTGCGGAATCAATAGTAAATGTACCCTTACTGTGATTATACGAGCAATTTATGAAATAAGACCATCATTCTTTAGATATATTAAATCAAATTATTAAGCAAGTTTGAATTTGAACAGTATTATATTCCTGTGTTATATTTGTTTGATATTTGTGATTCATTTGACATTCTTATTATGCGTAATTGTTTTATTTCAGCATATTAACCACGTATTCAACTTCAGCGCTCATATTTTGGTTTGAACGTAATTATATGTTTGTTGTATTGTTTATCCTATTATCTAGTCGATGTTCCTATTTAATTAAGTAGTATCTAACATTTGTAATGATTCTTATGATGTGATTAAATTGAACCTCTGGTACGACCGACCATCTCGTGCCTTCGCGTTTGCATTTATGACATGCGTTATCATACTATAAGTTCATTTCAGTGATTGATGTCGTCATGTCATTGTAGTTGCACTCTTTTGCAAATAATAGAAGTCGGCTAGCCTTTATGAAATATTTTGCAACACGGGCTGGAAACTGTTAATGTTTGTATGTGGGCGCGTGTAATCGAGCCTTGTTAAAAATTACTAACATTTTATGTCCTTGCGGGGAGGAACATTGGTAGTCAAGGTGCAGGTCATCTTCCTGGTGTCCCCTCTCTTCAACTTTAGCTGGGTAGTATTGGCCTAGCCGATCTCAGTACCTACAGGAAAAGACTAGCTGGTCTACACTAACGTTTCTTCAGTTGTCATGTGTGGTATGTCTGGGTAACAGTTGACATTCTGTCAATTTCGGTGTTGATGATCTGGGTACTTGTACGTTACCCGTCCTCGTCGAGATGTGCCAAATGCAGTTGGAAGTGTGAGGGTAGTTTGGAGTTTTCTCTGCCGTGCTCGTTCCCTAATCGCCCAAGTTGAGTATGGCACTGTTTCTATGCGCTTTCCCAAATTTTTTAAGCTGTTTAAGAGATAGAATTTTGGAAGCTCCTTGAAATAGGCATTTGTTTGGGCGATGATCTTCTCGTTAGACGTAAACCTTTGTCTGCCAAGTCATTTCTTCAAGTTGGAAAATAAGAAAAAGTTTCTGGGGACCAAATCTGGCGAATACGGTGGATGTTGTAATCGCAACTGCGCAGGTGTGCATCCGTGAATTGTCTTGATGAAAGAGAATCCTTTTCCACTTCAAATGAGGACGTTTTCCCTTGATTTCTTTGTCAGCTGGTTCAATAACGACGCAAGTTATGTACCCCGCAATCTATGTATGTATAACAAAATAGAAGTTATTAGGAGTTATTAGAAATTGTTAAAGAAATTATTAAGTCAAGTGCAACAATGTAATTTAAGGATAATTAAATATAGGTTATTAGCAGTTGTGAGAACGGATGTAATACATTGTATTCCAGACGGTTAAAAATCGCGATTACTTAGAAAGTAAGATTGTTACATTTATAATGAATAGAATTAAGAAATAAGCAGACATGAGTTCTGCAAGTTCCCACAGACATGTGAGAGGCAGGGACAACAAAAATACCCCGGGAGCCCTAAATCAGTCAATCAGTCTCAAGTATTTCAGCTTTAACATTGCAGTTTGCTTAGGCTACTCGCTCATATTAGTTCAATTATTAATTATTTTTCGACTTAGAGCAATTTTAAATCAGATTGTTAAAATTCCATATTAATATCTGTATAAACCAAATAAATTGTTAGGAAGTTTTGGAAGAAGTTTTTAAAAACACCGCTCCCAAGGCCCGAAACGTAACTGGCGCAACGTACGGATCCAGAAAGGCACTACGAATCCAAAAATCGAAAGACTGGTGACCAATAATTTCAATTCACAATTCTGGAAGCATCCAAACAAAGTTGGAAAAGGTACTAGCATTGAGCGAACCCAACCAAACAAGTTTGGAAGAGGTACAAGCATCGACTGAATCCAAAGTAACACAACCTGGACGAAGTACAAAATGGACCGAGCCCACAGCCAGAAAACAAAAGAAACAGACGATGGAACTAGTGTAAGTTCACTTTCCTTAAAACCAATTAATTTTTGACAAATTATTTGATAATAGCTAGTAATAGATTTTTTTTTATTTTACTTTATGTATGTACAGATTTTTTTAAATTATTGCAATTTATGCCACTTTATAAAAATAATTTACTAAGAGAAATTATTTTGAAATAAGAACTATTTTGAGAAAATTTATTTTAAAAGCAAGATAATTCTAGACGAGAAAACTGAAAAGTACTATTATTACAAATTATTAATTAATACAAAACGTAACTGGCGCACGAATTATCAACACAAAACAAAATTTCTTACCAATTTATCAACGAAAGCTTAATGTACAAACGCAATAACGATTAATTATAGAAACCATTTATTCAAACGCAACCTTCATCGCACTTCTATAAATTATAGAAGCACTTAGCAATTATTATTAAATTAACTCAGCGCAAATCTAAAACGCGACTCTGATACGAATTTTTACCAGAAACCCTCATCATTAAATAAGAACCATTCAGTACAAATATATCTATTTATAGCGAAACAACTACTGAAAAGATTTATTCAAAAACGCGCATCGTAACTTTATAAATATCTACATTACTGAAAAGACTCATTCAAACGTGAGATTTTATGATTAAATATTTTGGTACGACGTAATTAATTGTAAAAAGCGGGATTTATTTAATTTATCACCGACTGAAAATAAAATCTTTCAGGAGGCTTAAAACTTATAATTAAACAACTTATTGTATAAATTATAAAAGGAGACTTTGATGCAACTACTGTAACAAAACGGTAGACTGAAAACTTGCAGACATTCAAGGTGACGAGACAATACAATTACAAAGAAACATTTTACACCTTTATCAATTACAAAACCCACGGAGACGAGATAATTAAAGCAGACTCAATTAATCGGCAGGAATAAAATAAGATCGTAACTGACGCAGAAACATACAAAGTATAACGCAAATTATTGCAAGAATATTAATCCACATAAAAACCTTTCAGAAAATTAAAAAACGTGACAACTTTAACATCCGCGAGGTATATAAATAAACAAATTCAAGGCTATAGCAACTAACCAGACATTCCCAGGCACAAATCCCGCAAATTAATTACAGCACCGTATAACTAAGTACAAATATAAGTAACCTAACACAACTCAAGCTAAAAATAACAAATACCCACCAAACCTAAAATGAACAAACCAAACTAAAAAGTAACAGTACAAACCGCAAAATAAATCTTAGTTTTTACAAAAAATTAAAATTAATTAAAACCGAAAGTTACTATTAATTATTAGAACAACCCTTAACAATCATGAGTTCAGATATGCAAATTTATCTCGAAAGCATCCTTAATTTCAACGGAGATCAAGCTTTGCTATTTAATTTTATTACAGCGTGCGAAATTTTTTTGAAAACCTACAAACCCGGAGACAACGATAGCAATATATTACTTTTGCGCCTGATAATAAATAAACCGACCGGATGAGTACTGATATTAATACCCAGCCGAGATGACTTAGAACAGTGGAAGGACTTTAAACGCATATTGATTGCATATTTTGGCGATGAACGCAACATAAAATGCTTAATCCGAGACCTGATAAACCTAAGAATGGAAAATAATCAATCCCCGTATCAACTCGGAATGAAATGCTAAGGCGTAAAAAGTCTAATCTTAACAAAATTAAAAATTAAAAAAACCTGACCAAAATATCCGACTTTTAAAGACAAAATGTATGACGAAATGGTACTGGGCACCTATATAAACACACTACCAGTACGATTATCAGATAAAATCAGATTTCAACATCCCTAAAATTTAGAAAAAGCCATGAATATGATAATAGAAGAAGAAAACGTAATGTACTATCGAAACAGACTATATAACCCTAACGCGAATAAAAGCTATTCACCGATAAAACCATACAAGCCGCGAGACAAACAATCACCTAAACAAAATTTACTCCATTTCGCGCACAAACAAATCAACCGCGAATTAATAACTCAAATTATAATAACACAAATTTTAACAATCAAAATTTCCATGACCAACTTTCAACTCAAATTTTACGAAGCCCACATTCACACCAAGATTCAGCCTAAATATGAATCAACAAAGTCCAGCATTCAACGCGAACCCTATTAGAAATACACTAATGACAAATAACAATAACAACCCTAACAGTTATTACAAACCAATCCCTTTGGATACCTCACCTGGTAACACCAGACAAAACATAAAAATATCGCAAATCCAACCCAGCTATAACCAAACACAAAACTTTACATCGGAAGAACTATTTCACCAAGAAGTAGAAGAATTTGACAATGACCAGAATAATTACAATCACTCCAGTACAAACAATGAATCAAACCATTTAGAAAATTACGAGTTGCTTATAAAAAATGTGACGGAGGAATGGGTATCCTTAAGACTGCTTAAGAAATATGATAGAACAGTAGGTTCCCACTGGAGTGCTTATAAAGAATAAAAATATTTTTTTTTCAAAATAGAACAGTCGGTGCGTGGACTATAAAATGCCCTTATGCTTCGCTAGTTTTATAAAATCAAGTTCTTTCTCGAATATTCCACGCGTTTTCATTGGTTGACAAAACGCTGTCAGTTGTACGTGGAAAAGGTGTTTCAATTATGATTATATCTGCAATTTGTTGGATTTTGGATAGTTTAATATGTACGTTCTAAATTGCACGTATATCGAGGACTTCTAGAGGGACTTGTTTAACAAATGGTATTTTATATATGTTCTACATTGCACGTATTATTAAGAATGGCATTTTATATACGTTCTAAACTGCACGTATTACCGTCACTTCAAACATTCATACTTTATTTTAATATGCTTGTTTTTGAGTGTTTAACCATTACAACTGGTATAAATTATACGCATTTATTAATTTCCTTACGCAAATACATTTATATTGAAGGAATTTTTATTTCACGGGTCGTTTTTCTTCAAATATGTTGAATTTGTATGTGTTTTGAGCTTAAGAATGTCTTTAAATGTTCGAAATTGATTGAACTACTTCTACAATTGTTTATTTTAATGAGTGTAATGAAGCTATTACGGAACGAGCTTCCTTCAATTAATAGTAGCTTGTTATTGATTTTATACAGGGTGTTTTGTATTTGGTTTTCCATAATGAGTGAATTATGTACATTTTTGGATTTTAATGTTTGGTTTTAGTAGTTTTTATGATATTTACATGAGGTATTCCTCCTTTATGGCCTTATATGACCTTAAATAACCTCATAATCATAACAACTTATATATATATATATATATATATATATATATATATATATTATCGCTAAGAATATGTTAGCAAAACTAACTAGAATTTCGGTTTTTAATAAGACTTTGGTTCCATATGGAAAACAACATTCAAGTGTTTACTTTCTAATTTGATTCAATTACGGGGTTATGTTGGACATTTTGTACTCACAATCAAGTAGAAAACAATTCAGCTGTTTTGAAACCTGGTTTGTACAGACATAAGTAGCAATTTAATCTTCCAAAAGTCCGTGAAAACACCTTATTGTTCAAGAAATACCTCACGGTTTTCAACTTGTTTCATACACACAGCGCGTGGGCGTTAAACATCTGTTTTGATAAGACTTACCCAGGTTGATCTTCTTTGCAAGTAATTTTCTGAATCTGTTCACTTCCGTATCACCTTCAAGTCAAGAAGGTTGGAAAGTCGTTGATGCGTAAACACCCAGTAGAGCCAATAACCACAAAGACCCTATAGTGGCAACAACAATCATACTACAACTAGACAATAGACAGTAAATCGAAAACTACCTGCTAGTCGACATATACCCTCTAGCAGACCAACATTTTTGAGTATCCTCGAGCGTATCCATCACGTACATATCAGTGTGGGTCCATCGCCTTTGTTACCCAGCTGAAACCTGTGCCCAACCACCTTAAAGGAAGCCGCCAGAAGCCAGTGGTTAAAGGTGAGTGATTTTTGCTTAATCCCAAAAGGATATGTTAATTATTTTTGCTATTCCCGTTTCCATACGGCTGTTTCTCGAGCCCCCAAGAAAAATTTCTATCGTTCTAGTCTGTAAGACTCGGCACCTTACTGCCACAAATGATAATGCTATGTTGAGTATTTAATTTTTTTAGAATATACTTTTTCTTGAAAGTAGTAGTAGTATGTCTGGCATTTTCAATAATAACAATTCTAAAATAATTTGAATTACAGTTACAGTTATTTGTTATATAGTAGATACATTCTGATTTTAGTATGTTCCGTCTTCTAAAAATGGTAAATTGAAAATTTTAAACGAACCACTCCGTTAGGGATTCTGTATCTATTCCAAAAACCGCATATTTTTGCTAGACACAGTGGCGTCTAACTTCACTTTATTTAGTTTTGCGTTGCACAAAAAATATTTCAACCCTACCCTTATCATGATCTCCCTTGGGATAATAGCCAAGCTAACCGCCGGCGCAGCATGTTTTTATAATTCCACCTCGCACACGTAAAAAGTTCAAGTCTCTTTAAATTCTGAATTTCTGTTCATCTCTCTAGGGGCAAGATTACACAACGTGTTATTTAAAAAATAAAAACTATTACATTGACCCAACAATGTGGGGCTGAAGAAAAAAATTTACTACATTGGCACCACATCGTGGGGCTCGAATTAAAAATCGAAATTGCTACAAAGAGTAATTAATAATTTATAAATACCTTCTCAAACTATGAGAAACCGATGACGATAATGTACCTTAACATAGTATCAGCGGCGATCTTGATTTGAATTAACATTATTTTTGCCTCATGGTCTTCTGTAATTACGAATGCACTCACATCGTCTGCGAATCTCAGTATAGTTTAACTGAAATAAAATAAAATAACGTAACCCTATATACAAGGTATTTTTAGTTTATAGTCGTATTTTTTTATATTCCATTATTAAGAAAGATGGGAACCCTTACGTATCATTCCCAGCGACCACAAAACATCGACCTTTTGAAATTTTAGTATCGAATCCGTCCACAGGCTTAATCTTAAGAATAGTCACGTGCCATCCGTATTAACTGTAGTGAAATTGAAGCCCTTTACTAGTTTCTGAAATGAGTTTAGTAATAGTTATGCAAATATGTGAAATTAAATACCTCGAATAGGACTGTGGTTCCTACAAGCAGCAGGACTAACTTCTGACCGTGATCTCACCTATCGTGGACACCAATAAACCTCCGGGCAGGTGGCGGCAAGCCCTTGCTTTTGCTTTAGCGGTCTAAATGGAAAAAGAAGGCAATTGTGCGCTTTACGATCACGTACATACTTACATCCCTTCCCCATTTAGTCTTAATTGTAGTAAGGAGGCCGTTTTTCTCTTACTTTCGGTCAAGCATGCGAATACTATTGCCTATCTAAGGGAAAATTTGTAACAGGTAAGTACACTGTTACCATCTTTCATATTTAAAAAGAAAAATATGTTTCCAAGTGAACGTTTGGATATCCTTCATAAATGACTAGAGTTCCCTTAAAAATATAGGAAGATGTTTCCCAAGCTTAATTATAAAAATAATTTTTTTTTGTAGTCGTGGGATATTTTATTAATATACTTTCGCTGCTCTCTCAAAATTTTTGCAACACATGAACGTCAAACCTATCGCTACACCAATTTTGAACCAGTCTCTATTGGTGTAGCAAGTATCAAATAATCCTTGAAACAAATACTAGTTTGTATTGAACAACTAACGTTCGTCATTCATTGGTCAGTACCGTACGACCTCCTAAATATTTGCATAAAGGCCACTATCGTAGCACTTATATTTGACAAAAACCTTCTTTGCTCAATCTCTTTTAATCTCTCATCCCTCCTTTCCTCTCCCACTCTCTCATTTTCCTCTCCACTCCTTCTCTCTCCTTCAGGACATGAAAGAAGACAGATTAAAGTCATACTCCTTTATTCAATTTAAGTAAAGAGATCGTTATGGGTTTTCGATGAGATATAAATACTGCCATTCTTCAGCTAAGTCGACCCTGGACCTCTCAAGTACAACTTCCTTTTAGAGCGTTAATTTAATTAATTCTGGCTATCTCGTTGATATCTGTTGTTACCGATTTTGCAATGTTTTGGCGGGTGGTTGATGCGGTGAGTAACTTCCCGGATCTTCCTCTTGATTGCTCTCCAATTATACGATATCCAAATCCTGGGTCTACCGACCTGTGGTTTTCGACCGACAGGATGGCTATTCGCCACAAGCCGCTCCATCTACAATGGCTAAAAAGACACTCGTTATCTATTACAAGCTTCAAACATTTACACTGTCAATGTCCTCATCCTATTCACTTTAACACATACACAATTGGTATCTGAATTTTCTTTTTATAGACGCCCCTCAGTTATGTACAACATCCAAACTGTAACTTGTTCTGGTATTAAATTTTATTGAAACATATTTGTGGTATTTACGGGGAGTTTATTACGCCATTCACTTAAAATCCTACTCCATTCAACACTAGAAGTTTTTTATTCTAGTACACACCAGGATTTTTTTTGTTGCACTCCATATCAAAATTACTCCCATGTCAAAATTACTCTCCTTGCCAAAATTATCCTACTCCACACCGAAAATTCCAATTAAAATTAGTCGTTTAACACCTAACAATTAAACAAGATTTATTACTTGCGCGATAATTTCTGCACGGCAATAATTTACTTAATTTTAATTTATACACTAATACTTGAATAAATTTCAACTTGTTTATTTGGTTGCGTAGATCGAGAAGAAAAAACGTATTTAATCCTAGTCTGTTTAAGTGCAAACCCTTCCCACTCTTTACTAGACTTTAACGAACCATTTTCAACTTAAATTCCTAGAAAGACAATTTATCGTGGCGTCAAAATAACACTCACACGCATTACATACTTTTTATTAAAATTTTTTCGGAATATAAATCGATATTCCTATAGTATGGTTAAGTACAACTTTATATAATCTTCACATAAGATCCAAAGTCGTTAAACGTATCCCTATGTGTTTATAGACTTCTAGTTCAAAAGCATATCCCCCCTTCACCTTACAAAGCTTTAATTATATCTTACTCTCTCTATAGCCTTGTGCTCTGTCTAATGTTAATATATACTCTGTAATATATCTTGATGTCTTATAGCGTTTCTAAAAACAAAGTTTTTATATCGTGTAACCATTAGTTATCGTTTTGAATGTGTTCTCACTAATGCATTTATGGAACTGTTAAGGATATTTCGCACGCCTTTTAATGATGTTTCTGAATAAAGATAAAATTGAAACTAATGCTTAACACGAACTCGAATTTCATGTTATCCTTGAATATTTAATTAAAAATATTGTTATTACGAAATCTTATTAGAAATTAAAATAAAAATGTTTTATGCCCTTAAGAAACATAGTAGAAGAAAAATAGGTTCTCATTGCACTTCTTTTAGAAAAACATGATGAAGTATAAGTTATTATTAAAGTTTTGCATGTACAGAATGATATAAAATATGACACTTGTATATTTACGTCACCAGATTGAATCAAATAATTGCAATCTTGCTTTGGATGTTGGAATTAAGGTTTTCTTGATTATAAAAAATTAATCGAAGTTACTCTTTAGTGCTTGTATTAACTTATACACGATAATATATATATATATATATATATATATATATATATATTGATGTGATAACGCTGTACGCCGACGTAATCAACGTCCAGTTTTCTGCTGTCCGCCACCGCTCTGTGTCTCTCTAATATTCTAATTATAATTATGCCACCGCTAGCTCAGTTTAACTCACACAGAGTGCACTACGTTACGATAATCAAATAATTAACCCTTTTTCCCTAAAACTTTTCCTGATTAGAATGATAAAACGAAGTCGATCAATATTTGTATAATGAGCAAAAATTATATCTACACTTTATAGTTTTACTATATGACAAATAAACCCTTGAATCAATTTATAATATTTAGATTATTTATCTCCAAAATTGTATCTCCTTTTTTTTAATTTAAAGCCACCAAAAGTGACACTTTTACTGGAAAATCTAGAACGTTCAAGACCTTTCCCCTTTTTACGTATAAAATATTTTTGTAGACTCCTTACAAAATATAGAAAATATAGTCAATGTTTAAATTAAAAAGATGAAATACTGTCTTATACTAGGTAGCCCTGACCTGTAGTTTTGCTGGTGTGTCTTTCTTTGTTTTTCCCTTTGATCTGATGCTACGTGTTGTGGATCAACACCCCTTGATTACCTTCAATCGAGTAGCTTCTTTGAAAACAATGCTGTGCTTTGTGCTCCTTCCCGTGTATTTGAACCAATAATTTTCATTAATTTGTTTCCAAAATTGACTGCTTGCTTTATTTAAATTTGCTTGTCGTAACTTAGAGTTGTAGTAACTTGGAGCTTGCTTAGTGCAACTTAGAGGTAACTTGGAATTTGCCTGTCTTGACTTAGACGTAACTTGGAGTTTGTTTGGTGCAACTTAGAGGTAGCTTAAAGATTGCTTGTCGTAAAATAAAATATTCTTGTCATGATTTAGAATCTGCTTGTCTTGATTTAGAGCCGTTTTCTATCAAACCGGGAAAACTTTTTTTATCGATTTTCACTATAATTTATTTTGAAATATTGTATAACACCACTTTTCATAAATTTTAATAATTTAATTTGAATGTTAATTTGACGCGTAAAATTTTGAGTAACAGCGATGCAGCTTCTACGTCGTTCAAATTGAGAATTAGACTTTATCAAACTCTGGGCGTTATATAGTCTATTTCTATATAAAATTCATTGGTTTATCTGAAATGTCGTTCAAAGCTCGTAGCCAACCACAGGTTGTTTTGGATATTTCTGTAAATTTTACAAGTTTATTTCTGATGGAACGATTCTGTGATCACGTATTCTCCTAATATTTCTATTATTTGCCGATATTTGACCGCTTTTTTTGGTATTATTACTGCAAATTTTAATTTACCTTGGTCTTTAATTTAGCTTATGGCTCTTGTTTGTGTAGAGAAAGCTTTTGGGAATCGAACGAATTTCATGAATAAAATCACGTAGCATAAATGACGTAAAACAACATATTTCTGTTTATATCTTGTGTTTAAAATTAATTTTTTTTGAAATATGCGTTTCTTATTAGAGCGTTTTACTATCTTCTTTCATTATCGCATGCTTAATTTTAATAGATATTGCGCGATGATTTACCAGCTTTTACTTTATTCCATGCGTATCTGTTTATTTATAATTTATGAACGCTTCTTGATTTAAAACTAGTTTAATTGCGTGTATAATTATTTCTCTGCTGAATGTGTTTATATTATTGAAGGACGTGCTTACTGGCATTGATTAAAGTTAATTGCGGTCCTTATACGGGGTGTTAAATGTCTGCTCTTTGCATAATATGCGAACTACGTATTTTTCATGGTAATTAAATGCAGTTTTGCAATTCCTAGTACTATTTTCTTGTATTGCGCGACCACCAGAACTCAATATACCCCTTACCATAGCTTTATATATATATATATATATACACACATATATATATATATGTATGTATATATATATATATATATATATATATATATATATATATATAGTTGTTCTATAGCTAATGCGGACCACATTGGGTGTCAATAAAGGTGCTGTCTAAAGATACTAGAAAATTAAACTTAGAATGACACCATATATTCCTTCACAAACAATCCTTCAAATAACAATTCTTACAGCTACATACATCTTTCTTTAACATCATTATTTAAAAAAATACTAACATAGAAACACTAAAATCTACAAATAGGGTGCATAAAACATCTTTTTGTAATATGTGCTTCATATTTCCCTTATGTAAAATACTACACTATGTACAAATTTTTATAAATGAGGGATAATTTTTAATAATCCTTAAAATGAAATCAAACGTAGCTGATCAGATACATTCAATAAATTTTTTTATAATTGTCAGATTTAATGGAAATTTGACATATTAAATTTTTTTTAATTATCCACTTACAGAAAAAATTTTTGTAATCTAACCTACTAAAATAGAGCAAACACAATATTTTTTAAAAAGATTTTAAAATAATGATAAATAATTAAATAATATATATATATATATAATAATAATAATAATAATAATTAAATAATAATAAATAAATAATGATAAACTCGCTTTCACTTTTATATTATACTGGGGTTCATATCCAAAATTATTAGTTAAACTTTGGCATGCATATCCCATATCATTTCATTCTTGTAAAGGTAATTTACCTATAAATCCCATTCACTCTTTAAACTGATTCCATTATTCACTACCAAATATTAGTTCTTATAATCTCAACATCAAATCAACTTTCAACGTTATTTGTTATGCTTAAAACCTGTATTTAATGCTGGTTATTTACCCGACCCATTAGCTCAACCTTTAATGTTATTTGTGAGTTTTGAAAACAAATTATCGGTTGACGTAAACAGAGTTCAATTAACAATTTAATTGCCGTGACTGCCTTTTTTGTTCGGTTTATATAGTATAAATTTACTACAGCATCAAACAATTATTAAAATCCGTTTTCCATTCACACGGCTGATGTAATTTTCCCGGAAACGAACTCACGATGAGACTCAATTAGGACATTATCTTATCCAAATTGCTGTTATCTTTGATTTATTACATTGTTAAGTATCTAATTTTATGTTATAGTTCTTAATTGGTATCTTTATTGAATGGAAGTTTAAAATATTTATCTGTTATTGATTAATAGCCATCATTGCTCGTTATCTATTTGATTTATTATAATGTTAAATGTCTTATTATAGTTCCTAATTGGGATCTTTTATGAATGAACGTTAGGATGCTTACCTGTTATCTTGATTAATAGCTTGTTTTGTTACTTGGTGAATGAATATAGATTTTTTCGAATAATCTAGAAAAATAAAGTACACAACTTGCATGTTTTGCATTGCTTTTTAATGAATTGTAACAAAATCCGATACCTTCCTGTCTTGCTATGAAAAAGAATTGAACGTATTTTAAATAATGTTTTAAAGAGGAATACTTTCAGAAACAGGGAACGCGTTTTAGATGGTACCGAGTGTTTTTTAGTTAGGAGGATAGTTAGTGATTTTTACTTACGTAAAAATATACTATTTAAAAATATTATTATGCAACATAATTAAAGCTTATCATATCACGGGTTGTCACATTTAGAGTATTAGAGTATTTAAAAAAATTCTATATTTTCTCTTGTTTTGGAGTGTTGTATGTACACGGTGCGGTGCCCAATGACTTTTATATGACCCCATATCATTTTATATATATATGTGTGTATATATTGATGTGATTAGAGGTCATCTAGAAGCCATATGGCATCATCTCAGAAATATCCAACACTGTAAACTTGAGCAAAGTATGAAAAAACCTAATTATGTAGACATTTATAAAACGTATTTGCGAAAGCGGTCGGTATATGGAGTATAAACGTATTTGGCCGTGATTGAGATGGTTACCATTCTTATTACATAAACTTAATGACGAAGAAATAGTATGTTAAGATAAGAATAATGGTATTTACTATATTCTGCGCATAAGAGGACGTTTTTCAATAAGTTTTATCTACATTCTTGTTGTAAAGGATTTTCATTTTAAGAGAAGGCACGTGTATAATATTTATTTTATTTTCCTTAACGAACATATCTAGACGAAAGCGTATTTAATTAGGTTTTAAAATATCAGTCGATATTCTAAGAAAAGCTTACAAGAATATTTCAACTTAAAAGATAGAATTTTGCAAATAACGAAGAATGTGTTTATTGATCGTATTCTAGAATGATCGAATACTAAAGTGGAACATAAGGTGAATGATGAAGTAGCTGGGAGATGACGATAGAACTCGTGAAAACAATCACTACAGCAGTAAAAATTTTGAATATTGATAAGATAGGGAAGGCACGTCAACTGCTGATAGCTCGAAGCAACAGAATGATAAATTTGTGAATATTGTATCACAAGCCTTCATAATGGACCAATTACGAGGTTGACGAATGACTTCAAAAATTCTCGATGCGTGACGTTACAAAGGGCTATCTCTTTATAAATCTAATGGAAGTTGAGAACAAAATCAGTTGCTATTTAGACGTCAACATATTAATCTGATAATACGTTACACAGTATTTAGAAGTGGAAGTTATTATAGAAGACAGACGATTTAATTGACCATATTAGAAGTTCATTGCTACTCAGAGGGGAGTAGATTATTTTGTAGTAATTACAGTGGTTTTAAAAATGGAAATTAAGAATTAAAAATTAATTGAAACTTCTAAATGGAATGGTTTGTTACACGTTATATGAAAAAATTTGCACGGAAAGGCGTACTTTGTAGAACGGCTTGAGGGATTTTGAAACCTTATTAAGGATTACGGTCTGGAAAAAGATAAGCAGATTTTTTACGGTAATAATAAAATTATGTTGTTTAAAATTTTAAAAAGGACATTTATTAATTAGTTAAGTTATAATATGTGAAGATGTTTTCTTGTGTGCGTCTTTATGTGAGAGTTATATGTACAAGTCGATAATTTGAATTAAAAGGTTGACAGCCTACGGTGAGGTCTTTGTCAGTATATAAAAAATAATTAAACATAACTGATCAGTTATGTTTAAATTCGATTTTAAAGGGGTGGGTATTGAATTATCCGAATTACCTGGATATATGTACATAATAAGATTTAATTAGGGAGTTATTTGTAAATGAAAATTAAGAGATTAAGACTTGCGAGTGCTTATTCTAATTACAAAAGGAAGATTTTGGACTTTATTTTTAGTATAGTGACTGATTATTCAAAAGCTATATATTTTTTTAGATTTAAGATATTGTTCGTAAGGTAAAACTGTTGTGGCAATTTTGGATTGAATATTAAGGAAGGCTACGTGCTATCTGTTTTTAACTGACTAAAGCTGTGGTGAAATTGAAACCCTTTACTAGTTTCTGAAATGTGTTTAGTAATTGTTATGCAAATATGTAAAATTACATACAGAAATCTTACCTCGAATAAGACTATGGTTACCGCAATCACCAGGACTAACTTCTGACCACGGCCTTGCCTATCGTGGACACCATTAAACATCCAGGCAGGTGGTGGCAAGCCCTTGCTTTTGGATTAGCGGTCTAAATGGAAAAAGAAGACAAAGCCACGCTTTACGATCAAATAAATACCTACACCCCTTCCTCATTTAGTTTTAATTGTAGCAAGGAGACCGTTTCCTATTCTTACTTACGGCCGGCTAAGAATGCGAATACTGTTGCCTATCTAACGGAAAATTTGTAACAGGTAAGTACACGTTACAATATTTTAAATTTAAAAGGAAAAAACGTTTCAAGTGAACGTTTGGATATTCTTCATGAATGACTAAAGTTCCCTTAAAAATATAGGAAGATGTTTCCCAAGATTAATTATAAATTATAAAAATAATTTTTTTTCGTAGTCGTGGGGTGTTCTAATAATATACTTTCGCCACTCTCTCAAAATTTTTGCAACACATAAACCTCGAACGTATCGTTACACCAATTTTGAACCAGTCTCTATTGGTGTAGCAAGTATCAAATAATCCTTGAAACAATATTAGTTCGCATCAAACGATTAACGTTAGTCGTTGGTCAGTATCGTACGACCTCCTAAAAATTTAATAAAGGCCACTATCGTAGCACTTATTTTTGACAAAAAGCTTCTCTTTGCTCAATCTCTTTTAATCTTTCATCCCTCCATCCCCCCTTTCCTCTCCCACTCTCTCATTTTCTTCTCCCATCCCTCTCCTCCCTTCAGGACATGAAAGAAGACAGATTAAGGTCTCACTCCTTTATTTAATTTACGTAAATAGATCGTTATGGTTTATCGATAAGTTACAGACTTCCTTTTATAGCGTTAATTTAATTAATTCTGGCTATCTCGTTGATATCTGTTGTTGCAGATTTTGCCATGTCTTGGCGGGTGTTTGATGCGGTGAATAGCTTCCCGGATCTTTCTCTTGTTTGCTCTCCAACAATACGATATCCAAATCTTAGGTCCACCGGCCTGTGGTTTTCGACCGACAGGGTGGCTATTCGCCACAAGCCGTTCCATCGTCAGGTAGCTCGTCGAACAGGACTAACAGATGTGCAACCTCAACGATTTCGTTTGTGTCGCCATTCCTTGGCACACTGCATAGCTCGAGTTGTCACCGTTTCGCTGCTCACCTTGTTTCACCCGGAGGCGAAGGTAAGTAGATGTTGATTTCGCGAGGCCTGCTGTTGGAATGCCATTCTTGTTGATGGTGGTTTGCTTAGAGTTTTTTCTTGAGATCAATTAACGTCAAATAATTTTTTTTAGGTTGCCTCAATTATTTAATTTACAATACATGAAGAGTGAATAAAAGATTATAATTTTTGAAATACAAATAAGCTCAATTTTGAGTCAAAACTAAGGTTTTTCGAAAAGTGGCGATGTAGGAAATGTCCCGAGACCAGTTTGTGTGCGTCAAAAATATCGTTGTAAAAGTTGAGTAGGAAATTTAATGTGCGTGTAAATTTTATAAAATTAAACTAAGATATGACTTACCAAATAGCCAGATGCGGGAAGAAGCACTCGCCCATCAACTACATGTCCAGCTAAGTATTTGTGTTCATCTAGCTGTAAAGACACCTTAATTTCTTCTTCGTTAGACTTGGCGTTTGCATAACTGGCCACTTCCCACGTCGTAGAGTGGTCCCATTCAATCAGAGGGGAGATCATCTGGGTACCACGACCAACTGGGAACGGAACCGGTGGGTACAGTTGTCCGATCTTTGGTTGGGCGCCAGAATTGTATAGCCTGAGAAATGAAATTAGTCTGCTAGTTTCTATAAAAAACTTACGAACCTTCCAACATTGGATAGGAAATGTTCTACGTTGTCCACTTTTCGTTTCGTTAAACCGCAGTATGTTGTTGTAGAGTTCAAGGCTTCTCTTATAATTGGCTGTAAGACACAGTGCGGAGCTAATTCAATAACAATTGCATTTTTTGGTATGAACTGAAGTGCTTCGTAGAACCGGACTGGCGACAAGAAATTATTTACGTGATAATCTGGTGAACATAGTTGACTGACAGGCATGTCCCACTCTTCTTTTGGGTAGGATGTACAAATCCATTTAGGCGAACGTCGTTTAGGTTTTGGTAAAATTCTATCAAGAGCCTCCTTATACCTATTTGCTGCCGGAGCTATATACTTGCTATGGAAAGCTTGTTCGCAGCTATTAATTTTTCTAGCAGTAATGTCATCATTATTCAGCTGTTTTATAAACGCCTCTATAGATTTTGTAGGTCCTGAAACTGTTACATTTGTTTCACCATTATGGCAGGTTGGAAAAATCTCTGGAGGACAGAGGGTTTTACATTTATCCCATGTAAGCTCTACAGCAGCCATGGCTCCAGACTCGCTAACTGTTTCCAAAATAGCGCGACCACGTTCGTAAGCCATTTGAAGTGTTTGGTCAGCGGTGAGTGCACCATCGGCGTAACCACAACCTACAAATATATATTAGTATTAACTAGTGCTCGAGTACTCTCGATATTTATTAAAGAATGTTTAAGCCATGTACTAGCTAGCGAGCGACTGCGCTGTGTGGTGTGTGAAAATGTGTTTTCAAGGTCAAGATGATGTCGTAGGCACCTGTTTGTGTTTATTTTGCATATAATCTGTTAGCCCCCTTTACTTTAGTCATGTTGTTTAGAAGACAAAGCTATTTTTGATGCAGTCACTTAAATCTTTCGGCTTTACAAGCATTCCTCTAAGTCATTACTTTCATCTAAAATAAAAATTATTTCTAAGGTTTAAATGATGTCATAGACACTAGTTTGTCTGTTTATTTTGCCTACTAGTCCTATTACTTTAGTCATGTTGTTTATAAGACACACTTCTATGCAGGCATTTAAATATTTTGGTTTTACAAGCTTTCTCTAAGAATTGTTATTTTCATCTAAATATAAAGTTTGTTTCAAAGGTCTAGATGATGTCATAGGCACCTGTATATTTGTTTATATCAGGATAGTTTAGACGCACAAAGTGTGAGAACAAAATTCTAAAGAGAGAAGAATGTTATATAATGGGTAAGTTTCAAAATGTCAGAAAAATTTATAAATATATGATAGTGAAGTGACAGTGTAGGTGTGCAGACCGTAGACCCAATCGGTGAGGTGGCCGCCGACGAATTGTTGGTCTTTGCCGGATACGTAAGCCAGAAATCACAAGCACGTGTGTATCGTGGAATTTAAATTCGTTTCGGTCGTACATCAAAGAATAAAATTATCCAATGAAACAGGTAATAACCTGTTTTCACTCTTCTACGAAAGTTGAATTTTAATAGAGCGGGGTGTACTAACGTGTTGACTAAAAGATAGGTGAATCATTGGCGTTTCTGGACATGATCTAAGTATAAAGTTTGTTTCAAAGATCTAGATGATGTTATAGGCACCTGTAAATTTGTTTATATCAGGATAGTTTAGACGCACAAAGTGTGAGAACAAAGTTTTAAAGAAAGGGGAGTGTTATATAATGAGTAAGTTTTAAAAAGTGAGAAAACTTTATAAATACATGATAATGAATGAACAGTGTATGTGTAGACCGTAGGCTGAAGACCCACTCGATGAGGTAGCCGTCGACAAATTGTTGTTGATCTTTGCTGGATAAGTAAGCCAGAAATTACAAGCACGAGTAGATTGTGGAATTTAAATTCGCTTTGGTCGGGCATCAATCAATGAAATTATTCAATAAAACAAGCAGTGAACTGATTTCACTCTTCAACGAAAGTTGGAATTTAATAGAGCTGGGTATACTAACGTGTTCACTAAAAGATAGTTGAATCATTGCCGTTTCTGGACATTATATAAATATAAAGTTTGTTTCAAAGGTCTAGATGATGTGATAGGCACCTGTATATTTGTTTATATCAGGATAGTTTAGACGCACAAACTGTGAGAACAAAATTCTAAAGAGAGAAAAATGTTATATAATGAGTAAGTTTCAAAAAATCAGAAAAATTGATAAATATATGATAGTGAAATAACAGTGTATGTGTAGACCGTAGACTGTAGACCCACTCGGTGAGGTGGCCGTCGACAAATTGTTGTTGATCTTTGCTGGATAAATAAGCCAGAAATTACAAGCACGAGTATATTGTGGAATTTAAATTCGCTTTGGCCGGGCATCAATCAATGAAATTATTCAATATAACAGGCAATGAACTGATTTCACTCTTCACCGAAAGTTGGAATTTAATAGAGCAGGGTGTACTAACATGTTGACTAAAAGATAGGTAAACTATTGGCGTTTCTGGACATCATCTAAATATAAAGTTAGTTTTAAAGGTCTAAATGATGTCATAGCACTTGAATATTTGTTTATATCAGGATAGTTTAGACGCACAAAATGTGTGAACAAAATTCTAAAGGGAGAAGAATGTTATATAATGAGTAAGTTTCAAAAAGTCAGAAAAATTTATAAATGCATGATAGTGAAGTAACAGTGTAGGTGTGTAGACCGTAGACTGTAGACCCACTCTGTGAGGTGGCCGCCGACAAATTGTTGTTGATCTTTGCTGGATAAGTAAGCCAGAAATCACAAACACGAGTGTATTGTGGAATTTAAATTCGTTTCGGTCGGGCATCAAACAATGAAATTATTCAATGAAGCAAGCAATAAACTGATTTCACCCTTCAACGAAAGTTGAAATTTAATACAGCGGGGTGTACTAACGTGTTGACTAAAAGATAGGTAAATCATTGGCGTTTCTGGACATCATCTAAATATAAAGTTTGTTTCAAAGGTCTAGATGATGTCATAGACACCTGTATGTTTGTTTATATCAGGATAGTTTAGACGCACAAAGTGTGAGAACAAAATTCTAAAAAAAGGAGAATGTTATATAATGAGTAAGATTCAAAAAGTCAGAAAAATTTACAAGTATATGATAGTGAAGTAACAGTGTAAGTGTGGAGACCGTAGACTGTAGACCCACTCAGTGAGGTTGCCGCCGACGAACTGTTGTTACTTTTTGCTGGATAAGTAATCCAGAAATCATAAGCACGTGTGTATCGTGGAAGTTAAATTTGCAAGCAATAAACTGATTTTAATCTTCAACGAAAGTTGAAATTTAACAGAGTGGGGTGCACTAACGTGCTGATGAAAAATAGGTGAATCATTGGAGTTTCGGTCAATTATTAATTTTAAAGATATACTGGAAATTAAACCGTGAGTAAAATATGAGCTTTTTGTTTGTTTATGATATATAGATATGTACGGGTAGACTACGAATATAAATGGCTTGTGGCTATGTAGTTGAAAATTAACATTCCGTTAAATGATTATTCTGGTGGACTATGAAAGAGCGATGGAATTATTTTTGTATAAATTTAAGCGTAGAATTATCGGAAACGGAAGTTTGAACATTTTAAAAGAGTAAAATATGTGTAAATGTGAGCCTATTTGTGAAATTATTGATAGTCAAAGAGTGAAAATTTAGAATTTCTAATGGAATGGCTAAAGAAAAAGTTGGTATTGCGCTGTTTTTCTATGTATTGTTATAAAAGGCATTTCCAGAATTGGTATTTAAAATGTCGTATAGATCAATTTTAGAAACTAGAACAATAGAATGGTAGTATTATTTATGGATTAACGTATTTAAAGGTGTTTGATAATAATACCTGACCAGTTGGATGTTACATTAAGTACGTCTTTTTAAGTCAATGTAGGTGTATATATAAATATGGAATTTACTGTTAATAAAGTTTAAGATTACGCGGATTTTTATTTGGGATTATTTATAATTTGGATAAAACCGATACCTGTGAAAGGCTATCCAACTACCCGTAACGAAGTCATATTTGCAAAAGGCCTTTATTTTGAAATTATTTTAAATTTGACAGAATGTTGATGAGTGTTTAACGTATTTCAAAAAAGGGTAAAGTACGAGGTAGTAAATATTATAACAACGAAAGCTAAGAGACCTATTCGGAATAACCATTTTCCGGAAAGCGAAAATATTGAAGAGATTGCGAGGACAAGACGGTTTGGCTCTCCTTACTTTTTACAACCAGTAAAGCCATTCAAGGTAAGTGGTACTGTAAAGTAGGTTTGTAGTTCGGCCATTTCACATGGTTATTTTTATTAGTTTCCCACCTCCGCATTGCTATAATTAGCCCGTGCACTATTAAAATTGTTACGGAGTTCTCGCTTCCGTAGAACCATTTTTACCCGTAACATCTATTTATCCTAGATGATGTCGCGCGTACCTGTTTGGTTCTTTTATCACGTTGCAGAGATGATAATATTATTTTTGATGCAGACCTGTAAATTTCCTGCTTGGCTAGAGTTCTTCTAGCTTCAAACGATTAAAGTCACGTTGTAACGTAATGGCGGGACGTAGTTAAAGGGTAGTTTGATTCAAGGAATGAGGAGTGTATTGTACCTTGCGGTTCACATATCCAAAATACGTAGTGATTGATTTATAAACGAATAAAAGTTCTACAGTATTAGAACACGCTGGCATTGTAACACTAGTGCTTTATTTAAGCAAACAGGTATAGAAAAGAATTTACTAATCTCGTTTGGTTAAATGAGCTTTTAGTATGAAAATACCCTGAAAATTGTATAGAAAATTTGATAGTTTATATTAATAACACGGCTATTTTATTTTAAGATTAAATTGGAACACCGAAATAAAGAGGAAAGCATTTAATCTATATTAAATACAACCAGTAATATAGATTGATATTTTATAATTTTCGTATTAATTTAGAAAAATTTTCGTATTTGTAAACATTCACACGAGTTCCAAAAAGCAACCATTGAATTATGGCATTGGACCGGCACACACTACAACGCTAACAGTAATAAAATTCGTCATAAAAATTAAAGTATTACTTGTAAACCGTGCGTAGAGTTAAGAGCTCACACGCTTTTAAACTAACCATGGTAGATTATCTCAATAATCATAAACTTAAATTTGGTCATAAAAATTAGTTACAAACGTAAACAAACACGCCGCTTTAAAAGTCTGAGAATAATATGACCGTGAACATAAACAGAATGACATTAAACTCAACAATAGGACAGCTTTAAATACACAAGCCGTGGGAACGAATAAAATTAGGTATCTTTGGGACGTTGGAACCTATAAAATCCTATGTACGTTAACAGATGCAACATTGAGGCTATTATCTTTAGTTAGTTAAGACCAAACAGCAGAACAAAGCTACGCAAACATTGCCGTGTGGATAAGGTTGTAAATCGGGTAATTGTTCTTAAACGCAAGTGTAAAAACGAAATTTAGAAATACTGTTACAAGCAAAAGTACTATGTTGGAAGCTTTCATTCAACGCTAAGTTGGAATTATTACTTGTAACCTATTTCCTACACAAAAAGGTTGTTTAAGCTGTATACAAAACCAACAACCTGTAAGTCATTTGATTTTTTGCTATCCATCTGTTGCACGTTTCATACTGTTGTATATTTGAAAATTGTAATTGGTTGTAATCATACGAAGGAACAAAACTTATTATTAAGGTAACTTTTGCGTTAGTGCTCGCTTAGTTAAAGCGTATTGTAAACTGGAAATTCTTATATGGAAGAGCACTACAATCGTATTTGCATAATTTATATGTACCAGTTAATTTGTTTGGGTGTTTATAAGCGATACATTTAGGATGCTCTTTTTCTTTTGGGTGCGCGCATATTTGACCAACTAAGGCTAGAGCTTAGTGTGCTTTTTATGTACTATGATATTCATGTTTGATAATGATGGTTAGGTGAACGACTTGGAGTTTCTTGTTACTTGTGTTTATTTTAAATTAGTCGCAGGTGAGAAAAACGTGTAAACAGAGCTCCATCAACCTATATTGGAGTAAGAATCGTTAAATTGTTTCTCAAAACACCCATTTTTTGGACAGGCATTATTTAGGATGGGGGTTGGCGCCAAAAGAGGTTATTAGACAGATAGTTCAAAGATCTTTCCGGGGTGGTATGAGTATTTAGCGAAAGTGCTTCAATTTGTATACACCTGAAAAGATTTGCATTTGCTTTTATAGAACCCATCCCTCGCCAATGACAATTAGCTGGTGCACTTTTTGCTGTTGCGTACCTCGCTTTTGTAGAGTAAATTATTTCAGGTATTTAACATCAATTTAACGCCTAAATGCATATGAAGGTTGTGTGCAGTTACTGAAATTTTTAAAGGAAGTGGAGCGTTCAATTCTGTTAAAGATCTATGGTCGGTTGAGCTAAACTAAGGTATTCGTTTATCTATAACGTGTATATATTTTTTTTACATACCTAATTCTCCAACTGAATGTCCAATGACTCCATCAGGTTCAATACCTAACGCCTTCAAAGCATCCGTTAACGCTATTTGAACAGCAACGACATACACAAACATGTTAAGGACGTTATCTAGAGATGAATCATCATCGTTGTTTACGATATCCATAATATTTACTCCATATTGTGCCATACAATCCAACAATCTTATTATAGAATCTTTAAAACAGTCAATCTTCATCATTTGTTTAGCGATTCCAGGATACTGTGATCCGGTTCCAGAGTACACGAACCATATTGGCCGTTTGATATTATCAGTTACTTTCACTTCTTGAAGGTTACATCCTAAAATCCTGTAACCTCGATACGGATGCCCTGCTATATTGCTTGTGTGTATTTTATTCATAAGTCCTAAAAATTCAGAGTCACTCTGGTGTTCGTCCATTTTCTCTAACAAATGTTTAACTGCTTTTTCGGTACATCCTGAAACAGTAACCAGACGGGGAATTGATTTGTTGTCTAATTTGAGTTTTGGCTTTAGATTGGAACGAAGTAGCAAGTGGGCGTTGGAACCACCAAATCCAAATGAATTAATAGCTACAACCCCTCCATTCCATTCTTGGTTTTTCGTTACAACCTAAACAAAAAAATTGTTTACGACTAACAGTGCAGCACCGGCGCTATTTAACTAGAATGTAAAAATCTTAGGAAATATGTTGTCAAAATCTGATTAGTGTGGGACTCTATGTGCTGATAAAACCGGAGACATAACTGTTCACAAACTTTTGTATAAATTCACAAATTCACAATACCTTAGAATCATGAAACGTCATAAATTAGTCCATTAAAACTGACAAAATGTTATTAACCTCACCATAAGACAGCTTTAGACGCACAAAGTGTGACAACGGAATTTTTAAGGAAGAAGGAGATTGAAATATACGATTAAGTTCGAAAAGTTGGTAAGTTAGGTTAAGAAAGAAATCATGTTTTAGTGACAGTGGACGTATAGACAGTAATTCTCCCGATAGGTGGCAAACGCCGAATTATTTTGAGCTTGGCTGGATGATTGAGCCGAAAAACCTAAGCACGCGTTTTAAGCGTGTAATTTAAATCGCGTCTGTGGTGCATTCATTTAAAAATTAGGGTGACAAATTGGTTTTCACTGCAACAAAATGTTGGAATTTAAATAACTGGAATGGGAAACCGTGTTGAGGAAGTAAAAAGCTAAATCAATGAAGTTACTTGGAAATTTTTGTCAGAACTGTCCGAGCGTTTCTTCTTCTTTGTTTACGCTTGATAAATATGCAGACGTTAACTTGTAAATATAATTACAATTTGTTCGAAGAGCGACGGAAGTGGTTTTGCTTACATCTGAGCCTAATAGTGTTGGAACGGGAATTTGAAACTTATGCCACGTTAATTAAATGTGCGTATTAATTTAAACGCAAGCTTTGTTTGTGGGATATATTTCCTAGTTAATTTCTTTGTGAAGTTTTAGTACCTGCGATGGACATTGGAATGGGAAAGCAGAAGCTTGCATTGCACTGTTTTTTCTATGTACTGTTGTTAAAGGTATTTCCAAGTAAATCAAATTTAAGATGTCGTATAAATCAATCTAAGAAAGTAGAACATTACTTATATCCATAAGTTCTGTTAATAATACTTGACTAGTTGGACGTTACATTAGGTTTGTTTTTCTTAGGTTAATGCATGTATCTTTCTGGAAATACTATTAGTAGGGTTTAAGCTTAGATAAAAATTTTATTTGGAATTCTGTATAAGATAGGAAAGGTGAAGATTGTGAAAGGATATCCAGCTACCTCAGTGATAAAATTACATTTGAGAGAAGCCGTTATTTTGAAAAATTGTTTTAAGTTGACAGAAAGTAAAAAAGTGTTTTTTTTTGGTATGGTTAACAAAGGTAAAAGATGAGATGACGAAATTCTAGAACATCGAAAACAAAGAGACCTATTTGTATGGAAATTAAAATTCCGATATACGTGCAGTTTGAAACGTGCACGGAAGACCATTTGTTAATAAGTTCCTTTACAAAGTTGCGAGATAGGTGACATTTAGAACATATATTTAGACTCGCTAAAATCCAACACCTTGCAGATAACCATTAGAACGCCTTTTCCACAGTCAAACGATTGATATCGGACTGTCAACCAATAAAAACGCGTAGAACATTCGGGATTTGTCTATAAAACTAACCGAAGCAGATAAAAGATATTCATTCCATAATCGACGCTCAGACTGTAGTAGTTGAAAGATAATTATTACGTAAATAAAATTTAGTAAAAGTTTTAAGTTGAAGAGATTGAAATATAATAATTTCAAGTGATAAACAGTAAAGTGCGCGTTGAAATTAGTGTGTATAAAATTCTGCCGTTGATATAAACGTAAGTCTGGAATTAATTATTAAATAAAATCTTTGCAATTTATTAATTTTGGGTACTGGATCACGACTTTAATAATAAACTAAAGAACGACGTTAATATACTTGATTAATACACTAGAGCGCGACGTTAATATTTCAAGTCAATAATTCAAATCACTTGTTGGTAAATATTTCAAAGTACTGGGTCAACATGCTAAGCTGCTGGTTAACTACTCCAAGCTACTGAACAAACTACCGATTTGGGCCAGGGAGTTCCAGCGAGGAAAATAGGAGAAATATAAGGTCATGACTATCTTTTCAATTTATAGTATGTTACATTTATAATTTTAAACAATTTGTGTATTTGGAGGTGAGCTCTAAAAAATTGCATGTGATTAATATTTTGTGTAAAAGGTCAACAAAAATTTGGTTGGTACGTGAAATCATGCTTAAGAAAGGGTAGATTTCTTTGAACGTTCAATGAAATTATTTGTGGCATAAAAACAATTTTTTCTGCTGGTTTTAATTGCTATAAAAAGGCGCAAAAAAGCACTGTGTATTTCCCTCCAAATATTTTGTACACTTTTTCAGTAGCGGAACAAATTCTTTCATTTAAAATTGCCGTTCTCTGCCTTTGCCACATTCGAATTTGTTAACAAAAAAATGAGCAACAGATTTAAATTCTTAAGTATTACTGTGGTGCAGCTTAAAAATTACTAAACGAGATTAGAAAGGCGAAGTGGTGTTCAATAAAATGATACCGATTTTGCACTCTAACGGTTTCATGCAAATATTTAATTTTACTGCCTATAAAATATTCAATAATTCACGTTGAACCATCCGTGGATTTAGCTACAAAATTTCACACATTTCTACTCCAATATATAACAATAAATAAATATATATAAGTGTTAAGGGGGTCACTAGAGGTCATTGAAACCCAAATTCTACAAATAAATTCCACTAAAATATAAAAAAATCTGTAAAAATTTCTGAAAATACATGGTTGCACCCTGTATAATATAAGCTTACCTTTTGCCTAGCGAAAGCGCAAGTTCCGTGTGTATAAATTTTACTTATTAGCATAAAAACACATTTCCTATTGCATATAAAACATTCGTTCTATTTAGCGTAAGAACGTTATCAATCTTGTTAAAAAATAGCGTCTTAATCTTAATTATGTGTATTAAAACACGTTTTGCCGTAAAAACCAATATTTTTATTACAATTAATTAGATGTTGGTCATTCTGTATGTACAAAACCAGCTGATAAAGCAACGAAAACTTTAAATTAATCATATATATTGACTTTTGTATAACATAAATTGAAGTTTAAATAAAGAGTTTTGTAGAATGTTAAAAATAGGAAAGAATGCGTCATCTATACTTAAAACAACGTAAATACCTAATTAATAAATAAAAATTTATTCTACGAAGCCGCCGGAACATTGGGAAACCCATAAAAATAGATAAGAATTATTTAGTAACTTTTGCAATCACTGCAGGAGATGCGATGCGACACAATAACTTTGGGAGATAGAGTTCGACGGACAGGGCACAATAAATCAACACTAACAAAGTAATAAAACGCGACGATTTTAAACGCTAATGAGGAATTCCGAGTTATTACGTCGGATTGGCGTGTAGTATTTGAAATGAAATCATGTAAACACTAGTACATTCTAGGAAAGAGAATTTTTATATATAAACGGAAGCAATCGACATTGATAATCAATTGACGAATTCGTGTCGACCAAGCAAAGTGTAAAGAAATTTTAAAAATTTTATTTTGAAGTATGCAATACGCATACGGTAATTTAATAATTAAAATATAACAGTGAATAATAAAGTTAAGTTAAGCGTAGCCTGCACATAAATATGAAAATTGCTACACACAGGACGAAACAAATATGGACGCACCCCGTGTAGTAGATTTCAAGAATAGTTAATATTAATTAAGCATGACAGTCTTATAAATTTTTAATTCTATTAAAGGGAATTCAAGCCATAAACTAAAAACCACAAAAGAATAGATTTATTTCTGTGTAATACATATTTTAACTCAGGTTTATAAATTATTTGAAAACTGCAAAAAAGCAAAATAGAAATCCAATTTACGTATTATGAAGTCAAACGCTAAGATATAGACATGGGCAATTACTTAAGCTAGTGGGTAAATAGAATAACAAAAACCGCAGGGTCATGCCATTTTAAGAAAGTTTTTAGAATATTTAAGGAAGTAAATATCAGTAAAACTATTAATATGCATGTTCTATATCGTAATTATTCCAAACATAGAAGAATTTTTTTACAATTTTTAGTAGTATTAAGCAAGATTAGCGTTACAGGAACCCACGTGTAGTTATAATACAATTCCAGACAAGATAAAAATGATACCATTACAATACAGATAATACAGAGACCCATATGTAGTTAAAATACCGAGTAACACTTAAGATAAAAATAATATTATTACAATACACCTTTATTTGGTGAAATTTACACGTATCAGGTTACATATAATCTCGACAGAAATATAAAATAAATGCAACGTTTCCAATGTATCCAATCAGACTGTTGAGGAAAAGATTTAGTCGTGAGCACGTAATTTTTACATGATGAAACCATAGGACATTACGAATATTTCCCAGCATTGTCACAAGCTCTATAGCAATACTACACATAACCTTCCGAATATACGAAAAATGGAAGAAAATGGGGAATGCTAGAGGATAGACGGAGAACAAATTAATTATTCGCGAGTAAGATCGAAATGTAGTCATACCGGTATTGGGCACGGGGGGGGGGATGCCCCGCTGTTGGAGGTATAAAGACAGGTTAATGGTTAGTAAACAGATTGCAGAAGTAACGTAGAGTTTTCCTAAACAGGAATTATAACGACACGCAAGTTTTTGTTTAATTTCGTTTGCAGATTTGGCAAAGAGTGTTATTCCATATGCAGGATTATAAAAACTCGCGTGTGCCGTAATAAAAAGGTTTACTGCGGAGATAACTCAATAAGTGGGTTGGTTATGTTAAGCGAGTTACTGCTTGGAGGACAAAAAATTGAAAAGTTGGTGTTTCCTGGATATCCTTAACCTTGTAACAGATAAATTAAACCGCAAGTAACTATAAGTTTTTATGATTATACTCATTAATTATGTACACGTGGTTTGAAAATATAAATGATTGGTACATATGAAATAGGAAAGTAATTAGTTTGTCAAACAATCATTTAGCGATGGAATCGTGTTGGTTGAATTTAAGTATGACGTTATTGTACAAGAAAATTGGAACTTTTTCAAATACCAAGAAAGGAGAAAGTTTAATATCTTCAATGGACAATATATTAGTTAAATTATTAGAAATTTAGGTCGTGAAGCGTATGTAGAATTTTTTAGATTAGCACAGAATAGAAAAGAGGTTAGAGCTAGTCAAACCGACCTTAAGTAAGGTCGAAAACAAAATAATCATAAATGGACAATGAAATGATAAACAGAAAAATTGGTATTTAACTATTTCTTATATTTGTCTTTAAGGGCATTTTCAGAAATAGGATTTAGATTGTCATGTGATTTAATAAGGGAAATGGGAAAACTGAAGCGATTATAATATTGACATATTTGATCTTTAGAATTTCTTTAAGTAATATGTGGCTAGTTTGATGCTAGGAAGTAGGCTTTTAAGAAAAGTATATCAGTATTTATATTGCAATTACAGTGCCATCAAGCAAACATAGGACCCGGAAAATATGTGAACTAATTTACAACAACAACATATGGAACCAATCAGAAAACAATTTGTTTCAAAGTACACTGCGGTAACAAAGCAATTTTAAGCAAATTTAAAATTCCATGGTGTGTGTAATGTCATGTCATTATTAATTAAAGCTTCTAAAATTATTAAAGATTAAAAACAAAATAATGCCTGTTGAATATTAATAACCTAACCTTACAAATATTCCAATTTAACAAATAAAAGCTTTCTACTTTGAGTGCACTTCTTAGCAGCCAGTGACACCAAGGACACACCTTCCAATATTTTTGCTTGGTGGCACAGTGTTTATGGCTCATAGAGGTTAAGTGAAGGTGGAACATTTGAATTTATTTAGGAACTATGTAAACAGACAGAATTGTTAAATGACATTCAGTCACCTCAGTAATGGAATTGTATTTGAGAGAGGTATTTAAATTTACAATTTTATTTAATTTGATTAAAATTTCACAAATGTTTTACGGGATTGCAGAAAAAGGTAACATATAAAACGTGGTACATTTAGGAAACCAAAGGCAAAGGAAGGGTATGCGGATTAATCGTCTTCAGTGTAGAGAAAATATTGAAGTGATTGCTGAGAGAAAACGGTTCGGCGCCCCTTAACTATTACAAGAGAAAAATCTTTCAAGGTAAGTGAATATTGTAGCGTAGTTTATATTTCAGCCATTTTATATATTTTCATAAGAACCCACTCCCACACTCCTTGAAATTGTACAGGGTCCCCGCTTCTTCAGAGTAAATCTAAATTTATAACATTAATTTCATTTTACCAGTATCAAGTTTTGGAATAACCTTTAAGATTACTGTATCCAAGTGACACCATTAATATAAAAACCCAAAGCGCGTGAGCATCGAAATTTAATGAATTGGTTGAGCCTTGCCTATTTATTTTAATATAGACAAAATGGCGGAAGCTGGGGTAATAAGAATGGGAAAAATTACAGGGTTTATGATATGATTTGTATAAGCTTGTTGCGGTGCCCAAAACGATGTAATGCTAAGGTTGTATATCCTTTTAGAAGTCGAAGTGCATTACCGTGGTTTAATATAAGTTTTTGACAAACGAGAATTTTTGTATGACCTTGAGATGGGCACTGGTAAATTGTCCAATTGCTATCTGTCCCAGAACACACTTCGTATTATGCAACGTACCTACAGAAAACAAATTACTTTTCACTACTCACCTTCAGTCGCCCATCTACTAAAGCAGGAATTTTGACATTTGGTGCTCCAAAGTGTAAGTTTGCCGGAATTACGCCGGTCTCCATAGATATAATCACCTTGACAATTGAACAAATTCCAGAAGCGGGTTCTGCATGGCCCATATTGCTTTTGATAGCACCAATCAGAAGCGGTTCTTTTCGGTTGATACAAAAAGCGTTAGCAATGCCGTTCAGTTCTGCTGGGTCTCCTACCTTTGTGCCAGTTCCGTGTGCTTCAATGTACGCTACATCATGAGGATTAACATTGGCTTGCTCGCACACGGAGCGTGCAAGTGAACTATGCATCTTGCTGGAAGGATATGAAATACCCTCGATTTTATAGCCATCTGTGTTTGTTTTGACTCCAAGAATGGTTGCATAAATACGACGCGCATGAGCAGATTTTTGTAGGAATAATACACCAACGGCTTCAGAACGCACGTACCCAGCTCCGGATGCATCAAACGCCTTGCACGTGCCCTCAGCACTCAAAATTCCCAATTTATGATACATAGAAGAGATGCTAGGGTCCAAACAGAGATTACTGCCTCCAATTATAGCAGCATCGCACTCTCCTGCCTGTATAGCAGCGACACCTCTTTGCAGCGCAACCATACTACTTGAACATGCAGTATTTATAGAAATACTAGGTCCTTTAAAATCAAATGTGTACGATATTCGGTTAGAAAACATCGATCTGCATCCACCAGTAGTGCAATATCCATCTTCAGAGGTGTATTTTAGTAAGGAAAGCGAATCGCTTTCAGTCGCACCTACAAAAACGCCAGTATTAGAACCTCGTAGTTCTTCCGGATTAATTCCGGCGTCTAGGATTGTTTCAAAAGTAGCTTCTAGAAGTAAACGTAGCTGTGGATCCATTGCATTTGCTTGCTTTGCATGAACACCAAAAAATTTTGCGTCGAAAAAACGTAATTCTTTCAGTTTTCCTGATCGTGGTGGTAACCCTAACGTTCCAATTGGCCATCGCTGGTTATCAGCAGTAACTAAATCGATCCCGGCAAATAATTTGTCTTTCAACTCTTCTACACTATCACATTCAGGAAATCTTCCGGAAATTCCTGATATTACAATATCATCCATTTCTTTGCCTCATTTATCGAATAAAAACTCTGCAAAGAACACATGTTTAATATAGGTAATATATCTGATAATTATATCTTATTACAGCTCAATCCAAGTGTTCAATAAAGAACGGTTTTAAATATATATATATATATATATATATATATATATATATATATATATATATATATATATGACAATTTGAATGTATTATTAAATTAGGATCCAGAAATAAACAGTAAAGCACCTAATGTATTAAATGCAAACGTTAATGACAATCAGTATTCTACAAACTTCGTATTAAATTAAGAAAAACACAAATATTTCGAGAGATAACCGGCATAAGAAAGTTTATTTGTACACATTCACGCGATTATTTAAAAAACAAACTATCGAATCATGAAATGGGACCTACACAATCTACAACCACAATCACCATAAAACCAGCCATAAAAATGGATGCGCTAACTTGTAAGCCGTGGAAACAATTAACAAGTGACAGGAAGAGAACGACATTGACCTAGAACCTAGAATAATTTAAACGTTCTACTCCTGAAAACGAGAAAAATCGTTAGTCACTCTGGGACGTATCATTTATAACACCTGGATTTTAGAAGGAGGGGATCGGGCGGGATCAGATTATTAGACATCAGCGAGCAACATTTTCTTTTATTGTTTTTTTATTTAGTTACTCTAACATTATATTAGCCTTCTACCTAATATTTAAGCAGGCCCGTCTTCAGTCTGCGTGATGCCCTTTCTGCTCCGCAACCGTCGGCAGCCAGAAATCGCGATACAATCCCAAATATCTTTTGGCTGTAGTGTTCGATAAGTGGTTGTGCTTGTGTATGTGTTTGTATGTTTGGGCGTATGTCTGTATGTATGTATGTGTGTGTGTGTGTGCGCGCGCGTGAGTGCCTGTGTGTATGCGTGTGTGCGAGTGATGTTTGTGTGTGTGCGAATGATGTGGGTGTGTAAGTGGATTTGTTTGGGTGTGTGGAGGCAGCACCGCGCCATCCCTTTGCACCGGGATCTTCGGGAGCCGGAAATCCGAGTACATCGAGAGAGGCGCCACGGCGACCGTTACCCCTTTTAGCGAGGGCTGTCGGCAGTTCATTTACATTTCCAATGCTCCACCTGTAGGTACTACATTGGCCAGGAGGCAAGTTTTTTGTTGCCTGGAGATTTAGAATTTTGCCGAACCCTTGTCGTTCCAGGCAAGGTAGGGATCTTTAACATGCATGACAACACCCACACACGGGACCTCCATTTAACCTCTCATCCGAAGGAGGGCGTAATTTTTGTGAAAAATGCTCACCTGCCATTTTTCAAGCAGTCGGTCGTGTCGGGATTTGAATCTGGGACCTTGGGATCCGTAGTCTTACGTTTACTACATTGATCCACGGCGACGCCTGAGGGCCGTCGGCAGCCGGATATCCAGGTTTTAAAAGAAGCAATGTGTGTATGTGTGTTTATGTGTTATGTGTGTATGATCCTTTTCCAGTTACAAGAGGGGAAAGGGTTTGGACATTTTCTTACATTGCTACGTATTGCTATTTTAAAATTAGTGTTAGTGTTAGTAATGAACGACTTACTCTACTACATAATCTACTCGTAACCTATATTAAATCTACTGTTAGTCCTTATGGTTTGACGGGTTGGGGTTCTCATATGTGGTGGATGCATTCCACATATTAGGGGTTGATGTTTGGGATGGGGTGGGATGTTGCTACGTACAATGGCGTAGCCGGAAGAAAACGTAAATATACCAGGCTAACTACCAATCCGGAGAGGAGAGGGGTTCCCAGCAACACAAAAATAATACATCGGCAACAATTTTCTATTTACAATAAGAAAACACAAATATAGAAATTTTCTATCGAAACAGCAAAACAACATTTAATAAAACAATTTTGCTCTGTGGACAAATTCACTAATTGTTCCACAAAGTGCGCAATTCGTAACTAACATGCATTAAATCTAATCAGTACCAAAAAAATGACGCTGATACTTTCATATAAGCAAGTAGGTTAAGTACAAAAAGCAAAAGCATTAAAGTTTGAAACTTTTCTATTAAGGATTTTACCAGAACCAACATTAGGGTATCTAATTTTAAATCGGGTTTATCTCTGGGTATGTTAGAAAAGGAAAACAAGTCACATACATATGTCGGGATACTTATCTGGTCAGTCCTCGGGAGCGAATTGACACAGCAAATTCCGCGGTAGTCAGCAACAACCATGTTACTCTCGTAATTGCAACGACGGTCTACATGCAAGAGCAGTTGAGCTACATCAAGGAATAATCAGGCTACGTAACAAGCAATTTAACCTCCAGCTAAGAGCAAACCTACACACTTGATAGAGAAGAAAAGTATATCGTTCTTGGAGTAACAGAACGAATAGTTTTTACAAGTGCATCAACGCACAAGCTGCAGAATCAAAGTTCTAAAAGGAGTTCAGAATAACACAAACTCGAAAAGCAAACGTCCGCGTTATCGAAACGCGATTGAAACTGCAAAACACTGTTTTTCCGGAGAATACTAGGATGTATTATCTCGAAGAATCTTTAGATGTGAAACCCACAAGAACGCAATTATACGTTATCGGAAGGTATAACGCGTTCACGGATACGTAACAGGATCTTGACTAATTAATTGTAGCCTAAACTTGTCGTTTCAAAACAACTAGATTTACGTTGAGAAATTCTTAAAAAGAGTATTTATTATTAATTATGCGGAAGGATTTAACAATATACATGAAATTTATACGAACGGATAATGAATTAACAAGGGATTTGAGTTGAAAATTATAGTAAAGTGAGCTTATATGAACAGGTACAATATATCGGGTAGTGTTGGACAATTTAATACTAGAAAAGGAATTTATGTAAATAAAATAACTAATTATCGCCGAAAATGAACGTAACAAATCCCCCCCAGCAAAATTAAAAAGTCGGGGCAGGGAAGCAAAAGTACGGAAGTGGACAGTACCAAACAACAAAAAACCCAAACAAACAAAGGAAAATTCGCTTAAAATTAAAAGAAAACTCGTTACGAGAACAAAAGAAACAAAAAAAAAACCAACCAACAAAACACAAAAAGCTTTTATCCGGATCGAAGACCAATAATAGAAAACGAAAAAGAAGAAGAGAAAAAAGGAAGGGAAGACGGGTAATAAGTAATCAAGGAGGACTAATTTGGAACGGCCTGAGCAATGCGGAGTCGTCAACGGACGGATGTTTTTATAAAAAAAACAGTAAGGTTGTCAACCTCCCAAGAAGAAAACGAACGCTGAAGAAAACCAACAGTGTCAAAAAACATGACTCAAAGGTCAAGCCTCAAGGATGTATAGGAACAACAAGGGAGAACGAGAGGAAGAGAGGAGGAACGTTGGTAAAAGGAAACGGTGTATTGCAAACTGTGGTAACCAAAACCGAAGAACCGAAGAAAAGAAATGCTAACTAGTCCTAAAGTCGACTAAGTTCGTCGGAGGACGGATATTTCTAGTAAAGAAACCGAAAATGAACGTAACAATGTCTTTGGCCATCAGGAGCGCATGCTCCTGGAATTCCAAAAGATTATGTTTTGATTGTTGTCTCTTGTGTTCTGGTTTTGTTATTGTCGTCCGTCGAGGTATCTTTTATGTAGTGTTGTCGTGGTTTTCTGTAAGATTGCGTTTAAATATGAAAAGAGGTCTTCTCCCCATATCATTTTCTGCAGTGTTTTGTCTTGTATTGTTGATAAGTGAGTGTTTAGTTCATGGTGAAAGCCTGTGCAATTGAACACTAGGTGTTCGAGAGACCCTGTCTCTTCACAATTTCATGTGCTACTATATTTTAGTCTCATTCTCATTCTGCATATTGGGTATGGTCCGTGACCGGTTAGGTAATGTAATAGTCCTTGTGTTGGTATGAAGTGTTTCGTTTTTAGTCTATTTTTGATATTTTGGATCCATCCACCGGTTGTGCTCTGATCCCATCGTCTTTGTCATTCAGCTATCTTGATTTCTGTTTTGATTGTGAATGGTTTGCCCGTGTTGAAAGGTTTCTGTAAACTTTCGTTATCGTCATGTGTGAGACAATATACTGTTGTGCGTTGTTTGATGTTTAACGGCATCACCCCCAACCACGACGCATAGTGCGGCATGCGGAGTGGTTCTATATCTATAGGGGCAGCTCCGGGGTGTACTTGGTAGGCGTGTGACTACTATGCCCAAAGTTACGGGTTCAAAACCCGACGCGGTCCGCTTGAAAATGTTAGGCGAGCATTTTTCACAAAAATACGTCTTCGTTCGGATGAAAGGTAAAATGGAAGCCAGGTGTGTGAGTGTTGTCACGCACGTTAAAGATCCCTACCTTGCTTTCAACAGCAAGGGTTCGGTAAAATTTAAAATTTCCAGAGCTCAAAGTAATATTGTTATCAAAACGCGATTAAGAAACTGGAAAACACGGTTTTGTCGGATCGTGCGCGATCTTCTTTCGACGAGTCTGTAAACTGGATCAATAGAGAAAACCATTATACGTTATTGGAATGTTTAACAAATTAAAGGATACTTAAAACAAGGTATTGACTTATTTAAAGTTTATTATAAGTTTGTCGTTTCCAAGCAAATAGATTTGCTTTAAAAATTATTGTAAAGCGGGCTTATTCTGAACAAATAAAATATATAGGGTGTTGATGAAGAATTTAAGAATAGAAACGGAATTTATTCGAACGGGTAATGAATTAACAAGGGAAAAAGGGGTATTTAATTTATTCCGAAAATAAACGCAACAAATCCTTCCCAGCAAAATTAACAGGTCAGTGTAGGAAAGCAGTACCAAAAAAAAACAAACAAAAAAGAAAATTCGCTTGAGAAAAAAATCAAAAGAAAATTCGTTACAAGAACAAAAGAAACCAAAAAAAGAAACACCTCAAAATAAAAAAAACTCTCATCCGGCTCGAAGAACCAGTATACCGGACTAAATCAAAAAGTTTAAAGGACATAAGAAAAGGAAAAGTAGAAGGTAGCAATTATCGAGGACAAAGGTAGAATGGCGTTGACACTGAGAAAGTCGTCAAAGGACCGATGGTTCTTCAGAAGAAACAGTATAGTCTTCAACCTCAAGAAAAGAAATTGGTTTCTCACGAAAAAACCCAAAGTAAGAAGAGGAACAAGGAAGAAAATCAACAGTACAAGCCAAAACAGGACCTAAGGGTCAAGCCTCAAGTAAGCAAAAAAACAACAAAGGAAAACGAGAGGAAGGGAGGAAGAGCGCTGGTAAAAAAAACGATGCACTACAAACTGTCGTAATCAAGAATCTCAACAAACGAAGGACTAAAAAAAAGAATAGCTAACTAGACCTAAAGTCGACAAAGTCGTGTTTTCCGAAGAAAGAAAAACGGACTAGAAAGCACTTACCACAGAAGCGGATGGACGAAACACAATCGGTATAGGGACCGACAGCAAAGAAGATTAGCAAAAAGATAAGGAGAGCAATGTGGAACACAAGAAACAAGAAAAAAAAAACAAAAAGAATAACACCAAGCACCAAGTACAAGAACCCCAAAAAACCCCTAAAAATCGCACAAAACGAAATAAAACCTAATCCCAGTGTAGTTATGTATAACTATGTGTGTGCGAGTGCGTGCGTGTGTGAGTATGTGTGTGTGTGTTAATGTATGAGTATGTGTGTGTGTGGTGTATGTGTGTGTATGTGTTGTGCGTGTATAAAGTGTGCGTGTGTGTATGTATTAGACCTCTGTAGTCGCCTCTTACGATAGGCAGGTCATACCGTGGGACTATTCTATTCCCGAACCCACAAGGGCGAAGAAAAAGAAAGAAGAAGAAAAAAAACCTAGCCAAACAGGGAAGTAAATAAAAGAATCGTAAAGTCCAGAAATCAAAACCTAAAGAGAGCAAAGTCGGGATAAGAATCTGGGGCACGAGAACTAGATACTGGGCGTAAGGCGTTTACGTCGCCAGAAGGAAAATGAGACAAGATCAAGGACATAAGCATTTCGCCGACATACATCTTGCATTTCGGAAGGAGCATAAACTAATGTCTGCCTCTTTTGGGCAGCTTTCTGCAAAACAGGGACAGCAGGGGGTGTAGTAGTTGTAGCACGCGATATAGGAGGTGGAAAGGGTAGTTTAGAAAATTCAAAACGCGTCATAGAAGAAGCAAATAGATTTGCTTTAAAAATTATTGTATAGTGGACTTGTTCTGAACAGGTAAAATATATAGGGTGTTGTTGAAGAATTTAAGAATAAAAACGGAATTTATTCGAACGGCAAATGAATTAACAAGGAAAAATGGGTATTTAATTTATCGCGAAAATAAACGTAACACATCCTCCAGCAAAATTAACAGGTCGGGGTAGGAAAGCAGTACAAAAAATCAAACACAAAAGAAAATTTGCTCGAGAGAAAAATCTAAAAGAAAATTTGTTACAAAAACAAAAGAAACCAAAAAAAGAAACACCCCAAAATAAAAAAGAACTCTCATTCGGCTCGAAGAACCAGTATATCGGACTAATCAAAAAGTTTAAAGGCCATAAGAAAAGGAAAAGTAGAAGGTAGCAATTATCGAGGACAAAGGTAGAATGGCGTTAACACTGAGAAAGTCGTCAAAGGACGGATGTTTTTTCAGAAGAAACAGTAAAGTCTTCAACCTCAAGAGAAGAAATTGGTTTCTCGCGAAAAAAAACTAATGTAAGAAAAGAAACGAGGAAGAAAACCAACAGTACAAGCTAAAACAGGACCCAAAGATCAAGTCTCAAGTAAGCAAAGGAACAACAAGGGAGAACGAGTGAAAGAGCGCTGGTAAAAGAAACGATGTACTACAAACTGTGGTAATCAAGAATCTCAACAAACGAAAGACCAAAAAAAAGAATAGCTAACTAGACCTAAAGTCGACAAAGTCGTGGTTTCCAAAGAAAGAAAAACGGACTAGAAAGCACTTACCACAGAAACGGATGGACGAAACACAATCGGTATAGGGACCGACAGCAAAGAAGATTAGCAAAAAGATAAGGATAGCAATGTGGAACACAAGGAACAAGAAAAAAGAAAAAACAAAAAGAATAACACCAAGCACCAAGTACAAGAACCCCAAAAACCCCCTAAAAATCGCACAAAACGAAATAAAACCTAATCTCAGTGTAGTTATGTATAACTATGTGTGTGCGAGTGCGTGCGTGTGTGAGTATGTGTGTGTGTGTTAATGTATGAGTATGTGTGTGTGTGTGGTGCATGTGTGTGTATGTGTTGTGCGTGTATAAAGTGTGCGTGTGTGTATGTATTAGACCTCTGTAGTCGCCTCTTACGACACGCAGGTCATACCGTGAAACTATTCCAATCCCGGATCCACACGGGCGAAGGAAAAGAAAGAAGAAGAAAGAAAATCTAGCCAAACAGGGAAGTAAATAAAAGAATCGTAAAGTCCAGAAATCAAAACCTAAAGAGAGCAAAGTCGGGATAAGAATCTGGTACACGAGAACTAGATACTGGGCGTAAGGCGTTTACGTCGCCAGAAGGAAAATGAAACAAGATCAAGGACATAAGCATTTCGCCGACATACATCTTGCATTTCGGAAGGAGCATAAACTAATGTCTGCCTCTTTTGGGCAGCTTTCTGCAAAACAGGGGCAGCAGGGGGTGTAGTAGTTGTAGCACGCGATATAGGAGGTGGAAAGGGTAGTTTAGAAAATTCAAAACGCGTCATAGAAGAAGCAAATAGATTTGCTTTAAAAATTATTGTATAGCGGACTTGTCCTGAACAGGTAAAATATATAGGGTGTTGTTGAAGAATTTAACAATAAAAACGGAATTTATTCGAACGGCAAATGAATTAACAAGGAAAAATGGGTATTTAATTTATCGCAAAAATAAACGTAACACATCCTCCAGCAAAATTAACAGGTCGGGGTAGGAAAGCAGTACAAAAAATCAAACACAAAAGAAAATTTGCTTGAGAGAAAATCTAAAAAAAAATTTGTTACGAAAACAAAAGAAACCAAAAAAAAAGAAACACCCCAAAATAAAAAAAGAACTCTCATCCGGCTCGAAGAACCAGTATACCGAACTAAGACAAGAAGTTTAATGACATAAGAAAAGGAAAAGTAGAAGGTAGCAATTATCCAGGACAAAGGTAGATTGGCATTAACACTGAGAAAGTCGTCAAAGGACGGATGTTTTTTCAGAAGAAACAGTAAAGTCTTCAACCTCAAGAGAAGAAATTGGTTACTCGCGAAAAAAAAACTAATGTAAGAAAAGAAACGAGGAAGAAAACCAACAGTACAAGCCAAAACAGGACCCAAAGATCAAGTCTCAAGTAAACAAAGGAACAACAAGGGAGAACGAGAGAAAGAGCGCTGGTAAAAGAAACGATGTACTACAAACTGTGGTAATCTAGAATCTCAACAAACGAAGGTCCAAAGAAAAGAATAGCTAATTAGACCTGAAGTCGACCAAGTCGTGGTTTCCGAAGAAAGAAAAAGGACTAGAAAGTACTTACCACAGAAACGGATGGACGAAACACAATCGGTATAGGGACCGACAGCAAAGAAGATCAGCAAAAGGATAGGGAGAGGAACGTGGAACGAAAGAAACGAGAAAAAAGAAAAAAACAGAATAACACCAAGCAACAAGTACAAGAACTCCAAAAAATGTGTGTGCGTGTGCTTGCGTGTGTGTGTGTGCTGATGTATGAGTATGTGAGTGTGTGTGTGTGTGTATGTTGTGCGTGTGTGTTTGTGTTAGACCGCTGTGGTTACTTCTTACGACAGTCAGGTCGTACCGTAGGACTATTCTATTCCCGGATCCACACGGGTGCAAGGAGTACAAGGAGAAAACGAAAGAAAGGAAAACCAAGTAGAACTGTGTGTATATTAAATGTATGGGTGTATGTGTGTGTATATAAAGTGTGTGGGTATGGATTGGGCGTGTATAAAGTGTGTGTGTGTGTGTGTGTGTGTGTGTATGTGTTAGACGGCTGTAGTCGCCTCTTACGACAGGCAGGTCGTACCGTGGGACTATTCTATTCCCGAACCCACACGGGCGAAGAAAAATAAAGAAGAAGAAAAAAACCTAGCCAAACAGGGAAGTAACTAAAAAAATCGTAAAGTCCAGAAATCAAAACCTAAAGAGAGTAAAGTCGGGATAAGAATATGGGCACGAGTACTAGATATTGGGCTTAAGTCGTTTACGTAGCTAGAAGGAAAATGAAACAAGATCAAGAACATAAGGTTTTCGCCGACACATCTTCCGGTTAGGAAGGAGCATAAACTAATGTCTGCCTCTTTTGGGCAGCTTTCTGCAAAACAAGGACAGCAGGGGGTGTAATAGTTGTAGCACGCGATAAAGGAGGTGGCAAAGGTAGTTTAGAAAACTCAAAACGCGTCATAGAAGAAAGTTGTTTGTTTTTAGAATTGGCGGTAAGAAAGTCAACGGTAGAAAAAGAAAAAGTATTGGCTGTAAAAGAATCAACTTTACGAAAAGAAACACAAACAGAGCACACTTCAGCTACGTGAGATAGAGGGACAGAAGCAGATAAAATTTTAACGACGTTAGATAAAGGACTAGAAGTATCACAGTTAGGAAAGAGAACAGCATTGACTGTAGGAGTATTCATCTTAGGAAAAGGAGCAGAACCATGTAGGGGTTCATCAACGTTACAAGAACAACTTCATCCATAATAGATAAGGACGCAGAATCAGGCTGACCTTCGTCAACATTAGATAACACGACATCAGCTAGGATTTCACCAACCTTAGCTAAAAGTACAGAAGCAAATAGAATTTTGTTAGCATGAGAAAAATGAGTAAGAGTAGGTAACGTTTCATCAACCTCCGATAAAGGAGTAGAATCAAGTAACACTTCATCACTGATAGACAACGGAGTAGGAATAGACAAAACTTCAGCCACAATAGTAACTGATTCCTTAACAGGTAAAACTTTGACGACAACAGTAACAGGCATCACAGCTACGGGCTCCCTAACTTTCATAGGACCTTCTCTATCCGTATTAGTAATTATCTCACTTCAGCCAAGGCTGTTATTGCAAACACGCAGAAATTTCTTGAGTAGAATCATTTAAGGAAGCAGGAACTTGTAAGATTTTGACAAAATCGGCAAGAGGCATTAGAGATACAGTTTCATGGACTTCAACAGGATCTTCGCAGACTAAATTAGAAGTTATCGTCACTTCAGTGACATTTGTGTTTGCAGAGACGACAGGAATTTCTTGGGTAGAATTGTTCAAGAAAGCGGGGACAAACTCTTGGGAAGCTAACTGTAAGTCACTAATTCGAAGCATGGGTTGCAATGGTGGTGGAGGTACAGTTTGGAGTGAAGGTGAATAAGTTGGGCGAGCAGAAGGAGGCGTAGAATAGGATATAGCACTAGAGACGGAAGAAATTTTGTTCGAAGTTATATTTGCCGAAGAAGGGTATGTTTTTCTAGTAAAAGCTGAATGATCTGGATGAGGGACAGAAAAGAACCTAGAGTAAGAAACAGAAGAAGTTTGACTTCTAGAGCTGAGAACAGAAGTATTATTTGAAGACCTATTAGTAGTAGGATGACAGTTTGGACAGTTGCGGCGAGAAATTTTCTTATATCCTCAACCATGGCAATAGAGTACTTGAGGACGAGTACAGCGCGTCGAAACATGACCAGGTTTGTCTCTACCCGTAGGCGTATGAGAAATCTTAACAACTCGGTCATGTGAAGCAAAAGTAATTTCCTCAGTAGTAGCAAACTTATATGCAAAATCCGGGGGTTCAAAATATTGAATCAGCAAATTAGACAACGACTTCCAGTCAGAAAACCTATGCCGATTACCACGCTTTCGACTCAAACAAATTCACTGCAGACTCAAATAACTGCAATTCTGACACATGTTGAGTTCGTCGGAGTTTTTCGACCCGTCCCAAAAAATCATGTACGGTAAGAGTGTTTGGGTCACCAGAAAATTTCAAATTCCACTCCCACACAGGAAAACCTTGGTAGGAAGCCGAAAAACAGCAACGACTGATTTAGGCACTATAGCAGGGCCTAATTTCGGTTCAGCAGTAATATTGAGCGATTAAGAAAGAAACCACAACCAAAATTTAAGAAGTTCGAACTCACTCAGTAAATAAAAAAAAGAAATAACTACAAGTTCGAGGGACGAAAACATAAATGGTATCAGGCCGAGAAAAAGGATCATGTAGTGACTTGGGCCGCAAACAAAAAAATCAGGCCAGAAGCAAAACAGAAACTGGGCCAGAAATTAAGCGGAACACAAATTAACGAAAACCCAAAATAGATGCAAAAAAATTAACCACAACCAACTCAGAGCCTAAATAAACCAACTCCGAGCAGAAATTAAGCGAAACCAATTCGAAGTAACCGTTAACTACAACAAAACCGGGTCCAAAGTTATACGAAACAAAATTGGGGCCTCACGCCAGGGCGTCAAAATTTATGCTACGTGCATCGATGTAGCCTAAAAAAAAGAATAAGGAAAGAAGAAAGGAAATGACTGGGCTCAATCGGAGAGTAGACGGGGTTGTACTAATACAAAAAATAGGGGCAGGCCTGAAAAATAAAAGAAAAAAGTGCACTCACTCATTCACAACTTACAACAAAACATACAAAAAAAAAACCTATAATTAAAACAAAATATGTACAAAGCACAGTATTCCCCAAACTCCAACAAAAGATTCAATAACCCCAATATACATCTATCCGGCAGAACACCCAAATTACTTCAAAAATGGCAAGCTGCAGTCTTTAGGTCGCTACCCCTGTGATATAACAATAAAAAAAAAAGAAAGAAAAGAAACCCCTTCAACCCTAAAATCCGCAGCTCGTAATTCCCACAGTAAATCTAAAGTTATATACCTAAAATTCTTAAATAATTATAGAGTACCAACTCATATTTCTTAATTAACCCAAAGTTACAAATTTTAAAAAAACAGTTTGAAATCCTTTCCCGTAAACATACAATTAACCTATCCAATTGTCCCACCAAAGAAGAAAATCCAATTCTTAAATAGTTATAGCGTACCAACCCATATCCCTTAATTAAAAATAATCATTTTGCCACTACCACTCTGAGTCATTCAGCACAAACAGCAATGCCTCCATATGGCGGCCATGAATCTTAACATAGTGCAGTAATGTTTATAGAGATATATATGCAAACCAATTTGGTAACCGCCTGGAACCACGTTACCTGTGCACCCTCCTACACCAAAAAGGGGCAGCCACTCATCAGACCGTCATGTTCAATGGCGAAAACAAACACACAGTGGTGTCCTCCCATAACAAAAAGGGGATGCAATCCCACGGGTAGTTAGATCCACCGATTAAAAAAAAAACGTTGCTGTAGGGCGTGCGCGAAATTTTCATAAAGAAAAAAACGGAAACAACCAAAAATTCAATAAGTGTTTTCGTTGTGTAAATCGAAAAGAAAGTGAACATTCATTTCGTTTAACTAATAACCAGAGCTCTAAGTAATATTGTTATCAAGACACGATTAAGAAACTGGAAAACACGGTTTTGTCGCATAGTGCGCGACCTTAGTTCGACGAGTCCGTAAAGTGGAACGATAGAGAAAACCATTATACGTTATCGGAATGTTTAACAAATTAAAGGATACCTAAAACAAGGTATTGACTTATTTAAAGTTTATTATAAACTTGTAGCTTCCAAGCAAATAGATGTGCTTTAAAAATTATTGTAAAGCGGGCTTATTCTGAACAGGTTGTTGTAGAAGAATTTAAGAATAGAAACGAAATTTATTCAAACGGGTAATGAATTAACAAGGGACAAAGGGGTATTTAATTTATCCCGAAAATAAACGTAACAAGCACCATAGCCACGAGCACCTGCTTTCATACAACTTCGTACAACAACTGGAGTCCGGCGTACCATAAGATAAAAGCACTTGAAGGTTAATTGCGGTAAAACCATGGATAATACTATATACATTTCCGAGGGAAATTTACCTGCAAGCAACATCTTATACAATAATTTTATTTAAACTATAATTACAAACGTCAATTTTTTTGTACAAGCAAATTTCCAAAAAATAATTAAAATTGAAACATAGTAGAGTAATGACAGGATAATCAGAACCTCATTTCCCCCAGAATCCCTCATTTCCCCACACATCTGGACCAAATAGTTTTCTACGACTAACCATTTTCATCTATCGAGATAAAATATGTTGTTTGGTATCAATTAATATTAGATTTTTCTCAGCTACCCGAATCTCTAGGAATTTTTTAGATAGCACCATCTCTCAGAGAGCTAACCTATCTGGTTTGGTATCAATTAACAATAGAATTTTCTCAGCTATCTGAATCTCTAGGAATTTTTCAGATTGCATCACCCCCCAGGGAGCTACCCTAATTTTAAGATTTTTTACCAAGATCGATTTCCGACCGTCCTTAAACATTTTTTTAGTCATGCAATACATCAAATTAGCCTAGAATTTTACGCATAATTCGAATCTGTAAACAGATTTAAAATAGAACTACTCCTTACAAAGTTATGCCTCTTTAAAGCTCTCAAACCTCTAAATTTTTTGCTCATCTATGACATATGCTTTAACCAACACAAAGAAATTAAGCACGCAAAAATTTAATAATTTATTTTATCCGATTTACAGTTTAATAAACTAATAGAATACAATTGTAAAGTATAACATTATCTTCTTAGTGTAGCCGAATCCAAGCAGGTTAAAGTAACCTGTAACAAAAAAGACATTAATGTGTTTAAAAATACCTATAACAAAAAAAAAAATTAATGTGCTGTTTAATAAGAGAGGAAACGTGTTTTCGGTCAATAAGACATATCGTCGTTAATCTAACAATATGAGAATAATGTAAAACATTCCAATGTAATGTGTTTTTAATATGTAAATGGGAAGGTCGATTTGTACATGCAGATAATTAATAAAATTAGTTTATCGAGCGAAGATGACTAGCGTAACGTCATCCTGGAAGCATATCAATCTACGCATGGGTGGTATAAAGATATATATCTAAGATAGTTGTATAGATTTTGTAAATCTATTGTATATATTAGTTTTAAGATTCCATAATTTTTAAGTTCTTCTTCCATCTTCCCTTCTTCTAAATCCTCCTTGCTTCTATCCTGGTTGACAGAGTATACGTGTTATCTCCACGTGGTGTTCGCGGAACACAGCGGTTTTAGTTTTCTAGGGGAATGGTTGGTTAAAACATATGTCTTGGGTAGCGAAAAAAGGGTTTTAAAGATGGAGTTAAATAAGGATGGGTAAAAATTAGAAGTTTGGGGGCTATAAAGTGTAACTTTGTAAGAGGTGGTTTTATTTAAAATCCATTTGCAGACTTGAGCTCCCTGGAAAAATCTAATATTAGTTGATACCAAAAAAAAAGATATATTTATCTTAAAAGTGTGACTACCCCGCAGATAATAAACACAATATACCGCATGTCAACCAAAAAGTTGTAGGGAAAATTAAACACGAATTTAATGGGAATCTAGTATTATAATTTGTTGGTAGTAGGGCTAAGTCCTACTGTACTGTAAGCGAGAAAGACACGATTAAAAGATTAAAGGGGTCTCGCAAAGTGTAGTTAAGTAAAACCGAGGGTCTTACAACCTATAACGAGCATATATCCTCAAAAGGGGTGGGCAAACAACTACGCAGTAGTGCGTGGGAGAATAAGAATTCTCTCCAATAAGAAATTAAAGTTTCCATGTACGTAGCACCAGTCATTGAGTAATGATAGAAATGTTAAACCTATAAAGGCGATTCTTAATTGTGGCTTAGAAAAATAGTAGTTTTCGTGGACTAAATAAAATAACTTAGACTGATTAATGTATATGGTTACATATTCTCGTACACATCCACAAACATCTGCTTACGTCCGTATACGGACATGACGATGCCGGTAGTTTTTGTTTAACAAATAGTAGGAAAGATACGTTAGGTGTTAGTGTGTGGAAGCTCATCGGACCGTTGTATTCAAAAAGAACGGTGTGGCGGAACGTATGGTGATCCCCGTTAGAATAATCGAAAGTAGTTAATTAATCGTATTAGATGTTTAAATATGCGAAAGTGTAAAAGCCTACATAAGCAAAATTTAATTATCAGACAAAAAAAGTGCGCGATGTGCCATACCTTTAAAGAATGCAGAGAATGGTGCTTTGCAGCGATCCTAACAGTAGAAAAGGCAACTGACTTTTTCAAGCAACTACAGGAATAGCAGTAGCGCAGAGAAGGGGTATGCATGTATTATACAGCGCATTGTTAGTTTACGGGTAGCTCGAACGTGTAATCGATTACGACTTATAGATCTCTCGAAGGTTTAAAAATTCTGAGACCATTGTCGTTTGGAAAATGTTTGGAAATTATCAGAACGGGAGCGGGTCGAAGTATAAGTTAGATGGATGATTAACTAAATTTTTTCTACCTTTTACGAGGGAATCGGAAGTTGACAGACATCGAGCATCTAATTCTCTATTTGGGCGATATCGAGTACTACTAGAAATCATTACGTGCGACCGACCGCTATGCTAAAGTGAAAAAGCCTACAGAAGCAAAATTTAATTATCAGACGAAAAAGTGCGCGATGTGCTATACTTATAAATAAAGTATAAAATGGTGCTTTGCATCGGTCCTAGCAGTAAAAAAGGGAGACTGACTTTTTCTAGCAACTACAAGAATAGCAGTAGCGCGGAGAAGGGGTATGCATGTATTATACATCGCACTGTTACTATAAAATATGTTAGTTTACGGGTAGCTCGAATGTGAACAAATTAAATTTTAATCTATAATTAACCGCGGTCGTAAAAATGGGAAAATACTGGTTAATTTTAATGCCGCTAAGCATATACTATCGCTTGGTGATTCATTTAGAAAATATTCAAGCCTACCATTTCCGAAAATATGACGTAAAAGTTATTTAAAATTAAATTGCTTTATTAGTAAGTATTCTGTAGACAACAATTTTGGTATTGCCTTAGTAAAGGTTTAAAGTCTTTTATTAAGTTTTTGTTTATAGTAGCACTGCATCTTCTACAGCACGACTTGCACCCAATTTGTGTGCGTGTGCTACCACCCTTTTGGATTTTTAATATGGACGCGATGCAATTGTTGATCCGTATAACATGAAAGATGTTTCCGGTGTTTATACTAACTGCATTCGCAGTATCGACGATGCGAACCGGGTGCATGCATTGGTACTAAATATACTGGACGAGCAGCAAGAATAGGTAAAAGATAACGTCATTTAGTTCCTCGCTGAATCCTTAATAGCGTTCGGCTGTCTTCGGAAACCTTCGGTATGCATTCTATAGAGAACATAAATCAGGTACGCTAGAGTAAGCTTTTTAGTTATAAGTTAGTTCGCTTACAAGTTTAACCAAAGTCCTATAGTGCGGATTTTGTTTTGTACTAAAATGGTGCCTGCAAACGTTACTATACCTGGAAAACCGTTACTGGCGAAGATAGTGTAAAAATGGTTTGCATAGCGTTTAACAACCGTATGGCTAGCTATCGCAAAAAGAACGCTAGTGTCGACGATGGAGTGTCCGAGTTTCTTTGGAAGCAGAAAGAGCGGTTTATTCGATTACTTAATGAAAAAACAACATACAGCAATAAAAGTTAATTGCGAACTCTACGACGTTTACACAAAAATGGGAGAAGAGACTACCGATGTGAAATCCTTTAACACAAAAAGTATGGTTATAACGTCTTCTAGTAATGTGGAAAATATGTACCAGGTCTTAAACGAAACCATGTAAACACCAACTTTATACCCAATTAATTAATAAAATCAATTTGTCGGGAGAGGACAACAAAAGATACATCATTCCTAATAGTACAGCAACCTACGCATGGGGCATAAATATATAAGATAGTTACACTATTTGTATATATTTTATTGTGTTTCCTTGTACAAACAATTAAGGTAGGTCAGTAAGCAGTACTATATTGCTATTAATTGACTTGCATTCAGCGTACTTTCCTCCTGTAATTATTGTATTTGTTTGGAGCTGATATACACTTTTAAAAAGAAATTATACAGCGCTCTCACATGTAATTTGGGTCGATGATGACGTCAAAGTCGACCTTCCCATTTACATATTAAAAACACACTACATTGAAATGTTTTACATTATTCTCATATTGTTAGATTAACGACGATATGTCTTATTGACAGAAAACACGTTTCCTCTCTTATTAAACAGCACATTAATCCCTTTTTTTGTTATAGGTATTTTTAAACACCTTAATGTTTTTTTTGTTACAGGTTACTTTAACCTGCTTGGATTCGGCTACACTAAGAAGATAATGTTATACTTTACAATTGTATTCTATTAGTTTATTAAACTGTAAATCGGATAAAATAAATTATTAAATTTTTGCGTGCTTAATTTCTTTGTGTTGGTTAAAGCATATGTCATAGATGAGCAAAAAATTTAGAGGTTTAAGAACTTTAAAGAGGTATAACTTTGTATAGTAAAGCGTCGCTGGACAGCCCGCCCAGCGACGCTTGATAAGCAAGTTTGACCCGTCACAGACCAATGGCGGGACTAAACTTTATACAATTAAACCTGCAACATTGCAGGGCGGCTGCAGCATCGTTATGCAGACACCTGAGCAATAACCAGGCCATTGCCCTTATCCAAGAACCCTGGGTGGCATGCTCAGGAATCTCGGGACTAGGGAGTCTAAATGGTACTATCTTTGCGGCTAGTAACCAACCTAAGCCTAGGGCATGCATCTACATACCCAGGCACATAAATGCCCTCCTCCTGCCACAACTGAGTGACCGTGACGTCACAGCCGTACAGATCACATGCAGGCTGGGAGGAATTACTGACATAATCTTGGTTTCAGCCTATTTTCCAATTGACCATGACCCACCTCCTCCGGAGTTGATGGCAGTCATTGATCACTGTAATAGGCACAAAAAGCATCTGATTATCGGATGCGATTCCAACGCGCACCATGTGGTATGGGGTAGCGCAGATACTAACCCCTGTGGAAAACTACTACTCGAGTATATATCGAGTAAGAATCTGGAGATACTTAACTGGGGCAGCGAACCCACGTTTGTGACATCTCGCTTCCAGACAGTCATCGACTTAACCCTTGCATCGTCAGACATTTCAAGGCATATCTTGAACTGGCAGGTGACGCCTAAAGCGACACTGTCAGATCACAGATTGTTAAGTTTTAATTTAAAGGCAGCAGTAGCTGTCTGTAAAGAATACAGGAACCCAAAAGCGACCAACAGGTCTGTCTACCTAGACAGCTTGGAGCAACGCCTTTTGACATCACAAGGTACTGACAACCCAAAACTATAGAAGAGCTACAGAGATACTCGGTCTCTACAAAACTCCATCGTAGAGTCCTTTGAACAGGCATGCCCGGTCAGGACAGATTCTACTCGCTCCAGTACTCCATGGTGGGGCGCGGAGCTACAGAAGCTGAAAAGACCCTGGGCAAACTGTTTAATAAGGCAAAGAACACCAGAAGTATGGCTGACTGGGAGGCATATAAAAGCCACCAGCGACTATACAAAACGACAATTAGAAAACGACAGAGAGACTCATGGAAGATATTCTGTAACTCAGTCGAGTCTACCAATGCAATCTCTCGCATTAACAGGATCTTGTCCAAAGACCCTCGTCATCAACCATGCTGTCTGAAACGTGTGGATGGTACATACACCACCAACGAGGCAGAAACAGCGGAGTTACTCGCGGACACGCACTTTCCAGGCAGTGTCACACGACCTTTGTCTTACGGGTTGGATCAACCCAGCTCGGCCCCTAACGGGTCCGATTGGGAGGTTTCTAACCGGGTAGTGGATGAGAGAAAATTAAATGGGCTATCTCAACTCTCAAACCGTTTAAGTCCCTGGAAGGATGGCATCTTCCCGCCCTACTACAGTGGGGAGTGGAGAGGCTGACACCGTTCCTTGTGGTACTTTTAGGGGCTGTATTGCTTTTAGATACATCCCCAGCAGTTGGAGAGAGGTTAGAGTTGTCTTCATTCCTAAACCAGGCCGGAAGGACTACTCCCAGGCTGAATCCTACAGACCGATCAGTCTCACGTCTTTTTTGCTAAAGACCTTGGAGAGATTGTGCGACAATGATATGAGGGAGAGGATAATGCTTTCTTATCCACTTCACCCAAATCAACACGCCTTTATACCAGGTAAATCAACGGAATCTGCCCTGCACGCTGTTGTAGGACGGATCGAAAACCCTAGACAATAACATGTCCGCCTTAGGCGCATTTATTGATATTGAGGGTGCGTTCAGCGAAACTACTTTCGCAAGCATCGATAGAGCTCTACGGACACATGGAGCTGAGGACACCCTTTGGCAGTTTACCATGCAGATTCTGCAATGTCGACGGGTACACATAAATGTGGGGGAAACCTCAGTAATTAGGGTGGTGGATAAAGGTTGTCCCCAGGGGGGCGTGCTGTCACCGCTACTATGGAATTTAGTAGTGGACAGCCTTCTCCAACGTCTTAATGAGGCAGGTTTCTTCACGATAGGTTACGCCGACGACTTAGCTATTCTAATAGTCGGCAAATTCGAACAAGTGCTGTGTAATTTGATGCAAGCAGCACTAAGGATCACGGAGCTCTGGTGCTCCGACAACTTTTTAACCATCAACCCCAACAAAACGGCGTTGGTGTTATTTTCCAATAAAAGGAAGCTGACGGTAACTAAATTGCCAATGCTCTTCCAAACTTCCCTGCCCTTATCAGCAGAAGTCAAGTATCTGGGCATTATACTTGATAAGAAGCTGAACTGGGCCAAACACCTACAAATGAAAACTAGCAAAGCCAACCAAGTGTTCTGGCAATGCAAACGTGCCATAGGCAAACTTTGGGGTCTCCCACTAAAGGCTGTCCTGTGGCTATACATCATGGTAGTAAGGCCGATGCTCTGTTATGGCGCTGTAGTCTGGTGGCGCAGGACCAGACTGGCCCATACAGTCCAAGACCTTACTCATATCCAAAGGGTGGCTTGTCTAAACATTACAGGTGCATTGCGTTCCACACCTACTGCAGCCTTAGAAGCCATCTTAGGCCTCACTCCGCTGGACCTACATGTGGAGAAGGTGGCTTTGAGAGCGGCAATGAGGCTGCGGTTCAAAGGTCTATGAATCGATAAGGGAGGCGGTGGTAGACACCACAACATACTAAGAGAGGCGGTGCGGAACACACCTATCTTGGGAGGAGTGGTTGATTCGATCGCACCCATAATCATTTCCAGGAGGCGCTTTGGGGTTTGTCTAAACACTGAGGACGCCTCCTTAACGGAGATCTCCATCTACACAGATGGCTCCAAAACAAATGAAGGTACCGGGGCAGGCATTTTCTCCGATGACCTAGACCTTCATGAAAGTGTTGCGCTGGGCAGGCTGGTAACTGTCTTCCAAGCGGAGGTCATAGCCATCATGCACGGCGCTAACGCCATACTGGAACGTGGAATCCAGAACAAAGCTATACGCATCTTGAGCGATAGTAGAGCAGCTCTTCTGAGCTTAAACAAGCAGAAGCTTCTCTCGGGGTGGTATACCAATGCCATCGTGTTCTCGAGCGCGTTTCTGATACAAACGCCCTTGAACTGGTTTGGATCAAAGGGCATTCAGGAGTACATGGTAACGAACAGGCAGATTCTTTGGCGAGGCAGGAGCGGCTCGGGGTTTTGTCGGCCCTGAGCCATCGGTTGCTATTGCGCCATCTGTGGTGTTCTCCATGATAAGACAAATAACCCACCGCCGTCACAAGGATAGGTGGGCTTGTACATCAAGCTGCCGGCAGGCAAAAATGTTTATAAGGTCTCCCATGACCAAAATAGAAAAATTTGTCATACGCTTGCCAAGACAGAAACTACGGCTACTAGTAGGTATTCTGTCCGGGCATTGCACTTTAAGGAAGCACCTGCACAGGATGGGTCTGTCAGACAACCTTACCTGTCGCGGCTGTCAACAGGAGGATGAGACGACGGAGCACATTCTGTGCACCTGTCCGGTACTCGCCCGACTTCGAGGATCCCTGCTGGGGGACTTTTGGCCCGAGAAGGCCGGAATTCGAGACACCCCCTGGTCCGACATCCTCAAATTCACCTGCAAGGTCGGGTGGTTGAGCAATGAAGGACCAACCTAGGGCAAGGAAGGCAGCACAATGGGCCCACCAGGAGGCCTAAGTGCGCGTGGCTTTAAGTCACCCTTCCCAAGTTAATCAATCAATCAACTTTGTAAGGAGTAGTTCTATTTTAAATCTGTTTACAGATTTGAATTATACGTAAAATTCTAGGCTAATTTGATGTATTGCATGACTAAAAAAATGTTTAAGCACGGTCGGAAATCGATCTTGGTAAAAAATCTTAAAATTAGGGTAGCTCCCTGGGGGGTGATGCAATCTGAAAAATTCCTAGAGATTCAGGTAGCTGAGAAAATTCTATTGTTAATTGATACCAAACCAGATAGGTTTATCTCGAAAGATGCATTGGTTAGACGAAGAAAACTATTTGGTTCAGATATGGGAGCAAAGAGCAAAGTTTAGAGGTTTGAGAGCTTTAAAGGGGTATAACTTTACAGGGCGTGGTCCGATTTTAAATTTGTTTGCGGATTCGGATTCTGCGTAAAATTTTAGACTAATTTGATGTATCACATGGTTAAAAAAATTTATAAGAACGCTCTGAATCGCAACAGATAAGAAATCTTTAAATCAGGGTAGCTCTCTGGGGATGATGCTATCTGAAAAATTCCTAAAAATTTAGATAGCTGAGAAAATTCTATTGTTAATTGATACCAAACAAGATAGGTTTATCTCGAAAGATGCAATGGCTAGTCGAAGAAAACTATTTGGTTCATAATGTTAGCGATAAAAAAATCTTAAAATTGGGGCAGCTTTCTGGGGGATGGTGCTATCTAAAAAATTCTTAGAGATTCGGGTAGCTGAGAAAAATCTTATATTAATTGATACCAAACAACATATATTTATCTCGAAAGATGAAAATGGTTAGTCGAAGAAAACTATTTAGTCCAGATGTGTGGGGAAATGAGGGATTCTGGGGGAAATGAAGTTCTGATTATCCTGTCATCACTCTACTAAACATATTTAATAAAATGAAAAATTTAAACCATAATTTTTATAAGGTAAAAAAAATTTCTTACCTGACTCTATGCAAATAGAATGTAAATTTTATTGAACTGTCGCATAAATAGTTAGAAAAATAAAGGTCAGAGCATTAGAAAAAAAATATGCTAAAATAGAATGTGCTGCAATAAAAAGACGTTTAAAGGTCACATATTTTCAAAACTTTGTTGTATTTTTAAGCTTTAAGTATCTTACTGATTTATGTCACATTTCTGACTATCTATAAACGAAATTTCTACACATTACAAGCACTAAAAAATTGCAAGTGGATTGATTTGTTGAGTGTTTTTTTAAAAAACCGATTCCAACAAATTAGGTGAAGAAATTTATAAAATTAAAATTTGAAAATGAAGAATTTTGAATGGAATGAAAATTGGCAAACAAAAATATTTCAAATTTTAAAAGCTAAAGTCTGAAACTTAAAAATTTTTAAAGTAAAGATGTTCATTCAAACCAGGAAATAAAGTGAAGTAGGAATTTTGTAAATTGGAATTTTAAAAATGAAATTGAAAAAATCTGATAATTATATAAATTGGAAATTTTTGACGATGGAAGTATTGGTCACAATAAATTCTAATAGTTGGAAAATTTAAAAATTGGAAATTTTGAAAAGTGGAAATGTTCAAAGTTGGATACTTTTAAAACTGAGGTATGTAAATTTGAAATCTTAAAAATTTATAATTGTAAAACTTAAAACGTAAAAATTTTAAGATGAAGTATATATTTTGGATCTAGAATATTTCAAAATTTTGACTGAAATAAATAATTTTAAAAATTCGAAATTTTAAAAGTCCAAATTCTTTATAATTTAAGAACTGATTTTTTTAATTTATAGGAATGTAAGCTATTTTTTTTAAACTTACCTTGTAATTTACACTTGTGCACACAACTACCGTCCATGCAGATTGACTTCTAATTATACCCAGTTTATTTTATTTTAAAATATTCATATTATCTTGAATTTCATAAAATATGCAACGCCGATTGCATAATTTATAATCTTGTTATACATTTAACTTCTTAGGTATTACTAGGCTGTAGTTATTTATACAACCAAAAACCTGTTGTTCTGACGCATAAATGTTGATTAGTTTCTTATTTGTTCAGAAATCTGGATTTGGTTATTACTCTTGCCTCAAGCTACTGATTATAAATTTTAAAATCCTTAATTATTCATAGAAACGAATTTCAAACATGGTATTTTGCTACTCTCAAAATCCACCCAAAGGTATAAGATATACTTAACTTCAGAAAATACGGCAGATTTTTCATAGAAACGTCTCTTTTGATTAACACTAAAAATTACATAAAAGGTTTGAACTCTGTCCGGTACAAAATCTTAGTTTACATAAGTTTTAATAAGCGTGAGAAAATTTAAATATGCTAATTAAGACGTAATGCACGCTTGTTCTATGCGGAATACATAAGATAATGAAATATTTACGTGGGGAATTACAAACCTTATCTATTAATTTTTTTCATGTAATAAATGCACTACGAAATTAATAAATAATTTTGTGTGACATGTGAAAGTAATAGGGAACGAAAATCAATATAAATTGTTGGTTATTTTGAAAAAGAAAAGACTGTGACCGGTTTCACTGTTCTTGCAGATCATCAGACAGACGCATTTCTTTTTGCAAAACAACCAAGTTCTGGCATACACAAATTAAGGTGTATTTATAGTGCAAATACTTCTCATGCATCCTCCATACTCGAATATTAGCAACTAACATCGATGACTGTTTCCAGTCTCCGACATGATAGTGTAGATGACATTGCCAAACAAAATTTTAATAGCGAGTCAAAAGACACGACGAAAAATGAAATAAACTAATGATCTGTTACCTACTTAACACTGGCGTACCTTCTAAGAAGATACTGCATCCAGTACTAAACGCGGAAGTTGCTCAACGAAAACCAATACGTTTCCAATTAAATATTAATGAATAATTTTGCCTGGCGTGGGGAAAGTAATACAAGCATAGAGAACGAATAGCAATATAAAGTAGGTAACAGGTCATTTGCTTATTTGATTTTTCACTAAGAAATGCTTCTTTTAGCAAAATGCCAATTAGGACGTAATACACGCTTGTTCTATGCGGAATACACCAGATAATGAAATTTTTGCGTGGGGCGTTACAAACCTCATCTATTAATTTTTCCCATGTAATAAAGAAAAACTAATTTAATGTACTAAGAAATTAATGAATAAGTTTTGCCTGACATTGTTGGTTATTTTGAAGAAGAAAAGCCCGCAACCGATTTCACTGTTCTTGCAGATCATCAGACGGACGCATCTCTTTTTGCAAAACAGCCAACTAAGTTCTGGCATAATACACAAATTAAGGTGCATTTACACTGCAAATGCTTCTCATGCGCCCTCTATACTCGAATATAAGCAACTAACATCGATGACTGTTTCCAGTCTTCGACTTGATAGTGTAGATGGCATTGCCAGACAAAATTTTAATAGCGAGTCAAAAGACAAGATGAAAAATGAAATAAACAAATGATCTGTTACCTACTTAACACTGGCGTACCTTCTAACAAGATACTGCACCCAGTGCTAAACGAAGATGATGGTTGACGGAAACCAATGCGTTTCCAATAAAATGTTAGTGAATAATTTTGCCTGGAATGGGGAAAGTAACACGAGCATAGGGAACGAAAGGCAATATAAAGTAGGTAACAGGTCATTTGTTTATTTGATTTTCACTAAGAAATGCTTCTTTTAGCAAAATGCCAATTAGGACGCAATACACGATTGTTCTATGCGGAATACACCAAATAAAATTTTTGCGTAGGGACTTACAAACCTCATTTATTAATTTTTCCCATGTAATAAAGAAAAACTAATTTAATGTACTAAGAAATTAATGAATAAGTTTTGCAAAAAGAAAAGCCCGTGACCGGTTTCACTGTTCTTGCAGATCATCAGACGGACGGATCTCTTTTTGCAAAACAACCAAGTTCTGGCATTATACACAAATTAAGGTGTATTTATAGTGCAAATGCTTTTCACGCGCCCTTAACACTCGAATACAAGCAACTCACATCGACGGCTGTTTCCAGTCTCCGACGCGATAGTGTAGATGGCATTGCCAGATAAAATTTTAATAACGAGTCAAAAGACAAGATGAAAAGTGTAATAAACAAATGATCTGTTACCTACTTAACACTGGAGGACCTTCTAAGAAGATACTGCACCCAGTGCTAAACGAGGAAGATGGTCGACGGAAACCAATGCGCTTCCAATTATATATTAATGAATAATTTTGACTGGCATGGGGAAAGTAGTACGAGCATAGGAAACGAAAATCAATATAAATTGTTAGTTATTTTGCAAAAAATCCTGTGACCGGTTTCACTGTTCTTGCAGATCATCAGACGGACGCATCTCTTTTTGCAAAACAACCAACTAAGTTCTGTCTTAGTACACAAATTAAGGTGTATTTATAGTGCAAATGCTTCTTATGCGCCATCTATACTCAAATATAAGCAACTAACATTGACGACTGTTTTCAGTCTCTGACGTGATAATGTAGATGACATTGCCAGACAAAATTTTAATAGCGAGTCAAAAAACAAGATAAAAAATAAAATAAACAAATGACCTGTTACCTAGTTAATACTAGCCAACCTTCTAAGAAGATACTGCACCCAGTGGTAAACGAGAAAGTTGGTCTACGAAAACCAATGCGTTTTCAATTAAATATTAATGAATAATTTTGCCTGGCATGAGGAAAGTAATACGAGCATAAGGAACGAAAATCAATATAAATTGTTGGTTATTTTGAAAAAGATTGCCAAACAACCAACTAAGTTCAATTGTTACTAGAAATGAATTGTTTGCTTGCACGGTCTCTTCTTCGAACCCTTTGCCATTATAACTTGTTTATCAACCACACTTGTTACATGCCAAAATTTGGCAATGTATAAGGTTATCATAAAGTAAGGGATATATTTTAAATTATGATAACTTTTTAACAAATTAAGTTAATAACAAGAAATAAATGAAATCTAATTGCTTATGAAATGGGATTTAGTATGCCCAAAACAGGTTACGGCAATTGCTCAATATGACCTCCATTTTGTTGTTGTAAGATCACCATCCTTACCTCCAAATTGTACACAGCATTTCGTAACATTTCTGGTTGAATTGTACCAATTTGCTCCGTAATACTGTCTTTTAATTCTTGTAGCGTAGTTGGTCGTCTTCTAAACACTAAACTTTTAAATAACCCCACAGCCAGTAATCCGCTGGGTTTAGATCAGGTGATCTTGGTGGCCATGAATTTACGAAATGTCTGCTTAACACGCGATCTTGAAAACGTTGGTTAACAATTCTTTGGCTGGTCGAAAATGTGCGGGGTGCTCCATCCTGCATAAAATGATGTTTGCAATTCCGTAGTGCTCGTTTTGCAGCTGTGGAATAACATAATTTTGTAACATTTGCAAGTATCGTTCACCATTTACAGTTACAGATACGGCTTGTCCATTCTGCATTTCCTCGTAGAAATACGGACCAATAATAAAATCAGCTGTAAAACCGCACCATACGGTGACTTTCTTGTCATGAAGACCTTTTTGAACGATTTGTTGCGGATTTTCTGCAGACCAGATTAATTCTACAGTTTTGAGTATTGACTCCACCATCAGAGTAAAATGTGCCTCATCTGTCCATAAAATACGGGATAACCATTCGGGTTCAATTTCCATCTGAGCCATTACTCGCAAAGAAAAATCGTACCTAGTAGCCAAATCTGCGTCCTTTAATTCAAACAGCATTTTCAGTTTATATGGATACATGTTTAGAATTTTGCGTAAAATTTTCCAAACCGTGGTATACGGCATTTGCAATCGCTTGGATATCGCATTTGCACTGCTGATTGCGAGTGAATTGCTTCTGGCTGTGTCTTGATTTTCATGAAGAACCTCTGCAACTTGGACATCACTAATTATTGGTCTTCCTGATCTTGGTAAGTCAGTTACAGACCCTGTTCTTTCAAATTTTTGTATAAAATTGCGGTACGCTTTCATTTGACAGGGTCCCGCTCTCAAACCCATTCTCGTGCGGAATCTTCGTAATCCAGCGGTGTAATTTCTGCCGGATTCATAATAGCACTGAACTAAACCAATTCTTGTTTGTAAATCCATGTTATTACAGTTGAGTCGTTTGAACTCAAACGTTGAGTTTTAATTTCAAAATAAAACTTCAAATTGAATAATTTCGTTTTGACACTAGTGTCAACAATTGTTATGACAACGCTTTTGTTTCTCATAGATACGGTAAAATCCCATTCATTAAGCAACTAGATTTCGTTTATTTTATGTTACTAACTTAATTTATTAAAAAGTTGTAATGATTTAAAATATATCCCTTACTTTATGATAACCTAGTACATAAATGTAAATAAATGTAAATAAATTCCCGCGATTATTTTTAAATAAACTGGTCAATTTCCGTCGTCCCCGAGTTGCGAAGTGAATGGTGCAAGTGCGCGCGGTGTGATACGACGTCATTAAACGACGAGACCGGAAGCCAAGAACATCTACCGATGTTGCGTGTATGTCTTTTCTCTTTTTAGGATGTTGGTTCCCTTCTACCTTATCCTCGTGTTTCTTATACTTGGTTGTTCCTTCTCGTTCCGCCTACGAACAAGTATAGAGGATGGACGGATAAAATCTGATTCAGCAAATGGCGCGATGTGATCCACAACGAGATGGCTCTGGGATTTGGCGGTAAGGTGCGATTTAAGTGAGTACATTGCTTTTATTTATATTGTAAATGTAAATTTGATCATTGTATCACTTATAAACGTGTTTGGTGTTTGATACAAATGTCACGTAATTTGCCGCGTAATTATGTTATATTAAACAATTGCGCAATTATATGAAACGCGGGAAATCGTAACACACTATCCTATCTTATGCTATAACTTTGCAAGGTTAACCAATGTTAACGTTTTATACTATGCTAAATTTTGTTCACAAAGATGTACGCTTTGAATATCAGTTACTTTATGCAATTAAACAATTCACCCTCCTAAATTATCGATTTTCACTATATACTGAATCTGAAAACTTTCGGATTAATAAACCTACACGCTACTCCTTTAAGATTCAAGTCTTTAAACTATCCTTTATAAAACTATATCTTCTATCTAATATTTGTAATTAACGACTCTAAATTAACCCTAAAGTTTTTGGTAAATTGTAGATCCTATACTATCGTTCAGAAACACGTCTTAAATTTTAGTTGATTTATATATTCATGGCGTACCCTGCCATAAATAATTATTTGCCTTATCTAGCACCCATTATAACCTATAAATCCATAGAAACATATATATATATATATATATATATATATATATATATAATACTCATATTTAGACCAGGGTAGAAAATTAAATAATCACATCAAATAATTTTAATCACTGTGTAGAAGCTTTGGGAAAAGGTACACGTTATTTAAAAAACCGTGAAGCATAAAAATTCATTCGTTTTATTAAAATTAAGAGATTTAAATCATGTACAAGACGCTTTATATCAAAAGAAACAGTATTAACAAGCTCTACGTGTAATGTATTTATTCCGAGGAAAGAAACAAATGGAAATTACGTGCAAAATTTATATTAATTAACCTTATTTTAAGTAACCGGTATTAAACAAAGTGTACACATAATAATTAATATTTAATTTGTATTCGCTAAAATGAAAGGATAGAAGTCAATTTTAATTGGAGTTAATTAAACCATTATTAATAATAAGCATAAAAGCCTGTGAAAATCCAAGATTAAAATACCACGGAATAAGGCTCTGAGAATTAATAGTATGTTTGAACACCTGCGTAGTTTAAAAAGCTCATTCGGCGAAAATTTTGTAGATAACAAATGGTTTCAAAGAATCTTGGAGAGACCGTGGCTTAATATTCACGAGAAGGTGCGATACGGGGTTATTTAACCCAGATAGTCCACATGGACTGAAATAATCGATAATAAGGAATATCAATTTGCACTAATAAGAACAGGGTAGATAGAGACAGATAATATGCACAAGACCGAGACAGATATAGTAAAAGGCGTGATTTAAGCAACGTCACGAGGGTCACAATTGGTTGAAAATAGAATGCAAATATCAGAGGTAGAAACAACGATTTCTGTATAAAATTTAATTAGTTATTCTCGGACATGTTTGCGTGCCGTGTGGAAATTTTCTGAGATTTAACTGGGGCGAGTACAAAATTCGTAAAAACCGACGCGCGGGCTACGGACTGGGAACAGAGCATGCGAAATTCTAGAAACTGGCCGTTTTGGGGACTCGACCGACAGACGGGCTAACTTCTATATATACCCAGGGGAATATGAACAAGCTCTCTTACATCCGCGACTTGATTCAAGATGTTAAACAGTGCATTTTAGTTTGATAAAATAATTTAAAGTTTGCTCGTATATTTTGGTGATTCAAAATAGTTTGTTCTTTACGTGCTAACATGAATATACTTTAGTGCACTTAGATACAAGGTAATAAAATTTAGTATCACTGTACCAATTAGTAAAATTTACAACGACAAATGTATACACAAAAGTAGGCAGTTTTGGCGTATATTGGTGAAAGAAGTATGAATTTCTTTGCTATTTTGCGGGGGTGTGAATAATTAAATGGTTCATAAACGTGTCTGGATCCACAAAACAAGGGTCAGATATACACAGATGAGTTCCGGAAAAGCCCTGAGACAAATTTAAATAAATGGTGATGGAGAAAATTTTAAAAGCGTTGAGAATCAGAAGCTGTAAATATAATCCAGTTGGAATGGTGTGATTAACAAAAGGGACGATGTACATTGAAGCTACGAGTGCAGTAAACTTCAGGTAATTTATACTATCTTGTTTGAACTTTGATATTTTTGTGTGTGTTGAATAACTTTATAATTGATTTACTTTAAATGGACATTAGTGAAATTGTACTAACCATAAAATTTTAATTTTAAGGTGAAATTTGCTTAAGTAGAAAGGGGTATTTAGTATTGATGTTCTGGATTATGATGAAAATTTAGTGTATGTCTTTGAGCTCAATTAGACGAACCTGGTTAATTAACGTAAAGGGGTGGTAGATGCTCCCTTTGTACTCTGCATATATTGTTATAGTAATTAGTAGGCATCCTACAAGGACTTTAATTCTGGATGCACATTAAAATAATAATAAATTTAATGTTGAAATTTTCCGATATTAAAATTTATGCTGAATATTAATTTTGAAATTTTAATGTATTGTGAATATTGATGTAAATAGAGTTAACGTTGATGTTTGTGGTAGGAAGGTGTTTGTTTTTTTTTTATGTATGAGGATGAAAGTTATCTAGGGGAGCAGCCGAGGCGATTAACGGAAGAAAGTCAATGGACCAACACAGTTAAGGTAATGAATAGCTTTTTGTAGGTTTCACAGCATTCTTTGGCATCCAATTCGTAGGGGCTCGATTCGAAAAGCGTAGTTCACGAATCTGGTGGTTTCACAGCAAATTTGACGCCCAAAAGTGAGGCTCGATTATAAAGCGTAGTTCACGGATTTTGTAGGTTTCACAGCAATATATATATATATATATATATATATATATCTAGAGCAGATCCACAGCAATATATATATATATATATATATATATATATATATATATATATATATATTGCTGTGGATCTGCTCTAGACTTGTGCCCCAGCGTTGGACCGACATAAAAATTGCTGTGGATTAACCTAGAAACCATTCTCGCCCCACGAATTGGGCGCTATAAATATTGCTATGAATTCTCTGGTTATGCCCCTTTAAAAGTTACCTAAATATTATTCCTATCTCTGGAACGCCTCCTTTATTTCTGCATACCACGGCTAGCTCTAAAATCTGCTTCCTCATAGATACTTATCATCCTAAGTACGCTCTTTCTCACATATACTGCCCAATAAAATTACCACTCAAATAATGCAACGAAACATACAACCTTTTATTCATACAAATTAAAAATTTCCATTACCAATTAAATATTTACACATTCGGATATACAGCTTCATAAAATATTACAATCTCAATCCTTAAATTCTTACAAAATTTCATGACTTTACTTTATTTCGACAGTTTTTGTTTTATATGAGTAGATGGGCCCGTCTTGAAACCCTAAATTGACTTTTACTCTGGTCTATGGTGAGCTCAGTATAAACCCAGTTATTCTAAATGCCTAAATACATCGGATCTTTGTTTAAAACAAACTTAAAGACCCCTTTACTCCTTACAAAATTTTTTTTGTCATTTATTTACACCTTTAAATAATAAATACAAATTTTCCTTTACATATGCCCTTCAAATTAGCTTTTATGCTCTTAAACTACACCCCAATGTGTCAAATCACTCAAGCACAAAATAACAACACAAAATGTTCAAGCAATAGCAATAGAAATTAATTTCGTTAGCTGGAGTAAGCTTTTTCCATCGTCACCTTCGAAGATGTCGTCCATGAAACCTCGTCGTTGCTTCTATACGCCTTGCTGCTATGTGTAGATCAAACCATTTCCCAATCGCTATCAAAATCTCTGCATACGCCTTCAAAGTTTCTACCAGATAATTGTCCAGAGCAAGCAAATCACCTTCCTTAACTATCAAACACCAAGCATCCTCGTTCCAAACATTTTTCAGCAAGCTTACCTTTGCAACTTCCCTCGTTAGTTCGTTAAATGTAGTTACAGCGTCGTCTACTAAATAGCACCCACTTGTGCAATTCACACATTTATTTCACTCTCGACAGACTGTGCTAACACCGTTTTATACAATTTTAAACTAGGATGTTACAAAGAGCTAAGCGTAGTCAAACGGATAAGCGAGTAAAAGAGCTTTACCTCGTCTCCTAGTGTATTTATATCCGTCGATACACCTTTCTTGTACTCTATTTCAGATGAAAAGCTCCGCTATCATAACCGATTCTAAAATTTTTGCAGGTAACGGACTTGTAAAACTGAGAATTATCATTCCATCGTCGCATTAGCCCGAAAACTGGTCAACAAAAAACAACCGTCGCAATCTTCTTGAAAATTTCTAGCATTCAACCAATCACACACCTTTCTTCCATTCTTTAAGTCCAGTCTTCCACCATCTTTTCGTGTTTAACACATATTCGTTGTCTCTTCTATAATTCCACTCAAGAAATATAAAATCGATATTATGGTTGACCTCCAAACTTGCCGCGTACTTTAAACAAGTGTTTTACCCAACACGTATTATATGTGCTCTCTGTCTGCTTTACGCTATGGATATTCAATCTCAATTTGCTTTCAAAACATCTGTTGTTTTTGTATCGACCGTTAATTAAATTTCTACAGAATTATATTCCAACATTTATTTCAGTTCCTTGAACCTGTTTATCTATTTGTCTGGTTTTCTATGAAGCAACAGTCCGTTTAAAATCGTATTTTCCCAGTTGTTTAACTTATAGAATTTCTTAGGATTTGTATTTAACGAACGCTTTGTTTAGTTAAATGGAAAATATGCGTTTACATTATTGATTTTATATACCCAAAAGCTCTCCTTATTATCTGATGTTCTTGATTTACAACTTTTTAAAATATTAAAACTAATTTTGCGTATCCTTGCGTTTCGCGTACTTCAAAGCTTCTACACGTTATGCAAATTTAACATTCCGATTTATAAGTACAAGAATATGATATTATCCGTCCGTTTTCATTGTCACAACTAATTAATTTGGCACGTAAATAAATTATTCCTATTTCTTATATACACGGTCGTTACAAATTTATTTTCTTGACCTATTTATGCCTCATGCATATATATATATATATATATATATATATATATACCGAAGTGATTAGAAGCCATATTGCATCATTTCATCAACACTGAATATCATAAACCCGGGAAAATTCAAAACCACTTGAGAAAAAGCCAAATTATATAGATATTTATGTGTATAGCACAACGTATTTGTGAAAACGCCCCGTATAGGAATTATAAATGCATAGGAAAGTGGTTGAAAAGAGTTTTCATTCTTACTCATTCTCAATTGCGGGGGAATCGTGTTCTAAAATAAGAATAACAGTATTTACTATATTCCGCTCGTAGGAAGGCGTTTTCTAAGAGTTTCATCCTCATTTAATATCAAAACCGTATGTATAAATTACGTATAATATGTAGACATATTTTAAAAGGTTTTTATTTTGCAATTAATCGTAAATGCTCAATTTATGTAAAGCCGCGTGTAGAATATTCACATGGAAAAAAATTCATTTAATAACATACGTACGACGAAACGTATTAAGTTTTAAATCGTATCCCTAAATAATGAGGAAAATGTTTATTAACCTATATTCTAGAACAATCGGCACATAGATGAATGATGAAATAGCCGGAGACAACGATCGAATTCGTGAAAAAGATAAGCTAAGCAATATACCTTAAATATTGATAAGATAGGGAAACTAATTAGAGTATAGCTCAAAGTAGCAAAAGGATTCATCTCTGAATGTTGCATAACCCACCTTTGAAAATTAAAGAATAGAAACAACAACTAAAGTTACCGTGAAATTTCTAGATGTTTGCGTCACAGGGATCCACTGTCATATAACCCAATGTATGTTAAGAACGCAAGTCAGTCCTCATTCAGACCTCACGATGCAAATTATGCAATACGTTATGTAGTTAGTGGTTGATCTAGCATGACCTGAATTTGGTAGTATAATTATTATAGAAAATGTATTGAATGCTCATAAGTGAGTAACATTACTAAAAGTACTTACAATGGTTTCAGAATAGAAAATAACCAATAAATAATAATTGAGCTACTGCAAAATAAACTGCTCAATTGAAATAAAAGCATATAGGATTGGATGGCATTTTTTGTTTTTAACCTATTTAATGGTGTTTTTAAAACGATTTGAACAGTTGTGTAACATGGATTGATAAACTATGTCCTGTACAAAGACAACGACCAGCAAATTTGTAGCGGTATAAATTTAGAATACTCATATTTATAGAGTATTTGGTTAACATTTTTTTGTGTGCTAGTATTTGAATTTAAAGTAGAGTGTGTGTACAAGTCGACAATTTGATTTGGAAGGTAGGTAAATCTTTGGTGAAGGTTTTCGTCGGTATATAAGAAAATAATTAAGCGTAGCTAATCAGATATGTTTAAATACGATTTTTAGGGCTAATTTTTAGCTAATTTTGTAAACATATTCTTAGCGAATTTTTTAATTCATTTTCTTTCTCCTTTGCCTGTATACTTCTAAGTTGATTCAAATAGCAATTTTTTTACAAACAAAAAAATTGAACAGCTTTTCAAAACTTAAAATTTCAATTAAATTTTATTTCAAAGATTTAAATTTTTCCAAATTATAGACACATTAAGGTAAGTCTTAAACAATTGTGAAATCTGATAACAAATACCATTCAGTTGTAAATTTAACGTGCATGTAGTTATATATATTGTCGTGGAATTATAGGTTAACTAGGCCAAGATAATAAAATTTTAACAACTGTGTATATAGGAAATAGGAACAATTTATTTACGCGCCAAATTAATCATTTTAGATAGTGAAGACGGACGGTTATTAACATATTTTGTATTTCTAAATCAGAAGGTTAAAATTGCATAAAGGGTAGAAGTTTTAAGGTACATGAAAACTCAAGGATACGCGTAAATTAGTTGTAATAGTTTGAATCAAGCGCATGGAATCAGAAATGGAGCTTTCAAGTATAGAAAATCAATAATTTAAACGCATATTTCCATTTAAATAAACGAAAGCGTTCGTTTTACAAATCCTAAGAAGTGGATAAACTCGGAATTATTATTTTAAACGAACAAGTTGCTTCGAATAAACACATATTAGTTAAATGTCAAGTTCATAGAACTTGAATGAACGTTGGCACAAAATCCTAGAAAATTGTTTGCAACGGTCGGTCTGACAAGCCGCTAAAAATAACAAATGCTTTGAAAACTAAGTGGAATGAAAGATCTATAAGGTAAAATAGACAGAGAAAACGTATAAGAAAACGTTGGTTACAACTTACGTCTAAAATACACGGAAGACTTGAAAGCCAACAACAATATCGATTTTCTGTAGCTTGAAAGGGGTTCTAAAAAGACAATAAATATGGGTTGAACAAAGAGAAGTAGCTAAGAGTTAGAACGTTATAACGGGGGAAAGCTATATAATTGTTTTGAAAAGCTCGCGTCCGTTGAAGTTATTAAACGAATTTCAGAATAACAGCACGGTAATCTCGGAATTTTTCAGACGTTACGATCAAAATTTGGAAAATTGGTTTTAAAAACAAGTTTTTCGATGAAGAAAGATTCCGTGTGGGGTATTGAAAAGCATATAAATACTCTGAGAGAATTATTAAAGCTTTGTTGCTGTTAGATCTTATAACGCGCTTAGATCCCTAACGTAGTTGCTAGTATGTAATCTTATGTTGTACTAATTATTGTTTATTCGTTGAAGTAGCATACAATATCCTATTTTAAAATGTGTAAAGCTGTTAGTAACGTACCGGAAACGTATCAAAAGTGATTTGCACGAGTGGGTGCTAAAGTTACAAAAGGTGCGGTTAGTACATGATACAATCGAATGATAGGATGGTACTTGGGTAAACGAATCTTATAGCTTAACTAGTATGTGTGAGGGGTAGTAATATGGAATGTTAAGTTTGGACAAGACAATTATCCGGGTGGAATATTAAAGGTGGTTGCAGAGATTTGGATAATAAGTGTGGATCAATTGGATCCAGGCATAATCATGAGGTATATGGACACAACGACGAGGGTTTCTAGTACACAACTTCAGAGGTAACGATGAACGAAGCTTACTCCAGGTAAAGAAATTAATTTCTTGCTTTTGCTTGAACATTTGTGCTGGTATTTTGTGCTTGAGTGTTTTGACTTATTGGGGGTGTATTTGATTACCATAAAAATCATTTAAAGGAAGTATATGTACAGGAGAATTAATATTGATAACTTTAAAATGTTTATTGATGATATGAAAATGTTGTTGAAAGGAGTAAACGGGTCTTTAGCTTAATTTTTAATTAAAATGCGAGGTTTAAAAGCATTTAGAGTAACTGGGTTATACTGAGCTCAAAATAGACCAAAATAAAATTAATTTAGGGTTGCACGACAAGCCCATCTACTCGTCTAAAATAAAATTGTTGAAATATATAAAAATCATAAAATTTTAAACGATTTAAGGATTGGGACGGTAACAGTTTTATCAAACTATATGTACCAATGTGTAAATATTTGCTTAATAATGGAAACTTGTTAATATGTGTAAATAAAAAGGTTGTATGTCTTGTTGCATTATTTGAGTGGTAATTTCATTTGACTGTGTTTGTGAGAAAGGAATGTACTTAGGATGGTAGATATTCAAGAAGAAGCCGATTGTTGAGCTAGCCAGGGTGTGCACAAATAAGGAGGCGCTCCAAAAGATAGTGTAAGAATTTTTTTAATTTTTATTTTCAGAAAAATTTTATGACGGCCCAACAGAGGCGATCCTGATTTTTTTGTAAGTTTTACTGCAATTTTTATGATGCCAAATCCGTGGGGCAAAAATTTGTGTAAGTTTCACTGCAATATATATATATATATATATATATATATATATATTGTAACAATTTTATTTTTGCAGTAAGAGAATCCATTCATTAAACGTGCAATGAATATTAAAATACCTCTATTAATTAAAATAAATATTCGAGTAACAATCAAACTTTTATAGTGTTATAATATCAAGGATTATTAGTTGAGTTGTTTCCGAGTTCGGTGTAATTTCACAGCCACTGGCGCGCGCGTGAGAGGTCCGAGAACTAAAATCCGGAACCTCCCACCATGCAAGAAAGCAGCGAGCGCACTCGTCGATAGTTAAAAGCAGCGTAAACATGCATTCTAAGAGAATGACGAGTGACCTCCGAGTCGCTCTATGTTTGTGAAACACTTCCTGAGTAACGGTTAGTACCTAATCCACATTTTGTATATTCGTTATCATATTAGCTAATTTACAAAATTTATTTAGCGCAACGACCCATTTGAACTCGCAACGACACATTTGAACTCGCAACGACACATCTGAAATCGCAACGAGAGATTAGAAAACTGCATGGATAACGTAGATATCGCACGCCACGTCGAAAATCGCAACTGTAAAATTTGAGACAACACGATCCCTTTGAAGTTACAATTTAGAAATCTTAATTTGTTGGCTACGCAATGAAAAATTATATTAGTAAATAAATTTAGACAACGGAAGATTACGTTACGAAGTAATGCTGCCGTGATCCAAGTAAGGAATCCGCTTTGCTCCTACACCTGTGTTAAAGCATGGAAGGCAAGTATAATTAGTTGCTGTTCCCGCACTGCGAGGTAGTTTCCATTACATCCAACGACAACAGCTGGTCTTGGGTTCGTAATAGAATTATGATTTCCTGAGTACTTCCTTCTGAAAGTACATTATTTCATTTTGTTTGTTAGACGTACAAAACTTATTATTCAGTTTACCTGTAAATAAGCTGGTTTTCCCCAGTATCAAAATTTGATTTCACTTAGTTTTGTAAAGATGTGACTACATATGGCTGCAACGTAAATTAACAGCTGTTATTACGTCACCTGTTTATTTGAACAATGTCGTCAACAATTGCCCAATGGCTAACACATGTTTAGCATTTTAGTACAACCACTATTGATAACATTAGAGAATATCTTGGTGATTATTTTGACTTCAAACTAATTTTAACTTTGTTAAATTAATGAGAAAATTTCGTATATTCATTTGTAAATGACTCACACAGATCTGATTGGGTTATAAAGAAACTCTAGCATTTTTAGTTACATAGAATTATAAAATATTGAGTAAGGATCAGTTGATAACCCTTACTACCATTTTTGCAAGTACTTCAAATTTTTATTTTATTTAATTACAATGATATTTTATTTGCTGAAACAAAGAAAATACTTATTAGTAAATTAATATTCTTCATTTAAAGTTTTTATTCTGATCTAGTCTGATCAGACTTGGTAAACAAAAAGCAATAAGAACTAAATTTTATGATCCCATTATGCAGAAAATATTCTCTATACTTTTTAGGTATACTTGAGGGACGCAAATAGTGTTCCCATTTTTATGTGACTTAATTATTATTCTTTCTTACAGGAACAGCGTCTTATTCTGTTAAGACAAGTTTGTGTATCAACGAAGGCGATCTCTTTTTGGGTCTCCAAGTCCGCCCTTAAAAAATTGCTATGCCCCTAAAATAAATCAATTTGGACTTGGTGGCGCCTGTTTGTTTTTTTGTTAAGTGTAACCCTCCATAGATTTCGACTTACCCCCCCATTGCTCATTGCTCTACCCCAGGAATAGACCCCTAGCTACGTCGGAAGACTTCGTGAAGCTGGTGTAAATATAGAGGGATAAGAAAATATCGTTTCACTAGCACCCATGTGTGAGGCTGGCCAGGAAAAATGTAGCACTAGCGCCCATGCGTGTGGCGAGTTGAAGCCACTAGTAGTAGTAGTGTCAGGCCTTAGTTAGAAAATATGTTTCACTAGCGCCCAACGTTTGGGGCGTCGAAATTTGTTTGTTCAACGTTTGGGGCGTCGAAATTTGTTTGTTCAACGCTAGGGGCGTCGAAATTTGTTTATTCAACGAGTAATTTGTTGAAATTCGTTCGTTCATAATTTAATTTAGCTCGAAATTTGTTTGTTCATAATTTGATTTACCTCGAAATTTGTTTATTCAAAATTAATTTTACTTCGAGATTCGTTCGTTTAAAAATTATTTTTACTCTGAAACTTGTTTGTTCAAAAATAATTTTACTTTGAAATAGTCTGTTCAAAATTTATTTTTGCTTCGAAATTTGTTTATTCAAAAATTTAATTTGCTTTAAAATTTGTTAGCTTAAAATTTATTTTGCTTTGAAATCTATTTGTCTAAAAATTATTTTGCGTCGAAATTTGTTTGCTTAAAGTCTATTTGACATTTAGATTTGTTTGTTCGCTTTTGATAAAAGATTGGTTGTAACGTTAAACCACAGTCAATCAATTAATTAACTTAGTTAAATTTATTTTTAACTTTCATTCTATTTTGACCCAATATAATTTTTTTTGATATTGTTTTGGCAAAAATTATTTTACCAAAACACCTCTTGATTTTTACCTTTAGTAGTACGAATTTGTTTTGATCATTTTGTAAGGTTCAGATCATTTAGATCTTTCAGTTTGATTCCATTAGGCTTTTGTAATCATGTCGGATATTCCGAATTGTTTGTCTGCTTAAAGAAGAACGGGAGTAGTGAGTGAGAAACCAGTTTTGAGGAAAATTTTAGGAAGACTGTCAGCTAAAGAAGCTGATAAGCCTGTTGTTTGATTTGTTTGAGTCAATAAAGAACATCTTTGTCGAAATTTGATGATAAGGCTAGAGATTCTATTTTGAAGGTACATTGGAGTGAGCTGTCGTCGTGTCGTTTGAGAATTGCTCTTTGTGCATAAGCACGTTTTTGATTTTGTTAGCAGATTTTGTTTAGATCGGCATTGCAACGCAATTTAGTCTAGGCGGAACTTGTCGTCGTGGTTGGTCGCTCAGCAGTATGTCAGTCCAGACGAGACTCAGGAAGAGTTGGTCGCTCGGCTTTACATAAGTCTAGACGAGACTCGAGGTGAGTTAGGCGCTCTAGAATTTTTTTTGCATCTTTTTTTTGATTTGATGTAAAATTTTGGTATTGTTAGTCTAGGTGAGACTCTTAGAGGGTTTGTCACTCTAGCATATTTAGGCGTTGTGAAGCATTGTATTTGTTTCGACAGTTCGATTTGTAGTAGGATGAGAGTGTACCTGAACACTGATTTTTTTTGTTAGCTATTGTCATGATTAGTTTTTTTATTGATGACTCATAAGCAGATAAAAGACTTTTAGTTGTTGGTAACTGGTTTTCGAGGTGTTTGAGTTTGCAACCTTTGCGTAGTGCCACGGCACATTTGATTGAGAAGTTTTTGGAGGAAAAAGTATTTTTTTTGCATACGGAATACCACCATTTGTTATTCGTGATAATGGTCCACAGTTGATTGGACATGTTTTTGAAGTTTTGTGTGCAAGGTACGAGATCCAAGAGATGTGGTACAATGCTGTGTATGCTCCTCAAGGCAGTTAAGTGGAAAAGCATATAATGATAATTTTATACCGGGTGAGGATATTGATGTCGTCTCCAGTAGTAGACCTTCTTATGTTTTGGATCGTCCACCTTTGTTTGATATTTTTGGAAATGTCCGTGAAAATTTGCATGTAGCTTATCAACGTTCGTGTAAACGCTACAATCTTCGGAGAAGAGACATTTCATTCCGAGTCGGAGAGTATGTTTGGAGAACTAATAAGGTCCTCTCAAGTGCTAGTGATAAATTTTCCGCTAAGTTAGCTCCTAAGTTCGTTATGAGTAAAATTCGGAAAAAACATTCCAGTTTAGTATATGAGTTAGAAAACGAAGATGGAACAAGAGCAGGGAAATGGCACGTGAAGGACTTGAAACCAATTGGAGTATCAGATCCAAATGAAAATGATGATCTTGACGATTAATTCCGGTCCGGTCATCTCTTTGATATTAAGTAATGACGTAGTGGTTTGTTTCGTTTTGTTCCAATTCTTGATTTAGTGTCGGTCCACTAATATTGAGTATTTTGTTTGAGGAGTGAAATAAGTGGTTTGAGATTTTGTGAATTTTGTAAGTTTGAGGTGTGCCTTGGTGCACGCTGGTCGTTTTGCTCGCGCGTTGCTCGGAGATGTGTTTGGAGGATGTCTTTGACAGATATCCTTACAATGTAGAAGTAGGTGGGCTATTTAACTATTGGTCCTGATTTCTACATGTCAAGGTGGAGAGAATGAATTGTTCTTTCCCTTGTTCCTTTTGACCGTTAGAAGTTCTTAGATTTGATAAGGTCAAAGTTGACTTGGTGATTTTCACCGTTTGGTCCATCACTAATGAGATCAGTTGTTCGTTAGCAATTAGTGATAGGATGATCAGTAGGGTGTAGGATTCTACAACCCTAACTGGGTTATTTTGGGTTTGAAATTTGATGAGTAACCTTATGGTTAGGTTACCTTTGTTTTGATCATCCCTTTGCGATGAAGTGATGATATTGGTATTTGAATTTGATGAGTAACCTTATGATTAGGTTACCTTTGTTTTGATCATCCCTTTGCGATAAAGTGATAATAATTTGTATTTGAATTTGATGAGTAACCTTATGGTTAGGTTACCTTTGTTTTGATCATCCCTTTGCGATGAAGTGATGATATTGGTATTTGAATTTGATGAGTAACCTTATGGTTAGGTTACCTTTGTTTTGATCATCCCTTTGCGATGAAGTGATGATATTTGTATTTGAATTTGATGAGTAACCTGATGGTTAGGTTACCTTTGCTTTGATTATCTCTTTGCGATAAAGTGATAATAATTTGTATTTGAATTTGATGAGTAACCTCATAATTGGGGCACTTTTGTTTTGGTTATCACCTTGTGATGATGCTTAAATTTAGACCTATTAGTAGGGTATTTCTTTTGATTCTCACCTTGTAGTGATGATATTTTGAATGGTAATGCTGTTCTGATGAGGAAGCATTCCTGTTTTTTTTGTAAATAGAGCTAAATGAGCTCCTGGAAGTGAAGTTTTTTTTGAAATTAGAAGTAAATTGTAAGTGTTTGATTTTAGGTCAGAAATATTAGCCTTATTAGAAGTAGGAATCTCAAGTCAAGAAATTTTGTAAATTTAAATTCTTTTGTCCCGTGGAGTGTTTGACTCTCTAATTTGACCCTCCCAATTTTGATTATTACCGATTGTGACTCCCCGATTTTGTCTCCCGATGGACGTCAGGTACACGTAGTTACCAACACACTCTCAATTATAAATGAAGGTCCCCCCCATTTGAATAAATTTATAAAATTGCATAGTTGGTTAGGAAGGTAGGAAAGGCTAGTATTGTTGTAAAAAATTTTTTGTATTAGTTAAATTTGAAGTTTTTCTTAAGAAAAATTTTTTCTTTAGGAAAGAGGTAGTGTAACAATTTTATTTTTGCAGTAAGAGAATCCATTCATTAAACGTGCAATGAATATTAAAATACCTCTATTAATTAAAATAAATATTCGAGTAACAATCAAACTTTTATAGTGTTATAATATCAAGGATTATTAGTTGAGTTGTTTCCGAGTTCGGTGTAATTTCACAGCCACTGGCGCGCGCGTGAGAGGTCCGAGAACTAAAATCCGGAACCTCCCACCATGCAAGAAAGCAGCGAGCGCACTCGTCGATAGTTAAAAGCAGCGTAAACATGCATTCTAAGAGAATGACGAGTGACCTCCGAGTCGCTCTATGTTTGTGAAACACTTCCTGAGTAACGGTTAGTACCTAATCCACATTTTGTATATTCGTTATCATATTAGCTAATTTACAAAATTTATTTAGCGCAACGACCCATTTGAACTCGCAACGACACATTTGAACTCGCAACGACACATCTGAAATCGCAACGAGAGATTAGAAAACTGCATGGATAACGTAGATATCGCACGCCACGTCGAAAATCGCAACTGTAAAATTTGAGACAACACGATCCCTTTGAAGTTACAATTTAGAAATCTTAATTTGTTGGCTACGCAATGAAAAATTATATTAGTAAATAAATTTAGACAACGGAAGATTACGTTACGAAGTAATGCTGCCGTGATCCAAGTAAGGAATCCGCTTTGCTCCTACACCTGTGTTAAAGCATGGAAAGCAAGTATAATTAGTTGCTGTTCCCGCACTGCGAGGTAGTTTCCATTACATCCAACGACAACAGCTGGTCTTAGGTTCGTAATAGAATTAAGGATTTCCTGAGTACTTCCCTTCTGAAAGTACATTATTTCATTTTGTTTGTTAGACGTACAAAACTTATTATTCAGTTTACCTGTAAATAAGCTGGTTTTCCCCAGTATCAAAATTTGATTTCACTTAGTTTTGTAAAGATGTGACTACATATGGCTGCAACGTAAATTAACAGCTGTTATTACGTCACCTGTTTATTTGAACAATGCCGTCAACAATTGCCCAATGGCTAACACATGTTTAGCATTTTAGTACAACCACTATTGATAACATTAGAGAATATCTTGGTGATTATTTTGACTTCAAACTAATTTTAACTTTGTTAAATTAATGAGAAAATTTCGTATATTCATTTGTAAATGACTCACACAGATCTGATTGGGTTATAAAGAAACTCTAGCATTTTTAGTTACATAGAATTATAAAATATTGGTAAGGATCAGTTGATAACCCTTACTACCATTTTTGCAAGTACTTCAAATTTTTATTTTTATTTAATTACAATGATATTTTATTTGCTGAAACAAAGAAAATACTTATTAGTAAATTAATATTCTTCATTTAAAGTTTTTTATTCTGATCTAGTCTGATCAGACTTGGTAAACAAAAAGCAATAAGAACTAAATTTTTTTGATCCCATTATGCAGAAAATATTCTCTATACTTTTTAGGTATACTTGAGGGACGCAAATAGTGTTCCCATTTTTATGTGACTTAATTATTATTCTTTCTTACAGGAACAGCGTCTTATTCTGTTAAGACAAGTTGTGTATCAACGAATAAGGCGATCTCTTTTTGGGTCTCCAAGTCCGCCCTTAAAAATTGCTATGCCCCTAAAATAAATCAATTTGGACTTGGTGGCGCCTGTTTGTTTTGTTAAGTGTAACCTCCATAGATTTCGACTTACCCCCATTGCTCATTGCTCTACCCCAGGAATAGACCCCTAGCTACGTCGGAAGACTTCGTGAAGCTGGTGTAAATATAGAGGATAAGAAAATATCGTTTCACTAGCACCCATGTGTGAGGCTGGCCAGGAAAAATGTAGCACTAGCGCCCATGCGTGTGGCGAGTTGAAGCCACTAGTAGTAGTAGTGTCAGCCCAGTTAGAAAAAATGTTTCAATATATATATATAAATATATATAATATATATAATATATATAAATATATATATATATATATATATATATATATATATTAATAGTTATTAAGATGAAATGAAAACCCAACTTTGTATTTTAAAGTTGAATTACCATTTCAAATCGAACTAGTAATTGAAAGTCACTAAAGAACGGCTACAGCAGGATTTGAACCTGCAACCTCTGATTCTCCGGATCAGTGCTCTAACCAATTGAGCTATCTAGCCTAATTGTTTAGATGATGTTATACTTAATACTACTGAAGCTTGGCCCTTGTAGTATTAAGTATAACATCATCTAAACAATTAGGCTAGATAGCTCAATTGGTTAGAGCACTGATCCGGAGAATCAGAGCTTGCAGGTTCAAATCCTGCTGTAGCTGTTCTTTTAGTGGTTTTCAATTACTAGTTCGATTTGAAATGGTAATTCAACTTTAAAATACAAGGTTGGGTTTTTATTTCATCTTAATAACTATTAATATATATTAAGCATTCATTTGCATTCCAAATGTGGATTATTCTTCCTATTAATAATATATATATATATATATATATATATATATATATATATTATCGTGTAATTAAGGGTAATTAAGAATTAAATTAAGAGTTTAACCAAACTGTACTATGCAATTAAATAAGCAACGACCAAACAAAATCAATAAGAATTTGAAAACAATTCAAGGACACTGGTCAACAGCACGCAGTGGCAGTTCTAAGAATTGAGGCACGTAGAGACACGCAAGGAAAAACAACAGGTCACAGATAAAAATACGCATTAATAGCAAAAGGCATTGTTTTCCTTTTGAACCTTTTAATTTTTGCATGTACTGAAATATTTATGTAATGGGCTATCAAAAATTTTATTGATACGAAAATTACGTAAAAGGAAAAGAAGGTTATAGAACGTTCAACGTACTTTAACTAGTATACAGAGTTATTTTTGCCGACTTTGAACTGATTAAAGAGAGTTGTAATTAGAGGACAAATCGACTTACATTGTTACTTTGATTCAGAGATTTTCTTAATTAAGCGAATAATATTATAGAGTTACAAATTATACATATTTTTGGTTATTATATAAATTTTGATTAATTTTGTTTACCTCATTCAAATAGGAAGTGTTAGAGAAAAGGGGGTTAAAACTTCTCGGTTATCGTATCGTCGTACACTCTGTGTAGGGTTGAACTGAGCTATTCAAGGAATAACAAAACCAATTGTGTGAAATTAAAAATTTATTCTGGCTTATTTAGAGACACAGAGCGGTGGTGGCGAGCAGCAGGCAACTGAACGTTAAATACATCGGAATACGGCGATATCATAGCAATTTATGTATAAAACAGTCAAGATATTTCGTATAACAAAATTAAATAACATATATCTGTAAATACCTTTTATGAAAATCAAAAAAGTGATTTTACCTATACATATCGAGCTGATATTTGCATTGCCATTAACAAAACAATAACTTGATTGCTTCATAATTGGACGAAATAACCACTAACCGCCCATCAATAAAATTATGATTTAGTCGAATTGTAGTTTTACGACCTAGTGTTGGCGTTTGCCAACAGATGGCGTTTTTATTATACCCTTGGCATTATACAAAAGTTCCATCGAGCTTATTCCAGTAATAGCTTTTAATGCTTCAAAAGGGCGTTAGACACTATTCCATTCTGCCGAAACCCAAAAGGCCGAAACCTGTCAATGGTTATTTCTTCTCTTAATGAAGCAATCAAGTTATTGTTTTGTTAATGGCTATGCAAATATTAGCTCGATTTGTATAGGTAAAAATTTTCATATATATATATATATATTGCTGTGATAAGGGGTTGTTTAAGGGTGTATTTTATATCAATGGTCGTTTAGTAACCATAAATTATAATAGGAAGCAGAAAACCGCATTTATTTAGGAGAAAATTAAGTAATTTGTACATTATATAAATAGTAAACATTTAACACCCTGTATATAGAGTATAATTAATTTTAAGCGGCGCAAATAGACACATCTTATAACAATAGGACGCATATTTAGCATAGAAATAGGTAATTCATGCATTAGGTAAATAACAAATATTTAACACCCGGTATATAGAGCTTCATTAATTTTAAGTAATGCAAATAACGATATTTTTTAGTAGAAGCACGCGTATTTAGAAGAGAATGATAATAAATGTAATTAAACACGCATTCAAAAGGATTCTAATTAGTTATGATATAATACGGAGATAAGAGATAAAACTTGACAAAGCGTTATGTAAGTGCGTAAAAAAAAATCAACATTTTTTTGATAGTAAATGTAATTAAAGATGAGCAAATAAATAAACATACATGAAAATCGAAATTAAAATTACATCAGGTAATTTTGTATAATATGGAAAAGCGATTATTTACTCAAAACACCATATAACGAATCATCTATAGCAAATAACCATTACTCGAAAAGCCAAGTATATTACATCAGAAAACCACTTCAAGAGTAGGAAATACAAAGACTTCATTGGTTAAAATTAGCGACGGACTTGTAAACCAAACCCACATCCAAGTGGGATCAGCCCATATATTAACAGCGAGCAATGATAACAGAACTCAGTTTTAACTCAACAAGGCCAACCTACGATACTCTGAATCAAAAAGTCACGCGTAATAATATTGTAATAGTGAAATTGTATAGTGACAGATAAGTGATACAAATATGAAGGATTCTTTTGCCGATTAACGTAAGTAGAATTTGGGGAATTTATTTAAACTAATAAGATAATAATAGGGCTTCAAGTGGTTAGATAAAAATTCAAATGGGTGTAGAATAAATTCAAGTGGAAAGATATAAAATATTTCAAATGGGTGTATAATCCTGATTCGAGGTGTAATAATATAATAATTCAAGTGGAAGATTCTAATTGAGAGTATAATAAATTCGAGGGTGATGACCATAACTAAAATGGGTGCATAATCTTGATTCAAGTAAGATGTAATAATTTGAGGCGGATGCCAATAATGTCGAGGTGTAATAATATAATAATTCAAGTGGTTAGATAAAATTCCAAATGGGTGTATAATAAATTCTAGGTGTAATAATATAATAATTCAAGTCTGCCGACAATAATTCGAGAGTGACGACAATAATTTGAGGCCGATGGTAATGATTCAAATGGGTGTATAATAAATCCGAACGTATGGATAATCTTAGTTAGTTGATAATATTTCAAATGTGTTGATGACAATAATTCTGAATTGATGTTGGTTGATAATGGATGCGTCGATAATCTTGGTACAATTTTGAGTTGCGAGAATCAATAAAGAAGCACGAAGTAAGCAGAGCAGGTTAGATCTTATTAGTTTTAAGACATTTTTTCTATTTGAATTTGAATATTGAATTTGCTTAATTAATATAAAAGTGTAACAGTCAGCAACAAACTTGGCATACGTTAAAAATACGTAAGATTATAAAGGGGTTTTGAACGTTCTAGGCTTCTTTGATAAAAAAGTAGTTTTTGGTGACCTTAGATTGATTGCAAAGCATATGAATTTTGAGATAAATAAGACTTATAATATGGATTGATTGAAAAGTGTATTTTAATAATTTTCAAAACCTGTACATAATATTTCTTTTCATTATATGGAATTAATTAACTTCATTTTATAATTCAAACAAAGAGGTAATCATAAAAGGGTAAAGGAGAGAAAAATTGATCATCGTAACGTTGTGCACTCTGTGTAGAATAATAAAAGCTAGCCGTGACAGAATAATAATAAAATTAGTGGGAGTAGAATTTGATTGGAAAACACAGAGGTGGGGTTAAGTAAGAAAACGCAATTAACACCGAGTACGGCGTTATCATATCAAATTTATATTGGACGGCCCAACGTCGGGGCTCGATAGTTCCTGTTTATACATAGCAATATATATATATATATATATATATATATATATATATATATATTGTAGTGGTTTTAAGGGCTAAAATTAAGTATAAACAAGGCATTTTCAAACATTCTGTATAGAGGAAACAACCAAAGTTTACGTGCAAAATTTATTTCATTTAATGAATTTAAAGTAACAAGTATTACCATAATTTTACAAGTAGTGATTAAAATTTAGTTAGGTTTGTAAAGAAAATAAATGGTAGAAGCCAATGCAAATTATTAATTAATTTAATTGGGTTTAATTGAACGGGTAATTAAGTCTAATACGCATAAAAGCATGAAAAATCGATAATACCAAGGTGAAACGCTATGCTAACACATAAATAGTCGTTGAATATAAAATACCTTGAAAAGCCAACTCCTAGAAATGTTGTGTTAAAAAGTTTGTTAATTGAACACTTGCAGGTTTTGGGAAGGTCATGTTCCCCTAATTTGTATAGATAAAAGACAGTATTCGAGGTATATTGTACAAACGGTAGAATGTTTCGGATAAATGTTAACTAAAAGTTTCCTTAGAGTGCAGAAGGGATGGACAATCCAGGATATGCTTCGGAATGAGACAGGCATAATAACAGGTCACTTTGAAACGCACGTATTCAGTCCACATGGGTTAGTTTGAAACGTGGACAGTAATATTGATTTTCTACCACTCAAACAAGGTTAGAAGAAAACATAGAATATGCATAAGAGAGAAATAGCGTTAATACAGGCGGGGTTTCAAGACGTCATTGAATATCTTTTTGGTCTATTTAGTTAGTAGTATAACAGACAAACACGGGAAAATTTGAATGCGGGCTTTTCGGAAAATATCGTAACGACGCGCTAAATTTCGAAGATTTCGAAGACGGTTGAACCAAAATTTGAAGAACGAATTAGTTTAATTAAATGTTTCGCGTTAGGAGGGTCTGGAAAGGTTACATTCGAAGTGTATAAATACGCTAAAAGAATTAGCATCGCTCTCTTTTAACTTCGTTCTCTTAGTACTTTCATCGCTTGAGACTACGAACAGAAATTTACAACGAGCTTGTAAGTATATAAAATTTTTTAATTTAAATAGTACTGTGTCGGCTTCATAATTTGATATGCGGATTGTGTCGAATCTAGAGTTTTATTGAGGTGCAACATATATCTTAACAAGCTCGTGAAGAAACGTAAATTAAATTAAATTAAACTAAAGTACGCAAATATGAAAGAAGTGTAATAAATTTGGATTTGAATTTGGATGCATCGTGAAAGCAGAGCATGCAGCACAACTTAGATGGTGTTCATATACAAATAGGTATTAGCGGCCAGCAGAGCAGAACCACGAAACCGAGAGCGAAAACAACTTAACGGCTTCGTCATCGGAGTAGAGATCTTCAAGAAATTTCAGGTAACTCTTTAGAATTTGTTGTTTTTATAAACTATGAAGTTTGTTGTGATGTGTGAGAGTGAACTATGAAGGTATTTTGCATTATTTTGCGTATTGAAAATAATAGGTATAACTAACTTTTATTATGGTATTTAAATATAAATCTAAAGGCGTATATAAAGCTTATTAACGTTCCATCAGGAATTAAAATTTTTATTGTTACGAGTACATGGGTTTTTTGTTTGCAGTAAGCGTATGCTAAGTAAAAAGCATACATTAATCATAAAAAAAACTGGGTTATCATGAGCTCACCATACTCCGTGTCCTAATTAAAATTTAATTATAAATAAAGAACGAGAAATAAGGTATTATTCAGGGCCCATTTACTCCGGTTACATTCAATGTGTTTAATATTTCTAGTTAAAATACTGGACTTTACAAAAATAGAATTTATTGAGGTGTAACTTGAGCACCGAAATCTAAATAATCTTGAAGTTTTATTTGTAAATAGTGGTAAATAAATATTGTATGATTGTTGTATTATTTTGTGCGTGAACGATAAAGAGTATGATAGTGAATCTAGGTATCCAAGAGGAGGTCCAACTGACCTAGCCAGGGAAGCGGTTGAAGAATTAAGGTGATAAAGAGCGGAATCTGGGTAAGAAATAGATTTTTTTGAAAAATTTTTCTATTATGTGCAATTTTCGATTTTTAGAAAATTAATAAATTTTCGAATGTATTTTGAAAGTGAGGCTCGATTTAGAAAGGTTACATGGCAATTTATGACGGCCCAACGTTGGGGCTCGAATTTTTTTTTTACTCTGGCGAGGCTTTTACCCGAGTACACGGCAATATATATATATATATATATATATATATATATATTGCTGTGTTGCCCTGATTCAATCGAGCCTCACGAATTGGGCGTCAAAGAATGCTGTGTTTCCCTGTAGTTGAATCGAGCCTCTACGAATTGGGCGCCAAAGAATGCTGTGTATCCCTGTATTAGATTCGAGCCTCACGAATTGGGTGCCAAAGAATGCTGTAAAACCTACAAAATCCGTGAACTACGCTTTTCGAATCGAGCCTCACGAATTGGGCGTCAAGAATGCTGTGTTTCCCTGTAGTTGAATCGAGTCTCTACGAATTGGGCGCCAAAGAATGCTGTGTATCCCTGTATTAGATTCGAGCCTCACGAATTGGGTGCCAAAGAATGCTGTGAAACCTACAAAATCCGTGAACTACGCTTTTCGAATCGAGCCCCTACAAATTGGATGTCAAGAATGCTGTGAATCCTACAAAAAGCTATTCATTACCTTAACTGTGTTGGTCCATTGACTTTCTTCTGTTAATCGCCTCGGCTGCTCCTCTAGATAGCTTTCATCCTTATACATAAAAAAAAACAAACACATTCCTACCACAAACATCAATGTCAACTCTATTTACATCAATATTCACAATACATTAAAATTTCAAAATTAAAATTCAGCATAAATTTCAGTATCAGAAAATTTCAAGATTTAAATTTGTTATCATTTTAATGTGCATCCAGAATTAAAGTCCTTGTAGGATGCCTACTAATTACTATAACAATATATGCAGAGTACAAAGGGAGCATCTACCACCCCTTTACGTTAATTAACCAGGTTCGTCTAATTGAGCTCAAAGACATATCCTAAATTTTCATCATAATCCAGAACATCAATACTAAATACCCCTTTCTACTTAAACAAGCAAATTTCACCTTAAAATTAAAATATTATTGTTAGTACAATTTCACTACTGTCCATTTTAAATAAACAAATTATAAAGTTATTCAACACACACAAAAATATCAAAGTTCAAACAAAATAGTATAATTTACCTGAAGGTTACTTGCACTCGTAGCTTCAATGTACATCGTCCCTTTTGTTAATCACACCATTCCAACTGGGTTATATTTACGGCTTCTGATTCTCAACGCTTTTAAAATCTTCTCCATCACCATTCATCTAAAGTTGTTTCAGGGCTTTTCCGGAACTCCTCTGTGTATATCTGACCCTTGTTTCGTGGATCCAGACACGTTTTTGAACCATTTAAGTATTAATACCCCCGAAAAATAACAAAGAACTTCATACTTCTTTCACCAATATACGCCAAAACTGCCTACTTTTGTGTATATATTTGTCGTTGTAAATTTTTACCAATTGGTACAGTGATACTAAACTTTATTACCTTGTATCTTCTTTTCTAAGTGCACTAACGTACATTCATTGTAGCACGTAAAGAACAAGCTGTTTTAAATCACATAATATTCGAGCAAACTGTTTAAATTATTTAATATTAAAACCGGAAAACTAAAAAGCACTGTTTAACGCGTTCAATCAAGTCGAAGATCTAAGAGAGCTTGTCCATATTCACCTCCGTATATATAGCGGTTAGCCTGTCTGTCGGTCTGTTCCCCAAAACGGCCAGTTTCTAGAATTTCGTCATTCTATGTTCCCATTCTGTAGCCTGGCATGCGATTTTTACGAATTTTGTACTCGCCTTAGTTAAATCTCAGAAAATTTCCACACGGCACGCAACGTCTGAGAATACCTAATTAAATTTTATACAGAAATGTTATTTCTACCTCTCAATTTTGCCTTTTACTTTCAACCAATCGCAACCCCATGACGTTGCTCTACTCACGCCTTTTTACTATATGTGTCTCGGTCTTGCGCATATTATCTGTCTCTATCTACCCTGTTCTTATTAGTGCAAATTGATATTCCTTATTATCGATTATTTTAGTTTATGTGGACTATCTGGGTTAAATAACCCCGTATCGCACCTTCTCGTGAATATTAAGCCACGGTTTCTCCAAGATTCTTTGTAACCATTAATTATCTGTAGAATCGACATGTTTTTCTAAACAAATTAAACTGAAATTGCCTTTTAAAAATACGCAGGTGTGTTCAAACGTAACATTTTAAATACCCTTCTACGATTTGCATTTTATTGGGTTTTTACAAGTTTTATGCTTATTATTAATAATGGTTCAATTAACTCCAACTAAAATTGACTTCTACCCTTTCATTTTTAGCAAATACAAATTAAATATTAATTATTATGTGTACACTTTGTCTACTACTTGTTACCCAGAACTTAAATCAATTAATGTAAATTTTGCACGTAAGTTGTCTTTGTTTCTTTACTAGGAATACTTAAATTACACGTAAAGTTTTCTAATACTGCTTTTTTTTATCTAAAGCGTCTTGTACATAATTTAAATCTCTTATTTTTAATGAAACGAATGAATTTTTATTCTCCACGGTTTTTTAATAAAGCGTATTATCTAATAAAATTCCTTATACACGGTGATTAAAATTATTTGATGTGATTATTTAATTTTCTACCCTGGTCTAAATATGAGTAATATATATATATATATATATATATATATATATATATTGCTGTGATATTTCCAGCCCCACGATTGTTTTATTAATTTTTAGCCCCACGTTTGAGCATTTCATAAAATGCAGTGTTATTTCCTTTATATTATGCCCGCGATTTGGGCGTACATAAAATGCTGTGATATTTCACCCTCTTTATATTAAACAAGCACTTATGATGTGAAATCTTAAGTTATGGATTTTCTTTGCCTCAACTAACTGATTCAATTAAATAAAGCAATTCTACAATACACAATATAATGATTAAATATTTACAACTTTTAAAATTTTCTTCTTTTCAGAATATTTACATATACCAGATTTAAGAAATTGAAGCCAGCAAAACGAGCCTTTTTGTTTATCTTTAGAGATCTTTTGAAACGTTTTAAGATGCCTATTACCTCCCATAAATTGATTAATGAAACCACTGTTTTGTTGACTCTTACATATACGCAAAATATTGAATTAAAACAGTTTTCAGTAATAAATTATATCAACATCGCTAACCTAGAATGGTTCTGTGGTTCCTCTGCATCCCCCAAGAGTTTTCGTGCCCAGTCTGAATATTTAGAGTGGAATTTGGAAGTCGACGTCAAAACCAAATGTTATCCAAATGGTTATTAAAATCCCATAAGTTAATCCAATTTACGATTCAATTTGAATATCAGTAAATAAAAGATTTTCCATGTCCGTAATTAACAAGACAGTATTAGAACATTAACCATGTCAGTAATTACCAAAAAGTAATTAACCAGAGTAATTAACAGGAGGTGATTAACCAGAGCCCCGTTTTATTTATGTTAGAAGTTGTATTTTTATTAAGTTGTTGTTTACTCACGTCTATAATAGATCGGTCCACACTTGCACAATTTGTACACTTTTAAAAATGATTTTAATTTACTTTCGTATCACTGGTTACGTAAATAATTTAGCAATTCAGAGTATCGTCATAGCTCAGTTTAAAATGTATACTAACTCGTCGCTCAATTGTTTTCGTATTTAAATGCCGTACCTCTCTTGTTTTCCATTCGTTTATTCACGTGTTGGGACGACACCTTTTGCTTTTATCTTGTATACTCCGGGAATTTTACCAATTGTATAGTTCAAATATTCAGATGAATGCTTGAGTTGTCACGTATTCATTTACATACCATGATATTTAATTGAGAAATCTCACGAATTTCCGTTTATTAAGTCACGTATTCTTTGTTTATTGCTTATTCTAATATAAACCGAAATAAATTTGGTGTTTGTTTATTTTCTAGTTAATATTGGATTTTTGAACAAATGTAATACTTTATGTCACGCACGATTTTCATTTAATGCATAATTTAGCCTGCGTATACAATAATATATTTAACGCACTTGTTAAATATTTATCAAGTCAATTCATATAGGTTCCCCGTTGATTTAATTTTCATGCATTTTGTTATGTTTTCAAATCTTATCTTAACTTGTAACTACTCTTGGATATTTCTATTTCTTATGCGTTTAATTTCATGTATTTTTATATACAGTGTGCTCTCAACTAACAATACGTATAGTACTTTACTCTTATAATCTCTGTAAGTATGTGCTTTTATTAACTGGAAGTTTCTTTTATTTATTTTACGACCCCTGTGACTTAACCTAACCCTAAACTACCCTATAATTATAACAATATATATAAAATAATAATACTTGAAATTTTGTTTCTTGGGAAAAAATCTAAATAAGTAAAAAGTTTTTTTATATTATATGTGCGTTTATGTTGTATTCATATCAATGATGTTTTTTCCCAATAAACGAAGCTTTATATATGTATAACATAGTATAAATTGAAACATTGACAGAATGATGTAGTACAGTTACTACAATTCAATTTATTTAATTTAAATTGTGCAAAACATTTGCGTCACAAATTAAAATATTGAAACCATGTATAAATTATGTATTACACCTTGATGCGAGTTGCTGAACCCTTAGTCAAAATTTAAAATTCAAATTTATTAATAAACATGTATATTAAAATATTTAATATAAAGTTTGTACTAAACATTTTAATATTTTAATATACATGTTTATTAATAATTTTGAATTTTAAATTTTGACTAAGGGTTCAGCAACTCGCATCAAGGTGTAATACATAATTTATACATAGTTTCAATATTTTAATGTGTAACGTAAATGTTTTGTACAATTTTAAATTAAATAAATTGAATTGTAGTAATTGTACTATATCATTTAGTCAATGGTTCAATTTATACTATGTTATAAATATATAAAGCTCCGTTTATTGAAAAAAAGCATCATTGATAAGGACCATCTAGCGATGGTCGAAACGTCTGATTATGAATACAACATAAACACGCATATAATGTACATTTTTTTTTATTTATTTAGATCTTTTCTCAAGAAACAAAATTTCAAGTATTATTATATAAAAGAGAGTCAAGAAATACCAATCGAATATATATATATATATATATATATATATATATATATATATATTTTTGTATACCACCCCCCTTTTATTTACTTAATTTTATTTTAATTTCGTCGCGCGCCCCTTCTTATAAATTTCAATGCTTTTTTTTTATAATGTGCAAACACCTATTGCACGCCCCGTACTTTTGCAACGTTTGGTTGGTTATTTAATCAAAATTGTTATTAAGATGCTTCGACTATTTAAAACTCTTTATTCTCAGGGTGTACACCTACTTACCGTGGGTTCAGTGGTAAGTAGATGTGCAATGCCCAACCAAACTGCACTCTCTTTTGTTTTAGTACTAATTTTTGAATCTAGTTTTGTATATGCCAAATTTTTATAATCAACGTTGCCTTGTGCCAAATTAATTTAATACCACAAATTTATGACTTTTGACGTTATAAGATATTTCACAGCACTCACCTGGATTATACTTTGTTTCCGGCCTCTCTACTGCTGGCTCAAAATCCTCGTCGCCGTATGCGCCTTTACACGGTTGTACTATCTTGTTGAAATTCCGTCTCGCCTCCAGGTATCTTTCTTTAAATTTTAGTTGCACCCAATATCTGAAATAAATGACCCGAATTTTAGAATTTAGAATACCCGTTTATTTTACTTCCCATGCGCTAATTCTTCCGTCGTAGTTTCTGCGTTGACTCTTCCACTTCCAATTACTGCTCTTATGTGTTCTCCTAATTTCGCTCCTCTTGTTCCAAATTAATCCGTCCGCCTTTAATCCGTACTCAATCCAAATCTATCGTCGTCCTATTCAAAATCACTCAATGCCCCGATACATATACATCCATATCAAAACCAATCTTCGTCCCTGTTTATAACCACTCAATGCCCTGCTACCTATAAATCTATATCCAAATCGATCCCAAATATTCTTCCTTCTTACAATTCCAATCCGATGCCTTCTGCCTTTATCAATATCGTTCCAAATCTATCTTACTATTCGTCGCTTCGCCGTCGCACTAATATCAATCTTTACTCTTCCTTGTCGCCGCTATTACTTATTTATGTACCGCTGCTGCTCTTTACCCTTCTTTAATAATCAAACTATTTCAAAATCAAACACGTTTATTAATCTTCAAAATCTTTACACAAATTAGCGCAGTTCTTTAAAATACGTCTTTATACCAAAAATATTCCAAATAAACTCTCCTTGTTTACTTTCCAAGGTGATAATTATAACATTACGGCCTACTACATTACAAATTACATAAACTAAAATCGTCCAATAATATTAAAACACTAAGTTTGTGTCGCACATACCATAAATTATGTCCTTTTACACTTTCATAGTTTTCACATAATATTCTAGTATTGGTTCTAAATATTTTACAATCCTTCAATCACATTTGACATTGTTATTACTTATAATTTTGAAATTACATATTCGTCCAAAAGTTGATTCTAATTAAACAAAAGCCAAAATAAATCACACATGACCCTGGATCGGCGTGGTTGATAGTGGACATCCATAGACGCATCCGGTTTTCGGATGGCAAATGTACTTTCAATGGCCTATTAAATTCTAACTCAGTATAAACCCTTGAGCACTGTGCATCTTTTATCACGTCATCAAGTCATTTTAATTTACCTCTTGGCACTTACATTTCAACTACCCTTTTGAATACTTTAGCATATGTAAAGTACGGCAAACATACATTTTTAAATTATGTGATCAGATATATGTATCATTTTACTTGGCATACACTACCTTCTACTAAACAACCCTTAGAACCCTTGGTAGCTCCTCTGACACTACATATATATATATATATATATATATATATATATATATATATATATTGCTTTGCATAAGTTCCTCATATAACTAATTCAAGCTCCACTCTTGGCACGACATAAATACTCTGCAAAGGCTCAACAAATGGGCCGCCATAAATGCTCTTAAGCTTACCTGGGCCAAAGCTCCTTTTAGGGTTGACATAAATGCTCTGAAGTTATGTTGGATTAAACCCTAAAATTAATTTGAGCCCCCACAAATTGGGCGTCATAAATTTTCTGCAAAATCTTCACGAATGGGTTGACATAAAAATTGCTGCTCACTTCTTGATGAAGATCTTCCTTTGGACGCCAAAATTCTCCCAGCTTTTTTTTGCTATACTTAAAATTGCTGCTTCATCAGGGAAGTTCGTCACGACTGCTCAGATGAAATTTGAAGTACTACCCTATTATTCTAAGAAAACTCGAGTACCAAACATTCACCACAATTTATTCCAACTGAAAATTCTATACAAATTTTTTTATCTTATTATTATTTCACACATGGATTAAATTACATTCATCCTCGTTTTACAATAATTCATTTTCAATCCAATATTTGTAATACAAATTTACTCATCAATAAACTCAGTAAAGTAACTGGGCTTAACCATACCCCTACTTTAACCCCAAGTCTAATATGAGCTCATGGGTAGTTGCTAATTTTTGCACTGAAAATCACCAACAGACCCTTTTACTTTGTAAATAAACAGATACTGAAAAATTATTTTTATAAGTACAAATCCTTATATAAAAATATGGTCAAAAGTACTTTATAAAAGTTCAAAAGTAAACTCTTTTGTCCTTAATATTCCTAAAATTATGCCTATACGGCACCAACATGTCATATCGCACCAAATGCACACACCAGAATAAGTTTCACTAAAAATGTTACTTGGTAAGCACCTACTCACATGGATCTGCAACTAAACCATCGATGACGTTGCTTTCGACAATGACTGCACGTTCAGGAACCAACCTCCAAGTTGAATCATGCCCTTCTTGACGGCAATCTGCTACCCAATTCTTTCGTTTACCAATTTACGGTACTTCCAAACCTTTACATTTTATCTACGGATCGATCTAGCCTCAGTACACCACCACATCTATCCATTTAACACCCACTACTCCATATAAGTACTTATCTTGCACCAACAGCCAATAATAGCAAGCAATCTCTACTTATAGTTCTGAAGCAAGTTTCGTATACTCAAAATATAGGTAATAAAAATTGTTGACCTGCTTATACAACAATACACCAACTTGTGCATGTTTTAATTAACTTGGATTAAAATATTAAAATCACTTGTTACGTAATTGGTTTACTAATATTACCCGATGCTTGGATGAAAAGTAAAAGAGAGCCCATCACTTCCCCTCAGTGGTTATGTAAACATTCTGCCCTCCTTTTTAGTTGTATTCTTGAAAACACACCACTACACACAAATACACCTTCTTGGTAAATTTATTAAACGGTCAACACGAATCCACAAACCACACGCTTACAAACAACTTTCAACCGTCGCTAATTATGAAAACCTCTCCGATAACCTTCACTATTTCCACTCAAAACTGGCAGCTGTGCACCAACCGTCTTGAAATCTGAGAATTTTTCAAAACAAATAAACGATTTACTACGAAAATATATTATAGTTTGTAACAAAAACTTTTGTTATATTAAAATCTCTAAAGAAAAACATTTCTAGCCATTGTTATTCTACAGCATACGAAATTGTCATTTAGCGTGAAATCGTTAAATAGTTTAATTTACTATAAGGAAGAACACCTCTTTCCTTTTTTTTACATTATCTTCACCTATATAAAGCATTTAATAGTGACTCCTACGCTTTTGATATCTGCAAATACCCTGAACGTAACTTGAGTTGCATAAGCTACAGGTATTCTAAAGCCCACTTGTGCAATTGCTAGACAGACACAACGCCTGCGCGTAAGGTGACGCTATAGGTAGGGTGTTGGCTGGTTGACAAGAAGGCGAGCGAGAGCGCGGCCATCTTGCAAGCAACAACGAGCAGGTACGGTTCGTTCCAAGATGCGGAGTTTTGCATGCTCCAAGTGGGGCATTAGGATTGCCCTACTATCGAAGAGGCTGTAAAGGTTTTCGTGGAGGGGGGTTTGCAAAAGAGCTCTTGAAAAGCCGCCCCGGACAATAAAGAGGAGAATGTAACAACACGTGCTGGTGGAAGTCCGTTAATGGTGAGATTGTGTAATAAAACTGCCTTATATAAAACTAATAGATGCTTTAATTTCCTTAACACATTTAAGTAGGCACATCTAAGTATGCTCGTCTGAAGAATAAAATTTTAAGAAAGCACGTTTGAGAATGGTAGAATTGAGAATTCAAGTGGTTTGTATGTCGAGCAGAATTCTATGTAATGTTATTGGAACGTAATTATGTATTGTGGAATCACTCGTTTTGAAACTGTCTGTGGGGCTGTTCATGTAAGAATGCTGTATCTAGTAAATGCCAACTTCGTACCTTTTTTAAAACTTCAATAAAATGGAGTATAATGTTGTTTTGGTTGGTCTAGAGCGTTTTGCAGCATCACCATCGAGCAGTTAACATTCAGGTACTTATAAAACTATTTATTGAGTGAATTAATTTTACGTATTAATTACGGGAAAACCTTTGATTTAACGTTTTCCAAATTATAAGAAACTTTTGTTAAACGAATGTTAATGTTAAATTTTTTTTGCAAGATATGTTTAGGCTTAAATCCCAAATAAAAATCAGTTAGAGAATTATATCCTAGTAACTTAATAGGTCAAATACCTTTTTGTTCAGAACTAATTTTTTTTTGACATAAGATTAATTTTTGAACTTTTAGATTAATTAATTTAGAGTTGTTATTCAAAACACGTAAGTAATGCACATGTTAATTGAGAAAAATAAGTATAAAGTTCACTTTTGATTGAAAGATGTTTAACTACAATATGCCATATGATTAGTAGAATATCAATGCTGCTTCTAACATATGACGAACTAACTTTCTTTAATTTCATATAATGTTTGAGCCATATGAACTTTTTGTATAATAAGTTCGTTAGAGAAATTTTGTAAGCCAGAACAGATCTGTTTTATGGATGTTTAAGAACCCGACTGTACTAAAGAATTTAAAAATGTTAAGATCTCTCTATGTAAAGAAACAAATTCAGAGATTTTTGAAACTTATTTTATATTGATTATCAGATTTTTTTATATATAATTTTTGCAACAAAGAGAATTACATTTAGATTATACTTTGATTTAAAACTTTCGTCTTTTTATTTCACTAATAGAAATTAATAATATCCAAATTAGATAAACAAAATTTTGAATGTGGAACTTAGAAAAAAGTTGATACAGCATTAGGTAATAGAAACAGAGTAAGTACAGTAGTAGTAGTATAGTAGTATAGTAGAGTATATTTTCATAGGTAAGGTGTTGTTGAGATTTTGAAGTCGGGACAGTCGATCTATAAAGACCGAAATATTTGTTGTCGTAAGACACAAACAGTGTCTTATATTTAATTTTTTTTGTGTGACATTTTCTTGCAGGTCTGACATCGCAGGAGCTGGAGCAGAGGTCCAAGAGGTTTCCAGAGGTATTGCTAATTTTAATTTGTATGCTTTTTGATAATCATTATATCCTATAGGTTTCTGCGTCTTTTGTAGGATACTTTAGTTTTATTTAGTGTCTATATAGATGCAGTGGCGCTCATTTCCTTTTTTTTGTTCCCGTTTGTAGTCGAGCCCACCCTATATCTACGCCCAATCTCATTGCTCACCCTTGGGGTAATTCCCAGACTAAGCCGCGAATATAGTAAAGCCCGTGGGTCCACCGAGGTTTTGTTCACTAATTGACTCACTCCCCATTTAAAGAAATTTAATATGTCTCACTGATGCCCAACGCCAGGACATAATTAAATTAAATATAGAAAAAATTTAGTTTCAAGTTTCACAACGGATATTAAATTTGCAGAAACCTAGCTTTAACTGACACACGTTCTACCATCTAAAGCACGCCTTCATAATGCGCATATTAAGGTTCTCTTGCTCTAACTCACATACGAAATTTTTCTATTTCTTTCTATTTCTTTTCTATATCCTAGTCTAACCTGTATTCAATATCTTCTTTCCTTTTTACTCCTTGTTTACAATCACGATTATCCCTAACTAGCATTTTCCATCTCTCGACTATCGTCTATTCTTCTTCTATATGGGTAGTCAAACAATCTATCTCTGTTTATCATATGCACGTTACACTGGTTCTTGAGGTCAACCAATACTAAAACATTTCTCTCTCCACCTTTTAAAATCGACGTCTTTCCAAACACGCTGCCTCTCCCTTGCATCTACTAACTTTTATTATTTTCTTTGTCCCCAGTTGTTTCAAAATCATCTACATCTAACCATATGATAACTTTTATCTCATTCTAATACATGCTTAAATACTCTCTATTTAATATCGATCCCTGCTTGTATTTAACCTTCAATGTCATTCGTCGAATATGTTGTTGTTTGCGTTTGTTTATAACGATCCTGAGCGTTTAGCTAGAAATCCTTGACAATTATTTTCAAACTTTGTAAATTAATACCTAGAATGTTTTCAACGTTATAAACTTCTATTGGGAATGTTTTATTTGCCTGATCTCTCTTAACTATAGCCCTTTTGCTATTATTAAACCTTTTAAACTTATACAAATGTTCAAGTTATACACTAAATTATGATAAATTATGCACGCAAAGAGTATTTACACTTAGAATATCTGTTACTTTATGAAAATCCTTTACCTCCTTGATAGCGGTCTTAAAATTATTGATTTCTACACTACAGAAAGTTGAAAACTTTCGGACTCTTATACCTACACTTTAATCTAAATAAGATGCATGTGTTTACACTGCACGTTAAAAATCTACATTTCTTACACCTACTTTTTGTAATTGGTATTTACAATTACTCTAAAATGAAGCAAAATTAACCCAGAAATCTATTTTAAAAATGCAATTTCCGACACTATAATTATGGAAAACGTTTTAAAATTTGACATGAATTGTATATACATGTGGTACCCTGCCATAAATAATTAGCTGACTTATCTATTCTATTTTATCCTATGAATACACACACACACACACACACACACACACACACACACACACACACACCATGCAATAAACCACCTAAAATACAAACCAGCATTTTAAAAAAGGTATGTTGATGACTGTTTAATCTGCATACCCGAAGATAAAGTTGACGAAACATTGAAAACCTTTAACAGTTCTCATAAACGTCTACAATTCACCTATGAAAAAGAAGTGAACAAAACCATTCCGTTCCTAGATATACTCATCACTCACAACGAAGGTAAAATTTCAACAGACTGGTACCGAAAAGATACATGGAGTGGTAGATATTTAAATTTTAATTCAAATGTACCAAAACAATACAAAATAAATGTTGTGGAAAACCTAACTGATAGAGCAATAAAATTAACACATAATAAGCACAGAAAGAAAAACAAAACTCATTAAAACTACGCTTAAAAATAACGATTATCCTGAATCTTTTTATAAACCAATTATTAAAGAAAAAATCCACAAAATCTATAACAAAGAAACTAATAATAAAAACCAACTAATGGAACACAAGATAGCAATCACGTATACCTCAGGACTTTCTGAAAAAATAAAAAAATGCCTACATAAATACAACATTAAAATTGTACACAAACCTAACAATGTATTAAGTTATATGTTTACTAAGCTTCAGCCACCAATAGAACATAAAAATAGGACCCACACAATATATAAAATTAATTGCACTGAATGCCCTGCAATATACATTGGCAATACAAAACAATATATCCACAAGCGAATTTATGAACATAAATACACAATAAAAACGAACAATAAGAAAAGCACAGCACTTGCAACACATGCAATAGAAAACCTCCACCAATTTGATTTTAATAATGTTAGTATTCTAGGAACAGAGCAGAATGATAATAAAAGAAACATAATAGAAACTTTACACATACACAAACACACAATTGCCATCAATTCAAAAACCGACCAAGACGACTTTATTACTATTTACCACAACCTTATTGCTTAAATATCCAATTATTATTATTAACGCTAGAATGATTGTAAATATACATGTTATATGTACGAATATTAGTTATCTAACTTTCATGGTCACTCCCACTTTACACTATGATCACACTTACTATACTAGTTTCAAGCAATTTATTTATTACCTTGTTAATAATGTACACTTGAAAACATTTGACTTATGGTCAAACTTATATTTAAACAAGTATATATCATACCATCCTAAAATTTATTATAATACTCATTTCAAAAAAGAAGTTATGGTTTGTATAAATGCTTTATTAGTATTTTTAATTAACTTAGTTTGTACATTACAGACAATTTTAATTGAAAATGGTTGCTGACCGAAACGCGTATTAACAAAAAAACTGATGTAATTTATACCATATTTTTATTAACTATTTTACTATACTGACAAAAGATATTGTACCTATAAATTACATATTATTTTGATGACCATAATCCAGGAACTGCTGATTATTATTATTATTATTATTATTATTATATATATATATATATATATATATATATAATCTTCACGTTTTATTTGCTGCATATACGCGTATTTACTGGAAATAGACACCAAAATAAGAACAAGAACTGTACCACAGACATAATTACTAAATCTCATTAGTGCTTATATTCTTAGCTTTGTTTTTTGTTTAGTTTATGTGTCTGTGTATGTGTATGTGTGTTGTGTGTTTGTTTGTTGGTGTTTGTGTGTCTGTTGGTTGTATGTTTACGTTTATACTTACGTGTATTCTTGCACATGTTCTTTCTTTTTTGTTTTATTTATTTTTGTATGTGAATTGTTTGCATGTGTACATGCACACACATATATGTATTTCTATACATTTATATATGTTTATATGATAAAATGAATGTGATTCTATTGCTTCTACGTCTTCCTACTACTTGTACAAATTTCTCATACAGACGTACATACTCTTGCGTTTTAGTTTATGTTTGTTAGTTAATTAATTATTTTAATACTTGTTTAATATTTAAAATTTATCCAAGGAATTATTATTTTTGTATCACTAATTTTAATTTTGTAGTACCCATTGACATTGACACTTACTTTTACCTTCAAAATTCTGAAACATATTTTTGTAATTTAAAATTAATATTTTAAATCTAAGTCAAACCTCACATTCGTAAGTATTTAACTTTTAAAATTTATTTATTTGTTTACCATTGTATTTATTTAGTTACTCCTGAGGAAGAGAAAAATAAAATCTCGAAAGCTTGAGTTAAAGAAAAAAGAGTAGACTTTCTTAATTTGCTGCAATCCCCAATAAATTGAATTATTTTATATATATATATATATATATATATATATATATATATGCTCTGAACTCTCTCTTGTACTCAGGCCTCACGATTGGGTCGTCATAAAATTCTGTGAGTTCAACGTACTACTAAAGCCACACGACTTGGGTGCCATAAAGCTGCGAAGTTTCCTTTTCTAAATACTTCTAAAATTGGGCGCCATAAAATTGCTGCGATAGTTAGTGAACTACTATAGCCCCTTCGAGCCCAACCTTTTGGGCGTCATAAATTACTACGACTTCGGTGAAGGAAAAATTAGATAAAAAGGAAGAGAAGAAGATAAAACAGGAGAAGTTGAAAAACGTTGTATTAAGCATAATTCTTTTCTAGTTATCTCTTAAAAAACGCAAGTTTCTAACTACAACTGGAACGGAACTACGAATTTTGTTGCTTAAGTGGTCGATATTTGACTACTCTCCCCTATATTAAGGAAGCTTTAAACTTAGCTACAAACAGAAAAGAGATAGTTAATAGTGTACAGGGACAGAAAATAGACATGTTACGTTTTGCAGATATAGCCATTATAGCGGAGTCTAGAAAAGAGCTAGGAGAGTTTTTAAATATTTTAGATGAGACACTACAGAGTAACTATAGTATGAGAATTAACTCAGGAAAGACAAAGATAATGACAAGTGAGGTACAGTCTAGTGCTAAACCAAAATTAAAAATAGGTAATATCAAATTAGAGGAAGTAGATAAATTCTGCTATTTAGGTAGTATAATTATAAAGGACGGACGTAGCAAAAGGGATATAGTAGCTAGAATATCTCAAGTTAGAAAAATGTTTTTAAAAAAGAAAGACTTACTAATAGCTAATTGTATTAGTTTAGATAATAGAAAAAGTTTCTTAAAGTTGTACGTATGGAGCGTTCTATTATACGGTAGTGAGACTTGGACAATTAAAGAGGTAGATAAGAAAAAGATAGAAGCTTTTGAAACTTGGTGTTATAGGAGAATGTTAAAGATTAGTTGGACAGATAGAGTAACAAATGAGGAAGTTTATAAAAGGATAGGTGAGGAACCCTGTATGTGGAAACAATTAAAGGTCAGGAGAGGTAGAATAATGGGGAACCAGTTAAGACATGAGTGACTATTTAGTAAAGTCTTAGATTATAGACTACCAAATAAAGATAGAGTAGGAAGACCTAGACAAAGCTATATTAGTCAAATTATTAGAGATTTAGGTTGTGAAGGGTATGTAGACCTTTTTAGACTAGCACAGAATAGAAAAGAATTTAAAGCTGCGTCAAACCGACCTTAAGTAAGTTCGAAAACAAAACAAAACAATACTTAGTCTTCAGAAGTAACTTACACCTAATGCATTAATTGATATTGTAGTGATTAACATTATAGACATATACACCCCATCATACTCATACGTACACAGGTACACATACAAACACGTACTAACAAACAAATAGATTAACATACATAATTACAAATATACATAGACACTCATATAAATATAACATGTACATGCACGCACACACAAACACAAGCGCACGCGCGAATAAGCATCCTATATTTAAAGCTTTAAATAATAAAAAGTGAAACTAAAAGGTTTCAAAATCTGACATTTTTATTTTATTTAAGTTATACAACTTTCTAACAAACAATTGAAGCAAAAATTAGCTTATGAGATGTTTTGATTTAATTTCTATGTTAATTTAATATGCAGGGTGTCCGGAAAATACGTGTACAACGTAAGAACAGAGATTCTTTGGCTCGAAATAGATCGATTTGAACCAACTTACCTATTAAACAAGTTGTTTCATTTAGCCGCTAGAGGACTTCAAAAATCGTGAAAAATATTTGATATTTTAAAATAACTCAAAAACGCGTCAATAGATTTTGACCATTTTTGGGGTGCGAGTTTGTACTTTCAATTGACATCTTTTGGTGGTGTACGCAATAATTTTAAAAACATACGAGTGTCCCAAAAATGATGTATTGTATAAATATCCGACCATTACCTTTTTCCTGTTTATGTAATGACTACCAATTTTTTTTATGAGTAGCCGACTTAATTTGAAAACTTTTTTGTCTCTTGTAAAATTTTGACTAGACGAGCGGTTTGACAGAAAAAAAATAATTTCAAATGTCTGTTTTTTAATTTTTATTTCATTGTTTTGTTTATTACTATCATTGAAAATTAACAGCGCGGTACAAGTATTGGACCATTACAATAAATTTTCAATATGGCCGCCATTTTCTTCGTAAGAAGTTTTACTGAACCCTCTGCATTGTTTGTGCATTATTTTTTAAAGAGTTGGCTGCATTAAAAATTTGTCTATACAATTCTTCTTCGCTATCAAGTGGAGACGAATAAACCTTAGATTTTAAGGTACCCCACAAAAAATAATCACAGGACGTCAAGTCCGGCGATCGTGATGGCCAATTTGTAAGAGCATAATATCCCCTTCCGATCCATCGATCCGGATATTTTTCGTGTAAATGTTGTCGAACAGCTAGAGTAAAGTGGGGAGGAGCACCATCGTGCATGAACCACATGTCTTGGCGAAGTAACAATGGCAGATCTTCCAATAAATTCGGCAATGTTTGTTGTAGAAAGTTGAAGTAATTGTCTCCGTTTAATCGATTTGGTATCACAACAGGACCGATAATAAAATTATCAATAACTCCTGCCCAGATATTAATCTTAAATTCATGTTGATAGTGAGTCATTTTAGTTGCATGAGGATTTTCTACAGCGTAAACATGTTCATTATGTATGTTAGTAATACCAGATCTTGTAAAAGAAGCTTCGTCTGTAAATAAAATTTTGCGACTGAAATTTGCATTTTAAATTCTCTGATCTTGAATAAATTGACAGAAAGCTAGACGCCTCTCAGGATCGATAGGCAAAAGGTCTTGCATCTGTTGAACGTAGTATAGGTGTAATAACTGTTCCTTTAAAACGTCATGAACAATACTTTTAGGAACTTGTGGTTCAAGTCCTAAGCGTCTGGTGCTTATTTTTGAGCCTTCTTCAACTCTATCCAAAATTTGTTTCTCCAGATTCGCAGTTCTTGTGGTACATTGACGTCCTCGATCCGCATTTCTTGACTGGAAGCTACCATTTTCACGAAGACGCCTTTCAATATTTGCGAATGTTTGGTGGTTTGGCATTCGGCGATTAAGAAATCTTTCCCTATAGACTCTGACGCTTTCACGACAATTGCCTTGACAAAATCCGAAAACCAAAAGCATATCCACCTGTTCGTTGTTTGTGTAAGTACTCATAATGTAAGATGAATGATGCAAACTTTTATTGAATTAAGCAGAAATTCAGGACTTGACAGGTAAACTGAGGTTAAATGACAGTCAAATTAAATAACAAATAAAAAGCAAAGTCAACTACTAAACTATGCTTTTTGATTTGCCCCGTTTTACAGTTAATGCAGCAATGATGACGAAAGTATGCAGACATTTGAAATTATTTTTTTCTGTAAACCGCTTGTATAATCAAAATTTTACAAAGAACAAAAACTTTCCAAATTAAGTCGGCTACTCATAAAAAAAAATTGGTAGTCATTGCATAAACAGGAAAAAAATAATGGTCGGATATTTATACAATACATCATTTTTGAGACACTTGTATGCTTTTAAAATTATTGCGTACAACGCCAAAAGACGTCAATTGAAAGTAGAAAAACGCACTCCAAAAATGGTCAAAATCTGTCGACGTGCTTTCGAGTTATTTTAAAATATCAAATATTTTTCACGATTTTTGAAACCCTCTAGCGGCTAAATGAAGCAACTTGTATAGTAGGTAAGTTGGCTCAATTCCATCTATTTCGAGCCAAAGAATCTCTGTTCTTACGTTGTACACGTATTTTTCGGACACCCTGTATAACCACAGCTTGTAAGTTACCATTAATTCATGTATACATTAACCTATAGTTAATTGTAAAATTATAGAAAACCTGTGAATTTGAATTTGAATCAAATCGAAGATTTAGGCCTTGAAAAAGAGTTTACTTTCCTCCAGCTGACCTCAAACCCATTAATAATATATTATTATATTTGTGCCAGGTTATTATATATATATATATATATATATATATATATATATATATATATATATATATATATATTGCTATGAACTCTCCCCAAGAACTGTCGTGGACCGACCTTGTGTCGACCAATAACAAAACTTGATGTGATAACGCCTTACTCGTCATCAATGGCGTATTCAACTTATAGCTACTCCTTTATTGTTTAAATTATCAAATTACACTCCCACTAACTTTTATCATTCGGCCTCGACTAGCTTTTATTTTGAATTATAAAATGAAGTTAGTTAATTCCATATAATAATAAAACAAATATTATGTACAGGTTTTGAAAATTATTTAAAATACAATTTTCAATCAATTAATGTTGTAAATCTTATTTATTTCAAAAATAATATGCTTTTTAATCAATCTAAAGTCACCAAAAAACCTATTGTTTTTATAGGAAGAAGCCTGGAACGTTCAAACTCCTTTATCATATTACGTACTTTCTACGTATGCAAGTTCGTTGTTGACCCAGTTACATTAATTTGTATTAATTAAGCAAATTAAATATTCAATATTTAAATTCAAATAGAAAAAAAATGTCTTAAAACTAAAAGATCTAACCTGGTCTGTTTATTTCGTTATTTCTTTCTCGCAACTAAAATTATCGACGCATCCATTATCAACTAGAATTTTCCATGCATTATACCATCCATTTGGATCAAAATTATTGTCCACCAATTCAGAATTATTATATACCCATTTAAAATTTTATCTATTCACACTTAGATTTATTACATTTGAATTATTGTCGTCACCCTCTGGACTTAGATTTATTATCGTCCAATCATCATCGTCAGACTTAGAATTATTCTACACCAGTCTCGAATTATTGTCCTCAAACTTAGAGTTTATTCTCCCAAAACTTAGAATATCATGACTTTTTCTCACCAGCCTCAGACTTAGAATTTATTCTCACCAAACTTAGAGCCCTATTATTATTATTATTATTATTATTATTATAGTTTAAATAAATTCCCCAAAATCTACCTACGTTTAATCGGCAATAGTAATTTTCATCTTCGTCGCACTATCTGTCACTTAAACAATTTTTACTTTTAAATATTATTCTTACGCGTTACTTTTAGGTTCAAAGTGACGCACCTCGGCCTTTGTTGAGTTGAGAACTGAGCTCGTTATCATTGTCGCTGTTAATATATGTTTGATATCCCACTTCGTCTGTGGGCATGGCTTACAAGCCCGTCGCTAATCTTAACCAATGAGGTATCTTTATTTAAAGTAGTTTCTGCTGTAACATTCTCTGCCTTTCGAGTAATTGTTGTTTGCTTGCAGCTGCTTCGTTATCAGTCATGCGGTGTTTTGAGAAATATCATCGCTTTTCCATATGATACACAAATATCTGATGCAATTCGACTTTCAATTTTTATATATGCTTATTTATTTACGCATTTTTAATTACCTCCACTTATCAAAAACCGCCAATTGTTTGTACGCACTTACACTGCGCTTCTCTAAGTTTTATTTCTTATCTCCGTATTATCATGACTGATTGGAATTCTTTTGAATGCGTGTTTAATTACCTTTATTATCCTTACTTATAAATACGCGTGCTTCCACTAAAAAATATAGTTATTTGTCTTACTTAAATTTACTAAAATTCTATATACCGGGTGTTAAATCTTTGTTATCTACTTAATGTTTCTAATACTTATTTCTATGCTAACTATGTGTCCTATTGTTACTATTTGCGTCGCTTAAAACTACTTATACTTTATATACAGGGTGTTGAATGCTTACTATTTACAAACTATCCTAATTACTCAATTTTCTATTAAATAAATGCAGTTTGCTGCTTCCTATTATAATTTATGATTCCTAAACGACCATTGCTATAAAATACACCCTTAAACAACCCCTTATCACAGCAATATATATATATATATATATATATATATATATATATCAAAGAATAAAATTTATTGGCAAGTGACTCAATATTAGCCACAAGGGCCCTTGTGGCTAATATTGAGTCACTTGCATTAAATTTCATTCTTTGATATTATTTAAGAATCATTAAATTTACTTATTCTTTATATATATATATATATATATATATATATATATATATATATTGCTGTGTTATCGGGGACAGTCTCTGGAACACTCGAAACTTTTCCTAACAACCATTCAAGCCCCACAAATTGGGCGTCATAAGATTGCCGTGGACTCGTGGTTTAAGGTTTTAACATCGAGCCAGTGTCATCAAATAATTTTCATAAATAAAAAAAATTTCAAAAAAAACCATTTCTTACCCGTGAAAATTTCTGCTTCAAAAATCTTCAGCAGCTTCCCTGGCTAGCTCAGCTGTGCCTCTTCTCGGATACCTAAATATAAAACCACTTCACACTTGCACACCATTCAATAAAATCACCAAATAATACAACAATCATACAATCTTTTATTTATCGCTATTTACAGACAAATTATTCACATGTATAAAAACAGTTTGGTACACTAATTACAAACTCAAAATGTGATATGTTTTTAAAGTCCTTGCTTTTCTAATTATTTGCAAACAAATTTAATAAAATATGAGCCCCACATATTACACTAAATTGATAGTACACTGGAGTATGGTGAGCTTATAATAACCCAGTTTATTTAATATATGCCTTTTACCTTGCATTAATTAATACAAAATTGATAGACCCGTTTACCATTTACAATCCAATTTATATTCAGAATAATATTTTATAAGTTTTAAATACACTTTTTTCAATATTTAAATTACCCCAGTAAATTGTCCACTACATGTATCTTTTCCAATAAGTTTATATACCCATAAATAAACCCAAAAATTCACTCACACATCACCAAATTTCACAAAAGTTTATCAGACAACAGAAATTTCATATAAATTACTGCTTCAGGCTTCCATTCCTTCGACGACGATCACCAGAACATCTCTGCTTTGTGTCCATGCGCTGTGATACGCCACGTGTTCATAGACGATAACCCCAATTATTCGCCAAGCGCCTTGTTATAAAGTACCATTCCATAACAGCATACAATCCTGGTTGTTTGTGATGCTTATCCCACGTATATTATGCTCCTATTTATTGATTTTCTAGCTTAGTATAGTAGTAGCCGGACCTCTATTAATTTAATTTACACTATACGTATCTCTCGTTAATAAATAGAAAGCCACTTCTACTAAGTTACACGTGCTAGCACTTTATTTACTGTATTATGAACATATCTAATACTCACATAACAAAAACTCTACTATAATGTTGGTCTATCGTAGTAAAATAGTATAAAAGCGACAAAAAGACAAAAAGAGCTGTAATAATTTAGCTAGAGTATTTATATCATTACAAAATGCTACCCCCGGGCACACTTCACGCGAAAAGCTTATTTTCAAATTAAAATTCTACAAATTTTTATACAACCGTCTTGAAGATTTCTGAAATTTACTCCGTGGACGTGCCGTACGTATCCGAAATTGCTCCCACCTGTCGCGTTTATCTACGTTTGGAAAACTGTCTGTTCCTAACCAATGATACTATTCTGTGTCGTCATAAAACCCCGCCTGTAATGTTTTATCTCTGTCTGATGCTTGTCTGCTGTCGCGTTCAAAACCCCACTTGAGTTATAGAAAATCGATATTGCTGACAACTCATCTCTACTCCACGTTAGTACGTGCGTTTTCAATATTAACGCTTTTATATCTGTCTCTATCTGTAATATATAACCGATCGTGCATTTCCCTTACCCTTTAAAAAATTTGTTAGCTTGTTCGAATCAACCGACGGTTGAAAATATTTTCTATAAAGTCCTGTCTTACTATGCTCATAATTTCAACGAATATAATCTTTTAAAAATGCAGGTGTTCGTTAATTATAAACCGTTTAGCACTACAATTTTTGGAGTTTATATTTTGTTGTATTTGTATAAAACTGACATCTGCTTGTTACAAAGAACTTTTGTCTTGGAATTATTGATTTTCCTTACCCTAATGGGTTTTCCTATGCTTTTACGTGTTGAATTAAAATAAATTAAAATTAATTATGCGTACTCTATTTGCTTTAAAACTGTTTTTCTTTATGTACTTTGCACCATACCATTATTAATTATAAAAATACGTCAATACATGTCCGTTCTCCCTAAATGAACTAAATAAATTTTGCGCGTAAATAATTTGTTCTTTTCTCTATACAGGGTGGTTGAAATTTTATTGCTTACCCCAAATTTAACCCTTTGACCCACAACAATATATATATATATATATATATATATATATATTGCCGTGAAACCTCAGGAATCTCAGTAGAATTCGAAAATTAATTTATACATAAATCGAAAATTTCACCAAAAATAAAATTTTAATAAAAATAATCTTTTACCCAGTTTCCTTTTTTCATCACCTTAATTCTTCTTCAGTTCCCAGGCTAGCTCAGTGGGTCTCTTCTTGGATACCTAAATTCACTATTATGCTTTGCATCGTTCACGCACACTCTCAATAAAACTACAAAATACAACAATCATACAATCTTTATTTATCACTATTTACAAATAAATTTCAATATTATCCACATTTCAGTAATCAAGTTACACCTCAATAAATCCTATTTTATAATGTCCTGTATTTTAATTTAAATTATCAAACACATAGAATGTACCCGGAGTAAATGGGCCCTAAATAATATCTTATTTCTCATTCGTTCTTTATAATTTATTTTAAATTTACGTAAACTCTAGAGTATGGTGAGCTCATGATAACCCAGTTAATTATTAATAATGTATGCCTTTTACCTTGCATACGCTGACTGCAAACAAAAAAAAACCCATGTACTCGTCACAATAAAAATTTTAAATTCCTGATAGAACGTTAATAAGCTTTATATACACCTTTAGATTTCTATTTAATTACCATAATACAGTTAGTTATACGTATTATTTTCAATACGCAAAATAATGCACAATACCTTTAAAATTCACTCTCAAACGTTACCCAATATTCACAGTTTCATAGTTTATAACAACAACAATTTTAAAACGTTACCTGGAATTTCTAGAAGATTGCTGCTCCGTTGATGATGCCGTATAGTTGCTTCGCTCTGCTCTGATGGCCGCTTCTAGCTATTTGTAGAAGAACCCCATTTAATATGTGCTGCTTGCGCTGCCTTCACGGTGCATCCACTTTCCAAATCCAAATTAATTATACTTCTTTCATACATGCGCACTGTTGTTCAATTTAATTTAAATGTACGTTATTTCACGTCACTCCACGAGCTTGTTTTAAAATAAAAATGTTGCACCTCAAATTAGATTAAAATTAGACTCGCCACTTATTCGCGTATTAAATTATGAGACCAACTCTGTATTATTTAATTTAAAATTATTTATACTTACAAACTCGTATTTGAAGCGATGTAAATACTATTCGAACGAAGTTAAAAGAAAAAGAACCGTGCTAATTCATTGAGTATTTATACACTTCAACCGTAACCTCCTGGCCCCTCTTACCGTAAAAAATCACATTTTAAAATAACACGTTCTTATAATTTTGTTTCAACCGTTTTTGAAATCCTCGAAATTTAGCGCGTCGTTACGATATTTTCCGAAAATTTAACATTCAATATCCGCGTGCTTGTCTGCTAGACTACTAACCATATAAACCAATACGATCTTCAATGACGTCTTGAAACCCCGCCTCTACTAACGCTATCCCTTGCTTATGCATATCATATGTTTCCTTCTAACCTTGTTTGAGTGGTAGAGAATCGATATTCCTGTCCGCGTTATACAACTCCATGTGCACCTACCCTACTAGTGATAGGCCTAGTATATCTATCTCTCACTCTTTGTCTTATTTTAGAGCTTTGTTGAGTTATGCCTCCAAATTTAGCTCTAAATATTTTACACGGCTGCTGCACTTATATATTTCATAGAGCTCTCAACCACGTGCGGAATCTACCTAGGGTGGGTCCGTCCTACGCAAACCCCTCTCAACTAGACACTCAAGCAAATATCCATGGAGTTTACAAAATAATTTTAAAAGCCAAAAGTATCCCCAAACACTAGTTCCACTTTTGTCAATTTGATTAAAGCACTGCGTAGATATTAAATACTAATAGCTGGAATCCAGATACAGACCCCGCCTTCTAGCCGTCCTGAAGCCAAGTGACCAACTACAGGCACCTTCTGAAAAACGAGTAACTTCAAACAACTGGTAAATCTCCTGACTATAAAACTACTAATATTTCTATAAATTTTATGTTATACAAATACTCGGATAACTCCAATTCCACTATTCTTTCCTCTTCAAAACGATAACGGTACAGACGATCACTCCCTCTTCCAATTACTTTTCCTTCGTCACAGAACTGTTACCCTAGGCTTTTCTTTACTGCATTCCAGTACTACCGAATCTACTTCTCTTCACTATTTGCTACCTCCCGGTCAACTTGACTTTCAAATATACTGGTAACTTTTTAAATGAAATAAAACTCAGAACATTCTAGAAATACGTCTAATTATTCAGTAATACAAATTTTAAGTAGTTTATATACAGGGTGAATGGTATCGTTCGTGCAAAAATGAACTGGGAGATAGTACACTTAATTTGCAACAAAGATTGTTAATATGACCCCTGTTCTATCTCGATTGGTTTAGGAGATATGGTTTTTTTAGTCTGTTTCTTAATAACGCGACTTCTTGCAGTAAAAGTTAAATTTCTCGGCTTATGGTTCAAATAACTAGATAAACAATCCGATTTTCATAAACTACATTAAATTTCCTATAAAAAACAACTATTTCGATTTAATAAATTTTAAAAGAAAAATTTATTATAAAGCATTAAAAGGTAAAAATTACAAAGGAAATTTTTAACAAAGTTTAAAGTAATATTACAGCGAAATTATTTTATCTACAAATGAGCAAATGTCACAAAACAACCTCACTTCATAAGGTTTCCAGCTGTGCAAAACACTTTCTATTTGATTTTAATTTATTAAATTATTGCTTTCGTAATGCTGGAAAACCTTGTTCAATTATAAGATAATCAAGGCAGTGCGAATTGAAAACAAAAATGGACAGTAATTTTAAGAGCACAGATACGTTTATAGCATGTAGTTGTCACATTGACAGTGTGAAGCATTGTCACTGATTAGACAGTTGTATTCGTACAAATTTTGATACGTACTAAATTACTATCTAAGATGCCTGCTCGTTATAGCAATATAAAATATGCAGATATGCATTTTATTTATGGTTTTTGTAATGGTAATGCTACAAGAGTACGGGAGGAATATCAACGTCGGTTCCCAAATGTCCGATTCCCAGTCGCAACGTGTTTGCAAGAACGCACCAATGGCTCCTTGATGGAGGAGCATTTCATGTACCTAATGAAAGGGGGCAAGATCTGGACGTAGAAATTGATGAGTTTATCTTGGATCGAGTGGAACAAAACCCTACAACTTCTACACGTCAAATTGCAAGAGAGGTTGTAGTTTCGCAATAGAAAGTAGTAGATGTTTTGCACAAGAATAATATTCGTCCTCTTCACTTTACACCTGTTCAAGCTTTGGAAAGCGGAGGCGAAGATTTCCAACGTAGGTTGATGTTCTGCCGTTGGTTATTAGCACGGAATATTGAAGAGCGTCATTTCTTCCGAAAAATACTGTGGTCTGATGAGTCCCTCTTTACGCACCCTGGCGTTCTAAATCTCCACAATTACCACTATTATGTCGATGAAAACCCTCATGCAATAAGACAGAAATCGTTCCAACGCAGATTCAGCCTAAATGTGTGGGCGGCTGCAATAGGAAACACCCTTATTGGCCCCTATATTTCCCAAAGAAACCTCAATAGAGAAGTGTATTTGGACTTTCTTCAAAATCAACTACCCCTATGTTGGAAGATGTCCCTTTAGAAATTCGTAGAGATATCATTTTTCAACATAACGGGGCTCCTCCTCATTACACACGTGGTGTCCGCCAGTCTTTAAACGACCAGTACGCAAGGGGGATTGGTAGAGGAGGACCGATTCCGTGGCCAGCAAGATCGCCTGACTTGAATCCCATGGATTACTTTGTATGAGGCTTTTTAAAAGAATACATATGCAGCACGGAGGTAGTCAGTTTGGAAAATTTGAGACAAAGGCTCAAAAATGGATGTTCACTCTTAAGAGAGAAGCTATCTATGAGCGTGGCCGTAGTAGGTATGCGGGAAAGAGCAAAACCTGTATCAGGTGCGGTGGTCAGCATTTTGAACAATACAAATAAAATTTAATTTATCAAATTATTGCCTCCGTAATACCGGAAAAACGTTGTGGGATCATTAGATAATCAAGGCAGTGGGCGAATTTTAATGCGAATTGGAAACAAATATTTGTTTCCATATTTCCATACTTGATAAATTAAAAATCAAATAGAAAGTGTTTCGCACAGCTGGAAACCTTATGAAGTGAGGTTGTTTTTGTGACATTTGCTCATTTGTAGATAAAATAATTTCGCTGTAATATTACTTTAAACTTTGTTAAAAAAATTTTCTTTGTAATTTTTTACCTTTTAATGCTTTATAATAAATGTTTCTTTTAAAACAAAAAAAATCGAAATAGTTGTTTTTTATAGGAAATTTAATGTAGTTTATGAAAATCGAATTATTTATCTAATTATTTGCAGCAGAAGCCGAGAAATTTAACTTTTACTGCAAGAAGTCGCGTTATTAAGAAACAGACTAAAAAAACCATATCTCCTAAACCAATCGAGATAGGACAGGGGTCATATTAACAATTTTTGTTGCAAATTAAGTGTACTATCTCCCAGTTCATTTTTGCACGAACGATACCATTCACCCTGTATACAGCCCGTCTCCCCTAGTTTCCGTTGCTTTAACACCTACGTATACGCACACTACGTAATACATAACTCTTAATCATATTCGTGTCTAGACCTCTTGCTAAACTGAATGGCATGATAATCCAGTGATTTATTTATATAGAACTTTTTACAATATTGAAAATAGCTAACAAATTTTAGTGGTTCAGCTTTTAAATTGTACGTAACAGACATTTATGTCTTATTCGGTAAACGTCCTGTCATTACATAACAAATCTTTAATTGTTAAAACATATTCTAACTGAAATTGATTTACAAATTTTTCAGGAGTACCACTTAACTCCTCAAAATTTTTAAAACGCGTATTGTACCACACAATTTTGATATTTGTTTTTACATCCTAAAGGTTCTGAATACGCTAACTACAAATTAAATTTTATATAAATCCAACTAGCCTAGCCTGGTATCTGGCCGGTATACGTTGTGAAATGCAATGTAGTTCTAAAAGCTTAAATTTATAAACGTGGAATAGTTGTTAGTTTATAAACCAAAATACCTCCAACAAAATACCTTAACAAGACCAAATATATCCCCATTCTAGCAAGTCGTTTCAAAGCCCTATTTAAACATTTTATAAACCCACCCCCTTCCTGACAGTATAATATATAAAATATAATGTAATTATGTTCGTCTATGTCCGAGCCAGCTTTTGAAGAATACCGGAGACCTCCTTTGCATATTCTTTTTCAGAAATTGACGAGTAATTTTGATTTAACACATGAACGGTAACATTTGGTTTGTCCACCTAAAAATATGAATTAGTTTTAAATAATTAGAAAACCGATTACCAAATTCAATCCATAAAAGTTTTCATATGCTTTGGTATGAGTCCTAACCAATATTACTTCTCCTTGAAATACTGAACTTGGTTTGTAATTAAGAGCAAGCAGTTTCCAACGGCAGTACCTGGAAGCGCTTTCTTTAATATCTTCAACTGGTCTTTTGATATAGCTTGAGAGTATGTTGGAAATATGAACGAGTTGAGAGTTATAGTCTTCAAGTGCAAGTAAATCAGTTATAACCTAAAATATTGTTAAAATATTACTAAATATTTATACTTTCAGGGAAAGAAGAAAGTCAAAGTTTTATATAGTAAAATAATATTTTAATAGTTTAATTAAGCTCTAAATTAAAAGCATTGCTAAATATTGCTAATTCATGACTTGATCCCATTAATTTAAAAATCGTGGATCAATCTCTTTGGACACACACTGACAAGTTATTACGGAGAAATACTCTCATATTGAATTTGAATACTGTCAATAGTTACAGATGAACCTGGATGAATAGAACAAGTGTAATAAATGCAACAAATAGAACATTTAAAACAAATGGAATAGAACAATTGTGCTAACAAAAATAATAGAATATATAATAGAGTTAGAACAAATTTAAGAAAATAACAAATGGAATAAATAAAACAAAACAGGTGAACGGATATAAGATAATGAACAAGCAGAACGAACTGAACAAAGAATAATTAGAGAAAATATAACAATTAGAATGAATTTATCTAATACGGCAAATAGAACTTTTAGAACAGTTAATCAAATGAAAGAAATGAAAGATGTAAGACAAATACAGCAAAAATAATAATTAAAAGAGTAAATTTAATAAACACAAGAAATAGAATAAAAAGGACAAAGAAACCAAATTAAACAAGTGCAACAAATTGGACAGATTAAAAACAAACAAATACAACAAATAAGTTTAACCAATAAAATAAATGAAGTTTATCTCAAAAAAATGATGCATTGTACAAAAAGACTAAATGAAGTAAGCATAGTAAATAAAAATATTGATTAAAATGATCAAACAGAAGGAAAAGAAATAGAATATGTATAGTAAGTGGAATGAATGCAATAAATAGAAAAAATAGAATATAGCAAACAAATATTCAAAATAGTCAGAACAACCGAGATAAACAGAATATTAAGCACAATAAGCAACATGAAGCATATATATATATATATATATATATATATATATATATAAGGCGCACAACATAGGGGTATGATAATTTAGAGAGAGCATAGCAATATATATATATATATATTACTCATATTTAGACCAGGGTAGAAAATTAAATAATCACATCAAATAATTTTAATCACCGTGTATAAGGAATTTCATTAAATAATACGCTTTATTAAAACCTTGAAGCATAAATAAACTCGGTCGTTTCAGTAAAAATAAGAAATTTAAATTATTTATAAGACGCTTTATATCAAAAGAAGCAGTATTGAAAAGCTCTGCGTGTAATGTAATTATTCCTAAACAAAGAGAAATTACGTGCAAAATTTATCTTAATTAACTCTATTTCGAGTAACCGGTATTAAACAAAGTGTACACATAATAATTAATATTTAAGTTGTATTCGCTAAAAATGAAAGGATAGAAATCAATTTAATTGGAGTTAATTAAACCGTTAGTAACATATAATACCTATAAAACTTGTGAAAATCCAAGATTAAAATACCACGGAATAAGGCTCTGAGAATTAATATTATATTTGAACACCTGCGTAGTTTAAATGTCACATTCGGCGTAAAGTTTGCAGATAATTAATGTTTCAAAGAATCTTGGGGAAAACGTCGCATAATAGTTACGAGAATTGCTAAAGCTGGGTTATTTCACACTCCATGTGGACTAAAATAATCGATAATAAAGAATATCAATTTGCACCAATACGAACAGGTTAGAGAAGGAAAGAGAAAATGCGTCAAGCAAAGACACATATTGTAAAAGCGGGATTTAAGCAACGTCACGAGGGTCACAATTGGTTGAAAATAGGATGCAAATATCAGAGGTAGAACAACAATTTCTGTACAAAATTAATTAGTTTTTCTCGGACATGCTTGCGTGCCGTGTGGAAATTTTCTGAGATTTAAATGGGGCGAGTGAAAATTGTAAAATCGACGCGCGAGCGACAGACTGGGAACATAAAATGAGAAATTCTTTAGAATTACCCGTTTTGGGGAACAGACCGACAGACAGGCTTTTTGCTATATATACCGAGATGAATATAAACAAGCCCTCTTAGACTCTTAGACTTTTGACGATTCGATGCGTTAAAAGCTCGTACATACGCGACTTGATTGAAGATGTTAAACAGTGCATTTTGGTTTGATTAAATAATTTAAAGTTTGCTTGTATGTTTTGTGATTCAAAATAGTTTGTTATTTACGTGCTAACATGAATGTACTTCAGTGCACTTAGATACAAGGTAATAAAATTTAGTTTCACTGTACCAATTAGCAAAATTTACAACGACAAATGTATACACAAAAGTAGGCAGTTTTGGCGTATATTGGTGACAGACGCATGAATTTCTTTGCTATTTTTCGGGGGTGTTAATAATTAAATGGTTCAAATACGTGTCTGGATCCATGAAACAAGGGTCAGATAAACACAGATGAGTTCCGGAAAAGCCCAGAAACAACTTTAAATAAATGGTGATGGAGAAAATTTTAAAAGCGTAGAGAATCAGAAGCCGTAAATATAATCCTGTTGAATGGTGTGATTAACTAAAGGGACGATGTACTTTGAAGCTACGAGGACAGTAACCTTCAGGTAAATTATACTATTTTGTTTGACATTTTTGTGTGTGTTGAATAACTTTATAATTGATTTACTTTAAATGGACATTAGTGAAATTGTACTAACCATAAAATTTTAATTTTAAGATGAAATTTGCTTGTTGAAGTAAAAAGGGGTATTTAGTTTTGATGTTCGGTAATATGATGAAAATTTGGGTATGTCTTTGAGCTCAATTAGACGAACCTAGTTAATTAACGTAAAGGGGTGGTAGATGCTCCCTTTATACTCAGACTCCGGTCTGCTTATATTGTTATATTAATTAGCAGGCATCCAACAAGGACTTTAATTTTGGATGCACATTAAAATGATAATAAAATTAATCTTGAAATTCTTTTTAAAACTGAAATTTATGCTGAGTTTTAATTTTGAAATTTTAATGTATTCTGAATATTGATGTAAATAGAGTTAACGTTGATGTTTTTGGTAGGAATGTGTTGTTTTTTTTTATGAATGAGGAGGTTTATAACATTAGGTGAACAGCCGAGGCGAAAAGAGGACCACAGCCGTTTATGACGCCCAATCTGTGGGACTAGAATTTTTTTGTTGAAAGGACCCAGTTCCCGCATTCAAAGGGGAATATCACAGCAATATATATATATATATATATATATATATTATAGTGGTTTTAAAGGGTTAAAAATAAATACAAACGAAGCAATTTCAAAACACCCTGTATAAAGGAACAAACAGAAATTACGTTCGAAATTTATATTAATTAATTCAATTTTTAAGTAACGGGTGTTAATCAAATTGTACAAATAATAATTAAAAATGTAATAACTTTGCAAAGAATTAAATGGTAGAAGTCAATGCCATTCATTATTAATTTAATTGGATTTAATTGAACGATTATTGGGATATACTATGCATAAAAGCCTGTAAAAACCCAAGGTGAAAACACGTTGCTAACAAACGGATATATTAGGAGGGTTGAAATACCATGAAACGAAGATCGGAGAATTGTATTTAAAACGTTTGGTACGATTGAACGCCTGCAGACTTTTAAATGTCAAGTTCTGCTTAAATTGTGTGGATAACAAATAGTTACGGAGAACGTCGCATAAACCGTCGCTTATATTCACGGGAAATGCTAATGAGGGGGTTATTTAACTCACGTACAGAGTCCACGTGTGTAAACAGTGAACAAACTAGGATATCGATTTTTCAACCACTCCAACGAGGTTAGACTGAGACGTACAAAACGTATAAGCATGCGACCACAATAGTAGAGGAGGGATTTGAGAGACGTCATTAAGTCTACGATTGGTCGATATGTTAGTTCAACTTGGCATAGACGCAAGGATAGTGTAGCGTGATATTCTTGAAATTTGATAACGGCGTGCGGAATTTCGCGGGATTTAATATTGGTGGAAGTGCAAAATTACAAAAATGAATGGTGTTAACAAGGGATTTCGCGTTAAGCAGGTATGGAGAGGTTACATGTGAAGTGTATAAATGTTTTTGGAAAGCGTGGTGAGGGCCCTTAAGTTTTCGATCGCTCCAAACAACGTATCTAAGTATCACGAGTTGTAAGTATTACAAAATCAAATAAATTTATTACATGGTGATAGTCTCTTAATTAAATACGCGGTTAAGTGTGCCGAAATTACATTTTAATAGAGATATCATCTATAATTGTAATCAACTCGTGTCGGGACTTTAAGTAACGTGGTTTGAAGCAACTAATTAATGAAGAAGTATTTTCAAATGGAATTTGGAATTTGGTTACACCAAGGAGGCAGAGTTAGCAGTTCAATTTAAATGGAGTTCGTTTAATAACAGCTAGAAACGACCTGCAGAACAGATAGAAGAAATAGATGGCATCATCCACAAAGCAGAGATCTACTATAAATTTCCAGGTAACAATTTGAATTGTGACTTTATAAACTGTGAATATTGGGAGAACGTATGAGAGTGAAATTTCAAGGTCGTGTGTATTATTTACGTATTGAACTTAATACGTGTAAATAACTTTATTATGGTATTTAACTAGAAAGTTGAAGGTGTCTATAAAGCTTTTAAACGTTCCATCAGAACGTGAAATTTTTGTGAAGAGTACATGGCTTTGCTTTGTTATTTGTTTTAAAAGTATGCAAATGCATAATTAGCTGGGTTATTCTGAGCTCACCCTACCCCAGAGTTTAGTTAGAGTAAAATGAATAAGTAAATTATAAAGAAGGAATTTTAGAGAAGGTATTATTCAAGGCCCATTTACTCCGGGTACAATTTATGTGTTTAATAATTTAAAAATAAAATACTGGACATTATAAAATAAGGTTTTCTGAAGTGTAACGTGATCAATGGAATATGGACTATATTGCATTTCATTTGTAAATAGTTATAAATAAAAGCTTGTATGTTGGTTGTATTTGAGGTTTTATTGCTGGTGTGTGTGTACGATTGAGAATATGCGAGTGAATTTAGATACCCAAGAGGAGATCCAAATGAGCTAGCCGGAAGCAGTTGAAGAAGGCCGTTCAACTGAGGAAGAGAGGAAAACGGGTAAGGATAATTTTTTTTGAATTAGTTAATTTTTGAAAATTTGTTTATTGTCGAATCTGAAAATTTTATAAAAATTTCGAAAATAATTTATGGTTGGTAAGCATCTTACCCTAGTATATTGCTGTGATAACGGGTGTATTGAGTAGTAAGGGTCGTGCAGTAACTGTAAATGGCAATGGGAATCAGAAAACTGCATTTATTTAGCAGAAAAATAAGTAATTCGTACATTATGTAAATAGCTAGCATTTAACACCCTGTATATAGACCGTAATTAAGTTTAAGCAATGCCAGCAAGCATATCTTACAATAATAGAACGCATATTTAGCAGAGAAATAATCGTACATGTAATTAAACGCCGTTGAGAAGTGTTCAATAAATTATAAAACAAATACGCAGAAGATAAGATAAAACCTAATAAATCCTCATGCAATTACGCTGGAACAATAAGCGCTTTGATAAAAAAACGCACTTCAAATATCAGTTTAAATAAATACATAAACAAAAACAGCAATCGAGTTACATCATTTATGTTTGTACAATTCTCTAAAAGCATTATCTACACAAAACAACAGACGTAATTTAAAAGTCCGGCCACGATAACAAGAGTAAATAACAAACATGATATGAAAATCCAAAAGAGTTTCATCAGAAATCAGTTTAAAAATACTGGAAATATTAAAAACAAATGTGGTTGATCGCAAGAATCTGTAAGACTGCTTGGAAAACCAATCCAAATGTAGTAAAAAAAAGCTATATAACACCTACCGATGATAAGGCAGCTCGGTCTCAACTTGAAGCACGTTGAATTCGCAACACTTTTATTCAGATATTTACGCGTCAGTTAAATAAAGTTTATATTATAGTGAAAATAGTGCTGCGTTAAGAATACATGAAGAGTTTTTGCCGTTTTTTTTAGAAATTGGGTAATTAATTTAAATTAAATATTCATAATGATATAGGGCTTCTAAATCCGCGTCGAAGATACTTCTAATTATAGGACAATTTAAATTCGAATCCACGTCGCAAATAATTCTAATCCACGTCAAAAATAATTCTAATCCATCGTCCTAAGGCGATGATTCTAATTATGGGATAATTCTAATTATGGGACAATTCAAATTCTAATCCGCGTCGAAAATAATTCTAATCCATGATCCTAAAGGGACAATTATAATTATAGGACAATTCTGATTATGGAACAATTCTGGTTCAATTCTGGGACAATTCAATTCTAATACGCTGCTAATTTATGATCCGAAGTCTGTAATTTCAAGTGGTATTTAAGGAAAGATATTCAAAGCATATACAGAGGAATATAGAATAAAGCAAGAGGTGATTTTGGAAACAAACGGGGTAACCGTACTGAAATATTGGTTCAACAAAGCAGAGCAATAGTGTCGATTGAGGATAACAAGGGGGATGTTGATCCACAACACGAAACAACACATCAGGAGATCGCAGGTTAGACCTACTTAATTTTAAGGAATCTCTTCAATTTAAATTTTAATACTGAATTTATTAAATTTAACCAAAACTTGTAAAGAGTCAACAGGAACATTGCATACGTTGAAACTTACGTAATAAATCATAAAAAGGTCTCGAACGTTCCATATTTTTTTGTAAAGGTGTAGTTTTTGGTGACTTTATTTTAAATTAAAAGAATATAAATTTTGGGTTAAATAATCCACATAATATTAATTGTTTGAAGGGTATATTTAAAGAATTACGAAAATTGTGAGGTGTAAATATTATTTCCTTTCATTATATGAATGTTGATTGACTTCGTTTTATCAATTCAAACACGTAATCATACAGGGATAAATGACAATTGATTATCGTAACGTTGTGCACTCTGTATAAATTAAAAAGGGTTAGCCGTGGCATAATAAAAGTAAAAGATTAAAGTGAGAACACGGAACAGTTGCGTTTAGCTTAAACGTTTATTACACTGAGTACGGCGTTATCATATCAATATATATATATATATATATATATATATATATATATATAGCTGTGTAACCTGGGATCAATCTCTGGAACTCCCTAAAAATCATTCAAGCCCCAACGTTGGGCCGTCATAAAATTGCTGTGTTACCTATAAGAAATCGAGCCTCACAAATTGGGCGTCATAAATTGCCGTGTAACCTCTCTAAATCTAGCCTCAGTAACAAAATATTCGAAAACTTATTAATTTACCCAGAATCGTCAATTGAACACAATAGAAAATTTTTTTAAAAAAATAATTTCTTACCCAGATTCCTCTCTTCATCACCTTAATTCTTCAACCGCTTCCCTGGCTAGCTCAGTTGGGCCTCCTCTTGGATACCTAGATTCACTATCATACTCTTTATCGTTCACGCACACTCTCAATAAAACCACAAAATAATACAACAATCATACAATATTTATTTACCCCTATTTACAAATAAAACTTCAAGCTTATTTACATTTCGGTGGTCAAGTTACACCTCAATAAATTCGATTTTTGTAAAGTTCAGAATTTTAGCTAGAAATATCAAACACATTGAATGTAACAGGAGTAAATGGGCCCTAAATAATACCTTATTTTTCTTTCTTGATTTATAATTAATTTTAATTAGGACACTCTGGAGTATGGTGAGCTCATGATAACCTAGTTAATTATAAATAATGTATGCTTTTTACTTTGCATACTCTTACAACAAACACAAAAAAAAACATGTACTCTTAACAATAAAAAATTTAAATTCCTGAGGAACGTTAATAAGCTTTATATACACCTTTAGATTTATATTTAAATACCATAATAAAAGTTAGTTATACGTTTTATTTTCAATACGCAAAATAATGCAAAATACCTTTATACTTCACTCTCACACATCGCAATAATTTTCATAGTTTATACAAACAAAAAATTCTAAAGTGTTACCTGCAATTTCTTGAAGATCCCTACTCCGTTGACGATGCTGTTAAGTTGTTTCGCTTTCGGTTTCGTGGTTCTGCTCTGCTCGCCGCCGCCAGCTATTTGTAGATGAACACCCTCTAAGTTGTGCTGCATGCTATTCACACACGATACATCCAAATCCAAATCCAAATATATTACACTTCTTTTATAATTGCTTAATTTAATTTACGTTACATTCCGTCACTTCACGAGCTTGTTAAATTATATGTCGCACCTCAATTAAATTTAGACTCTACACTATCCGCGTATCAAATTATGAGGCCAACACTGTACTATTTAATTCAAAAATTTTTATATACTTACAAGCTCGTGGTAACTTTCTGTACGTAGTCTGAAGCGATGAAAATACTAAGAGAGGCCTAATAATTTTCTTAAAGTATTGATAAAATTCGAAATGCTACCTCTCGGCCACTCTTCACGCGAAATCCTTCATTTAAAATAATACTTCTTCAAATTTTGGTTCAATCGTTTTTGAAATCTTCGAAATTTAGCTCGTCGTTATGATATTTTCCGAAAACCCCGCATTCAATATTCCCGTGTTTGTTTGTTTTACAACTAACTATATAGACCAATGAGATATTCAGTGACGTCTTAAAACCCCGCCTGTATTAACGCTATTCCTCTCTTATGCATATGCTGTTTCCTTCTAACTTTGTTTGAGTGGTAGAAAATCGGTATTACTGTCCGCGTTCTATCTAACCCATGTGGACTGAATACGTGCGTTTCGAAATGAACTGCTATTATGCCTGTCTCATTCCGAAGCATATCCTTGATTGTCCATCCCTTCTGCGCTTTAAGGAAACTTTTAGTTAGCATTTATACGAACCGTCCGACCGTTTATCCGATATACCTAGAATTCTGTCTTTTCTCTACACAAATAAGGGGAACCTGACATTTCGAAAACATGCAGGTGTTCAATTAACAAACGTTTCAAACAACATTTCTAGGAGTTTACGTTTCAAGGTATTTTATATTCAACGGCTGTTCGTTTGTTAGCAAGGCGTTTCACCTTGGTATTATTGATTTTTCAAGCTCTTATGCGTATTAAACGTAATAACCCTTTCAACTAAACTCAATTAAATTAATTAATAATTTGAATTGGCTTCTACAATTTATTTTCTTTACGAACCTAACTAAATTTTAATCACTAGTTGTAAAATTATGGTAATACTTGTAACTTTAAATTCACTAAATGAAATAACTTTTGCACGTAAATTCTGGTTGTTTCCTCTATACAGGGTGTTTGAAATTGCCTTGTTTATACTTAAATTTAACCATTTAAAACCACTACAATATATATATATATATATATATATATATATATATATATATATAGTGAATAAGATGAAATAATAACTTAGACTTTTTATGCAAAGCCCAAATGATCATTTCAAATCGAGCTAGTAATTGAAAGATGGAAAATATAAGGTCTTGGACAGGACTTGAACCTGTATCCTGGTTTTGCCGGAACCATGCGTTTATCAATTACTAGCTCGATTTGAAATGATCATTTGGGCTTTGCATAAAAGTCTAAGTTATTATTTCATCTTATTCACTATAATACGATAGTATTTATCAACTTACCTTATGTAATTAACTACCTAAAATATTTATATATATATATATATATATATATATATATTTAATAGAATAATTGAAGTAAATGGAATGAATGGAGCAAATTGAATACATACAAAAATGGAATGAACGGACACTGAATAATAGAACGAATGGAATAATTGTACTGAAATTGAATATACAGAATAAGTAGTACAAACAGACCGAATAGAATAAAAAGAGTTAATAGAATAAACAATAGAAAGAATGGAATAAATAGAATAAACGTAATCAATGCACGACAGTGAATATATAGATTAAATAGTACAAACAGAACACAGAATAAGTGCATTAATTAGAACAAATGAGAGAAAACATTAAATTAGTAGAACAAATATAATATATAAAATTAGTTAAATAAATTGCATAGAAAAAACAAATACGATAAATTATAAAAGAAGAAAGAGAACGAAGCATGTAACTGAATAAATAAAATGAACAGAATACGTGTAATAAATAGAATAAATAGTAATAACGAACATAATATTGGTATTAAATAAAGTAAATAAAATTATGAACATAAATAAAATAAATTTTATAAATGAAACAGTTTGAATTAATGGAATGTATTAAATAAAAAATAAATAGAACAAATAATGTTAGTAAATTATATGAAACAAGTAACCTGAACAGAGTAAAGAGAACAAACTTCATAAATAGCAAAAAAGAAATAAAACAAAAAGATTTAATGGAATATATTGAATAAATAGAAGGTGGGCAATAAATAAAATGAATTAACGAGACAAAATAAATAAACTAATAGATGAAATAGATAACGAATCAATAGAAAATGTACAGTAACACGAAATTGTGTTAATAACTGAAACAGTGTTAAATAGAATTGATTGAAGTATTTGAACAAATGAAGTAGATAGAATATATAAAGCAAAGAGAATAAATACACTATAAATAACTCAACAGAGTAAAGCAATGAAAAATATAAACAAAATAGATTAAACCATAAAGTGTTTACAAGAGCACTTACTTTATTTTTTTCAAAGTTGTTAAACTTGAGTGCAAATTCTGCTAGCACCTTCGCCTGTTTTTCGTTACCATTTTTAACAGTGCCTTCAAAGAATTTTTCTTGATAGTCATTACTATCGTCTAGTAGAACCAGCTTAACGCGTTTATTAAGGGCATCAAGCTGTAATCCAATTTCATACGCAATGCAAGCGCTTAAATGTTGCGCCACAATGAGATACGGTTCTTTGGAATCTATTGACTTGACGTAACTGAGGTAATACTTTACAAGCTTTGAAATTGAAGTTAGTGGAGATTCTGATGTGCATTGCAAAGCAAAAATCGGCAAGTCTATAAAACTCGACAGAGAATTGAACATCATTGCGCTATATTCGATTGATGGTATTACGAGTACCGTAGGTTGCGGGATAGTGAAAACTGCTTTTGACATTTGAAAGATTACTTTTTTTGGTACAGTTTTATCAAATAGGTCAAATACCTCCTGGTTATTGTTTAGATCTTCAGTCATGGTAGAGGATTTTGTATCCTGCCGACTTTTAAAGGATAGTTCTTCTAATTTCCCAAATGTTAGGTTACTTATTTCTTTTACATTTAAAAAAATACCACACATTTGTTCAAGAGTTTGCTTAATTTCGGTGGTCATAAGGGAATCCATGCCCAATGAGGCAAACGTCGTTGATTTTGAAACACCATTAGTATCTTTAATGTGCAAAATTTTCCCTATTGCTACTGAAACGTTATGCAAGCTTTGGTTTTTAACGTAGGCGTTTCTTTCTGCAGGAACCATACTTGAAACAACGGAATTCGTTTGCTGTAGCAAAATGTCTAGAACGGCTAGACATGAACCTATTCTCTGTGGCACTGAACCAGATATTACAAAATTCTTTCCGAGTCGTTCTTGAAACATTCCAACATCGTCGATTGCACCCCATTGGATGGCAAGTCCTGGTAAACCTTGTAGGCGCCTCGTTTCACATATACGTTCTATTGCCGAATTTGCAAAACCATAGTTTGACTGACCGAAATTACCACGTCCAGATGCGAGTGAGGAGAATGCTACGAAGTATTTCAATTTGGGTGCTAGTACACGCGATGCAGCATCCAGACTTTGTACAGTGTCTGTTTTAGCTTCTTTCACAATTGCAAAATTATTTTCAGTTTGATTCTCTACGGCTGCGTCTTTTAGAACGGCTGCTAAATTAAATATACCTCCTACTGGGCCTAGTTTATTAGCCTCTATAAGAAGGGTTTCTGCTTCTTGTTTAGTTTTGCATGCCGTAGTTGAGACCAGGACCTTAATTTGTTTTTTGCGCCATCGTTTAATTTGTATAGCTTGATAGCCGGTTCTAATACCAGTCCGAGATGTTAAAATTAGTTTTTGGACACCTCTTGATATCAGCCATGCCGCTAGTTCAAGACCAAAACCTCCCAATCCACCAGTAACAATATACGTTAGATTTGGGTCCATGTGCGTATGACGAATCCCCAGTATAGTCTTAGGTGAAGATTCACCTTCATCCTGAATTCTTAACAACACCTTCCCTACATGCTTCCCAGATGCCATAAATCGAAAGGCTTCTTCAACCTCAGATGGAGGATAAGTCAATTTTGGCAACGGTTTCACTGCTCCACTCCTTACACCTTCTACAATTAAACTCACTATTTGCTTTTTGTCTGCTGAATTGCCGTTCAAAATACTGTCAAAAAGTATACCATGAAACGATGAATTTTTGTAAAACATACTTTTGACAAGAGATGAGTTGTTCAAAAGATCAACTTTTCCGATTTCTAAGAAGCGACCTCCTTCGCCTAAGCAGCGAACTGACGCTTGCAATTGCTCACCCGCTAGTGAATTTAAAACTAAGTTGACGCCGTGTTCTTTAGTTTTTGTCATCACAAGCTGTTCAAAGCTTGTATCACGAGAATTTCCAATGTTGGCGTCATTTAGCAGCGGAAATGTTGTTTTCAAGAAATCCCGTTCGGACTGTGTCCCAACTGTTGTGAAAATTGTGCATCCCATGTGAAATGCAATTGAAATGGCAGCCTGTCCAACATCACCAGCTCCTGAGTGAATTAATACAGATTCTCCGGGTTGCAGTTGACCTCGTACTATTAGGGCGTAGTAGCTCTGAAACAAAAAATTGTGTTAGTCGGTTTTGAATCGGCTTTTAATAATAAAAATCAGCTTCTGGGGAGGGTATATAATTTTTAAGACGTAGAGAACGTGATATGGTTCAACAGTTTGTAACATGTTTAATTTGATCAGTATTTATTCGCGTTGAATTACGAGGATAATGCGCTAAGCGTGCCTAATTTTTTATTAATGTTCCATATAGTACATAATAGAACGCTTAGTTTTAATAATCTCCTTGTAGTAAAATATCTGTGTCACATAAAATTATTTTGGTGAGCATCTATAGCAATCCTGTCGCTTTCGTATTTCCCCACCTTTAACCGCGAGTCTTTAATATCATCGCTATCATTCGTTCGAGTTTGGTTCGTTAGTCGCTTCCTAGCAACCAATTTATCAAGATGTTTTCCAGGCTAGAGGCTTGCGACATTCGATTGAAGTATTTGTGTGAGTGGTCAAGTCATGGTAGACTTGAATAAATTTCAGTAACTTCTACTAACGCGCGCCTACGAAAAACGATAGAGGAGGACAAGTGAAGATTTTGGTTTTGTAAGTTGTATGGTTTTGTACAAGAACATGAGGTTGCAGACATGTGGTTGTAATTGCTGTTATTCTAAGTTTGAAATGGCTTATAGTATTGTTTGGAACTGATGGAATTTCTGTTCGGATTTGTCTAGGAGAATCAGATGCAGTTTGGTTTGTTATTATATTTAAGAAATTTTTGCATGTGTTTAGAATGCCGCTAGTCTTTGATAGACAGATAGTCATATAAAAAACACGAAATTTGCTATCATGTTTATGAACATATGACCTGTTTCACTGTCGATTATTGTTGAACTGGTTTTACAAACCGTAGGAAGAAATTTTGTCAGGTTAGGTTTATATAATTGTAAGCTTTGTTCCATTTGAACTTCAGATAATTTTCAAGGTATATTTTCGACGTTATACTTTTTTGTGACGTAGCAACAATTGACAGATGTTTGCCGTGAAAGCAGATGCTTCGTGCAGCTTTCCTAAAATTCAAATTAAACATTCTTCAATCTTGAAGTTAGCTATTTTTCACAGATAAATTATAAAAACTAAGTATAAAAATTTAAATACACGCTGCATAATAATTATAAAACTGTAATCTACCTGATAAGATCTGCCCAGGATAGAAATGTTAGTTCAATGCATTGTGGTTACAAATTATTTTGATTAAATATTTAAAACAAGCTTATGTTTTGAGAGCAGTCTTTTGCTTTAAAAAGACAATATTTTGACTTTGTTATAAATGTTATTGTTGAGAATTTTTTTTACATGTTAAAAAGTTATGATTTTTTAAAAGAAAGTTTTTTTGCTTCAGTAAACAATTAGCTAGACTTTGAGACTTTTATTTTGGTCAAATGCGATCAAATCTGATAACATAAAGGTAGAATTTTTGGGTAATAATTTTGTGCCAATATCATATTGGATATACATTTTTTTTTATTTTGAATACTTTTATAGGACACAAATGGTGTTCTACATTTTCTTTATTTAATCTTTGTAATTTCTTACAGGAGCTGCGTCTTATTTTTTTCTTAGGTTTTTGTTAACGAAGGCAATCGTTTTATCTTTGGGTTTCCACGTCCGCCCTTAGAATTGTGCTTTGCTCTTATCGTGATTATCTCAGGACTTGGTGGCGCTTATTTAACTTAGTTTAGCTTTGGTTTGCAAACAAAATTCGACTCCCCCCCCACTTCTTATTGCTCTACCCAGGAATAGAGCCCTAGCTATGTCGGAAGATTTTTGTTCACTAGCGCTCATTTAGAAAAATAAGTTTCACTAGCGCCCATCATAAAAAACTACAAAATTCGTATCACTGGCGCCCAACAACAACAAAGAATCGTATCAAGTTATCAAATGAAAGTCCTAAACCCGTTACAAAAATTGTCCCGCCTTGCTTTTAATTACAGCCATTAGATTTCTTCTCCAGTGCTCCAACAATTGATTCAAGAAGCCCTATTGTTACCATATGCTGTTTCAAAGCGAATACTAATAATTCTAATTCGGCTTTAGCAGTAATATTACCGCGATCTCGGTTCATTTTGTCATTACATCCCATGCGCAATCATTTCGGTGAGGTACAAACAATCCGATCAGTTAATTTTTAACTGCATAAAATACTTTTCGGAACCCAGTGTGTCATATTCTCATGATTTGTGTACTAACTGTTTGGCGATTGTTACCTGCTCTACGGCCGTTACGTTATTCATTTAAAGCGTTTGGAAAGCTTAACAATTTGTGGTGCACAAGCTAACTTCAGTAGTGCGGGATGGGTTTTAAAGATAAAAAAACTAACTATGTGTGGTATATGTTTTGTAAACTTTTAAATAGGTAGATACTCTGCCTAAAAGGATTATCACAGGTTACCTGATGGAAAGTTCAAACGTTTTTAGCGTCAACGCGAGTTACATATCCCCCAAATCAATATATATGTATATTTAAACGAAATTATTAAGACTTAAGAATTATTGTTATATTGTATAATTGAAGAATATAAAAAAAGGTTAATGAAAGTTCACAAACCAGAAATGGGAACGGAAACGTTACATTGTATTCCAAACGTAATATGACAATGCAGGTGCAGGTTACAATAGACAATAAACCAGCAATTATTTATTAACGGACTAGGTAATATTATAAAAGCTATCACAGGTAATTTAGACAACTAAAATGCTGAACGATACGACTACGCAATACAATAAATAATTGAAAACTAGAATGACATAAAAATATTGTTAGAAATCAAATATCTTTAACCCAGTCAACCATAATAAAATTCAATGATACATTAAGTAAATTAGTAAAAACAGGACAGTATAACTAATAGAATAATAACTCTTGAAAGTAACATGCAAACCACAATGTCAGGAATGCGAGACCTAATAAGATTCAACACGATATTCATTCGAATAATATCAACTATTACCATAATTCAACAAATTTTAGCCACGTTAGAGAACGCTGTAACATTTGCTAAATTAAACACATTACATGCTAGTATAATAGAACCAATTGATTTATTAAATGAATTATTAGGAATTAGATGACTCATAATTAACAGTAAACGACCATTTGAAGTAACGTCAACCAACATACTTTTATTTGAAAAAATAGCCATAGTAAAAGGTTATGTAAAGAATAATGAAATTACGTTTTTAATAGAAATCCCCATTGTAGAAACTAAGCCTTATAATTATTATCATTTATTTGCTTTCCCCATGAAAGTTGCTAGCCAGTATCAAGTTATTACTCCTAAAACCACGTTCCTTTTCTTAAATGAATTTAGGTATGGCTTCACGAATAAAAAGTGCAAAGAAGTTGCACCCAACCAATATTTAAGTCAATCATGAACGACGACAGCTATTCAAACCGATAACCGTTGTGAAGTACAATTGTTGCAATTCTCTAATCATTACGAGAATTGTGTGCCGAAACCAGTACAAGTTACAGCCATGAAAGTTCAAAAAGCTACGGATAACAAATGGATTGCTGTATTTCCACAAGAAGTAATAGCAACCGCCCCTTGCAACCAAGACGAAAACAGTTTAGTTTTAATTGGAAGCAACGTAATCACAATAAAAGAAGATTGCTATTTCAAATTACAAATCGAAATTATTCGAATATACCAAAATTCAACAATAACGAAGAAATTTGCAAATCTACCCGAATTACAGTTCAAGAATATCCAAGCGGAAAACGACAAAATCATCAAAAAACCAATGCAACTAGAACACCTAGACCTAGACGACCTCAACCAATGGACAGTCGTAAAGGACATTTAAATGAAGTGAAAGTGCCAAAACTAAACTACGACAATTTTATTGATGACTGTAATAATTTTATTAACTATTTATTTATTGTACGAAATGTCTCTTAAATATGGAAGCAACGAACTGAATTTTTGTCATAAGAAACAAGAAACAAAGGTAAGCAAAGAAATAATAAATGGACCCTTAGGGACAATAAGTTTTAAAAATTAAGTAAAAACCTTAATTTTCATCTACGTCGGGAGGAGTTACATATTCCCCAAATCAATATATATGCATATTTAAACGAAATTATTAAGATTTAAGAATTATTGTTATATTGTATAATTGAAGGACATAATAAAAGGCAAAAGTTCACAAACCAGACATAAGAACGGATATATTACATTGTATTTCAGACGTAATATGACACTGCAGGTGCAGGTGCAGTAAGTAAGTAAACAATAAGACAGCAATTATTAGGATTAAGATTATTAAAATATAATACTTTGTATTGAATAAGGAAGCAGAAGGCATGAGATCTGCGTTTCCCACAAGTGATGTAAAGAGCAGGGCTAGCATAAATACCCTGAAAACCCCAAGAAGGTCAATTAGTCTCGAGCTTCACAACTTTAACATTGTTGGTCGTTCAAGCTACGCACCCTAATTTTAGTTATATTAAATAGTGATTGTCAACTTATAATATTTTTTATTTCAATACGTTACTGAATATAATGTTATTAAAATTCATACAGTAATTTCTGTTTAAATAAAATCGACAGAAGAGTTTTTTGGAAGAAGCCTTTTTAAAAAGACGCTTCAAGAGGTCTAAAACCTATCTCGCGTCGAAGCTCTAAGTTCTAATCCGTACGGAAAATGGATTTTCCTAACTTTCCTTTGGTTCGCCCACCCCTTGCTATGATCTAATACCCTGTCAACATAAACTCACCTGGTCTTCTAAATTAAAAAAAATCATTTCTTTCTAGCCATAACCTATATCACGTGAACAATTGGAACATTGTTAATTTACAAAAACAGCAACCGAAGTCTCAATTTTGCAATTCTAGCTGGTCCAAAAAGCGCTCTCTGAAAAACTACTAATAGCTACCCTTTCCTTACTGTTACTAAAATAAATTTAACGAATTCTGTACTGACGTTTCACTATGCCTTCAAATGTCATTCTTCATCGCAGTTGTTACGCCTGATTGGCTTTACAAAGTTTTATTTTAATATTAGGTATAGGGGATTTTTTAATCCGAAATTAAAAGCATTAGTTTTCGTCATTAATTGAATTAGATTATGGCACATAAAATTGCGGTTTCTGAATTCTCATGTACAGTCAGAAACTATCAGAAATAGCTTATTATGTTTATTAGATATTACGTGTGTAGGAAAATTTTTTTACGTGGAAGATACAGCTGTGGCCTTAACAAATGAAAACACCTGTTGGGTGGGGCAGAGAATCCGCACTATAGGCTTACCTTCCTGAATATTAGAATTTAAACAAATCAAACTGTTGCAGACACGGTCCAGAAACCGGCAACTATGGAACAGCAGCAACAAAGTGCATCAATGAAGCAGCAACAGCCATTTCCCAATCTACAGCAACAGCTGGAGGCGGAGGTAGAAACTCAACCATCGACAGCGTCAGGCAGTCAGATGGAGACGGTGGACTCTGACCCCCTCCTAGTGGAGTGGCTGGCTGAAGAGTGTAAGAAAGCGTCGCTGAGTAGTCCAACCAGGGACGCTTAAGGGAACTAAACATCACACAATTAAACTTGCAACACTGTCGGCCGGCTGCAGGTACCTTATGCAGACACTTGAGTACAAAGCAGGACATTGCCCTCATCCAAGAACCTTGGGTGTTGAGCTCAAGAGTCTCTGGTTTGAACAGCCTTCATGGCACTATCTTCACAGGTAATAGCCAATCTAAGCCTAAAAGTTTTATTTACATACCTAGGCACTCTTATTGCCTCAACTGAGTGCCCGTGACGTCACGACCATCCAGCTTGAATGCAATATCGGAGCAAAAACTTATTTTATCTTGGTTTCAGCTTACTTCGCAATAGAAAATGACCCTCCTCTTCGTGAGCTGATAAAGGTCATTGACTACTGCGAAAAGAACAAGAAACATATCATTATTGGATGTGATTCTAACACCCACCATACGACCTGGGACAACGCTAATATCAACCCACGAGGAAGAGCACTTCTTGAATATATTACAAGGAGGAATTTAGAAATCATAAACATAAGGTGCGAGCCGACGTTTGTTACATCCAGTAGTCAGACGGTTATCGACGTCACCTTGGCTTCTATTGGTATTTCTAATCACATATCGAACTGGCAGGTGCTGCTTACAGCAACCCTTTCAGATCATAAAATGCTTAGCTTTATGATAAGGAGAACAGCAAATGTTGTTTGTAAAGAATACAGGAATCCTAGTGCGACCGATAGAGCGGTTTATTTGAAGTGCCCGGAAGAACGGCTTTACACACTGCAACACACGACTAACCTAACAGCCATAGAGGAGTTACAAGGAGGCATTGAGTTCCCTCAAACCTCCATTGTAGAGTCCTTTGAGCAGGCATGACCGGTTCGAACAGCTTCTACTCTTTCCAACACCCCATGGTGATGCAACAAGCTTCAGAAGCTGAAGAGAACCGTGAACCGACTTGACTGTTTAATAGGGCAAAAATAGCAAAAGTATGGTCGACTGGGAGGTTTACAAAACCACTAAAGACTACAAAGCTTCAATAAGAAAACGACAAAGAAACTCATGGAAAACATTCTGTAACTCAATTGAGTCTGCCATAGAAACGTCTCAAATAAATAAAATCCTGTCTAAAGATCCGCGCCATCAACCAAGTTGTCTCAAATGTGCGGATGGCTCGTTTACCAACAACGAGGAAGAGACAGCGAAATTACTTCTAGATACACACTTCCCAGGAAGTGTACCCTTATCGTCTATCACTAGGTTGGATGCTCTCAGGTCAGCCCCAAAGGAGGTAGCCAACTGGGTGGTTGAAGAAGAATTAGTAAAATGGGCAATTTTAACAATTCAATCTTTTGTCCCCAGGATTGGATGGCATTTATCCAGCCCTACTGCAGTGAAGTCTGGAGAGGCTGCTTTCTAGCCTGGTGAGGCTGTTCAAAGGCTGTATTGCGTTCAGATATATTCCCAGAAGCTGGAGAAAGCTCAGTACTACTCTTTGATCAAATCCTTTCCCTCAATCAGTCTAATGTCCTTTTTGTTAAAGACGCTAGAAAGATTGTGCGACATTGATATCAGGGAAGGGAGTGGGCAGTACCATTCTATTCACCCAAACCAACATGCCTCTATACCAGGGAGGTCTACAGAGTCTGCCCTACACGCTGTGGTAGGGCGGATTGAGAAATCCCTCAAGAACAATATGTCAGATTTAGGCGTATTCATAGATATTGAAGGCACTTTTAGTGAAACCATCTTTGAAAGTATTGATAAAGTTATAAGAGAACGCGAAGTGGACAACACTCTCAGGCAGTTAATCCAACAGAACCTACGCTGTCGTGAAGTACATGCCTGTGTGGGAATCATTTCCTTATGCAAGGCGGTAGCTAAGGGCTGTCTTCAGTGTGGCGTATTGTCACCACTACTATGGAACCTAGTAGTTGACAACCTGCTACATCGTCTCAATGAGGCCGGCTTCTACACGGTGAGGTACACTGATGACCTAGCTACTGTAGTAGTTGGCAAATATCAGCAAGTGCTGTGCAATTTAATGCAAACAGCATTAAAGCTAATTGAACGATGGTGCGTCGAAAACTGCTGGAGCATAAATCCAAACAAAACCTCGCTAACCTTGTTTACCAGCAAAAGAAAATTACCGGTAACCAGATTACCATCACTTTCTCAAACATCCCTAATCCTCTCAGAGGAAGTCAAGTATTTGGATATTATACTCGATAAGAAACTGAAATGAGCTAAACACTTACAACTAAAGGTTACGAAAGCTAGCGTTCTTTAGGGTCTTTCATCAAAGGCTGTTCTATGGTTATACACTGCAATAGAACGACCTATGCTATGCTATGGAGCTGTTGTTTCGTGGCACCGAACCAGACAAGTTAACGCAGCTAAAAACCTGCGCACATACAAAGACTAGCCTGTCTGAGTATCACAAGCGCAATGAAATCCACATCAACTGCAGCCTTAGATGCCATCTTGAGCCTCCATCCGCTAGACCTGCGTGTGGAGGAGGTGGCTCTAAGAGCGGCACTAAGACTAAGAGTTAAGGGATTGTGAAACAATGAGGGAGACGGTGGGAGACACCAGCAGCGTTGCTAACAATGCCACTCTTGGATGTCATGGTCGACTCAATTACACCCAAACTAATATTCAAGAAGCAGTACAAAGTCTGTATGGACCCTGAAGACGTGATTCCAGCAAATACATTCATCTTCACAGATGGTTCAAAAACGAAGGAAGGTACAGGGGGAGGCATCTTTTCAGTTGACCTAGACCTTCAAGAAAGCATAGCGTTGGGAACGCAGGCAACTGTTTTCCAAGCAGAAGTTATGGCGATCACGCAAGGTGACAGTGTTATTTTGGAACAAGATATTCAGAATAAAACTATACGCATATCCACAGATGGCAGTGCAGCTTTAATGGCACTAAATAGGCAGAAGATCCTTTCAGAGACGGTACTTTAGTGCCACCTCTCTCTTGAACGGGCTTCTTAGTCCAATATGTTCGAGCTGGCCTGGATCAAGGGTCATTCAGGTAAATACCGTAATGAGCAGGCTGATGCTTTGGCGAGACGAGAATCGAGTCAGAGTTTTGTCGGACCTGAGCCATCGGTCTCTCTTTTGCCATCTGTGCTATTTGCGATGATAAGACAAAGAACCCAGCATCGCCATTGCGAGAGGTGGGCAAAGGAAACATATTGCCAACAGGCAAAAATGTTCATTAAGTCTTCTTCGACAACAAATGGAAAACTTTGCATAGGCTTGCCGAGACAAAAACTACAACTCATAGTAGGTGTTTTGACTGGGCAGTGCAAGGTAAAAAAGCACATGCACAGATTGGGTTTATCAGAGAACCCAACCTGTCGCAGTTGTCAATGGGATGAGGAGACGGCAGAGCACAACCTGTGTAGTTGCCCGGCACTCGCCAACTTCCGAGAATTCATGTTAGGTGACTTCTGGCCAGACACCGCTAGAATTAGTAACACGCCCAGGACCAATATTCTCAGGTTTGTCTGTAAGCTCGGATAGCTGAGCGATTGAGGACCAGGTATAAGAAGGTAGCACAATGGGCCCATATTGAAGCCTAAGTGCGCGTGGCTTTGCCACCCTTCCGATGAAATCTATCAATCAATTAATCAAACACCTGATGGTTGACGAAATTGGACGAGTGTCGTATAAAAGTGCACGATCATGGAGGAGTTTATCTTTACCTATCTTCGTATACAAACGTATTAATCGGAGTGAGTGGTAATGTGCAGTGAAGTTAACCTTTTGAGTCAATTACCTCTCCTTTTAGTTCAGTATCTTTGTTCCAAAACTGTTGTACGTTACAACAAGTTTACTGCGAAATCTACAAAAAAAAAACGCCTTTGAACCTAATGAAAACCCTACCATACGTTTAGAGACAGGAGCCGGTTAACCAGTGGCACGAATAAAGGGTCTTCCTTAAACTACCTTTATAATTAAAGGTAAACCTGTTACATTATTCGTGGCCTCCACGTTGGGCGCCAAATTTATGCTACGTTGGCTCGTAGCCGTGCGTAACACAAAGAAAAAAAAACAAGAAATGACCGGGCTCAATCGGAGATTAGGGGGGGTTGTAGAAAGCAGACTGACAGATAATGTATGCGGCGGTAAGGAGTTAGTGACAATACCTGCAAGAAAAATAGTTAAGCAAACCTAAAAAAAAAAGAATAAGCATAGCAGCAATGAAAAGTCTAAATTATTCAGTACTTTGTAGAATGTAAAAAAGAAACTGTTTAGATAAACTATATAATATAACAACAGTACAAGCAGTACAGAAAAATGTTTAGTACAAAGTGAGGTAATATTGGGGAGTAGCAGAAACGTTTCCTCACACACCAATTAAACATAAATCAGATAAAATGTTGACAAAAGATAAATAGATAAGACACAATTGGTATGAGTAATTTAGTAGTATTGATTTTTCTTTCTTTCTTTTTTTTCTATGTTTTAAAATATCATGCAAGCCTTTTGTAAAAGGTATCAGAACGACGAAGACATGGCAAAACAACGGATAGATATTTAAAGTAATAACAAGTAGGAAATAGTTCAAATTACAAAAAGTCCTTCAGTAACGCTTCTTTGCAATTGAAGTGAGGGATTCACGATGTCCTGCACTAACGAAGCACTTCACCCTTGACTGTGAGGGTGTTGATGGAACTTATCACACGTTACACTAATCACACCTACGTATTTCACTAGGGTTAGCAGCAGACACCATCACGCGACGGAACTATGTAGCCATGATAAATTTCTTGGTAATTCTATTTCCTAAGACGATAATTTCGAAATATTCTGAAGCACTAGTTTAATTTCAACTGGGACCAAAAGTATATTATTTTCATAAACATCCCAAAAAGCAGTGAGAAACTTCAACCAATACCTTTGTAAGCCGGTAATCTGTTATATTTCACAAATAACGAAATTTGCGCAAGAAATGATCTAATTTAGATTCTTTGGTGTTAGAAAAATGCAGAAACTATAGTATCCACTGTATTTAAATAAGCCAAAGTATGCACTAATCTGATAAAACAAAGGGACACTAGACTAGATCGCACATTAATCCTAAAGAAAGAATCGGTCAGTTTAGTAAGTTCTACGACTATTATTTCACAAGACAAACAACTAAAACCACAAATTAGTAAAGTACGCGTATCACTAAAGTCAATCTTCCGTAAAACGCACGACAAGTTCTCCTACTTTTGTTTCTAACAGAAAAGCAACAAAAAACAATTAGTAGAGTAACGCGCATCGCTAAAACCGTCCGTCAATGACCTTAACCGCACTTGTGGTCAATCAAAAACGTTACATCTATAAAGCATACTTCCTTCAAATGTAATCAGAACTACACTCTGCTACAGTTAAAATACAACTTTTACTTCACAAGAAAACAACTAAAAATCGCGCCGCGCTTGTTCATGAACAATACGAAAAATTAATCCCGCATTCATTCTCACTATTGTTAAAAGCAGAAAGAAAACAGTATTTTTAACGTAATTAATTTATAGGAACGAAGAACAAAACTCCAACTATTCGGCTGTTTATATCAACTCGTTGCTATATAACTTCTTATCGCCTCTTATCTAGACTTGTATATCCACATAAGGAACAAAATTTATACGAACGGCAAGACAAGGACGATGCAATCCACTTATTATAATACGATGCACTCGCCTAAGGAGTTAATAAATATCAAATATAAAAATAGTAATTTGTAGAAATGTATTTATGAATTGAGGATAGTGTAAAAAGGTTAAATTACAAAAATGCCCGTTACAAACCGTTCTGTAGTTAACCAAATTGCTTTCTTATTATAGAAAACTTGACAAAATTTCGCCATCTCTACAACCACGCTCTAAACTAAAGTATGTTAATTTGTAACGATCTGCAGTACATTTTGGGGCGACACTTTAAGCGCCATTTGCTATAAGTAGCTTTGCACGAAGTCCTATGACTATACTTAATTAATTTCTATAGCATATTTGTGCAAATTTGTAACTACGAATAATAAAATTAATAAAACTTGTATTTAGTTCATTAGCCTCCGTCGTGGAGCTTTTCTTTCAGGGAATGGTTCGTTCAGTTTTTCTACTTTGTTATCAGCTACTTGTTTGCATCGTCGTTTTTCCGCCATCAAGGAAGGTAAAAACAGGTTCATTACAACGAAGAGGCGCGCTAACGCCATTACTGATAAGTACAGTTGCTTTCGCAAAAGTCGTACTCAAGTCAATCGGAAAGCACAACCATTTCTGCCAAGTCTCGGTATCGAAGAGTCCATATAATTTCGAGCAGAATTAGTTTGAGTTTAATAATAGTTATATATCATTTCCCCGAAGACGATAAAAATTCCCGAAACGGAATCGTAGCGTATTTATACATAGTATATCATTCTAACCCTACAATGTAATTACTAATTTATAACCTACACTAGATCGGGTCAAGGAAACTTAAATTAAATACAGTAAATTTGATGAATTTAAGAAATGGAAACTGGTTATTCAATAATTGAAAAAGATATGTTTCCTGTAAATTCAATTAATACGTAACAAGTTTAAACACACATGTAGGAGAAGAAACCTGGTATTCCCTGTTTAATGAGTATATATTAGCACTGCCCTCTATGACAATCGTTAGTGTACGACCTGTATACATATAAAAATCCTTACTACTAAAACTACAATCTATTTTCAGCAACGGTTTGTTACGGTATTCCGCGCAGATAAGAAAAAAAAGTAAAGTTAGAAAAGAGAATCGCCCGCATTGAATACCCTAACAAAACAAAAACAAAGAAAGGAAGTACTTGGAAGAACTTACAGTTCTAACTAAAACGTAGTAGAGTGAGATGGGTTAAAAAGGAGAAAAAACCTTCATACAATTTTTATTCGCAAATCATTAAAGTAAAATTTACAACAGATAAACGGAAATCCAACGAAATAGAAAAAAGAGATTGTTTGCATTCGTCCCGATGGGTTTTATATAAAATAAAAATCTAAACTTTTATATACGACTACATAAAAAACTTTTTAAGTATTAGCACCTAATTTTAAATACCTCAAAATAATTTTTTACGCATCGAACGGAAAATCTTACCATTTCTTCTAACATTCCTAGAAAAAGTTAAAAACACCTTATTTAACCGATTTTCTAAAAATAATCAACACGAGCATGTAGTAGTTGGACAGGGGTCGCGTTGCTGTTGTTGGAACCTCTGCTGTGGTCAACTGCAGAAAGGATTTCTTCACGATTCGTAAATTTTGGCAACCGCGTGGGTCGTAATAAAGACAGTAGATGGTTAGTCAACGAAGCACAGCTTCATGGTGTAACGTAGACTTCCCTAACGGAACAATTAAACGGTCGTTACTAACATACAGATTAGGTAAATTTAAGCTTCCCGCGTCGTCAACCATGCATGACATTGTACGAAAAAAATTACGTCCCCGAAATCGACTGCATTAATTGTCGTCATGACTGAAACTCACAAGTTAACAAAACAAGCTAGCATCTTACTTGGTTTTTACTAAAAGGCAAGGCCGCTTCTTGTTTCTTAGGTTTGGGTCATCGACTGGTCTGTCCCCGACGCTTCCAAATTAGGATGACGAGGCACAGAGGTAGATTTTAGGTAAATAAAAATACAGAGTTCACTTCGCTGACAACCGCACACACGACTGACCTTTTTGGACGCCAATATAAAACCCATTCCTTTAAGATATTTCGTTCTCACCAACTATATTAACCCTTCTCTTTTTACGGTTCCACTCCAACCCACTAACCACATCCAAATTTTTTAGCCTGGCAACACAAACGTATGTTGTTTACATATCAAACTCTTGGATTAATCTTTTGGAATTCGTGGGAACTATAATCGTGGAACTTATGCGAGTTACATATTCCCCAATCCATATATGTATAATTAAATTGAAATTATTAAGAAACTTAAGTTAGATGCAACATTGTAATTCAACTATAAATAAAGAAAAGGTTAATGAAAGTTCACAAGCAAGTTGTGAGAACGTACGTGAATACATTGTATTCCAGACATAAGTGATACTGCAGGTGCAGGTTACAGACGGTTAAGAACCGCAATTATTAGAATTAAGATTGTTACAGTGTATAATATAAACGAATAAAAAAATAAGCAGACATGAGCTCTGCAATTCCCACAGAAATGTGAGGGGCAGGGACAACATAAATACCCCGGGAGCTGCAAATCAGTCAGTCAGTTTTGAGCCTCTCAGCTTTTACATTGTTAGTTGCTTAGGCTACTCGCTCTAATTTAACTTCAATTATTATTAATTTCGACTTAGTATAATTTTACATAGTTTGTCAAAATTCCAAATGTAATTTCTGTTAAATAAATATTTGTTACAAGAAGTTTTGGAAGAAGACTTTTAAAAAGGCAGCTCCCAAGTCCCAAAACGTAACTGGCGCAGTTAGTAGGATCCAGAAAGACGCTAAAAATCCAAAAATTGGAGAACTGTTGGCCAAGAATTTTAATTTTCAATCTGGAAGAACCAAATAAATTTAGACAAGGTACAAAAATCCACCTAGCCCAAAGAAACAAACTTGGACAAAGTACAAAAATCGCCCGAGCCCAAAGAAAGAAAACAGATGAAAATGACAATGAAAATTATGTAAGTTCATTTATCCTAACCAATTTATTCTTTTACAAATTTATTGATGCTAGCTAGTAAGAAATATTTTTTATGTACAGAAACTTTTTAATTATTATTATCGCAATTTAAGCCATTTATAAAAAGAATTTACTCATTTAATACGAGAACTTATTTTTAAACACAAGAATTTATTTAAACAAGAGAACTACAAAGACGCATTTATATGCACAGGTTATTACGAATTATTAATACAAAACGAAACGATTTAATTCAGAAAAACTGAAATTAGAGTATAAATATATAACGCAATTCTTATTATAGCACTTAATTATAGAAACAATTATTCAAAACTTAACCTTTATCAAACTCTATAAATGAACCACTTCAGTGTGTAATTGTAGAAGCATTTTGTAATTTATTATTGAAAAGATTTACTTAGCAAAAGGTGCAAATTTATAACGGAATTCTCATACAATCATAACCAGAAACCATTATTGCATAAAAACCATTCAGGAAAATCCAACTCCATAAAGCTATAATTAAATATTTACAGCAATTATTATTATTACTAAAAAGATATATTCAAACTTGACATATTTATAATTAAACTTCAGCACAATTAATGAAGTATATAATTATAACAAACGCAATTCATTAATGTAACAAAACGATCTACGTATCACCGAGACTGAGACAACATCATTCAGCAGACTTAAAACTTTATAATTAGACATTCTCATTGTACAATTGCAAAGGAGCATTTATGCACTAATTAACACCTACTGAGACGAATGTTGCAACTAATTATTACGAACACTTAATTACTCAGCAAAACCGAAATAAAAACGTACAAATTATAACGCAATTATATCAAAAAATTATTATCCACATTAAATCTTCTAGAAAATTAAAACTCAATTCGCAACAATTGTAACATCCGCAAAGTATATAAAGATACATTCAAGGCTACAGCAATTGACTACACATTACCAAGCAGAAATTCCGTAATGTAATTATATAACACCGTATAACCACGTATAAAATATAAGTAAAACGATTCTTTAAATATCCCAATACAATCCAAACTGAAAAGTAACAACCCAACCAACAGATAAATTTCAGTTTATACAAAAACTTGATATTGATTGGAACTGAAAGCAACCATTAAGTTATTAGAGCAACCATGAGTTCAGACATGAAGATCTATTTCGAAAATATTCCCCAATATAACGGAGACCAAGTTCTATTAGGTAACTCATTACCGCGTGCAAAATATTTTTAAAAACTTTTTTATGAACCAGGAAATAACAAACACAATGTTCTGCTTATACGCCTAATAATAAGTAAACTGACCGGAAGGGCACTAACGCTAATAGCCAGCCAAGATAGCCTTGAACAATGGAAAGACTTCAAACGCATACTAATTGCATATTTCGGAGACCAAAAAAACATCAAAAGTCTAATCCGCGATCTAATAAACCTTAGAATGGAAAGTAACCAATCCTCATATCAATTCGGTATGAAATGTCAAGACGTACGCAGTTAAATTTTGACAAAATTAGGAATTGAAAAACCCGACCAAAATATTAGACTATTCAAGAAAGACAAAAATGTACGACAAAATGACATTAGATACCTATATAAACGCACTACTTGAACGGTTATCAGACAAAATAAGATTCTAACATCCCCAAAATTTAGAGGAGGCAATGAATATGATCATAGAAGAAGATAACGTTATGTATTACCGAAACAAACTATATAATTCTTACAATATTCTACATTTTACGGAACACCCGAAACCATAACTTTATATAGCTGCAGCAAATTTAGAAATGAAACGATACAAAACACCCTAGAACTCCATAAGATAAAAATTCATTTTATATCCGAAAACCACCCCGAATCAAACGGATTAATTGAAAGATTACACCTAACCCTATTAGAGCAGATCAAATTATTAAGATTAACTTACAAGAAAGAGCACATCACCAATTTAATGTCACACGCACTAATCGCTTACAATAACACGATCCACTCATCAATAAATTTTACACCCCTAGAATTAAGGATTTTCTCACGATTCTTAAATTTTGACAACCGCGTGGGTCGTAATAAAGACAGTTGATGGTTAGTCAACGAAGCACAGCTTCAAGCTGTAACGTAGACTTCCCTAACGGAACAATTAAACGGTCGTTACTAATATACAGATTAGGTAAATTTAAGCTTCCAGCGTCGTCAATCATGCATGACATTGTACGAAAAAGATTACGGCCCCGAGTCATGAATGAAACTCACAAGTTAACAAAACAAGCCAGCGGCATACTTGGTTTTTACTAATGGGCAAGGTCGCTTCTTGTTTCTTAGGTTTGGGTCATCGACTGGTCTGTCCCCGGCGTTTCCAAATTAGGACGACGAGGCACAGAGGTAGATTTTAGGTAAATGAAAATACAGAGTTCACTTCGCTGACTTAACCGCACACACGACTGACCTTTTTGGACGCCAATATAAAGCCCATTTCTTTAAGATATTTTGTTCTCACCAACTATATTAACCCTTCTCTTTTTACGGTTCCACTCCAACCCACTAACCACATCCAAATTTTTTAGGCTGGCAACACAAACGTATGTTGTTTACATATCAAATTCTTGGATTAATCTTCTGGAATTCGTGGGAACTATAATCGTGGAACTTATGTGAGTTACATATTCCCCAATCCATATATGAATAATTAAATTGAAGTTATTAAGAAAGTATTAAGAAAGTATTAAGAAACTTAAATTAGATACAACATTATAATTCAAGAATAAATAAAGAAAAGATTAATGTGAAAGTTCACAAGCAAGTTGTGGGAACGGACATGAATACATTGTATTCCAGACGTAAGTGATACTGCAGGTTCAGGTCACAGACGGTTAAAAAACCGCAATTAGAATTAAGATTGTTACATTGTATAATATAAATGAATAAAGAAATAAGCAGACATGTATAATTTTATATAGTTTGTCAAAATTCCAAATGTAATTTCTGTTAAATAAATATTTGTTACAAGAAGTTTTGGAAGAATACTTTTCAAAAAGACAGCTCCCAAGGTTCAAAATGTAACTTGCGTAGAAACTTAAATTAACGATAGGAAAGAAAAGCCTTTCCATGCTGGGTTTAAAATTTTCTAAATTAAAATATTAAAATAAAATATGAAGCCGAAAGGGCACAACACGTTGCACGGGTTTTGGCAAGGAAGGTTAATCTATGCGCGGAAACTTAGAAATTCGCGCGGACACCGTTAATAGGAAGGTTTTGTACCTGCGGGTCAGTTCAAATGACGGTGTGTAGTTTTTGTTAAGGGAACTGCTGTTAGCTGAAAAAAAATATGTATGTAATATAGTATGATAGATAGCTTTAAAATTGCTACAACCAAACCGTGAGTAAAATTGAAGCTTTTTTGTTCATGATGTACAACTATGAACACGCAGGTTTTAAAAATAAGTTGTGAGTAGTTTGTACCAGTGCAGTAAGAAATTAACAGAATGTGAAAACGATTATTCTATTGACTATGGAATAGCGATGGAATTCATTTTGTTTGAAATTTAAGTATGCTATAATCGAATATTGAACATTTTGAAGTATTTTTGATAGACTAAATGATAAAAATGAAAAGTTGGACGGTTTTGTGTGTATTGTTATCATGGGCATTTCTAGAAGTGGGATTCAGAATGCTATATACACTAATATTTGAAACTCGAAAAATAGTGTGGTAGTGTTATTGATAAATTTAATGGTTTTTTAAAGATTTCTTTTTAGTATTACCAGAGCAGTTTGATGTTAGGAAATTGGGTTTTATAGGAAAATATTTGTATTAATATTGCAATTATAAAGATAACAGAAGTAAAATTTAGATAGACTTTTGCTTACACTTATTTATAAAAGGTAAAGTATGATGTAACAAGGTTTAGAAAACGAAACTTCTTTGAAATAACCGTCTTCCGTTTAGGGGGAAGTATAGAAAGAGATTGCTGAGAAAAGACGGTTTTGGGCTCTTTAATTACGGCAGCCAAACAAACCTTTCAAGATAAGTGGTCAATATAACGTAGTTGTTCGTAATTCAGCCATTTCAAAAGTTTAGATGTATATTTTTTTCATAGGAACCAACTCCCGCACCACTAACGGTACATCCTTAAAATTATCACGGGGTTCCACCCCCTCAGGACCAATCAAAATTTATAACATAACGTCGCTTTAACCCGTAACATATTGTTTTATTTTGGCAATTGTGAATGTTGTACTCTATTAACTAGACCAAAATATACCCTATTTGTTGCTCAACCACCCTCTACTTTACTCTAAGTTTTATTACTGCAGTTATTAAATCAACTTGATAAATATGTTTGATGATGAATAAATTTCATGAACGTGCAATAAGAGCTGCTATACTTACCGTTCCATAAGAAAATGGAACTGTAGCTGCCTCTTCAAGACTCCAATGTTCTGGTACTTCTAATAATAGATCAGGATCTGCTAAACAAGTTGTAGCCAACGCAAGAGCAGGTAGCATTCCCATAACTCGTCTATCTTTACTATCGCGCCCTGAGAACTCCAAGCCCATAACAGACTCTTTCGTAGCCAAATTACCTGGAAGAGCATTGGAAGGTAATTTACCACTTGCCACCATTATATCTCGAAAATTCAGAGCTGCATAATAAACGGTGCACAGTTCAGCGTCGCTTTTAGGCCTAAAATAATCCTTGTATAATATAAGTATAGCACTTGCTATGGAATACATGGTGGTGCTGATAATTTAAATTGACTTGTAATGGGTATGTGATAAAAACCCTTAAAACTACACTTTGGCCCGAATTTTAGATATTATTTAATATTTTTAAAGATATATTTTGAGTTTCCTTTGAAAATTGCGAATCCATATGAGCCTATAATATTACGGTGCTTTAGAAAATAAACTTTGCTGTACTTATTTTGATGGGCAGTATGCTAAAGCCTCTATGCTCCCTGTAAATACCAGCAACGACTGTAAACCATGTTAGCCGCGCTTTCCAAATACGTTTTGTGTGTTGTCTATCTTAAAAGCTAATGTTGTTTCGTCAATGACTTTGCTTGCAGGTGCTGTGCTGCAAGTCAGGTTTTTACTTAAATTCTATGAGGATATTTTAAAAATGTATTTAGCACTTTACACGTTTTTAGTTGCTAGTCGTAATAATCCCCTTATTGATAAATAAGAGTCTAATTTATTAAAACGGCGTAAACTTTCCAAATATATCAGGTGGTTTTGATCTCTATCATTGAGCTAACGCGGTTTGTAACGCGCTTGCGCGAGTTATGTATCCCTCAATTTACCTATATATTAAATAATAGAATCGAATAGGAATCAATAGAAATTGTTAAATAAATCATAAGTGAATTGCAATAATGTAATACAAGGATAAACCAGGCAGGTTATTAACAGTTCATGAGAACGGATATGCAACTTTGTATCCGAGACGATAGTGATACTGCAGGTGGCAGGTCACAGACGAATAAGATATCGCAACTAGCGCAACTAGCGCACATTTATTAAATTAATACGAAACGTAACCGAAGTACGAAAAATTATTAATACGAAAATTATTGGCGTGCAATTATTAAGCTAATACAAAAACGCAACGGTTTAATCTAGCAAACTAAAAACAGAACGCAAATTAACTCCATCATTTAATACCAAAAGCTAAACGCAATTCTTATAAACAACTGCAACAGAAACGATCTACTCCAGACTTAAAAACTTATTTAGAGAAACGACTATTTAAAGAAATAACTTTCAGAACATTTCTATAAATTAAAGAAACGCATTTTGCATTACGATCTATAAATAATTAATCCATCACGAAGTAAAATAAAACGCATAAAATTCCTACCAACATGTAACGAAACTATTCATTATTGCAAACCTATAAATAAACTACATTATTAAAAGCTATAATTAACTTAAAGATGTATAGCATAATTGAATGTTCTTTATACAAAGATATTTAAAAATAATCATCAGACGCAACATTTATGCAAGTAATTAACAAAGTGAAAAAGCAAATTATTTAATTCCCACACCAACAGAAAACAACACCTTTTAGAAAAGTACTAATAACTCCAATAAGTATAATCGCATATTATACAAAAGCATTTATGCAATTGAATTATTAAGAGACTAGACTACATCTTCAAGTAGACATAAAACTTTGTAATTAAATTACAAAAGCAATAGTGTAACAAAGTAATTAATTAAAAACCTGCAAACCTTATATTTAAAACTCAAGGTGACGAGACGGACGAGTTACAAGTTTATGTAATGCAACACCCACGGATAAGGTATAATTACAATAGAACTGATAAAATCAGCAGAACTGAACGAAGACAAAGCCATAACTGACGCAAAACATACAAAGTGAAGTAGATACTGCGAGAAATTATTTATCCACATCAGAATCCTTCAGGAAGCAAAACTCAAGTAGAATTCAGGACAAATTAACGCCCGCGAGATAAAAACAAACGAATTCAAGGCTACAGCAATTAATCCAACATTATCGAGTATAAATCCCACAAATTAATTACCGCACCGTGTAACCAAGTACAAATAATAGCAATTACGATTCTATAAACAACCCGACGCAATCTAAATTAAAAATTAACAAATCCAAACCAAAGTAACTATACAAACAGCGAAATAAATCTCTATTTTTACAAAATTTGAAATTACTCAAAAGCGAAAGCATCCGTTAACCAAAATGAGTGTAGATATGAAACTTTACCTGAAGACTATTCAAATTTTTAATGACGAGCAAGCTCACCTTGTGAATTTCATTGGAGCATACGAAATGTTTTTGAAAACCTTCTACAAACCCGAAGATAACGTAAGAAATTCATTACTCTTACGTCTGATAATAAGCAAACTGACCGGACGGGCACTAATCTTATTTGCCAGTCGAGATGACCTTAAAGAATGGCAAGATTTTAAACGCCTACTAATCGCATCTTTCGGCGAACCAAATTCGAAATTACAACGATGGCGAATCAGACTAGAAGAATACGATTACCAAATTATATATAAAAAGGGAATTTACAACAACAACGCAGACGCTTTAAGTAAAATACAACTCAATGCGTTTGAATAAGAATCCATTGTAGAAAACGTAGACGAAACATAAATATCGGTAGATTCAGACGAGATCGACAGAATACGCTCGACGAAGAACCTAAAACCGCGATTAAAATCTTAAACGAAGCAATCGATATGAAACCCAATCAATTTATAATTACTGAAGTTTTAAATAACCCCAATCCCGTAAAATGTACAAAGGTAGATAACAAAAAGATATACCAAATTCAAATAACCAAAGATGACAACGAGGAGCAAATAATTAAAATTCTAAAAGAATACACCCCCGAGAAAAAAGATTTAATTTTTATTTCAATACCAAACACATAACAAAGATTTTCAGAATTATACGTTAAATTATTCAATTACTCTGGCCCTGAACTTATCAGATGTACAAGAAAATTAATAACACTAGACGACCCTGACGAAATAAACGATGTAATTAGAAATCCACACGAAGGAAAAACCAACTATTGTGGAATTAATGAAACCATAAAGCAACTTGTAAGACGATACTATTTTAAAGACATGAAAGAATTGACCACAGATTTTATTAACCAATGTGAACTATGCGACAAAGCAAAATACGACAGAAAACCCCCAAAGATACCCTTAATGTTAACCAAAACACCCGACAAACCTTTTCAAAAATTACATGCCGACACTCTAGTAGTAGAAGCACAAAACTGTTTAACAATTGTAGACGCATTCACAAAAATAGGGCAAGCAATACCAATCACATCCAAAAATAGCATTGACATAACCCAAGGATTTTTACAATACTTTTCATTCTATGGGACACCCGAAACAATCACTTTAGATAATGGTAGCAAATTCAAAAATGAAACAATACAAAACACTTTAGAACTCCACAAAATAAAAATTCATTTCATAACGGAAAACCACCCTGAATCAAATGGACTGATTAAACGACTACATTCAACCCTGTTAGAACAAATTCGATTATTAAGAATAACTTATAAAAAGGAACACATAACCAATTTAATGTCATACGCACTAATCGCCTATAATAATACAATTCACTCATCTACAAATTTCACAACCTTAGAATTAACTTTAGGACATTCAAATTTACGCAATCCCTATGATATACATTACAACAAAGAAGTTATACTAACAATACGCCAAGGATCACAAAGAAAAACTAAAAATAACCTATGACAAAGTAAAAGATAAATTAGATAACGATAAAGAACGTATCACTACAACCCGTAATAAAAATACCGACACCAATAAATTTTCAATAGGACAAACCGTGTATGAGAAAAATTTCCAAAGTAAACGACATAAAACGGCACCCAGAAATTTAGACCCATTTAAAATTAAGGGAATATCAGACAAAAATATAGCAGTAGTAGACAACGGCAAAATAAACTTAAGACATCCTGTAATTTCAGATGGACAATCATCACCCTCACCGTCAACCTCCGTCCAGGTATAACGGACAACCAAATAATAATAGAAGATATAAAAAACAACTACGGTATACTACCAATAAAATTAGGCAGTATGCAAAATACCATAGACTATTGAACATTCGCACAAAAATTCGACCTAACAGAATTAAAACAAGAATTTCAAACAATCACAGAAAATTATTACCGATTAAAACAATCAATGGACACAGCAAAATTCGGAAAAGAATACGCAATAGAAATAATGAATTACAACAGTATAATAGAAAGCATTTTCAGAAACATAGAAGATAAATTTAATAGATTTTTATCCACCGAACAAACTACAAGACAAAAAAGAGGACTAATCAACTGATTAGGTAACATAATAAAAACTATCACAGGCAATTTAGATAACCAAGACGCAGAACGTTATGACAACGCAATACAACAATTAATTGAGAACTAAAACGACATAAAAACCATAATTAGCAACCAAATATCACTAACCCAATCAACAATTATAAAATTCAACGAAACATTGAAAAAGTTAGTAAGAAACCAGGACAGTATAGCCAACCGAATACAAACCCTTGAAACCAACATGCAAACTACCATGTTAGGCATGCGATATTTAATTAGATTTAATCAATACTTACTCAAATAATATCAACCCTTACTTTAATTCAACAAATTTTAGCAAGGTTAGAAAACGTAGTAACATTTGCAAAATTAAATACCCTACACTCTAGTATTATTGAACCAACCGATTTATTAAAGGAGTTATTAAGAATTAGATCATTTATAACTAACAGTAGACCACCTTTTGATGTAACACAATCAAACATTCTGATATTTGAAAAAATAGCTATAGTTAAGGGCTATATTAAGAATAACGAAATAATATTTTTAATAGAAATTCCAATAGTAGCAAGTAACAATTATAATTATTATCATTTATTTGCTTTTCCAATGACAATTACTAGCACATACCAGGTTATCATACCTAAAATCAAATTCCTATCCTTAAACGAACTAAAATATGGCTATACAATCGAAAAATGTAACGAAGTCACACCAAACTAATATTTATGCCAATCGTTGACGACAACAACCATTGAAGAAGACAGCCCTTGCGAAGTACAATTATTAAATTTTTCAAACCGTTATGAAAACTGTAAAGCCAAACCCGTACTAATAACCAACAAGAAAATCCAAAAGATTACAGAAAACAAATGTACAGAAGTAATAGCAACCGTCCACTGTAATCAAGACGAAAACAATTTAGCATTAACCGGAAGTAAATTAATCACCCTCAAAGAATAACGTTATTTGAAACCGAAAGACAAAATAATCAGAATTTATCAAGACCCCATAGCAACAAATAAAGTTGCAAATTTACCGGGACTACAGTTCAAGATACCACAACCAGAAGACGAAGAAATATTCCAAAAACCCATGTAACTAGAACATCTAGAATTAGACGACCTCAACCACGCCGTGAAATTAATGGAAAACTACAAGAACATTTAAGTGAACTCAAAGTGCCCAAGTTACACTATGACAACATAAGCGTTTGGGTAATTGTGTTAATCATTTTAATTATTTTTCTAATTATATATGTATTTTACAAAATGTACCTTAGATATAAGAATAAAGAAAACAGATTTAGATTTAAGGAAACAAAGAGAAATAAAAAACAATAAGTGTACCCTTAGAAACAATGCAATTTAAAAAATGAAAGTTATGAATTTAAAAATTAAGCAAAAAAAACCTTAATTTTTCATTTACGTCGTGAGGAGTTATATATTCCCCAATTTTTGTTATATATATATATAATTAAATAATAGAACCTAATAGGAGAATATTAGAAACTGTTAAATAAATTATAAGTCGAGTACAACAATGTAACTCAAGGATAGGTATAAAAAGATTATTAACAGTTCATGAAAACAGATGCAACACAATGTATTCCAGACGATAGTGATACTGCAGGTGGCAGGTCACAGACGGTTAAGATATCGCAATTACTTAGAAAGTAAGATTGTAACAATGTGTAGAATTAAGAACAAGCAGACATGAGTTCTCCAAGTTCCCACAGAATTGTGAGAAGCAGGGACATTCTAAATAGCCCGGGAGCCCCAAGTCCCGGCAGTCTGTCAAAGTATTCAGCTTTAGCATTGCAGTTTGCTTAGGCGACTCACAATAATTCAATTAAATCAGTTTGTTTTGACTTAGAATAATTAATACCAGTTTGTCAACATTTTATATTAATTTCTGTTTAAGTGAAACCAATAAATTGTCACGGAGACATGGAAATAGTTTTTAAAAACACTGCTCCCAAGGCACGAAACGTAACTGACGCAGCCGGTAGGATGTCAAAAGGTCACTAGGAAACGCAAATTCGAAGAACTGGTGATCTGGAATTTCAATTCCAAATTTGGCAGAACCCAAACAAAGTTGAAGAAAGTACAAGCATCGACTGAATCCAGCTAAATAAACAAACTTGGAGGAGATACAAGCATCGATCGAATCCAAACCAAACTAACGTGAGCAACGTACAAGAATCGACCGAGTCCATGAAACCGACGAAAAATTAGTGTAAAATCATTTTCCTTAAAACCAATTGACTCTTACAAATTTATTGATATTTGCTAGTATAAGAAAAATTTTTAATTATTTTATGTATGTACAGAATTTTTGTTTTTAACTATTACCACAATTTATGCCAATATTTTTTGAAAATATTTTACGAAGAGAAATTATTTTCAAACGAGATCTTATTTTGGGAAAATTTATTTTTCAAGCAAGAGAATTATTTTAAACAAGAACAAAATAGTACAAACAATTATTACCAATTATCAAATTAATAGCAAACGTAACTGACGTACGAAAAAATTAATACAAAACGAAAACGATTTTAACATACCAAAAATAGAACGTAATTAACTCTACCATTTAATACCGAAAGCCTAAACAGTATTCTTACAAACAAGCAGTAACAGAAACGATTTATTTTAAACTTTATCAAAATTCTACAATACAAACACCTCAATTAGAGAAACGACTATTTAAAACTTAACTTTCAGAGCATTTCTATAAATTATAAAAACTTGTACTACAATCTATTAATAAATTAATCCACGAATTAAAACAAAGCGTATAAAATTACGACCATCAGTGAATGAAATCATTTACCATTGCGACTTTATAAATATCCACATTACTAAAAATCTATAATTAATTTTATACATTACTGAAAGACGCGCATCACAAACTTTAAGAAACATAATTGAATATTTCTAAATACAGAGATATCTAAATATAACGAAACAATTATCAAACGTAATATTTTATGCAGTAATTAACGAAGTAAAAACGCAAACTATTTATTCTCACACCAACCGAATACAACACTTTTCAGAAAAGTATTAACAACTTCAATTGCATATTAAATCAAACAAAAGCATTACGCAATTTATTAAAACTATTCAAAGAGGCTGAAATTGAATCCTCAGCAGACATATAACTTTGTAATCTAAACAAGTTTATTGTATAAATCACAAAGGCAATATTGTAACAAAGTAATTAACTTGCACTCCAGGTGACGAGACAAAAAAACATCTCATATGCTTATAAATTACAACGCCCACGGATAAAAGATAATTAAAGCAGACTTAATTAAATCAGCAAATCTAAAATAAAATCAGCAGAACTAAACGAAGATAAAGTCATAACTGGCGCAAAAACATACAAAGTAAAGTAAGTACCGCGAGAAACTATTTATTCAAATCGGAATCTTTTATAAAGCAAAACTCCAATAAAATTTACAACTTAACATTCACAAAGTATAAAATAAACAAATTCAAGACTACAGCAATTAACCAGACATTATCGAGCATAAATCCCACAAATTCGCACCGTGTAACTAAGTACAAATAATAGCAACTACGATTCTTTAAATAACTCAACACACTTCAAACTGAAATTAACAAACCAAGCTAAAAATAACAAATAATCCGACGCAATCTAAACTGAAAATTAATAAATCCAACCAAAGGTAACAATACAAACCGCGAAATAAATATCAATTTTACAAAATTTGAAATTACTTAAAAACGAAAGCAACCCTTAACCAAAATGAGTGCAGATATAAAAATTTATATCGAGACCATCCCCAGCTTTAACGTTTTCGTTGCTGGGTGCAATAATCCCTTTTATTGATAAGTAAGAGTCTAATTTATTAAAACGGCATTAGCTTTCCAAATGTATTAGGTCGTTTTGATCCCTATCATCGAGCTAACGCTTGTGACGCGAGTTATGTATCCCCCAATTTATATATATTAAATAATAGAACCTAATAGGAAAATATTAGAAATTGATAAGTCGAGTACAACAATGTAACTCAAGGATAGATATAAAAAGGTTATTAACAGTTCATAGGAACGGATGCAATACAATGTATTCCAGACGATAGTGATACTGTAGGTGGCAGGCCACAGACAGTTAAGATATCGCAATTACCTAGAAAGTAAGATTGCAACAATGTAACAATGAATAGAATTAAGAATAGGCAGACATGAGCTCTGCAAATTTTCACAGAATTGTGAGGGGCAGGAACAACATAAATACCCCGGCAGTTCCAAGACCAGCCAGTCAGTCTGAGTATTACAGTTTTAGCATTGTTGTTTACCTAGGCTACTCACCCTAATATTAATTCAATTAAATCAGTTTATTTCGACTTAGAATAATTAATACCAGTTTATCAAAATTCTATATTAATTTCTGTTTAAGTAAACTTGTTACGAAAACTTGGAAATAGTTCTTAAAAACACCGTTTCTAAAGCCCGAAACGTAACTCGCGCTTGCGCGTACCTTCAAAGCTATTGGTTGCGATGCCCCTATCTGATCATTTTAACAGTCTAAAGGATTGTCCTTCGTATGAAAACTAAATACTTACACGTAAAATTCAAGCGGACTTTGAATCCATTTAATGGTGGACAAGTCTCCTTTCACAAGTGCGTCCACGTACGCATGTTTCACTGGAATTGCCTCATCACATCTCAAAAGTGGAAGATGCCGGAACGTTCCCCATATATTTTGGTCATTAAGGACGTTATGAATGAGATCTTTTTTTATTTGTGTGACGTAGAAATCTGAAGACAAAGAAAACGGTTCAGCGGTTTTGCTTTGTATATAATAAGCTCGAACACAATCTCCACCGACTTCTTGCCTGAGACAGTTTACCAACCCAACAAGACCGCTCTCAGGTTCGTTTTGGGATACTAAGAAGATCTTAGTGCCTAAGTCTTCGCCTTGCCTCAATGCAGTTTTGAGTTTTTCAACCAGGTGAAGTCACTTGTAGTTACTTGGATGATAACCGAATTGTTTGAAGGCTCTTTAGAATTGCAAAGTAAAACGTATGACTTGGAATGGACGGCTGATGACTGTACGGAAACAATTTCTAAGCCTAATTTAGTGATGTCAGCAATTTCGTCTTGTGTTTCAGTTTCAACTAACAGAAACATGGATCTTGATTTTAAGAAAGTGTGTAGGCCTGGGAGCGCATTGTATTTCTTAAATGAACCGGGTAGTACCACGAGGTTAGCATTTTCTAATAAGGTGTCAATCACCTCGTCGTTTCTCACACTCCTGACACCAATATCTTTTAGACTTTTTCTATCCACTTCACTTGGGTCAATAACCGTATAGTCTACAACGATAGAAACTTCTGCATCGATAATATCCTTTAAAACAAATGCAAGGCACGTTTTGCTGGATATTTCAACAATCTTCATGTTTCGTGCACTTCCACGATTTTCCAAAACCATTTGTGATGTTATGGTTAGTGCTATTTGTTGGAAATTCGAGTAGTTTGGAGAAATTGTATGAAGTGCGGGAATGAACTCGTAGCTTTCGAGTTTTGGACCGTCTTGTGCTTGTCGTCGTGGTGCCAAATCAAATTGAATACCTTGTAATTCAATTCCACCTGACTTAAATATATGGCCATTCTGAAATGCGCCAACGGAGAGACAGTTATCTGTATTTAGTGCGGCTGTGCGAATTTGAACCCTAGGGTCTATGGCAATACGTTGTATGGCTGTTGGTAAAGATAATCTGCGATCACTTTTACTCAATATAAAAAATTGTAATATTGAATCAATAAAAGTAACCCAGTTCCCGCTCCATTGTATTTTGCCCTCAGTTTCCGAATGTTCCATACGTATAATACTTTTGAATAGTCCCTGGATTTCATAACCTCGCAAGTGACTTTCTTTGTAAACATCATCTGATGTCAAAGGCAAAGCATCCACACCAGAATCGTGCAAAATATTCTCAACGTTAGAAAATAGTTGATTGTCATCTTCAGGTATTGAAATGATTCCTGAGGCCACTACAGATCCACTTTCACTAATTTCGAATTCACCAGATCCTTTGAAAATATTGACCAATAGTTTCAAGCTTCCTTCTTTACGAAGGATCACAGGACGATGGATACGGAAGTCGTCAATTATAACAGCTGTTTTTTCAAGCTCTTGGTTTCTTAGTTTGGCAAGCGTTTTCCAAGCGTAGACCTGCAAATTAAAATTATTGTTAGTTTTTTATAAATTGGGGAATAAGTGCTTTATTTAGAGATTTGCTGGTACAATAAATTAAAAATATTTTTTAGTAGGGCAAAAGGGCGTGCTTTTGCCTCAGGAGGCTTTGTGACGCTCCAACTTTCAAAATTATCAAGCTAAACTTAACACAAAATGAGAACGAGAAAGAAATTATTACGTTTATTTTCCGCATAAATTAATTACCATAATTCTTAATTCAAAACCCACTTGGCTTCAAAAACGAAAATTTATTCAGTAAATTAAAATAACCCTTTCACGTCTTAATTCATTTATCTGTTTGCATAAATTTAATTTCAATTGATACTTCTGCTAATTAATATTAAATTCTAGTTCTAAAAATTCCTCAACGCAAAGTTTACGCTAAATAGTCAATAACGTATTCCAAGTATACGAAAATGAATGCTTATGTGTTTTTCCGTTGAAAGAATTCACCGAATTAAAGTTGCGTATTGCCCCATTATAAACTGTTTTTCTCGTTTTAAGACTGACTACAAGATTACGTTGAGCTTCGGTTCTTCGTTAAACAAAATTAATATTCATTTTGTTTTGCAATCTGCACAAGTAAATACGTGTAGAATGTTTGGTTGTTTCCGTTTTGGTTGATGCGAATTTTGAGCACGCGCTATAGCGTGGTGAGTATTTAGGGTTTTTATAAAATTATACCTTCCGAGTACCACGAATTAATTTTATTTGTACTTGCTTTAGCTTTTATAAAGCTGCAATGAATGGTCGTCCCTTGTAGTAATGGGAGGCCCAACGCATTGTTTATGGGTGTAGGCTCCCCTCCCCCCTAAAAGTTAATGTGGTCCAGCTACCGACTCAACCCCGACGTCAACAACTTTAAGGGTGAGTGCCTTCCGTCACTACTCGCGTTGCAACCATATCGATGGGGAGTTTATTGTTTAGACGCATGCATTTCCACATTTAGTTCTTTTATACAAAAATTATTCTGCATTTTTAAATTTAATTCGTCAATACGACCGTTGTTGAAACCTTTTGGTATTTATTGGCATTGTGTGGATGCATTGCTATTTGGTTTTAAATAACTAAACAAAAATGTCGTGGCCATTCTTATGTATAGGTTAAATTTTATATTTACGAGGATTTAGAGCTTTTTGTTTTAGGGGGGTACTTTTGTTTCTTTTTGGTTGGAAATTAAGATAGGGCGGTAGCCTAAAACCGGCAGCTCACCATTTAAAAAAAAATTTGCTTTTTTTTATTTTCTTGCTAGGTTTAGTGTTTAAGAAATAATTTTTTTTGTTGTTTGTTTCTTTTTGGTATCATTATACTGTGTACATATTGTGCTTAATTATAGGTTTCATTTTTTGGTATGTTTTACTTTGAGCGCGAATGAGTGTGAATGTGTGAGTCCATATAATTTTTCCTTTTTATTTCAGGTCTCTCTTAATTTTTGTTGTTGTATGTATAAAACCCCGCCCACTCGCCGATTGAGCCCGGTCATACTTCTTTCTTTCTTATGGTTCATTTTATAGGTTGCGTCAATGTACGGAACATAAAATATTAACGCCCTGGCGTGGGACTGCGATTTTTTTGTAATTAATTTCTGCTGCAATTTTGTATAGTTAATTTCTTCTGCAATTTGGTTTTCGTTAATTTTCTTGTGCTGGGATTTGGTTTTTGTTAATTTTCTTGTGCTGTGATTTTGTTTCATGTAACTTTGGTTCTGTTTTTATTTTAGTTAGTTTTGGCTACGAGTTCGTTTTAGTTAATTTTTGCTCCGATTTTTTGTTTATTATTGTTAGTGCCTAAGTTCCTACATGTTCCGCATTTTCTCGGCTTGATATTACTTATGTTTCGTCCCTTACGTTTAATATTATTGGTTGGCTTATGGTCTTGTGCTTTCGCCAATAATCTTAGTCCATTGAAAACGCTGGCGCCCAAGATTTTTCTTTTTTCCCTTCCCTTTCTGTACCCTTTGTTCTCCCCGTCAAGTCTAAAATTGGTTTTTTTCCTCCGATTTTTCCTTTATTCTACTATTCTTTATTTTACTATTCTAATTTCTATTTTATTGTTTCGCTCCTATTGGTGTTCCCGAAGTTTATACGTCGGATATGTGTTAAATTGTCCTGTATTCGCAGCAATTTTTTTTTCTTTTGAGCTTTTATCGAGTTACGGTTAGCCTTTATTTAGTTACTTTCTACCAATTTCTTTCTTGTTCGTATTCAAAATGACTTCCTTTTCGACTTCCCACCAAGGCCTTCCTGCGTGGGAGTGGAATTTAAAATTTTCTGGTAATCCAAACACTCTTACCAACCATGAATTTTTGGAACGAGTCGAAAATCTTCGACAAGCTCACTATGTATCCGAATTGCAGTTATTTGAGTCTGCAGCAGAGTTGTTCGCGGCTAAAGCTTTACTTTGGTATCGTGGTTTTCGGTATAGGTTTTCTAACTGGAAGTCGTTTAATTTACTGATCCATCATTTTGAACACATGGAGTTTGTTTATAAGGCTACTGCTATTGAGAAAAATACTTTTGCTTCACATGACCGAGTTGTTAAGGTTTCTCCTACGCCTAGGGGTAGATCTGATACTTTTTCCTTACGTTCTACTGTTCTTCCTCCTATTTCTACTCCTACTCGTCAGGCCATATGCTTTAGTTGCGATAAACTTAGTCATGTTTCGATCCGTTGTACTCGTCCTAAAGTACTCCATTGTTATAGTCGCGGACATAAGGGAATTACGCGCCACAACTGTCCCAACTATCATCCTACTACTAATAGTTCCGCGAATCAAACTTCTAATTCTGTTCTCACCTCTAGGTGCTCAACCTCCTGCTTCTCACTTTACGTTCTCTTCTGTCCCTCATCTAGGTCATCCGGTTCCTACTATCAAAACATACTCTTCTTCGGAAAATATATCCTCGAACAAAATTTCTTCCGTCTCTAGTTCTACTTCCTATTCTACTCCTCCTTCTGCTCGCCCTACTTATTCGCTCTCACCCCAAACTGCGCCTCCACCACCCTTACAACCCATGCTTTGATTTGGTGACTTGCAGCTAGCTTCTCAAGAGTTTGTTTCCGATTCTTAAACGATTCTACCCAAGAAATTTCTGTCGTGTCTGCAAGCACAAAGGTCGCGGAAGTGACGATAACTTCTAATTCCGTCTGCGAAGGTCCTGTTGAAGTCCACGATCCTGTATCTTTAATGCCTCTTCCGGTATGTCAAAATTTTACCTGTTTTTGCTTTCTTAAGTGCTTCCTGTTGTGCCGGCAATCACAGCCGTAGCTAAGTGGAGAGAATTTCTAATACGGATAGAAAAGGTCCTGTTGAAGTTAATGAACCCGTAGCTGTGATGCCTGTTGCTGTTGTCGTTAAAGCTTTACCTGATCCTGTTTCGTTACCTACTCTAACTCATTTTTTTCATGCTGACAAAATGCTACTTACTTCTGTTCTTTTAACTAAGGTTGGTAACATCCTAGCTGATGTTCTGATATCTAATGCTGACGAACTTCTACATGATTCTGCTCCTTTTCCTAAGGTGGATACTTCCACAATCAATGCTGTTTTCTTTCCTAACTGTGATATCTCTAGTCCTGCACATAACGTCAATGAAAATTTATCTGCTTCTGTCTTTTTCTCTAACGTAACTGAATTGTGTTCCGCTAGTGTTTCTTTTCATCAGGTTGGTTCTCATACAGCCAATACCTTTTCTTTTTCCACCGTTGATATTCTGACAGTATATCATGTTTTCTTTTCTGCCGCTGACCTTCTTACTACTCATTCTAATAATAAACAACGTCCTTCTATGACGCGTTTTGAGTTTTCTAAACTACCCTTGCCACCTCCTAAACCTAGTGCTATAACTACTACACCCCTGCTATTCCTGTTTGGCAAAAAAATGCCCAAAAGAGGGAGACTTTATTCTATGCTCCTTCTGAGGATATAGGTCGGCGAAACCCTAATGTCCTTGATCGGGTTTCATTTTCCTTCTAGTGACGTAAACGTCTTAAGCCCGATACCTAGTTCTCGTGCCCCCGATTTTGATGCCGACTTTGCTGTTCCTCAGATTTGATTTTTGGATTTACGATTTCGTTTACTTTCCTGTTTTGCTAGGTTTTATTTCGTTTTCTTGTTTTTTCCTTCACCCGTGAGGTCCGGGAATAGAATAGTTCCACAGTACGACCTGCTTGTCGTTAGAGGCGACTACAGCGGTCCAACACACACACATACACACCCACACATACACTTTATACACGTCGCATCCATACCCACACACATCATACACACACCTACACCCACACACTTTATAGACACACACCTACACCCACACACTTCATAAATACACAGTTCTACTTAGTTCTTCTTTCTTCTGTTCTCTTCTTGGTTCTTCTTTCCTCCGTTCTCTCCTTGTACTGCTTGCACCCGTGTGGGTTTGGAAATAGAATAGCCCCATGGTACGACCTGCTTGTCGTAAGAGGCGATTACAGCGGTCAGACACATACACACACGCACACTTTATACACGCATAACACCTTCCCCAATTCCCCACCTACACACACGCACGCACATGCCCACACCTACTCATGCATAACTACACTGGGATTCTGTTTTATTTTCTTTTGTAGGATTTTAGTTTTTTTTTGGGTTTTGTACTTGTTGTTGGTGTTATTCTTTTTGGTTTTTTCTTTTTTTCTCGTTCCTTTCGTTCCACCTTCCTTTCCCTATCCTTTTGCTGGTCTTCTTTGCCGTCGGTCCCTATACCGATTGTGTTTCGTCTATCCGCTCCTGTGGTAGGTGCTTTCTAGTCCGCCTTTCGTTCTTCGGAAACCAGGACCTAGTAGACTTTAGGACTAGTTAGCGTTTCTTTAGTTCGGTTCTTTGGCTTCGACTACCACAGTTGAGAGTATATTGTTTCCTTTTACCAGCACTCCTCCTCTCTTCCTCTCGTTCTCCCTTGTTGTTCCTTTACATACTTGAGGCTAGACAATTTTGTCCTGTTTTGGTTTCTACTAGTATTCTTCCTCATATCATTTCTTTCCTTTTGGTTTTCAGCAGGAAACTACTTCTTTTCTTGAGGTTGGAAAACTTTAATGTTTTTTTCTGAGATACATCCGTCCTCTGACGACTTTTCAGTGTCCATGCCGTTCTACTTTTGTCCTACTTGATTACATATTACCCGTCTTCCCTTCCTTCCTTCCTTCCTTTTTTTCTCACTTCTTTTTTCTCCATTTCTTTTCTTGGCTCTTCGAGCTGGATAAAAGTTCTTTTTTGTGTTTTATTGAGTGTTTCTTTTTTGGGATCTTTTTGTTTTTGTAACAAGTTTTTTTTAGTTTTTTTTGTGTAAGCGAATTTTCTTTTCGTTTGGTTGGGTTTATTTCTTGTGTTTTTGGGTAGTTTGGTACTGGCCGCTTCTTTACTTTGGTTTTCCTATCCCGACCTTTCTTGGGGAAATTTGTTACGTTTATTTTCCGCATAAATTAATTACCATAATTCTCAACTCAAAACCCACTTGGCTTCAATAACGAAAATTTATTCAGTAAATTAAAATAACCCTTTCACGTGTTAATTCATTTATCCGTTTGCATAAATTCAATTTCGATTATTACTTCCGCTAATTAATACTAAATTCTAGTTCTAAAAATTCCCCAACGCTAAATAGCCAATAACGTGTTCCAAGTATACAATAATGAATGCATATGTGTTTTTCCCTTGAAAGAATGCATCGAATTAAAGTTGCGTATTTCCCCATTATAAACTGTATTTTTCCCGTTTTAAGTTTGAGTACAAGATTACGTTGAGCTTTGGTTCTTAGTTAAACAAAATTAATATTCATATTGCTTTGCAATCTGCACAAGTAAATACGTGTAGAATGTTTAGTTGTTTCCGTTTTGGTTGATGCGAATTTCGAACACGCACTATAGCGTGGTGAGTATTTAGGGTTTTTATAAAATTATACCTTTGGACTACCACATATTAATTTTATTTGTAATTGCTTTAGCTTTCTTCCGGCGGCCTTAAGCTGCAATGAATGGTTATTCCTTGTAGTAATGGGAGGCCCAACGCATTCTTTATGGGTGTAGCCCCCCCTACCAGTTGATGTGGACCAGCTACCGACTCAACCCCGACGTCAGCAACTTCAAGGGTGAGTGCTTTCCGTCACTACTCGCGTTGCAACCATATCGATGGGGATTTTATTGTTTAGGCGCATGCATTTCCACATTTAGTTCTTTTATACAAAAATTATCCTGCATTTCTAAATTTAATTCGTCAATACGACCCTTGTTGAAACCTTTTGGTATTTATTGGCATTGTGTGGATGCATTGCTATTTGGTTTTAAATAACTAAACAAAAATGTTGTGGCCATTCTTATGTATAGGTTAAATTTTATATTTACGAGAATTTAGAGCTTTTGGTTTTAGGGGGGTACTTTTGTTTCTTTTTGGTTGGAAATTAAGATAGGGCGGTAGCCTAAAACCGGCAGCTGACCATTTAAAAAAAATTTGCTTTTTTTTTATTTTCTTGCTTAAGAAGTAATTTTTTTGTTGTTTGTTTCTTTCTGGTACCATTATACTGTGTACATATTGTGCTTAATTATAGGTTTCATTTTTTGGTATGTTTTGCTTTGAGCGCGAATGAGTGTGAATGTGTGAGTGCATATAATTTTTCCTTCTTTATTTCAGGTCTCCCTTAATTTTTGTTGTTGTATGTATAAAACCCCGCCCACTCGCCGATTGAGCCCGGTCATACTTCTTTCCTTCTTATGGTTCATTTTATAGGTTGCGTCAATGTACGGAACATAAAATATTAACGCCCTGGCGTGGGACTGCGATTTTTTTGTAATTAATTTCTGCTGCAATTTTGTTTAGTTAATTTCTTCTGCGATTCGGTTTTCGTTAACTTTCTTGTGCTGCGATTTGGTTTTCGTTAATTTTCTTGTGCTGCGATTTTGTTTCATGTAACTTTGGCTCCGATTTTATTTTAGTTAGTTTTGGCTCCAAGTTCGTTTTAGTTAATTTTTGTTCTGATTTTTTGTTTATTATTGTTAGTGCCTAAGTTCCTTCATGTCCTGCATTTTCTCGGCCTGATATTACTTATGCTTCGTCCCTTACGTTCAATATTATTGGTTGGCTTATTTCAGATTATTGGTCTTGTGTTTTCGCCAATAATCCTAGCCCATTAAAAACGCTGGCGCCCAAGATTTTTCTTCTTCTTCCTTCCTCCTCTACATCTTTTGTTCTCCCCGTCAAGTCTAGAATTCGTTTTTATCCTCCGATTTTTCCTTTATTCTACAGCACTATTCTAATTTCTATGTTGTAGTTTCGGTCCTATTGGTGTTCCCGAAGTTTATCCGTCGAATATGTATTAAATTGTGCTGTATTCGCAACAATTTTTTTTTCTTTTGAGCTTTTATTGAGTTACGGTTAGCCTTTATTTAATTACTTTCTACCAATTTATTTTTTGTTCGTATTAAAAATGACTTCCTTTTCGACTTTCCACCAAGGCCTCCCAGCGTGGGAGTGGAATTTGAAATTTTCTGGTAATCCAAACACTCTTATCGACCATGAATTTTTGGAACGAGTCGAAAAACTTCGACAAGTTCACCATGTATGTAAAAAGACGCGATTAAGTTACGAGCCCTCAAGATATATCTGTGTGGTGTGTTTTTTCCTTTTAGGTATGTAGGTTCCTTTTACCTTTATCTTGTATTGTACCTGGTACCTTAATTCCTGTCACTCCCCTACGAGGACTAAAGTTACAAGAAGGACGGATGGTAATTTGATTCAACATGGGTAACTGAACCTAATCTGCAATTCACCGTTGTGTCCTGAGATGAATTTCCGAGATGCCACCACGTGGGTAATTTGTTTTTATTTAAATTGTGCTTGCAAATTGATTTAAAAAGCGGTTGCATCACTCTTAAAGCGTGTTCGGTATAAGTTATATATGGCGGGAATTACACCGTGTAAAACTATAATTGCGCAATTGTATAACAAATGCCTGAAAGTATAACAATGGTGTGGCGCCCGAGTGCTATCGCTTTTTATCGATATCTTATTGAATTCTTGGTAATTTTTAGCATATTGGGGCAGTATGTTTGTATCTTCATTTAACTGCTGATAGATAGGTATTCCTGTGTGTTTATGGCGTTACCGTTTCTGAAAATTACTTTGGAACACTTGGTTTTTTTGTGTGAAGGTACCTCCAGTGGTACTTTTAAGTTGATTGTTTTATCTTTTTGTGTGATCTTCTTTTCGCAGTGGATGCGCTACTTAGGAAGATGAACGTATTAGTTCTCATCGAGAGTCCAGTAATTTTTTTAACTTATTATGTATCTTAATTTGTCTGATTAGCACAGCAGGTGGTCCTTCAGACCGAACTGCGTTTAATAGGGACAACTGTCTATCTTCTCTCGGACGCTTGTCCAAAACTTCACTTTTTTTTTATCCCACTGTCTCCGTTTCCGCCTTATTCTTCATTTGACAGATCTGTTCTTGTCCCGGAGCACCCGTCTATCACATAAGAGTGATTTTTTCCTCACTTCGGGCTACTGACCACATTGGCTGGTTGAGTAGTGCTTTTCTATCCATTTTTTCTATCGCTTTTGCTCAATGCGAGTCCTTCTTCTATTCTCTTCTACCTGGAAGTGTCACTAGTACATTCCAAAAATGCCCACTTCCCTCTTTTTACCTTTCCCACATTTCTATTGTCTTTTTCTTTCTGTTAGTCACCGTGTGGTCGCGCGGGGGGTTTTTATAGACACCTGAACCACGTCTCTAGGAATCTTTCGAAAAGTCATGCAGTGCCGCTGTCAGCCGCACGTGGCCGCTATCAGTGCAAGTATGTATGAGTGTGTGTATGTGTGAGTGTAAGTATATAGGAGTATGCCTTATCGATCTTAATCGAGGCTAAGTGTAGGAATACACCCACAAGTCTTTTCCGGTCCCTCGTACCGTTTATCTAACAGGTTAGCTTCACAGGTCGCTCTCTTCTAGAGGGTACGAGTACTTTCCTGCTTAACGGCTTCAAGGAGCCACTTTCTTTTGTATCTTTACGATAAAGGACAAAACGGCTTGGCAAGCTGGGGAATTCTAGACTATATTTTTAAAGCTTGTAGTTGTAGCATGCCTTAGCGTACTGCGACGTTTGGATCCCTCAAATGTTATCTAGTTTTATCTTAATATATATCTATCTTACCTATTATCTTTGGTAATAACTTGAGACTTTGTCTTACTTTCTTTTGTTGTCATAACGTTTGGTATTTATGATCAGACGTAGGAAATTTTTGAGGATTGAGTGAAGAAGCTAACCTGATGGTAGCAATGTAATTTGTTAAGTTAGAAATTTAGGAAACTTGTAAGATGGTACTGTTGGTAAATTTGTTAATTCACAACCGTGTCATTAAAAAGTTTTGATGTGTATTGTTTATTAAGCCAGAGTACCAATACAAAAATTTGTTAAAATATATAGTGACTTGCTCTCTCGGGCATTTTGAAATTGGGGCATTTTTTTTGCCAAATGAGAAACAATTAAATTGTAATGCGTATGTGCATGTGCACCAAAAAACTGTAACGCTAACTTTAGTTTTTGTATATAAGTTAAGCGACTTGTCACGCTTGTTTTAGTTGTAGTAGTGTTTCGTGCTCCCCCACAAATATGTGCTGTCGATTATAACTGCGCCACATCTAAGACTCGTGTGTGCATTTATAGATATAGTTCAAAAATCTTGGGGCTATACATTCCGTTTCTAGGTTACTCGCAAGACGCGTTATCGGTTGAAAAAACCAGGTGGCGCCTAAAATAAACATTAGTAGAATGTAAGTTAGTTCATATGTAAGTAAGGTTCTAGACTTTAAATTTCTACTGTGCTAAAAGTTTTTTTCTTTTTAAAAAATTTCTTTATGGCTTGGTTGCGATTGTTACATGCCAAAATTGGCAATGTACATTTTTAGATTTAGTTATAATTTATAAGGTAATTCCCGCGTATTTTTTAAATTAAAAACGCCAACTTCCGTCGTCTCTAAAAGTTGCATCTGCGCAAAAGTAATGCGGAATGCGCGCGTGGTGTAAAAGGACGCGATTAAGTTACGAGTCCTCGACGAAGCAACATCTATCTGTGTGGTGTTTCTTTTCTTTTTAGGTATGTAGGTTCCTTCTACCTTTATCTTTTACTGTACCTGGTAGCTTAATTCCTGTCACTCCTCTACGAGGACTGAAGTTACAGGAAAGACGGATGGTAATTTGATTCATCATGGGTAACTGAACCTAATCTGCAATTCACCGTTGTGCTGTAACAATTTTATTTTTGGTTAATAAATCCCTTCATCAAAGTGCGAGGATATTAAGACACTTTTAATAATTTAATTTTTTTGGTTAATAAATCCCTCCATCAAAGAGCGAGAATAATAAAACACTTTTATTAAATAATGTTAAAATACATTTAACAAGTAAAGTAATACGTTAAAACAGCATCTTGATTTGTTAGTCTATTTGTGGTTGGATATCTGTGTCTTCTACAGCCATTCGAAGGCGCGTTTAGGTTTGACAACCTCCTACAGGGACCCGCCGGTCGTCCGAGCGAGTTTGATAATCACTCGGCCATGCGTGGAAGGAGAGACAAGATGTATGAAAGAACGCAGGCCAGTAATTTGCGTATCAATTTTGATGAGTGAGGACACATTCTTGAATAGCGGTTGGTAACGTATAAAAATTATTATCTTATTTAATTTGAGATAATTTGTTTAGCGCGACGAGAGACATAGCTACAATTAACCATGCACTTTGAAATTAGAAATTCAATCCCTTTTGTTAAAACCACTTCGTTTTACGACGTGTAAAATGCAACTTAAAAGATAAGAAATTCAATCCCTTTTGTTAAAACCACTTTGTTTTACGACGTGTAAAATGCAACTTAGAAGATGGAAAGTTTAAGCAATTTAAAGAAGACCACTTTGTGAAACAGCGTAAAGATGCTACTTTGTCTACACCTGGAACAACTCCATGTGGTAGAAGCTGTTTAGGATGAGCTGGGTTCATACTACTTGCAGTAAACATCGCATGAAGTAACAAGTACCTCATCTAGGCGAGAGAAGCAGTTTTTGGTTCGTAGTTAGCTTTAAGTAATTTTTCGTGTTTCAAATTAGAAACACGCTAATTTGTTCTTATGTGTAAAAGCACGAATTTGATATTTGTTGCAACTATTGCTAAGCTGGAATTTCCAGTGTCAAAAGTAAAATTCACTAATTTGATGTTTTAAGAAACAACACGTTGCTTCAGTATAAATTGTTAGTTACAACAACAGGTGTTACTGACGTCACTTATTTTTTTGTAGTATACTGCTGACAGATGTATCCTTGAAAGCAAATGCTTAGAACAACGTTAGCACAACTTTTGTAAACAAGAATATTTTTGTGATCATTTTTATTGGAAACTAAAACTAGTACTTTTAACTTAAAGAGGAAACTTGAATAGTAACTTTTTAATGTAATCGGCCTGAACAGATCTGCGCGGGTTAGAGTATCTTTGTGTAATAAGTTTACACCTTGCTGTAAAATATTTGATTATGAATAAGGTTGATAAACCTTAATTTAAAATTCACGAAGTAATTCAATTATTTATTAAATTTTGTTACATTGCATTTTATTTTAAAAGAGATTCTTTTTAGTAAATTATTGGTTCAAGATTAAAGTTTTTTATTTTGATCAAATATGATCAAACCTAACCACTGAAAACTAACATCTTTAAGAGTAGAATTTTGATGCCAACTTTATATAGAATACACCTTTTCACTATTTCGTTATGTATATTTGCGGGACACAAATAGTGTTCCACCTTTTTTTATTAACCTAACTATTATGATTTCTTACAGGAACAGCGTCTTATTTTATTAAGACAGGTTTTTGTCATCGAAGGCGATCTTTTTTCTTTGGGTCTCCACGTCCGCCCTTAGAAATATGCCATGCCATTATCGTGAATAAGTCCGGACTTGGTGGCGCCTATTTGTTTTAGTTTAAGTTTGACATACAAACAGATTTCGACTCCCCCCCCCATTTCTCATAGCTCTACTCAAGGAATAGACCCCTAGTTATGTCGGAAGACTTCGTTTCACTGGCACCCATGCGTGAGGCCAGCTGTGCCCATTCGAAAAACCCGTTCCACAGGCACACAACGTGGTGCAAGTAAGAGGAAAGAAAAAACAGTTTCACGGACACCCAATGAGGGGCTGGCCCTTTAAGAAAAAATGTAGCAGTGCCCTGAGATGAATTTCCGAGATGCTACCACGTGAGTAATTTGTTTTGATTTAAATTGTGCTTGCAAATTGACTTAAAAAGCGGTTGCATCACTCTTAAAGCGTGGTCGGTATAAGTTATAATATGGCGGGAATTATACCGCGTAAAACTATAATTGCGCAATAGTATAACAAATACCCAAAAATATAACAAGGTGTATATTATTACCTGAACCCAAGGAACAGGGTAACACTGTATCTAAAAATCACAGAATAATCGACGCTAATCATATAAAAAATAACAATAAGCATATTATTTTCTTAAGTATTAGGCAAAATCGAATCAAAATCTACAGCAAACGCTATTTGAACCACTTTATCGATGTAAAGTTGATTTTATTAATCAGTTAAGTAAAATAATAATAATAACGTCAGCACGGTTATATTTCTTTTGCCAACATTGCTGCACTATTTAATTTCTAGGTAAAATCGCTGTGCAATTGTGTTGCGTTGTGGGAATTCTTAAAGTTGCGTATTATATTCTTTGATATTAAAGTTTTTCTAGAAACGCTTTATTTACATACGTTTAAGAAAAGAAAACGAACAAGCAATATAGTACGTTGGGTCAATGATAAGGTATGTGTGCTTAACCTCGTTGTGCTCAATTTTTGAACTAAACTAAAACATTTTCTCAAAGATTGCTATTCAAAATAATAACAATAATGAATGATAAATTAAACCTTCTTTGCCATATCCTCCATTCCCTAGGCTCCTCCAACAATATCTATGTTTGGAACGCAGCTCAAAACTCGACGTAACAGGCACATAATAGCACTAACGTAGCAGAAAATTCTGGCAAACTTTTAATTCAAGAATTTAGTTGGATGAGTCCTGTATTTCCTCAGACCCTCTCGCAATATTTCTGCCTAAAAACCAACACAGAACTTGGGATTACCGGCATATAATAGCACTAACGTAGCACAAAAATCTGACAAAGTTTTAGTTCAGAATTGTATGTGGGCGTCGCTCCCGTTTCTTCAGACCCTCTTACAATATCTTTGCTTGGGGAACAGCACAAAACTCGGAGTTACCGGCACAAAACAGCACTAACGTAGCATAAAGCTTTAGTACAAAATTTAACTGCATGGGTCTCGCATTTCCTCAGCCCCTCCCAAAATATTTCTGCTTAAGAAGCAGCACAAAACTAGAGATTACCGGCACAAAATAGCACTAACGTAGCACAAAAATCTAACAAAGTATATGTCGTGAATTGTATGTTGGCGGGGCTTCCGTTTCTTCACACCTTCCTACAATATATCTGCTTGGGGAACAGTACAAAACCCGGAGTTACCGGCACAAAACAATACTAACGTAGCACAAATTTTAGGCACAGTTTTAGTCCAAAATTTAACTGGATGGGTCTTGCATACCCTCAATCCTTTCTACAATATTTCTGCCTGGGAAGCTGCACAAAACTCGGGGTTACCGGCATAAAATAGCACTAATGTAGCACAAAATCCTGATAAAGTTTCTGTCCAGAATTGTAAGTGGGCGGAGCTTACGTTTCCTTAGTCATTCCCACAATATCTCCACTTGGGAAGCAGCACAAAGCTCTGGGTTACCAACACAAAATAGCACTAAAGTGGCACAAAATTCTGACAAAGTTTCTGTCTAGAATTGTAAGTGGGCGGGACTCCAGTTTCCTCAACCCCTACCACAATATCTCTGCTTGGGGAGCAGCACAAAACTCGGCGTTACTGGCACAAAATAGCACTAACGCGGCACAAAACTATAAAATATTTTGATCTCAAACATTTGAAAAGGGAGGGTGGAGGGGGAAAGGGAGCTTAAAAGGGTGATAATAATCAAACCACCACCGGAATTTATTTTAACGTACCATACCTTGTCCTAACTTTACCACTCCAAAGAATTATAAAAATAAAAATTCATTCGCTCACTCATAGTTTTGTAAGGAATAAACTCTCAAACCAATCGTTACTTCAACATAAAACCAAAGACTATAGTAATTGGTGTAGTAAATATGAAATAATTCTTGAAACAAATACTAGTTCGTATCGAATAACCTTAACGTTCGCAATCGGACAGCTCTGTACGAGCTACTAAATGTCTGCATAAAGATCGCTGTAGTAGCACTTGCTCTCCACAAAAAGTTTTCTCTCTCTCTCTTTCTCTTGCTTTCTCTCTCTATTTCTCTCTGTCTCTCTTTCTTTCTCTCGTTCCCGCCCTATAAGCCGCCTTTCCGTTTTCTCACTTTATCTATCTATCTATCTCCACTCTTTATCTATTCCCAGGCCAAGGAACAAACCACGTAAAGATGACACCCCTTTATTTAATCTTATTCAAGACATTGTGTTACGTGCCAAAAAATCGGCACTAGACATTCTTAATTAAGTTTTAATGTGTGAGAATTTCGCGCCATAGATTTAAAAGGACGTGTGCATATTTCCGTCACTTCAGATAGTGCGTTTCGCGAGATTGGCGCCGGCGCGTGTGGACGAAGGAAGAGAATGGGGGACTTCCAGATACGGCGTTAGAACTAGCCTCCGAGATGTGAAGAAGGGTATAGTTGGTCTGGTATCTTATTGTATAATCTTGTTATGTAGGTCTCTTTTTCCCTTATCGTTGATTATCGTTCCTTATAAACCAGTTTCCCGTCGTTCCTTCTACATAGGAAGAAGACAAATCAAATTTGGTTTCAACCTGGCTCAAGAGAGATTAGCGAAGTAACCGACGCCCGGAAGACTAACGTCATTAATAGTTTGCGCGTCAATTTTCACATTATGTAATATCGCTACCAACTGTCATTAGTGGCTCGCGTACCTCGTTTACGGGGATATAATAATTGTTGTTGTTAATCGATGGGTTACAATAACCGCTATTCTCGTTAATGATGATTTGCGCTGAGAATATTTCTTCTTAAGGTCAATCAACGCCATATGATTCTTTGTTTGCTTGGTGTCAATTATTTAATTTTAACTATATATTGAGAATGGGTTAAAGATTATACTTTCTTACATTTATAAACGGTAGTTATATTTAAAAAGTTCTATAAATACAACACCGGAAGCGTGGTTTAATAGACACTATCGGTGGTTGGCAGCTCTAATCTTATACAGATTTGGGCGCGGTCCTCTACCAATGACGTCTTCAATATTGCGCAATACTTCGAAAATTCACATAATTTTAACACAAAGGTAAAAGCACACAAATTAAGTAAAGGATTACTTACATCAGAAATCCTGCCTTCGCCCGAAGTTGCGCTAGGGTAGGCTCCTAACCAAGTCCCATCAGGGCTTCTTCCGGAAGGATTAGAGATGATACGTCGACGCTCTCAAAAGCGTTCGATCAACTCCGGCCAGCTAAGGTAGTCATGAGGTCTTCATCCTCAGTCGTGGAGATCGGTGCGCCTAGGTGGCGGCAGATGTCTTACCTATGTAGGGATTGGGCGGAAAAAAATAAGGTATGAGGGTAGACAAACAAAGATAATTAAGGAGGATATCTACATAGGTAAACCTAACGATACGTTACCAGAAAAGCGACCACTTCACTCGAAGATATTCGCAAAAAAGCCACGTTATAGAGAGAGAACCGGAAACTTCCCCACTCCTTTGTCTTTTTCACATCCGCACGAAGTTATTCATCTACCCCTCTAGTGTTGTGCGATTTGCGCAAACTCACTACTATGACGTACGGAAGTACCGCCTAGTCTATTTAAAATTCCCGCGCACCGCGTATTTGAAATTATGGCGCGAAACTCCCGTATATCAAAACTTAACCTAGAAACAATGTTTAAGTGGCAATTGCACGTAACAACTTCTTAAAATGCAAATCGACGCAATTTTGCGTCAAAGCTAAGATTGTTTTGAAAAATAGTGAGGCAGTAGGTGTGGCGAGTTTTGTTGGTGTGCATCAAGATATCGTTGTAAAGGTTGAGTAACATAGTTAATGTGCGGAACTAATATGCAATGGTTGAGAGTCGTTTGCAGCAAATGTTATAAGAATAAACTAAGCTATGACTTACCAAATAGCCAGATGCGGGGAAAAAATTTCGCCCATCAATTACATGTCCAGCTAAGTATTTGTGTTCATCTAGCTCTAAAGACACCTTAATTTTTTCTTCATTAGACTTCGTTTTTGCGTAACTGGCCACTTTCCACGTCGTAGAATGGTTCCATTCAATCAGAGGGGAGATCATCTGAGTGCCACGACCTACTGGAAACGAAACCGGTGGGTACAGTTGGCCGATCTTGGGTTGAGCACCAGAATTGTATATTCTAAAAACTGATATTAGTTGTCTGCGAGTGGTTTAAAAAAAACTTGCGAACCTTCCAATATTAGATAGAAAATGTTCTACGTTGTCTACTTTTCGTTTCGTTAAACTGCAGTATGTTGTTGCAGAGCTCAAGGTTTCTCTTATAATTGGCTGTAGGATACTGTGTGGAGCTAATTCAATAACAATTGCATTTTTTGGTATGTGCTGAAGCGCTTCGTAGAACAGCACTGGCGATAAGAAATTATTTACATGATAATCTGGTGAGCATAATTGATTGGCAGGTTGGTCCCACTCTTCTTTTGGGTAACATGTACTAACCCATTTAGGCGAACGTCGTTTAGGATTTGGCAAAATTTTATCAAGAGCCTCCTTATACCTTACGGCTGCTGGAGCTGTATACTTGCTATGGAAAGCCTGTCCGCTGCTATTAACCCTTCTAGTTGTAACTTTATCATCATTTAGGTGTTTTATAAATGCCTCTATGGATTTTGAGGGTCCTGAAACGGTTACGCTTGTTTTACCATTATGGCAGGCTGGAAAAATATCTGGAGGGCAGAGGGTAACACATTCATCCCACGTGAGCTCTACAGCAGCCATGGCTCCAGGCTCGCTAACTGTTTCCAAAATGGCGCGACCACGTTCATAAGCTATTTGAAGCGTTTGGTCAGCGGTGAGTGCACCATCGGCATAACCACAACCTATAAATTCATATTAATATAAATGTATAACTAATGCTAGGGCACTCGATATTTATTAAAAAATGTTTAAGCTGTGTACTGGGTAGCGAGAGAAAACACTGTGCGATGTGCGACACTGCGGATAGGTAATCAAAACATCCAGCAATTTAGCAAACACTCTAACAATGCATGTGGAGGGGGGGGGGAGGAAAGTACAGTAGCTCTAACGTTTTCTACATTACGCCAATTAAAGTTGTAATCCATTTATCAATATATATAAATTTTCTTTTCAAAGTCTAGATGATGTTAAAGGCACCTCTTAGTTTGATATTTTTGAAATTAGTTTTAGGTCTTTTACTTTAGTCATGTTGTTTAGAAGACGATGCTATTTTTGGTGCAGACGTCTCATTCAAATATAAAATTTGTGTTCGATATCTTGCGGTTTTAAAATTGATATCTATTTATCCCAGACGCTGTCATCTGCATCTGCGTGTCTATTAACTTTCGATATTAGTCGTTTAAACTTCTTTAGTCACGTTGTTCAGAAGACAGTGCTATTCCTGGTGCAAACATTTAAATATTTCTGTTTTACAATAGTTCCTTTAAGAGTTATTTTCATCTAATATAAAAATTGTTTTTAAGAACTTCCGGTTCTAAATTGTGTTACCTACCACAACCTGTTAATTTTGCTGGGGGGGAATTTGTTACGTTCATTTTCGACGATAGATTCACATACGTCCTTTTTTTGGTAATTCGTTTTTCATTCACCTAGCTTCTGTTTCTATTAAAAACCTCATCCTGTATTTTTACCTCGTTACAATAGTACGCACAATCATAACATTTCTTTCAAATCTATTCATCTTAAAACAAAAATTTATTTGATAAATTAAATAGTCAATACCTTGTTTTAGATATCCGTTAATTTGTTAAACGTTTCCCATTTAAAGACTTGTCAAAATAATAGATCCTACTATTAGTTGATAGCGTGTTTTCCAGTCTGCTAATCGCGCTTTGATAACGCGAGGATTGCAGTTTGAACTCGTGTTATTTGAACAAATTTTTAATTTGATTCTGCAGCTTGTGCGTTGAAATATTTCCTACACTACTCGTCCCAGTACTTCAAATGCGATGCATGTTTTTTTGTTCGACAAGTAGGAGCTATCTTGCGTGTATTGGTGAGTTTCACGCGTTTACCCATTCTAATCAGATTCTATTTTTAGCTCTTAACTGGAGGCCAAATGGGTTCTTTTTTTATGTAGGCCCAACTGTTCCTTGACGTAGACCAACTGCTTTTGTCTGTGGAACGCTGCTGCAGTTACGGTGGTAGGGCGAATGGATCCTGACTATTGTGGCGTTGTTGTGCTGATTCACACCCGACGGTTGCAAGGTAAGTATTCCGGCGCATAAAAGTATGTAACTCGTTTTCTTTTATGCACATCGAGGATTATTATTTATCTGCGGTTAATGTTGTGAAACCAGTTCACCATGCATGTTTAAAAGTTAGCTAGTGCTTTTGGTTATATTTCTTTAATTCTTTCTACAACTTGGTCTAAATCTAATACTTTAATTTAACACACTTGCTATTGAGAAAATCAAAGCATTATTTTTTCCAATGAGTTTTATTACATGCTAGCTACGAAACGCGCACTTTGTGAATCCATTATAAAATTTGTCATTTACAATATAACTTAAACTTAATACTTTTTTGTGTCCATGTGAACCAAGAAATTTTAATTCATTTTTATTGTTAATAGATAATCGACGGCGACATGTTTTTTTTGTTTTTTGGTATGTAGGCGAATCCCCCTACTCTCCGCGGTTGGTAGTTAGTCTGGTATTTACTTTTTTTCTGGCTACGTCTAGGTACGTAGCATAAATTCTGACGCCCTGGCGTGGGGTTGCGATTTTGTTTTAGTTAATTTTCTTGTGCTCCGATTTTGTTTCGTGTAACTTTGGCCCCGATTTTGTTTTAGTTAACAGTTACTTCGATTTGGTTTTGATTAATTTCTACTCCGAGTTTGTTTTAGTTAATTTTTGCTCCGATTTTTTTTGTTGTTAGTGCCTAAGTTCCTACATTACCTGCATTTCTCGGCCTGATGCTACTTGTTTTTTCTTTCTTTACGATCGACCTATTGTTTATTTTTTCTATTTCTTTCGGCTATTTGGTGTTCCTCATACGAAGATCGATTTTCTTTATTTCTTGTGTGGGTTTGATCTTCTTGAATTTTGATTTTGTTCCCTTCCGTGATTGCTAAAAATCCTAGGTTAGCACATGTCAGATTATTGGAGTTATGTTTTCGCCAATAATCCTAAACCCTTTGAAAACTCTGGTGCCCTATTTCTGAGTTTAGTGACTTTATTTTTCTTTACGCTTAGTACTTTTTTTTTAATTTAATCCGTTTGTTACTTACGTATTGTATAGAATCGTTGTGTTGCGATTCGCTTCTGATATTTTATAGTTTATTCGGCTGAGGTTGGTGATTTCGAATTACTCTGATATACAGCGTGTATTTTTTTTTGTCACAATGGTTACGTGGGGGTTGGATGTAAATAGGCCGTCAAACTTCAATATGAGTTATGTTCTCGAGGATTTGACTCGGATATTAAAGTCGAAGGGTTGCGTAAAGCCTTCCGCAACGCGATTCAAGTGGAAATAAATCAGTCTTTTACTCCTAGCCCTTATATAATTACGTTCACAGAGGATCATGAGGAGATTAAACGCGCGCTTACTGAACTTGGACCGTCTTTTGACGATTTTACTGATAAGTTCGCCCGTTTACGCTCCTTATGGGTACACATTCAGCGACGTTGTGAATTGATGTTGGCTAGCCCGGAGGAGGAAGTCCTTATGAACAATAAATTATTATTTTTTTTACAGACCATTCGTTCGGATGTTGAAGCGACTGTTAGAAAATTCAAACGTGTTACTTTTGCTGATTTTAGTCAACAGCCTTCTTCCAGTCCTCAAACTCTTAATGTAGCTTCCACCGTTACCGAAGAAGTTCCTTATCTTTCTTCTGATTCCAAGGAAGAATTGGATACTTCTACTACTGCCAATACTATGACCCCTACTAAAGGATACCCGCTCGCAAAATTGAATGTCTCTTTTTCAGGTGAAGGTTCTCTACCGGATTTCTTGTTTCGTATTAAGAAATTCAGTGCTTCACGTAATATTTCTGCTCGGCAACTTTTTTGTTTTACTCCAAAATTACTTACCGGAAAGACCTAACTTTTTTTCCGCGCACATCAGCGTTCCCTCAAATGTTGGGACGACGTTGTTACTTTATTAAACTCAGAATTCCTACCCCTGGATTTTGCTTATAAATCTGCTACTATTCAGGAAAATATTTTTACTTCACTTGACCGAGTTGTTAAGGTTTCTCCTACGCCTACGGGTAGGTAAGATACTTCCTTCGTACTTTCTACTGTTCCTCCTAGTACTACTTCTACTAGTCAGGCTGTATGCTTTAATTGCGACAAACCTGGTCATGTTTCGACCCGTTCTACTCGTCCTAAAGTAGTCCACTGTTATGGTTGTAGATATAAGGGATTTACTCGCCACAACTGTCTACACTGTCATCCTACTCCTAATGGGTTTTTGAAAATTGCTTCAAATTCTGCCCTCACCACTAGATGCCTAATTTCTTCTGCGTATCACTCTACGTTCTCTCCTATACCTCATTCGGGTCATCCTGCTACTACTATCATAACCTACTCTTCTTCGGCAAATGTAGCTTCGAACAAACTTTCTTTCGTTTCTAGTTCTACATTCTATTCTACTCCTTCTACTCGCCCTACTTATTCACTCTCACTCCAGACTGTGTCTCCGCCACTATTGCAACCCATACTTCTAATTAGTGACTTGCAGCTAGCTTCTCAAGAGTTTGTCCCCGCTTTCTTAAATTGTTCTACTCAAGAAGTTTCTGTCCTGTCTACAATAGCAGCTCTAGCTGAAGTGACAATAATTTCTAATTTAGTCAGCAAAGGTCCTCCGGAAGTTCATGAACGTGTATCTTTAATGCCTCTTCCCGTTTTTGTCAAACTTCTACCTGTTCCTGCTTTTTTAAATGCTTCGACTCAAGAAATTTCTGTCGTGCCGGCAATAACAGTCGTAGCTGAAGTAAAGATAATTTCTAATACGGATAGAGAAGGTCCTGTGGAAGTTAGTGAAACCGTAGCTGTGATGCATGTTGCTGTTGTCGTTTAAGTCTTACCTGATCCTGTTTCATTATCTACTATTGTTAAGGAATCAGTTCCTCTTGTAGCTGAAGTTTTGTCTGTTCCTACTCCGTTGTCTATCAGTGATGAAGTCTTACTTGATTCTACTCTTTTATCGGACGTTGATGAAACGTTACCTACTCTTACTCATCTTTCTCATGCTGACAAGATACTACTTACTTCTGCTCTTTTAGCTAAGGTTGGTGAAATCTTAGCTGATGTCCTGTTATCTAATGTTGACGAAGGACAACTTGATTCTGCCTCTTTATCTATTGTTAATGAAGTTCTTCCTGATGCTGTTTGTTCTTGTAACGTTGATGAACTTCTACCTGATTCTGTTCTTTTATGTAATATGGTTGAAATGTTATCAGATTCTGATCCTTTTCCTAAGGTGGATATTCCTACAGCCAATGCTGTTTTCTTTTCTAACTGTGATACTTCTAGTCCTTTATCTAACGTCGTTGACATTTTATCTACTTCCGTTCCTCCATCTCACGTAACTGAAGTGTGCTCTGCTTGTATTTCTTTTTGTAAGGTTGATTCTTTTACAGCCAATACTTTTTCTTTTTCTACCGTTGACTGTCTTACCGACAATTCTAAAAACAAACAACTTTTCTTTATGACGCGTTTTGAGTTTTCTAAATTACCCTTGCCACCTCCTATATCGCGTGCTACCACTACTACACTCCCTGCTATCCCTGTTTGGCAGAAACTGTCCAAAAAAAGCAGACATTATTCTATGCTTCTTCCGAACCTGAACAGGTATGTCGGCGAAGTCCTAATGTCCTTGACCTCGTTTTGTTCTCCTTCTGGTGGCGTAAACGCCTTAAGCCCAATATCTAGTCCTCGCGCCCCAGATTCCTATGCCGACTTTGCTCTCCTTTGGACTTGATCTTTGGACGTTACGATTTCGTTTAACTTCCCTGTTTTGCTAGGTTTTCTTTCGTTTTCTTGCTTTTTCTGACTCCGTGTGAGTCCGGGAATAGAATAGTTTCACGGTACGACAGTCTGTCGTAAGAGACGACCACAGCGGTCCAACAAATACACGCACACTTTATACACGCACACTACAGACACACACACCGTTCTTACACACGCACACACATACACTCACCTACTCATACATCAACATTCACACACATCCACATACCCACTCTCTCACATATCCATACATAACCACACTGAGACCCCGTTTTATTTTCTTTTGTACAATTCTTAATTTTTTTTTGGTTTTGTCCCTGGTGCTTGGTGTTATTTTTTTTGGGTTTTTCTTTGGGTTTTCTTTGGTCCTGTCCATTCCCGGATTTTGGCTTTCCTACCTCGACCTGTTAATTTTGCTGGAGGGGAATTTGTTACGTTTATCTTCGACGATAGATTCAAATAGGTCCTTTTTTTGGTAATTCGTTTTTCATTCACCTAGCTTCTGTTTCTATACAAAACTTCATTCTGTATTTTTACCTCGTTACAATAGTATGCGCAATCATAACAATTTTTCAAATCTATTCATTCTAAAACGAAAATTTATTCGATAAATTAAATAGTCAATACCTTGTTTTAGGTATCCGTTAATTTGTTAAACATTATTCCGATAACGGATAATTGCTTTCTCTTGTGTTTCCCATTTAACGACTTGTCGAAATAATAGATCCTACTATTAGTTCATAGCGTGTTTTTCAGTTTTTTAATTGCGCTTTGATAACACGGGGCTTGCAGTTCGAACTCGTGTTATTTGAAGCCATTTTTAATATAATTCTGTAGTTTGTGCGTTAAAATATTTTCTACATTACTCGTCTCAGTACTTCAAAAGCGATGCACGTTTTTTTGTTCGACAAATAGGAGGTATCTTGCGTGTATTGCTCTTAGCTGGAGACCAAATGGGTTTTTTTATGTAGGCCCAAATGTGACTTGACGTAGACCAACTGCTTTTGTCTGTAGACCGCTGCTGTAGTCACTGTGGAAGGGCGAATGGATCCTGACTACCGTGGCGTTACTGTGCTGACTTACCCCCGATGGATTGCAAGATAAGCATCCCGACGCATAGAGGTATGTGACTCGTTTTCTTTTATGCACATCGAGGATTATTATTATTATTGAATAACGGAATTAGACCGACGCGCCCAACATTCACAACGGCCATATAATCAGCCATAAGAGATTACTGCGCTACATGTAAACTGTAGGGAGGTAAAGGGTTTTTCAATAAAGCAGGTCGATGTTGGTAGCCTACTGTAGCCATATAATTTTTTTGCCGTCTGTTTAATCTGTTGTTTATTTTTTCGTTGCAGATGCCAAATCACATTGTCTGGTTACACAAATGATAAAACTTTACAATTAAAATGTGTGTTCGTTAGTGCAAACATTACGGGTATTACGCCTAGTTTACGGCAAACGCGGTGATCTTTTAAAGTCAACTCTCCAAAGTTTGGTGGCTAAATTCGAGAGAGTTGGTTTGGTAAACAATCTGCAAACATCCGTATATTAAAGGAACGACAGATCCGCCGAGAACGTCGCCGCCGTCAGTGAAAGTGTGCAAGATAACCTTAGACAGTTAATTCCTCGTCGTGCAGAATAACTCAGTCTTCCGCAGACTTCAACTTGGCGAATTTTGCGTTGAGACTTGAGCCTACATCCGTACAAGATATAATTAACCCAGGAACTCAAAGTTGATGACCATAGACAACGCTGTTTGTTCGCTGACTGGGCTTCTGTGCGTTTAGAATAGAACCCCAATTTTACCCGAAAAATGATTTTTAGCGACGATGCGCATTTTTAAATGAATAGCTGTGTTAGCAAGCACAATTGTAATATATGGGATGACGCCCACCCACAGGAGCTCCAGCAGGTGACAGTGCATCCACAACAAGGTACTGTTTGGTGCGGATTTTGGGCCGGCGGCGTCATTGGTCTGTATTTTTTTAAAACGACATTGGTGAGACGGTTAATGTTAATGGCAAGCACTACAGAACGATGATAAACGATTTCTTGTGCCCAAATTGAACGATATGGACGTAAGCGACATATTATTCCAGCATGACAGCGCTGCGTGCAACACACAAGACGCCACAATAAATATTCTGCGTAAAAGCTTTGAGGGCATGATTACTTCACGCAGAAATGGCGTAACTTGGCCACCGACCTCGTGCGATTTGAGCATACTGGACTTTTTCTTGTGGGAGATCCTCAAGTCGGAGATCATGCCAAAAAGCCGCAATTAACACATGCCCTTAAAGTCAACATAACCCAAGCCACTGCTCAAATTGAGCCGGATCTACACATCGGAGTCATCGAAAATTGGTCCACTGGATTCCTGTCACCGTGAGAAGCCGTGGTGCACATTACAACGATGTGATATTCCATACATAAAGGCATACATGGGCCTTTTAAATAAAAAGAAATTTTGTTAATACCTCACGTACAGCTGACTTAATTCAATTCCAACATCTACCCGCTCTTATTGAATAACCCTTTCTTAAAATTCACGCGGACATAACGACACTGATCTTGACATCTAGATAGTTTAGACGCATAAAGTGTGAGCACAAAATTTTGAAAAAGAGAGAATGTTATATAACGACCAAGTTTGAGAAAGTTCCAAAAATTAAGAAACATATGTTAGTGAAGTACCCGTGTAGGTGTATAGACAATAGACTGCAGACGGTGAGCTGGCTACGCTACAAATTGTTGGATAAGTACGCCAAAAATTTCAAGCACGTGTATGTCGTGGAACTTATCTTCGCCTCCGTCAAGCATCAAACAATGATACATGCGATAAACTGATTTCATCCTTCAACGAAAGTTGAAATTTAAATAGATAGAGAGGGGTGATCTAACATGTTGACTAAGAAACAGGCAAATCATTGGCGTTTCTGGACATTACTAATTTTAAAGATATATGTGAGTAAAATATGAGCTTCTTGTTTGTATATAATTTATAATTATGTAAATGTTGTTTTAAATGTAAATGGCTTGCAGCTATGTAGTGGAACATTAACATTCTGTTAATTAATTATTCTGTTGGACTATGAAATAGCGACAGAATTAGTTTTGCTTAAATTTAACCGCATAATGATCGGGAACAGATGTTTTAACATTTTAAAGAAGTAATATATATGTAAATGTAAGCTCGTTTGTGAAATTATTGATGGTTTAACAGTGAAAACTCAGTATTTTTAACGGACTAAACAAAAAGTTAGTATTGCGCTGTTTTCGTTGTTAAAGACATTTACGGAAATGGGATTGAAAAATGTCGTATAGATTAATCTTAGGAACTAGAACAATGGAATGGTAGTATTATCTATGGATTAATGTTCTTTTTAAGGATTTCTGTGGATGTTACATTAGGATTGTTTCTTTTAGGTCAATGTAGGTATATTTATTAATATTAAATCAATTGTTAATAGAATTTAGGCTTATGATTTATTTAGAATATGTATATATATATAAATATATAAAGAAATTGGAGTGTTCAATTACTGTAAAATATTTATGGCCGGTTGAGCTAAACTAAGACATTCGTTTATTTCAAACGTGCATATATTTTTTATACATACCTATTTCTCCAACAGAATGTCCAATGACTCCATCAGGTTCAATACCTAACGCCTTCAACGCATCTGTTAACGCTATTTGAACAGCAACGATATACACAAACATGTTAAGGACGTTATCTAGAGATGAACCATCATCGTCGTTTACCATATCCATAATATTTACACCACATCTTGCCATACAATCAGACAATCTTGTTATAGAATCTTTAAAACAGTCAATCTTCATCATTTGTTTAGCGATTCCAGGATACTGTGATCCGGCTCCAGAGTACACAAACCATATTGGCCGTTTGTTACCATCAGCTACTTTTACTTCTTGAAGATCACATCCTAAAATCTTGTAACCTCGATACTGATGCCCCGTTATATTGCTCGAGTGTATTTTATTTATAAGTCCTAAAAATTCAGAGTCACTCTGATGTTCGTCCATTTTCTCTAATAAATGTTCAACTGCTTTTTCGGTACATCCTGAAACAGTAACTAAACGGGGAATTGATTTGTTGTCTAGTTTGAGTTTTGGCTTTGGATTGGAACGAAGTAGCACGTGGGCGTTGGAACCACCAAATCCAAATGAATTGATTGCTACAATTCCTCCGTTCCATGCTTGGTTTTCCGTTACAACCTAAACAAAGGAAATTATTTACGAGTAACAGTAAAGCATTGACGCTATTGAGCTAAGATATAAAAATTTTAGGAAGTATGTTGTCAAAATCTGAGAACTGTGGCACTTTGGGCTTTATGGTGGGGGTGTAATGATTTATTCACAGACGTCAATGAGCTCAAATATTCACATGCAGCAAATTAATGGAAACACGTAGACACACGTAGATGAGTACACAAAAAACTAGGCGTTGAATTAAAACAAGTACTACATAAAATTATTTTTGTATTTCTTGTTTGTCGTAATTTTTACAATGTAATGTAACTTTCATCTTTTAAATTCCATTTTCTTCAATTCTAATTATTTTTTCCGCTATTTACAACATATGGTTGCATAACGGTGTATTAAAATCAAGAACATCAACGGACCTCGACCATAAGACAGCTTTAGACGCATACAGTGTGAGAACCGAATTTTTAAAAAGACGAGAGATTGAAATATTTGACAAAGTTGGTAAGTTAAGTTAAAAAAAATAATGTTTTAGAGACAGTGAACGTGTAGGCGCTAAACCCCTCCCAGGGTGGCGGACGACGAATTATTTTGAGTTTTGCTGGATGATCGAGCCGATAAGCTCAAGTCGGTAGTGCATCAATTAAAAAAATTATGCGATGAAAAGGTAATAAATGCAACTAAATGTTGAAATATAAATAGTTCGAAACGAACCTCAAATAGAAATTTTTAAATCCCTAAACTGTGATTAATATCTGAGATTTTCTTGTTTTTTGTTTATGCTTGATAAGTATGTACACGTGAACTTGTAAATATAAGTTGTAATTGGTTCGTATAGTGACGAAAGTAGTTTTGGTTACATTTTATCCTACTATTATTGGAAAGAGCGTTTTAAACCTATGACTCGTTAGGAAAGATGTACGCATTAATTTAAATGCAAAGCTTTATTTATGGCATCTGTTTGCTGATTAATTTCTTTCTGAAAATTTAGTATTGGTAATGGACATTGTAATGGAAAAAACAGAAGCTTGTATTGAGTTATTGTACCTATGTACGGTTGTTAGGGAATTTTCAAATAGATCGGATTCAAAATGTATAAATCATTCTAATAAACTAGAACAATGGAATGCCAGTATTATATACGGATGATTATTTAGAGAGTTCTGTTAATAATAATTGGCCAGTTAGATGTTACATTAGGTTTATATTTTCTTAGGTTAATGTATGTATCTTTCTGGAAATACTGTTGATAGAGTTTAAGCTTGGATACAATTTTTATTTGGTGTTCTGTATAGGATAGGCAAAGGTGGAAATTGTGAAATAATATCCAGCTACCTCAATCATAAAGTTATATTTAGGAGAAGCCGTTATTTAAAAAAATTGCTTTAATTTGAGAAAAGTAAATGAGCATTTTATAGGTATGGTTATCAAAAATAAAAGATTGGGAAATCGAGCTTCTAGAACATTGTAAGGAAGGAGGTCTATCTGGAGCAACAAAAATATCCAAGGAATTGGTAGAACAAGACGGTTTGGCGCCCATATTTTCGGCAACTAGTAAAGTTTTCAAGGTAGGTTGTACCTTTAAAGTAGTTTTGTTTTCCGGCTGTTGTACATTTTATGTTTGTTATTTTTATCATTTTTTCCCCGTAGGAACCGATTCCCGCATCACTGTAATTGGCGGGTGCCCCCTTAAAATTGTTACGTGGCAAATCAAACTTTATAACGTAACATCATTTTTACTCGTAACTGCATTTGTTTAAAATTTCGAGAAGTGTGTTAGCTGTATTAATCAATTCCGATACCAAAATGGTTTGTTCTAGAAAACTAGCAGAATAGAAGAATAGGTAGTCACTTCTAGAATCTCCAGAGGGTGACATCACAGGGCCATTGTTCTCGGGTCGTCATATACTTTATATATTATCATGCACACCTAGCCAAGTTATCGACACCGCATCGCAACCTACTTTATTTTTGGCTAACGTATGCCGTAAATAATGAAATGAAATGGGTCCACATATAGGGCGCGTCAGTAAAAGCGCGGTGAATTGTAGCCTGAAGATGTTCGAATAAGGTTTGCTTTAATTAAATTGCTAGCTCAGTTTAATGAAACGACGAAGCCAAACATCAAACTTATAATTTCGTATTTGTATTTCGTTATAATTTCTTACTTTCGAAAAAAAGCAATTCGTTAGACATTTATATATATGAACATACTACCAAGTATGCTGCATAAAGGTATTTATTACGTTTGACGCATAAGTGAATGGTTATTAGAAGAGTTTCATCCATTAAAGTATCGTGGTATGGTAAATACTTTGAAAGGAGTTCAATTCATAGTAGATAATTAAAAAATCGTGTTTATATAAATTAAAGTCCAAATGTATTCCAATTTTATATAAGGTTGTGTTATAAATATTCCAAAAGGAATTTTTATTGAATTATAAAAGGACGTGTTTTCAATTGAAAAAGTATTAATTAAACCGGATAGCGTCCAGGCATAAGAAACGTGATTAAAGATCCAGTTCTAGAATAAACTGGAACATTGACAACTTGCATGAAAAATGAATGGTGAATGTCTTCTAAACTGTGGGAGATACCCACAGTGAATTATCTCAGAGGGGTTTAGCCTATAAAATCCAACACCGGTCATCCATCAGATGAGTGTTGACTGAAACGTCGAAGCTAGGATACCTTGCACTTGATAGTATACAGCTTACGTAATCAAAACATATTATGTTTGGCAGTCATCATTATTTAAAATATATTAAAACGGAAAATAGTCAGGAGTATCGTAAGAAAAAATTTCCTTAAAAATGGTTTTTGCAATATGTCAATTTGTATGAAAAGTGGAATTTCTAAATACAATATAACTAAGGCTAGACCTGTAATATTAATTTATAAGAATTGGTACAAGAAACGCTGGTAGAATCAAAAGCAACGGCAAGAAGATGCTTAACGGTAAAAATTAAAACAATTTGTTTAAATATTTATAGTGATTTATATAGCTTTGTTTGTTAATTTAAGTTTCAGGGTAAGAGTTATATGTATAAGTCAATTTAATTTAATTTTAAGGGTTTCTGGCAAGCTTACGCAAAGAATTTGTCATTACACAGGCTAAAAATTAAACACACTGAATCCAGCTACGTTTAACGCGGCTTTTAAGAGAAACGAATTTTAAATTACATTAATTCTATAGAAAGTAGGTGTACATATTATTTATAAGGAAGGTTCAATTTACTGAGTGATAATCATATAATAAAGATTTGTGTATTAGAAACCAATGTAAAAAAGAACTTAGAAGTGTTGTAAATAAAGGTAATCTGAAGTCTTCATTTCCGTATATAATATATGTATTGTAAAGAAGTTTTTTTGAATCATCAATTTTGTATTTAAGATATTGTTTGTAACAGAAGGTTGTTGTACATGCATTATTTTGAAGTTCAAGGATTACTTGTAAGAGGATTACTGCGTATCATTATACCTGTATGATCACAGTGGTTTTATTAATTTTAGAAGACAAGAATCCAGAAAAAGAATCAGAGAGCTAGCAAAAATAAGTAGACGACAAGTAATCAATTATCCACAACAATATATGTATGTATATACATATAATATATATATATATATATATATATATATATATATTTTCCTTAAGTACATTCACTAAGAAGGTTTATGCGCTAAATTCACGGAGTTAACTTGTAAAACTATATAGCGTCTTCGTGTTATGGTAGAAATAAATTATATGGGAAATAAAAAGTTAGTATATTGGATGGACAAAATAAATTAAAACCCACGCTGTACGGTAGATTTCAAAGATAGTTAATATTAATAAAGCTTGAAATTTTTATAAATTTTTAGTTCTACTAAAGTAAATTAAGTCCATAAACTTAAAACTATGAAAGCATAGTTATATTTCTATGTAATACATATGTGAACGTAACTCAGGTGCATAAATTATCTAAAAACTGCGAAAAAAAGAAAATAGAGTCAATACTGCATATAATGGCGTCAAATACTAAGATGTAGGCATGAATAATTACCCGAGTTAGTCAGTAAACAGAACAATTTAAATCATAAATTTTTATCACGAGGTCATGTCATTTTAGGAACATTTATAGAATATTTAAAGAAAATAACAGTGAAATTGTTACTATGCATGTTTCATACCATAATTATCCCAAATATAGAAGAATTTCTTACAATTTTTAGTAGTATTAAGCAAGATTAACGTCATAGGAACCCACGTGTAATTAAAATACAAAATAACTTCCAGGTAAGACAAAAATAATATGATTTCAATAAAGACGATACAGGGACCCAATGTAATTAAAATACCAAGTAATCTTCAGGCAAGATAAAAATAATATTACTACAATACCCCGACGGTTATTTAGCGAAACCCACAATATCAGGTCACACAAAATCTCGACAGAAGTATAAAATAGGTAAACAAAAAATATTTTCAATGTGTTCATTCAGACTGCTGAAAAATTGAAATAGCCATAAACACGTGATCTTCACATGATAAAACCAAAGGACATCAAAAATCGATCACCTGATTCAGTTACAAGCCATATTGCAATACTATGCAATAACATAACCCTCCAAACATACGAAAAGTGGGAGAAATGAGGAACGCTAGAGAATGGATGGAAAACAATGAATTGATTATTCGCAAGAAAGGTCGAAATGTAGATTTACGAGTATGTAATAAAGCGGAAGGCCAGCGCTGTTGGAGCCGTTATGAGGACAGGCCAAAAGTAAGTGAATAAAACGCAGCTTCTCCGAAAAAGAAATTAATACAATGTACGAGGTTTAGCATAATTTCGCTTGGAAATTTGGCAAGGAATGTTATTCTGAGTACGAGATTATGAAAACTCGTGTGTATCGTAATAAAATGATTATCTGCGGGTATAGCTCAAATAAATGGATTGGCTATGTTAAGGGAACTGTTGCTGGAAGGACGAAAAATTAAAAAGCTGGCGCCTCTGGGCATTCTTAACTTTTAATGGATAAATTAAATCGCGTGTAACTATAAGCGTCTGTTTATACTCATTAATTATGTACATGTGAATGAAACACTAAATGGTTGGTATAGATAAAATAGGAAATTAAACACATGTGAAAGTTATTCGTTTGTTGAACGATAGCTTAGAAACAGAATCGGGTTGGTTAAACTTAGCACGATGTTATTGTATTGTAAGTTGGAAGATTTTAAAATATTAAGAAACGCGAAACTTTAATATCTCGAATGGACAATGAAATGATAAATGGAGTAGTTGGTAATTAACTACTTCATGTTTGCTTTTTAAAGGCGTTTCCAAAAATTGAATTTATAGTGTCATGTAATTCACAATGGAACATGAGAATATTGGAGTAATAGTAATATTGACGGATTTAAGGTTTTTTTTAGAATTTCTTTTAGTAATACTTGACCAGTTTGATGTTAGCCAATAAGTTTTTTAAAGAAAAGTGTATCCGTATTCATATTGCAATTATTTAAGGTCAATGGAGGTTAGGTGCAGGTTGAATTTTATTTGCATTTATTTAGGAACTAGGTAAACAGACATAATTGGGAAACGATATCCGGTCACCCAAGTAATGGAATTGTGTTTTGTAAAGGTATTCCAATTTATAATTTTAATTCGACCAAAATTTTACGAGTGTTTTTACGGGATTGCAGAAAAAGGTAACGTACAACGTGGTAAATTTAGGAAACCAAAAGCATAGGAAACCTATGCGGAATAACCTTTATCCGCGTAGAGAATATACCGAAGGGTTTGCTGAGACAAGACTGTTGGGCGTCTTTTTACTATGTCAGTGTAAGTGAATATTGTAGCATAGTTTGCTTCTATCCATTTCATTATTTTTATTATGCTTTTCTGTAAGAACCAACTTCCACACCTCTGTAGTTAACTGTTCCACCTTTGAAATTGCTACAGGGTCCCCGCTTTTTCAGGGTAAATCTAAATATATAACGTAATGTTCATTTCGCCCGTAACAAGTTTTAGAAAAACCCCTAAGATCACTTTATCTAAGTGGCACAATTAATATAAAACTCAGAACGTGTGAGCATAGAAAATTAATAAATTGGTTGAGCCTTGTCTATTTATTTGAATATACACAAAATGGTGGAAGCTAGGGTAATAGGAACGGGAAAAATTACAGGGTTTATGTTATGATTTGTATAAACTTACTACGACTAACATGACGATGTAATGCTAATCTTTCTAGAAGTCAAGGTAAATGAGGTTCTGGTTTAATATTAGTTGGTACCGAACGAGAATCTTTGTATGACCTTGGGATGGGCAGCGGTAAATTGTCTAAATGTTATCGGTTCCAGAACACATTTCGTACTATCTAACATACCAACAGATACCAAATCACTTTTTGCTACTCACCTTCAGGCGTCCATCTATTAAAGCAGGAATATCGACGTTTGGTGCTTGAAAGTGTAAGTTTGCCGGAATTACGCCGGTCTCCATGGAAATAATCACCTTGGCAATAGAACAAATTCCAGAAGCAGGTTCTGCATGGCCCATATTGCTTTTGAGAGCACCAATCAGAAGCGGCTCTTTGCGGTTGATGCAAAATACGTCAGCAATACCGTTCAGTTCTGCTGGGTCTCCTACTTTTGTACCGGTTCCGTGTGCTTCTACGTACGCTACATCATGAGGGTTAACATTGGCTTGCTCGCACACGGAACGTGCAAGTGTACTTTGCATCTTGCTGGATGGATTTGAAATACCTTTGATTTTATAACCATCTGAGCCTGTTTTGACACCAAGTATGGTTGCATAAATACGACGCGCATGAGCAGATTTTTGTAGGAATAGTACACAAACGGCTTCAGAACGTACATACCCAGCTCCCGATGCATCAAACGCCTTGCACTTGCCCTCAGTACTCAAAATTCCCAATTTTTGATACATAGAATAGTAATGAGGATCCAAACAGAGAACACTGCCTCCAATTATAGCAGCGTCGCACTCTCCGGCTTGTATAGCAGCGACACCTCTATCCAGCGCAACCATACTACTTGAACAAGCAGTATTTATAGAAATACTTGGTCCTTTAAAATCAAATGTGTACGATAACCGGCTAGAAAACATCGATCTGCATCCACCACTAGTACAAAATCCATCTTCAGAGGTGTCTTTTTGTAAGGAAAGCGAATCGCTTTCAGTCGCACCAATAAAAACGCCAGTATTCGACCCTCGTAGCTCTTCTGGATTAACTCCGGCGTCTAAAATTGTTTCAAAAGTAGCTTCTAGAAGTAAACGTAGCTGTGGATCCATTGCGTTTGCTTGTTTTGCGTGAACACCAAAAAATGTTGCATCGAAAAAACGCAATTCTTTCAGTTTTCCTGATCGTGGTGGTAACCCTAACGTTCCAATTGGCCATCGCCGGTTATCAGCAGTAACTAAATCGATTCCGGCGAATAACTTGGCTTTCAACTCTTCAACGCTGTCACATTCGGGAAATCTTCCGGAAATTCCTGATATTACAATATCATCCATATCTTTATGTGTCACTTATCGAATAAAAGCGCTGCAAAGAAGACATATGTACTATAAGCAATATATCTGATAATTGTATCTTATTACAAGTCAAGGCAAGCGTTCAAGGAAGAATATATATATATATATATATATATATACTGTGATTTTAGGGGTTATAAGAGCATTAGTATTCATTTTGCAATTTATTTCGTTATTTAGCATGTGAAAATACAAATAACAAGCTTAAAACGCTTTTCAAATTCATTATTTGAAAAATTAATAATTCTACAGTAATAAATCAAGAAGCTAAAATGTAATTTTGCAAAATCCTTTAGCGTGGGTTATAATATAAACATTCCGGTGTAAGATAGCATTCAAAAAGTTATAATAGTATATTATTCAACATACGGTAATGTAGGCAATAACTCACGCAGATGAAGTTTGCGGCACGAGCCGAAGGCGAGTGCCGTAATTCATCAAGTGAGTTATTGCCATTACCGTATGTTGAATACTATACTTTATCTACGACTATAAGCACAGTAACAAGTTTTAATAAACACATGTAATCAAGATTATTTTACAAAAAATTATGGTACAAATTTGTTTGACATTACGTAAATGTGAATGGGCATACTTTGATATTTTTGGTAGATAATTAAATAGAAATATAAGCTGGAAGCGTGAGTTATTATAACTCACGCTCATAACTCACGGTGTTTAATTATGAACACTATTACTTGTTCAAAAGTATATGAATAATGGTATTATAACTAAATAGGAGTAGATAAACATTATCAACAATCGTTTTAAGTATAGGAATATGTAGGGGCAGAAGCGAGCATCTATATCTCATATGATAAACATATTTAACCGTTGTATGTAGCAAGAGTAAATAATAGGGATGCATATTTATTCAAAAGTTTTCTAAGATTTAAAACCGTTTAGTTTACAAGCAAAGTGGCAGTTGTATTATATTTACCAGAAGTTTAAAAACATGTTTTGAAGAAAATTTCCTAGTAACATTAAATAATAGACGAAGGTAACCGTCTTAATTTTTTCGGTATATTTTAAAGAGTGTAGATAACGTTAAACAAACAACAAGAAATTCCAGGAGTTGTTGGTTACCACCGTCAATTAAATAGATTTATAGGTAGAATGGGTAGATAACTTTTGTCTGTTACAAATTCAAGTAGCCCACAAGAAAACAAAGAGGGAGTATTAGGTAAAATAGGTACAAGTGAGATAGGTGTACATTGAACGCTTAACGTTCGTTGACAACGGAGACGGCAGACGAAGTAAAAAACAGTTGCCTTAGCGTGTATGTTGGAATAAGATGAGGATAACACGTGTTAGGAATATAAGGTTGGAGTGAGTACAAAGGAAAAGAGAGGTGATTTTGGGGCTAGGTTGGAGAGGGATAGCTACTACACTTGTAGCATTAAAGCGTATTAAATGTTAATTTTGTCAGTTGGGATTTTAATATACACAACGTGATTGGTGAAAGATGTTTTAAATACGGGGAAACAAGTCGAGTAACAGTGTGGGTTAGAAGCGTTAGATGTATTTTCAAAAAAATGTTTCGAGAAATCATGGCGGTTAGAGAAATTACAAGGAATTTTGAACGTACGTTAGAATATTACTGGAAAACGGTGACCGTTGGAGTTGTTCGTGTAGTGGAATTTTAAGAATTGTAGACGGTTGTAAGTTTTCTGTGGAAGTGAATGTTGGTATTGATGAAAGTTTCAGGAATTGACAGGCTTTTGTGGGGTGAGATACAGGATATAAACCGCAACAAATTGTTGTGGAGCTCTCTTAGTTCTCTCTTAGTTCTTCTCCGAGTTTGAATAGTGGAAAGCTTTTACTTAGTCTAGAACCAGCTGATGGCTACAAGTATAAAATACGTTGAGTAGAATAAATGTGTACTTTACGTAAGTAAAGATTGCTTTAATTTTAATTTGCAGTAAGTGTGCAAAAGCATGCAAATGGAGATGGAATAAATATCAGTAGTTGGTCAATTTGGTTGTGTATCAACATTTAATGGTATTAGTAGTAGAACTTGGGGAATTTGGATGCATCTTCAATGTGGTAGATGAGTTGATGTCATGATCAAATGGTTTCTCTTGGTAGTTATGGTTATTGCAAGTCAAGATGGTGTTCTTGTATGCCGCAGTCTCTGAGTAAATGGTAGCAGGCTGTATGCAGAAATAGTACCCAGGTAACTGTTGCTTTACCTGTTGCTTTTATTGCCTGTGTGTATAAACCGGTGTTAAATGACTTTTGTGCATTATGGGTATAATTTACGAACAAAAAGGACAAAATTTGAAAGGAGTTGCTCATTGAATTTTTTATATTGTATTATTTTACTGTATTATTATGTGGGACTTTATATTAAGAGAAAAGGTTTAGGATATTGGTCATATTTGTTTGTACAAAGTAAAAGGGACTTTTTGCTGTTTGATGTGCGAAAAGTAGCACGAGAGTTTATGGTTACTAGAAGCTCCTATTAAACCTAGGTTACAGTAAAACATGTGGTAAAGCCCTGTTACTTTTTTGGAGAATCAATGGGAAATAATTAATCTGGGGAGTTATTAATCTCAAAATGTATTATTTTATCAGGGTTGTATATAATGTATAAATAATATGTGAATGAAGAGTTTAATTGTGATTCGGCGTGTATATATTTTTTTATAAGTATGTAATAAATGTATGTGATTTTCCGTAGCAGCTATTTTTTGGTGTTAGTTGAATTGCAGAAAACAGCTGAGCAGTCGTTGAATGTATGTCGTTTTAAGCGTTTCAGGCACAGCATATCAATACTTCTTTAGCTAGAAAGATCGCAGCAATTAATGAAGTCCAAATAGTGGGGCCATAGTAGTAGCATTTTGGGATTGTTTTTAAGCTGTCTTTAACAGACCGCAGTTTGCAGCATTTTTAGCACATAATCGTAGGGGCTTAAACTACGCAGCATTTTGGCGCCCAGAAAGTGGGGCTTTTAGTATTATTGAGTGACGACCAGCAACGGCTTTTGCAGCATTTTTGACACCCAAAGGAAAGGCCCAAATTAGCATTACAACAGAAGCATTTGAAGCAATATTGTAACAATAATTTTTGACAATTATAAAAGTTTATAAATTTAATTATAAAATACACTGCACTATTTATTTAAATAAACAATTAATTTTTGCGATACTAATAAATGTTCAGATCTGTACAGTATAGTCCAATCACGAGGCGTATATTAATTAGTAATAATAGCTTAGGCTCTATTCGTATACGTTGGTTGGTTGAATAACATTCCAAATGTCAGATGATTCTTGTGCCTTGTGCGTTTCCCGTCGACTAAGGCCAGTCAAGCTCGAGCATTTACTCTGGTAACACGCACCATGGCTCAGAATTTAGTTCGAGTGAGTGACTTGCGAATCGCCATAGGCATGGCCACGTAATCAGGTGCTGGAAAGCACTTGTCTTTTATTTTGTTTCTGATATTGGTAAGCAGATTAAATTATTATTATGGTAGACTAAATGATCTTATTGTAGCGCTCAAGAAATTATCGATTTATAAGCTCACGAACTTACATCTTACATCAAGAACTTACATATTATTAATTTTTTATTTCACTCAAATTACCGATTTTTAATATCACGAATGTACAAATTACCAATTTTTAATTTCATTAATTCATGATTGATAAGGTTACGAATTTACAGTTCAGATATCACGTCTAAATTTTCGAGTTTACCGATAAATAATCTTGCTTTAACATAAATTAATGAGGAGTTGAAAATGATGTACTTTGGCTAGCCCGTCACATGGATTAATTTTTCTTTCGATTTATTTCAATAAATTGTACAACTACTTGATGTTAATGGTTCCCTATAATGGTCCAGTATAATACGCAGCTATGCATTTAATTCGTAATTAGTCTAGAAGAAGAAGATTAAGATTACATTTTGTAAGCTTAGATGCGGAAAGTCCGAATACGTCACTTGTTTGTCGAAGAATAGCAGGCTAACACATGTGGTTTCGACAAGGTATTTGTTTCAATAAAGTTCAAAGTACTGGTTGCCAAGGTAAGCGTTTTTCTAACAACTTGACCTGACAACAGCTGTTCGTATAACTTGACAGCGAGGCAAATAATTGAAAATAACATGTAGCACTTTACAACTTTTGTTTTACAAAGTAATTATGAGAACTAATTTTATTTATCTTTAAATATTTAACACATTTGTAAACCAAGGTAGCAGATCTGTGTATTTTGGGTAATTAATTTAATAAGCTTTACAGTCATGTTTAATGCATTATTAATATTTTGATTCATAGTAAAGACAATCATAATTTGCATATTTAAATTTCTGGGTCTAAAAGATTAGACTACATTATTGATGTCTATTTTGTATATAAAATTCTATCACAAAGAAAGCTAAATTTAATTAAAGACTTATCATATAATTTAATTTAACAACCGCTTTATTTTGGACAAGTGAGTCTAAAGGTAGGGTTACTTGAGTTAAAAGATAAAAGCAAATACATACCCTTTTATAAAAATAAAGTTTTTTGCTGTGAATTAATAAAGAAGCACTAAACAGCACTTTCAAGAAGTTTAATATTTAAATTTTCCTATAGAATAATGTTTAAATTATTGGCATTAATAGCTACATCTTTTATTATGGTATAAGGTAGCAAGAGTGCATCTCTTGCGTCCTTTGTTATTATATTAACACCACTTTTTACAGCTCTCGCTTTAGCAGTAAAAACGATTTTTTCCTCTAAGGATTTACAAGTTCTCCCCTTAAGGCAAACGCGGTTTTAAAAATTCTAGGACTTGGTGGCGCCCCTTTGCACCCCCTATTTAGTATTTTAGAGTCAGTCAAGTAGATAATGTTTTTGTTGTAAAACCCACGACCACTCCTTATAAGCTTTACCTGAGAATAGACCCCTAGCTTAGTCGGAAAACTGTAGATTTCCTTTCATTACAAGGAGATCGAAATAACTGGCTATTGTAAAATTAATTTGAGTTAGTTTTACAGTAAGTCAAGTGTAGTCGCACGAAGATTGTTACAATATATATAATTATATATATATATATATATATATATATATATATATATATATATTTGTTTGAGGATGATTTTCTTGGGATATAGGTCAAAACATTAATATACGTTTACATTTTATTGTGCCATAACCTCACTCGACCATACGTACGTTTCGACTGCTTGAGCCTTTTTCAATGGTTCAGTCATTCCCTAAACAAAGTTGTTAAATGTATAACGAATAGAATAGTTTAGAGAATGACTGAACCATTGAAAAAGGCTCAAGCAGTCGAAACGTACGTATGGTCGAGTGAGGTTATGGCACAATAAAATGTAAAAGTATATATTAATGTTTTGACCTATATCCCAAGAAAATCATCCTCAAACAAATATAGAGTAAAAAGTCAAGAAAAATAAAAACATTTAACATATATACATATATATATATATATATATATATATATATATATAAACAGATCCTATTTAGTAAGAACAATAACGTGTACATTGTACAATATGTTTCAAAGTCTAAGATTGAAAAGAAATACGCAAAAATAACGTTTTAAACACAAAAAGCTTTATTAAAATAAACACGCAATCGGTAAAGGTATACAACCTGGCATACTAGCTACAATATAATCTCATTTAAAATATTAACGCATAAACGCACTCAAACAGTGGAAAAGAGGCTACGTGATTTGCAACTTTGTAAGTTTACATAAAATCCCGCATATTGGGATTTTTAAATAATAAACAACAGACGTTCGGCAACATAATAAAATTTGAATAATAGCAAACACAAATATGACGACGTGACAGAATGCAATGTAAACCTAAATTTTTTGAAGAATGTGCTATATAAAATAAACGCCTACGTGTGAAATGAAACGATTTAACAAGAGTCTTGACAGGAAATTTGTAGAAAATCCAAGGCTACAATTATAGCGCAAACTGCAACGGCTTAGTCAACAAACACGCGAGTAAAACCAATGGGACAAATAGAAAGTGGATTCTTTATTAATAACGCGAACTTCGTAAACAACTAGTATTTCTGTGACCAAGGCACTAGCTACGCAGTTAAAAGTAGAATATTACGCAAAGTGAACTTAGTCAAAATAAATAATTTAGTGATATAAAAGTGAAAATTCAAGTGTCAATAAATGCAATAGAAGTTGCCGTTTACTTTCAAAAACGGCTTCAAGTAACTTTAAGTCATTCCTATTAACTACAAGTAATTCTAATAATTAAAATAAAACTAAACAAAATCTAAGGAAAATCCGAAAGGAAAAATTCAAGCAAATTTAATTAATCATTCTGGTCAACGAGTTGAGGCAACTACGCTAAGCATCAAATTGGTATTGAAGGGAGAGATTACTTAGCAAAGGATTAGACGGGGAGAATCTGTACCAAAGAATCAAATTGGAAACAATCCAAGACTGCTAACAATCCACATATCGAGGCAGTTCTAAAAACAAGCAGGAAAAACGCAAGTCAGAGATATATTATCCTTTATTAACATAAGACTGTATTTCAATTTTTAACATTTGCTATGACTTATATCGAAGTATTTGTAAGGGTCATCAAAAATCTTTTGAGAATTTATGCAAATAGAAAAAAAGTCATTTGAATGTTCAAAAGTGCTTCAAGTAAATTACAGGGTATTTTTGCTGGCTTTAAGGGAGTATGATTTTGGTGTAATCAGATAAATATTTCATTCAGGGGTTAATTTTTGAATACAAAATCAAAGTGAAAAGTTATTAAAATACAAAGTGTACATATTCTCAATTATTATACAAATTTAAGTTACTTTCGTTTACATTATTCTAACAGATAGGAGCTAGATGTAAAGGTGGTTAAACATTCTTTATTGTCGTGTCGTCGGGCAATCTGTGCCGATTAGACTGAGCTAGCCGAGGTATATATAAAAAGAGGTATAGGATTTAGAGACGCAGAGTAGATACGAGGACGAACATTGCAATATATATATATATATATATATATATATTTCTACGGATTTTTAGGTTAGAAACAATGGTAGATAGCTCAGTTAAATATTTTAATAAGGTACACCATGTATACAGCAGTCCAGTAATTAGTTATAACATTTTTCCAAGCTACAACGTAATAATTCATTATTTAAGATCAGCTTTGCGATTAATTTTACTTCATTTTAGAGTTAGAGTAGAGATTAATTACCGTTATTAGAGATAAGAAGCGGAAGTCTGTGAGTTTAAATATAATTATCAAGAAAAGGTAGTGATAGGAAAGCTTTTCAGTGTAACATAAAAATCAATAATTAATGAGGGTGAATTTCGAGTAACGAATATTCAAAGCGCAATTAATTTATTTGTGTACATAACTTAATGTAAAGTAATGTAAAGCTGAAACATGTATAATTTTTCAAGGGTTTAGCATAAAATATAAAAATGTAGATGATAAACAAGTTAACTATTAAGAGCTTCTAAGAACAAAATATTTCCAGTAAAGTTTAACATTATAAATACGTTCTTGGTTTTGAGTTTAAAAGCCTGTTAACAAACAAGGTTTCTTAGTAAGAGGATCGTTGAAAACAAACAGTCAGTTTAGGGTAGATAAGGTGTTGAACGTTACATGCAAAAATAGATTGATAATATAAAGAGAAAGACTGTGTTTTACATGAAGTAGCAAAGAATGGAAGATATCATATGATTAGTTGTCATTGGCTTTGAAACGTCTGTAAGATAAAAAATTTTTAAAGGTAAATAAGCAAGACTGAGATGCAACGTGTTTGCATAAGATATTGATTAAAGAGGGAAATGGAAAGTACGGTAGAAGGCTACGGACAGAGTAAGACTACTAGACTGTATGTATCAGAATGAGAAAGGCGATAATGTAGATTGGTTGGGTGGAATAGAACTTGTGAATAAGCGGGGATAAAGGTAAAGAAATATAACATACAGGTACGACAAGGATATAAGAAATCGATAACGAACGTAGAAAATTGAGAAAGGGTGCTACACAAAGAATAGAATATTTTGAATGCAAGTTAGAATGAGGTGATAGGATGTGAGCGTGTGAGAGAGGCGTGTTTTGAAGCTTGGGTGAAAGTTCGTTGCCGGGGATTTCTGCGAAGTCAACAGCTGTTTGAGATTTTTAATGAGCGTTTCGGACTATACTACTTGTTTGCGAGTAGAATTCTCGGATTTTTGAGACGGTTGGAAGACGGTTGCCAAGTTTACCGGGAATAACTAAAGGATAGTAGCCGGTTTTGGAGAATTGAACAACGCTTAGGTGTTGTGGTGTGGATGAACTTGTGGAATCAGTGGACGGTTGAAGAAAATGTTACCGAGAAACCGTGTTAGGGGTATGGTGTGAAGCGATTTAGGGTGGAATTTTGAAGCTATATAAACGACGCCGAGGCAGTAAAGGCTCTTTTTCTTTTTCGATCTTCAGCCAAGCATCGAACGACTATAATAAATGTAACTAAGTAAGTTTAGATATTTTTAATTACAAATAATATGCACAAGTTGGTGCGAGTTTAATCTAGCAATTGTGAATTATATAAACGGTTTAAAAAGCGAAGCTGAAGGAGAGTAAGTAGACTTTTTCTTACTTATGGTTGAAGGTGCTTGGTGTGCACTGGGTAAAGTCGTATATGTTGATGGACCAGTAGCGGATGTACGAGAGCTTAGAAGTACCGTACACTGGAAGTGGAGAATGGGTAAAAGCGTGCAGTTCCTGATGGTGGGAGTCCACTTGGAGTAATTCTTGCACATGCAGTCATGAAGGAGGACTACATCGGAGATGGTTTCAACGCAGAGAGCTGATGGTGCTTCAATCCAGGTAATTCAACTTTTGTAATTTTGTTGGTGATTATGACAATTTGTGATTTTTTTTAGTGGATTTTGTGGTATTGTAAGAACATTCTAATTGACGATTTACTTTTGTGAAGGAACTATATGAAAATATATGCATGTACAATTTTGCATTATAAAATGAGCGTGTAATATTGGCTTTTGTACAAGGTAAACGGGTTTTTGGTAATTTTTCAGTGCAATTCAGTGCACTTAGGTACAGAAAGGCTTTTACTATGAGCTTGCATTAGACCTGGGGTGTTAAAGTAAAGTTTAGGGATAAGCCCAGTTACTTTTTATTAATGATAGACGTAAATAAATAAATCTCCAAATTATGTTAAAATAAAATGACTTTATTTAAAAACGAGAGGGTTGTTAAATATCCAAGGTGTATGAAGAATATAAGACTAAGATTTTTGAATAACGAATTGATGTTCCAATAAAACGAGATGTACGTTTGGTAGTCGAACTTCATTTTTTGAATAGTAGGGTAGTATTTTCAGAGAGCAAGTGAGCAGCCTTGGCGAATATCCCTGAGGAAGCTGAGCAAAAAAGCAGGAGGTTTTGGCATCCTAAATTGGAGAGCATCTTAAGAGGGTATTATATGAAAAACAAGTCTAGTGGTAAGGCTTGGTTTCCAGAGTAGGTGCAGAGCATTTATGACGACCTAATTTGTGGGGTTAGAATCATCGACCTGGGCAAGCCGGATAATTCAGAGCAATTATGTCGTCCAAAGTGTGGGGCACGAATTAATTTACAGGTTTCCCGACTTGGACCCAAGAAGACCTCAGATATATATATATATATATATATATATATATATATATATATTGCCGTGCACTCGGAGATTAAGCTTTTAACATTCTCGCCCCACGAATTGGGCCAACGTAAAATTTTCTAAAAAAAATTTACAAAAAAAATTTCTTACCCTATCTTTTGGATGCCTTTGTATTTCTGCTCTCACCCTGGCTAGCTCAACAATCGGCCTCTTCTTGAATACTTACCATTTTAAGTACATTCTTTTCTCACACACACACAGTCAAATGAACTTAAAAAATACAACAACCATACCACCTTTTATTTACAGATATTAACAAGTTTCCATTCTTACTAAAATATTTACACCTTGGTACAGACAGTTTGCTACAACTGTTACCACCTCAATTATTAAATACTTTAAAGTCCTAGGTTTCTAATATATTTTAACACATTCTATATGATACGAGTAGCTGGGCCCCACATACAACCCTAGTTTGTCTTCATTCTGGTCTATTTTGAGCTAATTATAACCCAGTTTCTGTAAATGCTTTTTAAACCTTGCATTTTATTAAAAACAAATTTAAAGACCCGTTTACTCCTTACAACAGCAATTTATAGCATTAATAAACCTTTATATTATTAATAAACCCTTTTTTAATAATCAAAATTAATTGTCCTGCACATGTACCTTTCTAAACAAGTTATATGGTAATAAATACGCCATCCATAAGTCAAAAAACACAAACACAAAAAATATCAACACAAATGTTTATACAAAAACAGAAATTTAAAGTTTGTTACTTGGAGTCAACTTCGTTCCTTGTCACCGCTGAAGATGGTTACCAAAAACCTTCGTCGTAGTGTTTATCTACTATGATGATGCCTGGATCCACAGATTCCCACCATCCAAATCTCCGCTACCACTATTGTTTTTCTCCCCAGATATTAGCTTAGTCTCAAACGCAACATTCCATACCAAATATACGTCATGCATACAAGTTACGGTTTAGACTTCGCTTACCCCAAATATCATCCCTGTATTTAAAAGCTTCATTGTAGTAGCGGCACCTTTTATCTAAACAAAACAACTCGTGCAATATCACTCTACAACATGCGGTACGCTACTACAGCTTTTATAATTTCTAAACAGGATGTTATATGCAACTTTACTGACTAAACACAATAATTAATAACCGCAAGAGCATTTACTACTTTTACGTTATAGATCTAAGCACATACTCAGATCTAAATGGAAAGAAAGAGAGAGAGAGAAAGCTTTAGTATTTTTCTCCGTGTATTTATATCATTTTCAAAACCCCCGGTGGAACCTATTTCAGTTGAAAAGCTTATTTTCAAAGCTTCTTCTTAAAATTTTGAACATAACAAACACTAGCTTCTCAAAAATCCCACTTTCGTCGTGCTGTTACATAGAATTTTGTTTACTACCTTAACGAATGAGCTCTTCTTGAAAACTTTAACCATCAACCAATGATATAATTTTCTCCCGTCACAGCGCTCCACCTATCCGCTATCTATCTCCGTTCCATGCATGTTTCTTGTCTCCTTTAGAACCCCTCTTAAGTTACAGAAAATCGATATTGTATCTGGCCTTCACATTTTCCCGTGTATTTAGACGTGACTTGTAACCAACGCTTACTTTACCTGCTTCTCTGTCTGTCTTATATTATCGATCGTTTATTCCACTCAGTCTTTAAGGCACGTGTTATTGTAGCAGCTATACAAATCGACCGTTGCAAACAACTTTTATAGAATTTTGTGCTAACGTTCGTTTCAAATTCCTTGAACTTGACATTTAACAACAGGTGTTTTTCGAAACAACCGACCGTTTAAAATAACGATTCTCGGTTTCTTCCCTTCTGAGTATTTGTATAAACGAACGTTGGTTTTTAAAATGGAAACATTTGCGTTAATATTATTGATTTTCTATGCATGCAAGCTCCCTTTTTGCTTCCATGCGTTTGATTTAAATTTAATATAAGTACTTATGCATATTCTTGAGTTTTTATGTACTAAAAAGCTTTCTTCTCTGATGCAATTTTAACATTCCAATTTAAATATAGAAAAATACCTTAATAATCGTCCGTTTTCACTATATAAATTAATTAATTTGGCCCGTAGATAATTTGCTCCCATTTCTATATACACAGTTGCTAAAATTTTATTGCCTGGACTTATTTAACCTCCACAACAATATATATATATATATATATATATATATATATATATATATCTTGTTGTGGATTCAAAGGGTTAAATTTGGGGTAAACAATAAAATTTCAACCACCCTGTATAGACAAAAGAACAAATCATTTACGCGCAAAATTTATTTAATTCATTAGGGAGAACGGACAAGTGTTGACGTATTTTTATAATTAATGATTGAAAGGTTAAAAGTACATAAAGAAAAACAGTTTTGAAACAAACACAATACGCGTAATTAATTTTAATTTATTTTAATTCAACACGTAAAAGCATATGAAAACCCACTAGGGTAAAAAAAACCAATAATTCTAAGGCAAAAGTTCGTTGTAACAAACAAACGTCAGTTTTATCTGATATGACGAAATATAAAATCTAAGAATTGTTGTGCTAAACGGTCGATAATTAACAAACACCTGCGTTTTAAAAAAGGTTAAATTCGTCGAAATTATGAGCATATTAGACAGGACTTTATACAAAATATTTTCAACCGTCAGTTTGGTTTGAATAACAAACTAATAAAGTTCTTAAAGAGCAAGGGGGATGCACGATCGGTTATATACTACAGATAGAGACAGAAATAAAAGCGTTGATATTGTAAAACGCACGTACTTTATTCACGTAGAGTGAAGATGAGCTGTCAGCAATATCGATTTTCTTAACTCAAGTGGGGTTTTGAACGCGACAGCAGACATGCATCAGACAGAGGTAAAAATATTACAGGCGGTGTTTTATGTCGACACAGAATATTATCATTGGTTAAGAACCGGCAGTTTTCCAAACGTAGACAAACGCGACAGGTGGAAGCGATTTGGGATACGTACGGCACGTAGACGGAATAAATTTCAGGAATTTTCAAGACGGTTGTATCAAAGTTTGTAGAATTTAAATTTAAAACTAAGCTTTTAACGTGACGTGTGTCCGGGGGTAGCATTTTGAAAAAATATAAATACTGAATGGAAATTATTAAGGATCTCTTTGTCTTCTCGTCGCTTCTATTCAACTTTACTACGATAGACCAACATTATAGTAGAGTTTCTTTTATGTGAGTACTAGATATGTTAATAATACAGTAAATATAGTGCTAGCACGTGTAACTTATTAGTAGTGGCCTTCTATTTATTAACGCGAAATACGTGTAGTGTATATTAAATTAATAGAGGTGTGGCTACTACTATACTAAGCTAGGAAATCAATAAATGGAAGCAAAATATATGTAGGGTAAGCATCACGAACAACCAGGATTTATGCTGATATGGAATGGTATTTTAGAACGAGGCGCTTAGCTCATAAATGGGGTTATCATCTGTGAATCCGCTGAGTATCACAGCGCATGGTCACGAAGCCAAGATGTTCTGGTGATCGTCGTCGAAGGAATGGAAGCCTGAAGCATTTTGCCGGTAGTTAATTTGAAATTTCTCTTGTCTGATAAACTTTTGTAAAATTTTGGTGCTGTGTGAGTGAATTTTGGGGTTTATGTATGGTTATGTAAACTTATTGGAAAATATACATGTACTGGACAATTTATTGGGGTTTAAATATTGAAAAGGGATGTATTTAAAACTTACTAAAATTTATTCTGAATATAAGTTGGATTGTAAAGGATAAACCGGTCTATCAATTTTGTATTAATCTATGCAAGGTAAAAGGCATATACTAAATAAACTGGGTTATTATGAGCTCACCATACTCCAGTGTACAGTCAATTTAGGGTAATATGTGGGGCCTATCTACTCATATCTCATTAAATTTGTTTGCAAATAATTAGAAAATCAAGGACTTGAAAAACATCACATTTTGAGTTTGTAATTAGTGTATCAAACTGTTCTTTTATACATGTGAATAATTTGTCTGTAAATAGCGGTAAATTAAAGATTGTATGATTGTTGTATTATTTGGTGATTTTATTGAATGGTGTGCGAGTGGGAAGGAAGAATGGTTGTAAATTTAGGTATCCGAGAAGAGGCACAACTGAGCTAGCCAGGGAAGCTGCTGAAGATTTTTGAAGCAGAAATCAAAAGTTAAGCAATTTTTTTGAAAGGTGTGCATTTTTAGAAATTATTTGATGACACTGGTGAAGCAGTAAACCCTTAATCCCAGAGTCCACGGCAATCTTATGACGCCCAATTCGTGGGGCTCGAATGAAGAAGGTGAAGGCTCGATGTTAAAAAGTTCAATTCCCGATAACACAGCAATCTTATGGCGCCCAACGTGGGGTTTGAATGGTTGTTAGGAAAAGGTTCGAGTGTTCCATAGACTGTCCCAGAGAAACACGGCAGTATATATATATATATATATATATATATTGCTGTGAAACCTCTTGAATCACCTGGTCCGTTGATTTTCTTCTGTTAATCGCCTCGGCTGCTCCTCTAGATAGCTTTCATCCTCATACATAAAAAAAACACATTCCTACCACAAACATCAACGTTAACTCTATTTACATCAATATTCAGAATACATTAAATTTTCAAATTAAATTTCAGCATAAAATTCAGTTTTTAAAAGGAATTTCAAAATTAATTTTATTATCACTTTAACGTGCATCCAGAATTCAAGTCCTTGTTGGATGCCTACTAATTAATATGACAATATAAGCAGACCGGAGTCTGAGTACAAAGGGAGCATCTACCACCCCTTTACGTTAATTAACCAGGTTTGTCTAATTGAGCTCAAAGACATACCCAAAGTTTCATCATATTCCCGAACATCAAAACAAAATACCCTTTTACTTAAACAAGCAAATTTCATCTTAAAATTAAACTTTTATGGTTAGAACAATTTCACTAATGTCCATTTAAAGTAAATCAATTATAAAGTCATTCAATACACACAAAAATGTCAAACAAAATAGTATAATTTACCTGAAGGTTACTGTCCTCGTCGTTTCAAGGTATCGTTTCTTTAGTTAATCACACCATTCAACAGGATTATAATTACGGCTTCTGATTCTCTACGCTTTTAAAATTTTCTCCATCACCAGTTGTTTCTGGGCTTTTCCGGAACTCATCTATGTATATCTGACCCTTGTTTCGTGGATCCAGACACGTATTTGAACCATTTAATTATTAACACCCCCGAAAAATAGCAAAGAATTCATGCTTCTGTCACCAATATACGCCAAAACTGCCTACTTTTGTGTATACATTCGTCGTTGTAAATTTTGCTAATTGGTACAGTGAAACTAAATTTTATTACCTTGTATCTAAGTGCACTGAAGTACATTCATGTTAACACGTAAATAACAAGCTATTTTGAATCACTAAAATATACTAGCAAACTTTAAATTATTTAATCAAACTAAAATGCACGGTTTAACATTTTCAATCAAGTCGCGTATGTACGAGCTTTTAACGCATCGAATCGTCAAAAGTCTCAGAGTCTAAGAGGCCGAAATTCATATTACCGCCGGTATATATAGCAAAAAGCCTGTCTATCGGTCTGTTCCCTAAAACGGCCAGTTTCTAGAATTTCTCATGCTCTGTTCCCAGTCTGTCGCCCGCACACGTAAAAGATATGAAAACCCACTAGGGTAAAAAAACCAATAATTCTAAGGCAAAAGTTCGTTGTAACAAACAAACGTCAGTTTTATCTGATATGACGAAATATAAAATCTAAGAATTGTTGTGCTAAACGGTCGATAATTAACAAACACCTGCGTTTTAAAAAGGTTAAATTCGTCGAAATTATGAGCATATTAGACAGGACTTTATACAAAATATTTTCAACCGTCAGTTTGGTTTGAATAACAAACTAATAAAGTTCTTAAAGAGCAAGGGGGATGCACGATCGGTTATATACTACAGATAGAGACAGAAATAAAAGCGTTGATATTGTAAAACGCACGTACTTTATTCACGTAGAGTGAAGATGAGCTGTCAGCAATATCGATTTTCTTAACTCAAGTGGGGTTTTGAACGCGACAGCAGACATGCATCAGACAGAGGTAAAAATATTACAGGCGGTGTTTTATGTCGACACAGAATATTATCATTGGTTAAGAACCGGCAGTTTTCCAAACGTAGACAAACGCGACAGGTGGAAGCGATTTGGGATACGTACGGCACGTAGACGGAATAAATTTCAGGAATTTTCAAGACGGTTGTATCAAAGTTTGTAGAATTTAAATTTAAAACTAAGCTTTTAACGTGACGTGTGTCCGGGGGTAGCATTTTGAAAAAATATAAATACTGAATGGAAATTATTAAGGATCTCTTTGTCTTCTCGTCGCTTCTATTCAACTTTACTACGATAGACCAACATTATAGTAGAGTTTCTTTTATGTGAGTACTAGATATGTTAATAATACAGTAAATATAGTGCTAGCACGTGTAACTTATTAGTAGTGGCCTTCTATTTATTAACGCGAAATACGTGTAGTGTATATTAAATTAATAGAGGTGTGGCTACTACTATACTAAGCTAGGAAATCAATAAATGGAAGCAAAATATATGTAGGGTAAGCATCACGAACAACCAGGATTTATGCTGATATGGAATGGTATTTTAGAACGAGGCGCTTAGCTCATAAATGGGGTTATCATCTGTGAATCCGCTGAGTATCACAGCGCATGGTCACGAAGCCAAGATGTTCTGGTGATCGTCGTCGAAGGAATGGAAGCCTGAAGCATTTTGCCGGTAGTTAATTTGAAATTTCTCTTGTCTGATAAACTTTTGTAAAATTTTGGTGCTGTGTGAGTGAATTTTGGGGTTTATGTATGGTTATGTAAACTTATTGGAAAATATACATGTACTGGACAATTTATTGGGGTTTAAATATTGAAAAGGGATGTATTTAAAACTTACTAAAATTTATTCTGAATATAAGTTGGATTGTAAAGGATAAACCGGTCTATCAATTTTGTATTAATCTATGCAAGGTAAAAGGCATATACTAAATAAACTGGGTTATTATGAGCTCACCATACTCCAGTGTACAGTCAATTTAGGGTAATATGTGGGGCCTATCTACTCATATCTCATTAAATTTGTTTGCAAATAATTAGAAAATCAAGGACTTGAAAAACATCACATTTTGAGTTTGTAATTAGTGTATCAAACTGTTCTTTTATACATGTGAATAATTTGTCTGTAAATAGCGGTAAATTAAAGATTGTATGATTGTTGTATTATTTGGTGATTTTATTGAATGGTGTGCGAGTGGGAAGGAAGAATGGTTGTAAATTTAGGTATCCGAGAAGAGGCACAACTGAGCTAGCCAGGGAAGCTGCTGAAGATTTTTGAAGCAGAAATCAAAAGTTAAGCAATTTTTTTGAAAGGTGTGCATTTTTAGAAATTATTTGATGACACTGGTGAAGCAGTAAACCCTTAATCCCAGAGTCCACGGCAATCTTATGACGCCCAATTCGTGGGGCTCGAATGAAGAAGGTGAAGGCTCGATGTTAAAAAGTTCAATTCCCGATAACACAGCAATCTTATGGCGCCCAACGTGGGGTTTGAATGGTTGTTAGGAAAAGGTTCGAGTGTTCCATAGACTGTCCCAGAGAAACACGGCAGTATATATATATATATATATATATATATTGCTGTGAAACCTCTTGAATCACCTGGTCCGTTGATTTTCTTCTGTTAATCGCCTCGGCTGCTCCTCTAGATAGCTTTCATCCTCATACATAAAAACACATTCCTATCACAAACACCAACGTTAACTCTATTTACATCAATATTCACAATACATTAAAATTTCAAAATTAAAATTCAGCATAAATTTCAGTATCAGAAAATTTCAAGATTAAATTTATTATCATTTTAATGTGCATCCAGAATTAAAGGCCTTGTAGATGCCTACTAATTAATATAACAATATATGCAGACCTGAGTCAGAGTACAAAGGGAGCATCTCCACCCTTTACGTTAATTAACCAGGTTCGTCTAATTGAGCTCAAAGACATACCCAAATTTTCAACATAATCCAGAACATAAATACTAAATACCCCTTTCTACTTAAACAAGAAAATTTCACCTTAAAATTAAAAATTTGTTGTTAGTACAATTTCACTACTGTCCATTTTAAATAAATCAATTATAAAGTTATTCAACACACACCAAAACATCAAAAATCGAACAACAAAGCATAAGTTACCTGAAGGTTAATGCACTCGTGGCCCCAATGTATATCGTCCTCTGTTAATCACACCAATCCAACTGGGTTATGTTTAGGTCCTCGTATTGCTGGTCGCCTTTAAAATTTTTTTACACCACCATTCATCTAAAGTTGTTTCAGTGCTTTTCCGGAACTCATTTGTGTATATCTGAAGCTTATTTTGTGGATCCAGACACGTTTACAAATCCTTTAATTATTAACACCCCCGAAAAATAGCAAAGAAATTCATACTTCTTTCACAAATATACGCCAAAACTGCCTACTTTTGTGTATTCATTTGTCGTTGCAAATTTGACTAATTGGTACAGTGATACTAGACTTTATTACCTTGTGTTTTCTAAGTGCACTAAATTACTTTCATTGTAGCACGTAAAGAACAAACTGTTTTAAATCACCAAAATATACGAGCAAACTGTTTAAATTATTCAATCAAAATCGGAAAACTAAAAGCACTGTTTAACGCATTGAATCAAATCGAAAATCTAAGAGAGAAACTCATATTAACCCGGTATATATAGTGGTTAGCCGGTCTGTCGGTTTTGTCCCCAAAACGGCCAGTTTCTAGAATTTCGTATACTATGTTCCCATCTCGACCGCCTGTGCGTCGGTTCTTATTAAATTTGCACTAGCACCAGTTAAATCTCAGAAATTTCGACACGGCTCGCAACGTCTGGGAATAACTAATTAATTTTATACAGAAATGTTATTTTTACCTCTCAAGTTTGCCTCTTATTTTCAACCAATCGCAACTCAGTGACGTTGCTCAACTCACGCCTTTTACTATATGTGTCTCTGTCTTGCGCATATTATCTGTCTCTATCTACCCTGTTCCGAGTGGTACAAATCTATATTCTTTAGTATCGGTTATTTTCAATCCACGTGGACTTGTGAAATAACCCACCTTATTAGCATTTCCGTAAATATTAAGCAACGGTTTCTCCAACATTCTCTGTAACCATTTGTTATCTGCAAATTTTACGCAGAACATAAAACATTTAAAAATACGCAGGTGTTCAAAACATAATACTTCTACGATCTGAATATTATTGGGTTTTACTAGCTTTTATACATATTATATGTTACTAATGGTTCAATTAACTTCAATTAAAAATAATACCCTTTAATTTTTAGTGACTCTAATCAAATATTAATTATTATCTGTACATTTTGTTTAATACCGGTTACTTAAAATTGAGTTAATTAATATAAATTTTGCACGTAATTTCCATTTGTTTCTTTACTCGGAATAATTAAATTACACGTAGAGCATTTTAATACTGCTTCCTTTTTTATAGCAAGCGTCTTGTAAATAATTTAACTCCCTTATTTTTAATAAAACGAATGAATTTTTATGCTTCACGGTTTTAATAACGCGTACCTTTTCCCAAAGCTTCTACACGGTAATTAAAATTATTTGATGTGATTATTTAATTTTCTACCCTGGTCTAAATATGAGTAATATATATATATATATATATATATATATATTGCAGCCGACTTTCTGGATTACCTTCGAGCCCTTGCGTTGGAAGCCATAAATATGCAGTAGAAGTTCTAAAATCGTGCCCCACAAATTTGGCTAGAAAGCTCTCCTAAATCAGCTTACCACGGCTAGCTCTGCTTCCAGCTTCTTTAGAGATACCTACCCATCCTATGCTTACTCTCTCTCATTTAGACTACCAAATAAAAATTACCAATCAAATAATTCAACGAAACATACAACCTTTTATTCGTACAAATCAAAAATTTACGCCACCAGCTTAATATTTACAAAATCGGATATAAACATCTTCATAAAATTTTACAATATTAACCATTAAATCTTTTTAAATTTAATGAATTTAATTTATTTCAACATTTTGTTTATATGCAGTTCAAGTAGATGGGCCTATCTTGAAGCCCTAAATTGAAATTTACTCTGGTCTATGGTGAGCTCAGTATAAACCCTGTTACTCTGAATGCATAAACAAATTGCATTTTTGTTTTCAACAACTCTAAAGACCCGTTTACTCTACATCAAAATTATACGTCATATATTTATACCTTCAAATAATGAATTCAAATTGTCTTTTCCATATACCCTTCAAATTAGCTTTTAAGTTCATAAAATATACACTAAATATGTCAAATCACTCTAGCACAAAATACCAGCACAAAATGTTCAAGCAATAACAAACGGAAACAAATTTCGTTACCTGGTGTAAGCCTTTTGCACCGTCACCTCTGAAGATGTCATCCACCAAAACCTCGTCGCTTCATTCCATCCAACTCTTCTCTGCTATATGTACATCAAACTCATTTCCACACGTTATCCAATTCTATGCAAACGCCTTCAATACATCTACCCATATAATTGTCCAAATAAGTTGATCGGCTTTTGAATCTACCATACACCCAGTACCCTCGTTCCGAAAAATTAACTAGTTTCACTTACCTTAGTAACATCTTTTATTCGTCATTCGTATTTACTTACAGCACCGTTTATAACATAGCACCTACTCGTGCTTTCAAACACTTTTCATTTAAATTAAACGGACTGCACTATCACCGATTTACAGAATTTTACCTTAGATGTTACACCATATAGGTCTGAAGCAAACAGAAAAAGTAAGAAAGCTCCACTACGTCTCCTAGTGTATTTATAAACATGTCTACCTTCTGTACCCTGTGACCATCGAAAAACACCACCACTGTAACCGATTCTAAATATCGAAAATGCAACGATCTATTAAAACTAAGAAATTTCTCATTCTACTTAGCTTTAGTCTGAAAATACTCATTATTATCTATAACGGTTGCAATGCTCCTAGGAAAGTCTCTCAATCCACTCGCCATCAGCCAATCCAGACCATTTCCCTTGTCGTAGGTCTATTATCCAACTATGTTATCCTCGTCTAACTCATATTCGTCGTTTTTGTTAAAATCCCACTATAGCAACATAAAATCGATATTGTTGTTAGCCTCTACAAATTATCGAGAGCTTTAAATGGCTGTTTTATTGCATGTTCTAAATAGCTGTTGTATCGCGTGTTTTAAATGGCTGTATTATCTAACATCTTTTATTTGTCATCCTCGTTTTACCATATGCTATTTATATTCCGTTTCTACTTTACTTTTAAACCGCCTGCTATTTCTCAGCCTTCGCTTCGACCGTTAACTCAAATTTCTAAAGAATTATGTTTCAACGTACATTCTAATTTCTTAAATTATTTATTTGTCTGTCAGTATATTCTATGAACCGATTGCCAGTTTGAAATTGTACATTCCCATGTTGTTTAACTTGTAGATTTCCTAGGATTTGTATTTTAACAAATGCTTTGTTAGTTAAATGAATATATGCGTTTACGTTATCGATTTTATATACAAAAGTTCTTCCTTATTATTTGATGTGCTCTATTTACACCCTTCGAATATTAAAACTCGCATTCTCCTTGAGTTTTTACGTACTACAAAGCTTCCACACTATGCAACTTTAAAATTACGATTTATTAATACAAATGTATGCTATTATCCGTTTGTTTTAAGGTCAAAATTATTTAATTTGAAGCGTAAATAATCTTGCGGTAAATAAATAGAGCAAATAACTAAACTCGTAAAAATTGGACCTTTAAAGACGAAGTTTAAAATATCTAATAATGATAAAAATGAGAAATTTTTAAAAATGCAAAAAATTCAGATATTAGTCACCATAAATTCTAATAATTAGAAATTCTAAAAAATGAAAATTTTTAAAATTGGAAATCTTAAAACCAAATTATGTAAATTTAAAACTTTGAAAATTTGAACTTGTAATACTTTGAAATTAAAATATTAAAAAAATTGGACACCTTGAAATAGAAAATGTTGAAAATATAAAATTTTGACGTTGGAGATGTTTGACACGATAAATTCTATAAGTTAGATATTTTAAAAATTGGAAATTTTGAACAACAGAAATGTCTAGAATTGGAAACTTTTAAAACTGAGGTATCTAAATTGGAAATCTTGAAAATTTAAAATTGCGAAACTTTGAAATTAGAATATTTAAAAAATTGGACACCTTGAAATAGAAAATGTTGAAAATATAAACTTTAGACGTTGGAGATGTTGGACACGATACATTCTAAAAGTTAAACATTCTAAAATTGGAAATTTTGAACAGCAGAAATGTCTAAAATTGGAAACTTTTAAAGCTGAGGTATATAAATTTGAAATCTTATAAATTTGAAATTGTGAAACTTTGAAATCAGAATATTTAAAAAGTTGGACACCTTGAAATAGAAAATGTTAAAAATATAAAATTTTGACGTTGGAGATACTGAACACGATAAATTCTAAAAGTTGAAAAATTATATAAATTGGAAATTTTAGACAGCAAACATACAAAAAATTGGAAACTTTTAAAACTGAAGTATGTAAATTTGAAATCCTGAAAATTTGAACCTGTGAAACTTTGAAATTATAATATTTAAAAAATTGGACACCTTGAAATAGAAAAAGTTGAAAATATAAAATTTTGACTTTGGAGATACAGGACACGATAAATTCTAAAAGTTAGAAATTTTATAAATTGGAAGTTTTGGACAGCAAACATACATAAAATTGTAAAATTTTATAACTGAAGTATCTAAATTTGAAATCTTAAAAATTTGAACGTGTGAAACTTTAAAATTAGAATATTTAAAAAATTGCACCTCTTGAAATAGAAAATGTTAAAAATATAAAATTTTGACGTTGGAGATGAGATGTTCGACACGATAAATTTTAAAAGTTAGATATTTTAAAAATTGGAAATTTTGAACAGCAGAAATGTCTAAAATTGGAAACTTTTAAAGCTGAAGTATATAAATTAGAAATCTTAAAAATTTGAAATTGTGAAACTTTGAAATCAGAATATGTAAAAAGTTGGACACGTTGAAATAGAAAATATTAAAAATATAAAATTTTGACTTTGGAGATACTGGACACGATAAATTCTAAAAGTTAGAAATTTTATAAATTGGAAATTTTGGACAGCAAACATACATAAAATTGGAAAATTTTAAAACTGAAGTATGTAAATTTGAAATCTTAAAAATTTGAACTTGTGAAACTTTGAAATTAGAATATTTAAAAATTGGACACCTTGAAATAGAAAAAGTTGAAAATATAAAATTTTCACGTTGGAGATGTTCGACACAATAAATTCTAAAAGTTAGATATTTTAAAAATTGGTAATTTTGAACAGCAGAAATGTCTAAAATTGGAAACTTTTAAAGCTGAGGTATATAAATTTGAAATCTTATAAATTTGAAATTATGAAACTTTGAAATCAGAATATTTAAAAAGTTGGACACCTTGAAATAGAAAATGTTGTAAATATAAAATTTTGACATTGGAGATACTGGACACGATAAATTCTAAAAGTTAAAAAATGATATAAATTGGAAATTTTGGACAGCAAACATACAAAAAATTGGAAACTTTTAAAACTGAAGTATGTAAATTTAAAATCTTGAAAATTTGAACCTGTGAAACTTTGAATTTATAATATTTAAAAAATTGGACACCTTGAAATAGAAAAAGTTGAAAATATAAAATTTTTATGTTGGAGATATTGAACACGATAAATTTTAAAAGTAAGAAATTTTAAAAATTGGAAATTTTGAACAGTAAAAATGTATAAAATTGGAAACTTAAAAGTGAAGTATGTAAATTTGAAATCTTGAAAATTTGAAATTGTGAAACTTAAATGATAATTTTAAGATAAAGTATACAGTTTAAATCTAAAATATTTTAAAAATTGGATTGAAATAAGAAATTTCTAAATTTCGAAATTTTGAAATTTTGAAAGCTGGAACTTTTTATAATTGAAGAATATTTTTTTAATTCATACGGATGTAAGCTATTTCTTTAAAGCTTACCTTGTAATTTACACTTGTGTACACAATCACAGTCCATACAGATTTAATTGACTTCAAATTATAATCAGTTTAATTTATTTTAAATTATTCATATTACCTTGAATTTCATAAAATGTGCAACACAGATTGTTTTAATCTGCAACGTTGTTATACGTTTAACAACTTAAATACCATTTGTCAGAAATTAATTCTACAACCAAAGACATGTTGTCGTGACCCTGGTTCCTATAAATTAATTTATGTACTTTTTGTATAAATGTTTCTTAGCTTCATATTTGCTAAAAAACTTGCATTTGGTAATAAGTTTGATTATAAAATAATTTTTTATAATTATTACAACCGGCAGTTGCTGTAACATCAAAAGGAACCAGAGTTCACTCAAATTAAATCTATTCATTCTTACATATATATTGCTGCGTACTGCCCTTTCGAGCCCCAATGTAGAGTAGACATAAAATCCTCTGACTTCCTATTGAAATCATGCCCCACAAATTGCTGTTGTCATAAAAATGCTTCGTATGCTCGGGAACAAGTCGAATAATTCGTGCCCCTATTTGAGGTCGATGTTAATTACTGCTATAAAATTACCTGTTTATAAAAACTCCATTAATTACCACCTAAATAAATTTTGAGTTCAAGCTTTGGATCATAGGATGTTTTAGTTGAGTACGCTCTGAAGATGCTTTCCAAAATAACATTCCACGGCAAGCTCTGCTCATTGCTTGTTCAAGGATACTCACCACAGCTACTCATTTGCTCTAACCTTTCTAATTAAAAAATAATAATAATTCGACAAAAAACAAACATACAACCTTATATTCTGACAAATAAATAATAAACTCAGACAATCTCAATATTTACAAATTTTATCCAAGTTAAACATTTCATACTCCTACTCGGTAGTAAAAATCATCAACTTAATACACCCACGATTTTCTGCACGTCTACATTTCATTGTGTTATGGTTAAGTAGATGGGCCTATCCCGGAACCTTAATTGACTTTCCCCTGGTCTATGGTGAGCTCAGTATAAACCTTTTTGTTTGTGTGCAAAATTTTAGCACTGAAAAATTATACAAAAACCCGTTTACCTCTTACATCTGTGAAATATTCATAATTATTATGTACAAGCATTTACACCCTCAGATTTAAAAAAATGTCTTTTACATAGGTAAATAAAATTAATTTTTGGTTCTTCAATTTCTCACCAAATAAAAATTCAAAATCATTAATAGTTTAAACAAATAGGCACCAGCACAACAGTTTAAAAAAAATTCATTACTTGGAGAGTATTCTTCATCTAGATCACTACCTCTGAAGATGCTTTCCCTTATCGACTGCACGTACTAGGATCACTCCATATTGCTTCCTTTCATTGGAAACAGCAAATAAATCTCGAACCCGTTGAGCATCCAAACTATCAACAATCCTTCAGGACTGCCGCTACAGATACATACATATCCTCTTTTTACACGCAATGTGCAACAAGCACCCTCATTCAATTTGCAAATAACTATCTACTTACAAGTCATCCTGCTTTAATTAATAAATTGATTTAATACGGTTCACCCCGTTTATACTAACTTGCACCTACTTGTACATTTAAAACACTTGTAAATTTAGTTTCGGACTGCACGAGTCGCGTGGTTTGAGGCTAGAATGATCTTCCGAAGACTTGAAAACTAAGAGAGCGAACGCCGCCTTCAACAACGCTTTTATAAGCACAAACGCTCTTAAGTTGCACGTATTTTTGTTAATCATTTTTCGAACTCTTGTCAACGACCACTCAATTCCACAAACAAACGTGCACGTAAATACAACAGTCTTTTAAAACTTGGAAATTTTCAACACAAACCCTCCATTACCGCGAAAAACTCAGTAAACTTGCCAACCGTTTTAATTTTCTTAGAAATCTCCACTCTCATGTTATCCCCAAAGAACCTCAATCATGCCTCAGGTGTGCGCGTACATACTACTATTGCACCTCTGCTTTCATAATAACATTTCCCAGCTTTGTCTTATTATCCTACCTAAATTGTCTACGTTATTTCTACATTTCTGGTATAATTGTTTGCCCCATGTCTTCTGTCTTTATTATAGTCCCTCTATTACTATATTGTTCACAGTTGTTTCTCCCTTCCTACATGTGCGCCTTGAAAAATCGATACCTTCTGCAAACATGTTGCATCTTTGTCTCGCTTATTGGCTTTTAAAATATACTCGTCTTACAAACGTTTGAAAGTCATTGTCATTTAACCATCTGATATCCTCCATCTGTCTCTGTTACATATTAAATATCGTCTGTCGTATAATTTTATTGATCTGTTTTTAACTAGTCGACCGCTGCTTTGAGCCTTGTGTTTTTCGTTAACACATTTTACCTAGAACTATTTTCTCAACGTATAGCTTTTATAGCAATCGTTTATTTATCGTACGTCTGTTCCATGAAATCCTTGACTGTTGTAGCTTGTTTTTAAATACTAAACCTTAGAAAGTCCCTCAAATGCTTTAGCTTATGTTACGTTTAATAACTGATCCTTGCTTAAATTATTGATTTTTACACTGAAAAGCTTTTATGATAATAATATTTGTGCACGGTTTCTGACCTTGCCATCAATTTTATTCAAAATTAATTGTTGTACTTGTTCTAAATTAATGTATAAAAATTAAACCTACATTATATAATCTAATTTTATCCCAATCTAATTATATTGACGCGTTTTAAATAAATTATTGATTTCTATGTACAGGGTACCTACAAATAAATAAATGTTGACTTATTTACACATATCTAAGCTTACCAAACCACAGTAATATATATGTATATATATGTATATGTATATATGTACACGTATATATAACCAAATGGCTAACGTCAAATAAAATATAACTTATACGAACATTGAAAATGAACGCCGACGCAATTAATTAGTAATAATTGTTTTACAATATATAACAAGTAATTAACTCCATTAACATAGTTGATGGAAGTGATTGCTTACCTCTTCTTAAATTAAATAACTTACAATCTCTTGATGAAACCTGACAGGAGTGGCAGCTAGGTGTACCACAAAGTCAATAAAATTGTAGTATTTATGTAATGTTGCGATAATGTGTATTTCACTTCTCCATAAATGGGAACATGAAAGCAGCTGCAACAGCAGATGTGAAAGTAACAGCGATAGCAGCTGCAAACAGATCGACGAAAGGATCTACAAAAGGATCTGCAAACAGAGGATATTTGAACGGATCTTCGAAAAGGATGCCCAGTGCTGTCAGTAAATCCTTAATCCCCTGCACCCAAGAATTCAAGCAGTCTACAAATATGGATATGGGAGATGGCGTCACCAGAGTAATCACATCCCCCAAGGGTAATTGCTAAAATTCCACAGTCCAAATGTTAACACTCACCGTGCCATTTCAACACATCCAACACGGAATCAGCAATTAAATAAGATACTAATGGAAGAATCGCAAACGGAAAACCGCAATCAACGGTCTTAAAGCTCTATAAGATCTACACCACTCTGGACTGGTCGACAGATCAAACCATACTTTCCAAAAATTACTATGGGTACCCATTTCATTCCAACTTCAACCAATCCTACTTAAGACTTGAATAAATTTTTGTAAAAATTGAAATTCAGGCCATTTTAGCCAATTAGCAGTTGACACGGAGGAAGTTACAACCACAACCAAAGCGATTTGAAAATGGCTAGGATTGCTCTACAAAACCAGAAAGTCACTAGCATGGAAATAACGGAAAACTAACAGGATTACCAAATATTCAAATTATGATCGAAGTTACTGACACTCACTGTAATCTTATATTTTTTTATTAGTTTTATTTCTATTGATGTTATCGGGTGGAATAACTTTTATAAAGATGTTGATTAGGGTGTTACGAGATAAGTACAGAACCACCTAAATTGCTCTCAGAAGTTAACCATTGATGTAGTTTAACCCTATTAACAATAATTACTTTTGGAGACTTCCGAACTAACTCTAAACTCTAACTTTAGCGGAATGAGACTAACAGAGGGGTCTTTATAAATACGGAAATGTCAGGCGCCACTAAACTCAAACATTTAACATAAGCGAGACAGCGTCACTAAAGAGAGTGCAGGTAATTTAGTAACGATTATACGTACGTACAGCACACAGGCTAAAGTTGTGAAGTTTATGTAATATTATACCAGAAAGAGAAAGCAATTATGCATTAAATGCCAATCAGATCATAGATTGCATCTAGATAAGAAATATGCATTTCTAGCAAATTTAACGTAGTGCTACTTTCTAAATAAATTGTTATGTTAATAATTTAATAAAAAGTCTGAAGAAAGAAAAATATGTGTATCTATTAAATAAAAGATCATTCTCTTGCTACGTTCAGCGACGTAGTCTAAAAAAAAAATAAAAACGAGGAAAAAAAAGAAGAAATTGACCGGGCTCAATCGGCGAGTAGCGGGGTATTATACCTACAAAAAAATTAAGGAAGGCATGAAATAAAAATATACTCACTCACGCACAATCAAACATTTACAAACTAAAAACCTCTAATTTAAAAAACAAAATTATATACAAAACACATTAGTACCAAAAATGAACAATTCGTAGCTACACAATATACATATTTACGAATAAAAAAAATTATTTTTAACATGGCAAGCTGCAGTTTTTAGGTCACCCTCTATGTTAATCTTCAAACAAGAAAAGGGAACAAAATTATTCCACTGAAAATCACAGCTCGAAATCAGCATTGTAAGTACGGAATTTTATATATAGAATTATCCTAATAAAGAAATCAGTAAACATTATCTTTTCCTTGACAATCCAAACAACCAGTCATTTTACCACCAACAGGGTGATGCATTCGTAGACCCGTGTACATATGTTGTTTCCAACAACTACCGGTTACCTATATAAGAAAATTAGTGTATAAACACTTACCCTCGAGTCACCACCGTCGGGTTGGCGCCTACCGTCTGTAAAAACGGTGCAAAACAGAGGTGCGTGTGATCTCGCCTTGGGGTGGTCCTCCCATCACAACAAGGGGCGACCATTTATTGTGGCTTTAAGGGCCACCGGAAGGAGCACGCTCTAAGGCGTGCGCGAACTTTTCATACAGAAAAACAAAAACAGCCAACCATTCTACAAGTGTTTTTGTTGTGGAAATTGAACAGCAAGTGACTATTAATTTTATTTTACTAATAACTAGAGCTCAAAGTAACATTGTTGTTAAGGAAATAAAACTGGAAAAACACGGTTTATTGGTATAATACGCGGCTTTAATTCGACGAAACTTTCAATGGAAAACACACAATCAATTATCAGATACCTAGAACCAGTTATCGCCTGTTTTATTTTAGCATAAACTTTACGTTGAGGAATTTTTAGGAGTATTTATTATTAATTAGGCTTTAGGATGTAACAAAGGGAATTGAATTTATACAAATAGATAAATAAATTAACACGTGAAAGGGTTACTTTAATCTACTGAATTAATTTTCGTTTTTAACTCCAAAGGGATTTGAGTTGAAAATTATTGGACCGCGTATTTCTTATTAACAGAAAAAAATGTACGGGATGTTCAAGATAAACGTAACAAATTCCCCCCCAGCAAAATTAACAGGTCGGGGTAGGAAAGCCAAAGTAAAAAAGCGGGCAGTACCAAACTACAAAAAAATGAAACCCAAACAAAAACAAAATTCGCTTACAAAAAACTAAAGAAAACTCGTTACAAAACAACAACCAAACAAAAAAAACCGAAGAAAAAAGGATATCCCAAAAAAACAAATAACTCTCGTCCGGCTCGTCAGACCAATACAAGAAGAAGGAAAGAGAAAGAAGAACAAAAAAAGGAAGGCAGGAAGGAAGAACGGGTAATGCACAATCAAGGAGGACTAAGGTGGAACGGCCTCAGCACTGAAGAAAAGTCGTCAAAGGACGGATTTTTCTTGTAAAAACACAGGAAATTCTTCGACTCAAAAGAAGAAACGGAACGAGGAAGAAAAACCAAAAGTGTAAGCCAAAACAGGACCCAAAGGTCAAGCTTCAAGTATATAAGGGAACAACAAAGGAGAACGAAAGGAAGAGAGGATGAGTGCTGGTAAAAGAAACGATGTACTATCAACTGTGGTAGTCGAAGACGAAGAACCGACGAAAATAAATGCTAACTAGTCCTAGAGTCGACTGAGCCGTGGCTTCCGAAGAAAGAAAGACGGGCAAGAAAGCACCTACCAAAGTAGCGGATGGACGAAACATAATCGGACTAGGGACCGACAGCAAGGAAGACCAGCAAAAAGATAGGAAAAGGAAAGTGGACCGAAAGGAACGAGAAAAAAAGAAAATAAACCAAAAGAATAACACCAAGTACAAAACTAAAAAAAAACTAAAATCGTACAAAGGAAAATAAAACAGAATCCCAGTGTGGTAATGTACGAGTAGGTGTGAGCGTGTGCGTGCGTGTGTGTATATGTGGGGGGTAAGAAGAGTGTGTGTATGTGTTATGCGTGTATAGAGTGTGCGTGTGTGTATGTGTTTGACCGCTGTAGTCACCTCTTACGACAGGCAGGTCGTACCATGGGACCATTCTATTCCCGAACCCACACGGGTGAAAGAGAAAAACAAGAAAAGAACAAAAGAAAATAAAACCAAACAGAAATGTGTGGATGTATGAAGTGTGTGCGTTTTTAGAGTGTGTGTATGTGTGTATAAAGTGTGTATGTGTTTGTGTTGGACCGCTGTAGTCGCTTTTTACGACAGGCAGGTCGTACCATGGGGTTATTCTATTCCCGGACCCACACGGAGTAAAAGAAAAAACAAGAAAAGAAGAAAAGAAAGGAAAACCAAACAGAAATGTGTGGATGTATGAAGTGTGTGCGTTTATGGAGTGGTGTGTATGTGTGTATGAAATGTGTATGTGTTGGACCGCTGTAGTCGCCTCTTACGACAGGCAATCCGTACCGTGGTACTAATCTATTCTCGGACCCACATGGGGTGTAAGAAAAAGCAAGAAAACGAAAGAAAACCTCGCAAAACAGGGAAGTAAAACGAAATCGTAACGTCCAAAAATTATGTCATAATCTAAGGCGCGAGGACTAGATGTTGGGCTTAAGGCATTTACGCCTCCAGAAGGAAAACAAAACGAGATCACGGACATCAGGGTTTCGTCGACCAACATCTTCAGGTTCTGAATCAGTATATACAAATTTCCGCCTCTTAGGGGCAGTTCTTCGCGAACCAGGGACAGCAGGGGATGTAGCAGTTGTAGCACGCGGTTTAGGAGGTGGCGAGGGCAGTTTAGAAAACTCAAAACGAGTTAAGGAAGAAAATTGTTTGTTGTTAGGGCAGGAGGTAAGAAAGTCAACATCATGGGTTTTCAAAAGATTCACGGTAGAAAAAGAAAAAGTATTGGCTGTAAAAAGATCAAACTTATGAAGAGAAACACAAGCAAGCACGCGACAGTTAGGTTAGATAAAAGGACAGAAACAGATAAAATTTTGTCGACGTTAGATAAATGACTAGAAGTATCACAGTTAGGACAGAAAACAGCATCGGCTGTAGGAATATTAACCTTAGGAAAAGGAGCGGAATCCGCTAACACTTCAGTAACATTACATAAAGGAACAGAATCACATAGAACTTCATCAACCTTACAAAAACAAACAACTTCAGGAAGAACCTCAACAACAGTAGATAAAGGAACATCAGCTAGGATTTCACCAACTTTAATTAGAAAAACAGAAACAAGTAGCATTTTGTCAGCTATGAGAAAAATGAGTAAGAGTAGGTAACGAAACAGGATCAGGTAACATTTGGACAACGACTGCAGCAGGCATCACCGCTACGGGTTCACTAACTTCAACAGGGCCTTCGTCACTTCAGCTACAGCTGTTATAGTAGGCACGACTGAAATTTCTTGAGTAGAACCATTTAAGAAAGCAGGAACATGTAAAATTTTGACAGCAACAGCAACAGACATTAAAGATACAGGTTTGTGAACTTCGACAGGAATTTCGCTGACTAAAATAGGAGTTATCGTCAATTTAGCTACAGTTGTTATTGTAGGTACGACAGCAATTTCTTGACTAGAGTCATTTAAGAAAGCAAGAACAAGTAAAATTTTGACATAAACGGCAACAGGCACTAACGATACAGGTACATGGACTTCAACAGGACTTTCGCTGGCTGAATTTGAAATTATCGTCACTTCAGCGGCCCTGGTTTTAATCTAGTTATTTAATATTATATTTTTATTGCTTTGTATTGCTTTTCCTAGAGTCCTATCATTGAAATTTGCAGACTTGTTATAGGTAATACGTTATAGTTTAAGTGGAAAGCCCGGGCTAGCAGTTTTAACGTGGAGGGTTGGTTAGCTGTCAGGATGTACGCGAGGGTACGAAGTAGTTACATCCAGTATGTTGAGAGCATAGGATGTTAAAATGCTCACTAGTGTAGCGTGTAAAAATGTTCAGTTGTAACGATTTGGGATAAAGTAGAGTGTCTTCTACTTTCAGTTTTGAGTTCTAAAGTGTATTCGTTAAAATAGCGTGTTCAAGAATTAGTAGTGGTTCTCAACAAGGGGTTGAGAATTTATAAAGAAAGCAGCGCCACTTGAAATAAGTAAGCGGAATTTTCAAAGCAACGCGAATGCAGGTATTTCTACCTTTTTTATAGTTGATAAGTTTGAATCTGCGTTGGTTACGAAGCATTTACTTATTAAGTAGAGTGTTTGTCTAGAACGTAGACACGCAAATTGACGCGACATTGTGCTTTTAATTGTTACCACAACGTAAGCTGTAGGAGGAACGCTTGTACATTTTCTTTACAAGATTTTGTGTCGGTTTACTGGGTCCTCGGCGAATAAAACGTTCTCGGCCGCAAGGCACGTGTTTAGTACCAACGTTTAATTTAGTGGGGTGGGAAGTTTAGATATTATTTACTTTTAAGGCTACCTTCCGTAATCGCAGGGTTAATGAATCCTTTCTTGTTATTGCGATCTTGCGTCAGTAGAAATTAGATATAGGAGTTGTTAGGCTATAAATACAAAGCGCATTTAGTAACTGTTTTGGTTACCTTATCGAATTTAATATTAAGTTTAATTCTAGTATTAGTTTAGTTGAGAAACATTAGCTGGGCGGCATTTGTTTATTGAGAACTAAACACGGAAAAATCCCCATTAAATTTCAAAATACTCAAATTGAAAAAATGCACGATAAAACCCCGAACGAAAAGAAAAAGAAAAATCCCAGTAAATTCTAACACCAAAGTAGGAATAATAAATCATATAACATTTCAACAAGGAGTAGAAACCCCAACCGCCTTAGTACAAATAAAAGATAATTATGCCACTACAACGATTTTAAACTCAAATGACTATCCCGTAGAACTATCACTACCCGACCCAATTAATGTAAAAGAATTAAATTTTAACGAAATGGAAATAGATGAAAATTTAGAAGACGATTACAATCCCATAGAGCATGACCAAATGTTAAGAGAAAATTTAAGTAACATTCGCTTTAGTACGGTCATCAACCGAGAAGAGCAGAAAGCAATTAAAAATTTATGTTTGAATACCGCACATATTCCACTGTGAAGGAATACCCCTTACATTTACCAACACAGTTAAACATAACATCGAACTAACGGATAATAAACCAATATTTACAAAAGCATACCGACTACCTCGAGCAAGCCAAGAAGAAGCCGACAGATAAGTAGCTGACTTGTTAGAACAAGACATAATCCAGCACTCCAACTCACAATGGAGAGCCTCGCGTTAATAGTATTTAAGAAGTTAGACGCCTCAAGCTAGCGAAAATACAGAATGGTAATAGATTATAGAAATTTAAACGAAAAAATGGTAGATGACAAATATCCACTACCAAATATAACCGAAATTTTAGATAAATTAGGTAAATGCCAATATTATTCAACACTAGACCTCGCCTCAGGATATCATCAAGTAGAAATAGATGAGAAAGATACACCGAAAACAGCATTTAGCACACCTAGAGGACATTATAAATATAAACGAATGCCATTTGGATTAAAGAACGCACCCGCTACTTATCAACGAGTTATGGACAATATATTATGAGGAATACACAACGAGAAATGTCTTGTATACCTAGACGACATCATAGTTTATTCAACATCATTAGTAGAATATATAGAAAGATTAAGAGAAGTATTCGAAAGATTGAGAAAAACACATTAGACAAAAGCGAATTTGTACAAAAAGAAGTATCATTTTTAGGATATATAATAACACCCCTAGGAGTAATGCCAAATCCCTATAAAACAAATGCAGTACTAAATTACCCTCTACCAAAAACAAACAAGGAAATTAAAGTATTCCTAGGCCTTAGTGGTTACTACCGCAAATTCATCAAAAGCTACGCTCAGATAACCAAACGCCTGACAAATTGTCAAGTAAAATTGAATACAATCCGGCATTCATTAAACCCGTAGACAAAAGTAAAAATATATTAACAAATCACCCCGTATTAGAATACCCGGACTTTACAAAACCATTCATATTAACGACAGACGCATCCAATGTAGCATTAGGCGCAGTATTGAGCCAAGGAAAAGTAGGTAGCGATAAACTCATCAGCTAAGCATCCAGAACCCTAAATGAAACCGAACAAAAATATAGTAATACAGAAAAAGAATTATTAACTATAATTTGATCAACAAAATACTTTAGACCTTACTTGTATAGAAGAAAATTTTACACCGACCATAAACCATTGGTATGGTTATACAAACAAAAAATGTGACGAAGTCACACCAAAAAAATATTTATGCCAATCATTGACGACAACAACTATTCAAGAAGACGGCCCGTGCAAAGTACAACTATTAAAATTTTCAAACCATTACGAAAACTGTAAAGCAAAACCCGTACAAATAACCAACATGAAAATTCAAAAAGTCACATAAAACAAATGGATCGCCATTTTCTCAACAGAAGTAATCGCAACCGTCCACTACAATCAAGACGAAAACAATTTAGCATTAATCGGAAGCAAATTAATCACCCTCAAAGAAGACTGTTATTTAAAATTGAACGACGAAATAATCAGAGTTTATCAAGATCCCGTAGCAACAAAAAAAACTCGCAAACTTACCAGAACTACAGTTAAAATGCCACAACCAGAAGACGAAGAAATAATCCAAAAATTCATACAACTAGAGTATCTAGAATTACACGACCTCAACCACGCCGTGAAATTAATGGAAAACTACAGGGAACACCTAAATGAACTAAAACACCCAAGTTACACTATGACAACATAAGTGTTTGGACAATTGTGTTAATCATTTTAATAATTTTTCTAATTTTATATGTATTTTAGAAAGTGTACCTTAAATATAAGAATAAAAAAACAGTTTTAGATTTAAGGAAACAAAGAGAAATAAAGAAACAATAAGTGTACTCTTAAAAACAATGAATTTTAAATAATGAAATTAATAATGAATTTATGTTATGAATTAAAAATGAAGCGAGAAAAACCCTTAACTTTTCATGTACGTCGGGAGGAGTTATGTATCCCCAAATTTATGTATGTATAAAGAAATAGAAGTAATTAGAAATTATAAACTAGAGTGCAACAATGTAATACAAGAACAATTAATAGAGTTTATTAACAGTTTATGAGAACGGATGCAATATAATGTATTCCAGACAATAGTGATACTGCAGGTGGCAGGTCACAGACGGTTAAGATATCGCAATTACCTAGAAAATAAAATTGTAACAATGTAACAAAGTATAGAATTAAGAATTAGCAGACGTGAGATCTGCAAGTTCCCAAAGCCATGTGAGGGGGTAGGGACATTATAAATAGCCCGGGAACCCCAAGACCCGGCAGTCAGTCAAAGTATTCAGTTTTAACATTGCAGTTTGCTTAGGTGACTCACAATAATTCATTTAAATCAATTTATTTCGACTTAGAATAATTAATACCAGTTTGTCAAAATTCTACATTAATTTTTGTTTAAGTTGAACTAATTAAATAAATTTGTTAAGAAGTTTAAAAGTGTTTTTTAAAAACGCAGATTCCAAGGCCAGAACCTTAACTCGCTTTAGAAATCATTGTAGTGGTAAGTGGATTTTTAAGTTGATTTAAGTTCATCCATTAGAAACTGACAATATTTTGATAAATTTGGTGGCGCACAAACCCATTTCTTTGATCTGTAAGTGTTTGTCGCTATATTTTATACCTTCTCTATCTACATATTGTGTCACATTGGCGCGTCTTTTCATTATTACATCTATCTGTTAGGAGTATTTGTTTAACTCATTCAATTGCGATCTTTTTGCTGGTAGTGTGATATTCGGACCTGAGAATTTTTTGTTCTAGTGCAAATAGTAGCATTATGGACTCAAATACAATCATCTTCAACGTTTGCATCTCCGCGGAGTCAGTTAAATAGTTATACGTTTTTTACTCTAAAGGGAAAAAAATGTGGAGAAGGCGTTGGATAAGGTTTTGGCGTGTTTATAGAATGGATAGGCCTCAACTTTTTCTTTTAAATTTATACATATACATGATGTAAAACTTACCCTTGTGATTTGCACTTGTACACACAACCACCGTTCATACAGAATTAACAGTCTTCTAATTGCCATCAGTGTAATTTATACTAAGTTGTTCATATTTTTTTGAGTTTCAAGTAATATCCACTGCCACTTATATAATTTGCAACATCATTATAAATTTAAAAACTTAATTACAATTAGCAAGATATTAATTATACAAACAGGGATACTTTGGAGTAATTTTGGTTTTTATATAATAATTTTTGCGGTATTATTATATAAATGTAAAAATTATCTTCATATCTGGTTCGGAAATCAACATTTGGTATTCCTTTTGCGTCAACCAACTGATCATAGATTTTAATTTAATTTAATTACTCACAAAACTTATTTACAAGTATGGTAATTTGCTACTTTCATAATGCAGCATAAAAATTATAAAATATTGTTAGCTCCAGACAAAAAGCTGTTTTACGTTTGGTGAAGTACTCCCCTTATAATTCGGCAGTTCAGAAAATCATTGTCTAATTCATCTATAAACAGTAAGGTAAGTGTGTTGATTAATTCGAGAGGTAAGTGCCTAGAAGAGATTAAAGCTGTTAATTAGTGATTAAGTTAGACGCTATTTGATTTCGACGCTCTTGCCGAGTTGCTGAAAAATTATATTTTTTGCAAACCGTGAAACAGGGATATTATAAACGTTGTTGTTGCGAAGGAACTATTTTTTTCAACCAGTAGGACACTCAATTCGTATGAAAATCATAATCTCCTGGGCTATTTGGATTCTAAGTTGTAATTTTGTGTCGGAGCATTACATACGCGCGTCTTAACACGTATTGAAATCAATGGGTCTGAACGAAGTGACATGAAATTCGCCCCCTTTAATAAAATGAACGATCACCTTATATAAATTGAAAATGGAACAAACCAAGTTTTGCCAATTATCTAAAGTACGCTGATTGTGCCACTTCAAGGCGGTTTTAAATAATTATATAACAGGTTTGAACTCTGTGCGGTACAAAACCTTAGCTTACATAAGCATCAATAGGAGTGAGAAAATTTAAATATGCCAATTAGTACGTAATGTATGCTTGCTCTATGAAGAATACATAAGCTAATGAAATATTTGTAGGAGAGAATTACAAGAAAATGTTAGTTTTTTCCATGTGATAAAGTTAATAAAGAAAAATTAATTTATTGCACTAAAGAATGCTTTTTTAGTAAAATCGTTTAATACAGTGCATATTTTTCCTAAATGAGCTACTCTAAACCAGTTCCTGGGGTTTCTCAGTAACACCGAAAGTATTATTTGAAACGACGCTTTGATTCTAACATTTTAAAATGAACTTTGCAAGTTAATTCCCAAATGCTACAAACCAAAAAGTAATAAAATGTTGGCGTTTCTGAAATTTCGCTCAACGCTATGGTTTTTTCTAATCTGACAGTTTTAATTTTTGAGCAGTCGTCGACACTAGATTGTGCATAAATGTCCCCAAAAATTTAAATTTCTAGCATGTGAAAATTTTTTAAGCAGTTTAATGTAGATACTCTCAGTCTATTATAAATCTAGGTAAGCGCCGATATTTTCAAGGTCTTTTGCTAAATCAAAAAAAATTATATTTGTAAACGACCCTAGACACGATATGGTGATCTCATCACTTTTACATTTAATTTTCCAATGCTCCACTTGCAGGTACTACATTGGCCAAGAAGCGAGTTTTTCTTTAACCTGAAATTTTTAATTATGTTGAACCATTGCTTTTCCAAGCAAGGTAGGGATCTTTAACGTGCGTGACTGCGTTCACAGGCGGGACCTCCATTATATCTATTATACAAGCAAGGGCGTATTTTTGTGAAAAATGTTTGCCTAACATTTTTTAAGGAGACTATGTCGGGATTTGAACCCGGGACATTGGGCATAGTAGTCACACACATACCAACTACACTACAGAGCCGTCCGTGCATCTACGCTGGTAATGGATAAATATTAGGACGGTTCTGATCGAATGTATCTTGATCTCCGACATTTAAACAGTAAAATGGTTTTGGATCAAAATATGCCTCCAAACCAGAACAGCTGTTATTGAAGTTTACGTGGGGTATGTATTTAACTCTGTTGAACATGACCAGTTTATTGTGGCAAATACCGGATAAAATACCAAAAATATACTGGGGTGTTCTACGGCGTTGTCTTTAAGGTATTGCTTTTTGGGTTCCCTACTTCTGTCGTAAGTTTTATTAGAGCTTTGAAACAAATATTAGGTCCACTTTCAAATCATTTGCTCTTGTTTTTGTCGACGACTTCCTAGTATTTTTTCCGAGTACTAACGAAACTTTTTACTGCTTTCAAAGAAGCGAATCTAACATTCAAATTACGAAAATGTTTGTTTGCCAAGGCAAAAGTGAGGTATTTTGGTCACATTGTTTCTGCTAAGGGGATTCGTATGGATCCTACGAGGGTGGAACCTATCAAGAAATTTCCAAAGTCATGGAATCGAGTAAATTATGAGCGCCGTTTCAAAGACTGCTTTGCGATTAAAACGATTCCTTTATTGGGGTTACTAAAAACGGGTTAAACGTAGGGGTGGAATGAGATTGAACAAGGAGCTATTGAATCGATAACGCAGGTATACTTAGAAGTTTTATTGGTTCATCATATGAGCTTTAACGAAACATTTTTTATACAGAGCGATACCTCTAATTAAGAGTTTGGAGGACATCTGTTCCAATTAAATAAAGCAGGCGATTGCATGGTGATTGTATTTGCGTGTCAATTGCTGAAAGAGGCGGAGATAAATTATACCATTACAGAGAAGGATATGCCTTAGCAGTATTTGTGTTGCAACAGTGCTTATTTTAGTACTAGGACAAAAATTAATTATTCAAAGCGATAGCAAAGTTTTGTCATTTAATATGAGTTGCCCATAAAATCCTCGCGATTGGCTTGATAGGAAATTTATTTACAGAACGTTAATTTTGATATACAATACATTCAGGGCAAGCAAAATATTATTGCAGATATATCGTCTCGGTTTCCCTTAATGATTCTAAAAAAGGCGAAGCGGTATAGTGATAAGAAAGAAGAAATAGTTACGCTGAAATTAAGCGAAAGGACTAGAAGACATAAACATGCTTTGAAAACGATCAGACAAGATCAGCAAAATAAAAAGTGGATTAGCAAGAGAATCCGTTATTTTAAAGGGAAGGATGGAATAAATAACTCTTCACGGATAGAGAAGTGGTATTTATTTCACGAAGGTTTGTTATTACGCCGGACTAAAGATGATCGCAAGATGGGACATCACTTTGTGTACTAAAGTTGCATATGAGGCAGTTGGTTCGTCTGTAACATACTAATATAGAGCATTTTGGTGTCGAAAACCGGTTCTTTGTGCGCGAGTAAATTTCTATTAGCCCAAGATGTATAAAAGTATTCGCTAGTATGTGGAGTCTTATGACGTGTCAAAAAACAGAAGTTCCTCCCACTACGGTTTAATTCCGTAATATGTTCCAAACCCGATAAGTTGACGTCTCTTGATTTGATAGGGTCTTTGTAGACAAGCAGAGACGGAGCTTTATTTATTTTCGCTCTCGTGGACGCGTTTTCGTCTTACGTCAAATTATATGCCACTAATAGCAATATCTCGAATAGAATTCTAAACGATTACTTTAGCAATGTCCAAATTTCAAAGGCTGTAATAACAGATAATGGGACAGCTTAAATCCAGGTTATGATCAGATACTTTTTGAGAAGGATCGGTAGAGGTTAAGCATACTTCCCTATATTTTCCATAGTGAAATTTAGTTGAGAGGGTCAATCGTGAAATAGGTCAGATTATTAGGGTGTTTGTTCAATTAAAACAGCAAATAGGCGTACGTTTTGAATGGTATCAAACATTGTCTTAATCATTGTGTTCATTAGTCTACGAGGTATACATCCGTGGTTTTGCAATTTGTAAAAACAGAAGAAAATCAGACGGATAAATGGTGTTCTTGTAAAAGGGAAGTCTTCTGCTAAATCCCAGTCGAAGCATTGGCAAGTAACTCGTGATCGAATGTTGTCTAAGACTGAATTTCGCAAACAGAAGGCAAATTAAGTTCACAAACCTGTGTTGAAACAGGTCGATTTGGTATTAGTAAAAACTCACCCACTCCTACCCGTAGAAAACGCGACAATTCTAAGTTCTTCCTTATTTTGCAGGAATCTTACGATATTCATTCACAAGTGAACCCAAATTCACATTTGTTGATTGCTAAAGATGGCAATTTGGCGAGTCCGTAAAACGTAGTCAAATTAAAGAGTATGTTCTGGAACCTGTAGAAGTTTATTGCTCTTTTTGAAGTCCAGCTTTAGTTCGTTGTAGTTTGTAAGTGGTTTGTGCATAGAATTTAAGGAAAAATTAATTATCTCTGGCCGTGCTACCTTATCGATATTCAATGTGGGGGGTTGTGTAGCGCGATACCGTGTTTATATGCATAAAGTAAATATGCCTTAGCAGTAATATTTGCGTTACAACAGTTACGTATATTAGTACTTGACCAAAATTAATTATTCAAAGTGATCACAAAATTTTGTCATTTAATATGAGTTTTCTCCATGGGCAATTTATTTACAGAAATTTAGTTTTATATACGATACACTCAGGGTAAAGAAAATATTATTGCGAATATATTTTCTCGATTTCCCTTAAGAATTTTTAAAAGAGCGAAGTGTTATAGTGGTAAGAAAGGAGAAATAGGGATGCTGAAATTAAGCGAAGGATTTAGAAGACGTTGACATAATTTAAAAACGATCAGACAAGATCAGCAAAATTAAAAGTGAATTAAAGGAACAATCGGATATTTTGAAGGGAAGGATGTAATAAATAACTCTTTACGGATCGAGAAGTAGTATTTACTCCACAAAGGTTTATTATTCAGCCGGGCTGAAAATGGTGACAAGATGGGGCATTGCTTATGTGTCCCCAAATCGCATATTAGACAATTGGTTCGTCAGCAACATGCTGATATAGGTCATTTCGGTGCCTAAAGAACGCTTGCTCATGCGCGAGTAGATTTCTATTTGTTTAAGATGTATAAAAGTATTCACCAGTTCGTGTATTCTTCGACTATGGTAGAAACGTATAATTCCGTAACATGTTGAAATCCCGGTAAGCAGATCCAGAGCTTCATTTATTCTCGCATTCGTGGACGTGGATGCCTTAAAGCGAGCTACTACTCGCAGCATCTTGAATATAAGTCTAATAAACGATTACTTTAGCAGTGTCCAAATTCCAAACGCTGTATTAGCAGTTTATATCCAGGTTGTGGTCAGGTACTCTTCAAGGAGAAATAGATGGAGGTTAAGCATACTTCCATATGTCTTCCACAGGGAAGTGTTTAGAAGATCAATAGTGAAATATGTCGGATTATTAGGGCGTTATGTTTCGATAAACACAGCCAATGGGCGTACGTTTTGAATGATATCGTACATTGTCTTAGTCATTGTGCCCATTCGTTTACGGGGTATACATTCGTAAGCTGGCAATTTGGAAAAATAGAAAAAATAATTTCAGGCGGATAATTGGTAATTCCACGGGAGTGTTGGCAAGTAGGTCGCGATCGTATGTTGTCAATCCCGACACGGTTCGCTTGAAAAATGTTAGGCGAGCATTTTTCACAAAAAATACACCCTCGTTCGGATGAGAAGAAAAATGGAGGTCCCGTATGTGAGTGTTGTCATGCACGTTAAAGATCCCTACATTGCTTGGAACAACAAGGGTTCGGCAAAATTCAAAATTTTCCAGATAAAAAAACTCACTTTCTGGCCAATGTAGTACCTTCGGGTGGAGCATTGGAAAATCAAATTTAAGATCGGATGTTGTCTAAAGCTGAATTTTGCAAACGGAAGGTATATTTTCTTATAATATAACGGCTGTAACTTTTAGCCAGTGGTTGAGACTAGATTGCGCCTAAGGGTCCTTAAAAATTTAGACTTTTAACATGTGAAAAATACGAAATGGAACGTAACAGCTTTAGACATAGGTTGGTAGAGAGCTTCAGTGATTCGCTACGCGTTGGAAATCATTGTAGTGGTAAGTGTATTTTTAAGTTCGTTTAAGTTCATACATTAGAAACTGGCAATATTTTGATAAATTTGTAAGTGTTTGTCGCTATATTTTATACCTTCTCTATCTACATATTGTGTCACATTAGCACGTCTTTTCATTATTACACCTTTCTGTTAGGAGTATTTGTTTAATTCTAATTTTCAGTGTCCTTTGTCATTCAATTGCGATTTTTGTTGGTAGTGTGTAATTCGGACCTGAGAATTTTTTGTTTTTGAAGTGCAAATAATAGCATTATGGACTCAAATACAATCTCCTGCAACGTTTGCATCTCCGCGGAGTCAGTTAAATAGTTATACGTTTTTTACTCTAAATGGAAAAAAATGTGGAAGAGGCGTTGGATAAGGTTTTGGCGTGTTTATAGAATGGATAGGCCTCAACTTTTTCTTTTAAATTTATACATATACATGATGTAAAACTTACCCTTGTGATTTGCACTTGTACACACAACCACTGTTCATACAGAATTAACAGTCTTGTGATTGCCATCAGTGTAATTTATACTAAGTTGTTCATATTTTTTTGAGTTTCATGTAATATCCACTGCCACTTAGATAATTTGCAACATCATTATAGATTTAAAAACTTAATTACAATTAGCAAGATATTAATTATACAAACAGGGATACTTTGGAGTAATTTTGGTTTTTATATAATAATTTTTGCAGTATTATTATATAAATGTAAAAATTATCTTCATATCTGGTTCGGAAATCAACATTTGGTATTCCTTTTGCGTCAACCAACTGATCATAGATTTTAATTTAATTTAATTACTCACAAAACTTATTTACAAGTATGGTAATTTGCTACTTTCATAATGCAGCATAAAAATTATAAAATATTGTTAGCTCCAGACAAAAAGCTGTTTTACGTTTGGTGAAGTACTCCCCTTATAATTCGGCAGTTCAGAAAATCATTGTCTAATTCATCTATAAACAGTAAGGTAAGTGTGTTGATTAATTCGAGAGGTAAATGCCTAGAAGAGATTAAAGCTGTTAATTAGTGATTAAGTTAGACGCTATTTGATTTCGACGCTCTTGCCGAGTTGCTGAAAAATTATATTTTTTGCAAACCGTGAAACAGGGATATTGTAAACGTTGTTGTTGCGAAGGAACTATTTCTTTTCAACCAGTAGGACACTCAATACGTATGAAAATCATAATCTCCTGGGCTATTTGGATTCTAAGTTGTAATTTTGTGTCGGAGCATTACATACGCGTGTCTTAACACGTATTCAAATCAATGGGTCTGAACAAAGTGACATGAAATTCGCCCCCTTTAATAAAATGAACGATCACCTTATATAAATTGAAAATGGAACGAACCAAGTTTTGCCAATTATCTAAAGTACGCTGATTGTGCCACTTCAAGGCGGTTTTAAATAATTATATAACAGGTTTGAACTCTGTGCGGTACAAAACCTTAGCTTACATAAGCATCAAAAGGAGTGAGAAAATTTAAATATGCCAATTAGTACGTAATGTATGCTTGCTCTATGAAGAATACATAAGCTAATGAAATATTTGTAGGAGAGAATTACAAGAAAATGTTAGTTTTTCCCATGTGATAGAGTTAATAAAGAAAAATTAATTTATTGCACTAAAGAATGCTTTTTTTAGTAAAATCGTTTAATACAGTGCATATTTTTCCTAAATGAGCTACTCTAAACCAGTTCCTGGGGTTTCTCAGAAACACCGGAAAGCATTATTTGAAACGACGCTTTGATTCTAACATTTTAAAATGAACTTTGCAAGTTAATTCCCAAATGCTACAAACCAAAAAAGTAATAAAATGTTGGCGTTTCTGATATTTCGCTCAACGCTATGATTTTTTCTAATCTAACAGTTTTAATTTTTGACCAGTCGTCGAGACTAGATTGTGCCTAAATGTCCCCAAAAATTTAAATTTCTAGCATGTGAAAAATTTTTAAGCAGTTTAATGTAGATACTCTGTCTATTATAAACCTAGGTAAGCGCCGATATTTTCAAGGTCTTTTGCTAAACCAAAATAAGTATATTTGTAAACGACCCTAGACACGGTATGGTGATCTCATCACTTTTACATTTAATTTTTCAATGCTCCACTTGCAGGTACTACATTGGCCAGGAAGCGAGTTTTTCTTTTACCTGAAATTTTGAATTTTGTTGAACCATTGCTGTTCCAAGCAAGGTAGGGATCTTTAACGTACGTGACTACATTCACAGGCGGAACCTCCATTATATCTATTATTCAAGCGATGGCTTATTGTTGTGAAAAATGTTTGCCTAACATTTTTTAAGGAGACTATGTCGGGATTTAAACCGGCGACCTTGGGCATAGTAGTCACACACATACCAACTATACTACAGAGCTGTCCGTGCATCTACGCTGGTAATGGATAAATATTAGGACGGTTCTGATCAAATGTACCTTGATCTCCGACATTTAAACAGTAAAATGATTTTGGATCAAAATATGCCTCCAAACCAGAACAGCTGTTAATGAAGTTTACGTAGGGTATGTATTTAACTCTGTTGAACATGACCAGTTTATTCTGGCACATACCGGATAAAATACCAAAAATATACTGGGGTGTTCTACGGCGTTGTCTTTAAGGTATTGCTTTTTGGGTTCCCTACTTCTGTCGTAAGTTTTATTAGAGCTTTGAAACAAGTATTAGGTCCACTTTCAAATCATTTGCTCTTGTTTTTGTCGACGACTTCCTAGTATTTTCTCCGAGTATTAGCGAAACTTTTTACTGCTTTTAAAGAAGCGAATCTAACATTCAAATTGTGAAAATGTTTGTTTGCCAAGGCAGAAGTGAGGTATTTTGGTCACATTATTTCTGCTAAGGGGATTCGTATGGATCCTACGAGGGTGGAACCTATCAAGAAATTTCCAAAGTCATGGAATCGAGTAAATTATGAGCGCCGTTTCAAAGACTGCTTTGCGATTAAAACGATTCCTTTATTGGGGTTACTAAAAACGGGTTGAACGTAGGGGTGGAATGAGATTGAACAAGGAGCTATTGAATCGATAACGCAGGTATACTTAGAAGTTTTATTGGTTCATCATATGAGCTTTAACGAAACATTTTTTATACAGAGCGATACCTCTAATTAAGAGTTTGGAGGACATCTGTTCCAATTAAATAAAGCAGGCGATTGCATGGTGATTGTATTTGCGTGTCAATTGCTGAAAGAGGCGGAGATAAATTATACCATTACAGAGAAGGATATGCCTTAGCAGTATTTGTGTTGCAACAGTGCTTATTTTAGTACTAGGACAAAAATTAATTATTCAAAGCGATAGCAAAGTTTTGTCATTTAATATGAGTTGCCCATAAAAATCCTCGCGATTGGCTTGATAGGAAATTTATTTACAGAACGTTAATTTTGATATACAATACATTCAGGGCAAGCAAAATATTATTGCAGATATATCGTCTCGGTTTCCCTTAATGATTCTAAAAAAGGCGAAGCGGTATAGTGATAAGAAAGAAGAAATAGTTACGCTGAAATTAAGCGAAAGGACTAGAAGACATAAACATGCTTTGAAAACGATCAGACAAGATCAGCAAAATAAAAAGTGGATTAGCAAGAGAATCCGTTATTTTAAAGGGAAGGATGGAATAAATAACTCTTCACGGATAGAGAAGTGGTATTTATTTCACGAAGGTTTGTTATTACGCCGGACTAAAGATGATCGCAAGATGGGACATCACTTTGTGTACTAAAGTTACATATGAGGCAGTTGGTTCGTCTGTAACATACTAATATAGAGCATTTTGGTGTCGAAAAACCGGTTCTTTGTGCGCGAGTAAATTTCTATTAGCCCAAGATGTATAAAAGTATTCGCTAGTATGTGGAGTCTTATGACGTGTCAAAAAACAGAAGTTCCTCCCACTACGGTTTAATTCCGTAATATGTTCCAAACCCGATAAGTTGACGTCTCTTGATTTGATAGGGCCTTTGTAGACAAGCAGAGACGGAGCTTTATTTATTTTCGCTCTCGTGGACGCGTTTTCGTCTTACGTCAAATTATATGCCACTAATAGCAATATCTCGAATAGAATTCTAAACGATTACTTTAGCAATGTCCAAATTTCAAAGGCTGTAATAACAGATAATGGGACAGCTTAAATCCAGGTTATGATCAGATACTTTTTGAGAAGGATCGGTAGAGGTTAAGCATACTTCCCTATATTTTCCACAGTGAAATTTAGTTGAGAGGGTCAATCGTGAAATAGGTCAGATTATTAGGGTGTTTGTTCAATTAAAACAGCAAATAGGCGTACGTTTTGAATGGTATCAAACATTGTCTTAATCATTGTGTTCATTCGTCTACGAGGTATACATCCGTGGTTTTGCAATTTGTAAAAACAGAAGAAAATCAGACGGATAAATGGTGTTCTTGTAAAGGAAGTCTTCTGCTAAATCCCAGTCGAAGCATTGGCAAGTAACTCGTGATCGAATGTTGTCTAAGACTGAATTTCGCAAACAGAAGGCAAATTAAGTTCACAAACCTGTGTTGAAACAGGTCGATTTGGTATTAGTAAAAACTCACCCACTCCTACCCGTAGAAAACGCGACAATTCTAAGTTCTTCCTTATTTTGCAGGAATCTTACGATATTCATTCACAAGTGAACCCAAATTCACATTTGTTGATTGCTAAAGATGGCAATTTGGCGAGTCCGTAAAACGTAGTCAAATTAAAGAGTATGTTCTGGAACCTGTAGAAGTTTATTGCTCTTTTTGAAGTCCAGCTTTAGTTCGTTGTAGTTTGTAAGTGGTTTGTGCATAGAATTTAAGGAAAAATTAATTATCTCTGGCCGTGCTACCTTATCGATATTCAATGTGGGGGGTTGTGTAGCGCGATACCGTGTTTATATGCATAAAGTAAATATGGCTTAGCAGTAATATTTGCGTTACAACAGTTACGTATATTAGTACTTGACCAAAAATTAATTATTCAAAGTGATCACAAAATTTTGTCATTTAATATGAGTTTTCTCCATGGGCAATTTATTTACAGAAATTTAGTTTTATATACGATACACTCAGGGTAAAGAAAATATTATTGCGAATATATTTTCTCGATTTCCCTTAAGAATTTTTAAAAGAGCGAAGTGTTATAGTGGTAAGAAAGGAGAAATAGGGATGCTGAAATTAAGCGAAGGATTTAGAAGACGTTGACATAATTTAAAAACGATCAGACAAGATCAGCAAAATTAAAAGTGAATTAAAGGAACAATCGGATATTTTGAAGGAAGGATGTAATAAATAACTCTTTACGGATCGAGAAGTAGTATTTACTCCACAAAGGTTTATTATTCAGCCGGGCTGAAAATGGTGACAAGATGGGGCATTGCTTATGTGTCCCCAAATCGCATATTAGACAATTGGTTCGTCAGCAACATGCTGATATAGGTCATTTCGGTGCCTAAAGAACGCTTGCTCATGCGCGAGTAGATTTCTATTTGTTTAAGATGTATAAAAGTATTCACCAGTTCGTGTATTCTTCGACTATGGTAGAAACGTATAATTCCGTAACATGTTGAAATCCCGGTAAGCAGATCCAGAGCTTCATTTATTCTCGCATTCGTGGACGTGGATGCCTTAAAGCGAGCTACTACTCGCAGCATCTTGAATATAAGTCTAATAAACGATTACTTTAGCAGTGTCCAAATTCCAAACGCTGTATTAGCAGTTTATATCCAGGTTGTGGTCAGGTACTCTTCAAGGAGAAATAGATGGAGGTTAAGCATACTTCCATATGTCTTCCACAGGGAAGTGTTTAGAAGATCAATAGTGAAATATGTCGGATTATTAGGGCGTTATGTTTCGATAAACACAGCCAATGGGCGTACGTTTTGAATGATATCGTACATTGTCTTAGTCATTGTGCCCATTCGTTTACGGGTATACATTCGTAAGCTGGCAATTTGGAAAAATAGAAAAATAATTTCAGGCGGATAATTGGTAATTCCACGGAGTGTTGGCAAGTAGGTCGCGATCGTATGTTGTCAATCCCGACACGGTTCGCTTGAAAATGTTAGGCGAGCATTTTTCACAAAAATACACCCTCGTTCGGATGAGAAGAAAAATGGAGGTCCCGTATGTGAGTGTTGTCATGCACGTTAAAGATCCCTACATTGCTTGGAACAACAAGGGTTCGGCAAAATTCAAAATTTTCCAGATAAAAAAACTCACTTTCTGGCCAATGTAGTACCTTCGGGTGGAGCATTGGAAAATCAAATTTAAGATCGGATGTTGTCTAAAGCTGAATTTTGCAAACGGAAGGTATATTTTCTTATAATATAACGGCTGTAACTTTTAGCCAGTGGTTGAGACTAGATTGCGCCTAAGGGTCCTTAAAAATTTAGACTTTTAACATGTGAAAAATACGAAATGGAACGTAACAGCTTTAGACATAGGTTGGTAGAGAGCTTCAGTGATTCGCTACGCGTTGGAAATCATTGTAGTGGTAAGTGTATTTTTAAGTTCGTTTAAGTTCATACATTAGAAACTGGCAATATTTTGATAAATTTGTAAGTGTTTGTCGCTATATTTTATACCTTCTCTATCTACATATTGTGTCACATTAGCACGTCTTTTCATTATTACACCTTTCTGTTAGGAGTATTTGTTTAATTCTAATTTTCAGTGTCCTTTGTCATTCAATTGCGATTTTTTGTTGGTAGTGTGTAATTCGGACCTGAGAATTTTTTGTTTTTGAAGTGCAAATAATAGCATTATAGACTCAAATACAATCTCCTGCAACGTTTGCATCTCCGCGGAGTCAGTTAAATAGTTATACGTTTTTTACTCTAAATGGAAAAAAATGTGGAAGAGGCGTTGGATAAGGTTTTGGCGTGTTTATAGAATGGATAGGCCTCAACTTTTTCTTTTAAATTTATACATATACATGATGTAAAACTTACCCTTGTGATTTGCACTTGTACACACAACCACTGTTCATACAGAATTAACAGTCTTGTGATTGCCATCAGTGTAATTTATACTAAGTTGTTCATATTTTTTTGAGTTTCATGTAATATCCACTGCCACTTAGATAATTTGCAACATCATTATAGATTTAAAAACTTAATTACAATTAGCAAGATATTAATTATACAAACAGGGATACTTTGGAGTAATTTTGGTTTTATATAATAATTTTTGCAGTATTATTATATAAATGTAAAATTATCTTCATATCTGGTTCGAAATCAACATTTGGTATTCCTTTGCGTCAACCAACTGATCATAGATTTTAATTTAATTTAATTACTCACAAAACTTATTTACAAGTATGGTAATTTGCTACTTTCATAATGCAGCATAAAAATTATAAAATATTGTTAGCTCCAGACAAAAAGCTGTTTTACGTTTGGTGAAGTACTCCCCTTATAATTCGGCAGTTCAGAAAATCATTGTCTAATTCATCTATAAACAGTAAGGTAAGTGTGTTGATTAATTCGAGAGGTAAATGCCTAGAAGAGATTAAAGCTGTTAATTAGTGATTAAGTTAGACGCTATTTGATTTCGACGCTCTTGCCGAGTTGCTGAAAAATTATATTTTTTGCAAACCGTGAAACAGGGATATTGTAAACGTTGTTGTTGCGAAGGAACTATTTCTTTTCAACCAGTAGGACACTCAATACGTATGAAAATCATAATCTCCTGGGCTATTTGGATTCTAAGTTGTAATTTTGTGTCGGAGCATTACATACGCGTGTCTTAACACGTATTCAAATCAATGGGTCTGAACAAAGTGACATGAAATTCGCCCCCTTTAATAAAATGAACGATCACCTTATATAAATTGAAAATGGAACGAACCAAGTTTTGCCAATTATCTAAAGTACGCTGATTGTGCCACTTCAAGGCGGTTTTAAATAATTATATAACAGGTTTGAACTCTGTGCGGTACAAAACCTTAGCTTACATAAGCATCAAAAGGAGTGAGAAAATTTAAATATGCCAATTAGTACGTAATGTATGCTTGCTCTATGAAGAATACATAAGCTAATGAAATATTTGTAGGAGAGAATTACAAGAAAATGTTAGTTTTTCCCATGTGATAGAGTTAATAAAGAAAAATTAATTTATTGCACTAAAGAATGCTTTTTTTAGTAAAATCGTTTAATACAGTGCATATTTTTCCTAAATGAGCTACTCTAAACCAGTTCCTGGGGTTTCTCAGAAACACCGGAAAGCATTATTTGAAACGACGCTTTGATTCTAACATTTTAAAATGAACTTTGCAAGTTAATTCCCAAATGCTACAAACCAAAAAAGTAATAAAATGTTGGCGTTTCTGATATTTCGCTCAACGCTATGATTTTTTCTAATCTAACAGTTTTAATTTTGACCAGTCGTCGAGACTAGATTGTGCCTAAATGTCCCCAAAATTTAAATTTCTAGCATGTGAAAATTTTAAGCAGTTTAATGTAGATACTCTGTCTATTATAAACCTAGGTAAGCGCCGATATTTTCAAGGTCTTTTGCTAAACCAAAATAAGTATATTTGTAAACGACCCTAGACACGGTATGGTGATCTCATCACTTTTACATTTAATTTTTCAATGCTCCACTTGCAGGTACTACATTGGCCAGGAAGCGAGTTTTTCTTTTACCTGAAATTTTGAATTTTGTTGAACCATTGCTGTTCCAAGCAAGGTAGGGATCTTTAACGTACGTGACTACATTCACAGGCGGAACCTCCATTATATCTATTATTCAAGCGATGGCTTATTGTTGTGAAAAATGTTTGCCTAACATTTTTTAAGGAGACTATGTCGGGATTTAAACCGGCGACCTTGGGCATAGTAGTCACACACATACCAACTATACTACAGAGCTGTCCGTGCATCTACGCTGGTAATGGATAAATATTAGGACGGTTCTGATCAAATGTACCTTGATCTCCGACATTTAAACAGTAAAATGGTTTTGGATCAAAATATGCCTCCAAACCAGAACAGCTGTTAATGAAGTTTACGTAGGGTATGTATTTAACTCTGTTGAACATGACCAGTTTATTCTGGCACATACCGGATAAAATACCAAAAATATACTGGGGTGTTCTACGGCGTTGTCTTTAAGGTATTGCTTTTTGGGTTCCCTACTTCTGTCGTAAGTTTTATTAGAGCTTTGAAACAAGTATTAGGTCCACTTTCAAATCATTTGCTCTTGTTTTTGTCGACGACTTCCTAGTATTTTCTCCGAGTATTAGCGAAACTTTTTACTGCTTTTAAAGAAGCGAATCTAACATTCAAATTGTGAAAATGTTTGTTTGCCAAGGCAGAAGTGAGGTATTTTGGTCACATTATTTCTGCTAAGGGGATTCGTATGGATCATACGAGGGTGGAACCGATCAACAAATTTCCAAAGCCATGGAATCGTGTTTTTAGGGTTAGTAAATTATGAGCTCCGTTTCGAAGACAGTTCTGCGATTAAAACGATTCCTTTATTGGGGTTACTAAAAACGGGTTGAACGTAGGGGTGGAATGAGATTGAACAAGGAGCTATTGAATCGATAACGCAGGTATATTTAGAAGTTTCATTGGTTCATCATATGAGCTTTAACGAAACATTTTTTATACAGATACCTCTAAATAAGAGTTAGGAGGAATTCTGTTCCAATTAAATAAAGCAGGCGATTGCCTGGTGATTGTATTTGCGTGTCAATTGCTGAAAGGGGCGGAAATAAATTATACCGTCACAGAGAAGGATATGCCTTAGCAGTAATATTTGTGTTGTAACAGTGCTTATTTTAGGACTAGGACAAAATTAATTATTCAAAGCGATAGCAATGTTTTGTCATTTAATGTGAGTTACCCATAAAAACCTCGCGATTGGCTCAATGCGAAATTTATCATCAGAACGTTAGTTTTGATATACGATACATTCAGGGCAAGGAAAATATTATTGCAGATATATCGTCTCGATTTTCTTTAATGATTCTAAAAAAGGCGAAGTCGTATTGTGATAAGAAAGAAGAAATAGTTACGCTGAAATTAAGCGAAGGGTTTGGAAGACGGAAACATGCTTTACAAACGATCAGACAAGTTCAGCAAAATAAAAAGTGGATTAGCGAGAGAATCCGTTATTTTGAAGGGAAAGATGGAATAAATAAATCTTCACGGATCGAGAAGTGCTATTTATTTCACGAAGGTGAAAGATGATCGCAAGATGGGACATCACTTTGTGTACCAAAGTCGCATATTAGACAATTTGTTCGTCAGCAACATACTAATATAAGGCATTTCGGTGCCGAGAAAACGGTTGTTCGTGTGCGAGTAAATTTCTATTAGCCCAAAATGTAAAAGGTGTTTCAAATTGCACGGTTTTTTTAACAGTAAATGAGACAAATTTATTTTCTATAACTTTTTATTGGTAATTTGTTTCGGTATTCCGCGCAAACACAAAAGAAAACAATAAAAGTAAGTGAAAAAACCGTTTACGCCGAATACCGCAACAGAACGGGGACAGAAAGTTAGAATTTGGGCTAGCTCAACAACGTCGGAGAGGGGCGTGGGTGAAACTAAGTGTGCAGAATTTCCAGACACCAGCTGCCGAAATACAAACTGTAACAGCTTGCCAACAAGCAGATAACGCAATTATCAAAGGGTTTTTAACAAAGGAAACCAATCTTATTACTTTGTAACCTCTTAGCAGCTGCAGAATACCAGATAAGAAGTCCATTGTAAGCAGATGTAGCCAGGTATAAAGTGGTCTTATCTTTTAGAAGAAAACTGCAGATTTTACGTGCACCTTTTAATTAAAATGTAATCACTGCAGGTGCTAGGAAATATTGCAACTACTTTGTAACGTAATATTTCCTAGACAGTTGTTTGATTTTATAAAGCAAATCTTTAAATAGAGTAATTACTTTAGAAATTTAATTAAATAATACTAATTCAAATGGCGGGAAATCGAGCTTGTTGAGGAATTTTAGGGCATTTTTAAAAATGAACGCAAAAAATTGTTTGCAGGGTTTTGAATGTAACAAATTGAAGTATCACTAATGACATTTATATGCCAAAAATAATATCTTCCAAATGGCCTCCCCGTGCAGCTCAACAGGCGTCAACTCTTTTGTTAAAATTTTCAATGACATTTTGACATAATTGAGGCCCTATCTCACCAATGACAACAAGAATTTTATCTTTCAAAGCAAAAATTGATTGTGGATTGTTTTTATAAATCTGACTTTTCACATAACCCCAAAGAAAATAGTCTAATGGAGTCAAATCACATGATCTTGGTGGCCAATTAACATCACCGTTTCTTGAGATTACATGTCCAGGAAATTTTTCTCTTAATAAAGCAATTGTTTCTTGTGCAGAGAGAGATGTAGCGCCATCCTGTTGAAACCAAATATCTTCTAGATCAATATTCATTAATTCAGGCCACAAAAATTCGGTTATCATCCGACGATATGGATCACCATTGACAGTTACAGCTTCACCAGCAGCATTTTCAAAGAAGTAAGGTCCAATTACACCACCGACTATAATGCACAGCAAACAGTAACTTGTTTAGAATGCATAGGTTTTGCATCAATAATTCCTGGATTTTTCTCACCCCAGATACGACAATTTTGTTTATTAACATAGCCACCAAGTTCAAAATGTGCCTCATCGGAAAACATAAATTTTTGAGAAAAATCAGCCTGTTTTTTATTGATGAAAATGACAAATGAACGACGTTTTAAATGATCTGATGGCTTTAGTGTTATTTGAACCTCAAAAGACTTCAGAGCTAAATCTTTGTGCAAAATTCGCCATGTTGTTGACCCACTAAGTCCAACTTGTTGTGAACGTCGTCTAATGGACATTTTAGGATCTTCAGCAACACTATCACGAATCAAATCAATATTTTCTTGTGAACGACCGCTACAACTGTATTTTTCACTTTTTTGATCTTCCACCGAACTGGTCTCTTGAAATTTTTTAATAATTCGACAATAGTGCTTTTAGCTGGACGATTATGTAAACCATAAAATTCACGTAGTTTTATAAAAACACTTTTCACAGAACGCTGATTTTCATAAAATCATTCAACAATTTTAACGCGTTGTTGTATCGTATACAAAGCCATTTTTATAAATGTCATACATCACACTTCTTAAATGTCTAAATACCCAGACGAATTCAGTGCGCCATCTATATTTTACTTATTCTTAAAAGAACCCGTCCAATTTGAAACACCTGTTATAAAAGTATTCGCCAGTACGTGGATTCTTGTGACGTGTCAAAAAACAAAAGTTCATTCGACTACGGTTTAATTCCGTAATATGTTCCAAACCCTATAAGTTGGCGTCTCTTGATTTGATGGGGCCTTTGTAGACAAGCAGAGACGAAGCTTTATTTATTTTCGCACTCGTGGACGCGTTTTCGTCTTACTTCAAGTTATATACCTTAAAGCGAGCTACTAATAGTAGTATCCTGAATAGAATTCTAAACAATTACTTAAGCAATGTCCAAATTTCAAAGGCTGTAATAACAGATAATGGGGCACAGCTTAAATCCAGGTTATGGTCGGATACTTTTTGAGAAAGGATCGGTAGAGGTTAAGCATATTTTCCACATTGAAATTTAGTTGAGAGGGCCAATCGTGAAGTAGGTCAGATTATTAGGGTGTTTGTTCAATTAACACAGCAAATGGGCGTACTTTTTGAATGGTATCGAACATTGTCTTAATCATTGTGTTCGTTCGTCTACGAGGTATACATCCGTGGTTTTGCAATTTGGAGAAATAAAAGAAAATAAAATCAGACGGATAAATGGTTTTCTTGCAGGAGTAGAGTCTTCTGCCAAATCCTAGACGAAGCATTGGCAAGTAGCTCGTGATCGAATGTTGTCTAAGATTCAATTTCGCAAACAGAAGGCAAATAAAGTTTACAAACCTGTGGTGTTTAAACAGGTAGATTTGGTATTAGTAAAAACCACCCACTCCTAACCGTAAAAAACGCGAAAATTCTTAGTTCTTTCTTATTGTCGAGGGATCTAACGATATTCATTCACAAATGAATCCAAATTTGCATTTGTTGATTGCTAAAGATGGCAATTTGGCGGGTCCGCAAAATGTAGTCAATTTAATGAGTTTGCTCCGGAACCTGTAGAAGTTTAATGCTCTTTTTGAAGTCCACCTTTAGTTCTTTGTAGTTTGTAAGTGGTTCGTGCATAGAATTTAAGAAAAATTTGATTACTCTAGCTGTGCTACCTTATCGACATTTAATGTGGTGGCTTGTGTAGCGCGATACCATGTTTATATGCATAAAGTGAATATAGCATAATATACTTTAGCAGTAATATTTGCGTTGCAACAGTGACGTACATTAGTACTTGGCAAAAAATTAATTATTCAAAGTGATCACAAATTTTGTCTTTTATTATGAGTTATCTCCATGAGCAATTTATTTACAGAAATTTAGTTTTATATACGATACACTCAGGGTAAAGAAAATATTATGGCGAATATATATTCTCGATTTCCCTTAAGGGTTTTTAAAAGGGCGAAGTCTTATAGTAGTAAGAAAATAGAAATAGTGATGCTAAAATTAAGCGAAGGGTTTAAAAACGATCAGACAGACCAGCAAAATAAAAAGTGGATTAAAGGAACAATCGGATATTTTGAAGAGAAGGGTGGAATAAATAACTCTTCACGGGTCGAGAAGTGCTATTTACTGCACAAAGGTTTGTTATTCCGCCAGGCTGAAGATGATGACAAGATGGGGCATCGCTTGTGTGTCCCAAAATTGCATATTAGACAAATAGTTCGTAAGCAACATGCTAATATAGGTCATTTCGGTGTTTAAAAAATGCTTGTTCATGCGCGAGTAGATTTCTACTATTTTAAGATGTATAAAAGTTTTCACTAGTACGTATATTCTTGTGACTTACGTCAAAAAACAAAGGTTTCTTCAACAACGGTGGGAACGTATAATTCCGTAACATGTTTGAATCCCGGTAAGCAGAAGCAGAGCTTTATTTATTCTTGCACTCGTGGACGTGGATGCACTAAAGCGAGTTACTACTCGCAGCATCTTGAATATAAGTCTAATAAACGATTAGTTTAGCAGTGTCCAAATTCCAAACGCTATATTAACAGATAATGCGACACAGTTTAAATCCAGATTGTGGTTAGGTACTTTTCAAGATAAATCGATGGAGGATAAGCATACTTCCATAGGTTCTCCACAGAGAAATTTAGTTTAGAAGACCAATCGTGAAATAGGTAGGATTATTACGGCGTTATGTTTTGATGAACACAGCCAATGGGCGTACGTTTTAAAAGATATCGTACATTGTCTTAATCATTTTGCCCATTTGTCTACGGGATATACACTCATAGGTTTGCAATTTAGAAAAATGAAAAAAAATAATATCAGACGGATAATTGGTAATCGCACAGGGATGTTGGCAAGTAGCTCGCGATTGGATGTTGTCTAAGACTGAATTTGCAAACAGAAGCTATATTTTCTTATAATATAAAAGTTTGGTGTAAGGATAAACGTCTGCATTGTTCACTCCTCATGTACTGTAACGATTTTATTTCTTATCTTGATGTGTTCATATATTTAATCTCTTTATTTAATAATAAACAATATAATGCATAATAATGCTATACAATCCACTAATTAAATATTTCCTATTACCCAATAAAGTATTAGCATTCAATTCAAATTAAAATTTAATTTCCACCGTGACAAAATAAAGTTTCCATTTAGTTTCATTCCTAGAGCTCCATCTATTAAGAAATTGTGAAGTAATTTTGTTTCCGGGCAGCAACTCGCTTGACCCCGACACTTCCAATACAGCTGTGGTGAAAGCAGGTCGGTTGTTCCTTGAATCCGAGGACAATGGTTTTTTGCAGTTTTTCGTGTTGGAAGCACGTGCGGATTAAGTTGTTCTTAGAGGAGAGAATGTCATCTCCGAAAAGGCACTTTTGATTGTCCACTTGTTGGAACAGCGCGTAGATGACGTGAAATTTTTTTGGTTGAAGGGCCGTGGTAACATGCAACTTTATTTATATATAACATGACATTTTTCATATAGTATTCAATTAAAATTAACATGCAACGTTTGATAATTTTCGTGGTTTAATTTATACATAAAGCAACTTTAAATTAGCATGCAGATTGGTAATCAGAAGTCTGGTTTAACGTAATTTTAATTAAAAGCAAGAAGAAAATATAGGAGTTTACGCTTTGTTCAAGTGTGGACCTGGCGAAATTTAATTACTTAAAATGGATGCCGAGTAATGTGGAGCTTCAGTAAGCAGAAAAGTTATTTGTTCTAAATTGGAGATTTCCTTATTTTAATGCTGACGCAAGATTCCTAGCAGGTATTTTTCAGTCAGACGGAGTTCTGGTATGTAGAAATTTGTTTTCGTATGTTAGCTGAACTATGGACATAGTAATTAGATAATTTTTTTGTTTAATCAAGTTATTTAAACTTCAAAATAGGTCAAGGACAGACTATAAATATATTTTTCAATATTAAGCAATAGGAATCTGTAATTTTTACATTTCTAATTCTTTTATTAATTCACTAAAACTACGGAAGATGTCATTACGTGTTAGAGAAAGTAAATTCTTCTATTTAAGAAAAATTAGAAATTAAACTTCTATGTTTGCTATTTCATTAATAACTATTTGGAATTATGTATTGTAAGGTTATGATAGATCTACCCAAACTAACATTTTTGTTATCAGTAAGTAACAGTTTAGAAAGCAACTTTATGCTTTAGCAATTTGTTAATAAACATTGGCTAGTTATTTCTTACGGAAATAACCACATTTAACTTGATTGGTACTGATTATATCCAGTGCCTTTGTAAATAATTTTCACAAATTAAATTAATCAAAATATAATATTAAAAAAGGATATTTTGTAAAAAAAGCACATAATTGAATACTAAAGGAATAGATTTTTATTTTTGAACAAGACTATTTTTTTTTAATTAGGATGAATGAAAGTTGATTCCATTTGAATTTTAAAATTTTGAGTACAAATGCACAAACAGTGCTATTCTTTGTTTAATCTGTTCACAGGTGTAGCAGTGAATTACTAAGGTCAAAGTCGAGCCATAAGGTAAGAAACTTTAGGGATTATGTTGTCTTTAATACACTGTATAGCGGTTATAGAATAAAGGTTTCCGCATTCGCCTTGTACAAGGGACTTGAGTAAGGTCTTCTTCGTATAGAAAAATTCGGTGGCGCCTTATTCTTCATATTTTTGGTCGCAATCCAACCCCGACCCACAGCTCATGTTCCACCCAGAGCATATAGTTCGACTAGCCGCTTTGTCTTTGAGATTTCCACAACTTTGAGCCATTTTCCATCAGAACTTGCCGTGGGCTCTATTCGCTTATTGGAAATTCTCGTTAAATAAAATCCCATAACTGAAAAGGCTATAGTACTAATGTTAAATACTAATTACATCTCAGTAGCAATTACACTGAAGGGTGAAGAATTACTCCAGTACTCCTTAAATATTGCCGCATAATTCAAGATAACTAAGAGACTTTTAACGACTGTAATTAATAACGATAAAATAATATCATATATAAATATAACAAGAACATTACATTGACATTGACAAACGCGCCTCGAATAGAACCTACTACTACCTAAGAAACAAAGTGCATATTTACACCGATGCCTTTTGGCGCAATCAATATTAACAGCTAATCAAATACCACAACCGATAGATAATTATCAAGCCTATGTATAATTGCGAAACCAACTAATACCGTTATCTATCAATATAAAAACATTATCATACCATACTACACTAAAACTTTATTCTAATAATGACATGCGATACAAATTTTCCAATGCCTCACCAGTAAGTACTATATTGACCAGAAAACTAGTTTTTACATGAAAATTTTGAATTTTACCGAACCCTTGATGTTCTAAACAAGGTAGAGTTCTTTAACGTGCGTGATAGCACACACGCACGGGAACTACAATTTCCCTCTCATCCGAACCAGGACGTAGTTTTGTGAAAAATACTGTCTGACATTGTTCAAGCTGACCGTGTCCGGATTTAAACCCCGAACCTCGTGCATAGTAGTCACATGCATACTAACTAAACGCCAGTATTAAGTAGACAACAACGTGTTACTCATCTGTTACCAGCAAATCCACGTACCGTAAGTAGATGGAGCAATCGTATCTTTTGTGATTTTAATTATATTCATTCACGTTGGCTTTGATAGTCGTAAGTAACTGCAATGTCCTTATTTAATCATAACGTCGTCTTCATACAACGATAGCCAAACAAAATGCGTGGTAGCGACAATGTGAAATTTCTGTAGTACGATCAAGTAAGCATTAGTTCAAAAAACAACAATGTAGGAGTAAAATATACGACTCAAAATGTACGTTAAAATCCGAAGAATAGTGGTTACAAACTGGGTTGAAAATATTAAGATTTCTATTAATAAACATCACCCTATCAGTCACGCAACATAGAATTATAAGGATCTTGAGTTGAAAATATTTATCATAGAAGAACCAACGCTATAGATATGACGAACTTATTCAAACCATGTATTTATAAAGTTGTTTTAATAATCACGAAAATTCCGTATAGAATAGAAAAGAGATTGAGCATATTTCTATCTTTCAAAGATAACACTGTTCTAACTACAATTAAATTAGCAACACTCAGGGATTTCCTATGAGCTACATGCCTTAATAAGCAACCAGAAAGTGTAATTAATACAACGATGTGGACTTGTGAATTAAATAAACGATGAGTAACGTTGGTTGCCTGATCGAGCTAATTTGACATAATAAAAGTGTAGCGATCCCTTATATTCAAATTAGTAGAAACCGAAATGGTTTTTAAATTAATGGGTAGTAAATTTGCAAATACGAAATGGAACTTAACAGCTTTAGACATAGGTTTGTAGAGTACGTCTTTGATTCGCTACGCTTTCGAATCATTGTAGTGGTAAGTATATTTTTAAGTAGGTTTACGTTCATACATTAGAAACGGTAATATTTTGATAAATTTGGTGGCGCACAAACCCATTTATTTAATCTGCAACTGTTTGTCGCTATATTTTATACCTTCTTTATCTACATATTGTGTCATATTGGTGCGTCTTTTCATTATTACACTTTTCTGTTAGGAGTATTTGTTTAACTCTAATTTTCGGTGTCATTTGTCATTCAATTGCAATCTTTTTGTTGGTAGTGTGATATTCCGACCTTAGAATTTTTTGTTCTTGAAGTGCAAATAATAGCATTATAGACTTAAATACAATCATTTTCAACGTTTACATCTCCGCGGAGTCAGTTAAATAGTTATACGTTTCTTACTCTAAAGGGAAAAAATGTGGAGGAGGCGTTGGATAAGGTTTTGGCGTATTTATAGAATGGATAGGCCCCATCCTTTTTTTAAAAAATTTATACATATACATGATGTAAAACTTACCCTTGTGATTTACACTTATGCACACAACCACCGTCCATACAGAATTAACTGTTTTCTAATTGCCATCTGTCTAATTTATACTAAGTTGTTCATATTTTTTTGAGTTTCATATAATATCCACTGCCATTTATATAATTTGCAACATCATTATAGATTTAAAAACTTAATTACAATTAGCAAGATATTAATTATACAATCAGGGATACTTTGCGGTAATTTTGGTTTTTATATAATAATTTTTTCAGTATTTTTATATAAATGTAAAAATTATCTTCATATCTGGTTTGGAAATCAACATTTGGTATTCCTTTTGCGTCAACCAACTGATCATAAATTTTAATTTAATTTAATTACTCACAAAAATTAACTACAAGTATGGTAATTTGTTTCTTTCAAAATGCAGCATAAAATTTATAAAATATTGTTAGCTCCAGAAAAAAGGGCGTTTTACGTTTGGTGAAGTACTCCGCTTATAATTCTGTAATCCAGAAAATTATTGTCTAATTCATCCATAAACAGTAAGGTAAGTGTGTTGATTAATTCGAGAGGTAAGTGCCTAGAAGAGGTTGAAGCGGTTAATTAGTGATTAAGTTAAATGCTATCTGATTTCACTTGATTTCGGCGCTTTTGCTGAGTTGCTGAAAAATTATATTTTTCGCAAACCGTGAATCCGGGATATTATAGAATGCTTTTGTTACGAAGGAACTATTTTTTTTTTCAACCAGTAGGACACTCAATACGTATGAAAATCATAATCTCTTGGACTATTTGGATTCTAAGTTGTAATTTTGTGTCGGAGTATTACATACGCGTGTCTTAACACGTGGGTCTAAACGATGTGACATGAAATTCGCCCCCTTTGATAAAATGAACATCACCTCATATAAATTGAAAATGGAATGAACCAACTTTTGCCAACGATCTAAAGTACGCTGATTGTGCTTCTTTAGGGCAGTTTTAAAAAATTATATAACGCGTTCGAACTCTGTGCGGTACAAAATCTTAGCTTACATAAGCATCAATAAGAGTAAGAAAATTTAAATATGCCAATTAGTACGTAATGTACGCTTGCTCTATGGAGAATACATAAGCTAATGAAATATTTGCAGGAGAGAATTACAAAAAATCTATTAGCTTTTCCCATGTGATAAAGTTGATGATACATACATTCATCACTTTGAAGAAAAACTAATTTATTGCACTAGGGAATGCTTCTTTTAGTAAAATGTTTAATACAGTGCATATTTTCCCAAATGAGCTACTTTAAACCAGTTTCTGGGGTAAGTGTGTAAAGAAGTTGCAATTACTACGTCAACAGCGTGGTTTTGATATAGGGCAAGTATGTAAATGTACCATATAAAGGGTGTGTCAATAAGAGCGCAAGATTTCAGTGTTCAATAAAACATGGTTTTCTGTAGCAAAGTATTGAAATATTTATTGATTTAGAAAATATACATTTGGGAATTATGTATGAAACAAAATATTTTGTAAATGGCCGCCACGGCTTTGCTGGCATATGCGTACTCTTTTGAAGAAATTTTCAATAACTTTATTGAGTACATGTGGTGGTATTTCATTGATACAGCGTCTAATTTCGGCTTTCAATGCTTCGATGGTTGCAGGCTTATTGGCATAAACCTGTGACTTCAGATAACCTCACAGCTAGAAGTCTACAGGCGTGAAATCGCAAGAGCGTGGAGGCCAATTATGGTCACCAAATCGGAAAATGACACGACCAAGAGCAAAGTTGTGCAAGATCGTCAATGTTTCACGGGCGGTATAACATGTGGTACCGTCCTGCTGAAACCACATGTCGTTAAGATCAATAGCTTCCAAATGAGGCACAAGAAACTTTGTTATCATAGCACGATAACGTTCGCCATTCACCGTTACTGCATTTCCTTCTTCGTTTTCGAAGAAAAACGGTCCAATTATTCCTCCAGACCATAATGCACACCATACAGTAACCCGTTGTAGATGCATTGCTTTCTGATGAGTTATTCGTGGATTTTCTAAGCCCCAAATGCGACAGTTTTGCCTATTAACGAAGCCATCGAGGTGAAAATGGGCCTCATCACTGAAAATGATTTTGTTTGCAAAATCAGCAGGTTGCTCAAGCATTCAACTGGTGAATTCTCTTCGCTGAACATGGTTTCTTGGCAGAAGTTGTTGAGTCAGTTGGATTTTGTAGGCATGCAGCTGTAAATCTTTCGTCAGAATTCGCCGAAGAGTGCCTGTTGAAATGTCCAATTCTTGGGCTCGATGACGAATTGACGTCTTTGGCCTTTCTATTACACTCTCGTGAACTACCGTGATGTTTTGTTTTGAACGACCTCTACGAGCTTGTATCGTGTGTTTCACATCATTAACCGAACCAGTACGTTCGAAGTTCTTGATTATTCTTTTCACAGTAGATGAATTAGGCATATTATTTCGACCGAATATTGGTCGCACTTTACGAATAGTGGCAATTAAACTTTTGCCATTTTGATAATAATTTTTGACAATCAAGACGCGTTGTTCTACGGTGTAATGCTCCATGTTTACTAACTCCCATCTGTCACGTCATAATTATGTGACATTATGACTGTTAAACGTGACGCGCAATTCAAATCTTGCGCTCTTATTGAAACGCCCTTTATTAGCTCTCAGTATTTGCTTAAAAAAACTTTATAAACATTGAACTCTTACATATACGAACTTTTAATACTGAGCTCACAGACCCTTTACAAATGCATTGAAAACAAATATTAGCAATAACATAAAAGAAGTATTTAATAATGAGTATCAACTTCTTATTGAACACTATAATTATCAAATCCAAGTCCAAAGCGGTGTAATCCTTTCTTTGATACTTTTGGTTTAGGAAGTCTCATTACAATGTCTTCGATTGCAATGTAACAACGCTCTTCTGGATCAGTGAAGTATTGAGATATCTTGAAGACATTTTTCTCATAAATTTCACTTCTACTTCATCATTGTCTTTTCTAATAGATTTAAGTCTCGCACACAACCAGCACCCAATATCTGGATCGGCTTCATGCATGTGTTCTTCTTCTGGTAATTAATATTCCTTATAATCAATGTCATTATCGCTCTTTTCGTAAACAATTTCCTTTTCAGATGAACTTTCTGGGTCAGAAATATCTATAATTTTTCTCTTTTTTGACGATTTTTTATCCGGCATATTTTGTATGCGTTGTAACACATCATAACTGGTAAAAATTTCTGCACCGCTTGCTAGTTTTCTCTAGGGTCTCATAATATCATCTGATAGGTTGCTTCACCATCCCTAAGAGTAGTTCTTCAAAAGTAACGTCTTTTTGTGTGCCGGAAGTTGAAGGCATTTCCAGAATAATTTTTGTATTTCAACCAATGGTCGAGGATGGTTCTGATTCCTTTTCTTCCGATGGAGTGCTTATATTTTCTTTGTTGGAATTTTCCTTAATGCTGTTATGCCATCTTTTTAGTGCCAACGGATCGTACTGTTCTTCTTATACAACGCTAGCATTGAAGGGAAAAATACCACCCTTTATAAATCTATTGGTAATAATATTAGGGTTTATACCAGTTCATATTTTCCCAACCAGTTGACTGAAGTGTTTCTTTGGTATTCTCTGACCGTGATGGTGCCGTTGCCATTGGACAAGTTCAGCATCCTATTTTACCTTTAGTAACCGCATGACACATAAGTCAAGTGGTTTAAGTAAATGACTTGAATGAGGCGGCAATTTAACCATAACAACATTGTTTTATATGGCACAATATTAATCGTTTATCAACATGCGATACATGACCATCATATATTAATAATAACGGTCTCGCATCACCAATTTCTTGAAGAAAGCTCTTTTCAAAATTTCTTAAAAATATATTCGAATCCATCCAACCATTTGGAGTCGCAGCATATGTAGTGCCTGGAAAACATTTGTCCTCTGGAACAATTCACTCGTTCCATATGTTTTAACCCTTAAATATTATTAGTGGGGATGCTTTGTGACCTTCTGCGTTTGCTGTTAATAACACTGTTATACTTTCACGCCCTGGACCTGCTGTGGTTCTTGAAGATGCACTTCCTTTTTGTCCAACAATTTTAGTTTTTGATGGATCTAAACAGAAACCGATTTAATCCAAATTCCAGATGCGATGTGGTTTGTCATTTAAATCTAACTTTTCCAGAGTTTCTTTTAACAATTGATAATACTCGTTTATTACAAACGGATCTAAACAGTTTTTGCGAGCATATTCTACTGATTGAGGCTTCTTGAGGGATAAATTATGTCTTTTAGCAAAACCCAAAAATTAGTCTTCCCCGGGTACACCAATTTTAAACGGAGTTTTTAAATCATTGCGCTTAACATATTCACCAACAATTCTTATGATCTCTTGCTTACTTAGCCCCCATCCCTACTTTTCCATAGACAGAGACAGAGACAGAGACAGACAGAGAGTGAGTGAGAGAGAGATTGTCGGAAAGGAGATAATGGTGTTCTATGTGGAAATTTAATTTTTTGAGGATGATTTGTGCAAAGAGCGTTCTGAGAGTAACGAGAAAGGCGATGCGAAGGTATTAGAATCTTCAGATAGCTTGCTGGGTTTGTGGATAATGGAGATGGATGGTATTTTCAATGGATTGGGTAAGGCTCCTGTTGCTAGGCACTTTCGGAAGAGTAGTTGGACATACTGTAGGATTACGGGGCGCGATTTTTGGAGAATGAAATTTGTATGTGATCGGGACTAAGGGTTTTGGATGGATTGAGTTTTGATACTAATGAGTCAAGGAGGTTTAGGTCGTGGTTGATGTCTGGGACGGTGTCTGGTGAGGTAAGAAAATTTTCAAATAGCAATTGTTCTAATGTTGGGACATCTAGTGGTGAAGGAGATATTCGGCGTTGCCGTGGATCAATGTAGTAAGCGTAAGACTACGGATCCCAAGGTCCTGGGTTCGAATCCCGACGCGGCCGATTGCTTAAAAAATGGCAGGTGAGCAGTTTTCATAAAAATTACGCTTTCGTTCGGATGAGAGGTTAAATGGAAGTCTCGTATGTGTGTTGGCACGCACGTTAAAGATCCCTTCCTTGCCTGGAACGGCAAGGGTTCGGCAAAATTCTAAATTTCCTCCTGGCCAATGTAGTACCTTCGGGTGGAGCAGTGGAAAATCACATGTAAGGTGAAGGAGATATTGCAGCGTTTAGTAAGGTGGTCAGTGTGTTTTGCAAATCGAATTTTTCAATGCTAAAAATTTTGGAATTAGAATTTTGAACAGTAAAGTTTTTGTAAATTCTGAATTTTAATTTAACGATGGTTTAAAATTATGTTTTTTGAAAATAAGAATTTTGAAAATTGTTAATGTAAAAAGTGAAAAATTCTAACAAAGGATATATTTTCAAGTTACAAATTTTGAAAATTTAAAATGTTGATTATTAATTTCGAAAATTGGAAATTGTGAAAATGGAAAACTAAAAATTATAAATTAACAAAAAACATGTGAATTCTAAATTATAACGGGCGGTACCTTGTAAATTAGAATATCTGATAATTTAAAATGCTAAAATTTACAAACTGACACGTGGAAATTTCTGAGGCAAAAAATTTTGTAGATGAAAATTTAAAAATTGGTAATTTTAAAAATCGGTAATATTAAAAATTGCCGATTTTTGATTTTGATATTTTGAAAATTATACATGCTATAGCATACTATGAACTTTCGCAATTTATAATATTAATGGTGTAAAAATAGATATTTTAGAAAATTAAAAGCTTCGAAAAATGAAGACTAAAAATTTCTAAAACTAAAAATGAGAAATGTTGAAAATACATTACCTTAAGTTTACTTGAAACGAACACGAAAGTGTTTATACAAAAACAGTTTGTCATCCGTTAATTAAAATTTATTTTACAATTATTTCTTCAGTAAATGAGATAGGTTTTGGGCCTTAGGGAGGTTCTTTTAAAATTTGTTGCCAAAAACACTTCTATCAAATTTATTTTTAATTGAATAATTACAAAAAATGACTTATTTCTGGTACACCATTTAGACATTTATATTCATTAAACGTTAAGCAATTGAAATTGACAAAAATACTTGAAGTTAATAAATCAATCATTAATAATTAAAAATTACAGTGAATAGCTTGAACCACCAACAATGTTAAAGTTATAAAGTTCAAAGACTGACTGGCGATCAGGGGCTCCTCACGGTTTATATGTAATCCCTGCTCTCACATCATCTTGTGGGAAAGTGCAGATCTCACCGTCTGCTACTTCTTGATAAATATACAATGTCTTATTCTAGGTAATTTTGTTTAAGACTGCTTTATTTCAGTTTATTGTTTCTGCACATGCAGTATCAGGTTGCGTCTGGAATACAAAGTAGTTGCTTCCTTTCTTATTTCTGATATGAACTCTGACTAAACTTTAATTATAACCTGCTATTAATACAATGTAACATGCTATTACTACGACATAATAAATGTGTTTAATTTTATATACATTTTAATATGGTGGATATGTAACTTGTTAGGTTTTTTTCGTGGCAGCCACGTTGGGCGCCAAATTTATGCTACGTAACACAAAGAAAGTCAAAGAAATGACCGGACTCAATCGGAGAGTAGGGGGGGGGGTTGTAGAAAGCAGACCGACCTATGATGTATGCGGCGGTAAGGGGTTAGTAACAGTACCTGCAATAAAGAAATTAGAATAGCGAACCTGCAATAAAAATAGTCAAGTAAACCTGAAATAAAGAAAAAGCATAGCAGCAATGCATAGTCTAAGTTATTCAGTACTTGGTAGAATGTAAAAAACAACTGTCTAGATAAACTATATAATATAACAACGGTAAAAGCAATACAAAAATATTTAGTACAAAGTGAGGTAATATTGGGGAGTAGCAGAAACGTTTCCTCACACACCAATTAAACATAAATCAGACAAAATGTTTACAAAAGTTAAATAGGTAAGACACAATTGATATGAGTAATTCAGCAGTATTGATTTTTCTTTCTTTCTTTTTTTTTCTATGTTTTAAAATAGCATGCAAGTCTATTGTAGAAGGTATCAGAACGACAAAGATATGGTAAAGCAACGAATAGATATTTAAAGTAATAACCAGTAGGAAATAGTTCAACTTACAAAAGTCCTTCAGCAACGCTTCCTTGCAACTGAAGTGTGGGATTCAACGATGTCTTGCACTAACGAAGCACTTCACCCTTGACTGTGAGGGTGTTGATGGAACTTATCACACGTTACACTAATCACACCAACGTTTTGACTGGTGTTAGCAGCAGACAATATCACGTGTCGGAACTATGTAGCCTTGATAAATTTCTTGGTAATTCTATTTCCTAAGACAATAATTTCGAAATATTTGTGCAATCATAGGCACCAATAAATACTATAACACTTTAAAAAGCATTAGGAAACTTTATTTTAGTAAACTAATTAATAATAATAAATAAATACTACAACAGCAATACAAACACTGCAAGACAATAATACAATTCGGCTAACAGATAAAAGTTCAGACAATATATTCAAGTACGTGCAAACACGAAGCAAGTCCGTCAAATGCTCCGCACAACACGCGTGCAGGTCGAGCCCAACAAGTTCTACCACTTTCATTTCCTACAGAAAATCAACAAAAAAACAATTAGCAAAACAACGCGTATCACTAAAATAATGTTCCGTAAAACAAGCACGTGCGGTCGAGTCAACAAGTTCTATAACTTTTTTTTCCAACAGAAAAGCAACAAAAAGAACAATTAGTAAAGCTACGCGTATCACTAAAACAATCCGACTCTTTTCAAAGCAAACAGCACACACTATTTTTAACGTAATTAATCTGTAGGAACGAAGAGCAAACTCAAACTGTTTATATAAACTCGTTGTTACCATAAACTCTTGTCGACTATTATCTCCTTCGCTAATAACATAAGGAAAAACCAAAACGTGAATGCCGCAATCATATCTAAATAATTAATTACAGCGGTTTATCATTTCCGATAAGTTGGAAAGTAATTTACGAATAATCCCACTTTAAATTCGTTCCTCGCAATTTATTAATCAAAATCAATCTTCAATTAATCTTTTTTTAAATTAATACACACGAGTTAAATTGCATACAAATCTGAACTATTCGAAAGTATTTTCTTTATACAAACAGCGATCCACACATTATAATACGACGCATTTGCCCAAGGGGTTAATAAATATAAAATATAGAAATAGTAATTGCAGAAAGGTATTTACTAATTGAGAAAAAGCGTAAAATGTTAAACGATTAAAAATGCCCGTTACAAACTAGTGTTTTATTTAATTTACGAAAAACTAGATAGGTTATAGAAATAGACGCATTTTCGATACAGATTAAACTTTAGATCTTAATTCGTTATTTCGACGTTTCGTGCGACTATTAATTTGTGCGTTTTATTGGAAGTACAGAACTTCTACTGCCACTGATCCACTTCTCCCCATCATGCAGCACACCACAAACAAGCAATGGTGAAAAGTTATTACTGGGTGTAAAAACGATTCTGCAAATAGCTATTAAATGCCAAACGTATTCTATTGTCTAAATGAAAATATTAATAACCTGTAATGTCGACTGTAATTAGGAAAAAATATTGAATTTAGTAATCGTTAGTTTTCTACCCTTGATTGAAGCGCTCGATGCAATAGGTACACACCTTTTAGACGATTTAGTTTGATAAATATACTCGTGAGAAAATTATTTCTGACTTGGAAAATACTGACGCGCAATTAAAAGTCCAAGATGTTGAAGGGTTTATTTATTGTAAATGATTTTTTTTAATGCTCGTTTATGCAGTATAAAGTTTAGTTACGGATTAATAATTTTAGACATCAGGTTTGAAGATGATTCGTCCTACTCCCTAGATGTAAAGGGGTAAGTGTATTTTTTCGTTGGTTTAGGTTGATAATTTATAGACTGGAAATATTTTGATAAATTTGTCGGCTCTCAAATATATTTAATTGATTTGTAAGTGTTCGTCGCTACTTTTCGAAATTTTCTGGTCTAAATATTATACCATATTGATGCGTTTTTTCATTATTACGCTTTTTGTTACGGCCTTTGTTTCACCTCAATTTTGGTGTTATTTGTTATTCATTTGCGCTTATCTTGTTACCTTTTCGTCTGTAGCATACCGACCGAATGTGAATTGGCATCAACCAAATGCAGATGTTGACCTTTTCTTTTTGTTCTTGTAGTGCAAATAGACTCGTATAAATGCAAACCAGCCCTTTTCAAATTTTGCGACCACGCAACCAATTATACAGCTATGCGTTTCTCAACCTAAGCGGAGAAGCTTTACGACGTGTTTATAGAATTATTAGGCTCCCATTAGAATTTTTAGAAAATTTTAATAAACGTAAACTATTTCTATAAATCTTGCCTTGTAATGTTCTTTTGTGTATACAACCGCCATCGATACAGAATTAATGATGTCCTCTAATTACGATCAGTTTAATATATGCTAAATTATTCAATTTTTTTGTATTTCAAGCAGTATTTAACAACGATTGTATAATTTATAACGTCGTTATACATTTAACGACGTGATTATCATCACTCAGCAACTAATTATACACCAAGCAATTTTTTTACCATTGATTTCTATAAATTATATTTCCAGTTTTTCATATAAATCTTCTACTGTCTTCTCATTTGTTCATAAATCTACGTTATACTCGCGTCAACCAACCAATTCTAGATCTTAATTTCCTTAATTATTCATGGAAATTAACTACAAAATGGTAGTTCCTTAATCTCAAACTGCGCTGAATGTTTATAATAACCTTGCATAAATCAATCATGGAATGAACTAAATCTTGTCAATGATTTTAAGTCTGCTCATTACTTCTCTTTAGTGCGATTTTTAAAATTTTATAACAGGATTGAACTATGTGCGGTACAAAACCTCACTTTTGTTGCGGGTAGAATAAGCTGAAGAGACAGGAGCCCTGTAACAATATAAGGGTGCGTCGGTAACTGCAGTGGTGGGGTAGTGGGTTCTTATGGAAAAATCGAAATAAAAATAATAAAAGAATTAAAAACAATACATAAATAACAGAAATACAAAAAACTCTACGTTTGATTAGCACTCAACCTGAAAGGCTTTTTTACACGTACAACACATACACACACACACACACACACACACACTTCTTACGCACCCACACACATAAATACACACACGCACGCACACGCACATACCTACTCATACATAGCTACACTGGGATTCTGTTTTATTTTCCTTTGTACAATTCTTAGGTATTTTTTGTTGGTTCTGGTACTTGCACTTGTTAGTGTTACTCTGGTTGGTTTTTTTCTTTTTTTTTGTTCCTTTTGTTCCACATTTCTCTCCTTTTTCTTGTTGCTGGTCTTCTTTGCTGTCGGTCCCTAGTCCGATTGTGTTTCGTCCATCCGCTCTTGTAGTAGGTGCTTTCTAGCCCGTTTTTCTTCGGAAACCACGACTTAGTCGATTTTAGGACTAGTTAGCATTTCTTTTCTTTGGTTCTTCGGTTTTGGTTACCACAGCTAGTTGTACATTGTTTCCTTTTACCAGCCCTCTCCTTCTTTTCCTTGCGTTTTCCTTTGTTGTCCCTTTGTTTACTTGAGGCTAGACCTTTGGGTTCTGTTTTGGTTTGCACTGTTGGTTTTCTTCCTCGTTCCTTTTCTTTTCTTGAGGTTGATAACCTTACTGTTTCTTCTGAGAAACATCCGTCCTTGGACAACTCCGCAGTGCTGAGGTCGTTCCACCTTAGTCCTTCTTGATTGCTTATTACCCATCTTCCCTTCATTCCTTCTTTTTTCTCTCTTTCTCTCTTTTTATTATTGGCCCTTTGAGCCGGATTTTGTTTAGTGTCTGTTTTTGTTTTCTTTTTTATCCAGAATCTGTTGTGGTTGGTCTTATTGTTATTTTGGCGATGCGGTGCTGATTTGCTCCCGAAGGCGTGCAAGCTAAGTATCCCGACACATACAGATATACAACTTGTTATCTTTTGTGTATATCAAGGGCATATTCCTTATCAGCGGTGTTATGGTTGCGGATATAAGGAAATTTCTCGCCGCAACTGTCCACACTGTCATCCTAAAACCAATAGATCTTCAAATATACTTCAAATACTGTCCTCGCCTCTAGCTACCTAATTTCTTCTGCTTCTCACTCTACGGTCTCTTCTGTCCCTTGTCCAGGTCATCCTGCTAGTACAAACAAAACCTACCCTTCTTCGGCGAATACAGCTTCGAACAAAATTTCCTCCGTCTGCTAGTTCTACTTCTTATTCTACCTCCTTCTGCTCGCCCTACTTATTCACTCTCACCCTAGACTGTGCCTCCACCACCATTGCAATCCATACTTCGAATTAGTGACTTGCAGGTAACTTCTCAGGAGTTTGTTCCCGCTTTCTTAAATCCCTTAAATCCCTGTCGTTTCTGCAAACACAAATGTTCGCTGAAGTGACGATAACTTCTAATTCAGTCTGCGAAGGTCCTCTTGAAGTCTATGAACCTGTATCTTATTTTACTTGTTCCTGCTTTTTTAAATGCTACTTCTCAAGAAATTTCTGTCGTGCCAGCAATCACAGCCGTAGCTGAAGTGAAGATAATTTCTAATACGGATAGAGAAAGTCTTGTTGAAATTAGAAAACCTGTAGCTGCGATGACTGTTGCTGCCATCGTCAAAGTTTTATCTGATCCTGTTTTGTTATTTACTATTGTTAAGAAATTAGTTCCTATTATGGCTGAAGTTTTGTCTGTTCCTACTCTGTTGTCTAACAGTAATGAAGTTTTACTTGATTCTATTCCTTTACCGGGCGTTGATGAAACGACACCTACTCTTACTCATTTCTCTCATGCTGACAAAATGCTACTTGCTTCTGTTCTTTTAGCTGAGGTCGGTGAAATCCTATCGGATGTCCTGTTATCTAATGTTGACGAAGGTCAACCTGATTCTGCCTTCTCATCTATTGGGCATGAAATTCTTCCTGATACTGTTTATTCTTGTAATGTTAATGAACTTCTACCTGATTCTGTTCCTTTATGTAATATGGTTGAAGTGTTATCGCATTCTGCTCCTTTCTCTTGGGTTGATGTTCTTACAACCAATGCTGTTTTTTTTCCTAACGGTGATACTTCTAGTCCTCAATCTAACGTCGTTGAAATTTTATCTACTTCTGTCCTTTTAGTTAACGTAACTGAAGTGTGCTCTGCTTGTGTTTTTTTTTGTAAGGTTGATTCTCGCATAGCATATATTGTTTTCCTTTTCTACCGTTCACTTTCTTACCACCAATTCTAACAACAACCTTCTTCCATAACGTGTTCTGAGTTCCAAAAATTACGACAACCACTACTCTCTCCACCCTCGCCACCACTTTCTCAACCTCATGCTACAACTCCTACAACCCCTGCTGTTCCTGTGTGGCAGAAAACTGCCCAACAGAGGCGGACATTATTATTTGCTGCTTCCGAACCGAAAGATGCATGTCGGCGAAGTCCTAATGTCCTTGATCTCGTTTCGTTCTCCTTCTGGTGGCGTATACGTTTTACTTTCCTGTTTTGCTAGGTTTTCTTTCATTTTCTTGCTTTTTCTTAACCTGTGTGGGACCGAGAATAGAATAGTCCCACGGTACGCCCTGCTTATCGTAAGAGGCGACTACAGCGGTCCAACACACACACACACACACACACACACACACACACACTTTATACACATCCAATCTATATACACACTCTTTATATACACACAGATACACCTACACATTTCATAAACACAGCGCTATGGTACGACCTGCTTGTCGTAAGAGGCGACTGCAGCGGTCCAACACAACACATACACACACTTTATACACGCACAACACATACACACACACTTCTTATGCACCCACACACACATACACACACGCACGCACACGCACACACCTACTCATACATAGCTACACCGAGATTCTGTTTTATTTTTTTGTACGATTCTTAAGTTTTTTTGTTGGTTCTGGTACTTGCACTTGTTGGTGTTACTCTTTTTAGCCTTTTTTTCTTTTTTTTCGTTCTTTTTGTTCCACATTTCTCTCCTTTTTCCTGTTGCTGGTCTTCTTTGCTGTCGGTCCCTAGTCCGATTGTGTTTCGTCCATCCGCTCTTGTAGTAGGTGCTTTCTAGCTCGTTTTTCTTTTCTTCGAAAACTACAACTTAGTCGGCTTTAGGACTAGTTAGCACTTCTTTTCTTTGGTTTTTCGGTTTTGGTTACCACAGTTAGTAGTACATCGTTTTCTTTTACCAGCAGTGCTCTCTTTATCTTCCTCTCGTTCTCCCTTGTTGTCACTTTGTTTACTTGAGGCTAGATCTTTGGGTCCTGTTTTGGTTTGCACTGTTGGATTTCTTCCTCGTTCTTTTTCTTCTCTTGAGGTTGATAACCTTACTGTTTCTTCTGAGAAACACCCGTCCTTGGACGACTCTGCAGTGCTGAGACCGTTCCACCTTACTGTTTCTTCTGAAAAACATCTCCCTTGGACGATTCCGCAGTGCCGAGGCCGTTTCACCTTAGTCCTTCTTGATTGCTTATTATCCGTTTTCCCTTCCTTCTTTTTTTTTCTCTTTCTCTCTTTCCATTATTGGCTCTTCAAGCCGGATTTTCTTTGGTGTCTGTTTTTGTTTTCTTTGCTATCCGGAATCTGTTGTGGTCGGTATTGTTGTTATTTTGGGGGTTTCTTTTTTTGTTTTCTGTGTTTTTGTTGTTTCCGTCACGAATGTTCTTTTAGTTTGAAGCAAATTTTCTTTCTTTTTCGTTTTGTTTGTTGTTTTCTTTAGGTCTTGCCCATTCTCGGATTTTGGCTTTCCTACTCCGACCTGTTATTTTCGCTGGGGGGAGGAGGGGGAGGGGGATTTGATACGTTTATTTTTCAACATAAATTAAATACCTTTTTTCCCCTGGTTAAGTTATTACCCGCTCGAATAAATTCCAATTCCATTCTTAAATTCTCCAACAATACCCTATATAGTGTACCTGTTCAGAATAAGCCCGCTTTAACATAATTTTAACTCAAATCCATTTTGCTTTTAAAACGAAAATTTATCCGTTAATTTGTTAAACATTTCGATAACGTAGAATTGGTTTCTCTTGTGTTTCCCATCTAAAAACTGGTCGAAATGATGGATCCTACTATTATTTGATAGCGCGTTTTCCAGTTTGCTAATCGCACTTTGATAACGCGAGAATTGTAGTTCGAACTCGTGTTATTTGAACCAATTTTTAATTTGATTTTGCAGTTTGTGCGTTGAAATATTTTCTACATTACTTGTCCTAGTACTTCAAGAGCTGTGTACGTCTTTTTCTGTTCGATAAGTAGAATGTATCTTGCGTGTATCGGTGAGTTTTTCCGCGCATACCCATCCTAATCAGATTCTCTTTTTAGCTCTTAGCTGGAGGCCAAATTGGTTCTTTCTTTATGTAGGCTCAATTTTTCTTTGCCACAAATCAACTGCCGTTGCCTGTAGATCGCTAGTCCCGTTATGGTAACAGGGTAAATAGATCCCGACAACCGTTGCAATGTGATGCTGATTCACTCCCGATGGAGTGCAAGCTAAGTATCCCGACACATACAGGCATACAACTTGTTTTCTTTTGTGTATGTCAAGGGCATATTCCTTATCAACGTTTGGTGTAGTTACGTGATAAGAAACGTGACACTATAATACTATTGTTTATTGCTTCGAATCGATATTATCTCTTTACCTGTGTAATGTATTATTGTTAAAAATGTTTGACAAAAGCTCCCACACGCTTATTCTTTTCTACTGATTAATTTATTTTACAAACGGTATTATGTACAATTTAAAAGAATGTTTGAGAAAAGCTCTCACACGTTAATTCTTTTCTACTGATTAGTTTATTTTACAAAAGGTGTTATGTGCAATTTTAAAACGCTTGACAAAAGCTCTCATATATTTATTTTCTTCTGATTAGTTTTATTTTGTGTAAAATACGAGATGCGCACTTCGTATCTAAAGTACTAAATTGTTCGTTAATAGATAATCGTGGGCGATGTGTTTTATTTGTTTTTTTTAGTATGTAGGTGCATCCCCCACTTTCCGCGTCTGTTAGTTAGCCTGGTATTTACGCTTCTTTTGGCTACGTCTAGGTACGTAGCATTTGCTTATTGTTCAACAACTTCGTTTTCAAAATTCGCTAAAATACGTCCCGCACCTGCTTATTATTTTCTATAGTTTAGTCTTTGAACCACGTTCTGCATAGTAGAAATATAAAAGCTTTTAATGGATTGTACTGAGAAATTTTATTTCGTTATTTCACACGTGTTGAGTTCGTTCAAGTTTACAAGCAATAAACCTTCCTCCAATTAATTTGATTCTAGGTATTCCCGGTCTATGATATAACAAATGGTTCTCGTTTCTATAAGATATGCAACCTGCTACATGTTTCCTTTTATTTGGTTGTTTGCAAAGTGTATGCGCGTTGAATCCTTTAAAATAGACATTGCTCTTGCATGAGAACAACAAATTTTAATGGAAATCATTATAGTAGGTTTGTTTCCGTTAATCGACTATTCTTCTAGAAATAATTCGTAGCTGCTGTCTGGAAAACATATTTTAACTTGTTGCACGTTGGTCAATCTGTATAAATACAAGGTGAGTTTTTGAAAAAGTCCTATTCTATTCTATGATATTCCATACAACGTTTTGTTCTATACAGCGTCCTTTTAGCGAAAAAAAACGTTGTAGGTCGTCGTGTTAAAATGTTTTGTTGTACTTAGTGTTCAGTATAGTTAAATTGGTTCATCCAGCATCCCGTCTATCGACAAATGCAGGCCGCATTTCCTAAGCCAAAAATGGTACCAGAGAAAGACAACTTGGCAACAGATACAATTTTTTGTTTTCTTTACTTTTGATGCTGTTGTAGAAGATAGCCATTTTGTTTTGCTGGTTCTGTGGTTTTGTACTCATGATTACCCAATAAATTGCAGAATGCACGTTACAAGTTCACGTTCACAATGCACGAGCGATTATGTAATTATTCCCCAAGTCACAACTAGTTAAACCAAAGCCTGCGTTCGAGCATCATTTACTGTTTCTTTTTTTTCGTATATGAATATTAACGTCAACAACTTGCTTAAAGCCTTCTACTATCATCTCATTTGTTCATAAATCTACGTTATTCTCGCGTCAACCAACCAATTCTAGATTTTAATTTCCTTAATTATTTATAAAAATTAACTACAAAATGGTAGTTTCTTAATCTCAAACTGCGTCTAATGTTTATAATAACCTTGTATAAATTAAACATGGAATGAACTAAATTTTGTCAATAATTTTAAGTCTGCTCATTACTCTTTTTCCGTGCGAATTTAAAAATTTTATAACGGGATTGAACTCTGTGCGGTACAAAACCTCAATTTTGTAGCGGGTAGAATAAGCGTTTAGTTATGAAACTTTCATTTGTGCTGAAGGGGCAGGAGCCCTGTAACAATCTAAGGGTGCGTCGGTAACTGCAGTGGTGGGGTAGTGGGTTCTTACGGAAAAATCGAAATCAAAATAATAAAAGAATTAAAAGCAATACATAAATAACAGAAATACCAAAAACTCTACGTTTGATTAGCACTCAACCTGAAAGTCTCTTTTACTTTTGATAAAATCGAGGAGCCCCAAACCGTCTATCACAGCAATTTCTTCCGATCCTATGCCTATACGAAAGACGGTTATTCCGCATAAATTTCCTTTTCTGTCGTTACTCTTAAATTTTTATCACGTCGTAATTAGTTTGCGCAAAAATACAAGACTTGTTCAATTGAAACCCATCTTTGGTTCAGAAAAAATTTATTGACAACTAAATTTACAAATACTCCCACTACGATTAAGGCACATATCCCATTGTTTCGTCAACCTATGTTGTTACATGCCAAAATTGTCATTTTACAGTTTTAAATATGTGACTGAATTCCCGCCATTATTTTTAAAAATAGACTTGTGCATTTCCGTCATTTCGGACAGTTGCGTCTGCGCAAAAAGAATGCGCAGACGCGGAGTGAGGGCGCACGGCGCGGTGTGTGACACGACTATGATTATCCAACAAGACGTCGAACAGTGACGTTTACCTGTATCGTTTTTTCTTGTCTTTTCTCTTTTAGGATGTAGGTTTCTCTTTATCTCCTGCCCTGTCGTATTTCTACCTTCACCTTATTCCTCCGTCCTGCCTACAAACAGAAGAAGAGGGAAGACAATAAATCTGAAGTCAACGATGGCCTAATGAAACCCACGCCCAAACAACGCCCAACAAGATCCATGGAAATCAGCACGTCTCTTACGTAAGGTTACCGCAGAATCGTGAAGCGTTCCACATATTTAGGTGAGTGTTCTTTTTATCATTTTGGGGTGCATCTTGTATCACTGTAAACATTTTTGGTATGTGATACAATTTCGCAAATTATGACCTAATACCTTTATTGCGCGATATTGTGGACGTAGAGCGTATCAGTGTCGTCAACTTGGGTAGTGGCTCATAACAGTTGCGCGGGACTATAGCAATTTATACCTTGCTTAAAGAAATCTTGTGGCTGCTGCTGGAAGGATTCTTATACAGCGTTCTGTACTTCCTCGTCCGGCTGAAAACGGTTACCTTTTAACGCTTATTTCAGTGGTCCAAAGATGTGAAAATCGCAAGGCGATAAATTGGGACTATAGGGTGGATGTTTTAATATGCTCCATTTCTTTCGCTGCAGAGTTTCTTTCACTACGTTAGTAATATGAGCTCGAGCATTGTCGTGAAGCAGAATGACACCACGTGAATGCTTCCCTGGACGTTTTCTTCTTATTGCTTAATGGAGGTTGTTTAAAGTTTCATTATACGAGTTTACGAGTCCCACGGTAGGACCTACTTGTCGTAAGAGGCACTACAGCGGTCCAACACACACACACACACACACACACACACACACACACACACACACACTTTATATACGTCCAATCCATACCCACACACTTCATAAACAAACAGTTCTACTTGGTTCACCTTTCTTTCGTGTTCTCCTTAAATCCGTGTGGGCCGAGGAATAGAATAGCCCCATGGTACGACCTACCTGTCGTAAGAGGCGACTACAGCGGTCCAACACATACACATACCCACACACACACACACTTTATACACGTCTAATCTATATACACACTCTTTATATACACACAGATACATCTACACATTTTATAAACACACAGTTCTACTTGGTTCTCCATTCTTTCGTTTTCTCCTTGTACTCCTTGCAATCCGTGTGGGTCCTGGAATAGAATAGCCCCATGGTACGACCTGCCTGTCGTAAGAGGCAACTACAGCGGTCCAACACAACACATGGACACTTTATACAACACATACACACACACTTCTTACGCACCCACACACCCACACACACGCACACACACGCACACACCTGGGATTCTGTTTTATTTTCTTTTGTACGATTCTTAGGTATTTTTTGTTGGTTCTGGTACTTGCACTTGTTGGTGTTACTCTTTTTGGTTTTCTTTCTTTTTCTTCGTTGCTTTTGTTCCACATTCCTCTCCTTTTCCCTGTTGCTGGTCTTCTTTGCTGTCGGTCCCTAGTCCAATTGTGTTTCGTTCATCCGCTCTTGTAGTAGGTGCTTTCTAGCCCGTTTTTCTTTTCTTCGGAAACCACGACTTAGTCGACTTTAGGACTAGTTAGCATTTCTTGTCTTTGGTTCATCGGTTTGGTTACCACAGTTAGTAGTACATCGTTTCCTTTTACCAGCGCTCTCCCTCTCTTCCTCTCGTTCTCCCTTGTTGCCCCTTTGTTTACTTGAGGTTGGACTTTCGGATCCTGTTTTGGTTTGCACTGTTGGTTTTCTTCTTTGTTTTTTTTCTTCTCTTTAGGTTGATAACCTTACTGTTTCTTCTGAGAAACATTCGTTTTTTGACGACTTCACAGTGCTGAGGCCATTCCATCTTAGTCCTCTTTGATTGTTTATCACCCGTCTTCCCTTCCTTCCTTCTTTTATCTCTCTTTCTCTCTTTCTATTATTGGATCCTCGAGCAGGATTTTGTTTGGTATCTGTTTTTGTTTTCTTTTCTATCCGAAATCTATTGTAGTCGGTCTTGTTGTTATTTTATGGTTTCTTTTTTTCCTTTTTTGTGTTTTTGTTGTTTCCGTAACGAATGTTCTCTTAGTTTGAAGCGAATTTTCTTTCTTTTTTGTTTTGTTTGGGTTTTTTTGTGTTCTGTCCATTCCCGGATTTTGGCTTTCTTACCCCGACCTGTTTATTTTGTTAGGGGGGATTGTTACGTTTATTTTCGACGATAGATCCAAATACGTCGTTTTTTGTGGTAATTCGTTTTTCATTCACCTACTTTTGATAGTACGCACAACCATAACATTTCTTTCAAATCTATTCATTCTAAAACAAAAATTTATTCGATAAATTAAATAGTCAAAACCTTGTTTAAGGTATCCATTAATTTGTTAAACATTCCGATATCGTATAATTGCGTTCTCTTGTGTTTCCCACCTAAAGGCTTGCCAAAATAATGGATACTACTATTAGTTGATAGCGTGTTTTCCAGTTTGCTAATCGCGCTTTGATAACGCGAGGATTGCAGTTCAAACTTGTGTTATTTGAACCAATTCTTAATTTGATTCTGCAGCTTGTGCGTTGAAATATTTTCTACAGCGATGCACGTTTCTTTGTTCGACAAATAGAACGTGTTTTGCGTGTATCGGTAAGTTTTCCCGCGCATACCCATTCTATCAGATTCTCTTTTTAGCTCTTAGTTGGAGGCCAAAATAGTTCTTTTTTATGTAGGTCCAACTGTTCGTTGACAGTAGACCAACTGCTTTTTTCTGTATACCACTGCTGCAGTTAAGGTGGTAGGGCGAATGGATCCTGACTACCATGGCGTTGCTGTGCTGACTCACCCCCGACGGGTTGCAAAATAAGCATCCCGACGCATAGAGGTATGTGACTCGTTTTCTTTTATGCGCATCGAGGATTATTATTTATCAGCGGTTGATGTTGCGAAACCAGTTCACCATACATGTTTAAAAGCTAGCTTTGCTAGTGCTTCTGGTTATATTTCTTTATTTATTACTACAACTTGGTCTACATTTAATGCTTTAATTTAACGTACTTGCTATGGAGAAAATCTAAACATTACTTTTTTTCCAATGAGTTTTATTACATGTTAGCTACGAAATGCGTACTTCGTGGATCTAGTATAAAATTTGTCCTTTACAATATAACTTAAATTTAATACTTTTCGTTCGGCGACTTATAGTTATTTTATAAGTGCCTCAGTTCGCGCCAAAAGTATCGTTGTGTATTCGAAATAAACACTGATAGTGCGCGATAGATAGAACCAAATTTATCTTGGAACGAACACCTGGTTCGCAAGAGCGCATTATTATAGAAAACGTGGATCGTGTGTGACCGCAGAGCACTCAAGAAGTGCCTGAACTTTTGTTTTACCGCTTAAAAATATAACATAAACCGCAACTGTGTGTTAACCGTGGATTGTGCGTGCCAAAATCACTTATAGCACCGAAAGCCAAGAAATTCTGGTGAATTTTTTAACTTTGTTTATATGAATTTGTGCACTTAATTAACATTAAACATTTATACTGTAACTTGTACAAGACAACCAGATTACAACCGCTTTATCGCTTCCAATTTAGTCCCGCAATATTGTATCATGATAATTTCTTTACACTAAATTGTTTAATCCATCCGCTTATTTAATTAATTACGTGGAGGAAGTTACGCCTCCTTTATTAAATTGGTCCTTAGAGCTCAAATATCCCAGCAAAAAGGAAAAATTAGTTTACTAGAGCTTGCAGTTAAATTTTGAACTCTCTTTTCCTATATTATTAAAAATGGAAGATAAGATAAAAATGTTACACAAGAAGAAGGAGAGTATATTTCAGCGGCTTACAGCATTATATGATTGTTCAAAAAATATTTCTTCATTTGAGTCGCGAGCAAATGAAAATTTTATGGCAGATAGCGAAACGATAGATGAATTGTAACAATTTTATTTTAGCAGTAAAAGAACCTATTCATTAAACGTACAATGAATATTGAAATACCTTTATTAACTAAAATAAAGATTCGAGTAACAATCAAATTTTTATAGTATTACTATATCTAGGATTAGTAGTCTATTTGTTTCGGAGTTCGGTGCAATTCCACAGCCACTGGCGCGCGCGTGAGAGGTTCGAGAACCCCACTTATGATCCTCCCACCATGCAAGAACGCAGCGAGCGCACTCGTCGATAGTTAAAGGCAGCGTGAAGATGCATTCAAAAAGAATGGCGAGTGACCTCCGGGTCGCCTTATTTTGGTGAAACACTTCCTGAGTAACGCGCAACGATATGTCAGAAACCGCAACAATACGTCAGAAATTGCAACGATAAATTAGAAACCGCACGACCACTTTGAAGTTACAATTTAGAAACCTTAACTTATGGACTACGCAATGAAAGATTATATTTGTAAATAAAATTAGACAACGGAGGAGTACGCTATGAAGTAATACTGCCGTGAACCAATGTGAAATCCGCTTCGCTCCTACATCTGTATTAAAGCATGGAAAACAAGCATATTTAGCTGCAGGCCCCGCACTGCGAAGTTGTTTCCATTGCAACCAAGGACGACAGCCGGTAATTGGGTTCGTAATAGAATTAAGAATTTCCTCAGTACTTCCTTCTGAAAGTACATTATTTCATTTTGTTTGTTGGATGTACAAAATTGTTATTCAGTTTACTTGTGATTAGGCTGGTTTTCCCCAGTATCGGGTTTGATTTCACTTAGTTCCGTAAATATGTGACTACACGTGGCTACAACGTAAATTAACAGCTGCTATTACGTCACCTGTTTGTTTGAACAATGCCGTCAACAATTGCACAATGGCTTACAGATGTTTAGCATTACAGTACTGCCACTTTTGATAAAATTAGAGAATATCTTGGTGATTCTTTTGACTTCAAACTAATATTAATTTTGTTAAATTAATGAGAAAATTTCGTATATTCATTTGTAAGTGACCTACACAGATCTGGTTGGGTTATAAAAACCTTAATATTGTTAGTTACACTGAACTGTAATATATTTGAGTAAGGATCAGTTGATAAACCTTACAACAATTTTGCAAGAATATCAAATATTTATTTTATTTAATTATAATGAAATTTTATTTACTGAAACAAAGAAAATTCTTTCTAGTAAATTAATAATCTACATTTAAAGTTTTTTATTCTGATCTGGTTTGATCAGACCTGATAAACAAAAGACAGCAAGAGTTAAATTTTTATGATTCCAGTATGTAGGAAATATTCTCTATGCATTTTAGGTATACTTGAGGGACGCAAATTGTGTTCCCATTTTCTAGGTGACTTAATTATTATTTTTCCTTCCAGGAACAGCGTCTTATTCTATTAAGATATATTTTTGTTAAAGAAGGCAACCTTTTTTTGGTTGGGTTACCACGCCCATACAAAAAACCAACGTGGGGCAATCGTAGCACTTGCGCCCAACGCTTGGGGCGTCGAAATTTGTTTGTTCAACGCTTGGGGCGTCGAAATTTGTTTATTCAATGAGTGATTCGTCGAAATTCGTTCGTTCATAATTTAATTTAGCTCGAAATTTGTTTGTTCATAATTTGATTTACCTCGAAATTTGTTTATTCAAAATTAATTTTACTTCGAGATTCGTTCGTTCAAAATTATTTTTACTCTGAAACTTGTTTGTTCAAAAATAATTTTACTTTGAAATAGTCTGTTCAAAATTTATTTTTGCTTCGAAATTTGTTTATTCAAAATTTAATTTGCTTTGAAATTTGTTAGCTCAAAATTTATTTTGCTTTGAAATCTATTTGTCCAAAATTATTTTGCGTCGAAATTTGTTTGCTTAAAGTCTATTTGACATTTAGATTTGTTTGTTCGCTTTTGATAAAAGATTGGTTGTAACGTTAAACCACAGTCAATCAATTAATTAACTTAGTTAAATTTATTTTTAACTTTCATTCTATTTTGACCCAATATAATTTTTTGATATTGTTTTGGCAAAATTATTTTACCAAAAACACCTCTTGATTTTTACCTTTAGTAGTACGAATTTGTTTTGATCATTTTTGTAAGGTTCAGATCATTTAGATCTTTCAGTTTGATTCCATTAGGCTTTTGTAATCATGTCGGATATTCCGAATTGTTTGTCTACTCAAAGAAGAATTGGAGTATGAACTGAAAATTAGAGGAGTAGTGGTGAGAAACCAGTTTTGAGGAAAATTTTAGGAAGACTGTCAGCTAAAGAAGCTGATAAGCCTGTTGTTTGATTTGTTTGAGTCAATAAAGAACATCTTTGTCGAAATTTGATGATAAGGCTAGAGATTCTATTTTGAAGGTACATTGGAGTGAGCTGTCGTTGTGTCGTTTGAAAATTGCTCTTGTGCATAAGCACGTTTTTGATTTTGTTAGCAGATTTTGTTTAGATCGGCATTGCAACGCAATTTAGTCTAGGCGGAACTTGTCGTCGTGGTTGGTCGCTCAGCAGTATGTCAGTCCAGACGAGACTCAGGAAGAGTTGGTCGCTCGGCTTTACATAAGTCTAGACGAGACTCGAGGTGAGTTAGGCGCTCTAGAATTTTTTGCAACTTTTTGATTTGATGTAAATTTTGGTATTGTTAGTCTAGGTGAGACTCGTAGAGGGTTTGTCACTCTAGCATATTTAGGCGTTGTGAAGCTTTATAGTTGTTTCGACAGTTCAATTGGTAGTAGGGTGTGAGTGTACCTGAACACTGATTTTTTGTTAGCTATTGTCATGATTAGTTTTTATTGATGACTCATAAGCAGGTAAATGACTTTTAGTTGTTGGTGATTGGTTCTCGAAATATTCGATTTTGCAACCTTTACGTAGTGCCACGGCACATTTGATCGAGAAATTTTGGAGGAAAAAGTATTTCTTGTCTACGGTGTACCACAGTTTGTTATTTGTGATATTGGTCCACAATTAATTGGACGTATTTTAAAGCTTTGTGTGCAAGGTACGAAATTCAAAAGATTTGGTATAATGCTGTTTATGCTCCTCAATGCAATTTTGTGGAAAGAATCAATAAGACAGTTGGTACAGCAATCCGTTCATACGTAGAAGAACATGATACGTGGGATATGGAGATATCAAAGATCCAATACGCAATCAACTCAGCAAAACATGAGTCCACCAACTATTCGCCAAATTTTTAGTTTTGGTCGTCAGGTACCTTTAAGTGGAAAAGCTTATAATGATAATTTTATACCGGGTGAAGATGTTGATGTCGTCTCCAGTAGTAGACCTTCTTATGTTTTGGATCGTCAACCTTTGTTTGATATTTTGGAAATGTCCGTGAAAATTTGCATGTAGCTTACCAACGTTCGAGTAAACGCTACAATCTTAGGAGAAGAGACATTTCATTCCGAGTCGGAGAAAGTGTTTGGAGAGCTAATAAGGTCCTCTCGAGTGCTAGTGATAAATTTTCCGCTAAGTTAGCCCCTAAGTTCGTTATGAGTAAAGTTCGGAAAAAACATTCCAATTTAGTATATGAGTTAGAGAACGAAGATGGGACAAGAGCAGGGAAATGGCACGTAAAGGACTTGAAACCAGTTGAAGCATCATATCCAAATGAAAATGATGATCCTGACGATTAATTCCGGTCCGGTCATCCCTTTGATGTCAAGTAATGATGTAGTGGTTTGTTTTGTTTTGTTCCGATTTTTCATTTAGTGTCGTTTCACTAATTTTGAGTATTTTATTTGAGTGGTTAGAGATTTTGTAAATTTTGTAGGTTTGAGGTGTGCCTTGGTGTGCACGCTGGACATTTTGCTCGCGCGTTGCTCAGAGATGTGTTTGGAGGATGTCTTTGACAGATATCCTTACAATGTAGAAGTAGGTGGGCTATTTAATTGTTGGTCCTGATTTCTACATATCGAGGTAGAGAGAATATTAGATTATTCTTTCCTTGTTCCTTTTGACCGTTCGAAGTTCTTTGATTTGATAAGGTCAAAGTTGGCTTGGTGAGTCTCACCATTTGCTCCATCACTAATGAGATCAGTTGTTTGTTAGAACTTAGTGATAGGATATTCAGTAGGGTGTAGGATAGTACAGCCCTGACTGGCTCAGTTTTGTATTTGAATTTGATAAGTAACCTTATGGTTAGGTTACCTTTGTTTTGATCATCTCTTTGCGATGAAGCGATGATATTTTGTATTTGGATTAGATAAGTAAACTTATGGTTAGGTTACCTTTGTTTTGATCATCTCTTTACGATGAAGCGATGATATTTTGTATTTGCATTTGATAAGTAACCTTATGGTTAGGTTACCTTTGTTTTGATCATCTCTTTACGATGAAGCGATGATATTTTGTATTTGCATTTGATAAGTAACCTTATGGTTAGGTCACTTTTGTTTTGATTATCACTTTGTGATGATGGTGTTTAAATATAGACCTATTAGTAGGGTCTTACTTTTGATTATCACCTTGTAGTGATGATGTTTTGAATAGTTATGCTGTCTTGATGAGGAAGCATTCCTTTTTTTGTAGATAGAGCTAAATGAGCTCCTGGAAGTGAAGTTTTTTTTGAAATTAGAAGTAAATCGTAAGTGTTTGGTTATAGGTAAGAAATATTAGCCTTGTTAGAAGTATGAATCTCAAGTCAGGAAATATTGTAAATTTGAATTTTTTTTGTCCCGTGGAGTGTTTGACTTTCTAATTTGACCCCCTCCCAATTTTGATTATTACCGATTGTGACTCCCCGATTTTGTCTCCCGATGGACGTCAGGTACGCGTAGTTACCAACACACTCATTTGTAAATATTTGTCCCCCCCATTTAAATAAATTTATAAAATTAATAAAATTGCATAGTTAGTTAGGAAGGTAGGAAAGGCTAGTATTGTTATAAAAAATTTTTTTTGTATTTGTTATATTTGAAGTTTTTCTAAAAAAAAAAATTTTTTCTTTTAGGAAAGGGGTAGTGTAACAATTTTATTTTAGCAGTAAAAGAACCTATTCATTAAACGTACAATGAATATTGAAATACCTTTATTAACTAAAATAAAGATTCGAGTAACAATCAAATTTTTATAGTATTACTATATCTAGGATTAGTAGTCTATTTGTTTCGGAGTTCGGTGCAATTCCACAGCCACTGGCGCGCGCGTGAGAGGTTCGAGAACCCCACTTATGATCCTCCCACCATGCAAGAACGCAGCGAGCGCACTCGTCGATAGTTAAAGGCAGCGTGAAGATGCATTCAAAAAGAATGGCGAGTGACCTCCGGGTCGCCTTATTTTGGTGAAACACTTCCTGAGTAACGCGCAACGATATGTCAGAAACCGCAACAATACGTCAGAAATTGCAACGATAAATTAGAAACCGCACGACCACTTTGAAGTTACAATTTAGAAACCTTAACTTATGGACTACGCAATGAAAGATTATATTTGTAAATAAAATTAGACAACGGAGGAGTACGCTATGAAGTAATACTGCCGTGAACCAATGTGAAATCCGCTTCGCTCCTACATCTGTATTAAAGCATGGAAAACAAGCATATTTAGCTGCAGGCCCCGCACTGCGAAGTTGTTTCCATTGCAACCAAGGACGACAGCCGGTAATTGGGTTCGTAATAGAATTAAGAATTTCCTCAGTACTTCCTTCTGAAAGTACATTATTTCATTTTGTTTGTTGGATGTACAAAATTGTTATTCAGTTTACCTGTGATTAGGCTGGTTTTCCCCAGTATCGGGTTTGATTTCACTTAGTTCCGTAAATATGTGACTACACGTGGCTACAACGTAAATTAACAGCTGCTATTACGTCACCTGTTTGTTTGAACAATGCCGTCAACAATTGCACAATGGCTTACAGATGTTTAGCATTACAGTACTGCCACTTTTGATAAAATTAGAGAATATCTTGGTGATTCTTTTGACTTCAAACTAATATTAATTTTGTTAAATTAATGAGAAAATTTCGTATATTCATTTGTAAGTGACCTACACAGATCTGGTTGGGTTATAAAAACCTTAATATTGTTAGTTACACTGAACTGTAATATATTTGAGTAAGGATCAGTTGATAAACCTTACAACAATTTTGCAAGAATATCAAATATTTATTTTATTTAATTATAATGAAATTTTATTTACTGAAACAAAGAAAATTCTTTCTAGTAAATTAATAATCTACATTTAAAGTTTTTATTCTGATCTGGTTTGATCAGACCTGATAAACAAAAGACAGCAAGAGTTAAATTTTATGATTCCAGTATGTAGGAAATATTCTCTATGCATTTTAGGTATACTTGAGGGACGCAAATTGTGTTCCCATTTTCTAGGTGACTTAATTATTATTTTTCCTTACAGGAACAGCGTCTTATTCTGTTAAGACAAGCTTTTGTGTCAGCGAAGGCGATCTTTTTTCTTTGGGTCTCCACGTCCGCCCTTAGAAATTTGCTATGCCATTAAAATAAATCAATCTGGACTTGGTGGCGCCTGTTTGTTTTAGTTTGAGTATGACCCCTTCAGATTTCGACTTACCCCCATTGCTCATAGCTCTCAAGAATAGACCCTAGTTACGTCGGAAGACTTTGTTTTGCAGACACCTGACTTGGAGCATGGTGATAATAAAGTAGTGTCGGCCAGAAGTTTACGTTTCACTAGCGCCCATGCGTGAGGCTAGCGGAGCCAACAATTAGAGAGAAAGAAAGTACGTTTAAGAATTAAGGTCAAGGTTTGAATCTATTGTAGATAAGATAAATGAATACCAATTATTATTGAAACCGGAATTTCAACCTGATTATCAAAGTTTAAATGCATTTGAAGAAATGTATAGTAGAATCAAACGCGCGCGTAATAATATAATTCAATTTAAACCACCGCATCAAGGGGCTACTAGTGCTACCCCTAAAATTTCGATTCCCTTACCGCCTATAGAAATCCCGTATTTTAACGGTGAAATCTTAAAATGGGATGTATTTTACCAGTCTTTTAAGACTAATATTCACCTAAACCCTCAACTTACTGATGGTCAGAGGGTACAATACCTTATGGGTAAATTAAAAAATTCCGCCTTGCAGATAACTGCAGGTATAGTTCCCTGTGCTGAAACTTACAGTATATTGTGGGATAGCTTGGTAAAAAAGTACCAGGATAAACGTACGCTAGGTGCACACTATTTAAATTATATTTTTGAATTAAAAAATTGTCCACGATCCGCTAACAATTTAAATACATTTATTGAAAAATATTTTGCGTCTATTGCAGCGCTGTTACAGGTGGGAATTACCGACCTGCAAGATTTTATATTTTTGCATTGGGGTTTAAAGAAACTAGATGCAGAAACCGCACAAGCGTTTGAATTGTCCGTTCGAAATGCGGAAATTCCCTCTTATAAAACGCTGATAAGTTTTATTGAAGATCAAGTTAAAATTTTAGAACGTTCAAATGATAATACGAAGTCATATAACTATAATCATAAACCGCAACCGCCCGCATTTAAGACAAAAGCATTTGTTTCCAGTTCGCCTTTGTGCATATTGTGTAAAAAAGATAATCATTTTAAAATATACCAATGTCCGCAGTTTAAAAATATGAATTCACCGAAAGACAGATTTGAAATTATTAAATCAAAAAATGGATGCGTTAATTGTTTAAGCCTAACTCACACTCTTTCTTCGTGTAATTCAAAGCATTTTTGTAATTATTGTCAAAATAGGCATCATAGTTTACTTTGTTTTAAGAAGAAATCGGACAAAATGTCCATTCTAATACTCGTGATTTATCACAAGGAACGCCCGTAAGTTCTCTTGCCAAGAATAATAATAATATTTCAAATTCCGCTATCTCGCCCGGTACAAGATCTCAGGTAGAACCTGCTATTACCGTAGCGTTTAATTCTGAATCAAGGCCTAATCCTATAATATTATTAGCTACCGCACAAATATATGCAACTGGTTCTAACGGCAAACGCAAAACTATTCGTTGTTTGCTGGATAACGGTTCACAAAACAATTTAATAACTGTAGAGGGTTGTAAATTACTCAACTTGTCTATAGAACCCCTTAACAATTCATTCATAAAAGGTATTGGTTCAACTCAAAGACCAATACGAGGCTACGCTTATCTTAATATTGAATCACGTGTGTATAATCACAAATATTATATACAAGTACTAGTAGTTGACACTATTACAGATAAATTGCCAGCATATTTTATTGGTAACTGTAATATGCAATTTCTTAACAATGTTCCGCTTGCAGACCTTTTATGGAGTATTCCTGGAGGCATAGAGCTAGTAATTGGGGCACAATTATTTCCATATATCTACTTAGGTAACCGCATTGATTGTGGTCCCGCTACACCGCCCGCTGTACAAATCGTATTTGGTTATGTTTTCATGGGAGATATTCCCTCTCGCAGTGTCAATGCCGACCATTCTTACGCTTCTTTTACCGCATTAACTTTAAATAATATTGAAGATTCTTTGCATACATTTTGGGAATTAGAGGAAGTTTACGTTAAACGTTTCCTTAGTCCCCGAGGAAACGCTATGTGAAAATCTATACACTTCATCGGTCGAAAGAGACCCGACGGACCGGTACTCTGTTGCCCTTCCATTTTGTAAAGATCCCTCCGCTTTAGGCAGTTCCTATACTGTCGCATATCATCGCTTTTTATCCTTAGAACGTAAGCTCAAACAAGAACCAGTCTTGTTTGAAAATTATAATCAGATAATTAGTGAATATCTAACTAAGGGCTATGTATCAGAAGTACAAACTTCTAAAGATACACACGATGGTTATTATATACCACATCATCCTGTTATGCGCCCGGACAAGTCTATCACAAAAGTACGTGTAGTTCTTGACGCCAGTAGTCAAACTCATACTGGCTATTCGTTATATGACATCCTTTATAGTGGGCCTAATATGCAGGCGGATTTGTTTTTGCTTCTGTTGAATTTTCGCTTATTCCCAATAGCTTTAACAGCGGACATAGGTCAGATGTATTTGCAGATAATTGTACCAAATTTTCACCGCAAATATTTAAAATTTTTATTTCGTTTCACAAGCGAAGAAAAAATACGAACTTTTCAATTTAATCGTCTCCCTTTCGGGTTAAAATCTAGCCCATACATAGCTATGCGCACCATTCACCAATTAGCTTCTGCTGAAGCTAAACGTTTCCCAAATGCAGCACAAATAGCTACGTCTAAACTGTACATGGACGATCTGGTTTGCTCTGCACTTGATTATGAAACCGCTATTAAACTGGCTCAGAAACTTATTACTTTATTTAAGTCCGGAGGTTTTGATTTAATTAAATGGGTTTCAAATTCACCCGAGTTATTGGCTAGCCTTCCAGACTCCCACCGCGCTTCCGTAAGTTTTTCTGACGATGGTAACTTAGAAATTCTGGGACTTTCATGGTTGCCGTCACTCGATTTATTTAAGATCACCATTTCTGATACTGAGGGTAAATGTACGAAACGTACAATTTTGTTTTTTATCGCCCGCTTATTTGATGTACTTGGTTTAATTTCGCCTACAATTTTATATGCGAAATTGCTTATTAAAGAATTTTGGAACATTAAAATTGATTGGGATGATATCCCTCCAGACGTGATTGTCCAACGCTTTAATTTATTACGCCAGGAAGTTCATTTACTTTCACAATTAAGTATTCCACGCCATGTTGGTGTTCTAAAAAATTCTGTTGTGAATCTCGTAGCATTCTTTGACGTTAGTTTAAACGCTTATGGTTGTGTTATTTGCATGCATACTACGGATTCTGTCGGAAATATTAAAGTTCGATTGCTTTGATCAAAATCAAAGGTATCACCGGTTAAAATAATTACTTTAGGCCGGCTAGAATTGTGCGCAATTGTTTTAATGTCTAATCTTATTAAAAGAGTTTATGATACTTATATTGATCAAATACCGATTACAAGTATCTACGCATTTTCGGACTCCACTATAGCATTATCGTGGATCCATTCTTCGCCGCATAAATGGTCAATATTTGTAAGTAACCGCATAGCACAATGTCATGAAAATTTACATCCTCGTCATTTTATCATATTTCTGGAAAGAAAATCCTAGCGACAGTTTGTCGCGAGGCATGTTGCCCTCTCAATTAATAGTTAACAAACTATGGTGGCATGGCCCACAGTGGTTGCATTTTCCTATATCAGAATGGCCAATTAAGCCATTTAGTTCTAATAACACTGATAATTTGCCTGAACGTAAATCAAATACTTTGATCGCTTTAGTTCAATGTGAACAACCAGTATTATATATTTTGGCTCAACGCTGTTCCTCATGGGTCAAACTACTTAGGGTAGTAGTGTATGTACTCCGCTTTATTAAAAAACTCCCACTTTGTAACGAAATGAAATTATCAGACCTAATTATTGCTGAAAAATATGTTATTCAGTCAATTCAACTTGAGCATTTTTGTGATGAAATTAGCAAGCTAAGTAACTCTAAATTATGCTCCAAAAAGTTTAAGAATCTTTGCCCGTTTTTGGACGAAGACAAGATTTTGCGAATACAAGGACGATTATCTAATTCCGATCTTCCTTTTGAAACTAAGCATCCCGCTTTATTGCCAAAAAATGATCATATCGTTAATCTCATTATCGATTATTATCATAAAGTAAATTGTCATACGGGTCCAAATTTGTTGATGTCCATTTTACGACAACGTTTTTGGATACTTTCCGCTAGAAGTATTGTTAGAAAACGAGTATACCAATGTAACTCCTGTTTTCGTTTATCGCCTGTTCATCCCGTACCAAAAATGGCTGATCTGCCTTTATGTCGAGTACAAGAAACAAAGGCATTTGTACATACTGGCGTCGATTATGCAGGTCCAATTAAAATTACGCTAACGCGACGGCGAGGTTTTCGATCACAGAAGGCCTACATTTGTCTTTTTGTGTGTCTGACCACTAAGGCGATACACATAGAATTAGTCTCCGACTTGTATACTGATTGTTTTCTGGCCGCCTTGAAAAGATTTATATCACGCCGCGGTCCTGTTGCTTGTTTATATTCGGACAACGGGACAAATTTTATTGGTGCCAAGACACAATTACAGGAATTATATACGTTTTTGGTATCCGCAAATTACCAAACCGCTTTAAAAAATGAACTTGCAATTCACCGTATTGAGTGGAAAATGATTCCTCCACGAGCCCCTCATTTTGGAGGTATGTGGGAGTCAAATATAAAGAGTTGCAAGACGCATCTATTTCGAGTAATTGGAAGTTAACTATTATCATATGAAGAGTTACTGACTGTCCTTACTCAAATAGAATGTCTGTTAAATTCCAGACCTCTTTGTTTATTATCATCAGACCCTCACCCAGAGGTTCTCACACCTGCTCATTTTTTAATGTCTACGCCCTTACAATGTTTACCCGCCTTTGATTTACCAAGTGAAAATATTAACTTGGTCAATCGCAAAAAATTATTAGATATATTAGTAAGATCTTATTGGAAAAAATGGAAGACAGACTACTTGCATACGCTACAAAGTCGTCAAAAGTGGTGCACTTCTAGTGATCCCATCAAGGTAGGGACTATAGTTCTTATTAATCAAGACGATACTCCTCCGCTGCGATGGCCCTTAGGTATGATCCAGGAAGTTCATCCCGGCCGAGATGGCGTTGTTAGAGTTGACACTGTCAAAACAAAAAACAGTTTCTTTAAACGAGCAATTGTGAAACTTTGCCCGTTGCCCACCCAATAATTAAATACTATTATACTTACCCGCATTTCTTCAACCGCATTTATTCATCCGCTTATAAAGGTTTAGTTTAATAGCATTATGCTTTACCGCTTACATAAACTCTTGCACTACTTGTGTATTGAGCAAGCACTGAGTTTTTTTATTTTTTTTAATAATTTATTTTTTTTTTGTTCCATTCCTTTGAAGGTTTCCTACTTTCAAGGCGGGGTTCCATTTCTTTGAAAGTTTCCTACTTTCAAGGCGGGGAGTATGGTTCGGCGACTTATAGTTGTTTTATAAGTGCCTTAGTTCGCGCCAAAAGTATCGTTGTGTATTCGAAATAAACACTGATAGTGCGCGATAGATAGAACCAAATTTATCTGGTCCTGGTCCGCAAGAGTGCATTATTATAGAAAACGTGGATCGTGTGTGACCGCAGAGCACTCAAGAAGTGCCTACACTTTTGTTTTACCGCTTAAAAATATAACATAAACCGCAACTGTGTGTTAACCGTTTGTGCGTGCCGAAATCACCTATAGCACCGAAAGCCAAGAAATTCTGGTGAGTTTTTGACTTTGTTTATATGAATTTGTGCACTTAATTAACATTAAACATTTATACTGTAACTTGTACAAGACAACCAGATTACAACCGCTTTGTCGCTTCCAATTTAGTCCCGCAATATTGTATCCTGATAATTTCTTTACACTAAATTGTTTAATCCACCCGCTTATTTAATTAATTACGTGGAGGAAGTTACGCCGCTCCAACTTTTCTTTGTCCATGTGAATCAAAAAATTTTGATTTACTTTTATTGTTACTAGATAATCGTGGGCGACGGTTTTTTTTGGTTTTTTTGACACGTAGGTAAATCCCCCAACTCTCCGCGTCTAGTAGTTAGCCTGGTGTTTACGTTTTCTCCGGCTACGTCTAGGTACGTACGAACGGACAAAACTTCAGCCACAATAGAAACTGATTCCTTAACAATAGTGGATAACAAAACAGGATCAGGTTAAACTTTGACGATGACAGTAACAGGCATCACAGCTACGGGTTCCCTAATTTCAACAGCACCTTCTCTATCCGTATTAGAAACTATCTTCACTTCAGCTACGGCTGTGATTGCCGGCACGACAGAAATTTTTTTAGTAGAAGCATTTAAGAAAGCAGGAACATGCAGAAATTTGACAGCAACAGCAACAGACATTAAAGATATAGGTTTATAGACTTCAACAGGATCTTTGCGGACTGAATTAGAAGTTATCGTCATTTCAGTGACATTTTTGTTTGCAGAAAGGACAGGAATTTCTTGGATAGAATCGTATAAGAAAGCGGGAACAAACTCTTGAGCAACTACCTGCAAGTCACTAATTCGAAGTATGGGTTGCAATGGTGGTCGAGGCACAGACTGGGGCAAGAGTGAATAAGTAGGACGAGCAGAAGGAGGATTAGAATAAGATGTAGAACTAGAGATGGAAGAAATTCTGTTCGAAGCTATATTTACCGAAGAAGAGTAGGTTTTGATAGTAGTAGCAGGATGACCTGCATGAGGGACAGGAGAAAACGTAGAGTGAGGAGCAGAAGAAATTAGGCAGATAGAGGTGAGGACCGTATTTGAAGTATGATTCGAAGACCCATTAGTAGTAGGATAACAGTGGGGCAGTTACGTTAGCAACATGAGGTCGAGAATTGTCGTGAAGCAGAATGACACCACGTGAAAGCTTTCCTGGATGTTTTCGTCTTATTGCTTGATGGAGTTTGTTCAAAGTGTCATTATACTCGTATACTCGCATACTAGCTTGTTCAAAGTTTTATTATCCGTAGCTGAAAAAAAATAGGGAAAAGAACAAGAGATCCTACAAATTGGAAAAAAACTATTAAAAAGAAGCAAAAGAAACTATGGCGAGTCATGCTCAGCTTGCTCTGGAAAGGTTCTAGCTGCTGAGAAGCTAAAACCACCTTGCGGACAAAACTGTAGATTAAGATGTAGCAACGAGTTTACTATAGACGAAAGACAAAACATTTTGAAATCCTTTTGGAATATAGGTAACATTACAAGATGAAAAAATTTTTTGTTTCAAAATATGAAGGAGGTGAAGACAAAGTACTCAATGCGCAAACCAGACAGCAAAAGATCTGTTAATTTAAACATCCAATTCGACCCTAGTAACATGTCGCAATTTAAACCAGGTATAACTAAACACACTGTAACGTATTTTTTTTTCTAGTTACATCTAGCCCAATAAAATAATAATAAAACAGCTATATTTTAAAGCATTTAATTTGTGAATTATCAACCAATAAAGATTAAAGTATAATGTTCGTAATAACACATAGATTCTAGAAAATATATATTCTGAAGTTTGTTACCAAGCGCTGTCAAGTTGATAATCAACACTTTATTCCCAACGTCCAAGAGTGCAAGTCGCTTTTTGTAGACGAGATAAAGTCAAGATGGCCCGGCTAAAACACGTGGCGTCTAATAAAGTCAAGAAGAAAACGTAATGAACAATAGATTCTTACGGTCTAGAGGTTGAGCCTAACAGCGATCGCGTGGGCACGAGTTTTGATAAGCCTCGCTTCACATAAGTTAGTTGATCCCTACAGGCCTGAGAATATGGAACGATTATAGGACATCATTTAAGACAGTTGGTATATATTAATACAATAAATTATACTAATATTTTTCACCTTAGTGCAATATCTTACGGACATATCTACAACAACAATTTTCGATGTTAAATTATAATAAATCTTCGTCGCAGTAAATTTAAAGCAAGCAGTTATGGTTTCGTTCTATTTAATTAACTACGCAGTATAGCAATTGTTTATTCTACAAAGAATCCTGAACTCCAAACTTACCGATGACTAATATCAAATAGATATTACGCTGGAAAAATACAACAGCTGACGACAAGGTTTTGCACCTGCAATTCATTTGGATACACGTGAGTGTTTGAAACTTTCCATAACTTTGAAACTATAGTAAATTATTATGAAATATCCTACGTTAAGTATTAGAGTAACGAAAATATAAAGTAGTTTTTTGAAGTTAGTAACAACAACGCATAAGTATCTAGTTTGCCAGTTGTTTGTACATGCATTCAATCAATGTGTTTAAGATATCTAGAATGACAACTTATGTCATATAAAAAAATAGTATAGATTCTGTTTTCTAATCTAGACGCCAGATGCAGTCTTGGTTTAATTTTACATTTTGCTTAAAGACATTCAGGTCATGTAAAAGCTCTTTCATTGGTGTAGAAATTCGCGTTTTTTTTTGTAGATTACAGTTAAATTTGAGTATTTGCATTTTACAATCGCTGCTTTTTGACGATCAATATTTGTTGTAATAGTCAATGAAGTACTTCAATGATTAAAGAAAAATAAAATTATGTGTTATGAACAAATAAAATATTACATGTTTATTTAACTAATTCTTATAAAAATGATCCATTTATATATATTTATGTTGAATGTTAAATTTCACTAAAATTTTTTTTATAAAAAATATGACATGAACATAATCCTATATATTGCAGTCACCTGTATATAATCAAACATTTATATAAATAGAATTCCTTTTGTTTCTTTTGACAGACGTTTTATTATTCAACATTTAAATTAAAAAAAAAAAGAAACTAGAGCAAGTCCTCCTTAAGTAAAGAGGGTGTGTAATGAAACTAAATTCATTTAGTATATTACAGATGTTTAAATTCACTTATTCTATTTTTGGCATATGCTTTTGAGGACACAAATGGTGTCCATGTTGTGTTTTTGTTTGTTCACAGGTAAAGCTGAGACATCTGTTTGACATCCGGTGGTTGAAGTTTTGGTAAGTGTGAGAGAAAGAGTGAAGTTCAAGTTTTATGGCTATGTTAGTGGTGTTAAGATAAGGTTTCCGCATTCCCTTTATACAAACACAGTTAGATTTTGTTGGCAATTGTATTAAAAAATACGGTGGCGCTTATTAAAGGTATTCTTGGTCTATTATTCACCCACGACCCATGCTCATGATCTACCCAGAGCTAACACTCTACTAGCCGTTTAACCCTTAAAAGTTTTCTTTGACTAAAGCCGTTTTCCATCCGACATTACCTTGGGCTTAAAAATAAAAAGAAGAAATTCTCGACCTAGTGATATCAGATTAAAGTATAGAAAATAGAGAGGTTTGGTATATAGCTGATAGTCACGAGGATAAAGAGTAATAAACTTACATAAAGTTTAATTACCCTTTTTACATTACACTTGCGCTCGCAACGTGAGGCTCGAATAATTTCACTTAGAGGCTGGAACATTTGGTAGTTATTTCCATCACACTTATATCTACCGACTGAGGTTTGCTTTGACACTAGTAATATCGTTTTTTAGTTTCATTTTTGTTAAAGTTGGTTACAGTTTATAGTGGGTTCTTCTTTATATAGTTAGGACATTCGTTTGTTTGTGATTTCATCTTCAAAGATTATATAATTGAGTTACGTTAGAGATATTCAGATATTTAATTATGGCAGAAACTTATAGCATCGTACATTTACTTAAAAATGAGTTAGAATATGAATTGAACATTAGAGGCATTGAAAATTCAAGACCAGTTTCAGATAAAGGAAAATTTTAGCAAGGTTGTTGGCCAAAGAAACAGATAAACCCGGTTGTTTGATAGATCCTTCTTACTATAAAGTGGATTTCAAAGTAGAGAAAGAAGAGATTGAGTCTAGTATAGAGTCAGTTAAAAATGTTTTGTTAGAATTTATGGATGATCCCGCAGAGTCAATTTTTAAAAGGATAAGGTCAAGATTAATACATCTTACAGGTAGAATTCAACGGTTAAAGCTCCCTAAGGAAAATTTGGAGGAAATTGTGTTATTTAAAAATGAAAATTTGGCTACTATTCTTGTTGTGGAAGCAGATCTGCATGAGAAATTAAATAAAGATTCGAGTTCAAATCATAAAGATATTAACATAAATCCTATTGTTGCATCTAACGTGCCAATTCCAACGGTTACATATGTCACACAGTCAGTCCCTATTGGATCTTGGTCGATAAAATATTCAGGAAACCCATCTCTCTTATATCAATTTTTAGAAAACATTAGTGACATTGCACAGTCCCGAAAGGTATCTGAAATGGAATTATTTAATTCTGCAGTTGAATTGTTTACCGGTGATGCCTTGGTATGGTATCGTTGCGTTCGTAGTTCAGTAACAGATTGGAGTTCATTGGTTAATAGATTAAAGGAAGATTTCTTACCAGCACATCCTGAGGACGATATTTGGGAGAAAATCAAAAATAGATTACAGAAGACTGGTGAATCAGTTGTATTGTTCATTGCTAACATGGAAAGTTTATTTAACCGATTACCTATTATTCCTGCAGAACACACTAAAGTTAGAATAGTCAAGAAAAATTTATTACCATATTTCATTCAGCACCTTGCTCTTACAGAGATAGAGAATATTAGTACGTTAGTTAAATTGTGTAAGAAGTTAGAAGAAGCTTCTTTAAGTAAACATAAGTCTGTTTCAGCTGCATCATATAATCACAAGCAGCCTATTAATTATTTTAATCCACATTTTAGAAACAAAACCCCTCGTTCATTTCAGAATGCTTCAAGTAATGTCTATACCCCTACGCCTTCACATTCCCCAGTACAAGTTCTTAATTCTGCTATCCCAATGACAGAAAAGAGTGGAGTAGGTAACTATTTTATTAGACATAAATTGATATGTTGGAATTGTTCACGTTATGGACATACTTTTAGTGTCTGTAGATCTTTTAAGAGATTATTTTGTTATGGTTGTGGTCGTAAAGGAGTGACTAGTATCACTTGTCCGTCGTGTCCAACTCAACGAGCAAAGGAACAGAAGTTGAATAACGATTCCCCTGGGTTTAGACAAGAGGCTACAGTTATGTTGAGTGATCGAGAAGGTCTATGTTGTAAAGAGGAGCGGTCGCGATGGCTTCAGGTGGTTAGAAATTTTTGCAAGAGTAGAGTTCCACCTAAAGCTAATGCATTGTTTGAGAAAAAGCCTTATGATAACCGCCCATATGTGATGGTAAAGTTATTCGATATGGATATTACAGGTTTATTTGATTCTGGATGTACTACATCGATAATAGGTTCCCTCGCCGTTCCCGTGATTGAAAAAATGATGTTGAATGTTTTTACATCTGAGAAGAAAGGAGTATCGACTGCAGATGGTTCGCTAAAACTGGTGGAAGGTTCAGTTGATTTACCTATCCGTATCGGGTCGGAATGTCGTATTTTGAACGCGTTAGTTGTACCTTCGTTGCCTCATGCCTTCATCTTTGGGACTGATTTTGCTAAATTGTTTGGTCTAGTTGCTGACTTTAAAAACAATTCTTGGTATATTGGCGATGATATGGGAAATCATATCTCTTATGTTGGACAGTCGTCCTTGCCTTTAAATTATAAAGATAGTTTGTTTAGTTTAGAAGAACTGTCGACTGAGCGTCGAAACCAAGCTCAAGCAGTCTTAGATACGTATAATGAGATAAGTAGTGAGAATAGATTGGGCCGTACTAATAAAATCGAAATGTTCATTGATACAGGCGACTCTAAGCCGGTTCGTAGGAAGCCGTACGTTATGTCGCCATATATGAACGAAATATTGAATAGAGAACTAGATGATATGCTAAAGTTAGGAGTGGTAGAACCTTGCGTTAGTCCATATTGTTCTCCAGTGTTATTGGTTAAAAAGAAGTCCAGTGACGAGTATAGATTTTGCTTTGATGGACGAATGTTAAATGATGTCACCAAGCATGATAGTTACCCTATGGCAAACATAGACAGGATTCTTAATTTATTACGAGGTGCTAACTATATTTCTAGTTTAGATATGAGAAAAAGTTTTTGGCAAATCCCTCTTTCGGAACGTTCTAAAGACAAAACTGCTTTTAGCATTGTTTCTAGAGGTCAATATCGTTTCACTTGTGTACCTTTTGGACTTCGAAATGCAGCTCAAACCCAACAAAGGCTTGTTGATGCTATATTTGGACCACGTTATGAACCTCATGTTTTTTGCTATCTTGACGATGTAATACTAGTGTCTTCTACATTTGAAGAACACCTAGAACTTCTTGCAGATGTTCGAGAACGTCTCAAGGAAGCAAATTTGACGATTAATTTGAGAAGAAGAAATGTGTGCTTAGAGGTTGGTGATAAGGTGTGGAGAGTGAACAAGGTTTTATCAAGTGTAGGCGATAAATTTACTGCTAAACTAGCACCAAAGTTTGTTTTATGTGTGGTTAGGAGAAAGATTTCTAATTTAGTTTATGAGTTGAGTAACATAGATGGTTCTAAGGCGGGTCGATGGCATGTCAAAGACTTAAAGCCATATTTAGCGATAGATGAAGATGAAAGTGAAGATGTTAAAAATGTCTCTGATCCTTAAGTACTTCTAATTATAATTGATGTCAGTTGTAATTCTTTTTGGTCCATGTTTTAAACTCTTAAGTAGGACAAGTTTAAAGTCAGTAAAAATTTTTTTGATTTGCATAAAGTAATTTTTGTTTTAGTAGTAATAGAGCTTGATATGTTTGTTGATTTGGATGTTGCATGTGTTAAATGATATTTTTGATGACGACAAGGATATGTTTATGGATTTTGAATGATGATACGTTTATTGAGGTTTTTTGAGAGTGCAGCATATGCTTAGAGATGTTGCAGGTATGTAGAGATGAATGTGTATTCAGTAAAGAAATACGTATTCAGTAATGAAGTATATGATGGTGAGTAGAGAGAGTGTTTAGTAAAGTGTTGAGTATATAGTTATATAGTTAGAGTGTGATAGAGTGGTAAGCATTAAAGGAATGCTTAAGTTTTAGTTTAGTAGTTTGAGACTAGGCCTGATGTGCTTATTCTTATTGAGAGTATACATGAGCTAAGATAGTTCATGAAGAGTTTTTTTGTGAGTTGCTGGTGGATGTCTCCCAGTAGGCTCAAAGTATGATTTATTAGTGGTTTTGGAGTTCTTTGGTGATGAATCACTGAAGCTAGAGAATTTTTGAGAGAGATAGTTGAGTCTGTAGAATAGTGATCTTACAGAAAATGTTGTGAGGTGCTCACTCAAAGATTAAAGTTATCTTGTTGATGGATAAGTATTGTTAATACTTTGTCTGTTTCTCGAGTATTAGAGATTTGTTTCGTGAATGGACTTTGTAACTAACAGTTTTTGGTACCTATTAAATTCATCAATTAGTTTAAATGTAATTAGCATTTGGATAGTTATGTACATAAATCCTTAACCCAGATATAGTAAAGTAGAGAAGAGTATTCGTTGTACAGATTTTTGTTTAGTAGTAATTTTGTTATACAATCGATTTTGATTATTACAGTTCTGATTTATAATAAAATATTTTTCGCTTGAGGTAAAATTTTTGACTTTGATATGGTAGTTGCGTTTGTAACTTTAGATAACATGCATCCACTGAGTGTTAGACTCCCCTAAATATTCTCAACTGATTGAAGTAAATACCGATTATGACTTCCCGAATTTGTCCCTTCATAGGCGTGTAGTACGCGTAGTTACTGATCACTCAATCCCATGCATTAATATTCCCCCATATCAATTAGTGAATGATTCTTATTTTTTTGGTTAAACTCATCGTTTGTTATAGTTAAAGATTGTGATGTTTTGTTGTGAGTTGTTAGATGTTTATACGGTTAATATGAGTAATTTTGATGCTTCAGTCATAAAATTTTTTTTAGAAAAAATTCTTCTATACCTCGAATTTTTTCTCTTGGGAAGAGGCTGTGTAACGTATTTTTTTTCTAGTTACATCTAGCCCAATAAAATAATAATAAAACAGCTATATTTTAAAGCATTTAATTTGTGAATTATCAACCAATAAAGATTAAAGTATAATGTTCGTAATAACACATAGATTCTAGAAAATATATATTCTGAAGTTTGTTACCAAGCGCTGTCAAGTTGATAATCAACACTTTATTCCCAACGTCCAAGAGTGCAAGTCGCTTTTTGTAGACGAAATAAAGTCAAGATGGCCCGGCTAAAACACGTGGCGTCTAATAAAGTCAAGAAGAAAACGTAATGAACAATAGATTCTTACGGTCTAGAGGTTGAGCCTAACAGCGGTCGCGTGGGCACGAGTTTTGATAAGCCTCGCTTCACATAAGTTAGTTGATCCCTACAGGCCTGAGAATATGGAACGATTATAGGACATCATTTAAGACAGTTGGTATATATTAATACAATAAATTATACTAATATTTTTCACCTTAGTGCAATATCTTACGGACATATCTACAACAACAATTTTCGATGTTAAATTATAATAAATCTTCGTCGCAGTAAATTTAAAGCAAGCAGTTATGGTTTCGTTCTATTTAATTAACTACGCAGTATAGCAATTGTTTATTCTACAAAGAATCCTGAACTCCAAACTTACCGATGACTAATATCAACTAGATATTACGCTGGAAAAATACAACAGCTGACGACAAGGTTTTGCACCTGCAATTCATTTGGATACACGTGAGTGTTTGAAACTTTCCATAACTTTGAAACTATAGTAAATTATTATGAAATATCCTACGTTAAGTATTAGAGTAACGAAAATATAAAGTAGTTTTTTGAAGTTAGTAACAACAACGCATAAGTATCTAGTTTGCCAGTTGTTTGTACATGCATTCAATCAATGTGTTTAAGATATCTAGAATGACAACTTATGTCATATAAAAAAATAGTATAGATTCTGTTTTCTAATCTAGACGCCAGATGCAGTCTTGGTTTAATTTTACATTTTGCTTAAAGACATTCAGGTCATGTAAAAGCTCTTTCATTGGTGTAGAAATTCGCGTTTTTTTTTGTAGATTACAGTTAAATTTGAGTATTTGCATTTTACAATCGCTGCTTTTTGACGATCAATATTTGTTGTAATAGTCAATGAAGTACTTCAATGATTAAAGAAAAATAAAATTATGTGTTATGAACAAATAAAATACTACATGTTTATTTAACTAATTCTTATAAAAATGATCCATTTATATATATTTATGTTGAATGTTAAATTTCACTAAAATTTTTTTTATAAAAAATATGACATGAACATAATCCTATATATTGCAGTCACCTGTATATAATCAAACATTTATATAAATAGAATTCCTTTTGTTTTTTTTGACAGACGTTTTATTATTCAACATTTAAATTAAAAAAAAAAAGAAACTAGAGCAAGTCCTCCTTAAGTAAAGAGGGTGTGTAATGAAACTAAATTCATTTAGTATATTACAGATGTTTAAATTCACTTATTCTATTTTTGGCATATGCTTTTGAGGACACAAATGGTGTCCATGTTGTGTTTTTGTTTGTTCACAGGTAAAGCTGAGACATCTGTTTGACATCCGGTGGTTGAGGTTTTGGTAAGTGTGAGAGAAAGAGTGAAATTCAAGTTTTATGGCTATGTTAGTGGTGTTAAGATAAGGTTTCCGCATTCCCCTTATACAAACACAGTTAGATTTTGTTGGCAATTGTATTAAAAAATACGGTGGCGCTTATTAAAGGTATTCTTGGTCTATTATTCACCCACGACCCATGCTCATGATCTACCCAGAGCTAACACTCTACTAGCCGTTTAACCCTTAAGAGTTTTCTTTGACTAAAGCCGTTTTCCATCCGACATTACCTTGGGCTTAAAAATAAAAAGAAGAAATTCTCGACCTAGTGATATCAGATTAAAGTATAGAAAATAGAGAGGTTTGGTATATAGCTGATAGTCACGAGGATAAAGAGTAATAAACTTACATAAAGTTTAATTACCCTTTTTACATTACAACACCACGTCCATTTCTACATCTCCTGATCTAACAGGCAAACTTACTTGGGATTTAACGCGTTGCGTTCTACCCCCCACAGCCACGGCTATCGATACATTGGTAACCAGTAGAATAAGAATCTTTACTCCTTTCCTTGCCAGCTTATTATAAAAAGTCTCGGATACGGCACACACGTCCGAGCCACTATCCACTAATGCCTCCACTCTTTCCGTTCCTACCAACATGGACACCGTTGGCGCAATTATTTCACGATTTTCTGATCCGTTTTTAAAATCCGTTAAAATGTTTTCCATATCCTTATCAAAGGAAGTTATATAATTTACGTTCAAATTAGTCGAGTCATCATTTTGATTGTTCGCATTATTTTGGTTTCTGAATGTCGGCTGCCTGCTTAATTCGTCGCGACCGGCATTATAGTTATCTTGACGCGGATTAATGTCTCGCGGCGGCGGCCTATTCATAGTTCGGGTTAAACCCCCAGAATAAGTGTCGTCGATTCTTTGTAAAAATTCCTCTACTGCGTCCGACGCGTGGAACCCATTTGTCATTATTCCACGTTGAATGTCTGCTGGAAAATGCTTGGAAAGCATAGTTATTAATTTGTCATCAGATATTTTTTCGGTTAAAAATTCCGCTTGATGCACCAAATTTAAAAAATACTCGGCCCTGCTACCGGACTGATAACGACCGTAGTTAACTTCCATAAACAAATCTCTCTGTTTTTCTAAATTCCAGAATCTTTCTTGAAATGCGCCCCTAAAATCATCAAAAGTTCCAAAACTATCCTCTTTAATCAACGCCCATTCTGCCGCAGTACCCCTAAGACAATTTAACGCCAGACCCTTCTTGTGTTGCTCAGGCACTCCAGCCTCCTCTAGTGTTTTATTTAATTTTTTTAAAAGCCCCATTGGGTGAGTCTTTGAATTGGGATAGACACTTAAATTATTATCCTCAATTCCCTCCAATTTGACAAATAGCTTTTATCATTGAGCTTTGGCGATCCGCTCGAAAACGAATCACTCGACGGCGGAATGAAATTCTTTGTTTCAGAAGTAATTATTTCATTAGTTTTAACTTTTGACGGTGTAGTGTTGAAAAAATCGACACTAGATGCTATGTTGCTGACGATATCGCGAAGTTCTGCCATACTCGTAGTTAATTTTAAAATTATGTTTTCTAAATCGGCGGTTTGTGGCTCCACGGAATCATTCTTTTTTCTACCTTTACTTTTCGACATTTTCAAACAGTTATTATTTTAATTGAACTCTTAATTTAATGGCAAACTGTTTATAAAAATTTCTAATCGTAGCATTAATTAATGATAACAATTATTAATCAATAAAAAATTTTAATTGACCAACAAGTTATAGCATCGATTGTATCCCCGAATATTCAATAACATCAGGTATCAATATCATCGTATCAAATAGCGCATGCACCTTGACAAGGTCTAATATTCTACTTCAAAATAAACGCCAACTACCACTATTCTTGCAATGTACGGTATAAGAAAATAAACAATCTCACCAAACGTGTAGTATTCCGCTACAACAGGTTATCAGCTTGAAGCGTAGCTGCAGGAAATCAGTTTTGAGCACTTTCTCGCCTACTAGACGTATCTTCGTGAAGCGGTTATGCCAACACTATAAGTCTATTATACATTCGGTTACACTATTTTATTCGGTTGGTTATGTTATTTTGTTTTTTGTAGTACAAATTATTACGAATTTAATCACACAACCACCCCACAGCCCCACGTTGGGCGCCAGATGTAGAGGTTGAAACTGTTATTGCTGTAATTGAAATCTCAGGTGGGCTTTTTATCAGTGGCACGTGTAAATAAAAACAGAATTCGAATACAAATTTAATGCTATAAACCATATAACGTGTACAAAAACAAGCTTCTACAGTAAAATATTAACGCGTATAAAAACACAAAGTACCTACAACACAGGATCGTGTTGTAGTCGCACCATTTATCATAAAACAATTACTATGCTACTCTATTAATTAACGATGCCCGGACGGAGTCCTTTAGCATCTACCCTCGCACACGTCCATTCCCCGACTGACCCTCTCTCTATACCTTACTCATTGTCTTTGCGTCTGGAACCACCTCAGAGTCTCATTGGTCTACATATAATTTAGGCCCTGTTCTCTGTAAACCTGTTACAAAATTTTTTCTATATAGATATATATAATATATATATATATATATATATATATATATATATATATATATATATATATATATATAGTGTATTTACTCTACCTTATAGGCGGCAGAGCCTCTATAAATTATAAGGGGTTCCTGTCTAAGGTTTAAGCCCAGGGTAAAGAGGATGGAAAATGGCTCTGAATATAAAAGAGCTCTCTACAGAAATCTTCCAGCCAGCTAAGCTTCTTCAACTTAGGGCAGAGCTATGAGCTAGGATCGTAGGATGGTATACGATAATAAAAGAATTTTTATTGGACGCCACCATATCTTAATAATGACTATAAAGTACAACGATCCGAAGATAAGACACGGGAATCTTCGAAAAGAAAAAAACCTTAAGGAGCAAAACATATAAATATAATACTTACTTGTGACTCTGCAAACTGGAATCGGAACGACGATCTCCTACTATCTGAAAATTTAATCACTTCTTGACATTTTAGAGCTAGGGCTACATTAGAGCCTAGTCACTTTATCACAAAAAAATTAATTCTAAAAAGATTAACTAGTCAAGATTATACCTCAAAAATTTTTTAAACACAATACCAATACTATATTTTTCTTTACTACAAAAATTTTATAAACAGGGTTGTTCGCTTCTATAGAAAAATTATTGTTGACTTCAATGAAAGAAAGCTTTAAAACAACTTATTACCCTTTCTATTGATTTACAAAAAAATATATACATCATTTGTACAATTTTATACATACTAAAACTTTTGAGATATCTACTTTTATCAAGGTCTAGTATTAGTCTCTGATTAGTTGTATGAATTTTATAATTGTAAATTTATTATAGTTCTTTAGAAGAAATATAGTATTTTCGTTATTATTCTACAATCTGTATTTGATACCTGAATAGGATCCTGTTCGGGTTTACAATTAATTGATTAAATACTTTGACTTTCCTTAGATTGCAGAACTACATTTTTAATTAATTTAATTGATGGAATCAAAGGTCAAAAATACTTTTAGTTTGAACTAATCTGTACTTCAAGTGTACTGTCAAAAAAATTATATTTTATAATGTGACAAATAAATATCAACGTGTCACGTGCATAGTTACGAATATATTTTAGTATAACCTTGTAAATTCAAAAATTATCTTATAGAAATTTCTTTGTGTTTATAAGAATTTCTATGGAATATCCAAGTATTAAATTCTGAACAAAAATTACGTGTCTAATTCAAATGACCATATAAAATTTACAAAAATTTCGTGTACCAATTTAAATAAACATATAGAATTTACAAAAATTAGTTATACATTTCCAGTAATGGTTCCATGAAATAAAAAATTGAACTAAAATTGGAGATGACTCACTACAAATAATCTGCTTGACATCAGAGTTCGTCAACCATCTTGAGTACTTACGAGAACAGGTGTGCACAGTTTACACGTGCCAGGTTTTACAACTTGACTTCCATACATAATAAAATTTACGGAAAATTCCACCGTACTGCATAGCAACAGTTGAGACTTTGGACTTTCAATACAGCGTAACAAAATATTGTGCTTCAGTGTTCCATAGCGGTTATATACATAAGATTTATCGCTCCAATACTTTATACATTACGTGTTTGCGTTTCAATACTGTATAACATAAGACTTGTTTCGATACTGTAACTACATAAAATTTGCGTTTCAAAATTGGACGTTTCAATATTGTATCTACATTTTTAATTGCGTTTCAATACGGTATATACATTTTTTTACTTGCGCTGAAAAAATCGAGAAAATGATTTGGTTGCAAACTTGAAAATTATTCACCTACCGTAGACGATGTGTATTTCACGGTCACACTAGGTCGATTCCACTACTAATCGATGCCATGGTATACGTCGACACCATTTCACCTGTCTTTGGGACGGCATGTTTTATCAAACCTGCTAGCCCACGTTTCAACACTTGCTTAGCTGATTACATTCCGATGTTAAATGATGAACCTTGGCCACGAGGCAATTTTATTATCCAAGCACGCGCAGAATGGGAATGTTGTATCAATACACATACAGATAAAAGAAAACTTAAATTTTACTTTAAGTCCTTAGATATAGGGGAGCTCTAAGTACGAATTGGTAATATATTGCTACAATAGGAATTTAATATTTTCTGTTTAATAAAAGATATTTGTTAAATAAATATTTAGAACAAAAGCGTATATTTATGAAGCAGGTAATTGTATTCGTTCCAAACCGATTTTTCAATAACTTTAGCAAAAATATTTAATATGGAGATTGGTCTGTAATTGGTTACTTTAGTTCTATCCCCACTTTTAAAAATTGGAATGATAACTGCCCTCTTTCACTTTTCCGAAAATACACCTTCATTTAACGATTTATTAATTGTATGAGTTAGCGGTTTACATAAGCTTTTTGCGGAGTTTTTATAAACACTCCAGGAATACCGTCCTCGCGTGCGGTTTTAGATATATCAATGCCACACAGCAACTTGAATATGTCATTTACATTAACATTAAGAAAATTTATTAATGGGCGACCTAAGGAGTCGCCGTGACAATCAGCTTAAGTATTCGTTCTATGACTGACATAAATTGAATGTTGGCGATTTCAATACCTGTATTAGCTTCTTGAAGCGAGCGACATAAATCTTTGAATTGAGGTAAAGAAGAAATGTGTTGTAACGCTAACCGTTCGGAAAAATATGGATTTAAATTTCTACGCAACTAATCGATAATTTCAAATTCTGATGGTTTATTTTCAAGTCTACTATATAGAGCTATAGAGCTTCTATTGAGATAATAAAGGAAATTACATTTTCATCAGGTACTTGGGTTTGATTTCGTATCTCATTCCAAAGATCGGTAATATAACCGTGCGGTAAGAAGTCCCGTTTTAAACACGTAACTAATTCCTCCCAGGTAGAAATCTGACCTCTAATATTACGATATCAGTTTAAGCCAGAACCAGAGAATAATTCACCCGCTGAAACAAATAAATGTTAATCTGTACAGTTGCGTGAAATTCTGAAATCGTTAACCCTATCAAGAAAAGACATTAAAGAAATTTGAGCGTCAAAGCCCTAAAAAGTTAAACCCCATTTATAGACAGGTATGGATTTTCCCAATGATGGAGCTTGAGAAATTGAGAGATTCGATAAAGGTACAGGTATATCTGTCTGCATTTGGGTTAAGTCTATCAAGAACTATTCCTTCAAGTAACAGAATATCCGATAAAAAGGTTTGTTAAGCTTGGTTCGCTTGTTCATTGTCAAATAAACACAACTCTATTCGTTGCTTAAGGTGAACTATGCGAGAAACAACACGCTTCAATTCAGTTTCGCTTGGGTCGGGATTAATTTTGTTTATTATATTAGCTATATCTTCAAGAGATTGTTTAATTTCGGACATATTTTGAGGTAAATCAGAAACGATTACTTTCGAAATAGATAGCCCTTTAGCTTCTTGCACTAGTATAGCTTTAAGTTGCAATCGTCTGTCATTCTGATTAGATGCGGGTTTAATATTTTTACATTGAATTTTGTAAATCAGTTTGGATGACTTGAGATGAATGATATTTATTTTAAAATAATATTTAAGACAAGAAAATATAAGAAATTTAAGATACTATAATATTTCATAAGATAAAAAGTATACTAAAACTCAATTGGTTACGTTAGCTGTATTTGAAGGCAAAATCTTCTTTAAAAAGGCATTTGTAGGTTACAACTATTTAAATTACTAAGGAAACACTTTTAGAACGATATCAGGGCAAGATAGTGTTTAATGAAAGAAATACATCAAGCTTACGTTACTATAATGTTTTAGAACATATACTAAAAACTCAATTTATTGTGGTAACTGTTTTTAAACGCAAAGTTTTCTTTAAAAGGAATTTATAAGTTATATCTAAATATTTAAATTACTAAAAAAACACTTTTAAAATAGTATCAAAGCAACGTAGTGTTTATACCTGATTTTAAAACACTTTTAAAAGTCTAAAAAAACAAGCATATAGTTATGTTTAATATAATATGAAACAAACAATTTTCATAAGAAACAAGGAATAAGGCATAAATTAATTAATTATTATATTTAAATGTACTTACATTCAAAATTATATGATCCAAAGGTATGCAAGTGAAGTTATATTATGTAATACACTGCTGAAAGAAAAACACTTTTAATTTCATTCCAAACAAACCAGGTACTTATTTAAGAGAATTCAAGTTAAATATCACACTATTTTACAGTTATAAGAGAATTAATTGGACTAACAATACATTATAAAAAAAATATACCAGGAAAATCAATAGTCAATATGGCTACTAATGTTAAATTAGCATAGCAACTGTCATTTCACTTTATGCCATTAACGTTGCTTAGCAACACAGTGCTACCACCCTAAATTTCATAGTTATCAGGTATTAAAATTTACATAATTATTTATTTTTTTTAAATGAAAAAGCTAAAATATCATTAATTAATGCATTATAAGGCATAAAAACAAAAGAAAAATTTTTTTGTGCAACCTAACCACGTTGAATGCGTCACTATTATACCCCCGTAAACAAGGTACGCGCGCCACTAATGACAGTTGGTAACGATATTACATAATGTAAAAATTGACGCACAAATTATCGATGACGTCACACAATATGCAAATTAGGGCGACACAATTTACCAATTACACAAATTATATAGAAAACCCCCACGGGGTACTCACGTGAACATGTAGGTAGAATCTCCATGATGGTCGGCGTCGGCTGCTCTTTCTCGGGCGTGGAAATTCTTGAGCCAGGTTGCATCCAAATTTGATTGTCTTCTTCCTATATGTAGACAAATACGATCGGGAAGGCAGGTAGAGGCACGAAAATTGGGATCACAGGAAACCTACATATCAGAAAAAAGACACGGTAAGATACAAAAGACAACCTTCTTCACATCCCGGAGACTAGTTCTAACACGTCTTCCGGCAATCCCCCTGTCTCCTCCTTCGTCCACACGCGTCGGCGCAATCTGGCGCCAACGCACTGTCTGAAGTGACGGTAATACACGCATGTCTTTTTAAATTTATGGCGCGAAATTCTTACATATTAAAACTTATAAAAATGTTTACGGCCGATTTCGGCACGTAACATTGTTTACTAGCTTATGTTGTGCAGATTTCACTGATATAGCACATGATGGAGTTATTCTTCTAAATGACCGAAATATTATGGTTTTTTGTTTTTATTGTGCATAATTATCAGACCACCCATGAAAAAAATAAAACAAGTCTATAGAATTGCACTTTGTATCTTGAAGTAACAGTCATTGGTGTTATTGTTCACATTATTATTAATAATTAGGTTTTTTTATGCTAAAATGAATTATAGTAACGAGGAAAAACTCGATATGTTAACTTGTTACATTGAGTGTAATAAAAATTCCACTAAACCAGTAGATTTATATTTTGAACGCTACTTTAACCGCCATCAACCATCTGTTCCGACATTTCGTAACTTGTATATAAATTTATTGTTAAATGTTATGTTATTTGGTAATGAACTAACAGATATATAGCGCCAGATGTTTTTTGCATTAGTTTTTAGTTCATTTTCGATTTTCCGCAGGTAATTATTGTGGTCCCGTTTGATTAAAAATTTTGAATGATGACGGTATAATGTGAAAAGAAAGTGGTCGGAAGTATTGCTATATATCTTGTAGCGTTTGTCAAATTTCTGTTTTAGTTTGATAATGTTTAAAGTTTGCAAAGTAAATTAAGATGGGAATTTATGGGGCCTAATTGTTGCTACACAAGTTTGACCGTGATTAGTGATTATTTTCCAAATGATTTCGTTAAATTTCTCAATGGACGAATTGATATCCGATCCACCTAATACCTCATTCCAATTTATCAATTCAATAGCTCGATTAATGTTATCGTAATTAGCTTCATCAAATTTATATGATGTCTGTTTGTTGACTATTTTTAAGGTTCTTAAGTTCCGAAGTGTAATAAATTTCAAGTGATGGATGATGAGAATCCTCATTTACTAAATAAAAGTTGCTACGTCTAATCGAAGTCATTATCTCAGACATGTTAGAAATCACTAAATCTAACATTATACCATTTTGATTAACATGGAAGTTTAATTGTGATAAATTACTAAAATGCAATGCGTCTATAAATTCTGAGCGTTTGGTAGCAAATTTCAAGGGTATTATTTTGTGACGATTAGTTATTGACCATTTTATGTCACTACCATTAAAATCCCTTACTATTACTATTATTTCATTAAGAAACTGACTTACAATCGGCGACAGTTTGTTCAAAAATAGAGCCATACTCACATCATCCCTAAGCGGGAGATAGGCGCAACACACGTGAAACTTTACCTTGTCCCTACGCACAGTTACCCATACATCTTCAGCATCACTAAACCACTCATAATTAGCGTTGATTGTAAAGCCAAGCGAATTTCGAATTGATATTATTACTCCGCCACCTTCTTTATCCTGAGCCAGGGCCGACCCTGGATTTATTCTAGTTATTTAATATTATATTTTTATTACTATTGCTTTTCCTCGAGTCCTAACATTGGAATTTGCAGGTTTGATCTTAAGACTTCTTATTGGCAGATTCCCAAAGGGCCGTGTGAATTGGTTTGTGTATACCTTATTGGTCTGTTGCCGAAAGGTAGAGGCGGAGTGGTACAGTTATTGGTAGTGGTAGACGGATTCTCGAAGTTGGTAAGACTTTACCCCCTACGATGGGAAACGGCTGGAAATATTGTGGGTTGTCTATTAAATAAGTATATTTCGGAAGTAGGGCAACCGAGTGCTATTCTCAGCGATAATACTACGTGTTTTACGGGGAAATTATGGAAGAGAACCTTGGGGAGAAAGGAATTAGGATTGTTCATACGTCGGTTTATTTCCCCCAAGGGCACAATACGGAAAGGGCAAATAAAGAGGTTGTTTGACTTTTACGTGCGTGTTGTAATGAGCATCATTTGAAATGAGCTCAAATAGTAAAGAAGGTTTGTAAGTGGCTAAACGAAGCCATCCACGAAAGTTTGGGGTGTTCCCCCAATGAGGTTCATTTTGGGATATCGTGAAAAAATCAATTTGTTAAGAGAATAGAATTTCCGGGCATTCCTACAAAGGTGAAGGATTTTTGTATGTTGACGATGGAAAAGTTGCGCACTAAGGCATAGCGTAGAAGGGCCCGCTATCAGAAAGGGGTTCGTTGGCTAACTGTTTTTAAGCAAGGGGATAAGGTACTGGCGCGATCACAACTCCAGTCCTTTCTGGACAATAAAACCATTAAAAAATTTTTTATGTTACTTAAGGGCCCTGCTACAGTAGTAGAAAATCAAGGTTTCTGTGACCACCTTTTTTCCAGCATCCACATTTCCTCACACATCTGGACCAAATAGTTTTCTTCGACTAACCATTTTCATTTTTCGAGATAAATCTATATTGTTTGGTATCGATTAATATTAGAATTTTCTCAGCTACTTGAATTTCTAAGAATTTTTTAGATAACATCACCCCCCAGGGAGCTACTCTCATTTTAAGAATTTTCACCAGCAGTGTTTTTTTGGCCGTGCGCATAAATTTTTTAACGATGCGACACATCAAATTAGTCTAGAATTTTACGCAGAATTCGAATCTGCAAACAGATTTAAAATAGGACCACCATTTATAAAGTTACACATATGTCCTCTGTGAGATAAATCTTTCTCCACATTTCCACCCACGAAATAAATGTACCTTGTTTGGTACCAATAAATATTAGATTTTTTTCAGCTACCCAAATCTCTTTAAATTTTTCAGATAGCATCATCCCCCCAGGGAGCTACTCTCATTTTAAGATTTTTTACCAGCAGCGATTTTTGACCGTCCTTATAAATGGGGCCTTGCTACCGTTGTTAGAGTAGTTAACCTAAACTCCTATGAAATTAAAGTGGACGCTACGGGTTTGTCTTTGAGAGTCCAGACTATTATAAATTTGAAACCCTATGTAGTACCAGTTGACTTCGTCGTGCCTAGGGGTGGTAAAATGAATTAGTAACCGTTAGTTATCTAATTAATTTGGGTAGTGGTGAGCCAGGACTGACCCTGGATTTTAATCTAGTTATTTAATATTATATTTTTATTACTTTGTATTGCTTTTCCTCGAGTCCTAACATTGGAATTTGCAGGTTTGTTATAGATAATACGTTATAGTTTAAGTTTGAAAGCCCGAACTAGCAATTTTAACGTGGAGGGTTGGTCAGCTGTCCGCGTGTACGCAAAGATACGGGCAGTTCCATCCAGTGTTTTGAGAGCATAGGATGTTAAAATGATCACTAGTGTAGCGTGAAAAATTTTCAGTTGTAACGATAGAGTGCGTTCCACTTTTAGTTTTGAGTTCTAAAGTGTCGTCGTGACAGTACCGTGTTCAAGAATTAGTAGATTCTCGACAAGGGGTTGAGAACTTATAAAGGAAGCAGCGCCACTTGGAATAAGTAAGCGGCAATTTCAAAGCAACGCGAATGCAGGTATTTCTACCTTTTTTTATAGTTGATAAGTTTGAATCTGCGTTGGTTACGAAGCATTTGCTTATTAAGTAAAGTGTTTGTCGAGAACGTAGACACGCAAGTTGACGCGTCATCGTGCTTTTGGTTTGTTACCACAACGTAAGCTGTCTTGGAGGATTGTACATTTTGTTTACGAAGTTTTTGTGTCGGTTTACTGGGTCCTCGGCGAATAAAACGTTCTCGGCCGCAAGGCACGTGTTTGGTACCAACGGTTAATTTAGTGGGGTGGGAAATTTAGATATTATTTACTTTTAAGGCTACCTTCTGTAATCGCAGGGTTAATGAATCCGTTCTTGTCATTGCGATCTTGCGTTAGTAAAAATTAGATATAGGAGTTGTTAGGCTATAAATACAAAGCGCGTTTAGTAACTGTTTTGGTTACCTTGGTTACCTTACTGAAATTAATATTAAGTTAAATTCTAGTGTTAGTTTAGTTGAGAAACATTAGCTGGGCGGCATTTCTTTTTATCTTTGAGTAATCTGTCTTAATTTTGGTTACAGAATTAAAAGTAAATTAAGATGAAGTCGAGTTTGTTTTGGTTGTAGATTTTATGATGCTAAAGAACCCTCGAAGAGAACCCATAAGAAACGAGTTAGCGAACCCCCGAGTCTAGTTTATTGACGCCAAACTAAAAGGCTAGAGGATCGTGAAATTTTAAGAGAATAGAAAATAAATTTTGGTACTACTAGTTATAAGAAATATTTTAACAATGTCGGAACGAGGAAGAGGAAAGAAATCAAAGAAAAGTGCGGTATTAGAAGTTTAATGAGGAAATGAGAAAGTATTTAAAAATTAAGCTAGTTTAATGAAAGAAATAAATTTAAGTTTAAAAGCTAATAATGAAGTATTGAGTGATAATTTTGAAATTTTAGCTGAAAATAGTAGAAAGTTAAATGGAGAATTAGAGGAAATTCAGATGCGGATTAGATCTTTAAAAACTAAGTCAGAACAAAGTGAGATTTATCAGGGGAACGTAGAAGGGTATAACGAAGTAGCCGGAAAAAGTAATATTTTTGAAAAAAAGGAGGACAAGGCTTTTATCGCACCAAGTACTTGTAATTTTCAGTATTTGTGTATGTGGAAGAAATGGGGGTGGATTGATAATTTTTAGACCTGACGGGAGAACTAATCCGATAATGTTTATAAACAAATTGGAGTCATTATTTCGAGAGGCAAAGGTTCCTGAACAAAAGCGATTAGCTTTAGCTTTAGGGAATTTGAAAGAGTCTGCGGCAGATTGGGATGAGATTAAGAGAAATTATTGATATTCTGGCCAATCATTTTGAGGCTAATATTTGTAGAGGTATTACAAATTTCGGAGTGAAAACAATAGAGGACGCGGAGAGATTTTTAAGTAGGATTGATGAAGTCGAAGCTAATGCAAGATATGCATAATTAAATAGTAATCCGAGATGTCTGGTGAGGCAGGACCGGCGTTACGATGGGAGATCGGGGGGTTCGTATCCAGATATTTATAATCGAGCTAATAATAGACCGCAGGAAAAAAGAAATAGTGATTATCGAAATGCGCTGGAGGGAGATAGGGAGAGAAACATAAAAGTTGCAACGCTGTTTAATCGTTGTAACCAGGATTTGGCGGTTGATGAACAAGAGGAAAGAAAAGGGGATATTGTTCTGCCAATCATAGAATCTAAAGTGCAAGGATTCGAAGTTTTAGTTGATACCGGCTCAATGATAAGCTGCATCAGCGGAGAACTCTTTGAAAATTTTTTAGAAGGGAATCCTTCGATCCCATTTTTGCCTGCTTCTGGTGTAACGGTTTATGGGGCATTACAGGGCAAGGGTCAAATAATAACACAACAGGTTTATTTAGGTTTTGAAATTAAGGGAGTAGGGTTCGGATTTGCGTGTATTGTAGTTCCCAAAATTAATTAGAGAAGTGGTACTGGGCTGCGACTGGATGACGCAATTTGCGGTCCTATGGATTTTGAAAAATTTTTGTTAACGGGTGAATTTGAGGGGAAGGAATGTAGGATAAAATTGAATAAAACGTGTATTGGAAAAGATTTAAAAACAGGAGTGTATGAGGTAAGGATACAAAGTGAGGATATGGTGAGGAATGGTCAAAGACAAAAATATTCGGAAAAAGAAATATGGGAGGCTGTTAAAAGAGCCGAAATGTTTAACCAAACTAAAAAGGAAAAATTATTCTAGTTGTTAGAGGATTATAGCACAGTGTTTTTGGAACAACCGGGTCTTATGCGGGGTTATGAGCATTCTATTATAATGAATGACAAGACTCTTTTTTATTTGAAAAGTTATCCCGTGTCGTATGCCTACAAAGGGCAGGTTAGAAAGCAAATCGGGGAGATGATGTCATGGGCGGATTATTGATAAAAGTCAGACAGAATATGTAAGCCACTGGTGGTCGTTAAGAAGGCGGATTCGTCGGTGCGGGTGTGTATGAACGCCCGTGATTTAAAATTAGAAATGGAAAGAGACCATGTCGTCCCGCCCATCCCAAACGAATTTATGTTTCAATTTGTAGCTCATCAGTTTTTGTCAAATCTTAATCTTAAGACTTCTTATTGGCGGATTCCCAAAGGGCCGTGTGAATTGGTTTGTGTAGACCTTATTGGTCCATTGCCGAAAGGCAGAGGCGGAGTGGTACAGTTATTGGTAGTGGTAGACGGATTCTTGAAGTTGGTAAGACTTTACGCCTTTCAACGGGGAACGGCTGGAAGTATTGTGGGTTGTCTATTAAATAAGTATATTCCGGAAGTAGGGCAACCGAGTGCTATTCTCAGTGATAGTACTACGTGTTTTACGGGGAAATTATGGAAGAAAACGTTGGGGGAGAAAGGAATTAAGATTGTTCATACTTCGGTTTATTTCCCCCAAGGGAACAATACGGAAAGGGCAAATAAGGAGGTTGTTTGACTTTTACGTGCGTGTTGTAATGAACATCATTCGAAATGGGTTCAAATAGTAAAGGAGGTTTATAAGTGGCTAAACGAAGCCATTCACGACAGTTTGGAGTGTACCCCCAATGAGGTTCATTTTGGGATATGGCGAAAAAATCAATTTGTTAAGGGAATAGAATTTCCGGGCATTCCTGCAAAGGTGAAGGATTTTTGTATGTTGGCGAGGGAAAAGTTGCGCACTAAGGCAGAGCGTAGAAGGGCCCGCTATCAGAAAGGGGTTCGTTGGCTAACTGTTTTTAAGCAAGGGGATAAGGCACTGGCGCGATCACAACTCCAGTCCTCTCTGGACAACCATTAAGAAATTTTTTTATGTTATTTAAGGGCTCTACTACCGTTGTTAGGGTAGTTAACCTAAACTCCTACGAGATTAAAAAGGACGCTACGGTTTTGTTTTTGGGCGTCCAGAATATTGTCAATTTGAAACCCTATGTAGTACCAGTTGACTTCGTCGTGCCTAGGGGTGGTAAAATGAATTAGTAACCGTTAGTTATCTAATTAATTTGGAGGGGTGGTGAGCCAGGCCTGACCCTGGATTTTATTCTAGTTATTTAATATTATATTTTTATTACTTTGTATTGCTTTTCTTCGAGTCCTAACATTGGAATTTGCAGGCTTGTTATAGATAATACGTTATAGTTTAAGTTTGAAAGCCCGAACTAGTGATTTTAACGTAGAGAGTTGGTCAGCTGTCCGCATGTACGCAAAGATACGGGCAGTTCCATCCAGTGTGTTGAGAGCATAGGATGTTAAAATGATCACTAGTGTAGCGCGAAAAATTTTCAGTTGTAACGTTAGAGTGCGTTCCACTTTTAGTTTTGAGTTCTAAAGTGTCGTCGTGAAAGTACCGTGTTCAAAAATTAGTAGATTCTCAACAAGGGTTTGAGAACTTATAAAGGAAGCAGCGCCACTTGAAATAAGTAAGCGGCAATTTCAAAGCAACGCGAATGCAGGTATTTCTACCTTTTTTTATAGTTGATAAGTTTGAATCTGCGTTGGTTACGAATCATTTGCTTATTACGTGAGTATTTGTCTAGAACGTAGACACGAAAATTGACGCATTGTTGTGCTTTTGGTTTGTTAGCACAACGTAAGCTGTGTTGGAGGATTGTACATTTTGTTTACGAAGTTTTTGTGTCGGTTTACTGCGTCCTCGGCGAATAAAACGTTCTCGGCCGCAAGGCACGTGTTTGGTACCAACGGTTAATTTAGTGGAGTGGAAAGTTTAGATATTATTTACTTTTAAGGCTACCTTCTGTAATCGCAGGGTTAATAAATCCGTTCTTGTCATTGCGATCTTGCGTTAGTAGAAATTAGATATAGGAGTTGTTAGGCTATAAATAGAAATCGCGTTCAGTAACTGTTTTGGTTACCTTGGTTACCTTACCGAAATTAATATTAAGTGTAATTCTAGTGTTATTTTAGTTGAGAAACATTAGCTGGGCGGCATTTGTTTATATCTTTGAGTAACCTGTCCTAATTTTGGTTACTGAATTAAAAGTAAATTAAGATGAAGTCGAGTTTGTTTTAGTTGTAGATTTCATTATCCTAAAGAACCCTCGAAGAGAACCAATAAGAAACGAGATAGCGAACCCCTGAGCCTAGTTCTACCATTATTAACTGTGGCACACCTATCTTTTCTGTAGACACCGAAGTCACTTGAAAATAGTTCAGATGACAGGATGTTATTACTTAACCATGATTTGGTAATTAATATAAAATCTGCTTTACAAGCTAACACATTGTTGTAGAATTTTATAATTTTAGTACATATACCTCTGACGTTTTGATAAAACATCGATGGATTGATGTCCATTGTCATATTAAAGTGAATTTCGTAATTATAGTGTAAATTGATTAAAGACGAGCATAAAAGGTAAATATTATTTTATTAGGTTCAAATCGGATTCAGTTCTTATAGTAAGAACCCCACTAATGGCATCTTTACGAACATAGACCATACCATTTTTGTCCATGCGTATTTAAATCTAGCAATTTTTGCGGATTCTCTAGCTTTTTTAAATAAGTGTTTAATTTCCGGTGAAAGATATTCATTTAAGTAGATATTATTTCCTATGTTAGGTGTTACATTCCAAATTTGGCAATGTACATTATTATAATGTGTAAATAAATTCCCGCGGATATTTTTAAATAAACTTGTCAATTTTCGTCATTCCAGACAGTTGGGTTTGCGCAAAAGAATTCGCAGGTGCGGAGTGCGTGAAAGAACGCCATTAAGCTACGAGACCTGAAGCGAGGTGTTGCGTGTGTGTCTTTTCTCTTTTTAGGATGTAGGTTCCTTTATACCTTACCTTCGTGTACCTCTACCTGGTTATCCTTGTCGTACTACCTACGGGCTTAGAAGACCCAAAATAGAGTTTAGGATGGACAGATAAAATCTGACTCAGCAATGGCGTGATGTGAGCCACAAAGAGATGGCCATGGGATTTGGCGGTAAGGTGCGATTTACGTGAGTACATTGCTTTTATTTATATTGCGCTTAAAATTTGATAATTGCAACACTTTTAAACGTGTTTGGTATTTGATATAAAATGGCGCGTAATTATACGTTATATTACACAATTGCGCAATAGTGAAAAGCGCGGGAAAGCGCAACATAGGAACGGAAAGTCCACTAAGATTACCTTTTAAGGTTGCTTTTTTAGCTCGATATAAGTTCATCATGTGTAATTTAGTTTGCTTAGATTTAAATTTCACAATTATATTAGAAGGATGAGTTGCATTTTTATTGTGCAATATTAACATCGTTTCGGGTAATTAGTAAATTTAGTTCTTTACCTATGTTCTCAAGTATGCGGTATACATTTTCTGTATTCTTCACAGGCACCCCATGAATTTCGATATTATTAAATCTGCTAGAGTGATCTACAAATTTTAATTTACTTTTAACGCCAATCAATCCATTTTCTAACAGCTTGACCTTATTATCCAGGGTAGAGACTTTTTTCGTTTGTTCGTTGATAAGAGATAACTTTTTTTCAAAATTTGATATTTTGTTTGTACAGAATGATACGGATTTAATCAACTCATCAAACTTTTCATTCATGTACTTAATAATTAAGTTAGTTTTAGGATCAAATTTGTCATCCCTGAACATTTCATCATCAGCAATGATAATAGAATTATCCCAATCTGATCTACAGTTTATACATCTCCATGTGGATCCTGCTGTTTTTAGTGCCGACAGTACTTTGGTGGAGATATCAACTCATTTGGCATGGAAGCATGAACCACATGGCCCGGAACAGCGAATGCCGGATGATTTATTATTGATACGTAGTACAGTGATTGCAAGTCGACATGTTTACTAATCAAACTATTCACATTAATTATTCAATAAAAACTTATAATTATTACAGATAGAATTATAAATGAAAATATAATAGTGAGGAGCAATACACCTATGCGACAGCTCGTGACCACACACGACACACGAATTTTTTGTTTACTTCTTATTAATAAACGCTTCATACAAATTCTAATCTTAGCTATGGCTCGCTTTTTATGCTATTCCAATTAAAACGAATATTTACAACCTTTTATAAAATTTCCTTAAGTGGAATATATTCTACAATCGCATTCAAAAATTCTCTAAAATCTTTGCTTATCGTTCCACAACTTCGTTTTTAAAATTCGCTGAAATACGTCCAGCACCTGCTTATTATTTTCTATAGTTTAGTCTTCGAACCACGTTCTGCATAGTAAAATTATAAAAGCTTTTAATGGATTGTACTGAGAAATTTTATATCATTATTTCGCACATGTTGAGTTCCTTCAAGTTTAGAAGCAATAAACCTTCCCCCAATTAATTTGATTCTGGGTATTCCCGGTCTATAATATAACAAATTGGTATCGTTTCTATAAGATATGCAACTTGCTACACGTTTCGTTTCATCTGGTTGTATGCAAAGTGCACGCGTGTTGGATCCTTTAAAATAGACATTGCTCTTCCATGCGAACAACAAATTTTAATAGAAATCATTATAGTAGGGTTGTTTACGTTAATTGGCTATTCTTCTAGGAATAATTCGTAGCTGCTGTCTGGAAAACACATTTTTACTTGTTGCACGTTGGTCAATCTGTATAAAGGTGAGTTTTTGAAAGAGTCCTATTCTATTTTATGCTATTCCATACAACGTTCTGTTCTATACAGAGTCCTTTTAGCGAAAAAAAACGTTGTAAGTCGCGGTGTTAAAATGTTTTGTTGTACTTAGTGTTCAGTATAGTTAAATTGGTTCATCCAGCATCCCGTCTATCGACAAATGCAGGCCGCATTTCCTAGGCCAAAGATGGTACCAGAGGAAGACAGCTTGGCATAAGGTAGAGTTTTTTTGTTTTCTTTACTTTTGATGCTGTTGTAGAAGATAGACATTTCTTTTGCTGGTTCTGTGGTTTTGTACTCATGATTACCTAATAAATTGCAGGATGCACGTTACAAGTTCACGTTCACAATGCACGACCGATTATGTAATTATTCTCTAAGTCGCAATAAGTTAAACCAAAGCCTGCGTTCGAGCATTCTTTACTGTTTCCTTTTTTTGTATATGAATGTTAACGTCGACAACTTGCTTACCAAATCAGTTAACACTTAGTGCATTTAAGTTAAGGTTGCGTTGTTTGAATTTAGTGTATGTTCTTATTCTTATGAAGTGCACTTCACCAAGCAGATAAAAGTTACTTATATATATTAAGTCTAATTATTTCTTGTATATATTCAGGAATGGAAACATATATTTAATGTTTAGTATTGGGGAAAGCAGTTAAACTTGATGGAGTTATGAAATACTCTTTTAATCATTCAAGCTTTCGATAAATTTATTATCTTCGTCAGGAATCTAATACATATAAAATTAATTGTTGGTAGTAGTTGTTTAACATTACTTACGGTTATGAGTTTTATATATACAAATAACTAAAGATGTCGAAATTTTTTTTTAAATGTACAGATTATGAAATCATGAAAATTTGAAAAACATTGACATGTTTTAACAGTTACTGAATATCTAAAATAATGGGGCTTTTATCCCCCCTTACTTTTCTGGTAAAACACTTAATTCAACGTTTATGGTCGTTAAAATTAGATTGGGATGCTCCCCCTTCCCCCGACAACTTGCGTTGGTGAGAGTGATACTTGCATAAATTTCCGCTTCTTTTGGATTTCGGTTTACCCGCTTGCTAATCCCGCCATAGTTTACTATGTGCGAAGTTCACTGCTTTGCTGATGCTTTCGAACGTGGTTATTGCACTGTTGTTTATTTTCGCTTTGTTACCTCTTCCGCCGTTGAGGTTCGCTTAGTGTGCGTTAAGTCTAAGGTCGCGCCTCTTCATACAATCTCTTTGCCATGGCTCAAATTATTGGCCCCCGCACTAGCTTCCAAATTATTATTCTTTGTCCTCAAAACCTTTGATTCTAACCTTACCTTTCATAAAATTTACTGTTGGTCTGACTTCATGGTAGTACTTTCGTGGATTCGTTTCCCGCCGTAGCGTTGGAAGACTTTCGTCGCAAATCTGCTTACATTCAGGAAAACACGTCTCGCGCCTCTTGACATCACATCCTTTCCGCCAAAAATTCTGCCGATGTCGGGTCACGTGGTTTACTCCATAGCGACTTGTGCCAATGTTCTTTATGATGGGCGGCTTTACCAACCTTGTATCGGTCTTTTGAAAACTACAGTTCACATATTCCGCCTTCAGATGCTTCTGAAGTTCTCACTAAACAACGCTCTATCGTTTTATCCGCTGTCGTAACCTCCTCTTGGATTCTTTTCGCAAGTTGTCTCCTTTTATTCGTGATGGAATCTTGCGGGTCGGAGGTCGCCTGACTCACGCGTCTTTATCCTTTGATCGTAAATTTCCCGCTTTGTTACCTAGCAAAAGTCGATTAACTGCTCTATATGTTACTTACGTTTATTTAAAATACTTCCACGCGGGTTCTTAAATGGTCCATTTTCTCGTCAGTCACCACTTCTGGATTATTTCTGGAAAGCAATCTATCCGTCGTATTTTGGGTCACTGTCTAACGTGCTGAAAGACCAATCCGGTCGCATTGCAACCTCCTATGGGCAACCTGCCTTCATGTCGAGTTACTCAAGTCAAACCTTTTTATGTTCGGGCGTCAACTTTGCTGGCCCCTTTTCTATTACTATGTCTCGACAACGGGACGCCAAAGTTTTAAAATCGTATTTGTCTTTTTATCTGTATGGCTACCAAGGCATCTTGAAGTCGTATCGGACTTGTCAACGGACGCCTTTCTAGCGGCTCTGCGTCGATTTATTGCCAGTCGTGGTCGTTGTGATCACCTCTAAAGTGATTGTAGCACACATTTTGTGGGTGCTCATAAACAGTTTATTCATCTCGCCAAGCTTGCTGCTTTTAAGGACCATATTTTGTGGCATTTTATACCGCCGGCTTCACCTCATGTTGGCGGCTTATGGGAAGCGGGAGTGAAATCTATTAAAACCTTACTACTGTGTACTATTGGCGAGCAAATGTTAACTTTTGAAGAGATGGCCACCGTCTTTGTCCAAATTGAAGCCATCTTGAACTCACGTTTTCTCACCTCTGTGAGCACTGACCCCAATGATTTGAGCTGTCTTACGTCAGGTCATTTTTTTAACTTTGGCTCCTTTAACCGCCATCCCGGAGCCCGCTCTTTCTCACCTTCCGCTCAACCGCCTCTCTCGCTGGCAATTGCTCCAGCGAATTCAACAAGATTTTGGGTCTCGTTGGTCTAAAGAGTACTTGCACTCGCTAAAACAGCGCTCCAAGTGGCACACACCGTTCCCTCAAGTTGAGTTGGGCACTTTAGTGAATTAAGGTCGTTAACGTTCCTCCCCTTCATTGGTCCCTCGGCTGTGTTGTGGCTATGCATCCTGGGACAGATTGTGTTGTTAGGGTGGTCACACTTAAAACCGCTCATGGCGAACTAAGGCGTCCTGTGTCAAAGCTCTGCCCTTTGCCCTCAATGTAGAAAAAGAATTCTTTTTTCTTTTGTTTTTGTAAATTTTTTCTTTTCGCTTTTTAATCCGCCTCCTCCCCGCCTTTTAATTATTTTTTCTTTAAAATGCCTTGCATTTTGGTGGGCGGTATGTTCCGTTTATAGTGTATATAATTTACCGCTTAATGTATGTTCCGTTTTATATTGTACATAATTTACCTCAGATAATTTTTGTTTTTAGTTCAGCCAGTAAGTACCTCTTGTGCCAAACGCAACCTACTTTCCAACTTAACTCGTATTATCGACCCCAATGGGACTTTTATCCTGAAGTGATCCGTAGGGTTTCTAAGTTGTTTTCTCATTGGTTGATAATTATCGAAAATATTATAGTGTACATTTCGATATTTGAACGTACTTGTTAGAATAGCTCGGTAACCACTTGCAGGTTTCTAAACGCATTCCGTTATGTCAGAATTTATGTATGTGCACGCATGTGTAGAAAGGATCGATCGAGTCGACATGGTTAAAACGACTTTGTTTTGAGATTTTATAATGGCAGGCTGAGAAAGGTTTCACTTGGCGGTTTTTTATTAAAGGTAATGTTTTTATGTTGATAATTATTTGCTATAGTCTAAATCATGAAAGAATGAATTTACGTTATAGGTTTCTGAATTAAAAAACGACATACTTTTAAAGGATCTATCGGAATATACTTAATGCATATGATTTGAAAGTATGTCGTTTTTTAATTCAGCAACCTATGACGTAAATTCATTCTTTCATGATTTAGACTATATTTAAGGTAATCCGATTACATCTTGTAGTCAGAGCGTTGTTTTGATGTGATGTTGGTATTTATTGTAAATCTGTTAGTTATTTAATCATTGAAGGAAATATTTATGGGTTACCTGTTGCTTTTGACTTAGAATTTGATGTGGATTGTTTAATATGTAAAATTTCAGGTGTGTTGTTTAGTTTAACAACCAAAAACTAATGTATATTTATTTAAATTGTTTATTTAATATCTAAATCAGAGTAAAACTAATATTTATTTATCTGAAATAATTTTGATTTTGTATTTAATGCAGAGTTGGAACTACAATTGCGTCCCACTTATTGCAGGATCAACAGCAGAGGTATCATTACTGTAATTTTACGACAATTAACGATAAATACTGAAATCATACTAAATCAAATTATTGGACAAGCTTGAATATGAACAGCATTATATTTCTATGATATATTGAATTAACCACAACGATGTTGTGTATATTATCTGTTTGTAATTTGTAATGCCACGATGTGTTTAATTTTCTTACTATATTTCATATATTTAACTAACATGCACCTATATAAAGATTTAGCGCCTGAATCTGGGCTTGTACTTGTGCTATAAAGTTTTGATATGAATTTGCTGCCTACATGTTTTATAATGTTTGATATTTATGAAGCATTTGACATTTTTATTTTATGTTTAATTGTTCTATTTTAGCATCTTAATTACATTTACAACTGCACCGAGCATATCTCGGTTTAAACGTAATCATATGTTTGTTGTTTTGTTTATCCTATTATCTAGCCGATGTTCCTATTTAATTAACTAATGTTTAACGTTTGTGATAATTATTGTGATGTAATTAAATTGAACCTCTGGTATTATCGACCATCTTGTGCCTTTCGCGTTGCACATATCACTATGTTGGAGATAGTCTATTCAATAATAAGCGCCTTTTTAACACTGCGCAATCATACCATAAGTTCATTTCAACGATTCATGTTGTCTTGTCAATGTACTTGTAGTTGTACTCTTGCAAATAATAAGAAGCCGGCTAGCCTTTGTGAATATTTTGTAACACGGGCTGGAAACTATTAATGTATGTACGTTGGCGCGAGTGTTCGAGCCTTGTTGAATATAACTAACATTTTATGTCCGTGCGGAGAGGAACATTGGTAGTCAAGGCAGAGTTTACCTTCCTGGTGTTCCCCTCTTCAACAGTAACAGTTGACATCCCGTTAAATTCGGTGCTGGTGATCTGGTTACTTGTACGTCACATGTCCTTGCCGAAATGTGTTAAATGCAGTTGGAAACATGAGGGCAGTTTGGGGTTGTCTCTGCCGTGCTCTTTTTCCAATAGCTCAGGTTGAGTACGTTATTTTTTTATGCTTTCATGCGAATGACCTATTTAGTGGTTATTGTTTTGAGTAAACGTAGGGATATGTAAATACTGTGCTTTTATTTCAAACTTTCCCGCGTTGACGCCATTTTCCCAGTGTGAATTTGGGTCACCTGGTAACAACACAACGTAGGTATCGTCGAACCACTGCCACTAGATGTTAGATCATGGAGCCCGTTGTGCCGCTTAGAGAGGGTGTTCGGGTCAGTCCTCAAGTCGGTCTACACACTTATCGAAAGTCATCCATCCCAATCAAGGAGTAACGTACACTAAAAAGTGTGAAGTGTTACCACCATGTCTATATAGGCTACCCAACATACACAAGTTGAATGTGCCACTTAGGCCCGTTGTCAGTATAATAGGATCACTAACGTACAACCTGGCCAAATATTTAACAAAACTTCTTCGGCTCCGCGTTGGAACATCAAACCCGTACATCAGAGACTCGGCACATTTTGTTAAAACTAGAAAACTTAAGCCTACGACTAACAGACTTATTAGTCAGCTTTGACATAGTATCATTGTTCACAATAGTGCCTGCCAATAAAGCTATGATAACCTATGTAATGTCTTCTCAGATACCATAGCAGGCTTTTACCAACATGTGTTGACTACCACGTTTATTTAATGGAACGAAAAATTTTACGAGCAGAAGGACGGTGTAGCCATGAAAAGTCCATTGAACCTAGTTAACGCCAACTTCTATATGGAATTTTTTGAGAAAGAAATTATTAGAACATTCGCCCACAAGCCTACATGTTAGTTCGAATATGAAAATGATACTTTTGTGATCTGGAGCTATCGCGACGATGCAATGGATGAATAGAAGCATCTAAACAGAGAGAAAAGAATAATCAGCTACCGTTCTTGGACCTATTGGTGACTAGAAGAGGTGATGGATCTCTCGGCCATACAGTATGAAGGAAGCCGACACACACTGATCAATATTTAAACAAAGAGCGAAACCACTACCCAAGCCAAAAGAGAGCGGTATTAAAGACATTGGTGACATGTGGATACTGCATCTGCAAACAAAAATCTCTACAAAAAAAAAAGCTAAAACATCTAGACCTGGTACTAGGGCTATTGAATTCATCAAACCTGAGATAAAGAGGGCCTTACATGTGATTTTCCAATGCTCCACCCGAAGGTACTGCATTGGCCAGGAAACGAGTTTTTTTTACTTGAAAAATTTTGAATTTTGCTGTTTTGCTGTTCCAAGCAAAGAACAAGGGGTATTTTTGTGAAAAATGTTTGCCTAACATTTTTCAAGAGGACCCGTGTCGGAATTTGAACCCGGGATTTTGGGCGTAGTAGTCACACGTATACCAACTACGTCATGGAACCGCCTGATAAAGAGGGCCACAAGACAAAGTAAAAAAAAAACACTCCTGGGAAAACAACCATCAAGTCAGGGACGGCATACTTACCATTTAATATCACCGACTGTTTCGCTAGGTTCTTTAGAAACACAACGTCAACACAGTCTTCAAGCTTATATGTCAGTTAAGTCAGTTGATATGATCTGCAAAAGATAAATGTCTGCCTTCTCCACTGCCGGAACTTACAGCACTCCCTGCTTATATGGTTTAGTGTACGTAGGCACAACACAGCGCAGCATCAACACACGAATAAGAGAACATAAAAGACACTGTTGTCTTCTTCAGTCTGACAAATGTGCCGTCGCTGAACATTCACAATTAGCAGGTGATCACACAATACAATTAGATGAAACAGGGGTTCTCTCCATAACTCATTACTATGCAAGAATAAACACCAAAGTCATCGAAATTCACAAGAACATACCAAACTAACCGAAACGAAAAAGGAATCCGTGTATAAGCAAAAGTTAGCATCCTTTTGCTTTAAAAACAACAAAGCGGAAACCGTTTAATATCAGCCAGTCACGCATGAGCAACTAAGCATGGCTATAAATACCGTGGTATTTCCAGGACCTAATTCAGTCATGGAACGTCATTTCGAGCCGAACTATGCTCACGTAGAACTTCGGCATATCGAACAGGTTCACCGCGACGTCCGACGGGGGCTAATGGACGACGACCCTCAGGAACTCGAACCTACTACAGTTGAAGACGTCAAGGACCTTATCAAGGCCTTAAGAGTCAAAAAGCTCCTGGATCGGACGGAATCTCCAACCGGGCTCTGAAAGCGTTGCCGGAAAACGTCCTCCGGGTGTTAAACGGAATCATCAATGCCATGTTGAAACTCCACCACTTTCCATCCACGTGGAAGACGGCGGACGTCGTAGTGCTCCGGAAAGCAAGCAAATCTGCGACATTTTCACAGAACAACCTGCCCATTAGCTTGCTGTCGGTGGTTGGGAAGATAGCGGAAGCTGTTTTCCTAAGAAGACTCCAGGCAGCGATGCAGGAGCACGACGTAATCCAGGACGAACAGTTTGAGTTCCGTAAATGGTATTCCACCGTTCACCAGATACTGCGAGTGGCGGAGCACATCGCGGAAGGCTTCAACTGGCGACAGTCAACAGGCGCAGTGTTCCTGGACGTGTCTAATGCTTTCGACAAAATTTGGCATTACGGCCTACTCTACAAGATGCTGGAGAGGGGGTTACCCCGCGCTCTTGTCCAACTGACGAAATCCTATCTTCACGATAGATGGTTTTGCATCAGGCTGGACGGAGTACGGTCGACAAGGCTGGGGTACCCCAAGACTCTCTTCTCTTGCCGGCACTCTTAGGCATCTTCGTGGGCGTCCTACCGAAAACGACAGACACCAGGATGGCACTATACGCCGACGACACAGCCATTCTAGGCAGGTCTCGTGCTCCGCACCTCATTTTGCAGAAACTGCAAATGGCGATGGACGCTCTCGAGGAGTGGCTAAGGCTCTGGCGAGTTGAAGTCAATCCAGAAAAGAGCACGACAGTTTTCTTCTCGAAGCGACGTCAGACCATTCGACGAACCGATACCTTGGCGTTCAGACGTCAAGTATCTAGGGGTGATTCTTGATTCGAAGCTCACTTGGAAAGCTCACATCGAGTATGCGGCAAACAAGGCCAAGGGAGTTATAACTCAGCTATACCCCTTGACCAATCGCCGAAGTAGGCTGAACGCTTCAAACAAGCTTAGGTTCTACAAAGCGATAACCAGACCGACGTTTGCATACGAATCAGCGGTGTGGAGCAACGCAGCGGAAACGCACATGCATAAGCTGCAAGTGATCCAGAACAAGGCCCTAAGGGGAGTCTTCGGAGCTCTTTCCTAACGGCTGTAAGTTTATAAAACCGAGTTAGTCACACGGGTGTTTACACATTATTTATTGTTGGCGCTTAACAACGTCAATAATAAATACGGTTTAAAATGCCTGTCGGTTGTAAATGTAAAACTTTAGCAGAATGTACAATATATCTTTCAAATTTTCTGCACTTAATTGCATCAAAAAATGCTATAGAACGCTTTAAATAAATGTTAACCTACATTTGACATTTAAAAAAATTTGATTGCTTTTGTCACAGAATGCTATTTCGTTTCATAAAAGAAATAAAATTCATCAAATTTCAAATGTGATGTCTAACTGGTTGTCAACGTACAGGCGTAAAACAATGACGTCCTGTTTTTAAAAGTATACATAGAAGATACTGTATACTTTTAAAAAATAGTTCCTCCATGTGCATACAATTTGACTACTGAGCTGTATATTAATGAGATTAGAGCGTCAACAAATACTTTAAATAAAATTACCTAAAAATTAAATGTAGCAGACATGCAAATTTTAAGTAGCTGCTGGTATTTCTCAATAATTGGTTAGAGTTTGGTAAATATTAAACAATCCGTAGATCGGTTTCGTTCCTAAATTTAACATAACGCTAAAGATCAAGAACAATATCATGTATATAATTGCAGAATTGCCCTATTACAGCAACAAGTCAAGTGAAATGCATTTTAACCGTTAATATCTTAATCAAGGATTAAATTATTAATTCATTCCATTCACGCCATGTGCACATGTAGTTACTGCTATATACCACAATCCAATTTTAATTTTTCCTACATAACCTATTTTACATCATCCATTGTGCAAAGTGCAAATCTCCTTTGTTAATAGTGTTTTAGTCTTTTTACTAATTTTCTTAGTAATAATTATTGGTTGTTGCCAATCAGTCATCATTAAATGCAGATTTGTTCTTGTGAAGGGCAATTAATAATCTCCAGTATTATACACAAACCTATGGCCCAGAATACAATACCAGAAGCGACTCTCTGAATCTTGAATTTTTCTGAGCATGTCCCATTTCCACCATGTTCTTGGTGGTTATTTACTTTTGTTACGTCCAAGAATAATTTTGGGGTTATATCAAGTGTATGTTATTTACGAATAAATACATTATATCTTTGAATTTGTAAAAGTTGTTTGTTGTTGTTTTACAGTTAACTTGTTCTATGAACCTTTACGACTCTGGAGTATGACACTGTTTATGTTTAGTGTTTAATAAGTTTTTCTGTACTATTGAACTTTTGTAACCATTACGTTTTTAGTGTTAGTGTTAAGTCTAGTGATTAATTTTGTATAGTGATAAAAAAATAATGAAAGAAGGTGGTTCGTACTGTTCAGTACTTGGATATTCGAATTCTACGGCAAGCAAGGAATTTTCATTTTTCAGATTTCCCAAAGATGTTAACAGGCGAGTAAAAAAAGCAATACATACTTTTTGGGGGCAGAATAATTTTTTATTTTACTTGATTGGGAGCTATACGTTAACATTAGAATACCAATGTACTTTCCGCAAACGTGCTTACTGTTACTAACATGTAGTAAAATTTAAAACCATAAAAACATATTATTAACGCTTTTGTTTTTATAGAAATTACTACTACTATCACTTATCTATAACTTAAACAATATGCTATCTAAAGTTATGTGCACTTATTCACTTCTTTCCCGAGTGTCTTATCATCCCTAGTTATCCGAAATAGCTAACATTTATTTATCCCAAACAATATTAACAATACAAAAGGTAAGCACTAACTAAAAATGTTAACCTATAGCAGGGATGTGCTCTTTTAAACAATTTTATTAAACGAAATAATATCGGCTGTAGAAATAGAAATGCAATAATATTTTTTACGTCAAAAACATGAGCTATTAGTGTAAAGCTTACAATTACTGAATAAATATATAAAGGTATGGGTTTCTTAATGGTATCTCGTTCACCACGATCATTTTATTATGGTGTGAACAATAGCGGCATGTCAGTCACTATTTAGGTTAGTAATAGAAAATGTTTTTATATATTACGAATTTTGTTAATTTTTTATTTTACTACGGTTGGAAATTTGTTAATAATCTGTTTTTTTAATAGCTTTTCGATCTGAAAACTCTTAGAAATCGGTAATGTAATAAGAAATTTTTTAAATAACTGTGACTATATCGTACTTTTGCTTTTTCATTTATACTAGCTTAAACTTTTACTGATGAGACAATTCTGTCACGATAACTGATGGTGTATTGCATAACCAAAGACTATGTAGTATAGTAATAATTTATTTTATACATTGCAGGTCCTCTTCTTGGATCAAAGCTTGCAATAGGCCTGATTTAACTAAAGCTCTTGGGTTTTTGTATAATTGGTGCCATGTGTGTGCTGTTCATTTTGAAGACAAGATGTTTTTAAATGATTTAAAAAATCGATTACATTCATTTGCGGTACCGACGTTGGGTGTTCCTTCTAAAGGAAAATGTATTGATGTCTGCACAGCTGTTGTGCCTCAAAATGAAGTATTGACAGTGATCAGTACACATAAACGGAATAGATATGATGATGATAAGAAAATCACTCCTGAAAGCAAACGAATATGCGTGTTAGGTATATTTGAAACATTCATTATACTTTTATACTAAATATTTTTTTTCAGAAAATATCATTTCAGCACCAATGCAAAGTATTAATTCAGAAACATTGTTTGATGGTATGGTTAAGTATTGTACAAAATGAGATGTAGAAAGTAACACAATTTTTATTATTATAGAAAATACACCAAGTACTTCTTTCACACATGTCTATTTGTAGTCAGTGAAATCGATTATTGCTGTTTAAACGGGTCCGCAAAGTTCCATGGGTACTCTTCCATCGGAGCATATTCCATTAATACTTAATGGTATGTTGAAGTTTGGGTTGCATGTAAAAATGTACACGATTTATATTTTAGAAAATAGATCCGGAGTGCCTACTGCAGAACCTATGACAAGGCCTGTGTCAACATAAACACCTAAATACATGCCGTCACATTCCCCAAGAAAGGAAAAGTTACTACGTGCACAATTAAAAACATGAAACGGAATCTCAAACGAACACCACATTTATTATCTAAAACATTTTCTTGGCAATCTTCGGTGGAAACATTTGAAATACTTAGTAAGGAATTACTTCCAGAAGCTCTTGCAAATTTTGTAAACATGCAGGTGCGCTTGAACAAAAGAAAATTCAACGGACGTTGCTATAAATCAGAGTACAAGGAATTTGCATTGTCGTTGTATTTTCTAAGCCCTAGGTGTTATAAATTACTTTCGAAATTGTTTCATTTGCCTTCAAAGTGATCACTACAAAAGATGACACACTTTATTGAACTACAACCACGTGTCGAAAATGATTGCATATTTAGGGGCTTGGAAGTTAAAGTTAATAGTTTGTGTGAATTAGACCGATGTTGTTTAGTTTGTATCGACGAAATGTCTTTGAAATCACACCTGTTCTATAATATTTCCACCGATGAAATTATTGGCTTTGAAGACGTTGGTTGTGGAAAAAGTTTCAAAACAGCGAGGAGTGCAGCTGTTATTATGGTTAGAGGCATTAAAAGCAGCTGGAAACAACCCATTGCCTATTTTTTTTATGGAAACTACATTGCCATCTAATATCATTAAAGTTTTATTGGAAAACTGTATACAGAAATTAAAAGCTATAAATTTACATGTTCCTGCCATAGTTTCAGATATGGGATCAAATTTCGTTCGGGCATCAAAAATATTAGGTGTAACAATTAATAAACCCACTATTCAGGTAGACAATTTTACTATTCCATATTTATTTGATGTTCCTCATCTTAATAAAAGCTACCCGAAATAATTTATTAAAAATATAATTACATGGAATGATAAATGTTGTGTATCTATATATGCTAGGTATTCATAGTCTAGGATAAGTAAGACCTGCTGTTGAGCCACGATGGCGAATAATAGACAGTCTTATTGTGAACACATTCAACGTATATACTAAGTCTAATATAGCACTAAGTTCCGGGTATGAAATAAATTAATTCACCATTCTGACGTTCTGTGTATCATTCCTTTCCCTTCGGACACCACAGACTGGCGACGAGGATTAAAATAAAAAAACAAAAACATAACCTAAAAAAGAAAACGTGCTCAAGTTTCAAGTTCAATAAAAAGTAAGATTTCATCATGCCGGGGGATCATTGGAGCAGTTCTCAAGTAGGAAATGTCTCATTTCAAGCTCCATTCACAATAGAACAATTCGACCCATCGAAATTTCATTGGAATAGATGGATTCAACGCTTAGAAGGGGCGTTCAAAATTTTCAATGTTACAGCAGAACTGAAAGCTCAGTATTTACTGCATTACATGGGACCCAAGGCGTATGATGTTTTGTGTGATAAAACAGCACCTGTGGACCCTAATACAATTCGTTACGAAGAAATTATTTCTAAAATGAAAGAATACTATAGTCTGGAACCACCTGAAATTATGGAAAATTTTCATTTCTGGCAACGGAAGCAAAACGAAGACGAGTCACTGCAAGAATTTCTAGCATTCTAGCAGCTCTGCAGAAAATTGTGACGGGATGTAAATTTGGTACTTATTTGGATACAGCATTGAGGAACCAATTCGTATTCGGGCTTCGTAATCAGCACATTCAGAGTCGACTGTTGGAAACTTCAGACTTAGACTTGAAGAATGCAGTTACAAAAGCATGCAGTTTAGAAGCTTCGGCGAGGAACGCTGCACAAATTCACACAGGAGGTTTAGTATCAGTTGTGTCTAAGATAAGTAATGCATCTAAAAAGCAACCTATTCAAAAAGGAAATAATAAAAATAATTCTAGTTTAGTATGTTTTAGATGTGGTAATTCAAATCATTTTGCAAATACCTGTAACAAGAAAGATGTTATTTGTTCTAAATGTAATAAGAAAAGGCATTTAAGTAAAGTATGTGGAAAATTTAAACCAAAGGCTCAGGTTAAAAACATTTCAAGTAATGATTCTAATTCAAATTCTCATGACGATACTAATTATTGTTTAGAAAGCTTATTTCATTTACAAGATATTAATTGTAATTCAGTTTCAGATTGTAATGAACATGCAAATTCAACCTTTCGAAAGAAGTTTAAGATCAATCTTGAGGTGGAAGCACATCAGATTAATTTTGAAATCGACACTGGTTCAGGTGTAAGTTTAATTAGTTCGGAGATTTATAACAAATTGTTCAAAAGCATTAAGCTAGAGAAAATAGAGTTAGCACTTGTATCTTATTGTGGCACTGAAATCAATGTTCTTGGTTATATTAAAGTAAGAGTAGTGTATACAAATTTTAATGATACACTGAATTTATATGTAGTGTCACCAGGTAAAACACCATTGTTAGGTAGAGAATGGTTACGTTTCATTAAATTAGATTGGACGGAAGTTTATCAATTATCGTTACAATCACAAAGTAATCCTTTGATTCAAAATTTAATTGCGAAATATCCTACTGTTATGGAAGCAGGTATAGGAGAAATTAAAGACATGGTTGCAAGGCTGGTCATGAAACCAGACACGCCACCAGTATTTTTAAAGGCGCGTAGTGTGCCATTCGCATTAATTCCTAAAGTTGATGCAGAAATAGATAATTTGGTACAAGCGGGGGTGCTTAAAAAGATTAATTCATCTGATTAGCTACGCCAGTTGTACCTGTTCCTAAACCCAATGGTCAAGTGCGACTATGTGGGGATTTCAAAGTCACCATTAACAAATTTCTTCAAGTGGATGATCACCACTTACCAACAGTGGATGAACTTTTGTCATCCATGGCAGGAGGGGAAAAATTTTCTAAGATTAACTTGAATCAAGCTTACTTAAATATGTGTGTACATCCTGATGATCGCAAGTATTTAGTTCTGAATACTCATCGAGGATTGTACGAATGTTCAAGACTGATGTATGGTATTGCATCAGCGCCAGCAATTTGGCAAAGAAATATAGAACATATCCTTAAAGATATTCCGGGGGTGAGTGTATTTCTGGATGATATCAGAATTACAGGACCTAATGATTCAGTTCATTTAGCTAGATTGGAGGAAGTTTTCAAACGCTTAGCTAAACATAATTTAAAAATTAATTCACATAAGTGTAGCTTTTACAAAATTCTATAGAGTATTGTGGATATCGTATCGATAAAGATGGCATACACAAACTCAAAAGTAAAATCGATGCCATTGATAATATGAAACGACCCACTAATACAACAGAGGTTAGAGCATTTTTGGGTTTAGCAAATTACTATGGTAGATTTTTTCCAAATTTAAGCTCTGTAGATTTTCCATTAAATCAATTATTGCGTAAAGACATGAAATTCCATTGGACAGAAAAATGTGAATCTGCTTTTAAACAAATAAAGGCGGAAATGCAAACAAACAAAGTTTTATGTCATGATAATCCTGATTTACCAATAATTGTAGCCACAGATAGCAGTCCCTATGCTGTGGGCGCTGTTATTTCACATATTTTTCCGGATGGTCAGGAACGTCCAATCCAAACAGCTTTGCAAACGCTTACAAGCACGCAACAAAAATATTCACAACTTGATGTTTTGCAATTATTTTTGCTGTGAAGCGATTTCATCAATTTCTTTATGGCAGACGGTTCACGTTATACACCGATTCTAAGCTATTAGTTCATATTTTCTCTTCAAATAAAAAATTACCTAGATTAACGGCATCACGTATGCAACACTATGCTTTGTATTTACAAGCGTTTGATTATGATATCAAATATAAAAACACAAAGTTGCATGGCAATGCAGATGCTTTTTCACGTCTTCCAGTTCGTTCTGAAGATGTAGTGAAATTCGAAATGGTAGATATTTTTGAAATTCAGCAAATAGAAACACTACCGATTACAGTTAAGCTTTTAGCTAAAGCAACAGTAAAAGATGAAGAATTACAACCATTATACGAAGGTTTAAAAAGCGGTCAACATAGTTCCTTCTGAATTAAGATTCCGCATTCCACAAGAAGAATTTTCTCTTCAGGCAAATTGTATAATGAGAGGAATTCGTGTAGTCATTCCTGAGGTATACAGACCTAAAATTCTAAAGGAGTTGCATATAGCTCATTTTGGTGTAGTCAAGATGAAAGCATTAGCACGCAGCTATTGCTGGTGGCCTTCAATCAATTCAGATATAGAATATTTAGCTAAAACTTGTGAAGCATGTAATAAAATTGCTAATAACCCACCTAAATATTCTTACCATCCTTGGCTGACACCATCTGCACCATTTGAAAGAATACACATTGACTTTGCTGGTCCTTTCAAGGGATTGTATTATTTCATTGTGGTTGATGCGTATTCCAAGTGGACAGAAATTTTTATTTTAATAGAAATAACTTCAAGTAAAGCTATAAAAATTTTACGTTCATTGTTTGCTAGGTACGGTATTCCTAAAGTACTGGTTTCAGACAATGGAAGCCAATTTAAATCGGCAGAATTCGAATACTTCATGAAAATGAATAATATTAATCACAAATGTATTGCTCCCTTTCATCCTGCTACAAATGGACAGGCTGAAAGATACGTTCAAATTTTAAAGAACTCTTTAAAAGCCATGGGAGAAGAGCAACATACGGATAAGGAAATTCAATTACAACGATTACTTTTTCAGTATCAACGAATCCCACATTGTAGTTCAGGGAATTCACCTTCATTTTTAATGCTTAATCGAGAGATAAGGTCCAGGTTAGATCTTATGAAACCCAGTTACCTACCGTCAAAAGTAGATTTTAAAAAAAAAATGCAGAGCCGGGAATCTTAAAAGTTGGAGCACGTGTAGCTCTGCTCGTAATTATAATGATCCAAAGTAAAATGGATGTTTGGTATAATTTCAGAAAAGTTGGGTAATTTACATTATACAATCCAACTTGATAATGGTCGATTATGGAAACGACATATAGATCAGGTAAGGGCAATTGGTGAAAATACATTAGATTCAGATGTGAAAGAAAAATTTGAGATTACTGATGAACCAATATTAGTGGAACCACCTATATTAATTTCTGTTGAAAAACCTTTAGAAACAGATGTAACGATTGATAATAATGATCAGAGTGATGTTTCCACTGCCACAAATGATGATAAAATTCAGGAACATATTGCTTCAGAACCAGTAGTTTGACGTTCAACTCGTAAAATAAAACCACTCGAACGATTGAATCTGTAATGTTTGTTTGTTTTTTTCTCCCAGAAAATAATAATTAATGTATTTAAAAGGTAATACTGATTTTTCGACAAGGGAGAGTGTTGTGTATCTATATATGCTAGGTATTCATAGTCTAGGATAAGTAAGACCTGCTGTTGAGCCACGATGGCGAATAATAGACAGTCTTATTGTGAACACATTCAACGTATATACTAAGTCTAATATAGCACTAAGTTCCGGGGTATGAAATAAATTAATTCACCATTCTGACGTTCTGTGTATCATTCCTTTCCCTTCGGACACCACGATAAATCTGCCAAGTGGAGTGATCTTGAAGCATTCTACAGTAAGGATAAGACTTTGTCGAACCGCATTGCACCTAAACTAACAGATGCACATATAAATCCAACCAACTTTCAAAAGATGAAAGTAAATCTTGCTACTCAAGTATTGAGTCACTCTGTCGCTGCAGGGATGAACATGTTAATTACATTTGGGGTTTTACCAGCCGAAGCATTTGCGACAAGTGAACTATTAGAAAAATTTAATAATTTATTTGATATTTTGAATTCAAGTTCTGCTTTAACCAACTTTCACTATAAGAAAGTATATTCTGGAGAACCTTTTCAAAAGCAATTTTTACAAGAAATGCTACGGTTCATAAATAAACTACGAATAATAACTAAAGCTGGCCGTGATAATACAAAATCAATAAAGTCTATTCATTGTTGGCAAATATCCATTAATGCTACATTGGTTTTGTGGGAACATTTAAAAGCACGTGGATTTGATTATTGAATGACTTGTCGAATTAACCAAGATGCTTTGGAAAATTTCTTTGGTAGCATGCGGCAACAAAGTGGAACTTCAATTAATCCAACACCTATTCAATTTCAAAGGGCGTTTAAGAAGTTGTTTGCTCAACAATATTTGAATATGGGAAATGCAAACTGTTCAGAAGATTTTGATCAACTGCTGTCAAAATTAAGACTGGAAGCCAATTGTAGAGGAGGTGCAATACATGCAGCCATCTTCCTTTGTGTTCCCCTGATTATCGCGACTTGCAACTTCCAGAACAAAATACTTTAAAATATGTTTGTGGATATTTATTGCGAAAAGCAAGAAATGTTCATCATTGTGTGACATGTGATATTCTTGTAGACAATGTTTATGATGGTTCTGCACAATTAGTATATTTTAAGGCATATGACTGCAGTGAACAGTTATTTGGCGGACGTATAGTCCCACTTAATGACTTTTGTAGTTACATAAATAGTTTGGAGAATATCTTTTTCGAAAATTTTGAAGAGTTGTCAATGTCTAAAAATATACTTAATAGTTTGTATACTATTATGTTAAACGTTTCCAATTCGGAATTAGGATGTTTTCCTGTAAATTATGTCATAAAATTATATTTAAGAATGCACATATTTTACACACTTAAATTTTCAAACCGAAATTTGCTCTCTAAAGATAGAAAAGACAAAAAATTGTTAATTTTGTCACATTTGTAGTTTGAGTTGTTACTACTTTTAGTGAAATATTTTTTTGTAAACCTATTTTGAAAAGTAGTTCATTTCAACATTGATTTGAAATTTATGTAAGTAACACTACATTCAGTGTTCATTGTCAGCATGACAACGGGATGTCATATTTTATTAATCCCGTGGTTTGTAATGAAACCACTAGAAAAGATTATGAGTAATTAGTTAGAATAACTTTAATTGGATTTTTCAAAAACCCATAACAAGTTAACAAAATTGGTACGGTGTATCTACAGTCATAATTTTATTTTGTTTGTAGTGGTGAATACAAAGGAACAATTGGCAATTTGAATAGAATTCTCGTTGTTTTTGTTCAACTTACATCTTCGCAGATATCAAAATTATCCATTTCAGGCAAATCATTGAGTTTTTCAGTGAATATCTGATGGAATCAACAAATTCCATTTTGTTTACATCACAATTTTGGTTTGTTGATGATGAACACGAAAGTTCAGATATTCCTTGATTGTACAAAATTTGATCAGCTATTGTCACTTTATATTTTATGGAATCGGTCACATACCTTTCAGCCACAATGGAATATTTCCATCCACTGTGTTGTGTTAGACAGTGGACATCAATTCCAGAATGAGCAAGTAATGTATGTCATCATCATTAGGTTTTCAGTCCTGGAACTGGTTAGACGTGTACCCTCATTGCTTCCTATTCAGAACTAACCTACATATTTCCCTAAAATTTGCAGTTTGCTTCTATCACTTATCTGATCTAGGTCTACATCTACCTCTTTTTTCTTATCTCTGCTTGTAATATATCCCATATTATTCCCCAAAAATGCCTTAGAATGTATTCTACCCTTTTATTTCTTCTATTTTTTTCTCCCAGATATTCTTGTTCCCTTACTACTTCTATAACCTATTTGTTATTAACTTTGTCTGTCCATGCTATCATCTTCATACATCTGAAGCACAGCATTTCAAAAGGCTGCTACCGTTTTTCTTTTCAGACTGCCCGTATTTCATATGCATACTGTGCTGTGCTTCACACTTATGCTTTCAACAATTTTCTTCTTGTTCTATGTTTGTTGCCTTTCATCATGGTTGTGAAGAGGGGTAAGCAGCCTGTAGCTGTCAAGTTCCCCCAGCACTTAACATTTACCGATTTAATATTTTTTCCAATATAACTTTTTGCACAGTCAACATTAGTTGCAGATATTTCACAACCAGCACCTGTAGTTGTTTATAATAATCATCAGATTTATCTACGCTTATTTTTTCGTCATTAGGTTTTGCATCTCAAAACTGGTTGGACCCATTTCTGCATTTATTTATTTTCTCAACTAGCCTACACAGTTCCCTGAAATTCTCACACAGCATGTATACAGCTCGGTTCCCCTTTTATTGTTTTCTAATTTTATGCCCTATTTCACCGAGATTCAGTGACGGGGATTAAGCAGCCTGTGGCTGCCAAGATATCTCAACACTTAGACATTTGCCGAAATAATAGTTTTTTAGTAAATCCTTTCACACAATTAACATTATTCGAGAATATTGCCCAACCAATTCTTGTAGTTGCTTATAATAATCATCATGTTTAAGTACAGTTACTTTTTTCGTTATTAATTTATTCATCTTGAGACTGGTTGGATGCGTACCTCCATTGATTTCTATTGTGAGCTAGCCTACACATCTCTCCGAAACTCCTACAGCCGACATCTTTCATTATCTGTGTGCAGTAGTCTAACCTAGGTCTACCTCTTTTTTCCTGTCTCTGCTTTTAATATATTCCGCACTATTCCCTCATGCCGTAGTATGTGGCTTATCATCCTGTCTCTCCTATTTTTTTACTGTTTTCTACATAGTTCTTTCTTCTCCTACCATTTTTAGTACCTCTTCATTCTTAACTTTGTCTGTCCGTGATATCTTCATCATACGTCTGTAGCACCACATTTCAAATGCTTCTACCTTTTTCTCGTCCGCTTGTCCTACTGTCCAGCCTTCACAGCCGTACAGTGCTGTGTTCGAAACATATGTTTTAAGCAATCTTTTCCTTGTTTCTATGTTTGTTGTTTTTGAACACAGTAGTTGCTTTTTCTTGTTAAATGTAGCACGACTTTGTGCTAATCTTTGTTTTATATCTTTTGTGCTTTTCCCATCTTACGTTATTTGACTTCCTAGGTAGCAGAAATCCTTAACCTCTTGTAAGTTCTCGTTGCCTATTTGTATTCTTGTTTTTGATTTATTATCCCCTCTTTTGCATACTAGAACTTTAGTTTTATTTTTGTTAATTTTCATACCATATCCCTTCGTTATTACTGTTTCCATTTCATTAAGAGCAGCTTCTAACTCTTCCTTGCTAGATGCTAATGCTGCTATATCATCTGCAAATCTAAGCATATCAATCTTTTGTCCCTGCATCTTAATTCCAAATGTCTTCCTGCATTTGACAGTATTCATTGCCTCTTCAATGTACAAGTTAAAAATTAATGGGGGATAGGGCACATCCCTGTTTCACCTCTTTCCTAATGTTTACTTCTCTACGTTCCTGCTCTAATTCTATTACTGCCGTTTGCTCTTTGTATAAGCTATGTACTATTCGTCTATCCCTATAACTCATTCCAATCTTTTTGAATATTTCGAACATTTTTTCCATTTTACATTGTCGAATCCTTTTTCCAGATCTACAAACCCTATATACACGCTTTCCTCCTTTTTCTATTGCTTTCTCCATTATAACTCTCAGAGCTAAAATACTCCCGTGTTCCCCTGTTTCGCCTAAACCCAAATTGCCTTCTCCTAGTATTTCTTCAGCCCGTCTTTCCATTCTTCTTTGTACAATTCTAGTTAACATTTTTGACACGTGTGCTGTCAAACTTATTGTTCGAAAATTTTCACATTTATCTTTTTTGGTATAGTTGCTATGATGTTACGTTTGAAATCTTTGGGTATTTCGCCTGTCTCATACATATTGCTTACAAGTTGGAAGAGACGTTTTGTTACTGTTTGTCCAGCGGCTTTTAGAGTTTCTGCTTGCACATTATCTGTACTCGGCGCCTTACCATTTTTCAGACCCTTTGATGCTAATTCAAACTCATCTCTAAGTATAGGACATCCTAGGTCATCATTTTCAATGTATGTATGTATGTTTTTATTCATCCTTTTTAGATCATTATAAAATAAAATGTAGTTGAAATGAATGTCTGGTGTATGTATGAGGCTTTTCCAACCGTAAATATTTTGTAATTTGAAATGGAAATTGCAAAATTTAAAATAAATAGTATTTTCCTAATACTTTCTCAAAAGGCATTTTAAGAAAAACCCTATCATTTCAAGGTTTTTCACAACATTGATAAAATTAATTGGTTGTTTGTCCTGTGCGACAATTGCAAATGAATGTTGTGGCCCATTCTTTTTATCTGATTCAACTATTATGAAATTGTCTTTAATGTCTATGTCATGAATATTTATTGAGATTTACGATTACAGAGATCAGATCTATTCAGAACTGATTGAAGTAAAATATTTGATTAAAAAAAAACCTGAAAAACCTTTTTATATATTTTGACACATTAAAGCAATCAACAAAAACTAATTGTTTTTTTTAAGTCCCAGAGTACAGGATTTTCCTATTTCAAAATAAAAATATAGGTTTGATACCTGCTTCTAAAGAACTTGTAACTTTCATTATATCTTTTTGAAGATTTTGCAAGCAAAATCTCCAAAGAAGCATTTGCTGCGTTCTATTTCTTCTATGATAAATAATAGAATGCGGGAATAAGCAAAAACTGTCAAAATTCGACGTTATTACTAGTGTTTGACAGAGAATTAATTGTTATTGCAACAGAAGTATCACTGGCTTGATATTTGCTATTTTTTAATAAAGTGTATAGAAAAATGGAACTTCACAAAGATTTCTATTTTAATTTTTCTGTTTTAATAATTTGATGGTAGGGCAAAAACTCTCAAATACACTTCGAATCGTATAGTGCAGTTTTGGTCTCGAATACTTGCAAACCTCGACCCTATGGATCTCCGTTTGCATATTTGTAGAACATCGAAAATGAGCTCGTGACATGTTTTAGCGACATGTTGATATCTCTTACGGTTCCAGAGATATTGATCAGAATTGTCCGAAAGTTTGTTGTAAAATTTGTCTGGCATTTTTGCGCACTTGTTGGTGTTTATACATTCTTAAGGAGCTGCCAGCTCTCTTGTTGTATTAAGTACTATTAATTTGATTCTGATACAGATCTTTATTGGCTTGTCATACCTTTTTCGTTTCTCATTCCTAAAGTATACTACCCTACTACGCTTCCCTATCTTGATCCACACTTGCATTAAAATCTTTTATGATTAGCAATCCCTTTCCATTTTTAAGACCTTGGGTAACCTTCTGAATTGGCTTATTAATTTTTTTAATTCCTTAATCATCATGGATCCAACTACCAGATTGTGCAGATATTGTACTAAGTGTGACTGCTATTATTCTGTCACTAACCTATCGGACATGGTATTACATTTCTTGCTTTATTTTACGTATACTTATAAAAAAACCCACAACTGTGTCAGTCACCTAACTTAAGCTCTGATCTATCAAATCCGGTTTTTGCCTAGCGATTTATATCTTCAGATTCTTTAACGTCCCTTCTATCCAAAGGCACATTTCTTTCTCCACTTTGTATAGTATATTTCCTCTTTGGTCGCTTCGTTTTTGTTTCATGACTGTTCCTTCCCAGAATACAACGTACCAAAGTAGGGTGAGATTGGGTGACTATGCCTACCCAAACAGGAGTATAGAAGAAGTTAAAAAGCACTTTTAGAGGTACTTCAAAAATATTATTTTTGATATGTGTAATTCTTCAATACCTTTATGAGTAAATTCCATATATGGTGTTTAATACTTAGTGCTCACATACTTCAAGAATTCTAGTCTAGTATCTGAATATGTTGTAACGGTTTAATTATTACCGTTCCAGTTTAGATTAAGTTAACTCAAGTATATTGGGTAATCTAGGGTTTCATAGTTATGAGCAGTTGAAATTGTTTCCATATAGTACAATCGGAACACACTGTATGAAATAGTAGCCTTTCAATATCTGTAAATTAATTGCTGTGATGTCAGTGTTACCAATTGACATGCTGTCAGAATTATTTGTTTTCATCACGCATCGAAGTTGTTATACATAATTCTGGTTATAATTAGATATGGATTAAAAGGAAATCGCATCATTCTTCATTGTAGGATGGTATTTGGTGTAATTATTATTCGATGCCGTAACCTAAACAAGATACTGATAGTGTGTGACCACGAGGAGTTTTTTTGTGTCGTCTTATCAGCTGCTATAAATATGATTGCAAGGCCGTCTTGGATCTTTCTGTCTTTCTTGAATCTGCAGTCAAGTGTTGAAGTGTTCCAATTAGTACAAATACAGAATTGCTGTGTAGCATGCTAATAGTTGAAGTTTGTGAAGTAATGTTTTATGCAGATCATATAAAACCTAAGGCAGCGTTTATCAACCTCCTTGTTATAATACTTTGTATAGTAAAACCGCTTATGAGCGAAAGTAGATAATTGTTTGTAAGATTGAATTAATTATATATGTACATGGTTTTTATGGTGGGTCTAAGATTTTGTTTTGGTGGTGCTTGCACGATTATTTATGGAATCTTGACCGGGGCGCTGTGCTTCCATCCAGATGTGGGTATCGTGACCGTGCTGCTGTACCAAGAAGTTCCACGAGGGGGAGATCCTACGGTAACAACTGTGCGAGCATCATAAGAGGTTGTAGACTTTGTTTTATTTGTTAAATGTTGGATATATAAAATTAGCTATTACTGAATGAAAATTAATTTAAGGGCAGCTTTTGTTTTGAAGAAGTTATAGTTCTTATAATAGGATATTTGAAGGGGTGGGATTAGTTAAATATTCAGGGAGGGGTTTATTTATAATTAGTATTGTAAGATGTGTATTATATGAGGCCTATCTCTCAGGCACTCAGACTTCTTATTACAGTGTAGCTAACAACCAATCACATAAACCATTTAATATTTGGGTTTACAAAACCAGGAGGAGCGTGCACATTCCCCGGGGGTTAACTATCCTTAACTTATACTTTTCAGTTGGCTATAAATATTTCAGCGAAATAACTAAAGAGGTTTGATCTGCCTGTTCACTGAAGTGTAATTATAAATTCTTTTATGTAGTCTTAGAGGGGTAAATATTTGGGAATAATTTAAAAGAATAGGTTTTTTTTTTGTTTATTCATATCTGCTGAGCAGTGTTGTACTAGAGCAGATTATGTGTACATTTTTTTTTCAGCCAAATATAATTATTATTATTATTATTTTTTGGGGAAGTTAGCTTTATTCGTAACAAGGTAAATTGCTGGTGGAGTTAAAGACTAGTGGGCTTAATTGCAGAAGCTGCTTGTCTATTCAACTTATTGATGGTGCATGTGGGTTCAACCAACTGCAATTGGCGCCCACATTATTATTATTCGTTGTTTGTGTGCTACCAACGCTCATGGCCCATTCTGCTGCTAGTCGGGAACATCACCATATTCAGTATCATTCCTGGTCAGGGTTCCCTGTCCTAAGAATACCCCAATCGACCAGAAGGTACTAAGAATATCTAACCAGTAAGTTTTTTGTGCGTTATTCTGATTCGACAGCAATAACGTTACAATGTGAGGCATTTTAATACATGTAGATATATTATTTTCAAACGATCAAATTAGTTCTAATACAATTGTTTGAATATTATTATGTTTAAGAAGTTGAGATTGCCGCTAGTGCTAGTAGATAATTTAATATATAGAAATAAGAACCTATTAATACATTTATATAAAAAAGTAAACATGATTTAATTGAGAAACATTTGAATAAAGTAATTTTTAAAATAAATATAAACATACTTGTTTTGATTTATTAAATCCAATTGTTTTTCAAGGCATTTTTAAAAGGTTGCTGTTGCATATTGTTCATTCCACTCAACTATTTGTCAAAATTTTGGAAAAAAGGTCACTAGCAAATATTTTCTTAAGCCCATTATTAATGCTTACAATACTTCAGATGTACGAAAAGTTTCTTGAAGGTTTTACACAAGGAAACTCTTTTTTAAGCAATGTTAATCCATGTGATTACATGCGTCTGAAATGGAGTTTTAACAAAAATCCATGTCTAAAGTATTGAAGCGATCATAACTATTACCTCACCTTTTTTGAACAAATAATTGTATATAAACACCATCTACTAGCCTCATTCCTTTCATTTTAATAAAATATTAACGAAAAAAAATTCGATTTGTTAATTTCAAAAACCAATCATATGAGTTTTTAACTACTGTGCCACCACACGATGCATCAACTTCTCTTTCCAGTCTCAGAATAAGTACTATTTGATTGATGTGCTTATTAAAACAAATGGTAAGCATCAAATAAAACGCCCTGTATGTCTGGTACTTAATACTTGTAATGTATGAATTACTTTATAATTGAGGTACTTTCTTGTGGTATTTTGACAACTGCTTTTAATTTGGGTTGCTTGATACAAAATACAAAAAACTTGAAGAATTATAGTTTTAGGTTGAATGAGTCATTTGAAGAACTCCATAAATCTCAATATTTTTACTATGAGATTTAATTTATCTATTAAACAATATAGTATGTGATCCTTGTGCTCTGTTTAATATTATTCAGTAAATATATAAATTAAATAAAGGAATTAGAAGAAAATTGAGGTTATGTTTACAAAGAATTAATTCAAACTTTATGCCAAAATAACCACTAAGAACATGACCGATTTCTGCCAAGGTTATCCAGTTTTGAACATGAATATCAAAGGCGCCGACAGAGAGTGTCGCTTCTGATATTGTATTCTGGGCCTAGGGTAAGCTGGATATATGCACTAATAACCAGTTCGGTGCCCCTTACACTTCCGGAATGAAGAAAACTCGAATTGAATAGCGAAGTATTAAATGAAATGTTCGTTGTGCAGTTAGTTTGAAACAAAATTGTTAAGTGAAAGGTAAGTTGTATTATCAATGTTACACGATTCTCTGGTGTGTTAACTATATATTTATTTTACTTTCTAACAGGTAATAAACCAAGTTACAGGAAAATTTGACATTTGTTCAATTTAACAAGGCATTTGTTGCAGTTTATTAAGCGCAACATCTACTAAAAAATTTATAGTATCAAAATATATATCGCAGTTTCCACAAATAAAATTATAACTAGTAATCATCGTGTATATAGGCGACTTTATTAACACATTTGTTTTAGCGGATGGAGTAAAAAACAGTTTGTGTTGTCTAGAAGTAGTTCTTGGAACACGTAAGTAGATGTAGGAAACAAGTTCAGGTGAGTCTATGTCATTATGAAGCATCCTATATAAAAAGATTAAACCTGCCATAATCCTACGAGTCTCCAAGGAATGTAACAGGAATCTGCTGGACACGTAGTTTTGGCAACAACCTCTGTTGGGATATCCACTTTCAGTTGTAAAAAACAAAAATTTTAGAAATTTGAACTCCCTCTAGTGCTAACTTATGGCGGTCATAAATAGGAGACCAGACAATACAGCAATATTCCAGCTTTGATCGAACAAGAGCTTGATAGAGTATTTTCAAACACTCTACATTCAAAAAGTCTTTGCAATTTCTAATGATGAATCCTAATGTTTTACATGCTGCACTTACAATTTTATTAATATGTAAAGTAAATGTGAGGGCAGAGTCAAAAGTAATGCCCAAATCTTTAATACTGCTAACTCTATTTAGTTTCTGTTGTCCAATACTATATGAATAATTTATGGGTTCCAGTTTCTTTGTGTATGAAACAATGCAACATTTAGCAACATTGATGGAGAGCTTATTAGTCTGGCACCAGCTAATAGGTTATTAATTTCCACTTGCAAATTATTACAGTCATTATACGATTCAATATTAGCGTAGAGCTTGATATCAACAGCATATAAAGGTTTACAACAGGCTAAGGATTTGCAAATGTCGTTTATAAAAAGGGTAAATAGCAAGGGTCCTAAACTGGAACCCTGTGGCACACCAGAGGTGGCAGGAAAGGGTGCAGATTTATAACCATTGTAAGTAAAAAATTGGATACGTTCTTTTAGATAAAAGTCAAACCACTGCAGTAACGTTGCTAAAGCCTTATACTCGTAGTTTACGTATTAAAATAGCATGATGTATATGATCAAACGCTTTGGAAATGTCTGCATATATATATAACATCGACTTGGCCATGTGCATCTAGGGTCTCGGAGATGAATTGTGTCATAAGGACTAAATTAGTGGTAGTTGATCTTTTGGAAAAGAACCCGTGCTGATTTGGCGATATAAGGTGTGAAACAAAAGGAAATATTTTGTTGTGCAAAATCATTTCAAAATTTTTTGCACAATTAGATAAAATAGATATAGGTCTACAGTTGGCAACATTGTTCAGATCTCCATTTTTTAGGACAGGGGAGATTATCGAAGTTTTCCAAATGGATGGAAATATACCACTTTTAAGTGAAATATTAAATATACAGGACAGCGGGTAAGCTAAAGCACCAGCACAGTTCTTAAGAAAGAATGAAGGAATCTGGTCCTCGTCGCAAGTAGCTTTATTTTTGAGTTTACAAATGCTGTCTTCAACTTCAGACAGAGGGACTTTGTTTATATTCAAAATGCTGTTGACAAGAACTTTACCATTCTCATGATCACCAAAGTCATATTCAGAGTGTGTCATGTAGACATTGCTAAAATGGTTTTTAAAGTTGTAGCCTTACTACGCCTCCTCTTTTAACAGGATATATTAATCAGGAAAGAGTGCGAGTTTTAAGGTGAATTAGAAATACTATTTCTGAAACGTGTCAAATCCTACGAGCGTGATCAAAATATAAATCGACAATTGCTCCAAAAAGCCAAGGACAACTTAAGCCGCATATCACCTTTAATATCTCAAGATACTTTTAGTAGTTTATTGCAATCCATAAATGATCTATTTCATATTGAAAGTACAACAATCAATCAAAACTATATTACACCGGCTCTAAATAGAATAGGTAGGTATGCATGGCTTTTCAGAAAATTTTAGTTATAGGTCTTGTGAGCCGTCTACCTACATACACGGCCACATCCAATTTTTATCAAAATTCAACTTACAGTGGAAAAAGATATTACACCATACGGTCTTTTACCCTGTGAATCAGTTTGTATGAAAATCGGCTAGATCCCATTTAAATACGCATGTAAATGTATGAGTGTGAAGAGTTGCTGCCCAGATTACAAAGCAGCAACAGTTATCTACCACCGCCTCCGGGTGAACAAAGGTGAGCAGCGGAACGGTGACAACTTAAGGGAGTTTTCCAGCTATGCGGGGCGCCGAGGACTGGGTACACAAGTGAAGTCGTTGGGGATGTACATCCGTCAGTCCTGTTAGACGAGCTACCTGACCTGTGGCGAATAGTCACCCTGTCGGTCGAAAATCACAGGCCAGTGGACCCAGGATTTGAATATCGTGCAGTTGGAGAGCAACCAAGGGGAAGATCCGGGAAACTGCTTACTGCATCAAAACATGGGGATTCCAACAGCAGGCCTGGAGGAATCCAAACCAACTAATTTATCGAGAATATCAACCATCATACTACACTTCATAATCCATACATCACCAACAAGCCAAAAAACTCACCACGAGTTACAAGGCATAAACCGACATTGAGAACGTCGGGTCTAGCTTATGTTTTTTACGAGTGTGAAGCAAAAGCGGCTACAGCCATAACCTAGTGTGTTGCAATAGCAGCTACATCCAAAATGCAATATGCGCATATGCACCGATCTCTTTAGGGTCAACACTCAACAGAAGTCCATAATGTCATGGTCGTGCTAGCACTATGTTTTTAGACACCGAATGTCGTGATAGCAAATAAATAGTGGCTTTGTTGTAAAATAGTATTAGCATAAAATGGAAAATTTTGTTGAAGAATTTGTTCCAAATAAAACACGAAAAAAACTTAGTAGTGTGAATGGATGGAAAGAAATTTAGATAAGAGTCACAGATATTTATTTCATTTTAGTATAAATGCATGAATAAAAATGAAATTAGTGTTCAGAATATTTGGAATTAGCATTGTTGTTGCAGGTATATGCCAACAATGGGGCCTAGGAGACCCAAATGTACTCATAAGTCAAAAAATACGGCATATAGGTGTTCCGAATTAACTGAAGCAGATGTTTGAATTTCATAACAGTTTTCATACACACCCAACTAAAATTGCTCGGGATGGATTTATTTTGAAGTGTATGACTGTCCCAGTAAAATGATGCAGATCCGTACGGACGTAATAAAATATTTTGTAAAAGGACACAAAAAACAGTTCCTGTGTGTCGAAATGCTTTCTTGAGCATTTTAAATTTAAAAAAACATCGTGTAGAGGGTGTTGCCAAGAGGTTCCTTGCTAGTGGCACTCATTTACAGGAAAATTGAGGAGGCGCTCGTCGTCTTGAATTATATTCAGATTAAAATATTGCGGTAATAAACTTTATTAAAACATTTCAGTGCATTGAGTCACATTACTGTCGATCAAAGTCGTCTGGTAGGGTCTATTTAAGTAGCGACTTGAACATTGCGAAAATGCATCGCATGTACAACAACGCTTGTGATAAATCATTGCAAGTGCGCGTATTTTCGAAATTTTTTAATGTAAATTTAATATAGGTTTTGGCACACCTCGAACCGATGTGTTCTAAGTGCATGAAATTGTCGGAAAAACTGAAAACTGCACAAAATCTAACTATTAAAAATACATTACTATGTGAACAGAAGCTTCATCAAATGAAATATAAAGCTTTTTATACTATTCTAAAGGGGAAGAAACCAAATATTGTTACTATATCGTTTGATTGTCAAAAAAATTTTGGAATTTCAATGGTTCGCTATCAAGTAGTGTACTACAAGCTTTACAATTGTGAAAGGCAGTCCCAAAGACCCTTAAGGAAACAATGTATTTTCCTATGTGTGAGTCGTACAAAAATATTCCAAGGGGTCTGATGAAATATCTTCTTGCGTTTACGATTTTTTATTAACAAAGTTGGATTTGTCTGGGCACTCTGCGTTGTGTTGCAGACGGTTGTACGGGTCAAAACAAAAACAGAATAGCTTTAGGAATGTTAACGTATTGTTGCGAGCTACTATTAGGCAACCCGTCAAACACACAAGCGTTATAGGGTCTGCATAGTCTTTAGGATTCTAGAATGCTTCTAGCAATCAAACACACAAAACGCCGCCAGCACTGTTCATTCTCGCCAGACCGGGAAGTTTCTGTAATTACCAGAAGATGAGTCATATCTTTAAATCTGAGTATATATAAGACCGCTAAGAAATGCAAGGGTCAGTCTATACTAGAATGTCTAATATAAATTATAACGTTGTAAAGTAATAGTAGTTTGAGCTTTTAGAAGTATACATAAATGGTATATGCTGTGTCTAATGTACATGCAGCTTGTAGTATACATAAATAAATAGAAGTGTATAGACAAATAGTTGTGTTAGTGTTGTTAATGGACCTATGGTAAAGAAGTTAGTTTAAGAAGAAATTAGTGCTTGTAAATTCATTAGTGTAATAGTGCTTCATTGTTAAGTGGACTGAAAACATCTATAAATAAGGCATATACTGTTAATTAGACTTGTGAACAGTGAGTAATAAAGACCGTTATTATTATTCGTTTTAAATTAAAGAAACGCGGTAGTAGTAGCCCGTTACACTGGTGTCAGTCTGTGTGGGGTATATAGTGATCAATTTAAAAGGAAAGCACACAAGTCTAAAGACATTTAAGTAGTTTGTATATGCCAGTTACAAGAAGTCAAAGTAAGATGGAGGCAGAAACTTTAATGAATTTCCTCAAGGATTTTAAATCCGGTATGGAGGAGAGGTCGGCTAAACTAGAATTGACACTTAGTGAAAATGCTGGGAAAATGGAGGCGAGGTCGGCTAAACTAGAATTGACACTTAGTGAAAATGCTGAGAAAATAGAAGAAAAGTTAAGTGAAAATGATAAGAAAATGGAAAAAAGGTTTAGTGAAAACGCAGTGAAAATGGAAGAGTTGAATGAAAAGACAGCCACGTTAGAACAAAGATTAATGGAAAGCTCCATTGCATTGAAAGAAGATGTCACCGAACAGGTAAAAACAGTTGAGCAAAAGTTAGACAGTAAATTGGTAAAAATGGAAGAAGATGTGATGAGGCTGCAAGAACAGGTGATTTCACTAACAACACGGCCACTTGAAATAGCAAATCAAGTTGTAAATGAGAACATTCCAGAAATAAGAACCATGGAAAGAAGCGAGTCCATACCGTCTAAATTTAAAGTGAAACCATCCACATTTGATAGCAAAACACCTTGGCCCACATATTTGAAACAATTTGAAGCTGCGGCAATATCCAACGGTTGGTGCAACAAAGAGAAGGCTATCTCCTTAATAGTGGCCTTTCGGGGGAAGCTCTTAACATCTTACAAACGATTCCTGATCACCAGCAGAATGATTACAGTCTTTTAACATCGAAGCTTGAGATGAGATATGGAGATGCTTACCTTCAACAGGTTTACCACGCACAAGTTAAAGCCTGCAAGAATTCGAAGCTGACATCGCCAGATTAGTTAGATTGGCATATCCAACGGCACCAGATAGTTTCCTCGAACAACTGGCTGTACAAACATTTGTGGATGGCGTTAAAGATGGCGAAATACAGCAAGCGCTAAGATTAGCACGGCCAAAAATGTTAGATGACGCACTGGCTCATGCGCTTGAATTTGAAGCCGCTAAGCAGACATCACACAGAATGAGTCACAAAGTTCGGTCTGCCTTAGAGGAACCTGATCAAGCGCAGAACAGCATAGATGAAATAATCAATCGTGTGGAAAAACTTGAAAGACGACGACCGCGGAGATGGGGTCTGCGATGCTGGAACTGCGGTGAAGTTGGTCATATACAGAGACGCTGCACTCAACCAAAAAAACAACCGGTTGAGCAGCAGGAAAACTAAAGCAAGTCGACGTAAGGGGGCGAACGTCGACAGCACAACGTAGTGCCCCGAAGATTATCATCCGTGCTGCATCGTCGATGGGGAGTCTGGACAGCATTTATATCGATGGAAGAATTAATGGTAGGGGTGTCCGATTACTCGTGGATACAGGAGCGACAAAAACTATTGTGAGACCAGATTTGGTTGGTCGTGGAAAAGTGCTACCTGTATCGATGTGTCTTCGAACGGCAAATGGTGAGAAAATTTGTACTCACGGAGAGACTGCCGTTATGTTGACAATTGGGGACAAATTAATTAATCATCGAGTGTTGATAGCTGAAATTACAGAAGAACTGATCTTGGGAATGGATCTCATGAGAGAATATGGATTTCATGTAAACATGAAAGAAAATGTGCTTCGGATTGATGATGATGGGATTCCATTTCAAGGTAGGAGTAACCAGACGATGCATGTCCGAATGATTTGCGATATGAAAATACCCGAGAAGGCGGAAATGATAGTAATGGGACGCCCGGATGGTACGCTCCGGGAAGGACAAGTATGCATGATGGAAGCAACTGAATCGGGAATGGGTCAGGAGGGACTTCTGATTGGAAGAACGCTGGTAAAGTCGCGAAATATGGTACCAGTAAGGGTGCTGAACATTAATCCCCATACAGTGACCCTGAAGAAAGGTATGATTGTGGGAAGTTGCATTCCAATATGTCATATTAAACGTTGTGTGGACGACACAAATAATAAACCATCCAACGGTTGCTCACAGAAATTGCTGAATATGTTGATACCCTCGTGTCAAGGATTAAATGGCGACCAACTGGGCAAGGTAAAAGAACTGGTCGGACGATATCGAGGTGTGTTTGCACTGGATGATAGTGAGAAAGGAAGGACGAATGTTGTGCAACACAAGATCAATACTGCAGTTTCGAAATCCTTAAGGGCAAGTTGCAAGGTGGATAGAGCGACTGCAGGAATATGACTTTGACACAGAACATCGGGTAGGAACTAGCCATCGGAATGCAGACGCTTTGTCAAAGAGACCTTGTCCAGTAAACTGCAATCATTGCTCCAAGATGGAAGAGAAAATATATGTCATCCATAGAATGACGGTAACCGATGATACTTGGCAACTCGAAAGAATACGAGAAGACCAGGAGAATGACGCCGAATTGGGACGTATTATTGAGTGGAAAAATAGAGGACAACGACCAGCTTGGGAAGAAATTAGTATTTTAAGTAGGAGCCTGAAGGCATACTGGGCACAGTGGGACTCCTTGATGATGGAAAATAGAATCTTGAAACGACGCCTGGAATTTGAAGATGGCACTGAGAGACTTCAAGTGATAGTGCCGAGAAGCAGAGTGCCGGAAGTGTTGCAGCACTTGCACGATGGTATTTCCGGAGGGCACTTTGGTGTGAAAAGAACTCTCGAAAGAGTGAGAGAAAGATTTTATTGGCTGAACTGCAAAGATGATGTGAAGGTGTGGTGCCGGAAATGTGAATTGTGTGCCTCTGCAAATGGCCCGGTCTCAAAACGGAAAGTCCCAATGAGACAGTATAACGTGGGGAATCCTTTTGAGAGGGTAGCCATTGATATAGCTGGTCCGTTTCCTGAATCAGAGAAAGGAAATAAATACATCTTGGTTGCAATGGATTATTTTACCAAATGGCCGGAGGCATATGCTATACCTAACCAAGAAGCCGAGACGGTTGAAGATGTACTAGTCAGGGAGTTGTTTTGTCGTTTTGGAGTTCCGTTGGAATTACACTCCGATCAAGGTCGAAACTTCGAATCGGCGTTGTTTCAAAACGTCTGCAAGCGCCTTGGAATCAGGAAGACTAGAACCACGCCACTTCATCCCCAATCGGATGGAATGGTTGAAAGAATAAACAGGACGTTAGGGAAGTACTTGACCAAAGTTGTCTCTGAACATCAACGAGACTGGGACCAATATTTACATTTGTTTCTACTGGCGTACCGATCTTCGGTACATGACAGCACAGGATACTCGCCCGCTTGCGTAATGCTGGGACGTGAATTGCGGCTACCATGTGATCTTCAGTTTGCATTTAAACCTGGAGCTTCGTGAAAGATCAAATAGCATTCACGAAAACGTCCGAAAGAATATCCAGGCAGCAAGCAATCGAATGAAATCACAATATGACACGAGAGCACAAGAAGGTGGTGATCAACCTGGAGATTTGGTGTGGTTGTATAATCCACAAAGAAAACGGAGGTTGTCGCCAAAATTACAAAGACAATGGGAAGGCCCGTACGAAGTGATGAAAAGGATTAATGATGTAGTGTACCGGATCAAAAGATCTCCCCGTGGTAAACCGAAAGTGGTACACCTTGACCGTTTAACATCCTACGCTGGCAACAACCAAGAAGGCTCGAATAAAGAGAATGGCATTCGACAAGTTATTAATCATGAGTCAAATGTAGATTTCGAGAGTTTTATGGCGGCGTATGGTGGTTCCGCTAAGGCCAGATTTGGCGTTGTTGTTGAAAAACAGCAAGACTTGTTTAGAGCACCAGAAGAGTATTCCCTTGCACATTGCGTAGCTCAAGATCTGGAAATGTCAAGGGGAATAGCTGTTGTTTTCAAGAAAAAGTTTGGATGTGTGGATGAATTAGTACAACAGCAGCCAACTGTAGGAAAAGCTTTGGTTCTTCAGGATAAAAATCGTTATGTTTACTATCTGGTCACCAAAAATTCTTCATGGCAGAGACCTAGTTATGGTCATCTATGGAAGGCTTTGCTGAATCTTAAAGCTCAGATGATGGAAAATGGTGTAACGAAACTAGCGGTGCCCAAGCTAGGTTGTGGACTGGATCGCTTAGATTGGAGGATAGTCCGAAATATGCTAGAAGTAGTTTTCCAGGAAACCAACGTCCAGGTCCTTGTTTGTTGTTATTAGCCGGTTGCCTACCAAGACCAAGAAAAGAGTGTTGACTGTTATTTCCAACGACGCGGTAGATGCACCAGAGGAGATAGCTGCCGATACCGTCATCATTCATCGAATTGGCGCCAAAATGTATTTACAGTTACGAGACGTAACGGTTTTAAAGAGGGGGTAGTGTTGCGAGCTACTATTAGGTAACCCGTCAAACACACAAGCGTTGTAGGGTCTGCATAGTCTCCAGGATTCTAGAATGCTTCTAGCAATCAAACACACAAAACGCCGCCAGCACTGTTCATTCTCGCCAGACCGGGAAGTTTCTCGTAATTACCAGAAGATGAGTCATATCTTTAAATCTGAGTATATATAAGACCGCTAAGAAATGCAAGGGTCAGTCTATACTAGAATGTCTAATATAAATTATAACGTTGTAAAGTAATAGTAGTTTGAGCTTTTAGAAGTATACATATGGTATATATGGTATATGCTGTGTCTAATGTACATGCAGCTTGTAGTATACATAAATAAATAGAAGTGTATAGACAAATAGTTGTGTTAGTGTTGTTAATGGACCTATGGTAAAGAAGTTAGTTTAAGAAGAAATTAGTGCTTGTAAATTCATTAGTGTAATAGTGCTTCATTGTTAAGTGGACTGAAAACATCTATAAATAAGGCATATACTGTTAATTAGATTTGTGAACAGTGAGTAATAAAGACCGTTATTATTACTTGTTTTAAATTAAAGAAACGCGGTAGTAGTAGCCCGTTACAGTATTGGTTTTACGTCAAAGCACTTGCTACTTTAGACAATATTGAAGTTGTATTTCCTATCGTAGGACACTCTTTCCTACCACCAGATAGAGTGTTTGCACAAATAGAAAATAAAATACGCAAAATTGAAATAATGGTGAAACCAGCAGACTATTTTAATATCATAAAACAGCATGCAACAGTGACAAATTTAGGTATAGACTATCCTTCATATGATTGGAAAAGCGAGTTAGAAAAAATCATCAAACCTCCATATCGGGGCACTAAGTTTCTTCCCACTAAACAATTCATTCTCACACGAAGACATTCAAAAATAAATTATTTTCTTAATATTCTGAAATTGCATCTTGCCATAGTGCTACAGAAATACCACAACCCAATATTTAATAGTTTATCATAATGATACTTCACAGTAATTGCTTATTATTATCTTGTTGTTTATAGGTTTTGTTATAATAAACCATGCAAAAGCTAGCTTTCAGTTTTAATTTTGTTGCAAAATTGACCACATCCACATCTTTGTTGCAAATGGGGCTGCATCCATTCTTTGAAGTGTTGTCAAAAATTAACCATTTGTTCAGGATTTCTAATTTTTCGCCTACATTCAAGTCACACAGTATGTGTTATACTCCCGACTGTTCTAGTCTAGGGTTTACTGTTAAAGTACCGGCATAATTGATAAGAGCCACTACGACAGTTGGTTATATAATAAACACGTGCATAATATTGCGCAACAAGGAATTACGTCATTAATGCGTCTCAAATTTGGATCACATACAAAGAAAAAGATAAATGTACTCACGTAAAATGTGGAGCTCTTCACAACATAGCAGTTATAGGATCTTGGCGTTAGTTGGGCGTGGGTCGGCCTTCACCCCCGTTGGTACCAGATTAATTTGTCTTCCCTTTTCTTGTGTAGCGGTACGATAAAGGATACAGGTAGAGGTACGATAAGGCAAGATATAAAGGGAAACCTACATCCTAAAAGAGAAAAGACTAGATAAAAAGACACCGGTAAACTTCACTGTCCGACGTTTCGTTGACTAGTCCATGACGTGACGGAAAAGTGCCACTTCCTCCCGCACTCCGCGTTTGCGCCTTCTCGGGCGCCGACGCAACTGTTTAAAGTGACGCAAATACACGCACAAGTCTATTTTTTAAAATATTGGCGCGAATTCACTCGCAAATTAAAAACTTACAATGCCAGTTTTTGGCATGTAACATATGTAATACTTGTTCATGACATGGTTGTGAATCTACAAATTTACCAACAGTACCATCTTATTAATTTCTTACATTAATAATCTAACAAATTGCATTCGTATCATTAGGTTAGCTTCTTCACTCAATATTCAAAAAATAATTCCTACGTCTGATCATAAATACCAAACGTTAGGAAGATAAAAAAAGATAAGACGAAGTCTCAAGTTATTATCAAAGATAATAGGCAAAATAACGATATTAAGATAAAACTAGATAACAATAGATGGATCCGAAACGTCCCAGCACGCTAAGGCACGCTACGACTACATACACTACAGATATAGCGTAGAATTCACCAGCTCACCAAGCCGTTTCGTCACCCATCCCAAAGATACACGATAGAGTGGCTCCTTGGAGCCGTTATATAGGGAAAATACTCGTACCCCCTAAAAGAAAGCGACCTGTGAAGCAAGTCCGTTTATAAAAAACGGCACAAGGGACCGGAAAAGGTATTTGGGTGCATTCCTGCACCCGGCGTTAATCGATATCGCTACGATATCCACCTTTACATATCAACATATATAAATTCATGCACTCACACATACACACTCTCATACATACATGCACTGTTAGCGGCCATGTGCGCTGACAGCGGCACCGCATGACCTCACGAAAGATTCCCAGAGACGTGGTTCGGGTGTCTGTGAAAACCCCCCGCGCAACCACACGGTGACAAACGGAAATGAAAAGACAATAGAGATATAGGAAAGGTAGAAAGAGGGAGGTAGGCATTTTGGAATGTATAAGAGTCACTTCCAGGTAGAAGAGAATAGAGGAAGGGCTGGCATTGAGCAAAAGAAACAGAAAAGGTGGATAGAAAAGCATTACTCAACCAGCCAATGTAGTCAGTAGCCCGGAAGAGGAAAAAATCACTCTTATGTGGTAGACGGATGTTCGGGACAAGAACAGGTCTATCGAATGAAAGATAAGGCGGAAACGGAGACAGCAGGATAAGAAAAAGTAGAGTTTTTGGACAAGCGCCCGAGAGAAGGTAGAGAGTTGTCCCTATTAAACACATGTCGGTCTGAAGGACCACCTGCTATATTAATCAGACAAGTTAAGATACATCATAAGTTAAAAAATTACTAGACTCTTGACAATCATTTTCCTAACGAGTGCATCCACTACGATAAGAAAATCAGACAAAAGTTGAAATAACAACTTAAAAGTATCACCAAAGATACCTTAACACAAAAAACCAACTGTTTCAAGGTAATTTTTAAAACGGTAACGCCATAAACACACAAAAATGCCTAACTATAAGCAGTTAAATACGGACACACTGTCCCAATATGCTAAAAACAACCGAGAATTCGATAAGGTATCAATACAAAGCGATAGCATCTCACCACGAAGTTCAATAAAAAACAACGAAAAAAATGTTTATAAGTTATGATGAATTAGTAGAAGGAGAAACAAGTAATAATATAGGATAATGTGGGCGGCTGTAATAATTCAGAGGAAAAACGCATGGAATAGAAAGTCCTAGTTTTTGGCAACTGCGAATATGGACTATTTCTTACAATGGCATAGGCCGCGTCTCTTATGTGAGCCTAAAGAAAAAAGCATTCACTCAAAACATCAGCTAAAACCAATCATAAAAATTCAATGAGTTATTGCAACCAAAGTTACGACAATCACCACAAAATTAAACGATGTAAGATAAATACTGAAAACAAAATAATATGTTGTAGAAAAGGTGCGAGGTTTAATTAAATGAAGCGACAGAGTTATACTGGGGGACCTAGACAATAAACCGATATATGACTGACTAACAATAAATTCAAAGAAAAATCAACAAGTAGCAAAAAGATAGCTAGTTTAGGATAAATGCTGTATAAGGAAAAGAATGTCTAAATATAGTTAACTAACTCATAGTAGGGACAGAAACATTACGTAAATCGTTAAGGAAATGGAACGTGAAAATTTTTTTGGATGTACGTAAGGTTAAACCATTTTAAAGATAATTTTATGCCATTTAGTGTGATTTAAATCGATATCTGAAAGGATAAGAGTAACTGAAACTCGATTTACTTATAGAATTGTTGAAGAACAGAAACATATCTTATAATGCATATACTTACCAGGATTACGAGCCCTCCTTTGAGCTTCACCTAGACTAATAAAGAAAAACCCCAACATCATTCTTGAAAAAATTATTCACAAATTGCTAGAACGACAAACTTACCGCGAGTTTCGTCTAGACTTATGTAATGCTGAGCGACCGACCCTTCATGGGTCTCGTATAGACTTACGTATAGCTGAGCGACCAACTTCGACGGCAAATCTCGTTTAAACCAAATCGATCTTAAAATGCTGCGTTGAAATATCGATATATCTAAAAAATATGCTATCAAAACAACATCATACTCGCTACACAAAAGCAATATTCTACGATACATGTATAGAAAAAACAGTGTTACGTCATCATCGAACATTTATTGGTATTGGTGACAATAAATACTATTCGTGCGGGTATCCTACAGCTTTCAGTGAAACATTTTATACCGACAGTGGAAGTGCGTGAAGAACAGTTGTACTCGAACCGTTACAAAAGACGGTCGTGTGAGAGCTTTTGGAAGCGACACCATCACCCGGACGAACGTGTTCTTGGTTGTCCGCAAGTTTTTGTGTGTAACTTTTATTGCCCCGAGCGGCACAAGCTTTAAGGTATTTATACCCTTTATTACGTAGTTTGTTGTAGTTGTTTTAGTTATTACATAAGCGCTACACTGCCATCGATATTGCTACAAAAAAGCAATTGGTCCTTCCCTATAATTAACATATCTTATCACCTCATTCATCCCATACAAGCCATTGGTCCAAACGATCCGAATTCACTAGTTCTATGGTTTATACGCATGTCCTAAATTAAATACACTTTTGCATTCCAGCGAGCGTTTTTGAATTAATGATTTAGCTTTAAATTTGTGTTCAAACCCCATATTTAGCGGGTTAAAATATGTACAATATTAGCTACATACTTTCGTTAGACTAAAAGCCATTGCGCGTTTTTAGTATCACATACAACCTTTCAGTCGGTTTACAACGTAAAATATTGAATACATCTGCAAAGGGTAATAAAGTTGTAGAAGCTGCATCTTGCAAATATGTTAAGCCACATGTTTAAACGTTCCTGTGATCTTTTGATGGTAAAAGCCGCCCCGTTGTAAACTGTACATTTTATCTAAACGCTTTGTAAGAATTTGACGAACCGTTAAGTTTTCTACGTATTGCTTAAGACCCCATTGCAGGCCAATAGTCATAAACGTGATTTATCGATTTATGCGCTATTTTATATTTTTCGTGCCTTGAACAACTCATAATATTTTAATATTTTCTCAGCGCACATCTGAGCGGTTAAAGTTTTACAGCATTTTTATAGTGTAGGTTTTTCAGAATAACTGTCACTATGGCTCCGAGGAAAATACAGGTAGCAGAGCTCGAATTGATTAAAATTCGCATTATGGAGATGTGGGAACTTGGTAACGCTATACAAAGGGACCCAACTTTAAAAATGTTGTTCCATATTCAAACAAGGGGAGTAAATGACCTTTACTCCAATTTTAATAAAGTTTTGGTTGATGTCTTAGCGTCGTCTAACGAGGCAGAATTATTAAACTACAACGCTTTACGGAAGGAAGTAGATTCCGTTTATTATTGCATACTGCTGCATTTCGAAACGATGCAAGAAATGCGGGCACCGAAAATTACGGAAAATGCTCCAAGCAGCTCGGGATCAAAATTGTTACCGTTAAAGCTCCCACATTTTAATAATGAGGTAACGGAATTTTTTCATCCTTTATCGATTTATTTGACAGTCTGGTTTATAATAACGCGAGTTATGTATCCCCCAATTACCTATATATATATATATATATATATATATTGATGTACTGAATCTAATATGAATTATTAGAAATTATTAAGTAAAAGTATAAGTTCAATGCAACATTGTAACACAAGGATAACCCAGAGAGGTTATCGACAGTTCATGAGAACGGAATGCAGCTTTGCATCCGTGAGGGCAGTGATACTGCAGGTGGCAGGTCACAGGCGGTCAACATACCGCAGTTACTTAGAATTAAGTTGTTACATTGTAATAAAGTGTACAATAAAGAGAAACGCAGACATGAGATCTGCAAGTTCTCACAGCCGTGTGAGGGCAGGTTATTATAAAAGGCCGGGAGCTCAATGCCCGGCAGTCAGTCTTCAAACTCCATACTTCGTTGTTTGAGCTACTCAGTACAATTAAATTATTTTTATTAATGTTATTATGAACCAGCTATTCCAAATTTCAATGTAATTTCTGTTTAACTTAGTAATAAAAATGTGTTAAAGTTTCAAAGTGTTTTTAAAAAACCAGCTCCAAAGGCCCGAACTTTAACTGGCGCAGTCGTAACGGATGTCAAGGGCACTGAAAATCCAAAATCGGAAGATTGGTGACCAAAAATTTTTATTCGAAATTTTGGCAGAACCCAAACCAAGTTGGAGGAAGAACAAGCATAGTCTGAATCCAGCAACAAACCAAGTTGGACAAGGAACAAAAATCGTCTAAGGCCAACAAACAAACCAAGGTGGACAAGATACAGAATCGATCGAACCCACCAAAGAAACAGATGAAATTAATGTAAGTTCATTTCCATAATTTTATTTCAAACCAAAAACTATAATTGATATATGCTAGTATTATAACTATTGATTACTATTGTTTTATGTATTTTATTATTATGAATATTTTTTTGAAAATAGTTCAAAGTGAATTATTTTCAAAACGAGACTGTATAACATTTTATGAGACGAATGTTAAAGAGATAAAATTTTTCTTTAAAAAGCAAATGAAACTTGAAGTTTAAAAGAATTTTTTTAAAATAAATAAGAATTGAATTTAAAAGAAATCCTTACCATAATTAATAGAACGAACTCAAAATAATCCAAAAAATAACGGGCGCACATTCACTAAACACCAAAATAAGAAACATCAACCACCGCGATTCAACGCACGCTATAAACCGGTAAACTAACGCAAACTTAATTTCAAAACTAATCCTTTAAGCAGTACAGAACGATAATAAAACCATTGACCTTATAAAATCACAGCAAAACACTCTGCTACAGTAACCTAAAACCACCTAAGATAAATACGCGAAGAAAGCATTCTTTATTATACAATTAAAACTCAGAGAAATCGCTTTCAGAATCCTTGCACAGTACTAAAGAAATAGCTTTCAGGAACTTTCAGTACTAAAGCAATTCGCATCATAAGTAATTAAATACATCACGGAATTATAGAAGCGCATGAAAATTACACCACAACACTCTATAAATAATTTGCAGTACAAACACGGTATAAACTCTAAACGTTTTTCAACTAATTAATCAGCATTATAAAGTGCAGTAAAACGGTCATCATAAGAAGCTTTAATTAAAACGCTGAAAACCTACATTACGGAGAGATTCAATTACCAACAAGCATTATAATACCAAGAGATCTAAAGATAAATAGACGTAACACTTTATACAAAGTACGGAAAGTAATTCCTATAATTTCTATTAACACCTGTAAGTGCAATTAACTCAACGTACGTGACAAAGTAACGGAGATTACATCCTTTAGTATTCAATTTCAACAGTAAAGTACAAAAGTAAGTAACCTCAGGTCATAACTACGCAACTCAGTAAAACCCACGGAAGAGTATTAATTACGAGTTAACCGAACTGAACTAAAACAACGCTAAACGAGAATAAATCCATCCATTTAAGATTCCTTAAGAAATAGGAACTCCAGACAAATAAAAAGCTGCATAAAAACAATTAATCCAAGACTACGGTAAATTAATCTAACATTATTGAAATAAATCTCACAAGAACATCACTGCACTGTGTAATTAAATATAAATAAACAACGACTACGATTTTAAAAATAACTCGACGCAATATAAACTTAAAATTAATAAATCTAATACTACAAGTACGAAATTAATCTCAAATTTTTACCAAATTTTTATCCACCCAATCCAAACTGAAAATTAACAAATTCAAATCAAAAATAACGCCGAAAAATAACAAAATAAACCTCAACCTTTACCAAAATTTTATTTACCTAATCTAATTGAAAAATCAACAAACCAAAACCGAAGTTAACGTTTCAAATAGCTAAATCAACATCAATTTTTACAAAACTCTAAGTTATCCAATCTAAAAAGGAAAATTTAAAAAAACCAAAGCAAAAAATAACGTCATAAAAAAAAAATCATCCCCAATTTTTACAAAATTCGAAATTACTTAATCCAAAAGAAAAATTAATACATCCAAAGCATAATTAACGTTACAAATAGAAAATTAACCCCAATTTTACAAAATTTGAAATTTCACAACCCAAACGGAAAATTAATAAATCCGAAGCAAAAGTAACAATACAAATAGCGAAATAAAGCTTAATTCAAAAAAAATTTTTTAAATTTTCCAAAAATCGAAAACAACCCTTAACCAACATGAGTAACACAGACTTACGTCTCTATTTAGAGACAATACAGACGTTTGATGGCACGCAGGCCCATCTCTCGAATTTCATTGGAGCATGTGAAATGTTCCTAAAAACCTTTTACAAACCCGAAGATGACGCAAGAAATTCATTGCTTATACGCTTAGTAATAAGTAAACTAGCCGGAAGGGCACTAACCTTAATCGCCAGTAGGGACGACTTATCGGAATGGGACCAGTTTAAACAGCTACTAATTGCATATTTTGGAGACCAACGTAATATAAAATGCCTGGTACGAGACCTAATAAACCTTAGAATGAAACATAAATTTTGTGTACTGAATCTAATATGAATTATTAGAAATTATTAAGTAAAAGTATAAGTTCAATGTAACATTGTAACACAAGGATAACCCAGAGAGGTTATCGACAGTTCATGAGAACGGAATGCAGCTTTGCATCCGTGAGGGCAGTGATACTGCAGGTGGCAGGTCACAGGCGGTCAACATACCGCAGTTACTTAGAATTAAGTTGTTACATTGTAATAAAGTGTACAATAAAGAGAAACGCAGACATGAGATCTGCAAGTTCTCACAGCCGTGTGAGGTACAGGTTATTATAAAAGGCCCGGGAGCTCAATGCCCGGCAGTCAGTCTTCAAACTCCATACTTCGTTGTTTGAGCTACTCATCAGTACAATTAAATTATTTTTATTAATGTTATTATGAACCAGCTATTCCAAATTTCAATGTAATTTCTGTTTAACTTAGTAATAAAAATGTGTTAAAGTTTCAAAGTGTTTTTAAAAAACCAGCTCCAAAGGCCCGAACTTTAACTCGCATCGCTGTCCAATATCGAAAAGCTAAATTACCTTATCAATTCCTGTAGCGGGGAGTCTTTGAAAATCATTAAATCGGTATCCATTTCGGGAGATAATTTTATCATTTCATATAACGACTTGCGTGAGCGATTTAGCAATCCGCGTTCATTGGCAACTTTGCATTGGAAAGCTATGAAAGACTTTCCACCTTTAAAATCAGAAGACCCTAAGAAACTTAGGACACTTATTGATTGTTTTTCAGAGAACCTTGCTGTTCTAACTAACTTAAAGTTTCCCACTGAACATTGGAACTTTATTCTAGTCGATTTTCTTTTAGAAAAACTCGATCCGTTCACTAGAAAACGCTTCGAACTCCAATCGGATCCGAAGCAAATACCCAATTTCGATGATTTGAGATATTTTTTAACTCAACAATGTGAAGCGTTGGAAACCTTTTCTTCAACCGCACCTGTTTCTTATTCGACGACTGTCCATACATCTCACACATCAGTGCCTAAGAAATCCTCAGCGTTTCAATTTAAACCAAGAGTTTCTTCTAACGTAGTTTCACTGGATACACCAAGTAGCTCCAGTGACGCAAATAATTCATTTTCGCACCATTGTCCTTCTTGCAAAGGCAATCACTTAATTTATAGATGTCAATCGTTTCTAAAGAAAACTCCGACGGAACGTTTCGACATTGTCAAACGCTTACGCCTTTGTTTAAATTGCTTACGAACAGACCATGCGTCCATGCAATGCAAATCCTATAACTCTTGTCGAACTTGCGCCAAGCCGCATCATACCTTGCTACATTTTGAAGCGCAACCTGCTTCTAGCCGTTCAGCTGAATCGACCGCTACACACATGCATAAAAATGCCAATAGGACGCAGTCAGCCTCTCCTATTTCGGCAAATGTTTTGTCTTCACAGACGAATTCAAATCTTGGGGTTACTGTCTTACTCTCCACTGCTGTTGTGGAAGTTCAAGATCGTTCTGGTAGATACAAACCGATCAGGGTACTCTTAGATACTGGCTCCCAAGCTAGCTTTATTCGAGACGATTGCGTGAGCAAACTTTGGCTTCCACGCATGCGTTCTCAAGTTCCGATTTATGGACTTGGACAGACAACTTCAGCAGTCAATAGGGGTGCCGCCAGCTGCACCATTCGCTCTATGTTAGACTCTGAAAAATCTCTAGAAGTCACAACTTTTGTGCTTTCGTCAATATCTGGCAAATTACCCAGCGTTGAAGTTCTTAATAATTGGGAACACTTATGCGGCCTGCACTTTGCAGACCCGACCTGGAACTCTCCAGGAACTATTGACATGCTCCTTGGAGCAGATGTTTATCCGTTCATCATCAATGGCGGTGTTATACATGGCAAATTTCTTCAGCCTGCCGCCATAAATACAATTTTTGGTTGGACTATTATTGGTCCCACAAAAGCTTGCAGTCTGATACTGTCCAAGCATTTTTACTTCTGTAGAAGATCCTATCGACCAGACCCTAAGGCGGTTTTGGGAGATAGAAGAGTTGCCATCAAGCCTTATACTTCTCCAGAAGAAGAAAAGGCAGATTTGATTTTGAAAACACGTTTTCTCGTGACCCTAGTGGTCGTTTTATTGTTGCGTTACCGTTCAACGATACTTTGCCCGTTTTTGATAATTGCTTTGAGATGGCTAAAAAAAAACTATTTTCGTTGGAGTGCAAATTGCATGCTCAACCGGAGCTACGCGCCCAATACAACAATTTCATGCAGGACTATCTTGATGCGGGTCATATGGCATTACTCGATTCTCCGCCCGTTGGGAACGATAATTATTTTTTACCCCATCACCCTGTGTTTAAAGAGGAAGGTCATACTTCTAAAATTCGTGTGGTTTTTGACGCCTCTGCAAAGGCTAAAAACAACGTGTCACTTAATGACACTCAATTGGCTGGACCTAGTCTCCAAAATGACATTTCGTCAATCTTACTTAAATTTCGCTCTCATCGTTTCGTTTTTACTTGTGATGTTCGCCAAATGTATCAACAAATTTTGGTTACCGAAGAACATCGAAGGTTTCAATTAATTGTTTGGCGGTTCTCCGCAGAAGAACCCATTCAGACTTATCAGCTTAATACAGTGATCTATGGTATTAAGTCATCGCCTTATCTTTCATTAAAAACCCTTCAGCAATTAGCCATTGACGAAGGCAAAAGGTTTCCGTTAGCCGCTGAGGCTATACGGTCAAATCTATATATTGACGATTTCGTCGCTGGTGGAGATTCTATACAATCGGCCCGAGAAATTAAAGATCAACTTATCCGACTTTTACATTTGGCTGGTTTTGAACTTCGAAAATGGAGTTCTAATTCAGTTTCTATTTTGGAAGGCATTCCGTCAGATTTTTGCCAATATACTTCTCTCGATTTCGATTCTGACGAATCAATAAAAATATTAGGTCTTCAATGGTCACCTACAGAAGATAGTTTCTCATTTCGGGTTAAACCATTAAACCCAATATGTACAAAGCGCAACATACTTTCGCAAGTTGCCAAAATATATGATCCATTAGGGTTTTTAGCCCCACTAACACTTTTTGCAAAACGCCTAATCCAGCATCTGTGGATGTTAGGTTTAAATTGGGATGACATCCCACCAGCAGACATTTCGTCTCAATGGCAGCAGTATCAAGAAGAATTGCCGTTATTATCGTCATTAAAGTTACCACGTTGTTTACCCCTTCGGATCCTTTTACTTGTCATTTGCATGGGTTTTGCGATGCTAGCGAGGTAGGGTATGCAGCGGTAGTGTATTTCAGTTCATAAATCAAACTACTGGAGAAATAACTGTACAATTTGTAACCGCTAAAACAAAAGTAGCTCCAATTAAGCGCATTTTAATTCCATGTTTGGAATTATGTGCCGCCGTTTTATTAACCGATTTACTTTCTTTTACCATTCGGTTTTATCAAGGCTTGATTGAAATCTCCGATGTTTCAGCGTGGAGTGATTCTACGGTCGCTCTCACTTGGATACGTTCTCCACCTTTTCGTTGGAAAACTTTTGTGGCAAACCGTGTTAGCCACATTCAAGAAATCATTGCACCTAGCCGATGGTTTTATATTAAATCTTCGCATAATCCGGCTGATCTTGCATCTCGGGGATTAATGCCAAGCGCGGTTATTTCATGTTCGCTATGGTGGGCGGGGCCTGAATGGCTTCACTACCCTAGTGACTCGTGGCCGCCTCAACCAACATTGTCCACCTCAATTGCTGAGGTAACTACGGAAAAGAAAACCTAACATTTGTCGCTCAAACAGATCCAAACGTCATTGACATTTTACTAAGTCGCTTTTCATCGTTATATAAAATCCAAGGCATCGTGGCTTACATTTATAGATTTTCTAAACCCATGGCTCAACGTCATACGGGTCCCTTAACAGACATTGAATTACACAATGCTCTCATGATTATCGTTCGGCATGTACAAAATATTACATTTTCAAAGGAAATAGCTTCGATCAAGGCAAACCGTAAATTACCTAAAAGCTTGCGAAAACTTTCTCCATTTGTTGATCCACAAAATATCTTAAGAGTAGGTGGGCGCTTGAGACATTCTTCGCTTTCCTATTTCGAAAAGTTTCCTGCGTTATTGCCTCAGCGGCACCGATTAACCGAACTTATCATTCGGTCAACTCATGAAAGGTATTACCATCTCGGTGTTAATACCACAGCGCATCTTATCCAACAGAATTTCTGGATCCTTTCCATTAAAAATTCAATCCGAAGTTATTTATCATCATGTCATAGATGTTTTCGTACCAAACCGGTCCTGGTAACTCCTCCTATGGGAGACCTACCGGCAGCACGTATTGCCCAAATCAAACCGTTCAGTATTGTTGGTGTTGATTTTGCTGGCCCTCTTTTAATAAAGGCTAACCGCCTACTAGGCTCTAAATCTCTTAAGGCCTATATTTGTATTTTTGTTTGTTTTGCCACTAAGGCCGCACATATTGAACTTGTTTCGGATTTGTCGGCAGACGCGTTTCTTGCCGTTTTGCGACGATTTATAGCACGTCGAGGACGCTGTTCTCAAATATTTAGTGATTGCGGTACTAATTTTGTAGGTGCCTATTTTCAGCTTACGAGTTATCTGCATAGTGCAGTAACCTCAGAAAAGATAAAGTGGTCGTTTAATCCACCTAGCGCCCCTCACTTCGGTGGCTTGTGGGAAAGCGGTGTTAAGTCGGTAAAGACACACCTAGCTCGCGTAATCGGCGAACAAAAACTTACCTTTGAAAAACTTTACACAGTTCTTACTCAAATTGAATCTGTTTTAAATTCAAGGCCACTCTGCGCTTTGAGTTCGGATCCAAATGACTTGCGTTGCTTAACTCCAGGTCATTTCCTAACTATGAAGCCTCTTTCTGCACCACCAGATGAGGACCATTCAACCAACGTTTTATCATTAAAGAGCAGGTGGAAACTCCTGCAAAAACTCCATCAAGATTTTTGGGCTCGCTGGAGCCATGAGTACTTACATACTCTGAATCAAAAGGTTAAATGGCACTCTAAGGTAGGTGTCCGACAAGTTGAAAAGGACTCTATTGTCCTCATCAAGGACGACCAGCTTCCTCCTTCAATGGAAGTTTGGTCGTATTATTAATACTTTTCCCGGTGCGGACGGTATTATACGTGTCGCGGAGATCAAAACTGCACATGGCACATTAAAACGACCTTTGGTCAAACTAGCGCCGCTACCGGTATTTTAATTTTATTTTATGTGTAGATGTATATACACATTTCTTACATGTATAGTAGTATATTATTTTTAAATATTTGTTTATTTACATATATATTTTTATTTTTGCATAGTTGGTAATATCGCTCGCTGTAGTGTACCACCCTATCTTTCGTTACCTGTTTTCCTAGCAAGGTCAAATCCCATGTGATTTCCTTCACCCAACATACTTCCCTCCTTTTCAAAATTCTATGAATTTGGTGGGCGGTATTTTACGTCATCATCGAACATTTATTGGTATTGGTGACAATAAATACTATTCGTGCGGGTATCCTACAGTTTTCAGTGAAACATTTTATACCGACAGTGGAAGTGCGTAAAGAACAGTTGTACTCGAACCGTTACAAAAGACGGTCGTGTGAGAGCTTTTGGAAGCGACACCATCACCCGGACGAGCGTGTTCTTGGTTGGCCGCAAGCTTTTGTGTGTGAACCTTTATTGCCCCGAGCGGCACGGGCTTTAAGGTATTTATACCCTTTATAACGTAGTTTGCTGTAGTTGTTTTAGTTATTACATAACCGCTACACTGCCATCGATATTGCTACAAAAAAGCAATTGGTCCTTCCCTATAATTAACATATCTTATCACCTCATTCATTCCATACAAGCCAAACAGTATTCCAAATTATTAAAATATTCTTTTGATATGGTGGGATTTATCAACAACCATCGTAAATGAGCTTAATTACAAAACGTTATCAACAACTTCATTATTGTAGTGTTTAAAGAAGCAGATATAACGAAGTCAAGTTTATTATAACGTTTTAGAAGGTAAAAGATATACTAAGAACTCAGTTAATTGCAAAAGCTATATTTAGGAAAGAAATTTTCTTTTGGAGGTAATCGTAACTTATAGTTAATTATTTAGATTGTTACGGGAACATTTTAAAATAATAATAAGGTAATATTATATATAAGTTATGTAAATAACGAGTTTTTTTAAAGTTAACCCAAAAACAAAAGAAATTTGAAGTTTATAATGGTTAATTAATTAACTTTAGTGTATTTTTAAGGAGATTTTTACTCATAAAGAATGGTAAATGAAGCTATTTATCTATAAGTAGAATACCTACATAAAACATTAGTAATCCAAAAGCAGCTGCTACAGTTAGGTTATGGTGATTTGGTAGACATTTTTGAAAGGTATACACTTTAATTTTATTTTAAATTAGATAAAATAATTATTTAAGGAAATTTAAAATATAACCACACTATTTATAAAAAAAAGTGCGAATTAATTAAATTTAAGACTAACATATGCGAAGTAAACAAATACACTAATCAACATGGCTGTCTATGTCAGATTGACACATCAGCTGTTTCCATGTCATTTCAACTTAAGATAGTTGTCATGACAACTTGCAATGTTGCCAACTTATATTTTTTCTATATGAAAGTTATTGAAACCTTTTTTTTTTAAATTATTTTTGAGTGAATAAGACCCAATTATTACAGATATATTCAAAACTAATACCTTATAAGATATACAAGAAGTGAAAGCAAATTTTGAACAAAAACGTTGAGACGCCACTGTTATACTGCCACTGTTATACTCTCGCTGTTCTAATCTAAGGTATACTGTTAAAGTGCCGCGCGTAATTGATAAGAGCCACTACGACAGTTGGTAACATAATAAATACATGCATAATATTGCGCAACAAGGGATTACGTCATTAATGCGTCTCAAATTTGGATCACATACAAAGAAAAAGATAAATGTACTCACGTAAAATGTGGAGCTCTTCACAACATGGCAGCTATAGGATCTTGGCGTTAGTTGGGCGTGGGTCGGCCTTCGCCCCCGTTGATACCAGATTAATTTGTCTTCCCTCTTCTTGTGTAACGGTACGATAAAGGATACAGGTAGATGTACGATAGGGCAAGAGATAAAGGGAAACCTACATCCTAAAAGAGAAAAGACAAGATAAAAAGACACCGGTGAACTTCACTGTCCGACGTTTCGTTGACTAGTCCATGACGTGACGGAAAAATGCCACTTCCTCCCGCACTCCGCGTTTGCGCATTTTCGGGCGCCGACGCAACTGTCTAATGTGACGGAAATGCACGCACAAGTCTTTTAAAATATTGGCGCGAATTTACTCGCAAATTAAAAACTTACATATGTTATACTGCTATAATCGATAAACAAATGATTTTGTTTTCTGTTAAATGTTACACGTTTTTTTGAGTTTCTGTAAATTTACATAAATTGGATGTGGCTGCGTTTGCAGTTAGACGCCTCTTGTAATCTAAGTTCCAATTTTTATCAACCCAATTTGTAACTTCAAGCGGAAGCATCATTGACATTTATTGAAATACTAAATAGTACTTTAAACTCCAATGTCGTTATATATTTTTATGACACTAAATCGAAATGATACGATTAGTTATTTATAAAAGTGGACCTAGTTGTTGTTATCTTAGTACGGAATTGTGAACCTGGAGCTTTACCGAAATTACCTATTATTAAAGATTTATTTAAAACCATTTGCATTTCAAAAAGAAAAATAGTTTTATACATTTTTGTTGTAGATTCTGTATCTATAGTTATATAATTTATATTTCAGAAGATACCAATTTGATTTTAGATATTGGTGAATGAACAATTCGAAATCTTTACACATAAAACCGGTCATTTATTTCATGGAAAGAAGCCACACAGATACAAGGATAACTATTTTTTTAAATAATTTTTCACAATATTTGAACTATATTATAAAACTTTTTATGAGTGGTGAACAACTGACCTTGTTACGTTTGGCAACACTGATACGGTCCACGTTTTACAATATTGCACAATAGTTAATATTATGACGTAATTACGGGGCAAATTGTATCAACTACCAAACACGTTTACAATGATACAATTTTTGTTTTTACACCAAAGTAAAGCAAAGTACTCACTTAAAACGTGCCTTGCAGTTAAATCTCAGGGCATCTCCTTGTTGTTGTTTGGTGTGAGTCGGCTACGCCATTGTTGATCCAAATTTATGTTTCTCTTCTTTCGTCATTCGTAGCGGTACGATAGGATACAGGTAGAGGCAACGATAAAAGGTAGAGAGAAGATAGAGGAACCTACATCCTAAAAAGAGAAAAGACAAAAAACACAACACAGGTAGATATTACCAACTTCGTGGTTTCGTGGCTAATAATGTCTTGTCACACCGCGCACTTGCCCATTTACTCCGCGCCTGCGCATTCTTTTGCGCCAACGCAACTCTCCGGGATGGCGGAAATTTAACAAGTTTATTTGAAATAATGGCGGGAATTTAGTGACATGTTTAAAAATGTACAATGCCAATTTTGGCAGGTAACAACCTAAATCAGTGTACATTTTGACCGGAATACCCTAAAAATTACATGTATGCTAAGAAAACCAAAATCAATATATGTTTTTGGGATGAGTTGTTCACTTCTCGCTTTTTTCAGGAAGAGGGTGTCCTTTATTCGATATAACTAAGGAACAGCTAAGATTATTTTATAATCAAAGATATACAGCTAGTAGTACAGCACTTCACTTGGGCTGTTCAAAATCACTTATATACAGAAAGATAATGAAATGAATATGCCTTCGAGAGGCAGATATTCTCAAGTATCTCATGCTGAGTTAGAGACTTACGTAACTAACATTAATCGAGAACATCCTAATGCTGGCTTCTCAGTATGATCTTCACTATGGTATATTTTTAGTTTTATTAATAGGTATTCACTTCAGCTTATGCAGTCGTATTTGAAGACACAAGGTATTGTTGTCCAGAGGTGCCGTGTCCGTGGTACTTTGATCACAGTAGATCCTATAGGAGCTGCCAATAGGTGGAGTAAATCAAAGGGAGGGTATATAAAGTTCCGACCCCTAACTCATTGTATCACATGGATGCTAATTTGACGCTATCGGGGTATGTTCAATTTTGGACAGAGTCGGAACACTAAACACGTGATTTTGATTGCACATTCTCAAATTCAACCCACACAAGTTTGTGATATATGTCTAATAATTCACAAGTATGTAGTTTTCTACCGACTTTAGTTCATATTCAACAACTAAATAATTCAGGTTTTTTTGTAAGTTACAGGTGGGGCTTTGTGATACGTGGCTGAATTGATGGTAATTCTTGTCTGATAGTTTACTTAAAATGTGAAATGTCTATTCAAGCAGAGCCGGTTGTTAAATTTTTTACTGAAGCCGTTGAGAAGTAGCTTTCTTCGAGAGTTAGAACGGATCATGGGTATGAGAATATTTTGGTGGCAGCTCTAATGAATACCATTCGTGGAATAGAGGAAATCATATTACAGGAATTCCTTAGAGTAGGGGAAAAAGAATACTACTATAGTAAGCCTGCTTATTACAGTCCCGTAAACGCGGCACATGCGACACAAATGACAGTTGGTAACGATATTACACAATGTGAAAATTAGCGCGCCAATTGTCAATGACGTCACACAATATGCAAATTATGGCACGTAATTTACGAAGTATACAAATGTTACAAAACTCCTAAGGGGTACTTACGTGAATAGGTAAAGCGTCCTTCGGCATTACTTCATGATGGTCGCTCATCGCTTCCTTCAGAATTATTTTATGATGGCGGCGGCGTGCCTCCAGATTACTCCATGCTAGCGGCTCCCAACGGATTTTTTTCGAGTGTGGGATTTCGTAAGCCAGGTTGCATCCAAATTCAGTCGTCTTCTTTCTGTATGCAGAGCTACGATAAGGAACGGGTTGGGGAACGATAATCAAAAAGGCAAAAGAAAATCTACATAATAAAAAGATACGATAAGATACCAGACCAACCACTCTTATTCACATTTCAAAGGCAAGTGCCCACGCGGCTTTCGGAAATTCCCACTCCTCCTTCGTTCACACGCGTCGGCGCGAAGTCTTGCGCAACGCACTTCTGAAGTAACGGAAATACGCGCAACAAGTCTTTTAAATTTATGGCGCGAAATTCCCGCATATTAACACTTATTTAAAAATGTCTACTGCCGAAATTTTCGGCACGTAACAGGCTTACCGTAAAAGGCGATTAAAAGGCGCAGCAAGGGGCAGCAGGCTTGCTGGCTAAAAGATATTGGAGGAGAGGTTAGTCTCGGGCGATCCTCAATAATTTACAAGGTTGTTGGGGGTTGGCCTTGACGGATACGGCTTTTTACTAAAATTATTAAAAACTGCATTGGTGAAAGATATGGGAACCTACCACAATATTGCCCAGGGATGCGCGACTTAAAACACGAACTATGTATGATGGAGAGCCCACAAGTAAAATTCTTGTCCGGAGGTAAAATACCCCCTTATTCGGATCTCTGGGAGGGGGTACTTGGGGCTCGTCATCGTAAGAATTTAAATCAACGGTTCGATTTAGTGATAGGTGCTTGGAATATAATGTCATTACTTAGAGTAGATAAGTTGACGAATTTATTAGTCGAAATGAGAAAAGCAAAGCTGGACATTTTAGGTATTAGCGAGGTGGGATTGCCGGATAGTAATGACTTTTGGAATGATAATTATAGAATAATTACAATTTTTTCAACTACTAGATAGGCAGGGGTAGGAATAGTGTTAGGTAAAAGACTAGGACGTAAAGTAAAAGAATACTTACAATTTAGTGATAGAATAATAATGGTTAGATTGAGTACGAAACCCACAGACAGTTGTCGTACAGGTTTACATGCCTACAACTCAGTATGAGGATGAGGAAGTAGAAAAGGTATACGAGGATATAAATAGTATAGTGAGAAAAGTAAAGGGAGTTGAGAATTTAATAGTTATGGGCGATTTTAATGCATCAGTGGGAAAAGGTGGTGAGGGAAAAATAGTAGGAAAGTTTGGGTATGGTAGACGTAATGATAGAGGATAAAGATTAGTTGAGTTTTGTCAGGAACATAGATTAGTAACTGTAAACACCCTATTCGAACAACATGTTAGAAGAAGATATACCTGGAAAGCGCCAGATGATATAGGGCTAGATATCAAATAGATTATATTTTAGTTAAACAAAGATTTAGAAACCAAGTAAAAAACTGTCGTAGTTATCTATGGGCTGACATAGATAGCAATCAAAACTTAGTTAAAATGAAGTGTAATCTAAAATTCAAAAATTGAGGAAGGCTAAAGAGAGGGATGGGATCTAGGTAAGCTTAATGATAGTGAGATAAAAGAGGAATATAAACAAGTATTAGATAATAAGATCAAAAACTATCGGAGTGAACGTAGAAAATCGATGGAAAGAAATAAAAAGGGCTGTATATAATTCAGCAACACAGACTATAGGTAAGGAAAAATTAGAAGCGCGAAAATCCTGGGTAAGGAAGGAGATATTAGATTTAATAGAGAATGGAAGAAAGCTTAAACCTTTCAGAGAATTGGATAGTGAAAGTAAGCAAAAATATAATAGAGTTAGAAATAAGATAGTACATGAGTGTAGAAAAGCTAGAAATAAATGGAAGGAGGAAAATAGTAAGGAAATACAAGATGATTTGAGAGTAGGTAAGACAGACAGGGCCTACAGGGCAGTTAAAAGCTTTTCTCGGAAGACAGGAAAAAATATAATGGTATTAAAGATGAGAATGAGCCTCTAATAAATGAAGTTGAGGTAGCAGATAGATGGAAGAGATACTTAGAATATATATATTACTGTGATACCTCACCATTATTCGGGAACTAAGGTTTTAGAATCGAGCCCCAGCGTTGGGCCGTCAAGATCAGTTGTGAAACCTACAAAAAGCCTCACCAGAGTAAAAAAAATATTCGAGCCTCTCAAATTGGGCACCAAGGTTTGCTGTGATTCTCGCCCTGTTGAATCTCTTCTGATAGTCGCCTTTTTACTCTTTCCGCCTCGGCTGCTCACCTAGTTAAAACTTTCATCCTCATTCATAAAAAAAACAAACACATTCCTACCACAAACATCAACGTTAACTCTATTTACATCAATATTCATAATACATTAAAATTTCAAAATTAAATTTCAGCATAAATTTCAGTATCATAAAATTTCAAGTTTAAATTTGTCATCATTTTTAATTTGCATCCAGAATTAAAGTCCTGGTAGGATGCATACTAATTAAGTTACAATATGTGCAGACCTAAGTCTGAATAAAGGAGCATCTCCCACCCTTTACGTTAATTAAACAGGTTAGTCTAATTGAGCTCAAAGACAGACCCAAATTTTCATCATAATCAAAACATAAACTGCTAAATACTCCTTTCTACTTAAACAAGAAAATTTTACCTTAAAAATTCAAAATTGTTGTTTATACAAATTCACTACTGTCCATCTTTATCAAACAAATTAAGAAAGATATTCAACACACACAAAAACATCTAAGATTGAACAACAAAGCATAAGTTACCTGACGGTTAATGCACTCGTGGCTCCAATGTACATCGTCCTCTGTTAATCACACCATTCCAACTGGGTTATGTTTACGTCCTCGGATTTCTGGTCGCCTTTAAAAAATTTTCTACACCACCATTCATCTAAAATTGTTTCAGGGCTTTTCAGGAACTCATCTATGTATATCTAAATCTTGTTTTGTGGATCCAATCACGTTTACTAATAACACTTGATTACTCACTCCCGAAAAATAGCAAAGCAATTCATAATTCGTTCACGCTATACAAAGCGGCATACTTCAATGTATTTATTTATCGCTACTACTTTAGATAATTGGTACAGTAATACCCGCAAATATAACTAGACTTTATTACCTTATCTATCTTCTGTAAGTGCACTAAAGCATAATAACGTATATCGTAGCACGTATTCTGCTTGAAGTATGGTATAACAGCAAAAAATAAAGAGCAAAACTGTTTAAAGTATCGAATCAAATCAAAAAATCTAAGAGAGCGAAACTCCTATAAACACGGGTTTATATAATAGCTCGCTTGCACGTCGAATTTGTTCCGCAGCGGACAATTTTTAGAATTTCGCATTCTCTTTTCCCTTTTCGACAGTCCGGCACAGCGATTCTACAAAATTTGCACTCGTCCAAGTTGAAAATCTAAGAAATTTTCACACGTCGCGCAACTCGTCTGCGAACAACTAATTAATTTTGTATAGAAATTGTTATGTTTTCCACCTCTCATATCTGCATCTTATTTCAACCAATCGTAAAGCTAGTGACGCTTCTCAAATCCGGCCTTTTATTATCTGTGTCTCTGTTTTACCTGTTTTATCCGCCTCTTCCTAACCTGGTCTTAGTGGTACAAATCGATATTCTTTACTATCGGCTGTGTAAAATCCACGTGGACCCGCGACGTGACTTACTTGAGTTAAATAACCCCTCATCTAGCCTTTCTAGTTAATATAAGCTACGGTTTATCCGACCGTTTGCAATATACGCAGAATTTTCATGTTTATCCAAACAAATTAAACAGAACTCGACATTTAAAAATACGCAGGTGTTCAATCGTAACATTTTAAATAACACTTCTACGATATAAATATTCCACGTATTCTAACCCTCTTGATATATTTGTATGCTAGCAACGCGTCTCATATTTGGTATTATTGCGTTTTTAAAAGCTTTTATGCATATTATACCTCACTAATCGTTCAATTAACTCCAATGAAAATAATAATGAATGGCATTGACTTCTACCCTTTAATTTTTAGCGAATACTAATTAAATATTAATTTTTATTTGTACACTTTGTTTAATACTCGTTACTTAAAAATTGAATTAATTCATATAAATTTCGCACGTAATTTCTCGCTAGTTTTAGTACTTGGAACAATTAAATTACATACAAGTTGAGCATTTTAATTCTGCTTCTTTTTTATAGAAAACGTCTAGTGACAAATTTAAATCCCTTATTTTTAATGAAACGAATAAATTTTTATGCTCCACGGTTTTAATAACGCGTATTATCTAATAAAATTCTATACAAACCTTACATTCTAATTGAATGATTTAAATCTTCACAGTATGCCTTTAATTACAAGTACTTTTTCCCAAAGCTTCCTTATACACGGTGATTAAGATTATTTGATGTCGTTAATTAATTTTCTACCCTGGTCTAAATTTGAGTATATATATATATATATATATATATATATATATATATAAGGGAGACGATATGGATGAGTTAGAGAATGACCAAGAAAACGATGTTGAAATTCGGTTCTCAATATTAGGAGAGTTATTTGATAGAACTGTCAGGGATCTTAAACTAAATAAAGCGCCGGGAATAGACGATATTCCCGCAGAATTAATAAAATATGCAAGTCAGAAAACTTTAAACAGATTATATGAACTAGTAAAAATAATATATGACACAGATGAGATCCCAACAAATTTCGAAAAAAATATTATCCCAATCCCAAAAAGGTCAGGAGCTGATAGGCGTGAGAATTTTAGAACAGTTAGTTTAACTTCCCACACTTCCAAAATACTAACAATAATAATCATAAATAGAGTAGAAGCTTTGACTGAGAATTATTTAGGCAAAGACCAATATGGTTTTCGTAAAGACAGAATGACTAGAGAACCGATACTAATGATTAGGGTAATTATAGAAAAAAGGTTGCAAAAAAATAAAGACTTATTTTGCGTTTGTAGATTTAGAAAAAGTATTTGATAGGGTTAATTGCAATGTTCAGGGTTTTGCGAATAATAGGAATCTCTCATAGGGATAGAATAATTATTTACAGTCTATATAAAAACCAAAGCGTAGTAATTAGATTTGATGAAATAGAAAAGGAAGCTAAGATTAGAAATGGTGTTAGACAGGGCTGTATACTATCTCCCTTAATTTTTAATGTTTATATTGAGGAAGCTTTAAACTTAGCTACAGAGAGGAAAGAGATAGGTATTAGTGTACAGGGACAGAAAATAGACATGTTACGTTTTGCAGAAGGTATAGCCATTATAGCAGAGTCTAGAAAAGAGTTAAGAGAGTTTTTAAATATTTTAAATAAGATACTAGAGAGTAACTAGAGTATGAGAATTAACTCAGGAAAGACAAAGATAATGACAAGTGAGTTGCAGCCTAGTTCTAAACCAAAATTAAAAGTAGGTAATACCGAGTTAAAGGTGGTAGATGAATTTTGCTATTTAGGTAGTATAATTACAAAGGACGGACGTAGCAGAAGGGATATAGTAGTTAGAGTAGCTCAAGCTAGAAAAATGGTTTTAAAAAGGAAAAACTTACTAATAGCTAATAGTATTTGTTTAGATAATAGAAAACGTTTCTTAAAGTCGTACGTATGGAGCGTTCTATTATACGGTAGTGAGACTTGGACAATTAAAGAAGTAGATAAGAAAAAGATAGAAGCTTTTGAAATTTGGTGTTAGAAGAGAATGTTAAAGATTAGTTGGACAGATAGAGTAACAAATGAGGAAGTTTATAGAAGAATAGGTGAGGAACCCTGTATGTGGAAACAATTATGGATCAGGAGAGATAGAATGATAGGGCACTAGTTAAGACGAGGGACTATTTAGTAAGGTCTTAGATTATAGACTACCAAATAAAAATAGAGTAGGAAGACCTAGACAAAGCTATATTAGTCAAATTATATAGACCCTTTTTAAACTAGCTCATAATAGAAAAGAATTTAGAGCTGCGTCAAACCGACCTTAAGTAAGTTTGAAAACAGAACAAAGCAATACTTAGTCTTCAGAAGTAACTTAAACCTAATGCAATAATTGATGTTGTAGTGATTAATATTACAGACATATACACCCCATCAAATTTATACGTACATAGGTACACATACGAACACATATTAACAAACAAACAGATTAACATACACAATCACAAATACGCATAGGCAATTACATAAATGTAACATGTACATGCACCCACACACAAACACACGCGCACCTACGCATAGGCATCCTTTATTTAAAAATTTAAATAATAAAAAAAAGTGAAACTAAAAGGTTTTAAAATCTGACATTTAAATTTTTATTCGAGTTATACAACTTTCTATACAACCAATTGAAGCAAAAATTAGAAAAAGAGATATTTTGATTTAATTTCTGTTAATTTAATATATAACCTCAGTTTGTAAGTTACCATTAATTCATGTATACATTAACCTATAGTTAATTGTAAAATTATAGAAAGCCTGTGATCAGGAATTTGAATTAAATCGAAGATTTAGGCTTTGGAAAAGAGTTTACTATCCTCCAGCTCTTCAACAACTTTAATTACAAACAAATTATTACTTATAACAAACACTTCATATCAGTTAAAAATAGGAACATAAAAAAGATCCACACTTTACAGCAAACTCAACTCTACAACAAACAATTATTTATAGATAACAGTAAATGGTTAGTCAACCACAGTAACTCATTCATACCCGATGACATTAAAAACTTCTTATCGTTAGGTCCCAATTTTAATATTGAAATGTCCACTACAGACATCAATATTGGTAAATTACTAGCTAATATCGAATCAATTCTTGAAACCATTGAAAAACCTACAGAAGAAAAACAATATTGAGAACTAGAATTACCAATTTAATTACCAATTTTACACAAATCCTGTATATAACCAAAAAATAACACCAACATTCGCATCTACAACAAGACCAAAAATTTTTGAAAGACAACCCGAATATTTATGTAACAAATGCTGACAAAGGTTCTGTCACCGTTATTCTAGACAAACAAGATTATCTGACCAAATCCAATCAATTACTTGACGAAGTAACTACCTATAAAAAACTCACAAAAGACCCTACTTTCACTATTCAAAATAAAGTTAATGATCACATTAAATTCTTATACGAACATTCTATGATAACCAAAATTGAAAAGAATAATTTAATCAAAAATAATTGCATTTCAGGCAAATATTATGGTTTACCAAAATTCATAAAATAAATTTACCTTTAAGACCCATCATCTCTTGTATAAACACTCCAACCTACAATATTGCTACCTTTTTACTCAAAATTTTACAAAATTCTTTTCCTCTCGAAGGCTATAACGTTAAAGACACATTTACTTTCGTCGATAGATATAGACATTTTCAATTACCCACTGACCATATTCTTATATCCTTAGATGTCCGTTCTTTGTTCACCAATATCCCCAAAGAGTTATTTGTTAAAATTATTACTGAAAAATGGAATGTTATTCAATTACATTGCAACCTTAACTTGAGTTCTTTATTATCAACTATTGATTTGATTTTTAATAACACTTATTTTACCTTTAATTCTAAGTTTTATCAACAGACCTTTGGCACTCCTATGGGTTCACCTCTATCCCCCATTATTGCCCAAATTGTAATGGATTATCTGTTAGATTCTGTCATAATTTTACTACCTTTTGACATGCCCTTTATAGTCAAATATGTAGATGACATTTTATGTTCCATTCAGAACACTTGATCGAATATACTTTGTATATTTTCAATAGCTTCAATACTAATTTGGTATTCACTTACGAAAAGAAATTAATTTTAGTATTCCTTTTCTAGATACATTAGTCCTTAGATCTCCCATTAATACTTTATATTTTGACATTTATAAAAACCTACCGACTCTGGTAGATACTTAAACTATCATTCTAACCATGCTTTTATTCATAAACTCAATACCATATTAGCTTTAAAACACCGTATTCAAAAATTAGCGAACCAAATTTACTTACCAACAACTTAGAAGAATTAGAAAATATTTTACTAAACAATTCATATCCAAAACCACTTTTAAAAAGTTTTTGTACTCCAATAGCCTGCAAACTTCATCAATAGACCGACCACTAATTACAAAATTCAGAAAATTACCTTTTATTCAAAATTTAACACCTCAATTAACTAAAATCCTGAAGCAACCTGATATTCTAATAGCTTATACCTATGAAAATCAATAGACAGGTTATTCACTAAATTAAAAGATAAAACCGAGAAATCATTATGCAGTAATATTATTTATAAAGTAGAATGTATTTGCAATAGAACTTATGTAGGTCAGTCTAAACAATGGTTAAAGAATCGAATAACACAACATAAAAGTGATGCCAGACTAGGTAAACTAAGTTGTGCTTTGTCATCACATTTACATGCAACAAAACACACTGCTAAATTCGAAGACACCAAGATTTTAGACATTGAAGACAACTACTACAAAAGACTATTCCTGGAATCTTTTCACATTTTACAACAACCTAACCCACTCAACAACAAACAAGATACAAACAACTTAAACATAGTATATTCTTCACTATATAAATTTAATAATATCCACTTCCACAGACCATTAATTTAGATTTCATTAATAAACAAACATTCCGTTCCTAAAATCTTACATTTTTTTTTTTACGTTTCTTTAATATTTTTCTATTTTTAAGTCACTTTCCAATCACTATACTTATCACTAACTAATAATTTAATAAAATGGACATCCTCATATTAGTTAATTTAAGTTCTTTCTACATTTTTCTTCTGTAATTTCTTATTTTGCTAAAATTAGTAATTTACACATAGTTAGCTTTTGTAAATATTTGTTGTTTGTTGTTTTAATATTTGTCAAGTCATAACTGTAATTTTTGTATTAGTTTTTATATGTAAAAGTTCTCTATGTCATAGTAATTATGTAAGTAGATTAGCTAAACTGTTTTTAAACCTTATAACACTAAATTCATTAAATTTTAGTCTATGATTAAGGCATAAATATTAATGCCGAAACGTCAGAATAAAAGTTACAATTTGACATAATAGTTTTAATTTACGAAAGAATGCATCCCAAGAAACCAACAGATCTATAAATATTATTACCGGTCGAAAAAATACCTATATATATATATATATATATATATATATATATATATATATATATAATGTAATTATGTTCGAGCCAGCGTTTGAAGGATGCTGGAGACCTCCCTTGCATATTCTTTTTCAGAAATTGACGTGTAATCTTGGTTTACCACATGAACGGTAACATTTGGTTTGTCCACCTAAAAATATGAATTATTTTTAAGTAATTAGAAAACCAATTACCAAATTCAATCCATAGAAGTCTTCATATGCTTTGGTTTGAGTCCTAACCAATATTACGTGTCCTTAAAATACTGAACTTGGTTTGTAATTAAGAGCAAGCAGTTTCCAACGGCAGTATCTGGATGCGCTTTCTTTAATGTCTTCAACTGGTCTTTTGAGATAGCTTGAGAGTATGTTGGAAATATGAACGAGTTGAGAGTTATAGTCTTTAAGTGTAAGTAAATCAGTTATAACCTAAAATATTACTAAATATTTATTCCTTCAGAGAAAGAAGAGAGTCATAACATTTTTAGAGTAAAATAATATTTTAAAGCATTGCAAAAATTGCTAACTCATAACTTCACCCCATTAATTTAAAAATCGCGGATCAATCTCTCTGGATACACACTGACAAGTTATTACGGAGAAATACTCTCAGATTGAATTTGAATACTGTCAATAGTTACAGATGAACCAGAATAAATACAAGAAGTGTAATAAATGCAACAAATGGAACATATAAAACAAATTGAATAGAACAATTGTACCAATAAAAATAATAGAATATATAAAAGAGTTAGAACAAATTTAAGAGAATGACATACTGAATAAATAAATCAAATAGGACAAACAAAACTGGCGAACGGATATAAAATATTGAATAAATAGAAAAAACAGTACAAAAAGAACCAGCAAAAGAACAAGCAAAACAAACAAAACTAACTGGACAGAGAATAAATAGAGAAAATATAACAACTAGGTTGAATTGATCTAATACGGCAAATAGCACTATTACAACAGGCAAGACAAATGAAGAAATGAAAGATGTAAAACAAATACAGCAACAATAATAATTAAAAGAATAAATTTAATAAACGCAAGAAATAGAACAAACAGGACAAAGAGACCAAATTAAACAAGTGCAACTAATTGGACAGAATAAAAACAAACAAATACAACAAATAGAAAAAATAGAACAAAAGAAATAAGTTTAACAAATAAAATAAATGAAGTGAATCTCAAAAGAATGATACATTGCATAAAAAGACTAAATGAAGTAAACATAATAAATAAAAATATTGATTAAACTGATCAAAGAGATGGGAAATAAATAGAATATGTATAGTACGTGGAATAAATGCAATAAATAGAAAAAGTGGAATACAGTAAACAAATAGAATAAACAGAATATTCAAAATAGTCAGAATAACCGAGATTAACAAAATATTAAGCGCAATTAGAAAAATGAAGCAAATATATACAATAAATAGAATAATCGAAGTAAATGGAATAAATAGACGAATAAAAGGATTGGAGCGAATATAATACATATAAGAATGGAATGAACGTACATTGAATAATAGAATGAACGGAATAAATGTACTGCAATTGAATATATGAAATAAGTAGTACAAACGGAACGTATAGAATAAGAGGAGTTAATAGAACAAACAATAAAATGACTGGAATAAATAGAATAAGCGTAATTAATGCACTACAGTAAATATGTAGATTAAATTGTACAAACAGAACACATAAAGTAAGTGTATTAATTATAACAAGTAATAGACAAGATTAAATTAGTAGAATAAATATAATATATAAAATTAGTTAAATAAATTGTGTAGAAAAAACAAATATCATAAATTATGAAAGAAGAAGGAGAATGAAGCATGTAACTGAATAAATAAAATGATCAGAATACATGTAATAAATAGAGTAAATAGTAAGACAACGAACATAATATTGGCATTAAATAAAATAAACAGAATTATGAAAATAAATTGAAGAAATTTTATAAATGAAACCGTTTGAATTAATGGAATGTATTGAATAAAAAATAAATAGAACAACTAATGTTAGTAAATTATAGGAAACAAGTAACGTGAACAGAGTAAAGAGAACAAACTTAATAAATAGTAAAAAGAAATAGAACGAAAAGATTTAATGGGATATATAGAATAAATTGAAAGTAGGCAATAAATAAAATAAATTGGTGAGACAAAATAAATGGACTAATAGAAGAAATAAATAACGAATCGATAGAATAAGTACAGTAACACGATATTATGTTAATAACTGAAACAGTGTTAAATAGAATTATTTGAACTATTTGAAGAAATGAAGCAGATAAAATATATAGAGCAAAGGGAATAAATACACCATAAATAACTCAAAAGATTAAATCAATGCAAAATATAAACAAAATAGATTAAGCCATAAAGTGTTTACAAAAGCACTTACTTTATTTTTTTCAAATCTGTTAAACTTGAGTGCAAATTCCGCTAGCACTTTCGCCTGTTTTTCATTACCATTTTTAACAGTGCTTTCAAAGAATTTTTCTTGATAGTCATTACTATCGTCTAGCAGAACCAGCTTAACGCGTTTATTAAGGGCTTCAAGCTGCAATCCAATTTCATATGCAATGCAAGCGCCTAAATGTTGCCCCACAATGAGATACGGTTCTTTGGAATCTATCGGCTTGACGTAACTGAGGTAATACTTTACAAGCTTTGGAATTGAAGTTAGTGGAGATTCTGATGTGCATTGCAAAGCAAAAATCGGCAAGTCTATAAAACTCGACAGAGCATTGAACGTCTTTGCGCTATATTCGATTGATGGTATTACCAGTACTGTAGGTTGCGAGATGGTGAAAACTGCTTTTGACATTTGAAACATTACTTTTTTCGGTACAGTTTTATCAAATAGGTCAAATACCTCCTGGTTATTGTTTAGATCTTCAGTCATGGTAGAAGATTTTGTATCCTGCCGACTTTTAAAGGATAGTTCTTCTAATTTTCCAAATGTTAGGTTACTTATTTCTTTTACATTTAAAAAAATACCACATATTTGTTCAAGAGTTTGTTTAATTTCGGTGGTCATAAGGGAATCCATGCCCAAAGCGGCAAACGTCGTTGATTTTGAAACACTGTCGGTATCTTTAACGTGCAAAATTTTCCCGATTACTGTTGAAACGTTATGCAAGCTTTGGTTTTTAACGTGGGTGTTTCTTTCTGCAGTAACCATACTTGAAACAACGGGATTTGTTTGCTGTAGCAGAGTGTCTAGAACGGCTAAGCATGAACCTATTCTCTGCGGTACTGAACCAGCTATAGCAGAATTGTTCTTGAATCGTTCTTGAAACATTCCAACATCGTCGATTGCACCCCATTGGATGGCAAGTCCTGGTAAACCTTGTAAGCGCCTCGTTTCACATATACGTTCTATTGCTGAATTTGCAAAACCATAGTTTGACTGGCCGAAATTACCACGTCCAGATGCGAGTGAAGAGAATGCTACGAAGTATTTCAATTTGGGCGCTAGTACACGTGATGCAGCGTCCAGACATTGGACAGTGTCTGTTTTAGCTTCTTTCACAATTGCAAAGTTATCTTCAGTTTGGTTTTCTACTGCTGCGTCTTTTAGAACGGCTGCTAAATTAAATATACCTCCTACTGGGCCTAGCTTAATAGCCTCCATAAAAAGGGTTACTGCTTCTTGTTTAGTTTTGCAAGCTGTAGTTGAGACCAGGACCTTAATTTGTTTATTTCGCCATCGTTTAATTTGCATAGCTTGATAACCGGTTCTAATACCAGTTCGAGAGGTTAAAATTAGTTTTTGGCACCTCTTGATATCAACCAGGCTGCTAGTTCAAGACCAAAACCTCCCAATCCACCAGTCAGAATATACGTTAGGTTTGGGTCCATGTACGTATGACGAATCGCTAGTACTGTCTTTGGTGTACACTCACCTTCATCCCGAACTCTTAACAACACCTTTCCTATATGTTTTCCAGATGCCATAAACCGAAACGCTTCTTCAACTTCAGATGCAGCATAAATCAATTTTGGTAGCGGTTTCACCGCTCCACTTCTTACACCTTCTACAATTAAGCGTACAATTTGCTTTTTGCTTGCTGAACTTCCGTTAAAAATGTTTTCTAAAAGTATACCATGAAATGATGTATTTTTGTAAAATATACTCATGCCAAGAGACGAGTTGTTCAAAAGAACAACTTTTCCAATTTCTAAGAAGCGACCTCCTTCGCCTAAGCAACGAACTGACGCGTGCAGTTGCTCACCGGCTAGTGAATTTAGGACTAAGTCGACGCCACGCCCTTTAGTTTGTGCCATCACAAGCTGTTCAAAGCTTGTATCACGAGAATTTCCAATGTTGGCATCTTTTAGCAGCGGAAATGTTGTTTTCAAGAAATCTCGTTTAGACTGTGTCCCAACTGTTGTGAAAACTGTGCATCCCATGTGAAATGCAATTGAAATGGCTGCCTGTCCTACACCACCAGCTCCTGAGTGAATTAATACAGATTCTCCGGGTAGCAGTTGACCTCGTACTATTAGAGCGTAGTAGCTCTGAAACAAAAAATAGTGTTAGTCGGCTCTGAATTAAATATAATAATAAAGATTGGATGAATGTATAATTTGGTGGCTAATGCTGAATTACTCTTTCAAATTTACCTAATATAAAGCTGATAAAAAGCCTTCGCTGCTGGATTTGAACCAGCAACGTTTGGATGACTGGTCTAGAGCTATATCAACGGAGCCCTACTCTAACATTCATAAATTTGAGTCTAATCGGCGCTTCTAACTATTTAAACTACGTTCTTTTGGAAAATTAATGTGTTTCAGCAGCTTGTGGATCTAATTACAACGTTCACGTGAGTGTAAGTACCACAATAACTATAATAAATAGAATGAGATTATTTTCCGAAGAGAAGATTACATAAAGCAGAACAAGTTTTAACAGTGCTTAGATGAAACTGAAAAACCAATTTAAAAAACCGCCTCTGGCTTCGTTTGAACCACAACTATTAGATTGCTCCTCTAGCGCTCTACCAATTTATCCTAGGAACGCTATTGGTACCATATGCTGTTTTGCGGTGAATACTAACAATTGCAATTCGATTTTAGTAGTCTTAATACCGTTCATTTACATTTCCAATGCTCCACCCGAAGGCACTACATTGGCCAGGAAGCGAGTTTTTTGTTGCCTGGAAATTTAGAATTTTGCTGAATCCTTGCCGCTCCAGGCAAGGTAGGAATCTTTAACGTGCGTGACAACACACTCACACACAGGACCTCCATTTATCCTCTCATCCGAACGAGAGCGTAATTTTTGTGAAAAATGCTCACCTGCCATTTTTCAAGCAATCGGCCGTGTCGGGATTCGAACCCAGGACCTTGGAATCCGTAGTCTTACGCTTACTACATTGATCCACGGCGACGCCTAATGGTAGGCTTAATACCGCAAGCTGGGAACACTTCATTTCTCATGCTTAAGATGCATCTGCGCAGATCAATCTGCGTCAAAACATTTAATCTATCTGGGAATGGGAACTATGGCTTGTGGGGGTCGATGTTGTAACATGTTTAATTCAGTAGTAATTATCCGCATTGAATTACCAGGATAATGCTCTAAGCGTGCATTGTTCTTTATTGATCTACTTATATTAATATATCTGTGTCACATAAAGTTATTTCCAAGCGCATCTTTAGTTGTTTCTTTTGTATTCCACGCCTCTAACGTCGCGACCACTCGGTTCTTGTTTCGTCAAATCAGTCGACCGCTGGTAACAGCTTTATAAACATGTATTCTCGGCTAGAGGCTGGCGACCTTTGCATCAATTACTAACTATTAAGATATCTTCTACTAACGGTTGGTAAAGTATCAGCCATGCCCCTAGTTCAAGACCAAAACCTCCCAATCCACCAGTCATAATATACGTTAGATTTGGGTCCATGTGCGTATGACGAATCCCCAGTATGGTCTTAGGTGTACATTCACCTTCCTCTTGAATTCTTAACAACACCTTTCCTACATGTTTCCCAGATGCCATAAACCGAAACGCTTCTTCAACTTCAGATGGAGGATGAGTCAATTTTGGAAACGGTTTCACTGCTCCATTCCTTACACCTTCTACAATTAAACTTACTATTTGCTTTTTGTCAGCTGAATTGCCGTTTAAAATATTGTCGAAAAGTATGCCATGAAACGATGTATTTTTGTATAACATACTCTTGCCAATAGATAAGTTGTTCAAAAGTTCACCTTTTCCAATTTCTAAGAAACGACCTCCTTTGCCTAAGCAACGGACTGACGCTTGCAATTGCTCACCCGCTAGTGAATTTAAAACTAAGTTGACGCCACGTCCTTCAGTTTGTGCCATCACAAGCTGTTTAAAGCTTGTATCACGTGAATTTCCAATGTTGGCGTCTTTTAGCAGCGGAAATGTTGTTTGCAAGAAATCCCATTCGGACTGTGTCCCAACTGTTGTGAAAACTGTGCATCCCATGTGAAATGCAATTGAAATGGCTGCCTGTCCAACATCACTAGCTCCTGAGGGAATTAATACAGATTCTCCGGGTTGCAGTTGACCTCGTACTATTAGGGCGTAGTAGCTCTAAAACGAAAAATTGTGTTATTCGGTTTTGAATTAAAATTAATAATAAAAATCGGATAAAGGTGTAATTTGACGGATGATGCTGAATTACCTCTTAAGAATGTCCATTTATACTACCACTATAAAAGTCGCCGCTGCTGGACTTGAATCAGCAATGTTTGAATTACTGGTCCAACACCCCATCGATTCATCCCTACCTTTACCATTTGTTATTTTGAGTCCAATCTACGCTTTTAATTCGAATTGAATTTCATATTTTTAGAAAAATTATGTGTTCCAATAATTTGACGATCTTATTACAACGTCGGGTGAGTGCAAGTACCACAATAATTATAACGAATAGAAATAGTGAAGTGTATCGAGAGTTCTCTGAGTAATCTAAAAAAGGTTATCGTTTTCTTGAATAATTATCATACGGTTTACGTAATTCAAGTATTTGAGGCTATGATTTTGTTTACACAACATTTTTTGCACATTTAAGTCGCATGTGCCTGTGTGCATTTTAGGCGTTATAGTTCTCATAGTTCGCATGTCTATGGTTCAGTTTTATTTCCGTTCGTCCTCAAAAGAATATTCGTTGATATAGTCATCCTAGTTATGGTAGATGGTTGATGACAGGTTGGTTTTGATTAGCACCATGACATTATTAATGTTGTTATGAACCAGCCTTAATAAATGTAGTTGGTGAAGAAGAGACAATGAGATATTATAAAAATTGACATTGAGGGTGAGAGTTTGTCAGAACCCGCGTGTAATAAAATAATGGAAAGTTATTTGTTAAATAGTGTTATTATTATTATTATTATTAAAAGCAACAACACAACATGGCACAGTCGTACGTTTTATAAGTAGAGATTTATAAGAAAAAGTTGTTTGACTAAAATTAAAAAGGTAGACTTAACCTAAAAATGGAAACTGTAAATGGAGCGCGAATGTCTGCACTTACGATTTTCGAAGGGAACATTACTGAAAATTATAAGAAGTTCAAGCAATCATTTGAAATCTACTTAATGGCATCGGAGATAGATAAAAAACCGGACTCAACCAAAGTAGCATTATTATTAAATTGCATAGGTGAGGAAGGTGTAGAAATATTTAATAACTTCACGTTGTCTGAAGAAGATAAAAAGAAATATGAACATGTGCTAGAGGAATTTGAAAAATACCCGAATCCCAAAAAGAACCTGATATATGAGCGATTTAAATTTTACAATCGAAACCAACAAGAGCTAGAACCTTTCGATCATTTTCTACAAGATATAAAAAAACTTGTAAAAAGTTGTGATTTTAAGAAGGCAGAAGAAATGGTAAGAGATCGGGTAGTTCTAGGAATCACTGATAAATCGTTACAAGAAAAATTATTGTCCCAAGATGATCTTACTCTAGAGAAATGTGTAAACACTTGCAGGGCACAAGAAGTAATCAAAGTACAAGTTAAAAATGTGCAGGAAGATCCCGCAATGGTAGACGTTCTAAAAAAGAATAGACAATTTAAAAATGATATGACTTTACCGGAGAGGAAGTTGCATGTAGAACAAAGTTAGAAAATAATCAGCGGAAAATAGCTGAGCTGTGTGAGAATGATGGCACAGATAGGAAAGAGCTGTATGTAAATAAACTGGTAGTGATAAATGAAGTTCAAACTGTCAGCTGTCCACAAAAACTTACCTGCTTCTCTAAGTTAAAAAAATCATTTCCCTCTACCCATAACCTATATTATGTGAACAATTGGAACATTGTCAATTTACAAAAACCGCAACCGAAATCTCAATATTGCAATCCTAGCTGGTCCAATAAGCGCTCTCTGAAAAACTACTAATAGCTACCTTTTCCTTACTGTTACTAACATAAATTTAACGAATCCTGTACTGACGTTTCACTATGCCTTCAAATGTCATTCTTCATCGAAGTTTTTTACGCCTGATTGGCGTTACAAAGTTTTATTTTAATATTAGGTATAGGGAATTTTTTAATCCGAAATTGAAAGCATTATTTTCCGCCATTAATTGAATTAGACTATGGCACAAAATTTCGGTTTCTGAATTCTCATATACTGTCAAAAACTATCAGAAATAGCTTATTATGTTTGTTAGATATTACGTGTGTAAGAACATTTTTTCACATAGAAGGAATGCGCAGCTGTGGCCTTAACCAATGAAAACAACCGATGGTTGGCAAAATTGCACGTTTATAGATGGGAGCCCGTTTACCAGTAGTAAGAATGCTGCGCCTACCTTAAACTACCTTTATAATTAAAGGAAAATCGTTCTGTAGTTAATTAAATTGCTTCTTTTATTATGGAAATTTTGGCAAGGTTACCCCATCTGTACAACCACGCTCTAAACTAAAGTACGTGTGTTTGTAACGATTTTCAGGTTACATTTAGGGGCGACACGACTTACGTATCCCCCAATCTATATATGTACAATTAATAGAAATTATTAGGAAATTATCAAGAAACTTAAATTAGATGCAACATTGTAAATTCAAGGATAAATATGAAAAGGTTATTAAAAATTCAGATGCAAGTTGTGAGAACGGATGTGAATACATTGTATTCCAGACGTAAGTGATACTGCAGGTACAGGTCACAGACGGTTAAGAAACTGCAATTACTTAGAAATTAAGATTGTTACATAAATAATGAATATAATAAAGAAATAAGCAGACATGAGCTCTGCAAGTTCCCACAGACATGTGAGGAGCAGAGACAACATAAATACCCCGGGAGCCCCAGATCAGTCAGTCAGTCTCGAGTATTTCAGCTTTAACATTGCCGTTTGCTTAGGCTACTCGCCTTCATCAAATTCAATTATTATTTTATTTCGACTTAGAATATTTTAATCAAGTTTGTCAAAATTTCATTGTAATATCTGTTTAAGAAATAAAGTTGTTACAAGACGTTTTTAAAAAGACCGCTTCCAAGGCCGGAAACGTAACTGTAAAAGCGGTAGGATCCAGAAAGGCACTACGAATTCAAAAATCGGAGAACTGGTGACCAAGAACTTCAATTCCTAATCTGGAAAAACCCAAACAAAGTTGGACGAGGTACAAGAATCGACCGAACCTAACCAAACAAATTTGGACGAGGTGCAAGAATCGACCGAGCCCAAAGAAACAAAATTGGACAAGGTACAAAAATCGATCGAGTCCAAACAAATGAAAACGACGATGAAAATTATGTAAGTTCATTTATCCTAAACCAATTTATTCATTTTACAAATTTATTGATGCTAGCTAGTGAGATTTTTTTTTTATTATTTTATGTATGTATAGATTTTTTAATAATCGCAATTTATGCCATTTTATGAAAATAATTTACTTAATTACTAAGAGAAATTATTTTTACTACGAGAACTTATTTTTAAAACAAGAGAACCAGAAAAGACGCATTTACATGCGCACATTAAGTACAAATTATCACGAATTATTATTAAAACAAAACGAAACAAATTTAATTCAGCAAAAAATAGAACGCAATAAATTTTACAATTTTATGTACCGCAAATACTATCACCGAAAGCTTAATGTATAAAACGTAATTCTTATAAACAATTAATTATAGAAACAATTATTCATAACCTTCATCAAATTCTATAAATTAAACACCCTGTATCTAAATTATAGAAGCATTTTAATAAAATTAACCCATCACAAGTTGAAATAAAGCGTGCAACTTTAAAACGCGATTCTCATATAAATTATTACCGGAAACCATCGCTGAATAAAACCATTTACTCATCGCAACTTTATAAAAAGCTATAATTAAATATATACATTACTGAAAAGATTCATTCAAACGTGACATATTTTATTATTAAATACTTCAGCACAATTAACGAAGTAATAAGTTGTAAAAAACGCGATTCATTTACCACAGAGACTGAAAATAAAACTTTTCAGGGGACTTAAAAACTGTGTAATTAAACAATTTTATTGTATAAATTATAAAGGAAACATTGATGCAACTACTGTAACAAAAAGATTGACTGAAAAATTGAAACATTCAAAGTAACGAGACAATACAATTGACAGGAAACATTTTATACACGTATCCCCCAATCTATATATGTACAATTAATAGAAATTATTAAAAAAACTTAAGTTAGATGCAACATTATACATTCATGAATAAATATGAAAAGGTTATTAAAAGTTCACAAGCAAGTTGTGAGAACGATGTGAATACATTGTATTCCAGACGTAAGTAATACTACAGGTGCAGGTCACAGACGGTTAAGAAACCGCAATTACTTAGAAATTAAGATTGTTACATTGTATAATGAATAGAATAAAGAAATAAGCAGATATGAACTCTGCAAGTTCCCACAGACATGTAAGGGGCGGGGACAACATAAATACCCCTGGAGCCCCAGATCAGTCAGTCAGTCCTGAGTACTTCAGCTGTAACATTGCGGTTCGCTTAGGCTACTTGCACTCATTAAACTCAATTATTATTTTATTTCGACTTAGAATATATTAATCAAGTTTTTCAAAATTCCATTGTAATATCTGTTTAAGAAATAAAGTTGTTACAAGAACTTGCATTTAGTCCATTAGCCTCCGCCGTAGAGCTCTTTTCTCAGAAAATGGTTGGTTCAGTTTTCCTACTTTGTTGTCGCCTGCTTGTTTGCATCGTCGTTTTTTCGTCATCAAGGAAGGTAAAAACAGGTAAGAATGACAAATTTGGTTCACTACTTCGAAGAAGCGCGCTAAAGCTACTGATAAGTACAGTTGCTTTCGCGAAGGTCGTACTGTTTGAAAAGCACAACCACTTTCGCCAAGTCTCGGTATTGAACTGTTCACGTAATTTAGAGCAGAATTAGTTTGAGTCCACTAATAGTTTCATATCATTTCCCTGAGGACGATGAAAATCTTCGAAACAAAATCTTAGCGTATTTATACATAGTATATCATTCTAACCCTACAAGGTAACTACTAATTTATAACCTACATAAGACCGGGTCAAGGAAACTTTTAAATTAAATACAGTAAATTTGATGAATTTAAGAAATGGAAACCGACTATTCAATAATTGTAAAAGATATGTTTTTTGTTAATTCATTTAATATGTAACAAGTTTAAACACACATCTCAGGGGAAAACCTGGTATTTCCTGTTTAATTTAACCGTGGGTGTATATTAACACTGCCCTCTTAATATACTATGACAATCGTTAGTCGCATACAACGACCTGTAAATATACAAATTTTCCTACTACTATAAGTACAATCTATTTTCAGCAATGGTTTGTTATGGTATTCCGCGAGGTACATATCCCCTAAATCAAGTTCATAAACCAGACATGAGAACGGATATAAACACATTGTATACCAGACGTAACTTGACACTGCAGGTTTAGGTTACAATAGACTGTATAAAGCTTATTGTTAGAATTAAGATTGTTACTTTGTATTGTATAAATGAATAAAGAAAATAGCAGACATGAGCTCTGCAAGTTGGCACAAGCAATGTGAGGGGCAGGGACAGCATAAATACCCCGAGGAGCCCAAGATAGGCAGTCAGTCTCGAGCTTCACAACTTCAACATTGTGGGTTGTTCAAGCAACTCAAAATTGGTTTAATTAAATTCAATTAGTGAAAGTAATTGAAAAGTAAGTTTGATTGTTAAAAGCGTTAATGAATATAACGCAGTCATTTGTTAATTTCTATTTGTAATTTCTGTTTAATAAAAATTTTTTAGAATTTTTGGGAAAAGTGTGTTTAAAAAAGTCGCCCAAGAGGCCCGAAATCTAACTGGGGCAGCCGGTAGGATACCAGAAGGGCACTGGAAAATCCAAAATTGAGGAACTGGTGGTCTGGAAACAAAAAATTGGACAAGGTACAAAATATATCAAGCCCAAAAAAAGAAAACTAATGAAACTGACAATGAAAATGATGTAAGTTCATTTATCCTAACCATTTTCAGTTATTAATATTAGCTGAAAGCAACAAAAGAATTATACACGCATTTTTTGCATAATTTATTATTACATTTTAATCGCAATTATTAACGAAAAGAATCGACTCAGCAAACTCATTTTTAACAAAGGAATTCATATAACGCATTTATGCACAAGTAGTGCCATTTATTAAGATCTATTATTGAAACAATTTCAGCAATTCTGAGCTTTAGATATAATTGGAACAAAAGTTTATGTACAGTTTACTACAGTAGTTATTACAGAAACGATTTATTCAAAACTTGACTCTCATAACACGCTATAATTAAATACTTCAGTGCAACAATTAACGAAGGTGTATAATTATAGAAGCATTTTTTTTGTACTTTAATATTAGAACTATTTACTCAACAAAAAGTACGAAACAAAAGCCTGCAATTATAACGCAATCGTTATACAATTTATTGCAGGAAACCATCACTAAAATAAAATTATTCAGAAAACCTGAAACTTAATGAATAGCACTTATTAATCCCAAAAAAAGTTATAATTATACGTTTAGTGCAACTGATAAGGCAACTCCTCAGCAGAATATAGTTATAGCACTTTGCGATAATTACATATGAAATATACGTAAAAGATAAGTGATTTTTTAAATAACTACCAACTTTAATACAATCTAAACACAATACAAACTCAACTAAAAGATATTTATAGATATAATTATATGAAAACAATGAACATGGAAAATACGCGGTTGTACCTCGACTCAATTCTGGTATACGACGGAAATCAAACGATATTAGGAATCTTTATCACCGCGTGCAAGACATTCATAAAATCCTTTTACAAAGAAGGCGACATTGACCGTAACATCATGCTTCTACGTCTAATTCTCAGCAAATTAACCGAAAGAGCATTTATACTAATTGCAAGCCGCGATGACGTTGAATTATGGGAGGACTTCAAACGACTACTTATAGCGTATTTGTAATAATTTTATTAACTATGTATTCATTGTATAGAATGTATCTTAGATATAGAAATAAAGAAATGAATTTTAGTCACAAGAACAAGAAAACAAAGGTAAATAAAGGAATTACAAAAGATCTCTTAGGAACAATAAGTTTTAAAAATTAAGTAAAAATCTTAATTTTTTATCTACCTGGGGAGGAGTTACATGTCCCCCAAATCAATATATATGTATAATTAAATAGAAATCATTAAAACTTAAGTTAGATGCAATAATGTATAATTGAAGAACAAATTACAAAAGGTTAATGGAAGTTCATAAACCAGACATGAGAACGGATGTGAATACATTGTATTCCAGATGTAACTTGACACTGCAGCTGCAGGCCACAATAGATTATAAGACACTTATTGTTAGAATTAAGATTGTTACTTTGTAATGTATAAATGAATAAAGAAAATAGCAGACATGAGCTCTGCAAGTTCCCACAAGCAATGTGAGGGACAGGGACAGCATAATTACCCTGAGGAGTCCAAAACGGGCAGTCAGTCTCGAGTTTCACAGTTTTGATATTGTTGGTTGTTCGAGTTACTGAAAATTAGTTTAATTAAATTTAATTAGTGAAAGTAATTGAAAGTAATTTTGATTGTTAAAAGCGTTAATGAATATAACGCAGCCATTTGTTAATTTCTGTTTAATAAAAATTTGTTAGAATTTTTGGGAAAAGTCTGTTTAAAAAGTCGCTTAAGAGGTCCGAAATGTAACTCGCGCAGACAAGAAAGAAAAGTGAAGTAAGCTAAGAAAATCGCCCGCACCGAATATCACAACAAAACAAGAAAAAACAAAGAAAGAAAGAACTTGAAAGAACTTACAGTTCTAACTAAAAAGTAGTAGAGTGGGATGGGTTAAAAAAGGAGAAAAAACCTTGATACAATTTTATTCGCAAATCATTAAAGTATAATTTACAACAGATAAACGGAAATCCAACTAAACAGAAAAAGAGATTGTTCGTATATTTTTCGACGCGTTTTATATAATTAGAAAATCTAAACTTTTATATACGACTACATAAAAAACTTTTTAAGTATTAGCACCTAATTTTAAATATCCCAAAATAATTTTTTACACATCAAAAAGAAAATCTTACCATTCATTCTAGAGTTTCTAGAAAAAGTTAAAAACACCTTATCTTACCGATTTTCTAAAAATAATCAACACGAGCATGTAGTAGGTGGAAAGGTGCCGCGTTGCTGTTGTTGGAACCTTTGCTGCGGTCAACTGTAGAAAGAATTTTCTCACGATTTGTGGATTTTGACAACCGTGTGGGTCGTAATGAAGACAGTTGAAGGTTAGTCAACGGAACACATCTTCAAGCTCTAACGTAGACTTTTTTAACGAAACAATTAAACGGTCGTTACTAACATACAGATTAGGTAAATTTATGCTTTCCACGTCGCTAACTTTGTACGAAAAAGATTACGTCCCCAAATTCGACTGAATGGATTGTCGTCACGACTGAAACCCACAAGTTAACAAAACAACCAACAGCTTACTTGGTTTTTACTAAAAGCCAAGACCGCTTCCTGTTTCTTAGGTTCAGGTCATCGACTGGTGGTTCACGGCGTCTCCAAATTAGGACGACGATGCACGAACCACAGAGGTTGTTTTTAGGTAAATGAAGATACAAAGATAGGAAAGGGTCACTTCGCTGACTTAACCACACACACGCTCGACCTCTTAACGCCAATATAAGCTCCATTCTTTTAAGATACTTCGTTCTCACCAACTATATTAACCCCACTTCTTTTACGCTTCCACTACAACCCAGTAACCACATCCAAATTTTTTAGCTTGGCAACACAAACGTATGCTGTTTACATATCAAACTCTTGGATTAATGTTCTAGAATTCATGGAAACTGTAATCGTGGAATTACGCGTATAAACTTAAACTAACGATAGGAAAGAAAAGATTTCCCATGCTAGGTTTAAAAATTCTCTAAATTAAAATATTAAAATAAAATATGAAACCGAAAGGTCGCAACACGTTGCACGAGTTTTGGCAAGAGAGGATAACCCGTGCGCGGGAACTTGGAAATTCGCGCGGACACCGTTAGTAAAGAGCTTTTGTACCTGCGGGTCAGCTCATGACAGTTTTTGGTTTGCGTTAAGAGAGCTGCTGTCAGCTGAAAAAAAAAATGAAAATGAATAGTGTGATGAATATATTTAAATTTCTACAACCAAACCGTGAGTAAAATTGAAGCTCTCTTGTTTATGATGTACAACTATGTACATGCGGGTTTTAAAAATAAGTTGTGGGTAGTTTGTACCAATGTAGTAAAAAATTAACAGAATGTGAAAATGATTATTCTATGAACTATGGAATAGCAAAGGAACTCATTTTGTTTTAAATTTAAGTTTACTATAATTGAAGAATGAAGTTTAAACATTTTGAAGTATTTTTAATGGACAATTAAATGATGAAAATAAATGGTTGACATTGAACTGTTTTGTATGTATTTTTATTAAGAGCATTTTTAGAAGTGGGATTCAGAATGTCATGTACACCAATATTTGAAACTGGAAAAGTGGTGTAGTAGTGTTATTGGCAGATTTAGTGTTTTTTTAGGATTTTTTTATAGTAATACTTGACAAGTTTGATGCTAGAAAATTAGGTTTTATAGGAAAATATTTGTATTGATATTGAAATTCTATGAAGATAACTGAAGTTAAATTTAAGTAAAATTTTGCTTACACTTATTTATGAACTAGGTAAGAATAGATTAGTTTGTGAAAGGATATCAATCCACCTCAGTGATGGAGTCGGAATTAAGCGAGGCCTTCGATTTTACAATTCTCTTTAATTTGACTAAAATTGAGTATTTTTAAAGATTTGTGGAGAAAGGTATAGTATGATGTAACGAGGTTTAGAAAACGAAACCTCTTTGAAATAACCGTCTTTCCTATAGGGGGAAATATAGAAAGGATTGCTGAGAAAAGACGGTTTTCGGTCCCTTAATTATGGCAGTCATACAAACCTCTCAAGATAAGTGGTCAATGTAACGTAGTTGTTCGTAATTCAGCCATTTATTATTTTTCTCATAGGAACCAACTCCCGTACCACTATAGCTAAACGGTACTCCCTTAAAATTATCACGGGGTTTTTAATCCGTCAGGACCAATCTAGATTTATAACATTGAAGCAACTTTTTTTTTTGGCCTCCACTCGCTGGATACAAGTGAAGCTTTAATTATTCGCGGCTAAGTCTGGGAATTACCCCAAGGGTGAGCAATGAGAAAGGGTGTGGGAATGGTCTAACTCTACAATAAACTAACAAAAAGAATAGGGATTGAGCGCCACTGTATCTGTAGGGACGATAACACTAAAGATTCATTACTCCTATGAGAAGATACAGAAACTCACGGGATGTAAACACAATAAAAAACTTTCAACTTACTGAACTAATGTATCTGGAAACCTCTGGAACATACTTACAACCTCTTCGATCTTGATGATCCTGGAAGAAAAAAATACACATCAAACTTTCTATTAAAAAGACACAGTTTGTGCTTTCTAATAAAAAAAACAGACTAATAATTACAGGTAGATAATATTAAGATTACCATACCAAAGATATTTAAATCAAAAATGAATATCTAGAACGATTGAGTTGTAGCATACCTGTGCTTTTTAAATTATTTCAGCATTCGTATACTTTCATTATTCAAAGATTTATTTCTTTAAAAGAATTTTAGTAAAAATTAGTTGTGCATGGAATAAAAAACTTGAGTCCAAAAATGAAATTTAATATAGTTTCTCTCTCTTAATTTTTTTTTAAATATGTTTACAAAAATGAACTAATAAAATTTGGTTTCTCTATACATCTGCCTTGACATAACAAGACCTTAAGTTAATAATATTTTATAACAAGTTTTTAATACCAACTGCCCAGATCTGTTTATTGGCTTACATATGTTTCACATTGAGTTTAAATTATTTCTTAAAAAAAATTTGAATCACGTGCAGTTAACTTGGACAAACAACTTTTCAATTAATTCAGGTATTATGAGCTTATAAAAATTTAACATCTGCAAGTAATTTTCTAGAAAACAGGAAATGGACTTTGAAGTCTCATCTTTTTAATAAGTGAATGTTCTGCAAATCTTACAAAATTATTACAATAGCATTTCGTGACTATATTCTCCTACGCTGTTCTTTATGCACAAAATTTAATTTGACTAAACAATCCCTAAATACACTTTATGTGAACACACTCAAGGCCTCATTTATGCATAACAAAAAAAGGTTTGATACCTGTATATGATGAGGTCGTCATTCCTAGTTATCAAACAGCGACGCACGTCCTCTAAAATCTGTTTATCAAATAGTTATAACAGAATGCCAAACAACAGCTGTAGTTGCCTTGATAAACGAGTAATGTTCCAATCTCCTTATTCGAATATATCACCGTGCTACTATATCATTATGTTATTACATCATTTTAATATATCGTTCCATCATGCGCTAAAGGAATAAAAACATTTTATAAATTATTTGATTAATGCGATCTTACCGTTAACAAGTACCGACACAAACCAACTCAAGGAGCGGCGTGATCCAGTGCCTTGCCGGTGTCACAGGAACGAAGAGCTTCGCTGTGTCCCAAGGCGACCAGCCCCCCTGTCTTTACCATAGCACGCCTATCCGGAGGCCCCACTTATGCAAGGCCTGAGAACCCATGTCTTCAGTACAATGCAATCTCAACTACATATTCAAAAGCAATGGCCGACCTCGTTCATCGTATCGTTCCATTACGGGACGCTTATCTGCGTGGCGCATCACCCCGTGACCGTATTCACGCACGCGTTATTCTAATTCTACCGAACGAAAGGGGATAATCCGCCTGCAAGTTAGACAACACAAACGACTAGACCCCATATAAATACGTTTCTTGAATGTATATTATTATTAAATACCTCTGTGTAAAGCATTTAAGTTAGTTAAGCGAACATGATTTCCTGTTTCATTATGGAATTGTTTCTTTTAGATATAATAGTATCAAATACGAGAATTAAATACCACAGAATAAAATTTTACTGATGCGATTCTTGCAAAAATGGTGTTATAGAATATATATTCGTTACAACATAACGCCAATTTTACCCGTAACATAATGTTTTATTTTGGCAATTGTAAATGTTGTACTCCATTAACTAGACCAAAATATACCCTATTCGTTGTTCGACCACCCACCCCTTTACTATAAGTTTTATCACTGCAGTTATTAAATCAAATTGATAAATATGATTGATGATGAATAAATTTCATGAACGTGCAGTAAGAGCTGCTATACTTACCGTTCCATAAGAAAATGGAACTGTAGCTGCCTCTTCAAGACTCCAATGTTCTGGTACTTCTAATAACAGATCAGGATCTGCTAAACAAGTTGTAGCCAACGCAAGAGCAGGTAGCATTCCCATAACTCGTCTGTTTTTACCATCGCGCCCTGAGAACTCCAAGCCCATAACAGACTCTTCCGTAGCCAAATTACCTGGAAGAGCATTGGAAGGTAATTTACCGCTTGCCACCATTATATCTCGAAAATTCAGAGCTGCATAATAAACGGTGCACAGTTCAGCGTCGCCTTTAGGCCTAAAATAATTCTTGTATAATATAAGTATAGCACTTCTATGGAATACATGGTGGTGCTGATAATTTAAACTGACTTGTAATGGGTATGTGGTAAAAGTCCTTAAAACTACACTTTGGGCCTAATCTTAGATATTATTTAATATTTTTAAAGATATATTTTAAGTTTTCTTTGAAAATTGCGAATCCCTATGAGCCTACAATATTACGGTGCTTTAGAAAATAAACTTTGCTGTACTTATTTTGATGGGCAGTATGTTAGAGCCTCCATACTCCTTGTAATATACCCGCAACGACTGTAAACCATGTTAACCGCGCTTTCCGAATACGTTCCGTGTGTTGTCTATCTTAAAAGCGAATGTTGTTTAGTCAGTGGCTGTGCTTGCAGGTGCTGTGCTGCAAGTCACGTTTTTATTTGAATTCTATGCTGATGTTTTAAAAATGTATTTAGCACTGTACATGTTTTTAGTTGATGGATGCAATAACCCCCCTTATTGATAATTAGGGGTCTAATATATTAAAACGGCGTAAACTTTGTCAAATGTTTCAGGTGGTTTTGATCCCTATCATCGAGCTAACACGGTTTGTGATGTCAGTTATGTATCCCCCAATTTATATATATTAAATAATTGAACCTAATAGGAAAGTATTATAAATTGTTAAATAAATCATTAGTCGAGTACAACAATGTAGCTCAAGGATAGATATAAAAAGTTATTAACAGTTCATGAGAACGGATGCAATATAATGTATTCCAGACGATAGTGATACTGCAGGTGGCAGGTCACAGACGGTTAAGATATCGCAATTACCTAGAAAGTAATATTGTAACAATGTAACAATGAATAGAATTAAGAATAAGCAGACATGAGCTCAGTAAGTTACCATAGAATTGTGAGGGGCAGGGACAACATAAATATTCCGGGAGCCCCAAGAGCAGTGAGTCATTCTGAGGTTACTCGCCTTAATATTAATTCAATTGATAAATAAGAGTCTAATTTATCAAAATGGCGTAAGCTTCCCAAATGTATCAGGTGGTTTTGATCCCTATCATCGAGCTAACGCGGTTTGTATTGCGCTTGCGCGCACTTTCAAAGCTAGAGTCCAAAGGATTGTCCTTTGTACCAAAACTAAATACTTACACGTAGAATTCAAGTGGACTTTGAATCCATTTAATACTGGACAAGTCTCCTTTTTTAAGTGCGTCCACGTACGCATGTTTCACTGGAATTGCTTCATTACATCTCAACAGAGGAAGATGCCGGAACGTTCCCCATATATTTTGGTCGTTAAGGACGTTATGAATGAGATCTTTTTTTATTTGTGTTACGTAGAAATCTGAAGACAAAGAAAACGGTTCAGCGGTTTTGCTTTGTATATAATAAGCTCGAATACAATCTCCACCGACTTCTTGCCTGAGACAGTTTACCAACCCAACAAGGCCGCTCTCAGGTTCGTTTTGGGATACTAAAAAGATCTTAGTGCCTAAGTCTTCGCCTTGCCTCAATGCGGTTTTGAGTTTTTTCAACCAGGTAAACTCATTTGTAGTTACGTGGATGATAACCGAATTGTTTGAAGGCTCTTTAGAATTGCAAAGTAAAAGGTATGACTTGGAATGCACAGCTGATGACTGTACGGAAACAATTTCTAAGCCTAGTTTAATGATGTCAGCAGTTTCATCTTGTGTTTCAGTTTCAACTAACAGAAACATGGATCTTGATTTTAAGAAAGTGTGTAGACCTGGGAGCGCATTGTATTTCTTAAATGAACCGGGTAGTACCACGAGGTTAGCATTTTCTAATAAGGTGTCAATCACCTCGTCGTTTCTCACACTCCTGACACCAATATCTTTTAGACTCTTGCTATCCACTTCACATGGGTCAATAACCATATAGTCTACAACAATAGAAACTTCTGCATCGAAAATATCTTTTAAAACAAATGCAAGGCACGTTTTGCTGGATATTTCAACAATCTTCATGTTTCGTGTATCTCCACGATTTTCCAAAACTATTCGTGAAGTTATGGTTAGTGCTATTTGTTGGAAATTCGAGTAGTTTGTCGAAATTGTATGAAGTCCGGGAATGAACTCGTAGCTTTCGAGCTTTGGACCGTCTTCAGCTTGTCGTCGTGGTGCCAAATTAAATTGTATACCTCGTAATTCAATTCCACCTGACTTAAGTATATGGCCATTCTGAAATGCGTCAATGGAGAGGCAGTTTTCTGTATTTAGTGCGGCTGTGCGAATTTGAACCCTAGGGTCTATGGCAATACGTTGTATGGTTGTAGGTAAAGATAATCTGCGATCAATTTTTCCCAATAAACAAAATTGTATTATTGAATCTATAAAAGTAACCCAGTTCCCGCTCCATTGTATTTTGCCCTTAGTTTCCGAATGTTCCGAACGTATAATACTTTTGAATAGTCCCTGGAATTCATATCCTCGCAAGCGACTTTCTTTGTAAACATCATCTGATGTCAATGGAAAAGCATCCGCTACAGAATCGTGCAAAATATTATCAACATTAGAAAATAGTTGATTCTCATCTTCAGGTATTGAAATGATTCCTGAGGCCACTACAGATCCACTTTCACTAATTTCGAATTCACCAGATCCTTTGAAAATATTGACTAATAGTTTCAAGCTTCGTTCTTTAGGGAGGATCACAGGACGATGGATACGGAAGTCGTCAATTATAACAGCTGTTTTTTCAAACTCTTGGTTACTGAGTTTAGCAAGCGTCTTCCAAGCGTAGACCTGCAAATTAAAATGATTGTAGTCTTTTATAAATTGGGGAAGAAGTGTTTTATTTAAAGATTTGTGGGATAATAAATTAAAAATATGTTTCAGTCGGGCAGAAGTGCGTGCCCAGGGTTAGGCGGCTTTGCGACGCTTCAACTTCCAAATTTAATCAAAATGAAAATGTGAAAGCAATGACTTTTTTATTTTTGCACTAGAAATTCACTATCAAGTTGATAAATATCACGTAAAATAATTTTTTGGGATTTTATGCAAGGTACAAATATGTACATGAGGAGTAGATTATGTTCATTTGTATGGAAGCAAATCGTTTACACGAAAAACACCATAAAGAAATCTTAGGTTTTTTGTTCAGGGTGAACATGGATGATTAGATTTCTCTCAAAAATATTAGAATATACTATTTCATAATTTAAATTCTTTTTATTTGTGTACATGTGCTTTATACGAGACACATATATAGTATATATATTGCTATGAACTACTGGAATTATCGAGCCCCTTTGTTTGGTCGACATATAAATATTGCTATGTATAAACAAGAATTGTAATTATCTCCTCCGACGTTGGGCTGTCCTATTAATATTATTAATATTGCTATAAATTCCCTCCAGAAACTTAACTGGATTTTATCTTGAACCAACCTTGTCTACCAATAACAAAATTTGATACGTTACCGCCTTACTTGTTATCAATTTCGTATTCAACTTATAGCTCCTCCTTGATTGTTTAAATTATCAAATCACTCCCATTAACTTTATCTTATGACCTCGACTAGCATTTATTTGGAATTATAAACTTCAGTTAATTCGATTCTATATAATGAAACAAATATTATGTACAGTTTTTGTAAATTATTTGAAATACACTTTTCAATTAATTAATGTTATAAATCTCATTTATCAAAATCAGTTGCTTTTTAATCAAACCCAAAGTCACCAAAAAAACCTATTATCTTCATAAACGAAGTGTAAAACGTTCTAAACCTCTTATCTTATCACGCACTTTATACGTATTCAAATTCTTTGTTTTGGTGAACTTCGTCACATTAATTTATATTAAGCAAATTTAATATTCAAAATAAAAATTATAGAAAAATAATGTCTTACAACTAAAAATCTAACCTGGTCTATTTTCTTCTTGTAATTGACGCATCCGCTAATATTTCCCATGCATTAAGCCATCCATTTGAATAAAAATTATTTTCCCCAATTCAGGATTATTACATGCCCATTCAAAAAATATGGTCTATTCACACGCTTGAACCATTGGATTTTAATTTATTGCCATCACCCTCTGGACTACCATTATTAACTTATACTTATGCACCCCAATTTATTGTCGTCTCATTTCAGACTTAGAATTACTTCTTATCAATTTCCCCAAACTTAGAATTGAATTATCATCCTCCGGACTCGGAATTGGAATTCTTATCATTTATTTTCCTCTGACTCAGAACTTGTATTTTTCTTCCCGGCTTTAGAATAGAATTCTTATTATCATTGTCCCCTGACTCGAAGTTACATTTATTCTCCACGGACTCGGAAGCCCTATTATTATTATGTTTTAGTTTAAAATAAAATTCCCCAAAATCTATATACGTTTAATCGGCAATCATAATTTTCATCTTGGCACTTATACAATTTTTCACTTTGAATTATTATTACGTATCACTTTATTTCATAGTGGCACACCTTGGCCTTTGTTGAGTTGTAAACTGCCTTCGTTATCACTGAACCTGTTAATATATCTTTTCTCCCCTACTCCGTCAGTGGGTATGGTCTACAAACTCGTCGTTCATTTTAACCAATCAAATAATTACATTTAAAGTAGTTTCTGATGTAATTTTCTATGCTCTCCAATAATTGTGATTTGGTCGCAGCTGTCTTCGTTATCAAACATGCGGTGTTTTGATGAATCTAATTGCTTTTCCATAAACAACTGATGCAATTCTACTTTTAATTTTCATACATGCATGTTATTTACGCAATTTTTAATCTCCTTTCTTATTAAAAATGGTTAACTATTTTGCACGCATTTATACTATGCTTCCTGAAGCTCTATTTCTTATCTCCGTATTAATCTAATTGTTTGGAAGCCTGTTCAATGCGTGTTTAATTACACATTATTATGTTTACTCATAAAATACGCTTGCTTCCACTGAGAAATGTCATTATTTGCTTTACCTAAATTAACTAAAACTTTATCTACAGGGTATTAAATATTTACTATTTACCTAATGCATGTGTTCCTGGTTTCTACGCTAACTATGCGTCTTCCTGTGTTTATTTACGTCGCTTAAAACTACTTATACTTTATATACAGGGTGTTGCCTGTTTACTATTTACAAACTATCTCCATTTCTCAATTCTTTTACTAAATAAATGCAGTTTTCTGCTTCCTATGGTAATTTCTCATTTCTAAACGACCTTTACTATAAAGTACACCCTTAAACAACCCCTTATCACAGCTATATATATATATATATATATATAATATATAGATATATATATATATATATATATATATACTGGGTGCTTCAAAAAAATGTATACACACTTTAAACTATTGTAGTTTTCCCGCACTACAAGGCTAATGTTATATTTCTTCGTCAGGTGCCAGCATAATCGTCCCTCTATGTTATATTATCAGTTGGAATTTGTAATATCAACATGGAGGACGTACGTTTGAGTTTTGAAGAACGAAAGCAGGTTATTAAGTGGTACTGGAAGTTTGAGAATGTAAATGAAGTTCAAAGACAGTGGGGTAGGGAGTATGATACAGAACCACCTTTAAGATTAACAATTACACGCATACGAGACAAATTCGAAGTTCATGGAACAGTGTGTGATGTGCATAAAGGTCATTCAGGTCGGCCTCGAACAGCTACAAGTGATGAGTCATCAACGACAGTCTTGGAACTGTTTCAACGCTCTCCTAACAAATCTTCAAGGCAAGGGCACGTGAAAGTGATGTAAGTGCTAGCAGCGTGCTACGCATTCTGAAGAGAGGCAAGTATCGTGTTTACATTCCAAGGCTGGTGCAACAGCTAAATGACGACGATCCAGATCGAAGGTTGCAATTTTGTGAATGGATTCAGGAGATGGTGATACGTGAACCGGGATTTATGGGTAGCATCATTTGGTCGGATGAAGCCCAATTCAAACTTAATGGAACTGTCAATAGGCACAATTGTGTTTACTGGTGTGAAGAAAATCCTCACATTACAATTGAAAAAGCTGTAAATTTGCCCGGTGTAAATGTGTGGTGCGGTTTGTCTTCAAGGGACTCATTGGACCTTTTCGATTTGAAGGCACTGTAACTGGTATTAATTACCTAACAATGCTTGCTGATTCCATATTTCCTGCCATTCGTGCATTATACGGTAATGATGATTTTTATTTTCAACAAGATGGTGCTCCGCCGCACTATCACAGGGACGTACGAGCTTACCTGGATCAAAATTTGTCGGGCCAGTGGATAGGACGCAGGGGCCAATCGAGTTTCCAGCACGCTCTCCAGACCTTACACCACTGGATTTCTTCTTGTGGGGCACAGTAAAAGATGAGGTGTACAAACGTAAACCACGTAACCTAGACATTCTTTGGAATGAGATTCAAGCAGTGTGTAGAGAAATCTCATTGGACGTTTTGATACGATGTACAGAATCTGTGGTGACTCGTACTCAGAATTGTATTGATGCTGCAGGTCACCAATTTGAACAGTATTAACATTTGTTATTTATGTTTCATTTACATTGGACTTTCAGCTTTCTATTTTCCTGAAATTTAACTTTGTAGAACGGTAAATAAATTTTCTATGGAAGTTCAAAGTGTGTATACATTTTTTTGAAGCACCCAGTATATATATATATATATATATATATATATTGTCATGGAAATTGTAGGTAAAGAAGGATAGATAGGTCTAGATAATAAATTTTTAACGACTGTGTATATAGGAAATAGGAACAACTTATTTACGCGCCAAATTAATTAGTTGTGACATTGAAAACGGACGGATAATGGCATATTTCTGTATTTCTAAATTGGAATGTTAAATTTGCATAACGTGTAGAAGCTTTAGAGTACATGAAAACGCTAGAATACGCATAATTAGCCTTAATATTTTAAATCAAGCGCATCGGATAATAAACGAAGCTTTTGGCTATAGAAAATCAATAACTTAAATGCATATTTCCATGTAACTGAACTAAACATTCGTTACACAAATCCTAAGAAATGCTAAAACTCGGAATTATAATTTCAAACGGACAGTGTGCTTCATAGAAACACCTGATAGTTAAAAGAACTGAAATGAACGTTGGGATAGAATTCTGTAGAATCGTATTTAACGGTCGATGTACAAGCTACTAAACTAACAGATGCTTTAAAGGCAAAGTGAAATGGAATATCCATAATGTAAAACAGACAGAGAACACGTATAATAAAACGTTGGTTAAAATACTCGTTTAAAGTACTCGGTAGGTTTGGAGGTCAACCACAATAGCGATTTTCTGTTGCTTGAGTGGGATTCTAAAAGAGACAGCAGATATGGTTTAAACGAGGCAAGATAGCTAGGGGTTGGACGTTAAAAACGGGGAAAAGCAATATGATTAGTCAAATGCTAGAAATTTTGAGAAGCTCGCGACGGTTACATGTTGTTGAGCAGTTTTCAATGTAAAAGCACGGTAAACTGGGAATTTTCGGACGTAGAAGTTCGTTACGTACAAAATTTGTAGAATTTGTTTTGATAAAATAAGTTTTTCGACGGAAATAGGGTTCATGAGGGGTGTACAAAATCATATAAATACACTAGGGGAGGTAGTAAAGCTATCTTACTTTTAACTGATTCTCGTACGTCGCTTATTCGTTGACTTATAATACAACATCCTAATTTAAAAGTGTGTAAAACGCTGTTAGTAACGTACATCGATAATGTATTAAAAGTGTGATTTGCACAAGCCAGTGCTGGCTGATAGACGGTGCTGTTACTACACGCCACGATCTAATGAAAGGATGGTACTAGAGTGAGCGAGTTCAGAAGTTTAGCAATTACGGAAGGTGAAGCTTGGCCGAGACAAGTACCGGGGTAGAAACACGGAAGGCGGTTGCAGAGATTTGGATAGCCAGTGAAAATGAGTTGGATCTATGTATAACAATGAAGTGTATGGACACAACGACGAGCGTTTTGGAACACATCTTCAGTGGTAACGATGGAAGAAGCTTACTCCAGGTAACGAAATAAATTTCTTGTTTTTGTTTGAACATTTGTGCTGGTATTTTGTGCTTGAGTGATTTCACGTATTGGGGGTGTATTTACTACCATAAAAACTCATTTGAAGGGGTATATGTAATGGACAATTGATATTCATTATTTAAAAATGTTAATACATGACATAAAAATTTTGTTGTAAGGAGTAAACGGGTCTTTAGGTTTGTTTTAAACGAAGATGCAGCATATTTAAGCATTTAGAATAACCGGGTTTATACGGAGCTCTCCATAGACCAGAATAAAAGTCAATTTAGGGTTGCACAACGGGCCCATCTACTCGTCTAAAATAAAATTGTTGAAATAAATAGAAATCATGAAATTTTAAAATGTTTAAGGATTGAGATGGTAACATTTTATAAAACCGTAGATACAAATGTGTAAATATTTTCTTGGTAATGGAAACTTTTTAGTATGTGCAAAAAAAGGTTGTATGTCTTGTTGCATTATTTGAGTGGTAATTTTATTTGACTGTATATGTGAGAAAGAGTGAACTTTGGATGGTTAATATCTCGGAAGAATCAGATTTTAGAGCTACCTGGGGTGTGCAGAAATAAGGAGGCGTTCCAAAGATATTGAAAGAATTTTTTTTTATATTTTTTTTTAGCAAATTTTTATGACGACCCAACAACGTAGGGATTCGAAGGCGATCTCCATTGTTGTAGAGTAATCCACTGCACTTTTATGCGGCCCAACGCTGGGACTCGATTGGTTTTTAGGGAGATTCACTGCAATATATATATGACATTAGAAAGCAGAACATTATCGAACCTAATATAGATTCGAACATTCGAGTTGACAGAATAACACAGAGTAAATAACAGTTACTTCAAAGCAGCGAAAGGGACTGTTTTTCAGCCTTACTTCTAAATTAATACAACTCAAAGCATGTATTTAAAATTGCAGCAGCCATCTTGTCCTGGCCGATGCTATTAGAAGTGTCCATATTGGCAGAGCAACTACTTTTTTTTTGCAAATAGTAAGTCACACGAGGCAATTATTGTTTGCCCTGTTTCTAAAAAAATCGAAATCATAGGTTGTTATCTTTAGAACACTTTATCAATATAAAATAAATTAGGTGTTAACGGTAGAAACGAATTAACTACATCTGTTAGTTTTTCATAGGCTTCATACATTTTCCATGCAAAGCAACCTGTACGACTCCTAAATAATTAACCAAATGGTTGAAATATAAATACTTACAACGAAACCCATACAAAGTAATTTAAAATTCGTTCTGTGCATAAATAAAATTATATAAAATAATTGTTGAGACTTTTATGTGAGGTACAAAAATTTCAACACAATCAGTAGATTAGACGCATTTGTCTAACACTAAATCGTTCAGTTTATACATGTAAAATTCCATAGAGTTTTTGAGTTTTTGTTTCACGGAATCGTGTTTTGGCCGATGATTTTACTGCTTCTTCGTAGAGGGGGTTAAAAACTCCGGCTTCCAAATTTTCGTTTACTCCTTCCTACTTCCATTACGTTCTACTTTTACTTACTGGCATTCCTTACTTCTATTCATATTTATTGGATTTTGGTGCTTTAAGATTTTTCGAAGATTATTTCTTTGTTGCTTTAGTTCATCGCTTCGTTTTCTTTTTGGCAACGCAACCTCGTTTTCAATCCTCGCGTCCTAGATTTATATGATGATTCTGTCTTACCTTAATATTTTCATCGCAGATTTGTGTTTGTTTTTAACCAATTTTGTTTCTCTGTTCTTTTTTTGTTTCACTCTGCATACGTATTCCCCAGTGGGTTCGAATTTGAATAGTTTTAAGGTACGACTTGCCTGTCAGAAGAGGCGATTAAAGCGGTCCAACACACTCTCTACACACACAAACACATGCGCACACGCACACAGACGCAATCACACACATATGCATTCTCAACCATAACAACACCTGGTTTCGTTATTGTTTTCTCTCGGATATTGTACTGCTCCTTAGCGTTCCTTTTGCGTTCCTTTCGTTCCACGTTCATATCCTCCTTTGGCTGCTTTTACTTAGTGTCAGTCTTCGCACTGACTTTGTTTAATTTTCGATCCTCTTCCTACCGTACGTGCTTTATAAACATTTCTTCTTTACTTCGGAAATTACGATACAGTTGACTTGTCGGTCTATTTCGCTATTTTTTCTTCGGTTGTCCATTATATATGATTTTTTGTTACCACAGCTTGAAGTTAAAAATCTTTTTATTAAACGTTCTTGGTATTTAGTAGAATAATACTTTAAGGCTTGGGAGACATGGTTTTGGTTTCTGTTTTACAGTTGATTACTATTTCTTCTTTTGGGATTTGAAAACTTTAGTGTTGCTTTATTAGAGATATCCGTCTTTCGACGATTTTTACAATGTCGATGACATTCCATATACATCCTAGTTGATTGCTATCCTATACCTTTCTTTTGCCCATAGTTTATATACCTTTGTTTTGTCCGGTATTTTGAAGCTTAGAACTGGATTTACTTCTCCCTTCTTTATCCTTTTGGTCCTGTTTTGTTGTATAATAGAACTTTCCTTTCTGTTTGTACCGTTGTTTTGCTGTTTGATCGTTAACTTCCTACCCAGACCCTTTTAATAAAAACAGTTATATTAAACAACTTTTTTAAAATTCATTCTGTACCTACCCAAATAATACTGCTATAAAATAATAGATGTCACTGCAAACGCAAAAGCAGCTTAGAATATAGTACAATTGAAATATTCATAAGTTTAAGTGGGTGATAATAAATGAGCCACCACCGGAATTCGTTATAACGTAGCATACCTTGTCCTAAATTTGCCACTACAGGGAATTATAAAAATATAAATTGATCCACTCAACCAAAAGTTTTGTAAGAAATAAACTCTCAAATCAATCACTACTTCAACATAGAACTAAAGACTTTAGTAATTGGTGTAGAAGTATGAAATAATTCTTGAAACAAATACTAGTTCTTATCGAACAGCTCTAACGTTCGCAATCGGTCAGCTCTGTACAACTTACTAACCCTCCCCCCTCTCTCGTTCCCGCCTTATAACACCCTTCTGTTCTCTCACTCTACCTATATATATATTACTCATATTTAGACCAGGGTAGAAAATTAAATAATCACATCAAATAATTTTAATCACCGTGTAGAAGCTTTGGGAAAAGGTACGCGTTATTAAATAAAAGCGTGAAGCATAAAAATTCATTCGATTCATTAAAAATAAGGGAGATTTAAATCATGTACAAGACGCTTTAGATCAAAAGAAGCAGTATTAAAAAGCTCTACATGTAATTTAATTATTCCTAGTAAAGAAACAAAGAGAAATTACGTACAAAATTTATATTAATTAACTCTATTTTAAGTAACCGGTATTAAACAAAATGTACTGATAATAATTGAATATTTAATTAGGATTCACTAAAACTTAAAGGGTATTATTTTAATTGGAGTTAATTGAACCGTTAGTAACATACAATATCTATAAAAACTTGTAAAAACCCAATAAAAAGCAAATCGTAGAAGTGTTATTTAGAAATATTATGTTTGAACACCTGCGTATTTTTAAAAGGCTCATTCGGCGTAAATTTGGCAGATAACAAATGGTCACAGAGAATGTTGGAGAAACCGTCGCATAATAGTTACGGGAAATGCTAAAGGTGGGTTATTTCACAGTCCACATGGACTGAAATAATCGATAATAAAGAATATCAATTTGCACTAATAAGAACAGGGTAGATAGAGACAGATAATATGCGCAAGACCGAGACACATATAGTAAAAGGCGTGAGTGGAGCAACGTCACTGGGTTGCAATTGGTTGAAAGTAAAAGGCAAAATTGAGAGGTAAAAATAACATTTCTGTATAAAATTCAATTAGTTATTTCCAGACGTTGCGAGCCGTGTCGAAATTTCGGAGATTTAACTGGTGCGAGTGAAAATTTCGTAAAAATCGCATGCCGGGCTGCGGAATGGGAACCTAGCAGGCGAAATTCTTTAGAATTGTCCGTTTTGGGGACAAGACCGACAGACAGGCTAACCTCTATATATACCCAGGTTAATATGAACAAGCTCTCTTAGATCTTCGACTTGATTCAATGCGTTAAACAGTGCTTTTTAGTTTTCCGGTTTTGATTAAATAATTTAAACAGTTTGCTCGAATATTTTTGTGATTTAAAACAGCTTGTTCTTTACGTGCTACAATGAATGTACTTTAGTGCACTTAGAAAAGAAGATACAAGGTAATAAAGTTTAGTATCACTGTACCAATTAGTAAAATTTACAACGACAAATGAATACACAAAAGTATCAGTTTTGGCGTATATTTGTGAAAGAAGTATGAATTTCTTTGTTATTTTTCGGGGATGTTAATAATTAAATGGTTCGTAAACATGACTGGATCCACAAAACAAGGTTCAGATATACACAGATGAGTTCCTGAAAAGCCCTGAAACAACTTTAGATGAATGGTGATGGAGAAAATTTTAAAAGCGTTGAGAATCAGAAGCCGTAAATATAACCCAGTTGGAATGGTGTGATTAACAAAGGGACGATGTACATTGAAGCCACTAGTGCAGTAACCTTCAGGTAACTTATGCTTTGTTGTTGGATTTTGATATTTTGGTGTGTGTTGAATAACTTTATAATTGATTTACTTAAAATGGACAGTAGTGAAATTGTACTAAAAACAAAACTTTAATTTTAAGGTGAAATTTGCTTGTTTAAGTAGAAAGGGGTATTTAGTATTGATGTTCTGGATTATGATGAAAATTTGGGTATGTCTTTGAGCTCAATTAGACGAACCTGGTTAATTAACGTAAAGGGGTGGTAGATGCTCCCTTTGTACTCAGACTCAGGTCTGCATATATTGTTATATTAATTAGTAGGCATCCTACAAGGACTTTAATTCTGGATGCACATTAAAATGATAACAAAATTTAATCTTGAAATTTTTTGATACTGAAATTTATGCTGAATTTTAATTTTGAAATTTTAATGTATTGTGAATATTGATGTAAATAGAGTTAACGTTGATGTTTGTGGTAGGAATGTGTTTGTTTTTTTCTTATGAATGAGGATGAAGGTTTAAAAATTAGAGCAGCCGAGGCGGAAAAGAGTAAAGAGGCGAGTAATAGAAGAAAAGTCAACGGACCAGTTAATTTAAGAGGTTTCACAGCAATATATATATATATATATATATATATATATATATTGCTGTGGTTCGTGGGGTCAGTCTCTGGAACTCCCTACTTGGTCTTATTCAAATTCTAACGTTGGGCCATCATAAGATTGCCGTGAATCCGCGGATTAAAGTTTAAGAATCGAGAGTGAGTCATTAAATACTTTTCAAAATAAAAAGTTCACAACAAAAAAATTTTCTTACCCTGATTTCTGCTTCAAAATATCTTCCACAGCTTCCCTGGCTAGCTCGGCTGTGCCTCTTCTCGGATACCTAAATTTACAATCATTATTCCTTCCCACTCACACGCCATTCAATAAAATCATCAAATAATACAACAATCATACAATCTTTATTTACCGCTATTTACAAACAATTATTCACAGATATATACAATTTGGTTACAATTCAATAAGTGATATTTTTGTAAAGTCCTTGTTTTAAATTTTTAATAGTAAACACATTTAATATAATTGGAGTAGATGGGCCCCAAATAATACCATATATTTATTGCACACTGGAGTATGGTGAGCTCATAATAACCCAGTTTATTAATGTATGCTTTTTATTTTGCATATAATTACTACAAAATTAATTAACCCATGTACCCTTAACAATCCCATTTAAATTCATAATGAAAAATCTATGCCGCATGAACGCCATACAACCAAACTTAAAGCCATTATGTAATAGAAATTCACACAAGTTTATTTTTTATATGAAAATTTTATTATTAGTACTGTAAATCATTGAAAGAAACAGAAATTAGCATTTATTTTGTTTGAGTCGGACTGCTTAATATTATAAGCTCCCAGCACCCCTCAAACATTGGTTAATTACAAATTAATTTTAATAAATAATATAATTATAATAAAGGTAATTATCCAAAATTGTTATAAACAATGGAAACAGTGCAACGGACGACGGCAACCACGTAGCGATCTTATTAAATTTTTTAATAAAATTTTTCGAACATATTTTTCAAAGTCGAATAACTCGAAAACCAATCAACATAGAGTATTGATGCTATGGAAAAATATGCTCAGGAGGTCGATATTAACCTAAAAATAATACTTATATTTTGTTTTATTGAAGTTTTATATAACCAAAATTTCGACTTTAAAGTCGAACTACTCGAAAACTAGATGAGATATCGAAAATTGGCTAGCATATTCTTAATCATAGTAAAAAACTGAACAAGATCCATATATCAAATGTTTGTAAAACGAAAAAAACGTGCAACGGACGACGGCGGCGACGACGGCGACGTAGCGATTTTATTAACCTAACTTACTTCGTAAGTTTGGTTGAAAATTTAGTAAGTTTTACATATACATTTTTTTTTCAATATTTAAACTAACCCTACTAATTGTCAAGTACACGTATCTTTTGCGATACGTTATAAAACCATAAATAACCCCAATGTTCACTCACACATCACCAAATAATTCCAACAGTTTATCAAATAACAGAAAATACAAATGAGTTACCTGGAAAATACTTCAAGACTATCTCCTTCGATGATGCTCTCCAAAACCACTTTTTTTCGTGATTATGCGCTCTGATTCTCCAGAACCCCTTGGCTTCGTGACTATGCGCTCTGATCCTCCAGATAGATGATAACCTCAGTATACGCCGAGCTCGTTGCTACCCATTACTATTCCAGCCCAGCATCCAAATTCACGTATATTATACTTGTGTTTATTGATTTATTAGCTTGTTATAGTATTAGTTGGACCTCGGTTAATTTAATTCACCGACACTACACCCGTTAATAACTACAAGGCTTCAACTTACCACGTTATAAGTGCTAATACTATTTTTACTGAATTATACAATTTTTCATTACTCACAAGCGTCGGTTGATTATTATACGTAGTCTAAAGCGATGAAAATACAAAGAGAATAAAAGAATCAAAAAAGAACGAGCCCCATTCTCTCCGAGTATTTATATCCATAAAGCACCACCACCACTAGGCCACACTTCACGCGAAATACTTAATTAACAATAATACTTCCTCAAATTTTAATCTAACTAACTTAAAGCTTCCAGAAATTTACCTAAGACACAATTTAATCCGAAAAATCGCTTTCACATGTCGCGTGTTCGTCCGTTGTAAAACTATCTGTTTCAACCAATGATACAGTCCTGTGTCGTCATAAAACTTCGCCTGTAATATTTTTATCTTTGTCTTATGCATATTAGATGTCGCGTTCCAACCCCGCTTGATTTATATAAAATCGATCTTGCTGACCGCGTCTCAGGACTCCACGTGGATACGAACGTGCGTTTTGAAACCAATGCTTTTATATCCGTCTTTATCTGTAGCATATTATTGATCATGCATCCTTTCCGCTCTTTAAGAAACTTTGTTAGCTTGTTTATTTGAAGCAACTGACGGTTGGAAATATTTTCTTTAAAGCCCGCGTTATTATGTTTATAAATTCGACGAAGGTAACCTATTGACTGTTTAAAATAACAATTCTAGGAGCTTATATTTTACGGTATTCGATACAATTGACGTCCTTGTCTGCTACCACGAACTTTTTGCCTTGGGATTATCCATTTTCTCCACCACGGTGGGTTTTCTAATGCTATTACACGTTGAATTAAAATAAATTAAATTAATTATGCGTTTCTATTTGTTTTTAAAACTGGTTTTCTGTATGAACCTATTACTTTTCAATGATTAATTATAAAAGTACGTTTAAATTAAATAAATGAAATAAATTTTGCGTAAATAAATTGTTCCTTTCTCTATACAGGGTGTTTGAAATTGCATTGCTTACCCCAAATTTAACCCTTTGAATTCATAACAATATATATATATATATAATGAATAAGATGAGATAATAACTTAGACTTTTATACAAAGCCCAAATGATCATTTCAAATCGAGCTAGTAATTGAAAGATGGAAAATATAAGGTCTTGGACAGGACTTGAACCTGTATCCTGGTTTTGTCGTTTTCCATCTTTCAATTACTAGCTCCATTTGAAATGATCATTTGGGCTTTGCATAAAAGTCTAAGTTATTATTTCATCTTATTCACTGTAATACTATAGTATTTATCAACTTACCTTGTGTAATTAACTATCTAAAATATTTATATATATTGCCGCGGAAGTCACAAAATTCGTGCCCCATCGTTCGGGCGTCATAAAATTGCCGTGGTAGGTCAGGATTAAGCTTTAACATCGAGCCCCAGCGTTGAGCCGTCATAAAAGTGCAGTGGAATCGTCGATTATGCTCTTAAAATTCTCCCCCCAAGAATTGGGCCAAGATAAATTTTTCTGAAAATAATAAAAAAAATTTCTTACACTTCCTTTTGGAACGCTTCCTTATTTCTGCTCACCCTGGCTAGCTCAGCAATCGGCTGTCTCTTGAATACCTACCATTTTAAATACATACCTTTCTCACACCCACAGTGAAATGAAGTTACCACTCAAATAATACAACAAACATACAACCTTTTTATTTACACATAACAAGTCTCTATTATTAGTAAAATATTCACACCTTGGTACAGACAGTTTGCTAAAACTGTTACCACCTCAATCATCAAATACTTTAAAGTCCTTGGTTTTAATATATTTCAACAAATTCTATATAATACGAGTAGATGAGCCCCACATGCAACCCTAGTTTAACTTTATTCTGGTCTATTTTGAGCTCATTATAACCCAGTATCTGTAAATGCTTTTACACCTTGCATTTTTATTAAAAACAAATTTAAAGACCCATTTACTCCTTACAGCAACATTTTATAGCATGAATAAACATTTATATATCCTCAATAAATCCTTTTAATAATCAAAATTAATTGTCCAGCACATATACCCCTTTAAACGAGTTTTATGGTAAAAAAATACACCCCCAATAAGTCAAAACACTCAAACACAAAAATATCAACACAAATGTTTATACCAAAACAGGAAAGTAAGTTTCTTTATTTGGAGTCGCCTTCGTTCCTCGTCACCGCTGAAGATGGTTACTAGAAACCCTTGTCGTTGTGTTCCATATACTTCTATTATGCCTGGATCCAAGTGAACCCCACCATCCAAATCTCGGCCACCACTACTATTCTTCTACCCAGATATTAGCTTTGTCTCAAACGTAACATTCCATTCCAAATATACTTCATGCATACAAGTTACGCTTTAGGCTTTGCTTACCCAAATACCATCCTTTCATTTAACGGTGTTATTGTAGTAACGGCCCCTTTTATCTAAACAACAGCACCAACTCGTGCAACATCACTTTTACAACTTTTGCGGTACGTTACTACAGCTTTACATAATTTCAAACCGGATGTTGTATGCAACTTTATCGAATACACGATAATTAATACCCGTAAAAGCATTTTCCATTATTACGTTGCAGATCTAAGCACGATCTCAGATCTAAAAGAAAAAAGAGAGCTTCAATATCTTTGTTCGAATATTTATACGCTTTTCTAAACTCCCTATGGAACCTATTTCCATTAAAAAGCTTATTTTCTAAACTGATTTTTAAAATTTCGAACGTAACGAACTCTAACTTCTTAAAAATCCCACGTTCGTCGTGCTGTTACATAGGATGTTGTTCAATACCTTCTACGGACGCGGGCTTCTTGAAAACTGCTAGTCATCGATCAATGATATAATTTTCCCTCGTTACAACGCTCTACCTATCAGCTATCTATCTCCGTTCCAGGCATATTTGTTGTCTCCTTTAGAACCCCTTTTAAGTTACAGAAAATCGATATTATAGTTGGCCTTCACATTTACCCGTGTATTTCGTACGTGACTTGTACCCAACACTTTCTTTATACGCTTCTCTGTCTGTCTTACATTATCGATCGTTTATTCCACTCAGTCTTCAAGGCACCTGTTATTGTAGCAGCTTACACGCTGACCGTTGCAAACAAACTCCTATAGAATTTTGTGCTAACGTTCGTTTAAGATTCAATGAACCTGACATTTAACCAACAGGTGTTCTTCGAAGCAATCGTCCGTTTATAATAACAATTCCTAGTTTAACCATTCTTAGTATTTTTATAAACGACCGTTGGCTTTTATGTAAATGGAAATATTTGCGTTTAAAATTATTGATTTTCTATACATGCAAGCTCCATTCTCTTATCCCATGCGCTTGATTTAAAATTATTATAATTACTTATGCGTATCCTTGAGCTATTATGTACTCAATAGCTTCTTCCTTATGCAATTTTAACATCTCAATTTAAAAATAGCAAAATATATTAATAAAACCGTCGGTTTTTACTATATAAACTGATTAATTTGGCGCGTAAATAATTTGCTCCTATTTCCTGTATACACAGTGTTTAAAATATTATTATCTGGACCTATTTGACCTATGATTTCACGTCAATATATATATATATATATATATATATATATTGACGTGGAATCATATATATATATATATATATATATATATTTGTGTATATATATAGATTTGCTGTGTTTCCTTATAAGAATCGAGTCTCACGAATTGGGCGCAAAGATTTGCTGTGATCCTCGTCCCTCCGGTACAATCTCCTCTGATAATCGATTTCTTACCTGAATATCGCCTCTTGACTCTTTCCGCCTCTTGACTCCTCCCGTCTCGGCTGCTCACCTAGATAAAACTTTCATCCTCATTCATAAAAAAAACACATTCCTACCACAAACATTAACGTTAACTCTATTTACACCAATATTCACAATACATTAAAATTTCAAAATTAAATTTCATCATAAATGCATCATAAAATTTCACGTTCAAATTTGTCATCATTTTGATTTGCATCCGGAATTAGAGTCCTTGTAGGATGCATACTAATTAAGTAAACAATATTTGCAGACCTGAGTCTGAATAAAAGGGAGCATCTCCCACCCCTTTACGTTAATTTAATAGGTTAGTCTAATTGAGCTCAAATTTTCATCATAATCAAAAACATAAACCTGATAAATACTCCTTTCTACTTATACAAGAAAATTTTACCTTAAAATTCAAAATTTGTTGTTTATACAAATTTACTACTGTCCATTTTTATCAAACAAATTATAAAGATATTCAACACACACCAAAACATCAAAGATCGAACAACAATGCATAAGTTACCTGAAGGTTAATGCACTCGTGGCTCCAATGTACATCGTCCTTGCTGATCCCACCATTCCAGCTGGTTTAGATTTACGTCTTCGGATTTCTGGCCGCCTTTAAAATTTTTCTACACCACCATTCGTCTAAAAGGTTTCGGGGCTTCTCAGAAACTCATCTATGTTTATCAAAATCTTGTTTTGTGGATCCAATCACGTTTACGAATAACATTTGATCACTAACACTCCCGAAAAATAGCAATGAAATTTATAATTCTTTCACGCTATACTAAAACTGCATATTTCTATTTATTTATTTATCGTTACTAATTTGGATAATTGGTACAGTAATACCCGCAAATATAACTAGACTTTATTACCTTTATTTATCTTCTCTAAGTGCACTAATGCATAATAACTTTTATCGTAGCACGTAATCACCACGTAGTCTACTTAACGTATAGAATAAAATCAAAAAATAAAGAGCAAAACTGCTTGAAGTATCGAATAAAATCAAAATCAGCACGGGTTTATATAATGGCTCGCTTGCAAGTCGAATTTGTCCCGCGACGGACGATTTTCAAAAATTCGCATTCTATTTTCCCTTCCGATGGCTCGGCACAATGATTCTACTGAAATTTGCACTCGTCCGAGTTGAAATCTAAGAAATTTCCACACGCCTCGTAACACGTCCGAGAACAACTAATTAATTTTACCTATAAACTCATATGCTTCCACCTCTCATGTTTGCATCTAATACGCTGAAGGCTCTTACGTGACTTGCCCACGTCTTTTGTAATTTCTCGATAATTTTAGTACTTGGAAAGATTAAATTAAATACTAATTGAACATTTTAACTCTGCTTCTTTTTATAGAACGCGTCCAGTGAAAAATTTAAACCCCTTATTTTTAACGAAACGAATACATTTTTATGCTCCACAATTTTAATAACGCGTATTATCTAATGAAATTTTACATTACTTCCTTCTACACGTTGATTATGATTATATACAAACCGTACATTCTAATTGAATGATTTAAATCTACACAGTAGGCCTTTAATTAAGCGTACTATTTTCCACTGCTTTGATATACATTGTGTTTAATATTATCTAAACAATATGAACCCTATGTTTAGAAGTAAATGACGAATTTATCCAATATACCTTTAAATGAAGGGTATTATTACCCAAAGCGTCCTTATACACGGTGATTAAAGTTATTTGCTTTTAATTAATTAATTTTCTACCCTGGTCTAAATTTGAGTAATATATATATATATATATATATATATATATTATATATATATATATATATATATATCCTCTCTTTATCTATCTCCAGACCAAAAAACAAGCCACATAAGGATCACGCCCTTTTATTTAATCTAAGTAAATACATCATTGTTGTTGTCAATCTATGAGTTACAACTACTGCTATTCTTGTTAATGATGATTTGCTGAGAATTTTCCTTCTTAAGGTAAATCAACGCTAAATGACTTTTTAGCTTATGTAATTATTTACTTTCAACAATATATTTAGAGTGGGTTGAAAAATAGTGAGGCAGTAGGTGTGCTGAGTTCAGTCGGTATGCGTCAAGATACCGTTGCCTAACAAATTTATTGTGCGGAACTAATATGCAATGGTTGAGAGTCTTTTGCAGCATATTTTGTAAGAATAAACTAAGCTAGTACTTACCAAATAGCCAGATGCGGGGAAAAGCCTTCGCCCATCAATTACATGTCCAGCTAAGTATTTGTGCTCATCTAGCTCTAAAGAGACCTTAATTTTTTCTTCATTAGACTTCGTTTTTGCGTAACTGGCCACTTTCCACGTCGTAGAATGGTTCCATTCAATCAGATGGGAGATCATCGGAGTGCCACGACCCACTGGGAACGAAACCGGTGGGTAGAGTTGGCCGATCATTGGTTGAGCGCCAGAATTGTATAGTCTGAAAACTGATATTAGTTGTCTGCGAATTTACAAAAAACTTGCGAACCTTCCAATATTGGATAGGAAATGTTCTACGTTGTCCACATTTCGTTTCGTTAAACTGCAGTATGTTGTTGTAGAGCTCAAGGTTTCTCTTATAATTGGCTGTAGGATACAGTGTGGAGCTAATTCAATAACAATTGCATTTTTTGGTATGTGCTGAAGTGCTTCGTAGAACCGCACTGGCGACAACAAATTATTTACATGATAATCTGGTGAGCATAATTGATTGGCAGGTTTGTCCCACTCTTCTTTTGGGCAGGATGTACTAACCCATTTAGGCGAACGTCGTTTAGGATTTGGTAAAATTTTATCAAGAGCCTCTTTATACCTTACGGCTGCTGGAGCTGTATACTTGCTATGGAAAGCCTGTCCGCTGCTATTAACCCTTCTAGTTGTAACTTTATCATCATTTAGCTGTTTTATAAATGCCTCTATGGATTTTGAGGGTCCTGAAACGGTTACGCTTGTTTCACCATTATGGCAGGATGGAAAAATATCTGGAGGACAGAGAGTAACACATTCATCCCATGTGAGTTCTACAGCAGCCATAGCTCCAGGCTCGCTAACTGTTTCCAAAATGGCGCGACCACGTTCATAAGCTATTTGAAGCGTTTGGTCAGCGGTGAGTGCGCCATCGGCATAACCACAACCTACAAATATATATTAGTATAAATGCTAGAGCACTCGATACTTATTAAAAAATGTTTGAGCTGTGTACTGAATAGCCAGCAAATACACTGTGCGATATGCGAGACTGCGGGTAGGTAATGAAAAGATCTAGCAATTTACCAAAAAACTCTAACAATTTGGGTGGGGTGGTGGGGTATGAAAAGTACAGTAGTTCTAACGTTTTCAACATTACGCCATTTAAAGTTGTAATTTATTTATCCAAATATAAATTTTGTTTTGAAGTTTAAATGATATTAAAGGCACCCCTTTGTTTGAAATTTTTGAAATTAATTTTTAGGCCCTTTTACTTTTTTACTCATGTTATTTAGAAAGCTATTTTTGGTGCAGACGTCTCAGAGTTAACACTATCATTCAAAAATAAAATTTGTTATTGATATCTTGCGGTTTTTAAATTAGTGGCGGCTCCGTGGCGTAGTGGTATGTGTGTGACTACTACGCTCTAGGTCCCGGGTTCGAATCTCGACACGGTCCGCTTGAAAAATGTTAAGCGAGCATTTTTCACAAAAATACACCCTCGTTCGGATGAGAGGTAAAATGGAGGTCCCGTGTGTGAGTGTTGTCACGCACGTTAAAAATCCTTACCTTGCTTGCAACAGCTAGGGTTCGGCAAAATTCCAAATTTTCCAGGTAAAAAAAATTCGCTTTCTGGCCAATGTAGTACCTTCGGGTGGAGCATGTAAGGTTTTTAAATTAGTATCTATTTATCGCAGATGGTGTCATCTACATCTGCTTTTCTATTTACTTTCTATATTAGTCTTTTAATCTTCTTTAGTCACGTTGTTTAGAAGAGAATGCTATTCTTGGTGCAAGTATTTGAATACTTCTTTTTTACAATTGTTCCTCTAAGAGTTATTATCATCTAATATAAAAATTGTTTTTAAGGACTCCGGTTTTAAATTGGTAATAACTACCTCTCTTAGCCACTCGCTTGCTTGTATATTTTACGCATTAGTCTTATAAGCACCTTTGTTACGTCGTGCAATTTTTGATGCAGACGTTTAAAAATTTCTGTTTTACAAACATCCGTTAAAAGTTATTATCAGTAGGATGTTAATAGCGGAATCAGGAAAGTTTTTGTTTTTTGAAAACACACAAAAACGCCATAAGGAGAGAGGGAATTCCACCCGGAGGATCCAACTCCACCCGGAGGATTCTCCGGATAGACTTCGTCGCCGCAGGTTGTTACATGCTAAACTGGTCATGTATCACGTTTTAGGTTTAGAGATACCTTGTAGGTTAATTGTCGCGTATTTTTGAAATGATACGCTAACTTCCGCCATTGGTGACGGTCGAGTCTGCGCAAAAAGAATGCGGATGTGCGCGAGTCGAAGAAGCGAGATTTAGCAACGAGACATGGACTAAGCAACAAGTATCTAAGTGCGGTGTAGTTTTTAAAGAAAAACAGGTATTCAGTTTTTTTTACCTCCCTTTATCGCTTCGCTACTTATTTCCTTTCAAAACCCTACGAGATGCAATAGAAGTTCAGTAACGGTTAATAATTTGATGTTCAACACGGCGCAATCAGAACTCTAACTACGTGCTGGACCCTAAGATGAAGTTCCGAGAGACACACATCACGTAAGTAATTTGAATTTTACTTAGAATGTGCATATAAATTGACTTAGACAGCGATTGCATCATCCGGTAAAAACGTGGTCTGTAATTGTTATAACAATGGCGTTACAGCCACGCCTAAAGTGTAATAATAGCGCGTAAATTGAAATGCGGTAAATGTAACAAGGTGTAGTAAGATATTGATAGGTGAACCAGGACAATTCTTGCTCTTTCACCTTAAATTATCAAGACCTAATGTTTTTTTTCAACTAGCCATTTTCTAGTTTGCATGGACCACTAAACCTCGACATTCCTGCTCTGGACCACATTAACCATAAAGCATGGCAAGCTCCATTTATTACCTATACGAGAGATAATTATACATTAACCAAATTACACCAGCTGGTCTAACCTGAGGTTATTTCATTTACTTTCTACAATATTAGTGCACATTCAAGTTTTAAGTTGCCAATAATTCGCGTGTTTAATCAATTACGGGTGTTTCCACGTATTCACATAGAATAACAGAATTTAGGTACCTCGTTCGATTCCTACCTGTGTCAACTATTTTCCGATAAAAGTGACGGAAAACAAAATGTGTTAGAGTAATAGTTGTGGTGTTTGTGGTTGAGGTTGGCGGCCATCTTGTGACGTCATAATGGTCCAGCGGAAGGATACAGAAGATCAGTGGTTCAGCGAAAGGATATTAAGGTCCCGTTGTTCAGCGGAAGGATGCGGATGTCTAATGGTCTACTGCAGGGATGTTGCGATCCAGTGGACCATGCAGGAGGCTAAAAAATGGCTAGTTGAAGAAAACTATTAGTTCCTGATGATTTGAGATAGAAAAGCAAAAGCTGTCCTGGTTCAACTATCAACATCCTATACACCTGCGGCGAGGAAGTCTTGGAAGATCCTCCGGGTGGAGTTGGACTACCCTACTTATGGCATTTTATGTGTTTTCAAACAGCAAAAACTGCCCCGGTTCCGCTATCAACAAACTACTATTATTTTAATCTACATATAGAATTTGTGTTCAAGATCTTGCCGTTTTAAATTGGTATCTTGTAACGCTAGCGGATTACGTTAATCATCATTAAGTAGTGGAAATGGTTTTATTAAGTTCAGTTAGTCAAATGAGCCTTTAGCACGATAACACCTACTTCAATGCAATATTAAATTAGGATATAGAAATAAACAGGAAAGCAACTAATATATTATAAATAATTATTAATAAATATCGAGACTTTACAGTTCTATTCTATTAATCCTAGAAAAAATACCAATTAACACATGGGAAATAATCATTCATAATAATATCTGTACACATTCATACCAGTTCAAAAATAAACTATTGAATAACGGAATTAGACCGACGCACCCAACATTCACAATAGCCATAAAATCAATCATAAGAAATTACTGCGTTACATATAAATTTTAGGGAGGTAAAGGGTTTTTCAATAAAAGCAGGTCGATGTTGGCAGCCTACTGTAGCCATATAATTTTTTTGCTGTCTGTCTAATTTGTTGTCTATTTTTCTGTTACAGATGCCAAATCACGTTCGCAAGTTACACGAATCAGTAGCACGTCTACTTGATAAAACTTTACTATCAAAATGAGTGTTTGTTAGTGTAAACATTACGCGAATTGCGCCTAGTTCATGGCAAACGCGGTGACCCTTTAAAGTCGACTGTAACTTTTGGTGGCTAAATTCGAAAGAGCTAGTTTTGTAAACAATCTGCTAACACACTTACATCAAAGGAACGACAGATCTGCCAAGAACGTCGCCGCGGTCAGTGAAAGTGTGCAGGATAACCCTAAACAGTCAATTCCTCGTCGTGCACAAGAACTCGGTTTTTTGCAGACTACAATTTGGTGAATTTTTTGTTGAGAATTGTACCTACATTCGTACAAGGTCCAATTAACCCAGGAGCTCAACGTTGACGACCTTAGACATTGCTGTTTGTTTGCTGATTTGGCTTCGGTGCGTTTAGAAGAGAACCTCAATTTAACCCCAAAAATCATTTTTAACGCAGAGGCGCATTTTGGATGAATGGCTGTGTTAGCAAGCACAATTATCGTATATGGGACGACGCCAATCTACAGGAGCTATACCAGGTGACGGTTTATTCACAACAAGATACTTTTTGATGCGGATTTTGGGCCGGCGGCGTCGTTCGTCTGTATTTTTTAAAAACGACGTTGGTAAGGCGATTAACGTTAATGGCGAGCACTACATAACAATGATAAACGATTTCTTGTGGCCCAACTTGAACGATATGGACGTAAACGACATGTGGTTCCAGCATGATGACGCTAGGTGCCACACACCGGACACTACAATAAATTCTTCTTAATCTTCTTTGGGTATTAAACCACTCATAGTTTTTAAAATTATCTTTTGAAAACGATCCTAGGTTATGGATCGAAACGTTAATAAAGATAATTTTAAAAACTATGAGTGGTTTAATACCCAAAGAAGATTAAGAAGAATACTAAACAAACAACAACAAACATACAGGGAGTATCTACAATAAATATTCTGCGTAAACGCTTTGAAGGCATGGTTACTTCACGCAGAAGTGACGCGACTTGGCCACCGAGATCGTGCGATTTGTGCCTACTAGACTTCTTCTTGTGGGGTATTCTCAAGTAGGAAGTCTATGCCAATAAGCTGCAATCAACTCATGCCCTTAAAGTCAACATAATCCAAGCCATTGCTCAAATTGAGCCGGATGTATGCATCAGAGTCATTGAAAACTGGACCATTCGGATCCGTGCCACTGTGAGAAGCCGTGGTGAACACTTTAACGATGTAAAATTCTATACATGACGGTATACGTCGGTTTTTTGAATAAAAAAGAATGTTTGTTAATACCTCAGGCACAGCTGGTTTAATTCCATTCCAACATCGATCCGCTCTTATTGAATAACCCTTTATTAAAAATTCACACGTATATAACGACATTGACCTTGAAATTGGGATAGTTTAGACGCATAAACTGTGAGTACAAAATTTTGAGAAAGGGAGAATGTTATATAAACAAACAAGTTTGAGAAAGTACGAAAAATTAAGAAACGTGATAGTAAAGTAACAGTGTAGGTGCGTAAACAATAGACTGCAGACGGTGAGATGACCAGGCGACGAATTATTGGTGAGCTTTGCTGGATAGGTACGCCAGAAATTTCAAGCACGTGTGTGTCGTGGAATTTATATTTGCTTCGGTCGGGCATCAAACAATGAAGCGAGAGATCAATTGATTTCATCCCTCAACGAAAGTTGAAATTTAAATAGATGGAGTGGGGTGATCTAACGTATTAACTAAGAAACAGGTGAATCATTGACGTTTCTGGACATTATTAATTGTAAAGATATGCGTGAGTAAACTATGAGTTTCTTGTTTGTATATGATTTATAGTTATGAACATGTAGCTTTTAAATATAAATAACTTGCAGCTATTTAGTGGAACCTTAACATTCTGTTAAGTAATTATTCTGTTAGACCATGAAATGGCGCCAGAATTAGTTTTGCTTAAATTTAACTGCAGAATGACCGGGAACTGACGTTTTAACTTTTTAAAGAAGTATGAAATATGTAAATGTAAGCTCATTTGTAAAATTATTGATAGTTAAAGAGTGAAAACTCAGTATTTTTAATGGACTAAGCAGAAAGTTAGCATTTCACTGTATTTCTATGTATCGCCATTAAAGGGATTTTCAGAAATGAGATTAAAAAATGTCGTATAGATCAATCTTAGGAACTAGAACAATGGCATGGTAGCATTATCTATGAATTAATGTTCTTTTTAAGGATTTATGTTAATAATACCCGGCCAGTTGGATGATACATTAGGTTTGTCTCTTTTAGGTCAATGTTGGTATATTTATTAATCCTAAATTAACTGTTAATAGAGTTTAGGCTTGGAGTTTTGTAATTATCACATAAAGGTGATAATTACGAAAGTCTATCCAGCTAGTTCAATGATGAATCATATTTGGAAGATGCTTCTATTTTGAAATTTTCTTTAATGTGACACAAAGTTAATGATTCAAGGAATAAAGAGTCTAGCTTGCGGTTCAAGTATCCGGAGGGAGCTCGTTCCTGGATGTAGGGTTCATATACCCAAAATTCGTAGCGATCGATTTATAAAGAAATTAAATTTCTACAAAATTAGAATACATTAGCTTTGTAACACTAGTGCATTCTTTGAACAAATATAAGATAATAAAAAGAATTTACTAATTTCAGTTAAATAAATGAGCTTTTATCACGGAAATACCCTGAAAAATTGATAGAAACTTCAGTAGATTACATTAATAATTGGGTATTTCATTATTATGTTAAGTTAGGACACACAAATAAATAGAAAAGTACTTAATGCATATTAAATACAACCAGTAATAATGATTCGAACTTACACCCTTTGCATTAATTTAGAAAAATACAGACAGATATGGGTAATTAACCAGTCTCGGAAAGCGCATTTGTAAAAATTCGCACGAATTTTAAAGATTAACCATTGACGTACATTGGACGTACACACCCTACAACACCAACAGTCATAAAATTTCCCATAAACATTAGGGCGTTACATGTAGAACGTAGGAGGAATTGATAGTTTACACCAATTCAGAGAAACTGAAACCCGATAATCATAAACTCATAAATTTACAGTAATGAAATCATATTATAACGTAAACAAACAAGCCACCTTTAAAAATATGAGAACATGGCCGTGGACATAAATATAATGACACCGAATTCGAATATAAGACAATTTTATATGCACAAGCCGTGGAAATGAGAAAAATTGGATAATCGCCTGTGACGTTGTAACTTGTAAAATCGCACGGATAATAATAAATGGGATGGACATTCAAGCATTTCAATTTGGTTATTCGAGATTAAACAGCAAAACAAAGTTATGCAACCAACATCGTGCGGGCAATGTTGTAACTCACGTAGTAACAGTGACGATATTTACAACTCTGGGAATGTTACCAAACGAGCTCTCAAACGCGTGTGTAAAAGTGGAATTTAGAAACACGTATTAGTAAAAGTGCCCATGCGATGGAAACTTTTATTCAATGCTAAGTGGGAGCATTGAATTACCTGCAACTCTTTCCCTACACAAAAATGAGGCTTGAGCTTTGTACAAGATCAACTACTTATGCCATTTGGATTATTATTTTCCATCTGCTCCACAATAATGCTGTTTTATATTTGATAATTGTAATTGGTTGTAATCATACGAAGGAATAAAACTTAATGTAAGAAGACTTTTAAGTTGGTGCACGATTAGTTGAAGCGTATTGTAAACAAAAAATTTTATATGGAAAAGCACAACAATCGCATCTGCATAATTTGTATGTACCAGTGATTTTGTTCGAATGTCTACAATTGATAAATCTAGGATCTTTCTTTTCTTTTAGCTACACGCATATTTGACCAATTTTTGTTATGTACTGTAACATTCATGTTTGATAATATTCGTTAGATGAACGACTTGAAGTTTTCTTATTACTTGTTTATTTTAAATAAGTCAAACGTGTAAAAAGGGCTCCATCAACCTATATTGCAGTAAGAACCGTTAAATCGTTTTTCGAAACACCAATCTTTCGGGCAGGTAATAATTAGGATCATCTAAGTGGGTTGGCGCCAAAATGCGTTATTAGACAGTGGGTTAAAAAGTTTTGCCAGATAGGTATATAAGTATTTAGTGAAAGTGTTACAATTTGTATACAATTTGCATTTGTTTTTATAGAAAACACCCCTCGCCAATGACAGCTAACTAGTGCACTACTTGCTATTACGTCATCTCGCTTTTCTAGAGTAAATTATTTCAGGTACTTAACATCAATTTAACACCTAAGTGAAGGTCGTGTCCAGTTGCTGAAATTTTTAAAGAAAGAAGAGTGTTTAATTACGGTAAAAGATTTATGGCAGGTTGAGCTAAACTAAGACATTCGTTTATCTAAAACGTGCACAAATTTTTTTATACGTACCTAACTCTCCAACCGAATGTCCAATGACTCCATCAGGTTCAATACCTATGGCTTTCAAAGCATCCGTTAACGCTATTTGAACAGCAACGACATACACAAACATGTTAAGGACGTTATCTAAAGATGAACCATCACCGTCGTTTACGATATCCATAATATTTACACCACATCTTGCCATACAATCCAACAATCCTATTATTGAATTTTTAAAACAGTCAATCTTCATCATTTGTTTAGCAATTCCAGGATACTGTGATCCGGTTCCAGAGTACACAAACCATATTGGCCGTTTGTTACCATCAGTTACCTTCACTTCTTGAAGCTCACATCCTAAAATCTTGTAACCTCGATACTGATGCCCTGCTATATTGCTCAAGTGTATTTTATTCATAAGTCCTAAAAATTCAGGGTCACTCTGGTGTTCGTCCATTTTCTCTAATAAATGTTCAACTGCTTTTTCGGTACATCCTGAAACAGTAACCAGACGGGGTATTGATTTGTTGTCTAGTGTGAATTTTGGCTTTGGATTGGAACGAAGTAGCACGTGGGCGTTGGTACCACCAAATCCAAATGAATTAATAGCTACAATTCCTCCGTTCCATGCTTGATTTTCTGTTACAACCTAAACAAAGGAAATTATTTACGAATAACATTGAGAAATTGACGCTGTTTAGCTAAGATATAGATATTTTAGGAAATGTGTTGTCAAAATCTGATTACTGAAGGACTTTGGGCTTTATGTGGAATGTAATGATTTATTGACAGACATCTACGAGCCCAAATGTTTGCCTGCAGCAGACACAGGTAGATGAGTACACAGAAAACTAGGCGTTGGAAGGATTTTAAATTATATAATTTCTATAGGAAATTGGTGTACATACTAATTATAAGGAAGGTTTAATTAAGAAGTTGTTAATGATTGACAATCATGTGATAAAGATTTGTGTATTCAAATCCAATGTAACGAAGAACCTAAAAATGATGTGAATGATGATGTTCTGAATTCCTCATTTCCGTATATAAGATATATGTTGTGAGGAAGTTATTTTGAATAATAAATTTTGTATGTAAGATACTGTTTGTAACAGAAAGTTGCTATGGATGCATTATTTTGTAGTTGTAAGAAGATTACTTCGTAACATTATACCTTATGATGACAGTTAATATTAATAAAGCTGGGCATTTTTATAAATTTTTAGTTCTATTAAAGGAAATTCAGATCATAGAAATTTAAAACTACAAAAGCATAGCTTTATTTCTGTGTAATACATATGTGAACGTAACTCAGGTGCATAAGTTATCTAAAAACTGGATCCGTAAATTTTTATCACGTGTTCATGTCATTTTAAGAAAGTTTTTAGAATATTTAAAAGAGTAAATAACAGTTAAATTGTTACTATGCATTTTACATAGCATAACTATCCCAAATATATATTTTACAATTTTTAGCAGTATTAAGCAAGATTAATGTTACAGGGACCCGCAAGTAGTTGTCATACAAAATAACTTTCAGATAAGACAAAAATAATATCATTATAACGCAGACAATACCAAGTAATCTTTAGACAAAATAAAAATAATATCATTACAATACCGATGCTTATTTAACGAAACTCACAAATACCAGGTTACACAAAATCTCGACCGAAATATAAAATAAACACAATATAAAATGTTTTCAATGTATCCATTCAGACTGCTGAGGAAATGAAATAGCATTGGACACGTAATCTTTACATAATGAAACCATATGAGATCACGAATATTTAACGTAATTCAATCACAAGCTATATAGCTGTACTATTCAATGACATAACCCTGTTAACACACGAAAACCGAATGAAACTGAGGAACGCTAGAGAATAGGACAGAAAACAACGCAATTATATTCGCAAAAATAGTCGAAATGTAACCTTACGAGTATGTAATAAGGCGGGAGAGCAGCGCTGTCGAAGTCGTTATGAGGACAGGCTAAAGGTTAGTAAATGAAACGCAGCTTCTCCGAAAAAGGAATTAAAAGGGTGTGCTAGCTTTTGTATAATTTAGCGTGCAGATTTGGCAAGGAATGTTTTTCTGTGTGCGGGATTAAGAAAATTCGTGTGCGTCTTAATAAAAGAGTTACTTGTGGGAGTAGCTCAAATAAGTGGGTTGGCTATGTTAAGAGAGCTGTTGCTTGTAGGACAAAAAATTGAAAAGTTGCAGCTTTCTGGACATCCTCAACCTTTTAACGGATGAAAAAAACCGCATGTTACTATTATCATCTATTTATACTCATTAATTATGTACATGTGATTAAAACACTAAATAGTTGGTATATATGAAATAGGAAATCAATAACATGTTAAAGTTATAAATTTGTTGAACGACGGAATCGTGTTGGTTACATTTAAGCATGATGTTATTGCACAATGAAGTTGGGAGATTTTAAAATATTAAGAAACGTGAAAGTTTAATATCTTGAATGTACATTGAAATAATAAACGAAATAGTTGGTATTTAACTATTTCCTATGTTTACTTTTAAGGGAATTTCCAAAAATGGAATTTAGAGTGTCATGTAATTCGATATGGGAAATGGGGATGTTGGAGTAATAATAATATTAACAGATTTGATTTAAGATTTCTTTTAGAATTTCTTGTATTAATACCTGACCAGTTTGATGTTAGTAAATAAATTTTTTTAAGGAAGGTATATCAGTGTTTATATTGCAATTATTTACGATCAATGGAGGTTAAGCGCAAGTTGAATTTTATTTGCATTTATTTAGGAACTAAGTAAACAGACGAAATCGTAAAACCATATCCAGTCAGCCAAGTAATGAAATTGTATTTTGTAGAGGTACTTTAATTTACAATTTTAATTCGACCAAAATTTTACGACTGTTTGCAGAAAAAGGTAACGTATAACGTGGTAAATTTAGGACACCAAAAGCATAGGAAACCTATGCGGAATAACCATTATCCGTGTAGAAAAATACAGAAGGGATTGCTGAGATAAGACGGTTGGGCGTCTCTTTACTACGCCAAGGTAAGTGAATATTGTAGCGTAGTTTGCTTCTATCCATTTCATTGAGAACCCACTCGCACACCTGTGTAGATAGCTATAACACTCTTGAAATTTTTACGGGGTTAACCGCTTTTCAGGGTATATCTAAATATATAGCGTAGTGTTTATTTTGCCCGTAACAACAGGTTTTAGAAGAACCTCTAAGATTATTTTATTTAAGTGGCACAATTAATATAAAACTAAAAACGTGTGAGCATCGAAAATTAATAAATTGGTGAGCCTTGTCTATTTATTTGAATATACACAAAATGGTGGAAGCTAGGGTAATAGGAACGGGGAAAATTACAGGGTTTATGTTATGATTTGTATAAACTTATTGCGGCTAATATGACGAAGTAATGCTTATCTTTCTAGAACTCAAAGTAAACGAGGTTCTGGTTTAATATAAGTTTTTGCCGAACGGGAATCTTTGTATGACCTTAGGATAGGCAGCGGTAAATTGTTTAATTGTTATCGGTTCCAGAACACATTTCTTATACCAACAGATACCAAATCACATTTTACTACTCACCTTTAGGCGCCCATCTATTAAAGCAGGAATATCGACGTTTGGTGTTCGAAAGTGTAAGTTTGCCTGAATTACGCCGGCCTCCATAGAAATAATCACCTTGGCAATAGAACAAAGTCCAGAAGCAGGTTCTGCATGGCCCATATTACTTTTGATAGTACCAATCAGAAGCGGTTCTTTGCGGTTGATACAAAATACGTCAGCAACACCCTTCAGTTCTGCTGGGTGTCCTATCTTTGTACCAGTTCTGTGTGCTTCTACGTACGTTACATCATGAGGGTTAATATTGGCTTGCTCGCACACGAAGCGTGCAAGTGTCCCTTGCATCTTGCTGGATGGATTTGAAATACCTTCGATTTTATAACCATCTGAGTTTGTTTTGACGCCAAGAATGGTTGCATAAATACGACGCGCATGAGCAGATCTTTGTAAGAGCAGTACACAAACGGCTTCAGAACGCACATACCCAGCTCCCGATGCATCAAACGCCTTGCACTTGCCCTCGGCACTCAAAATTCCCAATTTTTGATACATAGAATAGTAATGAGGATCTAAATCGAGAACACTGCCTCCAATTATAGCAGCGTCGCACTCTCCGGCTTGTATAGCAGCGACACCTCTATCCAGCGCAACCATACTACTTGAACAAGCAGTATTTATAGAAATACTTGGTCCTTTAAAATCAAATGTGTACGATAACCGGTTAGAAAACATCGACCTGCATCCACCAGTAGTACAATATCCATCTTCAGAGGTGTCTTTTAATAAGAAAAGCGAATCGCTTTCAGTCGCACCTACAAAAACGCCAGTATTCGACCCTCGCAGCTCTTCCGGATTAATTCCGGCGTCTAGAATTGTTTCAAAAGTAACTTCCAGAAGTAATCGTAGCTGTGGATCCATTGCGTTTGCTTGTTTTGCGTGAACACCAAAAAATGTCGCATCGAAAAAACGCAATTCTTTCAGTTTTCCTGATCGTGGTGGTAACCCTAACGTTCCAATTGGCCATCGCCGGTTATCAGCAGTAACTAAATCGATTCCGGCGAATAATTTGGCTTTTAACTCTTCAACGCTGTCACATTCCGGAAATCTTCCGGATATTCCTGATATTACAATATCATCCATATCTTTATGTCATTTATTGAATAAAAGCGCTGCAAAGAAAACATATTTAATATAAGCAATATATCTGATAATTGTATCTTATTACAAGTCAACCGTTCAAGAAAGAACGTTAATATATATATATATATATATATATATATATATATATATATATATATTGTAATGTAAGGGGGGGTACAAGGCTTCTAAGGGTAGATTTGTGTTAAAAGGGGTGTATGCCAAACAACATGATTCATATATAAGATCCAGTAAGTTAAAAACTATAGTTTGCCGTACTTTACATATGCTAAAGTATTTACCATTTTAGTTTGAAACGTATGTGCCAAAAGGTAAACAAAATGACTTGATGACGTTGATACAATGCACGGTGCTCAAGGTTTTATACTAAGTTGAAATTTTATAAGCTATTGAAAGTACATTTGCTGTCTGAAAACCGGACGCGTCTACGGATGTCTACAATCAACAAAGCGTCCAGGTCTTGTGTGAATTATTTTGGCTTTTCATTTATGTAGAATCAACTTTTGGACGAATTGTAAAATCAAAATTATAAGTGAATAGAAATATCAAATATAATTGGAGAATTGTGAAGTGTTTAGGACCAATGGTAGAAATTATGAATGTATATAAAGACTATAGTGAACGTATTTTGGACACTAGCGTAAAGACAAATTGTTATTGGATATTTTATGCTTTTAAAAATGTAATTAAGTAAGCTAATGTTGTTGTGCTTATTGCCTAGCGAAGTAAATAAGGTGATTCTTTTTCGATTATATTCAGTATAAAGACGTGTTTTGCAAACCTGCGTTAAAAGTTGTATAATATTTTGATGAAATAAATGTTTTTGAGTTAAATAGTCTGATTTAGTCAAGTGAAAGTACAAGAAGCATCGGTAATATAAAAGCGACGATTATAGAAAAATATTTAGAGTGGTTATAGTGCGACGGGAAAGCAACGATTTATTTAGATTTTAACGAGATTGGTATTGGATTTGGGACGAGTATTGGTTTAAAAGCAGCAGGAGATTCGAGTGGTTATACAAAGCGACGGCGAAGCAACGACGATATTAATTATTTTGGAGTGATTTGGATAGATTAAAGGCAGTAGGACATAGAGTGGACATTGAAGGAATAGCAGGGCATAGATTGATTTGGGAACAGTACGGCAGGATAGATTTGGATTGAGTACGGAAAGGCGAAAGAATTAATTGGAGCACGAAGAGGGAAAATAGGAGAGCAGCATATTACAAGGAAGAATTAACGCAGGGGAAGTAGATACAACGGTTCATTCAAAATTCTAAAATTAGGGTACATTATTTCAGATTTGGGGTCAGCAAAATTGTTAAGACACCTGGAGGCGATACGCAAGTTGAACAGCGATTGTGAATCCTTGTGAAGGTGCGTACGGTGATTAGGATCTTGAGCCAGCAACATTTAAAGAAGGCATTCAGCGCAGTATAATTCAGGTGAGTCCGTGTAATATCTTAAAACGTCAATCAAAAGTCAAAAAATTGTATACATAAATTAATTTGGCACCAAGCAACATTGATCAGTAGAATTTGGCATATACAGTAAATAATTCCATATTAAAAGGTAGTAAAACAAACGAGTGTGCAGTTTGGTTGGACAGTGCACATCTACTTACGATTGAACTCACGGTGAGTAGGTGAACACCCTGAGATAAAGGTTTCATATAGTCGAGGCATAAAATATAGTGAACAGTTTAAATAGATAACCAACCAAACTTTGCTAAAGCACATCATATAGAAGTCTATTATTGAATACTAAAAATTAGGGGCGACGACAAAAATCGTGTATCATAAATATAATAAATAAAAATTAGGGCGGAGGGGTGGAGTAATAGCCATAAGAAGGTGGCACAAAAATATATATATATATATATATATATATATATATAACATTGTAATTTCTTGGACGTTGGTCAATGTATACTTATAGTTATTTCAAAAAGTAGGTAGAATAACTATAACAGTTTGTAATTGCGTTTATTATTTTTATTTTTAAGACGCGTTTCGGTCATCAGGACCATTATCAATTATGTTCTACAAAACATTACCTATAGAATACGAAAAATATTTTTAATAATTACATACCTAAAACTGAATTGTAGATTGTGTATCTAAGCTAAAGTAAAACATTTAAACATTTGTCACGGATATAAAATTCGCTAAAAATTGTCACTTCATAAAAATAAAATGATGTTTTTTATTTAAAAATACAAGAACGAAGAACACTTAAAGTATACGAATGTAATAACATTAATTATTTAGTATAAACTGTTAAATAATATAAATTGTAGTGTGTGGTGATAAGTAAACTTTTTTAATAGTGGTGGTATATATATATATATATATATATATATATATATATGCTGTGATTCACTTCGGATATTGGCCTCTATACTCTTTCCGCCTCGACTGCTCACCTAGTTAAAACATTCATCCTCATTCATAAAAAAAAACAAATACATTCCTACCACAAACATCAACGTTAACTCTATTTACGTCAATATTTATAATACATTAAAATTTCAAAATTAAATTTCAGCATAAATTTCAGTATCATAAAATTTCAAGATTAAATTTGTTATCCTTTTAATTTGCATCCAAAATTAAAGTCCTTGTAGGATGCCTACTAATTAATTTAACAATATATACAGACCTGAGTCTGAATAAAAGGGAGCATCTTCCACCCCTTTACGTTAATTAACCAGGTTCGTCTAATTGAGCTCAAAGACAAACCCAAATTTTCATCATAATCAAGAACATATATACTAAATACTCCTTTCTACCTAAACAAGAACATTTCACCTTAAAATTAAAATTTTGTTGTTTGTACAAATTCACTATTGTCCATTTTAAGTAAACCACTTATAAAGTTATTCAACACACACCAAAACATCAAAAATGGAACAACAAAGCATAAGTTACCTGAAGGTTACTGCACTAGTGGCTTCAATGTACATCGTCCTTGCTAATTTCACCATTCCAACTGGGTTATATTTAGGTCCTCGGATTACTGGTCGCTTTTCAAAATTTTCTCTACACCACTATTCAACTAAAGTTGTTTCAGAGCTTCTCAGGACTCCTCTATGTATATCAAAATCTTGTTTTGTGGATCCAATCACGATTACGAATACATACTTCTTTCACTCTATACGCCAAAACTGCCTACTTTTGTTTATTCATTTATCGTTACAATTTTGATAGTTGGTTCAGTAATACTCGCACATATAACTAAATTTTATTACCTTGTATCGTAGCACGTAAAGAGCAAACTGTTTTAAAGTATTTAATAATCACCAAAATATACGAGCAAACTGTTTAAATTACTAAGTCAAAATCTAAAAGCACTTTTTAAAGCATCGAATAATCAAACAAATCTAAGAGAGCTCCACTCCTATCAACACGGGTTTATATAATCGCTTGCCCGTGCGTCGGTCTAGTCCCCAAAACGGACCATTCTTAGAATTTCGCATTCTCTGTTCCCATCTCGACCGCCCGTGCGTCGGTTCTACAAAATTTGCACACGCGCCAGTTGAAAATCTCAGAAAATTTCCACACGGCTCGCAACGTCTGAGAATAACTAATTACTTTTGTATCGAAATCGTTGTTTCTACCTCTCATATTTGCATCCCATTTTCAACCAATCGTGACCCTCGTGACGTTGCTCAGATCCCGCCTTTAATTATTAGTGTCTTTGCTTGACGCATTTATCCGTCCCTATCTAACCTGTTCTTAGTGGTGCAAATTGATATTCTTTATTGTCGATTATTTCAGTCCACGTGGACTGTTATCTGGGTTAAATAACCCCGTATCTAGCCTTCCCGTGAATATTAAGCGACGGTTTCTCCAAGATTCTCTGTAACCATTTGTTATCTTTAAAATTTACGCAGAACAAGCCTTTTAAAAATACGCAGGTGTTCAATCGTCCTACTTCTAACTAACACTTCTACGATTTGAATATTATTGGGTTTTACAAGCTTTTATGCGTATTATATGTTCTAACGGTTCAATTAACTCCAATTAAAATAATACCCTTTAATTTTAGTGAATCCTAATTAAATATTCAATTATTATCTGTACATTTTGTTTAATACTTGTTACCCAAACTTGAATCAATTAATATAAATTTTGCACGTAATTTCCATTTGTTTCTTTACTCGGAATAATTAAATTACACGTTGAGCATTTTTAATACTGCTTCTTTTATATAAAGCCTCTTGTAAATAATTTAAATCCTTATTTTTAATGAAACGAATGAAACTTTATGCTCCACGGTTTTTTAATAAAGCGTATTATCTAATAAAATTCCTTATACACGGTGATTAAAATTATTTGATGTAATTCATTAATTTTCTACCCTGGTCTAAATATGAGTAATATATATATATATATATATATATATATATATATATTATATTAATTATTTAATTTAATTTTATATATGAAAATATTTATTTTATGTTTCGTGCTTTATCTACGTTTGGTTGTTTTATAAAACAAAACTGTATTAATATGCTTCGACTATTTGAAAACTCGTCTTCTCAGGGTATCCACCTACTTACCGTGGGTTCAGTGGTAAGTAGATGTGCAATGCACCAACCAAACAGCACTACCTTTTATTTTGTACCTGTAATCTTTTACTTGTATATGCCAAAATTTTAATAACAGATCCACGTAGCCTTGTGCCAAATCAATTAATATTACCAATTTTTGACTTTGACGTTCAAACCACACAGTACTCACCTGTTCTACACGTCGCTGTCGGCCTCTCTTAAAACTGGCTTAAAAATCTCACTCGCCGTATGCGTCTTTACAATGCGTGGCACTATCACTACGAATAATCTGCTGTTCAGACTCCAGGTTTCTTTATATTAATTTTGATATCCCCAAATCTAAAATAAATATGACCAAATTTAGAATTTTGACTACTTTTTAATTTTACTTCCCCTGCGCTAATTTTCCTGAAGATATATCTTCGTTACTCGTACTAATCCTGCTGCTACTCCAATGCTTTCCTTTTTCAAATTATCTTAATCCGCTCGTTCCAAATCACTGCTTTCTTCCTACTTAATCCGCTCGTTCCAAATCAATACTTCCTTCTAATTACCATTCAATACCATTCTATCCATAATACCATATCCAAATCAATTCCAATATTTTCTCCTTCAGTTTCATAAATCCTATTCAATACCTTTCTGCCTTTATCAATCTCGTTCTAATATCCAACTAGTTATTTGCCTGTTTCAATCTCTCTAATCCACTCTTACACTTTCTATTTGTCGTTACTATTATTTATTATTTCTCTCGCTTGTCTGTACTCTTTTTTGTATAAATCAAACTCTTAAACTTTTCAAAAACATTTATTTATTCTTTGTAATATTCAAAATTTAGCGCAGTATTACAAAACACGTCTTTCTACCAAAATGTTTATAAATCGACTCTCTTATTTACCTTTTCCTAGGTGATTATAACAACTAAATATGCCTACTCTTTAATACATTTTTACCAATTCTACATCCAATAAAATCGTCCCAACAAGTTCGTGTCACTAATACCTTATAATCTTTCTTTTACACTTTCCTATTTTATATCTAACTGTTCAATCATTGGTCCCTAATACTGCATCACCCTTCAATCATATTTGACCATATTTTTCACTTATAATTTTGATATTACATGTTTGTCCAAAGGTTGATTCTACTAAAATAAGTGCCGAAATGTTACACATATAAACCTGGATCTGTGTGGTGAATAGTGGAATTTCTACAGACGCATCCGGTTTATTGATCAGCAAATGTACATTCTATGACTTATTAATATACAACTCAGTGTAAATCCTTGAATACTGTGCTTTATCACGTCATCAAGTCATGGTTTTACGTCTTGGCACTTCTACTTTGACTAATATATTTCAAATACTGTAACATTTTGAAAGTACGGTAAACATAAAATTTTCAGTTACGGGATCTGATATTTGGCTTTCTTTGGCATACACTACCTTCATACAAATAACCTTTATACCCTTTTTCTTACTGACACTTCAATATATATATATGAAATATGTGCAATAGGATATTTATAACAAAGTGCAATTAGGCTATTAAATTTTGGTAGAAATGTGTGAAATTGTCTTGATCGTTTTTTGAATTTATTGCTTGTGAATTTCTTTGGATTTGAATAGTTTCTAAAAATCCTCTTTTACTATCTTTCATTTCAGTACCTAAAATTTCTACATTATTAAAATCAAATTTGTGTAAATGTTCTAAGGCATGGGTTGCTAGAGCGGTGCATTTTTTCTTGTTAGTTTTTATTGAATATTTATGTTCGTATATTCGTTTATGGAGGTATTGTTTGGAATTTCCGATATACACGCCGGGACAATCGCTGCAATTTATTTTGTATATGGTGTGTGTTTTGTATTTTTGCTCTATTTCTGGTCTTAATTTTGTAAAAAAGGTTTTTGTAAAATTGTTTGGTTTGTGTACAACTTAAATATTATGACTCTGTAAACATTTTTTTAATTTTTCGGGTAGTTCCGGGGTGTAGTCGATACTAATCCTGTTGTCTATTACGTTTGATTTTTTACTATCATAGTTGTTAAATATCTTGTGTATTTTTGTTTTTATAACTGGCTCGTAGAAGCTTTTTGGGTAGTCGTTATTCTTTAAAATATTTTTAACTTTTTTAAGATTTTTTGGCTTATGTTTATTATGTGAAAAATGCATTGCTTGGTCGACAAGGTTGTTAATCATGTTTTTCTTATATATCATAGGGGTGTTAGATTTGTAATTAAGATATCTACCACTCCAGGTTGTTTTGTTGAACCAGTTGGTAGTGGTTTCTCCTTTATCATTGTATGTAATTAGTAAATCAAGGAAGGATATGGTGTTGTTAATTTCTTTCTCTATTGTGAATTGTAAACAGGGGTGGTAGGAATTAAATTTGTTTAGCGTTTCGTCGATTTTGTTATCTGGAAGGCACATTATAATGCATCTACGTCCACGAGTGCGAGAATAAATAAAGCTCTGCCTCTGCTTACCGGGATTCCAACATGCTACGGAATTATACGTTCCCACCATAGTCGAAGAAACCTTTGTTTTTTGACGTAAATCACAAGAATACATGTACTAGGGAATACTTTTATACATCTTAAACCAATAGAAATCTACTCGCGCATGAGTAAGCATTTTTTAGGCACCGAAATGACCTATATCAGCATGTTGCTGACGAACTAATTGTCTAATATGCAATTTTGGGACACACAAGCGATACCCCATCCTGTCATCATCTTCAGCCCAGCGGAATAACAAACCTTTGTGGAGTAAATACCACTTCTCAACCCGTGAAAGTTATTTATTCCATCCTTCCGTTCAAAATAACCAATTCTTCTTTTAATCCACTTTTCATTTTGCTGATCTTGTGTGATCGTTTTTAAATTATGTCAACGTCTTCTAAACCTTTCGCTTAATTTCAGCATAACTATTTCTCCTTTCTTACCACTATAAGACTTCGCCCTTTTAAAAATCCTTAAGGGAAATCGAGAAAATATATCCGCAATAATATTTTTTTTGTCCTGAGTGAATCGTATATAAAACTAAATTTCTGTAAATAAATTGCCCATGGAGACAACTCACAATAATTGACAAAACTTTGTGATCCCTTTGAATAATTAATTTTTGGCCAAGTACTAAAGTACGTCACTGTTGCAACGCATATATTAGCCATATTCACTTTGTGCATATAAACAAGGTATTGCACTACACAACCCCCAAATTGAATGTCGATAACGTAGCACGGCTAGAAGTAATTTGATGCACGAACCGCTTACAAACTACAAAGAACTAAAGCTGAAACTTCAGAAAGAGCATTAAACTTTTACAGGTTCCGGAACATACCCTTTAAATTGACTACGTTTTGCAGACCAACCAAACTGCCATCTTTAGCAATCAATAAAGGTGAATTTGAATTCACTTGTGAATGAATATCCTAAGCCCCTCGAAAAGAATGAAAAAATTACGAATTTTCGCGTTTTCTGCGATTGGAAGTGGGTGGGTTGTCCTATTTAAACACCACAGGTTTGTGAACTTTATTTGCCTTCTGTTTGCGAAATTCAGTCTTAAACAACATTTGATCACGAGGTACTTGCCAACGCTCTGCTTGGGATTTGGCAGAGACTCTCCTCACGCAGAAAAACCATTTATCCGTCTGATATTATTTTCTTCTATTTCTCCAAATAGCAAAACCACGGATGTATACCCCGTAGACGAATGAACACAATGATTAAGACAATGTCCGATACCATTCAAAACGTACGCCCATTTGCAGTGTTAATTGAAACAACGCCCTAATAATCCGACCTATTTTACGATGGGCCCTCTCAAATAAATTTCTCTTTGGAAAATGTAGGAAAGTATGCTTAACCTCCACCAATCCTTCTCAAAGAGTATCTAACCATAACCTGGATTTAAGCTGTGTCCCATTATCAGTTATTACAGCCTTTGGAATTTGGACATTACTAAAGTAATTGTTTAGAATTCTATTCAAGATACTGCGTTTAGTAGCTCGCTTTAAGGCATATAACTTGACGTAAGACGAAAACGCGTCCACGAGTGCGAAAATAAATGAAGCTCCGTCTCTGTTTGTCTACAAAGGCCCCATCAAATCATGGGACGCCAACTTATCGGGTTTGGAACATATTACGGAATTATACCGTAGTCGAGAAAACTTTTGCTTTTCGACATGTCAAAGGAATCCACATACTGGCTAATACTTTTATACATCTTGGGCTGATATATATTTACTCGCACACAAACAACCGTTACTTCGGCACCGAAATACCTTATATTAGCATGTTACTGAGCAACCAATTGTCTAATATGCGATTTTGAGACACAAAGCGATCCCCTATTTTGCGATCATCTTTAGTCCGGCCTAATAACAAACCTTCGTGAAATAAATACCACTTCTCGATCCGTAAAGAATTATTTATTTCATCATTTCCTTCAAAATAACGGATTCTTTCGCTAATCCACGTTTCATTTTGCTGATCTTGTCTGATCGTTTTTAAAGCATTTTTACGTGTGCTAAACCCTTCGTTTAATTTCAGTGTAACTATTTCTCCCTTCGACAAACTCACGCACACCACAACACCTAATCGTCGTCCAATTCTCAAAATCTTGCCATTATCATTCAGCTTCTCCTCGTAAACTAGGCAGCCGTTTGCCAACCGTCTCGAAGATCTCAAAGAATTTTTAATAACAAACACTTATTTTACTACGAAACCCTCATTAAAATTTTCAACGGCTGTCAAATTCGCCGAAGTCCCTCGGTAACTGGCATCAACACAAGCTTCCAGAACACGCCTCTCTCATATGTGCATATACGGTCACCTCTCTCTAACATGTATCTAAAATGTTCTGTCCTCTTTCTTGTACCCTACCTCAATTTTCAACGTCTGTTATCCATTCCTTGTATCTTTGCTTAAGCCGTGTGTTATATCTCCTTACCTTCATCCCCGGTGTTAACAAGCTCTAATCCACCCAACCAATCTACAATATCGTCTTTCTCTTTTCTTATATGCACAGTCTAATGGCCCAACTTTATCTGTAGCCTTCTACCGTACTTTTCATTACCTTTTCCAAACCGATGTCTTATGCAAATGCGCTGCATCTCCGTCTTGCTATTTACCTTTAAAAATTTTTGTCTTACAGACGTATCAAAGTCAATGACATTATAATTTGAATAAGGGTCGCTACACTTGCAGCCACGTCCCCAATGCTGAACCCGGAGGTACTACATTGGGTTTAAACGCGAAAATAACCGTGCTTCTTATTAATCCTAACTTCATAATTAATCCACCCTAAATAAAAATCTAAATAAAAATCTAACAAACCTAAAATCTAACAAACCTAACAAACTCTAACAATGTAACAAACCTAAAAATCTGACAAACTGAAACAAAAACTAAAAACAAAAACTAAAACAGGGTTTAAATAATGGTATCCCTAGCGCTGACCTTGGAGTGTATCCGATCAGCAAGACACAAGCAAAAATGAGAGGGGGAGGGATCCGTAATACCGGACAGCAGACGCCGGCTCTGCTTACCAGTGCGACCTGAAGGGTCGTCTTAAAACTATCCAAATCTAGCTAACTAATTTAAATTCATCCCTAGCTTTCCCTATCATTCCCTAACTAATTTATATTAAGATTACAATCTTCACAATTCTACTCTTCCTTTCCAAATATATACTGCAACCAAAATGGCGACAGAGCGTCAAACAAAACAAATATGCCACAAAATACTACAATACATGCTAATAAATATAAAGTGTAAATATAAAATATAAATAAATATAATTATATAAATATATAAATAAATGTCCAATAAGCGTTAAGAATATATAGCAGTGCACAAAATAGCAAAAGCATCACCCTATTTATCAGGTGCACTCGCACAAGCATTATATCGGCTAGCGCCATTACGCACAAAATGTGCTTGTTAAATTATTTCAAAACAACTAATGAATGTAAATCAATGCTTGTGCGAGTACAGTCGCCACAATTTAAGTCTTACCTCGATAATAAAATTCTCCAGCATCCGAAGATCTGGTCGTCTGCCTACATCTAACTGTAACTTACTCCTAAGGGGAAGATGGGGTGCATTGCTAAAGTCCTGGTGGGTATGCACTAAATGTCCTGGGGGGATCACAATCACTATCACTTCACTTTCAAGTCCCGGGGGATGCGCGGTTTCACTCTATTTTATTATCTTTGTTTATTTTATTGATTTAATTTAATGAGGGTTTCTGATTTATTTGTTATTGTTTATTTGTTATTATTTATTCCCGATTTCTCGATTTTCCACACATAATTATGAAGATAGGCAGTGATTGTATTAATGGTGTGGGGGTTTCTCGTGCATATTGGACATTTTTGGCATAACAATGGGCTCTCCAATATCTTCTACCATAGCTAACCTAGTACTGGAGGATCTAGAAGAAGAAATTATAAAACAGCTTAGCTACAAACCCGTATTTTTTTAAAGGTATGTTGATGACTGTATAATGTGCCTTCCAGATAACAAAATCGACAAAACGCTAAACAAATTTAATTTCTACCACCCCTGTTTACAATTCACAATAGAGAAAGAAATTAACAACACCATATCCTTCCTTGATTTACTAATTACATACAATGATAAAGGAGAAACCACTACCAACTGGTTCAACAAAACAACCTGGAGTGGTAGATATCTTAATTACAAATCTAACACCACTATGATATATAAGAAAAATATGATTAACAACCTTGTCGACCGAGCAATGCATTTTTCACATAATAAACATAAGCCAAAAAATCTTAAAAAAGTTAAAAATATTTTAAGGAATAACGACTACCCAAAAAGCTTCTGCGAGCCAGTTATAAAAACAAAAATACACAAGATATTTAACAACTATGATAATAAAAAATCAAACGTAATAGACAACAGGATTAGTATCGACTACACCTCGGAACTATCCGAAAAACTAAAAAAATGTTTACAGAGTCATAATATTCAAGTTGTACACAAACCAAACAATTTTACAAAAACCTTTTTTACAAAATTAAGACCAGAAATAGAGCAAAAATACAAAACACACACCATATACAAAATAAATTGCAGCGATTGTCCCGGCGTGTATATCGGAAATTCCAAACAATACCTCCATAAACGAATATACGAACATAAATATTCAATAAAAACTAAACAAAAAATGCACCGCTCTAGCAACCCATTCCTTAGAACATTTACACAAATTTGATTTTAATAATGTAGAAATTTTAGGTACTGAAATGGAAGATAGTAAAAGAGGATTTTTAGAAACTATACAAATCCAAAGAAATTCACAAGCAATAAATTCAAAAAACGATCAAGACAATTTTACACATTTCTACCAAAATTTAATAGCCTAATTGCACTTTGTTATAAATATCCTATTGCACATATTTCATATATATATATATATATATATATATATATATATATATATATATTGCTATGGTATTCGAAAAATTATTATCGTGCTCTAATCCGTGCCCTAACGTTGGTGCGACATCTTTATTGCTATATGCTATTAGCGGAATTATCATGCCCCTACTTTGGGCGGCATCTTTATTTGCTATGATATTAAATACACATCATACACCTACGTTGGGTTGTTATATTTATTTACTACGTACTCTATATTATTGGATCACCATTTTAATATTCACGATTAAGTGTAATTATCTCCTCCTCCAGCTGTTTTCTTAATATTGCTATCAACTGGACTTTATCTTTAAACAACTCTATCTACCAATGGCAAAATTCGATACGTTACCGCCTTGCGGGTTATCTCTTTCCTATTCAACTTGTGGCTCCGCCTTTCGTACTATTTAAATCTTATGACCTCGGCTAGCATTTATTTGCAATTATAAAATTCAGTAAATTTAAATTTTATATAATAAAACCAATATGTTATGTATAGCCTTTGAAATTATTTGTAATACATTTCTTATAAATTTCATTTATTAACAACCATCTAGTATGTACTCAAAAACCCAGTCACCAAAGAAAATTTATTATCTTTACGAACAAAGTGTAGAATATTCTAAACCTGTTTTCATATTACTCATTCAATACGTGTGCAACCTCTTTTGTTGACTTCTTCACAAGCATATCATATTTAGCAAATTCAATATTAAAATAAAATAAAAATCCATATAGAAAAACAAATATCTTATAACTAAAAATCTGACCTGGTTTTATCTTTTTCACATCGACGCTTCCAATAAAAATGATCTTCCCCAATTCTGGATTCCATTCAAATTATTACTCTATGGACCACCGCCATTAAATTATATACCCCAATTTATTTCAATTCTTCAAACTTAGACTTTCATCATTCTTGCCCCAGACTTCAAATTGTAGTTTGTTTCACCCCTGTACTTCAAGATTGCATTATTCTTCTTTTCCCCTTAACATTTAAATTGTATTGCTGTATTTTTTCTTAACATCAGAATCCTAGTCTATTTCCCTCAGACCTCGAAACCCTATTATTTCTATGACTTAGTTTACAATAAATTCATTAAAAACGTACTTACGTTTAAACGGCAATTGTAATCTTCATATTCGCACTTATTTTATTTTTCACTTTTATACGTATTACGTACTACTCTGTTTCATGGCAATGCACTTCGGCCTTCATTGAGTTCAAAACTGACTTTCTTATCAAGGTGCTTGCTAATATAGTTTCGAATTCCCACTCCATCCGTGGGTTTGGTCTAAAACTCGTCGCTTGTCTCTGACCAATCAAATAATTCTGTTACGAGCAGTTTCTGATGCAATGCTCCACGTTCTCCCATAATCACAACCTGCCCGCAGCTGTCTTACATTGTCAACATGCTGTATTTTGATAGATTACTTGCTTTCCTATAAACAACTGATGCAACCCGACTTTAAATTTCCATGTTTACATGCGATTCACGCAATTTTTAATCATTTCTCTTATCAAAATAGTTAGATCTTTGTACGCATTTATATTAACTACCTGAAACTCTATTTCTATATTCGTATTAATTTAATCGTCTGGAACTCTTCTTCTTAATGCGTGTCTAATTACACTTTATCATTTATTTCTCAATATACGCGTGCTTCTACTAAAAAATATCCTTATTTGTTTTACCTAAATTAACTAAACTTTATCTGCAGGGTATTTAATATTTACTCTCTACTTAATACATGCATTTCTCATTCCTACGCCAACTGTGCGTCTTCCTATGTTTACCTGCGTCGCCCAAAACTATCTCTACTCTATATACAGGGTGTTGACTACTTACTATCTACAAACTATGTCTATTTCTTAATTATCTCCTTAAATAAGTGTAGTTTTCTGCTGACTATTCTAATTACTCATTCACGAACGACCTTTACTATAACGTGCACCCTTAAGCAACCCCTTATCACAGCAATATATATATATATATATATATATATATATATATATATATATTGTAGTGTCAGTAGGAGCTACAAGGCGGCCAAGGGTAGTTTTGTGTTGAAGGGGGTGTATGCCAAATAAAATGATCCATATATCAGATCCCGTAATTCAAAAATTATGTTTTGCCGTACTTTACATATGCTAAAGTATTCACAATGTTAGTTTGAAATGTATGTGCCAAAAGGTAAATTATAATGACTTAATGACGTTGATAAAATACACAGTGCTCAAGGTTTTATACTGAGTTCCAATTTAATAGGCCATTGAATGTACATTTGCCATCCGAAAACCGGATGCGTCTACGAATGTCTACTATCAACCACGCATCCAGGTCATGTGTGAATTATTTTGGCTTTTTATTTAAATAGAATCGACTTTTGGACAAATTTGTAATCTCAAAATTATAAGTAATAGCAGTGTCAAATGTGATTGGAGAATTGTGAATTATTTAGGACCAATGATAGAATTATGTACAAACTAGGAAAGTGTAAAAGAACAACAGTGAAGGTATTTGTGACACAAAATAAGGGATAAAATGTTATTGGATGTTTTTATTTATGTAATATGTGATTAAGTAAGCTGGTTTTGTTGTACTTATCGCCTTGGAAAGTAAACAAGGGAGTCTTATTTCGAGTTAATTTTGTGTAAAGACGTATTTTTGTAAACCTGCGCTAAAATTGTTTAAATATTGGAAAGTAAATAAATGTGTTTGGAGTTTAAGAGTTTAATTTATTAAAGTGGAGTAACGAGAAGCAGCAGTGGATAGTTAAAGAATAGCGACAACGAATTAAAGAGAAGATTGGTGTTAGTGAAATAGCGAAGCGGCGAAGAGTAAGATTGTTTAGGAACGAGATTTGATAAAGGCAGAAGGCATCGGGGAGGAATTGTAAGCGTAAATAAGATTTGGATTGATTTGGTTACGGATTTATGGTTAATGGGGCATTGATTGGATTGATTTGGATATAGAGTTATGTATAGCGGGTCATTGAGTGGTTTTTAAGATAAGGAACGAGAATAGATTTGGATTGAGCTGAAAGGAGAATAGGTTTGGATTGAGCTGAACGGAAAGTAGATTTGGATTGGGCGATTTGAGAGCAGCAATTGGAAGTGTTAAAGGCTACGACGAAAGTAATACGGAAGAATTAGCGCAGGGGAAGTAATTAAAACGGTTATTCTAAATTCTAAAATTCGGGTTATTTATTTCAGATTGGGGATCAACCAAATTATACAAAGGTACCTGGAGGCGATACGAAAATTTCAAACGATAGTGAATCCATGTAAAGGCGCATACGGCGACAAAGATCTTGAGCCAGCAGTAAAAAAAGGCCAGCAACGAAGTATAATCCAGGTGAGTACTGTGAAATATCTTATAACGTCAAAGTCAGAAATTGTGTGTATAAATTAATTTGGCACAAGGCTACGTTGAATATTAAATTTTGGCATATACAGTAGTAAATTCATATAAAAGTAGTAAAACAAAAGATAGTGCAGTTTGGTTGGGCATTGCACATCTACTTACCACCGAACCCACGGTAAGTAGGTGGACACCCTGAGAAAAGAGTTCATATAGTCGAGGCATAATAGTAAACATTTTAATTAGATAACCAACCAAACATTGCTAAAGCACATTATATAAAAGTCATTCATTTAATAATAAAAATAGGGGCGACGACAAAAATAGAGTATAATAATTTATAATTAAATAAATAAAAATAAAAGAGGGGGTGGGTAGCCAGAAGAATATATATATGTATATATATATATATATATATATATATATATATATATATACCACCACTATTAAAAAAGTTTACTTATCACCACACACTACAATTTATATTATTTAACAGTTTATACTAAATAATTAATGTTATTACATTCGTATACTTTAAGTGTTCTTCGTTCTTGTATTTTTAAATAAAAAACATCATTTTATTTTTATGAAGTGACAATTTTTAGCGAATTTTATATCCGTGACAAATGTTTAAATGTTTTACTTTAGCTTAGATACACAATCTACAATTCAGTTTTAGGTATGTAATTATTAAAAATATTTTTCATATTCTATAGGTAATGTTTTGTAGAACATAATTGATAATGGTCCTGATGACCGAAACGCGTCTTAAAAACAAAAATAATAAACGCAATTACAAATTGTTATAGTTATTCAACCTACTTTTTGAAATAACTATAGGTATACATTGACCAACGTCCAAGAAATTACAATGTTATATTTAATACAGATGGTCAAGAAATTAAAATAATGTTTAATATATATATATATATATATATATATATATATATAACTCAAATTTAGACCAGGGTAGAAAATTAATTAACGACATCAAATAATTTTAATCACCGTGTATAAGGAAGCTTTGGGAAAAAGTACGCGTAATTAAAGACCTACTATGAAGATTTAAATCATTCATCTAGAATGCAGGGTTTGTATAGAATTTTATTAGATAATACGCGTTATTAAAACCGTGGAGCATAAAAATTTATTCGTTTCATAAAAAATAAGGGATTTAAATTATTCACTAGACGCTTTCTATAAAAAGAAGCAGAATTAAAATGCTCAACTTGTATGTAATTTAATTGTTCCAAGTATAAAGAAACAAATAGAAATTACGTACCAAATTTATATTAATTAATTCAAGTTTTAAGTAACGGGTATTAAACAAAGTGTACAAATAATAATTAATATTTAATTTGTATTCACTAAAAATTAAAGGGTAGAAGTCAATGCCATTCATTATTATTTTAATTGGAGTTAATTGAACGATTATTAAGATATAATATGCATAAAAGCTTTTAAAAACCCAATAATACCAAATATGAGACGCGTTGCTAGCATACACATATATCTAGAAGGTTGCAATACGTAGGATATCCAAATCATAGAAGTATTACGATTGAACACCTGCGTATTTTTAAATGTGAAATTCTAATAAATTCGAGCTGATAAACATGCAGATTCTGCGTATATTGCGGTCATTTTTTTTTATCAAACAAATTATAAAGATATTCAACACACACCAAAACATCAAAGTTCGAACAAAATAGTATAATTTACCTGAAGGTTACTGCACTCGTGGCTTCAATGCACATCGGACTTGCTAATTCCACCATTCCAGCTGGTTTATGTTTACGGCTTCAGATTCTGACCGCTTTTAAAATTTTTGTACACCACCATTCGTCTAAATTGGTTCAGGACTTTTCAGGAACTCATCTATGTATATCCCCGAAAATTAGCAAAGCAATTCATAATTCGTTCACGCTATACAAAGCTGCATACTTAAATGTTTTTATTTATCGCTACTTATCTATCTTTTCTAAGTGCACTAATGCATAATAACTTGTATCGTAGCACGTATTCTGCTTGCAGTATCGTATAACATCAAAAAATGAAAGAGCAAACTGTTTTAAAGTATTCAATAATCAAAAATTATAAGAGAGCGAAACACCTATAATCACGGGTTTATATAATAGCTTGCCTGCACGTCGGATTTGTCTCGCAACGGACAATTTTCAGAATTTCGCATTCTCTGTTCCCTCTTTCGACCGTCCGGCACGCGGTTCTACAAAATTTGCACACGTCCAAGTTGAAAATCTAAGAATTTTCACACGGCTCGCAAACACGTCCGAGAACAACTAATTAATTGTTGTGTTTTCACCTCTCAAATCTGCAACTTATTTCACACAATCGCAAACCCAGTGATGTTGCTCAAATCACGCCTTTTATTAACCGTGTCTCTGCCTTGCGCATTTTATCCGTCTTTTTCTAACCTGGTCTTAGTGGTGCAACTCGATATTCTTTACTATCGGTTATTTCAGTACACGTGGATTCATATGTTAATATAAGCTACGGTTTATCCGACCGTTTGCAATATACGCAGAATTTTCATGTTTATCCAAACAAATTAAACAGAACGTAAGATTTAAAAATACGCAGGTGTTCAATCGTAACATTTTAACCTTCTAGATATATTTGTATGCTAGCAACGCGTCTCATATTTGGTATTATTGGGTTTTTAAAACCTTTTATGCATATATAATACCTTAATAATCGTTCAATTAACTCCAATTAACATAATGATGAATGGTATTGACTTCTACCCTTTAATTTTTAGTGAATACAAATTAAATATTAATTATTATTTGTACACTTTGTGTTTAATACCCGTTACTTAAAACTTGAATTAATTAATATAAATTTCGCACGTAATTTCTATTTGTTTCTTTATACTTGGAACAATTAAATTACATACAAGTTGAGCAGTTTAATTCTGCTCCATTTTATAGAAAGCGTCTAGCGAATAATTTAAATCCCTTATTTTTAATGAAACGAATAAATTTGTATGCTCCACGGTTTTAATAACGCGTATTATCTAATAAAATTCTATACAAACCCTACATTCTAATTGAATGATTTAAATCTTCACAGTAGGCCTTTAATTACGCGTACTTTTCCCAAAGTTTCCTTATACACGGTGATTAAAATTATTTGATGTCGTTTATTAATTTTCTACCCTGGTCTAAATTTGAGTATTTTATATATGTATATATATATATATATATATATATATATATATATATATATATCTATGTATATATATTACTATGGAGTTTTAGGTTAGAACTGATGGTAGGTAGGTCAGATAAATATTTATCACTGGGTACAGCAGGTATATAGAAACCATGTAACAATTTAAAACATTTTCTAAGCTATAGCATAAGGATTAATAATTTAAAATAAGCTTTAAGATTAATTTTGCTTCATTTTAGAGTTAGGATAAAATTAATTACAATTATTAAATATAGTAGCTGTAAATCCCTAAGGGAAACACATGCATTTAAATATAAATACCGTGTAAAGTTAGTAGTAGGAATGCTCTTCATTTCGTGGCATAAAAATCAACAATTACGAGAGCGTATTTATTTTATTTGTGTACATACCTGAGTGTAAGGTAATACGAAGCTAGAATATTTATAATTTTTCAAAGGTTTAGCATAAAATATGAAAGCGCAGTCAAGAAACAGTATAACTATTAGGAGTATTTAAAAGGTTTTGTATTGTAAATACGTTTTTTGTATTGGTTTTAAAGCCTGTCAAGAAGTATCAAGGTTTCTTAGGAAAAGATCGTTAAAAAAAACAGCCAGTCTAGGGTAGATAAGGTGTTGAACGTCACATACAAAAATGGATCGATAATATAAAGAAAAAGACTGTGTTTCATATGAGGAAGCAAGGAATGGAAGACATCATATGGTTAGTTGTCATATACGTCTGTAAGACAAAGAAATGTTAAAGGTAAATAAGCAAGACGGAGATGCAGCGCATTTGTATAAGACATCGGTTTGGAAAGGGTAATGAGAAGTACGGTAGAAGGCTACAGATAAAGTTGGACCATTAGACTGTGCATATAAGAAAGAGAAAGACGATAGTGTAGATTGGTTGGGTGGATTAGAGCTTGTTAACACCGGGGATGAAGGTAAGGAGATATAACACACGGCTTAAGCAAAGATACAAGAAATGGATAACAGACGTTGAAAATTGAGATAGGGTACAAGAAAGAGTACAAAACATTTTAGATACATGTTAGAGAGAGGTGACCGTATATGCACATATAAGAGAGGCGTGTTCTGGAAGCTTGTGTTGATGCCAGTTACCGGAAGACTTCGACGAATTTGACAGCCGTTGAAAATTTTAATGAGGGTTTCGTAGTAAAATGAGTGTTTGTTATTACAAATTTTTTGAGATTTTCGAGAAGGTTGGCAAACGGCTGCCTAGTTTACGAGGAGAAGCTGAAGGATAATGGCAAGATTTTGAGAATTGGACGACGGTTAGGTGTTGTGGTGTGCTTGAGTTTGTGAAAGGGAGTAATAGTTACGCTGAAATTAAACGAAGGGTTTAAAACACGTAAATATGCTTTAAAAACGATCAGACAAGATCAGCAAAATAAAACGTGGATTAGCGAGAGAATCTGTTATTTTGAAGGAAATGATGGAATAAATAATTCTTTACGGATCGAGAAGTGGTATTTATTTCACGAAGGTTTGTTATTAGGCCGGACTAAAGATGATCGCAAAATAGGGGATCGCTCTGTGTCTCAAAATCGCTTATTAGACAATTGGTTGCTCAGTAACATGCTAATATAAGGTATTTCGGTGCCGAAGAAACGGTTGTTCGTGTGCGAGTAAATTTATATCAGTCCAAGATGTATAAAAGTATTAGCCAGTATGTGGATTCCTTTGACATGTCGAAAAGCAAAAGTTTTCTCGACTACGGTATAATTCCGTAATATGTTCCAAACCCGATAAGTTGGCGTCCCATGATTTGATGGGGCCTTTGTAGACAAACAGAGACGGAACTTCATTTATTTTCGCACCCGTGGACGCGTTTTCGTCTTACGTCAAGTTATATGCCTTAAAGCGAGCTACTAAACGCAGTATCTTGAATAGAATTCTAAACAATTACTTTAGTAATGTCCAAATTCCAAAGGCTGTAATAACTGATAATGGGACACAGCTTAAATCCAGGTTATGGTTAGATACTCTTTGAGAAGGATTGGTGGAGGTTAAGCATACTTTCTTACATTTTCCAAAGAGAAATTTATTTGAGAGGGCCCATCGTAAAATAGGTCGGATTATTAGGGCGTTGTTTCAATTAACACAGCAAATGGGCGTACGTTTTGAATGGTATCGGACATGGTCTTAATCATTGTGTTCATTCGTCTACGGGGTATACATCCGTGGTTTTGCAATTTGGAGAAATAGAAGAAAATAATATCAGACGGATAAATGGTTTTTCTGCGTGAGGAGAGTCTTCTGCCAAATCCCAAGCAGAGCGTTGGCAAGTACCTCGTGATCAAATGTTGTTTAAGACTGAATTTCGCAAACAGAAGGCAAATAAAGTTCACAAACCTGTGGTGTTTAAATAGGACAACCCACCCACTTTCAATCGCAGAAAACGCGAAAATTCGTAATTTTTTCATTCTTTTCGAGGGGCTTAGGATATTCATTCACAAGTGAATTCAAATTCACCTTTATTGATTGCTAAAGATGGCAGTTTGGTTGGTCTGAAAAAGTTGTCAATTTAAAGGGTATGTTCCGGAACCTGTAAAAGTTTAATGCTCTTTCTGAAGTTTCAGCTTTAGTTCTTTGTAGTTTGTAAGCGGTTCGTGCATCAAATTACTTCTAGCCGTGCTACGTTATCGACATTCAATTTGGGGGTTGTGTAGTGCAATACCTTGTTTATATGCACAAAGTGAATATGGCTAATATATGCGTTGCAACAGTGACGTACTTTAGTACTAGGCCAAAAATTAATTATTCAAAGGGATCACAAAGTTTTGTCAATTATTGTGAGTTGTCTCCATGGGTAATTTATTTACAGAAATTTAGTTTTATATACGATACACTCGGGACAAAAAAAAATTATTGCGGATATATTTTCTCGATTTCCCATAAGGATTTTTAAAAGGGCGAAGTCTTATAGTGGTAAGAAAGGAGAAACAGTTATGCTGAAATTAAGCGAAAGGTTTAAAAGACGTTGACATAATTTAAAAACGATCACACAAGATCAGCAAAATGAAAAGTGGATTAAAAGAAGAATCGGTTATTTTGAACGGAAGGATGGAATAAATAACTTTTCACGGGTTGAGAAGTGGTATTTACTCCACAAAGGTTTGTTATTCCTCTGGGCTGAAGATGATGACAGGATGGGGTATCGCTTGTGTGTCCCAAAATTGCATATTAGACAATTAGTTTGTCAGCAATATGCTGATATAGGTCATTTTGGTGCCTAAAAAATGCTTGCTCATGCGCGAGTAGATTTCTATTGGTTTGTATAAAAGTATTCACTAGTACATGTATTCTTGTGACTTACGTTAAAAAACAAAGGTTTCTTCGACTATGGTGAGAACGTATAATTCCGTAACATGTTTGAATCCCGGTAAGCAGAGGCAGAGCTTTATTTATTCTCGCACTTGTGGACGTAGATGCATTAAAGCGAGCTACTACTCGCAGCATCTTGAATATAAGTTTAATAAACGATTACTTTAGCAGTGTCCAAATTCCAAACGCTATATTAACAGATAATGGAACACAGTTTAATTCCAGGTTGTGACTAGGTACTCTTCAAGAGAAATCAATGAAGGTTAAGCATACTTCCATAGGGTTTCCACAGGGAAATTTAGTTTAGAAGACCAATCGTGAAATAGGTCGGATTATTACGGCGTTATGTTTCGATGAACACATCCATTGGGCGTAAGTTTTGAAAGATATCGTACATTGTCTTAATTGTTGTGCCCATTCGTCTACGGGGTATACACTCATAGGCATACAATTTGGAAAAATGGAAAAATGAATATAAAACGGATAATTGGTAATCGCACAGGGGTGTTGGCAAGTAGCTCGCGATCGGATGCTGTCTAAGGTTGAATTCGCAAACAGAAGCTATATTTTCTTATAATATAACGGTTTGGTGTAAGGATGAACGTCTGCATTCTTCACTCCTCACGTACTGATGTTAAATACTAATTATATCTAAGTAACAATTACACTGAAGGGTGAAGAATTACTCTTGTACTCTTGTACTAAGAGGCTTTTAGCTACTGCAATTAATAACAATAAAACAATATCATATATAAATATAACAAGAACATTACATTGACATTGACAAACGCGTCTCAAATAGAACCTACTACTACCTAAGAAACAAAGTACATATATACACAGATGCCTTTGGCGCAATCAATATTAACAGCTAATCAAATACCACAACCGATAGATGATTATCAAGCCTATGTATAATTGCAAAACCAACTAACACAGTTATCCATCAATATAAAGACATTATCATACCAAACTACACTAAATCTTTATTCTAATAATGACATGCGATTCAAATTTTCCAGTGCCTCACTAGTAAGTACTATATTGTCCAGAAAACAAGTTCTTACATGAAAATTTTAAATTTTACTTAACCCTTGTTGTTCTAAACAAGGTAGAGTTTTTTAACGTGCGAGATAGCACTCACGCACGGGACCTACAATTTACCTCTCATCCGAACCAGGACGTAGTTTTGTGAAAAATACTTGTCTGAAATTGTTCAAGTCGACCGTGTCGGGATTCCAACCCGGAACCTCGTGCATAGTAGTCACATGAATACTAACTAAACGCCAATATTAAGTACACTACAACGTGTTACTCATTATCTCTAAATATTTAACTGTTACCAGCAAATCCACGTACCGCAAGTAGATGGAGCAATCGTATCTGTTGGTATTTAATTATATTCGTTTACGTAAGCTTTTGATGGTCTTAAGTAACTGCAATGTTGTTATTTAATCATAACGTCGTCTTCATACAACGACAGCCAAACAAAATGCGTGGTAGCGACAATGTGAAATTTCTGTCAATCAAGTAAGCATTAGTTTAAAGAACAACAATATGGGAGTAAAATATACGATTCAGAACGTACGTTAGAGTCCGAAAAATAATGGTTACAAACTGGACTGAAAATATTAAAATTTCTATTAAAGAAACATCGCCCTATCAGTCACGCAAAAAGAGAAAGCACGTTTTCATCATAAGGATTATAAGGATTTTGGGTTGAAAATATTTATCATAGATGAACCAACGCTATATACATGACGAACTCATTCAAATTGTTATAATTGTTATTATAAAATTGTTATAATAAGTACGAAAATTCTATATAGAATAAAAAAAGATTGCGCATATTTCTATCTTTCAAAGATAACACAGCCGCCTGTCGTAATTACAATTAAATTAAGAATACTCAGGAATTTCTTATCGGCCACATGCCTAAATAAGCAACCAGAAAGTGTAATACAAAGATGTGGACTTGTGAATTAAATAAACGATGAGTAACGTTGGTTGCCTAACTGAGCTAATTTGACATAATAAAAGTGTAGCGAACCCTTATATTCAAATTAGTAGAAACCGAAATTGTTTTTAAATTAAAGGGCAATAAATTTACAAATATGAAATGGAACGTAACAGCTTTAGGCATAGGTTCGTAGAGTACTTCCCTTATTCGCTACGCTTTCGAAATCATTGTAGTGGTAAGTATATTTTTAAGTAGGTTTATACATTAAAAACTGGCAATATTTTGATAAATTTGGTGGCGCACAAACCCATTTACGTGATCTGTAAGTGTTTCCCGCTATATTTTATACCTTTTTTATCTACAAATTGTGTCACATCGGCGCGTCTTTTCATTATAACACCTTTCTGTTAGGAGTATTTGTTTAACTCCAATTTTCAGTGTCTTTTGTCATTCAATTGCAATCTTTTTGTTGATAGTGTGATATCCGGACCTGAGAATTTTTTATTCTTGAAGTGGACTCAAATACAACCATTTTCAACATTTGCATCTCCGCGAAGTGCGTTAAATAGTTATACTTTTCTTACTCTAACCGGGAAAAAGGTGGAAAAGGCGTAGGATTAGGTTTTGGTGCATCTATAGAATGGATAGGCTCCCCCCCATCTTTTTTGTATTTATACATATACATGATGTAAAACTTACCCTTGTGATTTACACTTGTGCACACAACCACCGTCCATACAGAATTAACTGTCTTCTAATTGCCATCAGTGTAATTTATACTAATTTTTCATATTTTTTTGAGTTTGATATTATATCCACTGCCATTTATATAATTTGCTAAATCATTATTGATTTAAAAACTTAATTACAATTAGTCAGATATTAATTATACAAACAGAGATACCTTGGGGTAATTTTGGTTTTTATATAATAATTTTTGTAGCATTTTTATATAAATGTAAATTTTCTTCTTATCTATTCGGAAATCTACATTTGGTATTCTTTTTGCGTAAACCAACTGATCATAAATTATAATTTAATTTAATTACTCATAAAACCTAACTACAAGTATGGTAATTTGCTACTTTCAAAATGCAGCATAAAATTTATAAAATATTGTTAGCTCCAGAAAAAAAGGCGTTTTACGTTTGGTGAAGTACTCCGCTTATAATTCTGTAATCCAGAAAATCATTGTCTAATTCATCCATAAACAGTAAGGTAAGTGTTTTGATTAATTCGAGAGGTAAGTGCCTAGAAGAGGTTGAAGCTGTTAATTAGTGATTAATTTTGACGCCATCTGATTTCACTTGATTTCGGCGCTCTTGCTGAGTTGCTAAAAAATTATATTTTTCGCAAACCGTGAATCTGGGATATTATAGAATGCTTTCGATGTAAACGTTGTTGTTACGAAGGAACTATTTTTTTTCCAACCAGTAGGACACTCAAAACGTATGAAAATTATAATCTCTTGGACTATTTGGATTCTAAGCAGTAATTTTGTGTCGGAGCATTACATACACGTGTCTTAACACGTATTCAAATCAATGGGTTTGAACGAAGTGACATGAAATTCGACCCTTTTGACAAAATGAACAATCACCTCATACAAATTGAAAATGGAGTGAACCAAGTTTTGCCAATGATTTAAAGTACCCTGATTACGCCTCTTCGGGGCAGTTTTAAAAATTATATAACAGGTTTGAGCTCTGTGCGATCAAAACCTTAGCTTACATAAGCACTAATAAGAGGGCGAAAACTTAAATATGCTAATTAGTACGTAATGTACGTTTGCTCTATGGAGAATACATAAGATAATGAAATATTTGCGGGAGAGAATTACAAAAAATCTATTAGTTTTCCCATGCGATAAAGCTGATGATACATACATCACCTTGAAGAAAAACTAATTTATTGCACTAGGGAATGCTTCTTATAGTAAAATGTTTAATACAGTGCATATTTTCCCAAATGAGCTATTTTAAACCAGGTTTTGGGCTTTCTCAGAAACACCGAAGGTATTATTTGAAACGACGCTTTGATTCTAACATTTTAAAATGAACTTTGCAAAGTTAATTCCCAAATGCTACAAACTAAAAGATTAATAAAATGTTGGTGTTTCTGACATTTCGCTTAACGCTATGATTTTTTCTAATCTAACAGTTTTAATTTTAGACCAGTGGTTGAGACTAGATTGTGCCTGAGTATCCCCAAAATTTTAGATTTCTAGCATGTGAAAAAATTTAAGCAATCTGTTCGGTCTCTTTGTCGCTCATTTGCGTGGTTAATTTTAAATTATTTTAAATTTGTAGTCGTAAATCAAATCCTAAAGCTGTCATCCCTTGTCCCGTTACATCCTGTCGTAAAACTGCCTTTGTACATGTGAAAATTAAGTAGAAAAGGGTAGTGACAAAACACTCTCTCGTCGACCTCGGAACAAAACAGTTGTGCGTTCGGTGAGTTAGTCAATAGTGCCGCCGAATTAATTTGATAAACCTTTAAAAAACTCAGTGAAAGTGCAAAGTAACACGTAACACATTTAATTTAATATTTGGTCGTAACGGTAGATTTTACAATACATCACCTATGCTTTGTGGCAAAGATTAATGTCGATCGTCGGTGTCTTTTATGTAAACTATTGTCAAGTTCGAGGAACCATCGGGTTCATCAGACTTAGTATATAACAAAAGGATTAAAATTTGTGGGAAACGTTAAACGTTTTTGTCGGGCAAGCACTGTAATTAGTTGCATTTGTCTATTAATAATTTAATTTCGTAGATTAATTAGTTGTAGCGTATTTGAATACGCATTGTTTTTACATTAATTTTTATTGTCGTTCATTAATCATTAATCAAATATGGTTATATCAATTGATAAAGCGATTCTTGATGCTGGATTTGTGGTTAAAAGGTTGGATCATATATACTGTAAGATTAATCAACTGGAAAATGTATTGATTGCTTTAATTAGAGCATCGATTAAAAGTGTCGAACAAATTGAAACTCATTTCAAGTCTTTCTTTGATGAGGAGAGTGAACAATTGGACGAATTCTCGGCCCTTAGGGTGAAAATCGATGATTATCTATTAGATATTCGGATTATCGCTGAACAATGCGAATCAGATCGCGTAAAAAATAAGCCGAAGGTGGATAATATGAATAATTCTTTGTCGGTAAATAGTGGTGTTTGCTTGAAACATCTCTCTGTCCCGCGGTTCTCGGGATGCTTTTCGGATTTTGAAAGTTATCATGCAATTTATAAGCGATTGATTCACGTTAATGTCGGTTCGTCCACTGTGGAAAAATTTTGCCATCTCGTTGATACACTAGATGAGTCCTCGCGTGCGTTAATAAAACACTTGCCATTAAACGATTATGCATACGATGAAGCATATGAAATCATTACTAATCGTTTTCAGTCCAAGAGGTTATTACTTTCAACATACTTTGCTCTTGAAAAATGCCATAAAGTAAGTTCATCAGACTCGCATAAGGAACTCCGGCAATTAATTAGTTGTTTTGATAAAAATATATTCGCGTTAAAGCAGATGGAAATAGATTTATTATATTTCATGTTGTTTAATCTGTTATCGAAAAAATTAGATACAAACATTTTAAAGCGTTTCGAATTAGGAAATAATGACGAGATTCCCTCGTTCAAAGATTTAAGGTCGTACATTGAAAAACAATGTAAAGTGTTGGAAATAAATGACATTGCTTTAAGAACACTCTTAAAATCTCCAGATTCCGTGAAAGAAAGAGAAAAAGGAAGGTTTGTTAGCACTTTGGCTAAAACTTCTTTAGTTAGTACCACCAATGATTGTAAAAATTGTAGTTTATGTCAAGCTGTGCATCCTATTTATAGATGTAAGCAGTTTCTCGATAAAACCCCTCGAGAAAGATTTGAGGTGGTAAAGGTTAAAAATCTTTGTATTAAATGTTTAAATACTTCACATTCGATGAAAAATTGTAAGTTAGATTGGTCGTGTAGAAAATGTCATCAGTCACACAATTCGTTGCTTCAGTTCGATAAACGAGAAAAATCGGTGCCTCCACGCAGACAAACTCATCGTCAAAGGTCAGCGTCTCCTCGGAGAGCGGCGCCTAGTCTTACTTCTACTAGTAGACTTAGTGAAGACAATCTGTCGTCGGCGGTTGTGCATGAACAACCTGCCACTAGCTCGTTAATTTCGACGTCGTTAGAACATTTAACCACACTGTTAACTACGGCAATGGTGTCGGTGCTAGATTATACAGGAAAATTGCAACCTGTTCGTGTAATTTTAGATAACGGATTCATGGAAAGTTTTATGACTGAAAGGTGCCGTCAGAAATTAGGTTTAAGGAAACGGAGAGCCAATGTCACTGTTCAAAGACTTGGCTTGAATTCGTCGTTGGTGTCTGGTGCACTATTGTGTGTAGTCAACGCCTCGGGAGCACGGTGTCCAGTATATGAAATTGAGTGTTATAGTTTACCTAACATTTGTAATCAATTACCCTCGTCGTCGATAGGGGTCAAGGAATGGTCGCATACTCGAGGTTTGGCCTTAGCTAATCCTAATTTTAATATTCCTGGTAAAATTGACATGTTACTCGGAGCGGAAATCTTCGCTCAGGTTTTGTTGAACAAATCTCGTTAGGGTGCCGCTAACGAGCCAGTTGCTATTAAAACAACCTTTGGTTGGGTTTTAACGGGAAAGATCGTTTCCCCGAATAGTTCTATTACGTCGTTGTGTGCTTTCGTTGAGCCTTTAGACAGCGACATTCGTCGATTTTGGGAATTAGAAAATATTCCCTTCAAGAAATACATTTCTCCTGAAGAGGAAAAGTGTGAAACAGAATTTGTGGAAAATTATAGACGTAACAAGGACGGTCGTTTTGTAGTGTCCTTGCCCTTTAAAATTTCTGAACCCTCATTTGTGGGCACGAGATCGATTTGTATTAAAAGATTTTTGTCGTTAGAATGTCGTTTGCTAAAAAATCCTGAATTGTATTCGGATTATAAAAAATTTATGGAGGATTATTTGGAAAGCCGTCATATGGTTCAAGAGAACTCGCCTATAAATTCGTTGGTTCATGAGAAAATGTATTACATTCCCCATCATGCTATACATAAGCGTGATAGCACTACCACCAAATTGCGTGTGGTTTTCGATGCTTCGTGTCCGTATCAATCTGGAAATTCGTTATATTGCACCTTACTCTTTTCTCGATGTTATAAAAAGAGTAAGCGCACGACGAAGTATAAGAAATACTTCGGCACAGCTTGCATCGACCTTTATGGTTTCGGAGGCTGCGTGAGACTTGAAATCATCAGGGTAAGGGGAAGGTTTGGAGAATATCTGAATGTTGAAATTTAAATATCAAGACACCTGTTTACACAACTGTAAAATAACTTAGAGAAACAAAAGTTAAAACACGATAAGAGAAATTCGACTAAATACGTATATTAATACTCGGTTATTACAATTCCAAAGGCATGTATAAGATATATGCTTGTGTCATTAACATAGAAGACATCGCTATATATTTTAACATGATATAATTCACATATTTAATAAAATGTACACCAGAAATTTCTATAGAGAAATCAAAATAAATAATCTCTGTTTAGAAACTCAAAAATTTTACTTAATGCAAGAGTAAATCAAAAAGTGATCCTAATTGTAATAATGTCATGTAACAAAATGCACATGAAATGAAAGTTCAAGTAATAAACCTTTTCACCATACGAAGCTTCATGAAGATTCAAATGTTTACATATTTTTAGGTTATGTATTAGATAATTATATTTGAAATCACTTAAGATAATATTATATATTAGAGAATTCTATTTGAAATCAATTAAGGTACGTAAAAGGTAATTAATAATCAATACCAAATATTGGTAGTGACAAAGACAAATTTAAATAGAGGTTAGGCCTCTTTATTTTAACAGATAAACGATAAGGTAAAAGTTTAAATTTCATACTACCTGTAGTATCAGTAATTGAACCAATACTAAGTTACTTAATTGGCAGGAATCTTCAATATCTAGGAAACTGAGACGTTCTGCGTTGTAGGAACTCCTAGTGTAGGTACAAAACAAACATGTGGTCAACTTCAAAGGTTGTCCTTAACAGACTTTCTGTTCCATAAAAATAAACTTGAAGGTATTTTTCAATAAGATAATAACTGAGCAGTAATATGTAAAATAGAAGGAAACGAAATATAAAATTCTTGTTATGAGTGTTATTTTACATCATCTGGTTGTGCAACAAGCAACTTTTCCATGTGGAAAATCTGGATGAGAGAAAACACGTCGCCGTGACGCATACTTGACCGGAAAATAAACCGGAGGAACATATGTTACAGGAACATACTTGACCAGAGGACCCTAGAAAATTCAGTTGTGTTACAAAAGTGAAAAATCTAGCATGAGGTGCAAAGGAAAATTTAAATCTATTTATATCTTACCATCAGGATACATATTTGATGGGCTTAACGAAGAAACAACTTCTTCATCCATTAGATAACACATCTAGAAATATATTTGAATGTTAATTTAGGATTTATAATTAGAAAATTTACATACCAGGTAAACACATGAGGCAAAGGTAAAAGTTAAATCAGACATGCAGTGCCAGATAAGCAATCAGGTATTCAAGAAATGAAAAAATTTGACACTTCAAGTAAATTATTTTCGGCCATCTTCGGGATAAACGATCTCTAGCAATTATTCTCAATAATACAAAATTAGAACCACTCCAGTTGTGACTTTGGAATAAACACTTCAGAAATAACCAATAGGAAAATTTCATATAATTATAATACAGAATTAGAACCACACCAGTTGTGCTTTTAAAATAAACACTTCAGGAATAACCAATAGGAAAATTTCATATAGATATATGTATTTGTACTATGTAAACAAATTAGCAACTTGTGGATTAAAACTAATAATCCAGGATTATGCGAGATAAATTCTTATAGAAAATATATTATATAATAAAGAGAGTAATTTTATATTTAAATGTAGGTATAATCATTTATATGCTAATAGTGTCAAGCACAGATGTAACATGCTAAAATATAGGCAAAAAGGCATGTTACAATATGATAGCTTGGCTATTGGCCCTGCCCTGCAAAAAAACATTGCAGTTTTGTTATTGCACTTTCGTGTACATTCTATCGAAATTACAACTGACATTAAACAAATGTATCGGCAGATTTTGGTTAAAGATACCATCTCTTTGTCGCACGTTTGCGTGGTTAATTTTAAGTTTTTTTAAATTTGTAGTCGTAAATCAAATCCTAAAGCTGCCATCCCTTGTCCCGTTACATCCTGTCGTAAAACTGCCTTTGTGCATGTGAAAATTAAGTAGAAATGGGTAGTGACAAAACACTCTCTCGTCGATCTCAGAACAAAACAGTTGTGCGTTCGGTGAGTTAGTCAATAGTGCCGTCGAATTAATTTGATAAACATTTAAAAACTCAGTGAAAGTGCAAAGTAACGTACTATAATCTCGAATGCAGTCCACTGAGTTGAAGAGTAAGGAACTACATCTTAGAACAACAAAAAACCGCGGAGGTAAGTCGATATACAAATTTATAAGACCCCCCGCTAATAAACACAGTCTATTATAAACCAGTACCTAGCCACCGTTCATGAATGTGTATGCATTGTACCAATGTGCCAAAATATTGTTCTCATCCTTACCATGCACTACATTTTCCCATTGTCAATGTTAAATAAAAATACTTCTCAGAATCAGAAATGCGAAGAAAACTTAGGTCTTTAAAGTTTTTTATAAAATACGTAACGCGGATCATTACTTTAGATAGAAATAAGGTGGTAAAAGTGTATTTATTGTACTATTTTTAATGAAGGCGTTCGGTATATTAAAAAATGTTCTTACACGAATTGTCGTTGCTGGTTAATTGGTTGATTGAATAATTAAAGTAACCCGCGAGTTCTTTAATATTCTCTGATGGATCCAGTGAACTTTAGGGAAGGATTTCCTTAAAATGATAGAACGCAAATATCTTCTGACTATGCTAGGGGTCTATTCCTCGGGTAGAGCTTATGAGGATTGGTCGTGGTTCTTTTTACAAAACATTATTTACTTACTATGGCTTAATTCATACCAAAATAAGGGTTTAGGGAGGGCGCCACCAAGTCCTTAAATTTTAAACACAGAGTTTTCCTAAAGGGGACTTAGGAGTCTTTAGAGAGGAATATTGTATTAACTGCTTACGCAGGAGCTGTAAAGAAAATTGAATTAAATTAACACAGTAAGGACACAAGAGGTATAGTATACTCTTGCTACCTCATAATAAAAAAAAACTGTAAAGATTAATTATGCACACACTTTTATAGACACAAATATTAAGCATCAAATTCTGAAAGAGCTATCAAAGTTTCTTCGTCAAGTAGAAGCTACAAATATCATTATCTCGAAGGTATTTATGCCTTTTGTTTCTTGATCTAATTACCCTATTTTTGAACTCACTTGTTCAAAATAAAACAATTAATTAAATGAATTAAATGGCGATTCTTTAATTAAATGCTTCTTCATGATAAAAAGTTGTATGTACAAAATTTACATATCAAAAATGGTACTATAATTTCTTCTACACAGATGTAGAATGATAAATTTAAATGAAATATCAAATACGTTAAGCGTTTCTTTTTACTACAAAATTAACTCAAATCAATATCCAAAATATCAGATCTGTTATTAGGCTTACAAGTTTATATGAAAATATCAAAAATCTAATAATTCAACGTTCAAAAGCTTTAACTATAATTTCACATAAATAAAACTTTAATCAGAAGTCAATGAAGGTGCTTAATTTCGTTAATACTAATAACGGTTATTACGCTGGATTTAATATTGACAATAAATAAACATTAAAAGTCCCTTATAGTTTGTTAAGCAAAATACTATTTATAGGTCATCACAATGTTATTTCAGATGTTGCCTTAAATAAGTGTTGGCCAAATGCGGACGTCATGTAAAAATAACAAAGAGCGCTTACCTCGTTTCAACAGGTTCTTGTTTGTGTGACAGCGTTACGTTGTATTAAACCAGATGTGTATACATACTGTTCCTGGACAAACAAATATCGTCGCCGTTCACATGTTGTACTAAAACCAACCAACTGCGTGTTTCTTGGACCCAATTATACAAGCTTAAAGCGTATTTCCTCTACGCAATAACGGAACAAACCAAAATCCATTCAAACAGTTATCAAAAATTGCAAAGCTTCGATCTATTACTGCATATAGTTCGTTATCCAAACAATTATTTTAGGTGTAATTATCCACATCATTACTTGTAAATTCATCATGGCAATTATAAGAATATCGTAAATGTTAATTATGGAACGTTTAGATTGAAACAAAAGAATTGCTATTAAATTGAACAACATTCCGGTTAAATCTCAAATATTACAACTTCATTGCAGAACATTTTATTAAATCCTAGTATTACAGTAAAGTTGAAAGACGTTCATATTAGACCAAAAATTATTATCGCCACATTGAAATACGTTCTTGTTAAATTTAGAATATTACAATCAAATTGATAAATGCTTACATTAAATGGTAAACTAGATAAGCGTAAACGAAAATAAAAGATCACATATGATCATACAAAACAAAATTAGAGCGGATAATTAATATAAGACAAAATAAGACAGGATAAGACAGGATAAGAGCGCTATAACAAAATTATTTAGTTTGCTTAAGAGATTATATCTATTTGCTTACCATTATTAAAAACACTACTTCAAGTGCTCATTACATTTTGAGCTAAACACATAGGCGTAAAGCCACACGTAAATTACTGGCTAGAACTCTAAGGTTTCCATGATGTCTTCGTGTCAAGTGCCCCAGCCAGAGTGACCGTTGACACGTTGCGCACAATATATCAAAGTTGTTTGGCATTGGAATGTTTATTCAAATAGATAACGCCTGTTGTTAGCAACCAAACTAGCATCTCTGTATTGTGGTTGGGCTACATGATTCCAATACGGATATTTATTTATATGACGATGTTTACTTGTTTAATGGAACAGACAAAAAGGTGTATTTAACAACTAAATTTTTGGTGATTTGCAGTCGTCAAAAAAATTGTTACAATGTAGTAGGTAAGCGTCGATATTTTAAAGTTCTTTTACTAAACCAAAATATTTAATTGTAAACGACTCCAGACACGGTATGGTGGTCTCATCACCTCAACATTCATTTTCCAATGCTCCACTTGCAGGTATTACATTGGCCAAGAAGCGAGTTTCTCTTTTACCTCGAAATTTTGTATTTTGCCGAACCATTCCTGTTGCAAGCAAGGTAGGATCTATAACGTGCATGACAACACCCACACACGGGACCTACATTTACCTCTCATCCGAACGAGAGCGTATTTTTGTGAAAAATGCTCGCTTAACATTTTTTAATCAACTTGTGACGGAATTTGAACTCGGCATTTTGGGCGTAGTAGTAACACGCATACCAATTACGCCACGGAGCCGTCGGTGATCTGACCAAAACAAAAGATCCCAACGGGTGCAGGTAGAGAGGCCCGAGCTATACTTTAGGGTGGAATAATACATTTTTTCACGTCTTTAGACTTAGTCGTAATATACTCCCCTTGAGGATATCTTATATTAGCTGTTAGCTCTTCAGCTCTGATTTATACGTTTGGAGTTTACAGTGAAGCGGCGAAATAGACCCGTTTCTGGGTTGGAGTTGTGTGAGGGCTGCATTTGGTTGGTTTGACGCAGCTCTAACTTCTCTTCTATTCTGTGCTAATCAAAAAAATTCTACATACCCTATACAACCTAAATTTCTAAGAATTTGACAAATATACCGTGGTCTAGGTCTTCCTATATTCTTCTATCTTTTTCTTATCTACCTGGCTCTACATACATATTAGCAACCGGATGGTTGTTTAAGAACTCCAACATATTTACTTGATTCCCAATTATAAGGAAATGAAATATTACCTGGTTATTCCCTCCAAAAAAAAAAGAAAAGTGTTAAATTATATGTTATGGTAAGATTTAAGCAACCAGTCGCTGCCAACATGCCAGACCGCTAACTAATTGTGAGTTATGTCATGATGACATTTAGTTAACTGATTTTTATTTATTTATTTTTTTTTGTTTTATTTTCGAACTTATTTAAGGTTCTATTCTGAGCTAGTCTAAAAAGGTCTACATACCCTTCCCAACCTAAATCTCTAATAATTTGACTAATATAGCTTTGTCTAGGTCTTCGTACTCTATTTTTATTTGGTAATCTACCATCTAAGATCTTACTAAATAGTCTCTCATGTCTTATAGTCCAGTCACTGAAGGTAAAAATGGGATCCGACCTCTCGATTCGTTGAACCATCATGGATCTTAATGAAATTGTAGGAGTAAGCTCGTCTTGCCCCCTAATTCAAAAGTGACTCTATACCAATATGAGTTTTTTATTTTTAGGGGTTAAAACCACCCCTTTGTATAAAAAACGGTAAAATTGTAATAATAATGTAATAATAAGCAAATATTCGACTTTAATTATATTTAAACATAATAAATAAAGACAGTTACACGCCATAGAATATAAATTAAAAGAATGGTGCATGTTCAACGCTTAAAGCCAACCCCTTGGCATCATTTTGCTGAGTTTTAATGAAAAAAATTATAATACTCATAAATAACTTATTGCAATTACTTATTTAATATATCTTTACTATTTATTAGCTACTTGTATAAAGTAATATCCTTTCATCCCTTAAAATCATCCCCCAATGAAAGTTTATTTAAAACATTCATTACAATTTTTTTTTATATTAAAAATGTTTTATATAAAGTACATTTTACATTATTAGAAATTGTATATGTTACATCGTAAGCTGGGGATGTTACTTTTCATCTCTTAAAATCATCCCCGAATAAAACTCTATTTAAAAAAGTCATAAATAATTTTTTTCAAAAAATTTAATAAAAAATTGTTTGTAAATATAATTTATTAATTTGGTATTTAAAATTTAAAATACAAGTTGATTGTAGTTTCTTAAGCTAAATGCATTAAGCTAGTACTATTCTAAATTATTTACAGCAAATGAAAAGCATTTCTATATGTATCGAAAATGTATCGATAATTAATGAGTGAAAATAAATGGCTTTGTATTTATCTTAAAACGATCGATTTGCGTTCGCATTTAAAGCGTTTTAAGGTATCTTAACGATTAATTATTTTTACAATACAACTTACGGTACTTGCTATTTATTTACGATGCACTTATATTATACAGGGTGATTATTTATACATGGGGAATTTGATTTTCCGCTTGTACCTCAATCAATAAAAGAACGTTTGTATTTTACAGAGCGTAACAATTAATTTTCGGAAATTTGCCTTTTTTCAGAATACTTTTATATTATGGTGGGATTTATTTGTAGAATTAGGGTTTCAATGACCTCTCGTAACTCCTATTACGTTAATATATATACCTTTTTATTATATATTTATATAGATTTATATATATAAAAAGCTATCTCAGCAAGGTCATTAACTTACAATATATTATATATATAAAATATATATATATATATATATATAAAATTGCTGTGGTTTACTGTAAAGAAACTCTTTTTTATTCTAGCCCCACGAATTGGGCACCATCAAATTGCTGTAGTTAAACTCTTAAATCCAGTCTCACAAATTGGGCTGTACTAAAATCTTTTCCTGAAAATAAAAAAATATTGCCAATATCTCTGGAATACCCCTTATTTCAGCATTCCACGGCTAGCTCTAAAATCTGCTTCTTCAGCGATACCTATTATCCTAGGTTAACTCTTTCTCACTTATACTACCTAATAAAATTACCACTCAATAATGCAACGAAACATACAACCTTTTATTCAAACAAATCAAAATTTTACGTCACCAGCTCAATATTTACAAGTTCGTATATACAGCTTCATAAAATATTACAATCTCAATCATTGAATTCTTTTAAATTTCATGACTTGAATTTAATTCAACAGTTTTGTTTTATATAAGTAGATGGGCCTATCTTGAAACCCTAAGTTGAAATTTACTCTGATCTATCGTGAGCTCAGCATAAACCCTGTTACTCTAAATGCATAAATAAATCGCATCTTTGTTTTCAACAACCCTAAAGACCCGTTTACTCTTTACAACAAATTTTTTTACATCATTTATTTACACCTTTAAATAATAAATACAAATTGTCCTTTTGATGTACGCCTCAAATTAGCTTTTATGTTCATAAAATACACACCCAATGTGTCAAATCACTCTAGCACAAAATAACAACACAAAATGTTCAAACAATAACAATTAATTTCGTTATCTGGAGTAAGCTTTCTTCACTGTCCCTTTTGAAGATGTTGTCCATCGAAATCTCCTCGTTGCTTTCCATTCAACTGCTCTCTGCTATAAGTACATCAAATTCATTTCCACTCGCTATCCAATTCTTTGCAGACGCCTTCAATATTTCTACCCATATAATTGTCCAAAACCAATTAATCACCTTCCGTATCTACCAAACATCCAGCATCCTCGTTCCAAAAATTTCTAAGAACGCATACCTCAATAACATCCGTCGTACGTTCTTTGAATGTAGCTACAGCACCGTTTACAATATAGCACCCACTCGTACTTTTCACTTATGCAAATTTAAGATTCCGATTTATTAATACAAATGTATGCTATTATCCGCTTGTTTTACTGTCAAAACTAATTAATTTGGCGTGTAAATAAATTAATCTTATTTTCCATATACACGGTCGCTACAAACTTATTTTCTTAACTTATCTATGCCTTTTAACCTATAATTTACAAGATATAATCCCCCTATTTCAATTCAATGAACAACTCCTCGAGTTTTCCTGGAATTTAAATACGAGACTAATACCTACTAACTAACCTTATATGATACTTATACACACCTCTCTATCCAACTCCACATATATTTATCTATCCAACCTGAAACTTTTTATCTAACCTATTCCTCCCTACTTCTATCTATCTTTAATTATTTCTATTTATCTACACTTATCTTTATTTATAGCTATCTATTCACATATATCACTACTTATTGACTATCTATTTCTATCTTTCACTAACTCTTCACACCTATTCTTATTTATTTACCTTTATTTCGGTCGATTACTATCTCTTTATTCAACTCACTACTATTCCTCTATACTTATCTTTCCTTGTTTCTATTTATTTCAGTTCTTTTTACTTATATACAGCTATTTGTATTTATAATTATCTATTACACCTATCAGTATTTATTACTCTAGCTATTCACACCTAATTCTATCTTTACCTCCAACTATCTCCCCTTATTTATCCTATTCCTAACTCTACTTCTCTATCTACACCTATCTCTATATATTTATCCATTAACACGTCTCTTTGTATAAACCTGACTCTTTTCTTGATCCTCCATGTCTTTCTTCTTACAGTTTTAATAAACTTCATCCTTGTCTTTCCTCCTATTTCTATACTCATTATCACTATTGCTTCACATAAAATAAAACTATCTTTACTATCTTGATTCTTACATATTTCTTCCTCTGTCCCTATACTTGTCTGTTTCTCATTCACTATTACTACTTCTGATGTGGACAAACCAAACGATACCACCTTATCATTTTTATCTTTTCCCTCTATGGAAAACTTTTTATCTCTTCTAGACTCTTTATGTACTACAGTTACCCCGTAAAAATCTCTTAAATTCAATTTATCAAAACTATCTTTGCAACTCATATTCTTTATGCTTGCTTTTAAATCTTGTGTGTAAAGTAACGCTGCGCTCGCCTCTACTCCTACTAACTCAGAATCTTTGTTCAATACTGCTTGTACCTCTTCTACTTTTCCTTCCGGACATTAAATTGTGTCGATCTCTTTCACCTCTCCTTCATCTAACTCCGTAACATTAATACATAACCCCGTGTCATCCTCTGTGACCTCATAACTTGCCATCTAGGGCAATATCCTATCCCTAATCCTAACTACCTTCCTTTCCATATCTATAATTACTCCTAACTTCACCATACAATCGACTCCTAATATCCCTTTAAATTTCAATCCAGGTACAATTATAAATTCCTGCTCACAGCTTACTAAACCTAACTCTACTTTCAACACTACCACGCTATTCACTACAGCAAATCGCTTTTTATTCCGCGCTACAGAAGATTTCTTTTTATAGGCATAATTCTGTTACACACCTTTTCCTTAATTTTATTGACGAATTCCTCCAGAATCCAACAACGATCCTAAATTTTGATCAAAAATTTTAACATCTATTATTGGCAAACAAAAATTTTCCTTAATTTCTGGCTCAACTTCCTCCTCAATTTTCAAAAATTCCCTAGAATGTTCGTACTTGTACACAAGTAAATCTAGGGGTTTGTCCTTGTCTAAAAATTCTGTCCTGGTCTACTTTCCCTACTCAGTCCTTGCCCTTCAACTGCTTCCGCATATGTCCGTGGCATCTCTACTCTATTTGTTCTATCATTTTCTCTACTTGGTGTCGTCGTCTGTGTCCCCCTCATGTCCGATGAACTATTCTGTTTTTGTACCCCTGGTCTTGGTGCGGGTCCTCTACCCACACTGTTGCTTCGATAGAATGCCCGTCGTGGTTCCCAGTTCGGTCTTGTATTGAAGTTAAAATTCGTCCCCCGTCTTTGATAATTGTCCCTTCTGTTTTCAAATCTAACAGTGTGTAACAATTTTATTTTAGCAGTAAAAGAACCTATTCATTAAACGTACAATGAATATTGAAATACCTTTATTAACTAAAATAAAGATTCGAGTAACAATTAAATTTTTATAGTATTACTATATCTAGGATTAGTAGTCTATTTGTTTCGGAATTCGGTGCAATTCCACAGCCACTGGCGCGCGCGTGAGAGGTTCGAGAACCCCACTTATGATCCTCCCACCATGCAAGAACGCAGCGAGCGCACTCGTCGATAGTTAAAAGCAGCGTGAAGATGCATTCAAAAAGAATGGCGAGTGACCTCCGAGTCGCTTTATTTTTGTGAAACACTTCCTGAGTAACGGTTAGTACTTAATCCACATTTTGCATATTCGTTATCATATTAGCTAATTTAAAAATTTATTTAGCGCAAGGATAAATCAGAAACCGCAACAACACGTCAGAAATTGCAACGATAAATTAGAAACCTTAACTTATGGACTAAGCAATGAAAGATTATATTTGTAAATAAAATTCGACAACGGAGGAGTACGCTATGAAGTAATGCTGCCGTGAACCAATGTGAGAAATCTACTTCGCTCCTACATCTGTATTAAAGCATGGAAAACAAGCATATTTAGCCGCAGGCCCCGCACTGCAAAGTTGTTTCCATTGCAACCAAAGACGACAGCTGGTATTGGGTTCGTAATAGAATTAAGAATTTCCTCAGTACTTCCTTCTGAAAGTACATTATTTCATTTTGTTTGTTGGATGTACAAAATTGTTATTCAGTTTACCTGTGATTAGGCTGGTTTTCCCCAGTATCAAATTTGATTTCACTTAGTTCCGTAAATATATGACTACATGTGGCTACAACGTAAATTAACAGCTGCTATTACGTCACCTGTTTGTTTGAACAATGCCGTCAACAATTGCACAATGGCTAACAGATGTTTAGCATTACAATACTGCCACTTTTGATAAAATTAGAGAATATCTTGGTGATTCTTTTGACTTCAGACTAATTTTAATTTTGTTAAATTAATGAGAAAAGTTCGTATATTCATTTGTAAGTGACCTACACAGATCTGGTTGGGTTATAAAGAAACTTAATATTGTTAGTTACACTGAACTGTAATATATTTGAGTAAGGATCAGTTGATAAACCTTACAACAATTTTGCAAGAATATCAAACATTTATTTTATTTAATTATAATGAAATTTTATTTACTGAAACAAAGAAAATTCTTTCTAGTAAATTAATAATCTACATTTAAAGTTTTTATTCTGATCTAGTTTGATCAGACCTGATAAACAAAAGACAGTAAGAGTTAAATTTTATGATTCCATTATGTAGAAAATATTCTCTATGCATTTAGGTATACTTGAAGGACGCAAATTGTGTTCCCATTTCTATGTGACTTAATTATTATTTTTCCTTACAGGAACAGCGTCTTATTCTGTTAAGACAAGTTTTGAGTCAGCGAAGGCGATCTTATTTTCTTTGGGTCTCCACGTCCGCCCTTAGAAATTTGCTATGCCATTAATATAAATCAATCTGGACTTGGTGGCGCCTGTTTGTTTTAGTTTGAGTGTGACCCCCACAGATTTCGACTTACCCCCATTGCTCATAGCTCTACCCAAGGAATAGACCCTAGTTACGTCGGAAGATTTAGTTTTGCAGACACCTAACTTGCAGTATGGTGTTAATGAAGTAGTAGTGTCAGCCCAAGCAAAAAAATATGTAGCACTAGCGCCCAACGCTTGGGGCGTCGAAATTTGTTTGTTCAACGCTTGGGCGCAAAATTGTTTATTCAACGGTGATTCGTCGAAATTCGTTCGTTCATAATTTAATTTAGCTCGAAATTTGTTTGTTCATAATTTGATTTACCTCGAAATTTGTTTGTTCAAAATTAATTTTACTTCGAGATTCGTTCGTTCAAAATAATTTTTACTCTGAAACTTGTTTGTTTAAAATAATTTTACTTTGAAATAGTCTGTTCAAAATTTATTTTTGCTTCGAAATTTGTTTATTCAAAATTTAATTTGCTTTGAAATTTGTTAGCTCAAAATTTATTTTGCTTTGAAATCCATTTGTCCAAAAATTATTTTGCGTCGAAATTTGTTTGCTTAAAGTCTATTTGACATTTAGATTTGTTTGTTCGCTTTTGATAAAAGATTGGTTGTAACGTTAAACCACAGTCAATCAATTAATTAACTTGGTTAAATTTATTTTAACTTTCATTCTATTCTGACCCAATATAATTTTTTGATATTGTTTTGGCAAAATTATTTTACCAAAAACATTTTTTGATTTTTACCTTTAACAGTACGAATTTGTTTTGATAACTTTTATAAGATTCGGATCAGTTAGATTTATCGGTTTGATTCCATTAGGCTGTAGTAATCATGTCGGAAAAATTCCAAATTGTTTGTCTACTTAAAGAAGAATTGGAGTATGAACTAAGAATTAGAGGAGTGTTGAGTGAGAGGCCAGTGTTGGAGAAACGGAAAATTTTAGGTAGATTGTTAGCTAAAGAAATAGATAAGCCTGGTTGTTTGATTGATCTTTCGTGTTATGGGGTAGATTTTGCAACGGAAAGTAAAGAAATTTCAGTTTCAGTCGAGTCAGTCCGTAATGTTGTGTCCGAGTTTGAAGGCGACTCATCAGACTCAATTTTTAGAAGAGCTTGTTCAAGGTTAAACCACCTTTCGGGGCGAGCTAAGCGCATGAAAATTCCTTCAATAAATTCCGATGAAGCAAGTAAGTTCAGAAATGAGACAGTAGCAACGATATTAACCCTTGAAGCTGACTTATACGATAAAATCAATAAAAGTACAGAGTCCACCCTATTTGGATCGGTCCGTTGTAGTATCTCCTTCAGTTGCTAGTGCACCTATTCATTCGACTTCGTATGTAACGCCTTCAGTACCTATAGGTTCATGGCCTGTAAAATTCTCAGGTGACCCCAAACAACTACATTCATTTTAGGATAGAGTTAGTGATTTAGCACAATCACGTAAGGTATCCGAAGCTGATTTATTTGGATCAGCATGTGAACTTTTGTGGGTGACGCTTTAGTTTGGTTTAGAACAGTGAAAAATTCTTTGAGAGACTGGAACTCCTTGTTAGAACGTTTAAGGAAGATTTCTACCTGGTTCTTCAGATGATGACATTTGGGAAAAGATCAGAAATCGTCGTCAAGGTAAAGACGAAAAGATTATTTTATTTGTCGCGCATATGCAAACCCTCTTTAGTAGACTGACCAACGAGCCAGCAGGAAGTTACTAAAGTTAAAATGATAAGAAGAAATTTGGTTCCTGAATATATTTCAGCACTTGCATTGTCGGACATTCAAGATTTGTCTACCTTAGTAAATTTGTGTAAAAGGTTAGAAGAGGTTTCTTTGATGAAACTAAATTTGGTTTCAACATCTTCTAGTAAACCTAACAAGAATTTGCAACCCTCTAAGCATCCATTTGAGAACAAACATCCTGGGTTGAATGAAAAAGTTTGTGCTGTTAAGAGTAGAGGTATTTCAGAATAAATTAGTCAATCCTCACGTAACAGTAGCGGATAAGAGCTCTTTGAGTCCTCAGTTTGTAATTCCTCTAGTCCCGATAAAGGAATCACTTTGTTTGTTGGAATTGCTCCCGTAGTGGACATTGGTTTAGAGATTGTAGAGCAGCTAAAAAATTTTTGTTTTGGATGTGGTCGAAAAGGCGTTAAGGCAACGTCATGTCCACAATGTTCAAAAACCAGTAAGGCGGCAGGTACATAGTGGTCGGTATCCTGTTCCGCGTCATAAGGCTACAGTTATGATTTGTAAACAAGAAAAATATTTTGTAAAGACGATTGGTCGAGATGGCTTACAGTTGTTAAAATTTTTGTCAGGACTCTCCGAAGCCTAAGAATAATACTCTGTTTATTGAGAAGCAGTGTGATAATCGACCTTATATTATGGTGAAATTAATGGATAGAGACATTACCGGTCTTCTAGATTCGGGATGCACTACCTCAGTGGTAGGATCCTTAGCCCTTTCAATTGTTAGAGAATTAGACTTGAGAATTTTAGTTCAGCAAAAACAGGTATCACTACAGCTGATGGTTCAATAAAGTCTGTTGTAGGCTCAGTAGATTTGCCAATTTGTATAGGTAATGATTGCCGCATCCTTAATGCATTAGTGGTTCCATCCCTACCGCATACATTTATTTTCGGTAGTGACTTTGCAAAATTATTTGGTGTAGTTGCTGACTTTAGAAGTAATAATTGGTTTATCCAAAGTAATGCTGGGAACGACATAGGGTATATAGGTTCGTTTTCCATCCCTTTGAACACTGAAGATTCTTTATGTGGTTTACATGACCTTTCAGATGCTCAATGTGCGCAGGCACAAGAGTTAATAAATTCATTTAGTGAGATTAGCAGCGAAGATAGATTAGGACGAACTCACCTAATCGAATTGGACATAGACACAGGCAATGCCAAACCCTTCCACAAGAAACCATATGTCATGTCACCATATATGGGTAAGATATTGAATGAGGAATTGGACGACATGCTTAGACTTAAAGTTATAGAACCGTGTACTAGTCCGTGGTCCTCTCCAGTTTTGTTGGTTAAGAAGGCAGATGGAGAATATCGCTTCTGTTTTGATGGTAGAACCCTGAACGACTTAACTGTTCATGATTCGTACCCCCTTGCGAACGTAGATAGAATTCTCAATATGTTGAGAGGTGCGAACTACATTTCGTCACTGGATTTGAGAAAATCGTTTTGGCAAATCCTCTTAGTGAGTCGTCTAAGGATAAGACTGCCTTCAGTGTTATTTCACGAGGACAATTTAGATTTACATGCATGCCATTTGGGTTGAAGAATGCTGCGCAGACGCAACAACGTTTAGTAGATGTAATTTTGGTCCACGTTTTGAACCCCATGTATTTTGTTATTTGGACGACATAATTTTATGTTCGTCATCTTTTGAAGAACATCTAAAGTTATTGGTAGAGGTTAAGCAACGGTTTAAAGGAAGCTAACCTTACTATAAATATAAGTAAATGTGAATTTTTAAAAGACACTTAAATTTTTGGGTTATATAGTAGGTTCTAACTCACTTCGTACAGATCCCGATAAGGTGTCGGCGATGGTTAACTTTCCCGTCCGAAAACCACAACGGAGATTAAAGGTTTATAGGAATGTGCAGCTGGTACCGGCGCTTTATAAAGAATTTTTCGTCTTTAGTTTCGCCTATTAATGACCTCATTAAAAGTAAGAAAAAAGGTCAAACTGTGAACTGGAGTGCGGAAGCAGAAAATTCATTTGTGCTGATCAAGCAAGCATTAGTTTCTGCACCTCTTCTTTCGCAGCCAGACTACTCAGCACCCTTTATTGTGGAGTGTGACGCAAGCAACACTGGGTTAGGAGCTGTGTTGATTCAGAATGTAAACGGAGAAGAGCGTGTAATTTCGTACGCAAGCAAAACCCTGAGCCGTACTGAGCGCAATTATTCCACCACTGAAAGAGAGTGTTTAGCAGTTATTTTTGCAATTGAGAAATTTCGTCCGTGGGTAGAAGGAGTTCGCTTCACAGTTGTCACCGATCATTTTCGTTACTTTGGTTGAGTAATCTTCAGAATCCAACTGGAAAACTCGCCAGATGGTCAGTTCGATTAAGGCAACACTCATTTGATTTGGTGCATAGAAAAGGAAAGTTCAATATAGTCCCAGATTGTCTTAGTCGTGGTGTTCCTTTAGAAAATCCAGAAGTTAATTTAGTAGAGATTAAACTTGATGGCGTAGACTTGTGGTATGAATCTTTGAGAAAGAAAATTTTGTTGTCACCGAAAAGCTACCCACAATGGAAAGTGGAAGATGGGTTTATTTATAAGTTTATACCTTCCTATTACCGCATTCGGCGAATGTTGTAGAGTGGAAACACTTAGTGCCAAAGTCTCAGCGTTTAGATGTCATTAAATCATGTCATGACCCCCCTTCAGCAGGACATTTTGGTTCCTTAAAAACTTTGTCTCGTGTTCAAGAATTATATTATTGGCCAAAGATGATCTTTGACGTACGTAAATTTTGTAGGAAATGTTTGATTTGCGGTGCTCAAAAACCACCCAATAAAGGTCCCCTTGGGATGATGGGAAAGGAGAAAGAGGTTGGACTACCATTCCAAACCATTGCATTAGATTTGATGGGTCCGTTTCCTCGTTCCAAACGCGGACATAAATGGCTCTTAGTTGTTGGTGATTGGTTCTCGAAGTATTCGATTTTGCAACCTTTACGTAGTGCCACGGCACATTTGATCGAGAAATTTTTGGAGGAAAAGTATTTCTTGTCTATGGAGTACCACAGTTTGTTATTTGTGATAATGGTCCACAATTAATTGGACGTATTTTTAAAGCTTTGTGTGCAAGGTACGAAATTCAAAAGATTTGGTATAATGCTGTTTATGCTCCCCAATGCAATTTTGTGGAAAGAATCAATAAGACAGTTGGTACAGCAATCCGTTCATACGTAGAAGAACATGATACGTGGGATATGGAGATATCAAAGATCCAATACGCGATCAACTCAGCAAAACATGAGTCCACCAACTATTCGCCAAATTTTTAGTTTTGGTCGTCAGGTACCTTTAAGTGGAAAAGCTTATAATGATAATTTTATACCGGGAGAAGATGTTGATGTCGTCTCCAGTAGTAGACCTTCTTATGTTTTGGATCGTCAACCTTTGTTTGATATTTTTGGAAATGTCCGTGAAAATTTGCATGTAGCTTATCAACGTTCGAGTAAACGCTACAATCTTAGAAGAAGAGACATTTCACTCCGAGTCGGAGAAAGTGTTTGGAGAGCTAATAAGGTCCTCTCGAGTGCTAGTGATAAATTTTCCGCTAAGTTAGCCCCTAAGTTCGTTATGAGTAGAGTTCGGAAAAAACATTCCAATTTGGTGTATGAGTTAGAGAACGAAGATGGGACAAGAGCAGGGAAATGGCACGTAAAAGACTTGAAACCAGTTGGAGCGTCGTATCCAAAGGAAAATGATGATCCTGACGATTAATTCCGGTCCGATCATCTCTTTGATATTAAGTAATGACGTAGTGGTTTGTTTTGTTTTGTTCCGATTTTTGATTTGGTGTCGTTTCACTAATTTTGAGTATTTTATTTGAGAACTGAAGTAAGTGGTTTGAGATTTTGTAAATTTTGTAGGTTTGAGGTGTGCCTTGGTGTGCACGCTGGACATTTTGCTCGCGCGTTGCTCAGAGATGTGTTTAGAAGATGTCTTTAATAGATATCTTTACAATGTAGAAGTAGGTGGGCTATTTGATTGTTGGTCCTGATTTCTACATATCGAGGTAGAGAGAATATTAGATTATTCTTTCCCTTGTTCCTTTTGACCGTTCGAAATTCTTTGGTTTGATAAGGTCAAAGTTGGCTTGGTGAGTATCACCATTTGGTCCATCACTAATGAGATCAGTTGTTTGTTGGAACTTAGTGATAGGATATTCAGTAGGGTGTAGGATAGTACAGCCCTGACTGGCTCAGTTTTGTATTTAAATTTGATAAGTAACCTTATGGTTAGGTTACCTTTGTTTTGATTATCTCTTTGTAATAAAGTGATAATACTTTGTATTTGAATTTATTAAGTAACCTTATGGTTAGGTTACCTTTGTTTTGATCATCTCTTTGCGATGAAGTGATGATATTTTGTATTTGAATTTGATAAGTAACCTTATGGTTAGGTTACCTTTGTTTTGATCATCCCTTTGCGATGAAGTGATGATATTTTGTATTTGCATTTGATAAGTAACCTTTGATTAGGTCACTTTTGTTTTGATTATCACTTTGTGATGATGGTGTTTAAATATAGACCTATTAGTAGGGTTTTACTTTTGATTATCACCTTGTAGTGATGATGTTTTGAATAGTTATGCTGTCTTGATGAGGAAGCATTCCTTTTTTGTAGATAGAGCTAAATGAGCTCCTGGAAGTAAAGTTTTTTGAAATTAGAAGTAAATCGTAAGTGTTTGGTTATAGGTAAGAAATATTAGCCTTGTTAGAAGTATGAATCTCAAGTCAGGAAATATTGTAATTTGAATTTTTTGTCCCGTGGAGTGTTTGACTTTCTAATTTGACCCCTCCCAATTTTGATTATTACCGATTGTGACTCCGATTTTGTCTCCCGATGGACGTCAGGTACACGTAGTTACCAACACACTCATTTGTAAATATTTGTCCCCCATTTGAATAAATTTATAAAATTAATAAAATTGCATAGTTAGTTAGGAAGGTAGGAAAGGCTAGTATTGTTATAAAAAATTTTTTGTATTTGTTATATTTGAAGTTTTTCCAAAAAAATTTTTTCTTTTAGGAAAGGGTAGTGTAACAATTTTATTTTAGCAGTAAAAGAACCTATTCATTAAACGTACAATGAATATTGAAATACCTTTATTAACTAAAATAAAGATTCGAGTAACAATTAAATTTTATAGTATTACTATATCTAGGATTAGTAGTCTATTTGTTTCGGAATTCGGTGCAATTCCACAGCCACTGGCGCGCGCGTGAGAGGTTCGAGAACCCCACTTATGATCCTCCCACCATGCAAGAACGCAGCGAGCGCACTCGTCGATAGTTAAAAGCAGCGTGAAGATGCATTCAAAAAGAATGGCGAGTGACCTCCGAGTCGCTTTATTTTTGTGAAACACTTCCTGAGTAACGGTTAGTACTTAATCCACATTTTGCATATTCGTTATCATATTAGCTAATTTAAAAATTTATTTAGCGCAAGGATAAATCAGAAACCGCAACAACACGTCAGAAATTGCAACGATAAATTAGAAACCTTAACTTATGGACTAAGCAATGAAAGATTATATTTGTAAATAAAATTCGACAACGGAGGAGTACGCTATGAAGTAATGCTGCCGTGAACCAATGTGAGAAATCTACTTCGCTCCTACATCTGTATTAAAGCATGGAAAACAAGCATATTTAGCCGCAGGCCCCGTACTGCAAAGTTGTTTCCATTGCAACCAAAGACGACAGCTGGTATTGGGTTCGTAATAGAATTAAGAATTTCCTCAGTACTTCCTTCTGAAAGTACATTATTTCATTTTGTTTGTTGGATGTACAAAATTGTTATTCAGTTTACCTGTGATTAGGCTGGTTTTCCCCAGTATCAAATTTGATTTCACTTAGTTCCGTAAATATGTGACTACATGTGGCTACAACGTAAATTAACAGCTGCTATTACGTCACCTGTTTGTTTGAACAATGCCGTCAACAATTGCACAATGGCTAACAGATGTTTAGCATTACAATACTGCCACTTTTGATAAAATTAGAGAATATCTTGGTGATTCTTTTGACTTCAGACTAATTTTAATTTTGTTAAATTAATGAGAAAAGTTCGTATATTCATTTGTAAAGTGACCTACACAGATCTGGTTGGGTTATAAAGAAACTTAATATTGTTAGTTACACTGAACTGTAATATATTTGAGTAAGGATCAGTTGATAAACCTTACAACAATTTTGCAAGAATATCAAACATTTATTTTATTTAATTATAATGAAATTTTATTTACTGAAACAAAGAAAATTCTTTCTAGTAAATTAATAATCTACATTTAAAGTTTTTATTCTGATCTAGTTTGATCAGACCTGATAAACAAAAGACAGTAAGAGTTAAATTTTATGATTCCATTATGTAGAAAATATTCTCTATGCATTTAGGTATACTTGAAGGACGCAAATTGTGTTCCCAATTTCTATGTGACTTAATTATTATTTTTCCTTACAGGAACAGCGTCTTATTCTGTTAAGACAAGTTTTGAGTCAGCGAAGGCGATCTTATTTTCTTTGGGTCTCCACGTCCGCCCTTAGAAATTTGCTATGCCATTAATATAAATCAATCTGGACTTGGTGGCGCCTGTTTGTTTTAGTTTGAGTGTGACCCCCACAGATTTCGACTTACCCCCATTGCTCATAGCTCTACCCAAGGAATAGACCCTAGTTACGTCGGAAGATTTAGTTTTGCAGACACCTAACTTGCAGTATGGTGTTAATGAAGTAGTAGTGTCAGCCCAAGCAAAAAAAATATGTAGCAAGTGTTTACTTAAGTTTCCCTATTCTCACGAGATCGTCCACTACTCACATCGTCATACCTTTGCAGGTACTCTAAAAACACTTTTCTGTCTACTATATTCTGCAACACTACGTGTTGCCGAACCTCAACCTCAAAGTGTCGTGAAAGGTATTTAATAATTTGTTTAGCTATGCTGTACTTTCGTATAGCATACTGTTCCCTACTTCCTGCATATTCACCCTTATATCTTCCTGTAATTAGGTCGTCCCGTACTTGATCCTGTCTGTGATCGCTCCAGTAATGTTTCAAAAATTTATCTTCAAACTCACTATACGTTTCTATCTCCTGTCCTATAAGATTATACCAGGCCTCAGCATGGTCCTTCAATAACGCCTTTACTATATTTAATTTTGCCTGTTATTCAAATAAATTGCCTACTAAGCTCCTAACATTATTTATAAAAATCTGTGGGTTTACTCTACTACCCCCTTAAAATTTCATTTGTTGTTCTAGTGACATATTGCCTGTATCAAATCTGGGACCATGCTCCATAAAAGTCGACACATTTTGTTTTATGCCGCTTACCTCTCTTTCAACTCTTTCAAACTGATCTCCACATGAATCTGTCATCTCCGTCATCTTTACATTGATCTCACCTTCGCAGAAGATTCTTACCTCCGTCCTTAGTTGTTCCCTTTCCTGACTCAAACCTCTTATATCCCTTTCATTCTTATCAACTCTAGTTTCTACTTCCCCCATTTTCACAGTTAAACTATTTTTGAAATCAGAGAATTCTCTGGCTGACTTCTCTATCTTCTCACTTAAGGTTTCTGTCAATTGCTCAAACTTCCGGTTTGATTCGGCACTCATCTGTTCAAATTTTCTATTCGAGTCCTTTCTAACCCCGCTTAGCGTTTCACTCATCCTTTTGAGCATTCTCATTATGATCTCATTTTCTTGTTCTCCCGATTCTGTCCTTGATTGATCTCTACTACCTCTTGCTTCCTCCATTTTTCTTGATTTTTCAAAATAACGCACTATCGTCACTTACAATCTCAACCTCTTGACTTCTTAGCCACTTCTTCCTCTGCATACGTTTAAATCACTTCCTCACACACTCAAAATATTTACAAATTTACACTACACACACACTCTCACTCAGCTCGCCAGTTTCCTGGAATAAAATTTTTGAATTTTATCTGGAAATCGAGCCCTTACGTTCGGGTCGCCATAAAATTGCAGTGGATACTCTCTGGATTACCTTAGAGTCCCTCGCTTGGGAGCCATAAAATTGCTGTGGTTTACTGTAGAGAAACTTTTTTTTATTCTAGCCCCACGAATTGGACACCATAAAATTATTGCTGTGGTTAAGCTCTTAAATCAAGTCCCACAAATTGGGCTGTACTAAAATCTTTACCTAAAAATAAAATAATATTGCCAATATGTCTGGAATACTTCCCTTATTTCAGCATACCACGGCTAGCTCTAAAATCTGCTTCTCCAGCGACACTTACCATTCTAAGTTTACTCTTTCTCACTTATACTACCAAATAAAAATTACCACTCAAATAATGCAACGAAACATATAACCTTTTATCCATACAAATAAAAATTTTTACGTCAACAGCTCAATATTTACAAGTTCGGATATAGAGCTTTATAAAATATTACAATATCAATCATTAAATCCTTTTAAATTTCATGACTTTAGTTTAATTCAACAGTTTTGTTTTATATATGTAGATGGACCTATCTTGAAACCCTAAATTGAAATTTACTCTGATTTATCGTGAGCTCAGCATAAACCCTGTCACTCTAAATGCATAAATAAATCGCATCTTTGTTTTCAACAACCCTAAAGACCCGTTTACTCTTTACAACAAATTTTTTTACGTCATTTATTTACACCTTTAAATAATAAATACAAATTGTCCTTTTGATGTACGCTTCAAATTAGCTTTTATGTTCATAAAATACACACCCAATGTGTCAAATCACTCTAGCACAAAATAACAGCACTAAATATTCAAACAATAACAATAGAAATTAATTTTGTTACTTGGAGTAAACTTTTTTCACTGTTTCCTCTAAAGATGTTGTCTAACAAAACCTCGTCGTTGCTTTCCATTTAACTGCTCTCTGCTATAAGTACATCAAATTCATTTCCACTCGCTATCCAATTCTCTGTAGACGCCTTCAATATTTCTACCCATATAATTGTCCAAAACCAATTACTCACCTTCCGTATCTACCAAACACCGAGCATCCTCGTTCCAAAAATTTCTAGAAACGCTTACCTCAATAACATCTTTCGTTCGTTCTTTAAATGTAGCTACAGCACCGTCTACAATATAGCGCCCACTCGTGCTTTTAACACTTTTAATTAAGTTTAGACGGACTGTGCTAACACCGATTTATAAAATTTTAAACTTGGATGTTACCGTAGAAGTAAGCGAAGTAAGAGCTCAGTGAAATAAGAGATCAGTGGAGTTAGAGAGCCTTACTACGTCTTCAAGTGTATTTATAATGGTAGAAACACCTCCTGCACCCTATTTCAATCGAAAAGCTCTCTTCCCGTAACCGATTCTGAAAATTTTATATGCAACGAACTTTCTTAAACTCAGAATTCTCATTCCATCGTCGCTTTAGTCCGAAACACTGGTTAACAGAATACAACGGTCGCGATCTTCTTGAAATTTTCTCTCACCCCCTGCAATTAGTCAATCACAAACGTTTTCCCCATTCTTAGGTCTAGGCTCCAACTATCTTACCCTCGTCTAACTTATATTCGTTGTCTCTTTTATAATCCCACTCCAGCAACATAAAATCTATATTGTGGTTGATTTCTAAATTTTGTCGTGTACTTTAAACAAGTGTTTTATCTAACGTCTCTATTTGTTTTCCTTGTCTCGCCTATGCTAATGGTATCCCGTCTCAGACTTACTTTTATCGCACCTGTTATTTTCGTAGCTTTCGCATCGATCGTTAACTAAAATTTCTACAGAATTGTGTTCTAACGTACATTCTGGTTCCTTGAACTTGTTTATTTATCTTTCAAGCTTTCTATGAACCGATTGTCTGTTTGAAATCGCATTTTCCATGTTGTTCAACCTATAGAATTTCTTAGGATTTATATTTAACAAACGCTTGTTTAGTTACATGGAAAATATGCGTTTACATTATTATTATATATATATATATATAATGCTGTGTTAATAAGTTCATTTAGGGGTAGTTAGGACCAATAGTATAGCGCACTCCATATAAAATACATAAGGGCTCAGAAAACGTGACAGTTTTTAGAAGAAAACAAGAAATACGATGACTAGACTAGAAAGTAAATAACAACGCCTTGTATATAATTCATAATCATAATTAATTTAAGTAATGAAAAATATTTTGAAGATTTATTTGAACAAAACAAATCCGCAAGCTGTTAAACAACATAATTGCAAGCTGAAACGCGACACGCATGGATAACGCAACATTATTACGTCAAGGATTCTAATTAAAACAAGCAGGTTTATAAATGCGTAAGATAGTAAACGCATATAATTTAAGGCATACATCGTATTAAGTCTACGTGACGGAAAAATGAAAATCGACACCTAATTTATTAGAAACAAATAAGGCATGGTAACTAACATCAAAGTTGACCAAATTTATTTGCATGAACAATGGTTTACTTATTTAGAAGTATGAAAATCTAAGCGAATCAACGTTATTAACTAGAAATAGTACGTGACAAGAGTAACGTGTTGATGTTAATATACAATAATACCATAGAATATTCGAAAACCTGATATGAAAGTTTATACACAGACAACGAACTTTGCGCTTGTCAGTAGGTAGACGGTGCATTTAAATATAACCGGATTTGTAAACAAATCATTTCGCCATGAAAAAAGGCATAACTCACGTTTCTGAAAACAAAAATATCCGCGTAAAGTGATTAATTGTGAAGTGTGTAAAATAATACCACTGAAAATGGAAAATTGATGAGTTTGTCGTTTTATCCTTAATAAAAAGCGTAAGTAACTAAAGTTGTTCTAATTTAAATGCTAGTATTAACCTTAATAAAAAGGACTCTGAATAATTACTGGAGACAAATCTAAATAAGTACTGGAGACAACTCTAAATGAATACGGGAACAAGTTTATATAAATACCGAAGCGATTATAAATGATTATTACTGGAACAAATGAGGAAATGCAACAAGCATTTACTTCAACGATAAATGGTCAAGGAGATTAATGGAGGCCGCTAGTATATTTAAGGCGATGCTATGAGGGATGCAGACAATAACGAAAGCAGTTGGACCAGAGACTGACTCAAGCTGAAAACAACAGGTGAGCCAATCTGAATGTTTATTTTTTTTATTATGGCTAGCAGTTTTCGAGAAGAGCGCGTCCGTTAAGGTAGTAAACAAAATTCTATGTAACAACACGACGAAAGGGGGATTTTGAGAAGCTAGTGTTCGTTACGTTCAAAATTTTAAGAAACAGCTTCGAAAATAAGCTTTTCAAGTGAAATAGGTTCCACCGGGGGGTTTGAAAATAATATAAATGCACGGATAAAAATATTGAAGCTCTCTCTTTCCATTTAGATCTAAGACCGTGCTTAGATCTGCAACGTAATTATAGTAAATGCTCTTAAGGGTATTAATTATTGTGTTTAGTCAGTAAAGTTGCATATAACATCCTGTTGTGATGTTATGAAAGCTGTAGTAGCGTATCGCATGTTGTAAAACTGATATTGCACGAGTTGGTGCTTTTGTTTAGATAAAAGGTGCCATTACTATAACGAAGCTATTGAATGAAGGGATGATATTTGGGTAAGCGAAGCCTAAAAGCGTAACTTGTATACATGAAAAATATTTGGTATGGAATGGTACGTTTGAGACAAAGCTAATATCTGGGGAGAAGAACAGTAGTGGTGGCCGAGTTTTGGATGGTGGGGGATTAGTAGATCCAGGCACAGTCGAAGTAGATGCACAGAACGACAAGGGTTTCTGGTAACCATCTTCAGTGGTAACGAGGAACGAAGGCGACTCCAGGTAACGAAACTTAAATTCCTGTTTTTGTATAAACATTTGTGTTGATATTTTTTGTGTTTGTGTGTTTTGACTTATTGGTGGCGTATTTATTACTATAAAATTTGTTTAAAAAGGTACATGTGCAGGACAATTAATTTTGATTATTAAAAAAGGGTTTATTGATGATATATATATATATATAATATAATACTCATATTTAGACCAGGGTAGAAAATTAAATAATCACATCAAATAATTTTAATCACCGTGTAGAAGCTTTGGGAAAAAGTACGCTTTATTAAAACTATGAAGCATAAATAAATTCGGTCGTTTCAGTAAAAATAAGAGATTTTAATCATGTACAAGACGCTTTATATCAAAAGAAACAGTATTAAAAAGCTCTGCGTGTAATTTTATTATTCCTAGTAAAGAAACAAAGCGTGCAAAATTTATATTAATTAACCCTATTTTAAGTAACCGGTATTAAACAAAGTGTACATATAATAATTAACATTTAATTTGTATTCGCTAAAAAATGAATGGATAGAAGTCAATTTTAGTTGGAGTTAATTAAACCATTATTAATAATAAGCATAAAATGCAAATCGTAGAAGGGTATTTAAAATGTTACGTTTGAGCACACCTGCGTATTTTTAGAAGGCAATTTCAGTTTAATTTGTTTAGATAAACATGTCGATTCTATGGATATTGGAGACGGTCGGATGCTTTAGCACGAAATACAGAACACCTGCGTATTTTTAAAAATAAGCTTGTTCCGCGTAAAATTTGCAAATAATTAATGGTTACAAAGAATCTTGGAGAAACCGTGGCTGAATATTCACGGGAAGGCGCGATACGGGGTTATTTAACCCAGATAACAGTCCGCGTGGACTGAAATAATCGATAAATAAAGAATATCAATTTGCATCAATAAGAACAGGTTAGATAGAGACAGATAATATGCACAAGACCGAGACACATATAGTAAAAGGCGTGATTTAAGCAACGTCACGAGGGTCACGATTGGTTGAAAGTAAAAGGCAAAATTTGAGAGGTGAAAATAACATTTCTGTATAAAAGTCAATTAGTTATTTCCAGACATTGCGTGCCGTGTTGAAATTTCTGAGATTTAACTGGGGCGAGTACAAAATTCGTAAAAACCGACGCGCGAGCTGCGGAATGGGAACCTAGAATGCGAAATTCTAGAAACTGGCCGTTTTGAGGACTCGACCGACAGACAGGCTAACTTCTATATATACCCAGGTGAATATAAACAAGCTCGCTTACATCCGCGACTTGATTCAATACGTTAAACAGTGCATGTTAGTTTGATAAAATAATTTAAAGTTTGCTCGTATATTTTGGTGATTTAAACAGTTTGTTATTTACGTGCTAACATGAATGTACTTGAGTGCATTTAGATACAAGGTAATAAAATTTAGTATCACTGTACCAATTAATAAAATTTACAACGACAAATGAATACACCAAAAGTAGGCAGTTTTGGCGTATATTGGTGAAAGAAGTATGAATTTCTTTGCTATTTTTCGGAGGTGTTAATAACTAAATGGTTCATGAATGTGTCTGGATCCACAAAACAAGGGTCAGATATACACAGATGAGTTCCGGAAAAGCCCAGAAACAACTTTAGATGAATGGTGATGGAGAAAATTTTAAAAGCGTTGAGAATCAGAAGCCGTAAATATAATCCAGTTGGAATGGTGTGATTAACAAAAGGGACGATGTACATTGAAGCTACGAGTGCAGTGAACTTCAGGTAAATTATACTTTTTTGTTTGAACTTTGATATTTATGTGTGTGTTGAATAACTTTATAATTGATTTACTTTAAATGGACATTAGTGAAATTGTACTAACAATAAAATTTTAATTTTAAGGTGAAATTTGCTTGTTTAAGTAGAAAGGGGTATTTAGTATTGATGTTCTGGATTATGATAAAATTTTAGGGTATGTCTTTGAGCTCAATTAGACGAACCTGGTTAATTAACGTAAAGGGGTGGTAGATGCTCCCTTTGTACTCAGACTCCGGTCTGCATATATTGTTATATTAATTATTAGGCATCCTACAAGGACTTTAATTCTGGATGCACAGTAAAATGATAAGAAAATTAATCTTGAAATTCTTTTTAAAACTGAAATTTATGCTGAGTTTTAATTTTGAAATTTTAATGTACTGTGAATATTGATGTAAATAGAGTTAACGTTGATGTTTGTGGTAGGAATGTGTTTGTTTTTTTTATGATTGAGGATGAAAGTTATCTATAGGAGCAGCCGAGGCGATTAACAGAAGAAAGTCAATGGACCAACACAGTTAAGGTAATGAATAGCTTTTTGTAGGTTTCACAGCATTCTTGACGCCCAATTCGTGAGGCTCGATTCGAAAAGCGTAGTTCACGGATTTTGTAGGTATCACAGCATATATATATATATATATATATATATATATATATATATATATATATAGGTTTATTCATGCTATAAATTGTTGTTGTAAGAAGTAAACGGGTCTTTAAATTTGTTTTCAATGAAGTGCAAGGTTTAAAAGGCATTTACAGAAACTGGGTTATAATGAGCTCAAAATAGACCAGAATAGAGTCAAACTAGGGTTGCATGTGAGGCCCATCTACTCATATAGAATTTGTTAAAATATATTAAAAACCAAGGACTTTAAAGAATTTAATAATTGAGCTGGTAACAGTTGTAACAAACTGTCTGTGTAAATATTTTAGTAAGAATGGAAACTTGTTAATATCTGTAAATAAAAAGGTTGTATGGTTGTTGTATTATTTGATTTCATTTGACTGTGTGTGTGTGTGTGTGCGTGTGTGTGTGTGTGTGTGTGTGCGTGTGCGTGTGCGTGTGCGTGTGCGTGTGCGTGTGCGTGTGCGTGTGCGTGTGCGTGTGCGTGTGCGTGTGCGTGTGCGTGTGCGTGTGCGTGTGCGTGTGCGTGTGTGTGTGTGTGTGTGTGTGTGTGTGTGTGTGTGTGTGTGTTAGAAAGGTATGTACTTAAAATGGTAGATATTCAAGAAGAAGCCCATTGCTGAGCTAGCCAGGGTGATCAGAGAAATACGAAGGCGGATTTGATTTTTTTTTTGAAAATTTTATGTTGGGCTAATGCTGGGCTCGATGTTAAAGCTAGTTCCAGGGACTTCCACGGCAATATATACATATATAAATTGCAGTAAATAGATAGACCTAAATAAATAAATACGCTTGTCAAAATTGGATTTTTAAAGACGAGGTTTAGAAGATCTAATAATTAAATAAATGAAAAATTTTTAAAAATGGAAACTCTTATAATCAGAAATGTTGAAAAATAAAAATTTTCAAAATTGGGAATTTTAAAATTAAATTATGTAAATTTGAAACTTTCAAAATTTGAAATTGTGAAAACTTTGGAATTAGAATTTTTAAAAAATTGTATACCCTGAAATAGAAAATGTTGAAAATAGAAAATTTTGACGTTGGAAATATCGGACTTCATAGATTCTAATAGCTAGAAATTTTAAAAATTTGAAATTTTGAAAAGTAGAAATGTATAAAATTGGAAACTTTTAAAACCTGGGTATGTAAATATGAAATCTTGAAAATTAGAAATTGTAAAACTTAAATTATAAAAACTTTAAGATAAAGTATACACTTTAAACCTAGAATATTTAAAAAATGGGATTGAAATAAGAAATTTTGAAAATTCGAAATTTTGAAAGTTGGAACTCTTTATAATTTAAGAACTAATTTTTTTTAATTTATACGGATGTAAGCTTTTCTTTAAATCTTACCTTGTAATTTACATTTGTGTACAAAACCACCATACAGATTTAATTGACTTCTCATTATAAGTTTGATTTATTTTAAATTATTTATATTTTCTTGAATTTCATTAAATATACAACGTCGATTGTATAATTTACAACGTTGTTATTTATTTAATAACGTGATTACCATTTGTTAGAAATTAATTATATAACGAAACACATGTTGTGGTACCCTTGGTTTCTATAAATATATTTATGTAGTTTTTTCTGGATAAATGTTTATTACCTTAAAATTTGGTCAAAAATTTGCATTTGGTTATTAGGTTTGTGTCAATTAGCTGATTAAAATTTAATTTTTTTTAATTATTACTGTCGGCAATTGCTGTAACATCAAAAGGAACCATGAGTCCTTCAAATTAAATCTATTCCTTACATATAGATAATATAACCAAAGACAGTAGTGACTGTGTGCGAAATAAAATATAATTTATATAGCATTGAAAATAAACGCTCACACGATTAATTAGTAATAATTCTTTTACAACATATAACAAGTAATTAACTCCATTAACATACAATTAACGGAAGTGATTGCCTACCTCTTCTTAAATTAAGTAACTTGCAATCTCGTGATGAAACCTGACAGCAGCGGTAGTAATGTAAAATCGGTTAGGTGTACCATATCGTAAATAAATTGTAATATTTATGAAATGTTGCGATAACGTGTACTTCACCTCTCAATTAAAAGAAGACTATCAGACAAAGTAGGTATGGGACAGAAACAAGTATAGTTTTGAATATTTGTTAGAAAGGATAATGTTTGATTACTGCTATAGGTAGACAACAAGCGCAACAAGGCAGGGTTATTTGGTTAAGTATGGATAACAGTGAGAAAGAAATACAATGCATTATTTTAGACATATTTTGAGTCGGGTTATTTTGTTGGATTGGCATACAAATGGTTAACTAAACAAAGAGGGATTAATTTGGCAGAACTAGTAAGAGAAAGAAAGATATAATACAAAGTTCGTTAAGTTTAGGGCAGTGGGATAAGAACAGATTGGAGGTTAGAAAAGGTATGGAAAAGTAGATTGAGGGAGTATGTTGAAGGGAGATGGCTATAATGTGTGTAGTATGGAAGGCGTGTTTTAACATTAACGTGAGTTTAGTAGGGGCTAAATTTCGAAGTGAGTGTCCGTTGAGAGAGATACAAAGAAAATAACTAGGTGAGCGGGTTTATGCCGGGGCTAAATTTTAGGATTTGGATGGCAGTTGATGTTTTGTGTAGAAATTTTGGAGAAATGAGTGAACGTTAGCTTGTGGAGTTTTAAGAATTGGGTAACTGTTGGAAGTTTACTGAGAAGCCTTGTTTGTTTGTATTGACTGATTTTTGCGAATTTAGGAGCTTTAGAGGGGCACAAAAGCCTATATAAACACGAGGACTTCATGATAGGGCTCTCTTATCTTTGCTTCTCTTTACGCGCTAACTACTAGGTTAGTCTACAAGTGATAACAGTCTTCGAGTACAGTTTCAAATATAACCGACATTGACCAACTGTCAGCAAAGGTATTATAGAAAATTTTAAAGAATGAAAATGAGTAGCAGACATACATAAGTGAGTACCGACTGTGTGAAATTTGGTTGGGTGCATAGTAGGCACATTAAATGGAGTAGAGGTCTATTGTAGAAGGATTTTATTGTATACCTACCGTAAATGGGATCCGTCGCCGAATTAGAGGAATTTGGAAGTCTCTGGTAAACGAGAGGACAGAGTAGCAGCTAGCATTTACCGTTGGTGCAGTCTTGATTGAGAGACGTTTCTGAAGGTGCAGCTAATGATAAAGACCGCAGACGTCGATGGTGTGGAAGTAGATCCATGGGCAGTAGACATCCTGGTAACGGATGTTTATTAAAATTTGCTTTTTGTGTATAACTAGTGTTCAAGTGACTTTTGTACTTTATGGGTATGTACTATGGAACTAAAAGTAAGAGAATCGAAAACAGTTAATGATTGAACTTTTATAATAATATTTTTTTTTATATTTTGCTTTGGAGGGAATTTAGGTAATTAAAATGATTGTTGTACTATTTTATTATGTGCAAGGTAAAAGGGACTTTTGTAATTTGTTGTGCTGAAATTAGCACGAGTGATTAAAGGTTTTACTATGAGCTCGTACTAAGCCAAACGTAAGGTTGGTGGTAAAACCCTGTTACTTTTAATAATTATTAATCTGGGTAATATGTGATAAAATGTATTATTTGAAAAAGGAAAACATGTAATATAATTAATCTGTGAACTAAATGCTGACGATAATTTTTGGTGTATAATTTTTCTTTGAATAAATCGAAAAGAATTAATGTTGCAGCGTTTTTCTTTTTGTGGCGTAGTTATTTTTCAGACAGGAGCAGAGCAGCCGTGGCAAACTGCACTGTTGGAGTTAATTACACAGGTGACTTCGCAGCATTTATGGCGTCCAAGTCATGGAGTCGAAGTAATAGCATTTAAGGTTTCTTTTGTTTAGGCAGTCTTTAACAGACGGCATATCGCAGCATTTATAACAACCAACAGTGGAGCTCAAGTTAATTGGAGTTTATTTCAAAGGAGAATTCAGAAAATTATACGACGTTCCAAGCGTGGGGCTTTGGTATCAATGAAACTTCGTATTCAGTTTATTACGCACAAAGGTGTTTGGCTCGAATTGACTTTAGGATCCAGAGTTCGCAGCATTTATGGCGACCCAATCAAGGGGCTTGACTTCAGAGCATTTATGCGACCCATGCGTGGGGCCTTAGTACCAACGAAACTCGCTTCATTTATGGCACCTAATGTGGGGCATAACTTCGCAAAATTTATGGCGCCCCGAACGTGAGGGGCTTAAATTCTGGTAATTGAAATTATTTCAGGAAGCTGATGACTTGGAGATTAAGGGTGAATGTTTTGAATTGTTTTTGTGTTTCGGTGTATGTGTTGTATAGGTGAGTAAACGGGTTCTTTTTTGTACGTATGTTGAAAAAAGAGTGGTTGAGTAGTCAAAGAGTTGAGATCGGAAACAGTGATGGTGCGTTATTAAACCGGAAATAGAAATGGAGGCAGCAGGAGGTAGTATGGATCAGTTAAAAACGCAATTGGGAGAACAAAAGAAAAGGGAAGCATGTAATATAACTAATCTGTAAACTAAATGCTGACGATAATTTTTGGTGTATAATGTTTCTTTGAATAAATCGAGGAGAGTTATCGTTGCAGCGTTTTTCTTTTTGTGGCGTAGTTATTTTTCAGACAGAAGCAGAGCAGCCGTGGCAAACTACACTGTTGGAGTTAATTACACAGGTGACTTCGCAGCATTTATGGCGTCCAAGACGTGGAGCTCTAGTAATAGCATTTAAGGTTTCTTTTGTTTAACAGACGGCATATCGTAGGAATTATATGACGCTCAATCGAGGGGCTTAACCTCAGAACATTTATAGCGACCAACAGTGGAGCTCGAGTTAATTGAAGTTTATTACAAAGGAGAATTCAGAAAATTATATGACATCCAAAGCGTGGGGCTTTAGTACCAATGAAACTTCCCATTAATTTTATGACGCCTAAAGGTGTTTGGCTCGAATTGACTTTAGGATCCAGAATTCGCAGCAGTTATGGCTAGTATTTGCATAGATAAACAAAACAATAAATTAATTGCTGCATAAGGGGACGAAACAACCATTGACCAGCCATCTATAGAATTATAATTTAGTTTCAAATCTACTTTTGTACCTTTACGACATAGTGTTGGTGTTTGCCAACAGATGATGTTTCAATTATACCCTTGCCATAATACAAACGTTCCTTCAAGCTTATATCAGTAGTAGCTTTGATTGCTTTGTAAGGGTGTTAGAAAATACTCCATCCTGATGAGACCCAACAAAACCAGTCAACAGTTGTTTCTTCCCTTTAGAAAGCAATCAAGTTATTGTTTTGTTAATGGCTATCCAAATAATAGGTCTATTGCTATAGGTAATTTGTATTTATGAATTTCATAAGAGGTATCTACAGATGCGCCTTATTTCAATAAGTTTAGGTTGGTTTTTACTTCAATTACTTATTAAATAAATAAAGTCAACTAATTATATAGGGTATTCTGCTACTCCGGTGATAGTACCTTGCTTGGAAAAATATTTTATTTTACAATTTTATTAAATTTCGACTAAAGCAAGATAGATTTATTTGGGATAATCGTTTTGCGTGTATAGGTATTATCACAAGAAATTGTTGTGATTGACGGGTTGGCGCCCCTTTATTTTGACAAAAGACGAAAAACTATTTAAGGTAAGTGCTATATAAAGTAGGAGTTTGGTATTTAAACCATATTATTTATTATGTTTGCGTTTCTTTATTTTCTTTCCTTATTTATCCATAAACCTACTCTCGCACCACTGCAATTAACCAAAGCACCCCTGTATTGTTACTGGACTCCCGCTCCTGTAAGGAATATAAAAATTTAATTTATTTAACGCTTATTTTATCCGGTTCCTAACCCCTTGTTTCCAAACCGACAGCCGAACGTTATATCCATGCCCCGCGCGCGTGTAAACCTTACCCTACAACTTGCCGGCGTATTTCACTTTTACGTTGTTTGCCACGTAACTTTCTTACGGGACACACCAGTCACATATTGAAGTTGTATATCATTCACCTTTACTTATAACTTGTTTTTATACCATTACAACACGTCCGATTTTAGCTAGTATAACTATATCCTCATATTTTCTAATTAACGGTTTGTGGCTACTTTATTAGCTTTCATTTCTGGTGAATGTAATTATTATGATTTTTCCCACTTTAAAATTATATCACGTGAAAGATACATGATTCCCTATGATTTATACCTTAGGTTCTTTCCTTAATTGGGTTAATACATTGTAATATATTGTATGAACTAATTAACTTATTTGCGATATAATATCAGTCAATCTGCTTACTCAGCGTCTGGAATTGTCTCGGTAATTGCAATTATACATATTAAAATTATGTAACTTTGGATTGAATTAAATTTAACGAAATTTGTAAAAAAGCGCCCTATATTTGAGATACATATTAATGAATTCCCTGCTATTTAGTTAATAATTATAAAAGCTTTTGTAAAATATGACATGGTTTTACATAAAAGTTTACAGTTATAGAAGTTTTGTTTACATGGAAATAGAAATAGATAATTTATTTGTTATGCAGAAACGGTAAAATAAAGTAACATTTAAAAGACAATCTAAAAGAGAAAGGTAGACACCCAACCATGTATGGTTTAAAGTATCGTTTAAGTAAGATAGGCTCTTGAAGACAATTTCAACGAGAAGATAGGTAACAAACCATTTGTGGTTAGATATATTAACCAGGGAAGATAAAATTTTGAAATATCTTCAGGAAAATATATCCAACTAACTATTGGTGGTTTCATTTATTAATTAGGTAAGATAAGATCTCCGGGATATTTTCAAAAAGAAAGATATACCCAAAACGTATAAGATTTAACCTAATTAATAAAATATGATAAAACCGTGAGAAAAAAATTTAAAGAGAAATATAATGTAACAATTACTTTGGTTTGCAGGTCCTACCCTGACATGGCACACCGCCGCTCCCACACATATAGATCACAGAAAGGAACTCCTAAATAAGTAGAAAAATCTCGTAGGATTTTAAGAAGGTGTTTTCAGTCATGCCCTCCAAAAAGGAGAAGTTTCCTGAACCAGCACTCGTTCATACTAATAGCATGAGAGACCAGATAAAAAGGGGAATGCAATCCCTACATGCCGGGGTCGATTAAGAGAGAATTGATCCACAGACCAAATCAAACATCAACTTCACTTTCGACGACTTTAAATAAACCCAGCGGAAGGCAAGGGTGATACACATCTAGACGAAGGTTCCCCACGCCCACGGCCCAATGCCGTGAGTCAACAATCTTGCTTGCAACAACAACGGTTCGGCAAAATTCAAAATGTTCAAGGTAAAAAAAACTCGTTTTCTGGTCAATGTAGTACCTTTGAGTGGAGCATTGGAAAATCAAATGTAGTGTCGTTTAAAAAATAAAAATAATTGGAATTATATTATTAACGAAATGGAAAGCAGGTGTGGTCTGGACAATCTGAAACTTAGAATAAATATATCAAATTGGAAGTAATATTCTAGGTTTGTTTCGGAGTCGGTGTAATTTATATGAGAGTGTGGATGTAAGTATGGGTGATATTTTACGACGTAGGACATTAATTGAGCATGGCAGTGTTTTTTTATTGATTGTTTAATGATTTACCGACGGAACGAGTGGTGATTAAAGTTGAACATAATGTTGTTAGTTTAAAATATTAGGAAATGTGTAGAAGTTAAAATTAAAGTATTTTGAATTGGACAATGAAAAGATACAGAAAAAGTGGGCATTTAACTGTCATTTGTTTATTATGTACATTTTCAATAACTGGGGATTTACAAATTTCTTATAATTAAATATGAAAACAGGAAAAAATTTGAAGTGGCAAATAGTTTTGTCGGTGACCTAGATTTAATGTTTTTCTTTAGGATTTATTTTAGAAATAACTGGTCAGAATTGAGGTTAAGAATTTGTTCCTAGGAAAATATATTTGTACGTGTACTAAAATTATTTTATGTCATTAAGTCTAGATTGACTTTGATTTCAATTTATTTAGGAAATAAGTAATCCGCTAATTGCATAGGATATCTTACTACCCCAGTAATGGTACATTATTTAGAAAAAGCTTTTTATTTAATTTTAACCGAAGAAAGATAGATGTATGTGGCATAAACGTTTTCTGTGTAGAGATATTATTGTAAAATTGCTGTTACCAACGGTTTGCCACCCTTAGATTTTGATAAAAGTAGAATAATTCTTTAGGATAAGTGTCACGTAACGTAGCATTTTTGTATTTAACTGATGTTATTTATTAGTTTTGCATTTCTTTATTTTCTTTTCTCATTTATCCATAAACTCACTCTTGTGCCAGCGTAATTAGTCGACCCACCCTTATATTGTTAAGGGATCACGCTTTTTCAGAGCAAACCAAAATTTAATTCATTTAACGCTTATTTTACCCATAACAAACTATCCAGATTCTTAAACCTTTGCCTTCAAATGGACAACTTGATATTATATTCATGCTGTGCGCGCGCGCGCGCGTGTGTATATAAATCTTACTCTCCAACTTGCTAGCGTATTTCACTTTCACGTCGCTTGCCGTGTAATTGTCCTGCGAAACAAGACAGTCACATCTTGACGTTATGTATTATTCACTTTAACTTTTAACTGTTACTAATACCATTCCAACACAGAGTCACGTTCCCCTTCACCTAGTATAACTACGTCTTCATATTTTCTGATTAACGATTTGCGGCCAATTGATTAGCTTTCTTTCCCGTTGAATGTAACTATTGTGATGTTACCCACTTTAAAATTATATCACGTGAAAGGCATATGATTGCTTATGGTTTATTCGCTAAGATTCCTTTCTTAATTGGGTTAGTACGTTGTAAAGTATTGTATGAACTAATTAACTCATCTGCAATATAATACACGTGAATCTGCATACTGAGCGTCTGAACTTATCGCGTGGTAATTGCAATTATGTATATTTAAATTATGTAACCTAGGATTGAATTTAATTAACTAACCTATATTTGAGATGCATATTGATGAATTCACTATTATTTAATTAATAAAGTCTAAAAGTTTTCTTAAAAAGTGACATGCTTCCACATTAAAATTTACAGTTATAATGTTTTGTTTACATAGAAATAGAAAATATGTAATATATTTGTTATGCAGGAAAGGTAAGATAAAGTAACATTTTACAGACAATCCCAAATAGAAAGATAGACACCCAACTATTTATAGCTAAGAGTATCGTTCAGGTAAGGTAAAATCTCGAAGAGAATTTTAACGAAAAAGTAATTAACCATTTGTGGTGATATACTAACCAGGCAAAATACAATTTGTGCGATATCTTTAAAAACAAATTAAAAAGTTTCTCTTTAAAACAAGGTTCTACATAGGTATCATACATGAATTCTGTGCAAACTATACTCATTGCTCATTGTGCCGAAGCAAATGCCAATCAATCGCAAATTGTACATTATAAATGTTAATTTTTTTATTGAGTTAAGTGTATGAGCAGGGAATTATTCGAAAACCCATCTGAACTTCGCCCTTTGCGCACATTATGCAAGTAAATGATTTAGCTCATCATCATCATTAGGTCTTCAGTCGTGGAACTGGTTAGACGCGTACCCTCATTGTTTTCTATTTCGAACTAACCTACACATTTCCCTGAAATCTGCACAGTCTGCATCTATCTCTATCTGCGTGCAAAAGTCTGATCTCGGTATACCTCTACTTCTTTTTCCTAACTCTGCTTGTACTATCCCGTACTATTTCTCAAAAATGCCTTGGAACGTATCTTGTCCTTCTATTTCTCTTATTATTTTTTATTTTTCACAGATATCTTTATTCCTCTACTATTTCTATAATCTATTTGTTATTAACTTTGTCTGTCCATGCTATTATCTTCATACATTTGAAGCACAACGTTCCAGAGGACTTATATCTTTTGCTGTCTGCTTTTCCTAAAGCCTCTATTTCATATACGTACTGTGCTGTGTTCCACACATATGTTTTCAACATTCTTTTTCTTTTTGCTATGTTTGTTGTCTTTGAATATAGTCGCTGTTCTTTCTTGTTAGATGCAGTTGGGTTACCTTTTATTGTTTTACTATTATATACTTTATTTTCCCGATATTCATTGGTATGTGAAGAGGGTAAGCAGCCTGTGGCTGCCAAGTCCTTCCAGTACATGAAAATTTGCCAAATTAATAGTTTTTCCAATATATCCTTTCGCATATCAACATTAGTTGAAAATATTTCACAAGCAACATCTGTAGTGGTTTATAATAATTATCAGATTTAGGTGCACTTATTTTTTCGTTTTGTGTAAATAGAAATAAGAATACATAATTTATTTGTTATGCAGAAACGGTAAAATAAAGTAACATTTCGAAGACAATCTAAAAGAGAAAGATAGACATTTATTTATGGTTTACGGTACCGTTCAGATAAGATAGAATCTCGAAGACAATTTCAACGAGAAAGATAGATAACAAACCATTTGTGGTTAGATATATTAACCAGGGAAGATAAAATTTTTGAGATATCTTTAGGAAAATATATCCAACTAACCATTGGTGGTTTCATACCTTAACTAGGTAAGATAAGATCTTTGGGATTTTTTCGAAAAGAAAGATATACACAAAACGTATGTGATTTAACCTAATCAATAAAATTTGATAAAACCTTGAGAAAAAAATTTAAAGAGAAATATAACGTAACAATTATTTTGGTTTGTAGGTCCTACATCTGGCAAGGCACACCGTCACTCCTACAAATAAACAGAAAGGAACTCCTAAATAAGTAGAAAAATCCCGTAGGATTTTAAGAAGGTGTGTTCATTCATGCCCTCCAAAAAGGAGAAGTTTCGTGAAGCAGCAAAAAGGGGAATGCAATCCCTACATCCCGGGGTCGATTAAGAGAGATTTGATCCACAGGCCAAATCAAACACATCAAACTCACTTTCGACGGCTTTAAATAAACCCAGCGGAAGGCAATGGTGATACACATCTAGACGAATGTTCCCCACGCCCACGGCCTAATGCCGTGAGACAACAACCTCCTAACTGTGCAGCGAATTATAAAGTAGCATCCCGGTGTCGACTAAGAGAGAATTGATCCACAGGCCAAATCAAACATCAAATTCACTTTCGACGACTTTAAATAAACCCAGCGAAAGGCAAGGGTGATACAATTCTAGACGAAGGTTCCCCACGCTCACGGCCCAATGCCGTGAGACAACAACTTCCAACTATGCAGCAAATTATAAAGTAGCAGTAAAAAATAGAAGATATAGAAAAGTTAAAAAGAGAGATGGGTTATTTGGATCTTCGTAATAAGCTGCAGACGAGAGAAGAAGAATCGACAGAAAATCCTATGGATAGCGAAACACTGCTCGACAGTCAAAATGTCGTCAGCACTCCTGAGTGGGAGAGCACTACTTTTATACAATGGACAATTGATTCGGGACTAAGGCAGGTTTAATTCAGGAAAAAATAAGGTTGAAACGGATTAATAATTTTAGACATCAGGTTTGAAAAATATTTTTTTGATTGGTTCCGATTCCTTGATCAGTAAAGCGGAAAATGTGTTTTTACATCGGTTTAGATTGATAGTGTTTAGACTGGAAACATCTTGATAAATTTGTTGGCACTCGAAAATATTTAATTGATATGTAAATGTTTGCCGCTACCGCGAAGTAAATTAAACAGCTATATGTTTCTTACGCCATGCGAAAACAATTGTTGGAGAACCATTAGGACGTGTTTATAGAATTGTTAGTCACCATTAAAATTTTGAACAGATGCAAACTATTTCTTTAAAACTTATCTAACCTACACATTTCCCTGAAATTTGCACAGTCTGCATCTATTCCTATCTGCGTGCAAAAGTCTAATCTCGGTGTACATCTACTTCTTTTTCCGAACTCTGCTTGTACTATCCCGTACTATTTTCCAAAAATGCCTTGGAACGTATTCTGTCCTCCTATTTCTCCTATTATTTTTATTTTCTACAGATATCTTTATTGCTCTACTATTTCTATAATCTATTTGTTATTAACTTTGACTGTCCATGCTATTATCTTCATACATCTGAAGCACAACATTCCAGAGGACTTATATCTCTTTCTGTCTGCTTTTTCTAAAGCTTATATTTCATATACGTACTGTGCTGTGCTTCACACATATGTTTTTAACATTTTTTTCTTGTTGCTATTTTTGTTGTTCTTGAATATTGTCGCTGTTCTTTCTTGTTAGATGCAGTTGGGTTACCTTTTATTGTTTTACCATTATATACCTTATTTCCCCGATATGCATTGGTATGTGAAGAGGGTAAGCAGCCTGTGGCTGCTAAGTCCTCCCAGTACACGAAAATTTGCCAAATTAATAGTTTTTCTAATATATCCTTTCGCATATCAACATTAGTTGAAAATATTTCACAAGCAACATCTGTAGCGGTTTATAATAATTATCAGATTTAGGTGCACTTATTTTTTCATTTTGTGTAAATAGAAATAGGAATACATAATAATAAATAATAATAATAATAATAATAAATAACATCTCAAAGACAATCTAAAAGAAAAAAATAGACACCCATTTATGGTATACGGTACCGTTCAGATAAGATAGAATCTCGAAGACAATTTCAACGAGAAAGACAGGTAACAAACCATTTGTGGTTAGATATATTAACCAGGGAAGATACAATTTTTGAGATATCTTCAGGAAAATATATCCAACTAACCATTGGTGGTTTCACACATTAATTAGGTAAGATAAGATCTTCGAGATTTTTCAAAAAGAAAGATATACACAAAACGTATGTGATTTAACCTAATTAATAAAATATGATAAAACATTGAGAAAAAATTTAAAGAAAAATATAACGTAACAATTATTTTTTGCACGGCAAGTCACGCAGCCGCTTCTACGGATATTGATAACAGAAAGTCACTCCTAAGGAAATAGAAAAATCCCCTAGCATCTTAAGAACATATTTTCACTTATGTCCTCCGAAACGGACAAGTTCGCTGAAGTAGCACTTATTCATACGAATAGCATGAGGGGCCAGAAAAAAAAGAGAAATGAAATCCCTGCATCCCGGGGTAGATTAAGATAAAATCGACCAATAGGCCAAATCATATATCAAATTCACTGTCGACTACTTTAAATAAACATAACGGAAGGCAATAGTAATACACATATAGACGGGGGTTCCCCACACCCACGGACCAATGTTGTGAGACAACAACTTTCTAGCTACCCAGCGAATTAGAAAGTAGCAGGAAAAGATAAGAGATATTAAAAAGTTAAAAAGGGAGATGGGTTATTTGGAGCTTCGTAATAACCTGCTAGAAGAGAGAAGAAGAAGCGACAGAAATAACGGTGGATAGTGGAACACTGCTCAACAGTCAAAATACCGTCACCTGTCCTGAGTGGGAAAGCACCACTTTTATGCAATGTACGGTTGGCTCGGGACTAAGGCAGGACCAATTCAGGAAAAAATAAGGTTGAAACGGATTAATAATTTTAGACATCAGGTTCAAAGAATATTTTTTTGATTGATTCCGTTTCTTTAATTGGTAAAGCGGAGAAGGTGTTTTTACATTGGTTTAGGTTGATAGTTTTTAGACTGAAACCATTTTAATAAATTTGTTAGCGCTCAAAAACATTTAATTGATTTGTAAATGTTTGCTGCTACCGCGAAGTCAATTTAACAGCTATGTTTCTCACGCCTTGCAGTAAAAGATTGTTAGAAACCATTAGGACGTGTTTATAGAATTGTTAGTCACCATTAAAATTATTAATAGATGCAAAATATTTCTTTAAAACTTATCTTATGATTTTTTCTTGTGTACAGATCTGCCATCCATACAAAATTGGTTATGTATTCTAATTACAACCAGTTTAATATATGCTAAATTATTCGTATCTTTTTTCAATTTCATGCAATATTTAACACTAATTGTATAATTTATAACAACGTAATACATTTAACAACATGATTATTTACTCAGAATATAATTATACAACCAAAAACATCTTTTTACCTTTGGTTCCTATAAATTATTTATTCCAGTTTTTCATATAAATAATTATCTTCTCATTTGTTCAGAAATCTACATTTTGTTACTCTCGCGTCAACCAACTGATTATAGATTTTATTTTTCTTAATAATTAACAGAAATTAACGACTAATATGGTAATTTACTCATTTCAAAATGCGCTTAATGTTTATAATAACTTTATATAAATCGAACATAGAATGAACTAAGTTTTATCAAAGTACTTAGGTCTTTTGTAGGTGGTTTTAAAAATTTTATAGTAGGATTGAACTTTGTGCGGTACAAAAATTAGTTTTGTTGTGGCTAGAATAAGCGTTTAGTTACGAAACTTTTATTTGCCTTGAAAGGGCAAAAGCCCAATAACAATACAAGGGTTCGCCGGCTAACTGCAGTGGCGCGAAAGTGGATTCCTATGGAAGAATTGTAAAAAAAAATAGAAAAGCAAAATAAAAATGATAAAAGTTAAAGTTATAAATAAATAACAGACACACCAAAAACTCTACGTTATATTAGCACTTAGCCTGAAAGACTCTTCTACTTTTGTTAAAATCCAGGGGCGCCAACCGTCTATTCACAGTAATCCCTTCCGATCTTATGCCTATAAGAAAGACGCTTATTCCGTATTTTCTTTTCTACGTTATTTTTAAATTTTTATTACCTGATAGTTACTTTTCTTAAAAATATCTTAAATATACTTTTTAATTCTGTCATAATTACAAAAATTTCTCAACTTAAAATGCCTCTTCTAAATAAGTACCACAGCTGGGGTAGCTAGATATCCTTTACAATTAGCTGACTATCTAGTTACCAAATTTATTCAAATAAAAACTCAACATAAACTTAAATTCTATTAGCATAAAATAATCGCACTCTAAATACAAATTTCCTTAAAAATACCTTCTTAACATCGCTGCTGGCCTGATAAAATAGATCTGAAAGAAAAAACAATGAATTACGTTGTATCACTAAAAACTTAAAGAATGCATTAAATTACATCCAACAATAATAACTCATTTAAAAATTCTCCAATTTCCGATATGAGTTATTCGACACTATAAATTCCAATTTTATGACCCGTACTCTATTACAAGGCGCAGCAAGCAATTTAACACATCTGGAGATCACCAATGAATTTGGTATTTAAAATCAGCATATACTCTTTCCGTCGCTAATTAATCCAATTAAACAATTACTTTCACTCTAATAATTTCTTATACCAAAACACATACCATTGACGTTTAAAAATTCACATAACATTGTTTTTACAAAAGTTATACAAAAGCTCATAATATTATTAACTTTTTAATTTTAGGATTTTGCGAGTATTTTTTTTTTAATTGTTTCTTAGATATTTAACAACAGAAACAACACACTATCTACTCCCAATCTTTGGAAGAGTGAACTTGTAACTTTGGGCGGTACGAGAAATAAAAAGATTTGATCAAAAAGAAGTAATTAGTCTTGAGTGGACAAACTTGCTGTTGGAGTACCCTGTATAATTTTAATTTTATGTGTAATAGTATTTAAAAATAAGACATGTCATCAAATCAGTATTTTTATTCAAATCATAAACCTAAAACCATAAATACAATCGTATTACATCTATTAAATACATATTGGAACTCAGTTCATAGTTGTAAATTAATTTAAACCGCAAAAATGCAAACAAACCAATTATAACTATCAATTTTAATAGTGGAAGCATGTCCTGCCTTTAAGAAAACTTTAGGAAGTAAGTAAAAGCAAAAAGTAAAAGTGAATAATAGGAAATTCGTTAGTATGCACTCCAAAAATTAGCTTTGGAAATTTTAATTGAATAAATTCCATGCAATACGACAGTTTTTAATTGACATAGTTGCAATTACCACAAACGAAAATCTCAGACACACTTTAATACAATGTAACAATTAGACGCTATGTAAAGTAAATACACAAGTATTAATTTTATATTGTTGCAGTCAAAGACATAAAAATATAAACCTAAGTAAATCACATGAAAGCACCCGCTTTTGCTTTCCATTTTCATGAACTCAATAGTGTAATAACATAAAAGTCACCAACAACATACGAAGTAGAAGGACAACAATTACATGCGAATGAGACTTGAAATTAGTTAATTGTGAATCTGCAATACATCAACATCTAGGTGCAGAGTACCCTCGAATAGACCAGAGCAGATGTGGCCGCATGGTTGAGGGTTGGTATGAGGTTCAGTTAGACAAAACGTTAAACGAAACGCAGCTTTAAGGAAACGCAAGGATGGATGTCTTGCCGAGACAACAAAAACGCCGCATACGATAAAAGGTATGAACGTGAACTTACTTCCCGTGGGGCGAGGTATTTTCCATGGAATTCTCATCGTTGTGACCGTTTAAAAGAGGTGTATATTTGGGTAGTTCAAGGTCATTCCGGCATTAACTTGGAATCTTGGATTGTGTTATCCCAATGGATGCTGTTCCGTTTGCAATTATAGCTAAAATTCACGTTAATCATCGCATAAGATGTAGCTTGCAGGTAAATTCATCTCCGTCGTGTGTATAATGTAGTCTATTAGAGATATCTGAATATCATGTAATTAAATATGGAAGCACGATAACGTTTGGAGTGGCGAGTAGGTTTTCCATGGCCAAGATTTAGTGTTTATCCTCTAGGATTTATTTTAGAAATACCTGGTTAGAATTGAGGTTAAGAATTTGTTCTTAGGAAATTATATTTGTACGTGAACTAAAATTCTTTTATGTATAGAATATCTTGCTACCCCAGTGATGGTACTCTATTTGGAAAAGGCATTCTATTTTACAATTTTATTTAATTTTTACCGAACAAAACAGGTTTATGTGGGATAACCGTTTTACATGTGGAGATATTATCATTAGCAATTGCAGTGAATGACGGATTGTCGCCCCTCTATTTTTACAAAAGTTGAAAAACCCTTCATGGTAAGTGCCATATAACGTAAGATTGTAGTATTTAAACTATGCTACTTATTATTTCTGTATTTTTTTATTTTCTTTTCTCATTTAACCATAAACCCACTCCTGCACCACTGCTATTAGTCGACGCACCCTTATATTGTTACGGGATTCCCGATCCTTCAAGGCAAACAAAATTTAATTAGTCCAATCAAACAACTACTTTCACTCTAATAATTTTTTATACCAAAACACATACCATTGACGTTTAAAAATTCACATAACATTGTTTTTACAAAAGTTATACGGAAGCTCATAATATTATTCGCTTCTTAATTTCAGGATTTCCAACTGCGAGTATTTTTCCTTTCAATTATTTCTTAGATATTTAACCACAGCAACTCCTTGAAACAACACCTTAACTACTCCCAATATTTGGAGGGGTAAATTATAACTTTGGACGGTACTAAAAATAAAAAGATTTCATCAAGAAGGAGTAATTAGTCTTGAGTGGAAAAAGTTGTTGTTGCAGTACCCTGTATAATTTTAATTTTATGTGTGTTCAAAAATAAGACATGCAATCCAATCGGTATTTTTATTCAAATCATAAACCTACAACCATAAATATAATTGCATTACCTCTATTAAATGCGTATTGTAACGCAGTTCATAGTTGTAAATTATTTTAAACCGCAAAAATGCAAACAAACTCATGTAACTGTCAATTTTTATAGTGGAAGCATATCATGCCTTTAAGAAAAACTTTTAGAAGTAAGTAAAAGGTAAAGTAAAAAGTAAACGTAAATAATAGGAAATTTATTTGTATGCACTCCAAAAATTTGCTTTGGTAATTTCAATTTAATAAGTTCCATGGGATATGACATAGGTTTTAATAGACATAGTTGCAATTACTACAAATGAAAACCTCAACTATACTTTAATACGATATAACAAGTAGACGCTATGAGATAAATACATAAATATTAATTTTATATTGTTGCAGTCAAAGACATAAAAATATAAACCAAAGTAAATCATATGAAGGCACCCATTTTCTGCTATCCATTTTCATAGACTGGATAACAAAATTGTGTAAAAACATAAAAATCACCAACAACATACGAAGTAGAAAGACAATAATTACATCAGAATGAGATTTGAAATTAATTAATTGTGAACCTGCAGTACATCAAAATCAAGGTGTAGAGACACGCGCGAATAGTTCAGAGCAAAAGCGGTCGCATGGTTAAAGTTTAGTATGAAGTTCGGTTAGACGAAATGTTGAACGAAACGCAGCTTTAAGGAAACGCAAAAATGGATGTCTCGCCGAGACGACAAAAACGCCACATACAATAGAATATGTGAACGTGAACTTACTTCCGCGCGAACGAGGTATTTTTTATGAAATACTTATCGTTGTGACCGTTTGAAAGAGGTGCATATTTGGGTAGTTCAAAGTCATTCCGGCATTTAACTGGAATATTGGATTGTGTTAACCCAATGGAAGCTGTTCCGTTTGCAATTATAGCTAAAATTTACTTTGATTATCGCATAAGGTGTAGCTTGCAGGTCAAGTCTTCTCCGTCGTGTATATAATATAGTCTGTTAGAGATTTCTGAATAGCATGTAATTAAATATGGAAGCACGAAAGCGTTTGGAGTGGCGAGTAGGTTTTCGATGGCCAAGATTTAGTGTTTATCTTTAGGATTTATTTTAGAAATACCTGGTTAGAATTGAGGTTAAGAATTTGTTCTTAGAAAATTATATTTGTACGTGTACTAAATTCCTCTATATCAATAGGCGTAGGTTCATTTTTGTTTCAATTTATTTTAAATGTATAGGATATCTTGCTACCCCAGTGATGGTACACTATTTGGAAAAGGTATTCTATTTTACAACTTTATTTAATCTTCACAGAAGCAAAACAGATTTATGTGGGATAACCATTTTACATGTAGTGATTTATCATTTATCATTAGGAATTGCAGTGACTGACAGATTGTCGCCCCTCAATTTTGACAAAAGACGAAAAATTCTTCAGGGTAAGTGCCGTATATATATTTTAGTATTTAAGCCATGTTACTTATTATTTCTGTATTTCTTTATTTTCTTTTCTCATTTATCCATAAACCCACTCCTGCACCACTGCTATTAGTCGACGCACGCTTATATTGTTACGGGATTCCCGATCCTTCAAGGCAAACAAAATTTAATTAGTCCAATCAAACAACTACTTTCACTCTAATAATTTTTTATACCAAAACACATACCATTGACGTTTAAAAATTCACATAACATTGTTTTTACAAAAGTTATACAGAAGCTCATAATATTATTCACTTCTTAATTTCAGGATTTCCAACTGCGAGTATTTTTCCTTTCAATTATTTCTTAGATATTTAACCACAGCAACTCCTTGAAACAACACCTTAACTACTTCTAATATTTGGAAGGATAAAATTATAACTTTGGACAGTACTGGAAATAAAAAGATTTCATCAAGAAGGAGTAATTAGTCTTGAGTGGAAAAAGTTGTTGTTGCAGTACCCTGTATAATTTTAATTTTATGTGTGTTCAAAAATAAGACATGCAATCCAATCGGTATTTTTATTCAAATCATAAACCTACAACCATAAATATAATTGCATTACCTCTATTAAATGCATATTGTAACTCAGTTCATAGTTGTAAATTATTTTAAACCGCAAAAATGCAAACAAACTCATGTATCTGTCAATTTTTATAGTGGAAGCATATCATGCCTTTAAGAAAAACTTTTAAAAGTAAGTAAAAGGTAAAGTAAAAAGTAAACGTAAATAATAGGAAATTCATTTGTATGCACTCCAAAACTTAGCTTTGGTAATTTCAATTTAATAAGTTCCATGCGATATGACATAGGTTTTATTAGACATAGTTGCAATTACTACAAATGAAAACCTTAACTATACTTTAATACGATATAACAAGTAGACGCTATGAGATAAATACATAAATATTAAATACTCCCTGTATGTTTGTTGTGGTTTGTATAGTATTCTTCTTAATTTTCTTTGGGTATTAAACCACTCATAGTTTTTAAAATTATCTTTATTAACGTTCAAAAATAAGATATGCAATCCAATCGGTATTTTTATTCAAATCATAAACCTACAACCATAAATATAATTGCATTACCTCTATTAAATGCATATTGTAACTCAGTTCATAGTTGTAAATTATTTTAAACCGCAAAAATGCAAACAAACTCATGTAACTGTGAATTTTTATAGTGGAAGCATATCATGCCTTTAAGAAAAACTTTTAGAAGTAAGTAAAAGGTAAGTAAAAAGTAAACGTAAATAACAGGAAATTCATTTGTATGCACTCCAAAAATTAGCTTTGGTAATTTTAATTTAATAAGTTCCATGCGATATGACATAGGTTTTAATAGACATAGTTGCAATTACTACAAATGAAACCTCAACTATACTTTAATACGATATAACAAGTAGACGCTATGAGATAAATACATAAATATTAATTACAAAGAAAATTAAGAAGAATACTATACAAACCACAACAAACATACAGGGAGTATTTACAAGTCAGGTATGGGCCTGAAATTTGTATTTGTTTTAGAAAAATGTCATAAATGTCAAACTTGAAGCTTTTATTATTTTGAAAACGATCCTAGGTTATGGATCGAAACGTTAATAAAGATAATTTAAAAACTATGAGTGGTTTAATACCCAAAGAAAATTAAGAAGAACATAAATATTAATTTTATATTGTTGCAGTCAAAGACATAAAAATATAAACCTAAGTAAATCATATGAAAGCACCCATTTTCTGCTATCCATTTTCATAGACTGGATAACAAAAATGTGTAAAAACATAAAAATCACCAACAACATACGAAGTAGAAAGACAATAATTACATCAGAATGAGATTTGAAATTAATTAATTGTGAACCTGCAGTACATCAAAATCAAGGTGTAGAGACACGCGCGAATAGTTCAGAGCAAAAGCGGTCGCATGGTTAAAGTTTAGTATGAAGTTCGGTTAGACGAAATGTTGAACGAAACGCAGCTTTAAGGAAACGCAAAAATGGATGTCTCGCCGAGACGACAAAAACGCCACATACAATAGAATATGTGAACGTGAACTTACTTCCGCGCGAACGAGGTATTTTTTATGAAATTCTTATCGTTGTGACCGTTTGAAAGAGGTGCATATTTGGGTAGTTCAAAGTCATTCCGGCATTTAACTGGAATATTGGATTGTGTTAACCCAACGGAAGCTGTTCCGTTTGCAATTATAGCTTAAATTTACTTTGATTATCGCATAAGGTGTAGCTTGCAGGTCAAGTCTTCTCCGTCGTGTATATAATATAGTCTATTAGAGATTTCTGAATAGCATGTAATTAAATATGAAAACGCGAAAGCGTTTAGAGTGGCGAGTAGGTTTTCGATGGCCAAGATTTAGTGTTTATCTTTAGGATTTATTTTAGAAATACCTGGTTAGAATTGAGGTTAAGAATTTGTTCTTAGAAAATTATATTTGTACGTGTACTAAATTCCTCTATATCAATAGGCGTAGGTTCATTTTTGTTTCAATTTATTTCAAATGTATAGGATATCTTGCTACCCCAGTGATGGTACTCTATTTGGAAAAAGTATTCTATTTTACAACTTTATTTAATCTTCACAGAAGCAAAACAGATTTATGTGGGATAACCGTTTTACATGTAGTGATTTATCATTAGGAATTGCAGTGACTGACAGATTGTCGCCCCTCGATTTTGACAAAAGACGAAAAATTCTTCAGGGTAAGTGCCGTATATATATTTTAGTATTTAAGCCATGTTACTTATTATTTCTGTATTTCTTTAGTTTATTTTCTCATTTATCCATAAACCCACTACCGTACCACTGCCATTAGTCGACGGGATCCCCGTTCCTTCAGGACAAACAAAATTTAATTCATTTAACGCTTATTCTATCCGGTTATTAACTCCTTGTTTTCAAACGGATAGCCTGACATTATATTCATGCTTCACGCGCATGTGAATATTACGTTGCAGCTTGTTGGCGTATATCACTTTTACGTCGCTAGCCGCATAATTTTCCTGCGGATCAAGTCCGTCGCATCTTGAAGTTGCGTATCATTCACATTAACTTCTAACTTGTCCCCATACCATTCCAACACGCGGCCACGGCCGCCTTCACTTAGTGTAACTACAACTTTACGTTTTTTAATTGATGGTTTGCGGGTAATTGATTAGATTTATTATCCGTTGGATGCAACTATTACGATTTTTCGCACTTTAGAATTATGCCACGTGAGAGGTTCATGATTCCTTATGGTTTATACGTTGAGGTTCTTTTCTTAATTGGGTTAATGCATTGTAATATATTGGATGAACTGATTAACTTATTTGCGATATAATCTGCCTACTCAGCGTCTGGGCTTGTCTCGTGGTAATTACATATTAAAACTATGTAACTTTGGACTGAATTAAATTTAGTGAAATTTTGTAAAATAGTTTCCTATATTTGTTTCCATGAATGTATCACCCCATTTCCAGTATTTTTAAAAAAGGTATTTATTTAAATAGCCGATGCATACTTTACAATAAAATTGTATACCGGCGCATATTTATCCGATGCTCTTTCGTGCTTCAGAAACAAACTAACCGCCATACTAACCACAAAAGATGCAATAACGAGAACACTCTGAGTCTAGCTGCAAGAAATTGGACAAAGTAAAAAAATGTAAATAAGCTAAGTAGTGAAGTTATAAACGGAAAAGCTAGGTTAGTAAGGTATAAACCGTGCACGTGTACTAGATATCTTGTCGATGGCGGGGAGTCAGCACAAACAAGCTTAAGATATATATATATATATATATATATATATATATATATAAATATAGTGAATAAGATGAAATAATAATTTAGACTTTTATGCAAAGCCCAAATGATCATTTCAAATCGAGCTAGTATTTGAAAGATGGAAAAATGTAAGGTCTTGGACAGGACTTGAACCTGTATCCTGGTTTTGCCGAAACCATGCGTTTACCAATTACGCCCGATGACGACATTTGGGCTTTGCATAAAAGTCTAAGTTATTATTTCATCTTATTCACTATAATACGATAGTATTTATCGACTTACCTTGTGTAATTAACTACCTAAAATATTTATGTATTTAATACTTGGCTTATAGTCATAATTTTGAGCGTAGCTTCCTGTCTATAACTAACATAAGTCAAAAACTTGACAATGTCAGATATGATTGACAAAAATGCCAAACGTAATTGAAAGTTAGGTTGATGTATCGTCGTGTATACGATTTAAATTTGTAAATTTTCCAATTGTCGTCATCGGTCTCGGTGGCGTAATTGGTAAACGCATGGTTCCGGCAAAACCAGGATGCAGGTTCAAGTCCTGTCCAAGACCTTATATTTTCCATCTTTCAAATACTAGCTCGATTTGAAATGATCATTTGGGCTTTGCATAAAAGTCTAAGTTATTATTTTCATCTTATTCACTATAATATGATAGTATTTATCAACTTACTTTGTGTAATTAACTACCTAAAATATTTATATATATATATATATATATATATATATATATATAGAGAGAGAGTATACAGATTTTCGGTTGTTAAAGTCAGAGACTGGATGTGAGGCATGCAAGTAAGCAATTAGTTTAAATTAGAATAAATGTAGGCAACGGAATTTTAATCGGGCAATTTGGGAATCAGGTGGAAACCAGATAAATAAGTTAAAGACATCCATCGGTTGCAAACTGTGTACGTGTATCTAGTATTCAGATGAGGACAGACGCAGATGGGCGCAGTTTAGGCTGCTAGTTATCGAGTCTCGTAGTTTATGTTTGCGGATGTCGTAGATTCGATGTGAGAATTAGGATAAAGTGTAGGGAACTTTAAAGTAAAAAATAAGGGACGCTTAGTTTAAAGATGAAAAGAAAGAAAGCAATAGAAACTAGTAGTAAGGCAGGTAAAAAATGTAGAAATGCAACTGTACTTGAGTACCCGGTATCGGGCTGACGATGGTCGTAAGTAGGGCAAGTTTCAAGTCTCCTTACTTTCATCTACCAATGGTCAGAAACTCGCTGTGACGAATGTAATTAAGAGTAATGTTTAAGTCGGAATAAACGCGGAAAAGCAATTAGCTTGATTGAGGAATTAGGGAGTAAATACCAAACCAGATACATAAGTTGAAAGACATTCGTAGGTTAGAATCTGTGCACGTGTACATGCTATTTGGTTGTCGACGGCCGAGAACGAGCACAGTTAAGTTAGGCCATCGAGACTCTTTGTTTTCAGCTGTCGATGTCGGGGATTTGTTGAGAGCCTGATAAAATGAGTTTTAGGATAAGTTAAAGTAAGAAATAAGGGTATTTTAGTTTAAGGGGGAAGTGCGGAAGGAGAGTTAAGGTAGGTAATACATTTAGGTTTGTAACTGTGCTTGTGAACCCCGTATCTGACTGCCGATGGTTGGGAACAGGAACAATTTAGGTTAACCCGGCTGTCGTAAACTCCAAGTGAGGCATATAATATAGAATCAGATGCAAGTCAAGATAAATGCAGGAAAGTGATGGAAACTTAATTGGGGATTAGGGAATACGGGGCAATCAAGATTAAATAAGATGCCATTTGTGAGTTATAAACTATGTACGTGTACGCGGTATCTGGCTGCCGACTTTCGGTAACAGGCACAGTTTAGGTCAAGTCAATGAGTCTCCTGGTTTTTAGCTGCCATTGTCAGAGTCGATGTGAGGTGTACGTATTAGATTTAGGTCAAGGTGAATTTTGAAAAAATTACGAAAGCATGGTTGAAAAATTAGGAACTAAGGCAGGAACCAAATAAATAGGTTTACAAACATTCTTGGTATTCACTTGTTGACAGTTAGGAGCGACGCTTGTTTGGGTTAAGCCAAACATCGAGACTCCTAATTTTCAATTACCAATAGTCGAAGATTCGATGGAAGGCATATAGGTTTAAGTTAGTTAACTTAAGGTAAAGTAATGCTATAAGTTGAAGTTACTATACGTTGTCAATTAGGGAGATTAGTTGAAAACCGATTAGTTTAGGTTAAGTAAATATAAAGAAACGGATGACGTTCTTTTGGGTTAGTCTCTGGAAGTAAGAAGGTGTAAGGAAACTAGAGCATAGTACGATGTGTAATTTTAGGTGTAAGTTACTGAAATGGAAAAAAAATCCGAATCTATCACTGTAACTTAAGAAAGTTGAGACTGAATTGACTGTACGTCACTACTATGAACGTACGAATGTTATGGTTATAGAGAACTACAACAACAGATATAAATTCAATGGTTGGAGAACTACTTTATTTACCAACAAGACCCGGTAATTAGCTCTTCAGAAAGTCAAGCAATAATCTCGGATGACCATGAACAAGCAATACACATGCGCAATCAATTAAACTCCATGCCGATAAATTTAGTAGAAGCTTCAGCAAAAGAATCACCTTTGCTTAGAACACCTAAGAGCTCAATGTCACCAAAGATCACCTGCGCAGTTGTGGACGAAATATCTGGAAGGGAAAAATTTCCAGTAGACCACGGCTATAGAGGCTAAAAATATGCGGTTGTAATTTCAAGTAATACTATGTTCCTGTCAATACTACGAAATAAAATGGGTCTGGTAGTGACGCATGTGTCTTTCAATGGCTGCCTTAGATAGTTAAAGTTGTTACGGTATTCCGCGCAAACACGAAATAAAACAGTAAGAGTAAGTAAAGAAATCATTTACGCCGAATACCGCAACAAAACGGGGACAGAATGGTAGAATTTGGACTAGCTCAAAAACGTCGTAGAGGGCGTGGGTGAAATAGAAAGAACACATTGGAATCCTCTGTAAAACTATATTGTTAACATCCAATCCCGAAAGACTATTTACAAAACAATAAAATCCAATAAGTTGCGTAATCGTTTGTTACGTGTTAGTAAACAAAGCGTCATAACATAAGTATATAAAATTGGTAAGCAAAATAAATATAACATCTTATAATCTAAATACTTACTTAATGGTTCACCTTAAATACATACAAAAGAAAATAAAACATAAACTATACAGTACTTCAGGAATAGAAATATACATAAGTTATATATACATGCTGCATTGTGAAGTGCACCTCCTTAAGAAATAGTATAACATTAAAATTAGATACCCTGACTTAAATTAATCCAATATTAACTACTTTTAAATTGATACGTAAGTTCTTTTCTAATGTTTATACTAAAAGAAAAAAGAAACAGTAAATCGGACTCTAACACAAACTTTAAATAATTAATTTTTAATTAGAAGAATGATTATTACATCGACGCTCGTGAATTGTGAATGTGTTTGGTAACGTGGTGTTGGTAATTTATTGGATATTCATGAGTATTAGCAAATAAAATGTCTACTCTCCACAGCAGCATCAAAACAAAATTACAATAAGAGGTAACTGTACCTTGAGCAATCGGATTCGTGCTGGTTTCATCTTAAGGCTGGGAAAATGCGGCTGCATTTCTCTATGGGCTTGCTGCCGGAACCACGTACAACTCATGCTAACACAGAAAGCATTTTAGTAGCGCGACTTTACAACATGTATCTTCGGTAAGAAGATGTTGTTTTTAATGGTGTCTTTTAAAGCACGGTCTCTATTTTATAAGGAGAGAATTATGTATGGGGGTAGGTATTTTGGCTTTCAAAGATATCGCCAACAAATCAAGTCTGCAGAATTCCCAGACAACAGCTGCCGAAATACAAACTGTAACTGCTTGCCAACAAGCAGATAACGCAATTATCAAAGGAGTTTTAGACAAAGGAAAATAATCTTGTTACTTTGTAACACCTTAACAGATGGTAGGTGACCTTATCTTTTTAAGGGAAACTGTGCATTTCCGTGCAGCTTTTAATTAAAATGTAGTCACTGCAGGGGGTAGGAAATATTGCAACTACTTTGTAACGTAAAGTTTCATAAGCAGCTGTTTGATTTTACAAGGCAAAATTTCATAGAATAATTACTTGAAAATTTTTATAAAATAACACTAATTCAAATGGCGGAAAATCCAGCTTGTTGAGGAATTTTAGGATGTTTTAAAAATAAATGCAGAAAAAATTGTTTGCAGGGTTTTGAACGTAACAAAGTAAATCGATGATCCAGATGAAAGAAATTTGATCGTTAATTGTTGTTACCACGGGCTTAAGGGTGTCACTAAAAGTACCCAAGTCACCTTCGAGGAGATTATTGTGTTCCCCATTCGCGACAAAGGCAATCCTCATTGATTTAAAAGGTCACTGAATGTTTATTACACCATAAATGTTTAAAAAAGGCTCTTAATTTAAACAAAGTTATTATGAAATCATGTATCAAAAAGGAAATAGTAATATCTGACAAAATGCCACGTAACTCATTGCGGCAATTGAACAAATTCATCCTATACGAAGTTTTTCATTCGATACTAAAAGCTTTTAGACGACGACGTAACGTAATAAAAGAAGCTCTGGCTAAATCGGGGTAAGGTTAATGCTCACATATTGAGTGTCAAGTTTAATATCAAAATATTTTTTATACTTCAGTAGAAAGAGATAGCTCACGCTTCAATATATATGTATATATATATATATATATACTTCAGTAGAAAGAGATAGCTCACGCTTCAATATATATGTATATATATATATATATATATATATATATAACAATTAATAAGATGGACAGGGCTTGAACTTGTATCTTGGTCCTGCCGAGACTATGCGTTTACCAATTATCCCACCGAGATGGATGACAATAATTGGAAAATTTACAAATCTAAATCGTGTACATACAACTATACATAAACCTATTTTTCAATTACGTATAGCATTTTTGTCAATCATATATATGATGGACAAAAATGCTAAACGTACACACAAACGCACATGCATATTTAGTGAGAAAGCAAAATCTGGATTATATAATTGGACAAAGGTATTGCAGTATCATCAAAGGAACGATGTTAAGTTGGTCCTTTGAGTAGGCGATATGCCTTGAACGTTATTACATAAAGCATCTGCTGTAGTTAAAAGGAAGGACGTAGCAACTCTGTTAGTCGTAAGCATTAGAAAGGGAATTCGTATTTCAAAAGAGAATATATCTTCCTTCCTATCCTAAACGCTTTTATTAGAAAGGATGTGTCTTTATAAAAAACGCGTAGGTTGAATGTAGGTAAGCTTAATAGGCCACATGTTGATTGTCAAGTTTTCTACTGAAACATCTTCAGTGCGACAATCATTTATATAGAAAAGTAAACATTATACGATTGTAATGCCAACTGTAATATTAATTTAAAGTGTCAGGGTTCCTGTAGTTAATTTATCTATCTTTGTTGCGTGTCATTTTGACACGGATCAAATTTTTTTTATTATTCAATTTTGCAGGTGTAAATTGTTGAAATTATACGTTTTTTCAGAACATTGAAACTTTTTCTTGCCCCACGCCTTGGGCGTTAGTGCAACTTTCTAAATAGATCTTTATTTTTTTCTCACAAAAGTCGTACAGAAGATATAATTTTATCCGTATTAACACAACTAACTTTTGAAGGCTTCCGCAATAGCTTTGAACTCTATCTTCAGCGGTTTAGAGAGACTATCAAAGAGGTAGATAAATAAATACGGATGGGTAGGGCGCCACTGTACTTAGGTAGGGGGTAAAAAACCAGAAATATTGCTAGGAAAAATACAGGAACCTCAACGAATATATTCTGTTATTGGAATACAAGCTTTTGTATTTTTAGATGGTACTACGTTTATCCTGCAATATAATAAAGTAAATAAAATAATATTGGAGACAGCAGTTTGCACTTCAAAATTAAAAATAAATAAATCAATAAATCAGACAGGTTTTGTGTATCTTTGGTATTTTTCTTTTGTGTGTTAGTGCATCGACACTCTACTTATTAAATTTATGCACTTCTGGTTTATATATATATATATATATATATATATATATATATTGCTGTGTATCCTTGTATTAGAATCGAGCCTCACGAATTGGGCGTCAAGAATGCTGTGAATCCTACAAAAAGCTATTCATTAACTTAACTGTTCCGTTGACTTTCTTCTGTTCATCGCCTCGGCTGCTCCCCTAGATGACTTTCATCCTCAATCATAAAAAAAAAAACACATTCCTACCACAAACATCAACGTTAACTCTATTTATATCAACATTCACAATACATTAAAATTTCAAAATTAAAATTCAGCATAAATTTCAGTATCAGAAAATTTCAAGATTAAATTTGTTACCATTTTAATGAGCATCCAGAATTAAAGTCCTTGTAGGATGCCTACTAATTAATATAACAATATATACAGACCTGAGTCTGAGTACAAAGGGAGCATCTACCACCCCTTTACGTTAATTAACCAGGTTCGTTTAATTGAGCTCAAACACATCCCCAAATTTTCATCATAATCCAGAACATAAATACTAAATACCCCTTTCTACTTAAACAAGAAAATTTCACCTTACAATTAAAATTTTGTGGTTTGTACAAGTTCACTACTGTTCATTTTAAATAAACAAATTATAAAGTTATTCAACACACACCAAAACATCAAAGTTCGAACAAAATAGTATAATTTACCTGAAGGTTACTGCACTCGTAGCTTCAATGTACATCGACCCTTTTGTTAATCACACCATTCCAACTGGGTTATATTTACGGCTTCTGATTCTCAACGCTTTTAAAATTTTCTCCACCACCATTCATCTAAAGTTGTTTCAGGGTTTTTCCGGAACTTATCTGTGTATATCTGAACCTTGTTTTGTGGATCCAGACACGTTTATGAACCATTTAATTATTAACACCCCCGAAAAATAGCAAAGAAATTCATACTTCTTTCACAAATATACGCCAAAACTGCCTACTTTTGTGTATTCATTTGTCGTTGCAGATTTGACTAATTGGTACAGTGATACTAAACTTTATTACCTTGTATCTTCTTTTCTAAGTGCACTAAATTACATTCATTGTAGCACGTAAGGAACAAACTGTTTTAAATCACCAAAATATACGAGCAAACTGTTTAAATTAATCTATCAAAATCGGAAAACTAAAAAGCACTGTTTAACGCATTGAATCAACTCGAAAATCTAAGAGAGCCCCACTCCTATCAACACGGGTATATATAGAGGTTAGCCCGTCTGTCGGTCTTGTCCCCAAAACGGCCAGTTTCTAGAATTTCGTGTACTATGTTCCCATCTCGCCCGCCTGTGCGTCGGTTCTTATTAAATTTGCACTCACACCAGTTAAATCTCAGAAATTTCCACACGGCACGCAACGTCTGAGAATACCTAATTAAATTTTATACAGAAATCGTTATTTTTACCTCTCAAGTTTGCCTCTTATTTTCAACCAATCGTGACCCTCGTGACGTTGCTCAAATCCCGCCTTTAATTATTAGTGTCTTTGCTTGACGCATTTTCTCTTTCCTTTTCTAACCTGTTCTTATTGGTGCAAATTGATATTCTTTATTATCGATTATTTCAGTCCACGTGTGTTCTTATCTGGGTTAAATAATCCCGTATCTAGCCTTCCCGTAAATATTAAACGACGGTTTCTCCAAGATTCTCTGTAACCATTCGTTATCTGCAAAATTTACGCAGAACGAGCTTTTTAAATAAACCCTGTTTTGTATTTCGTGCTAAAGCATCCGACCGTTTCCAATATCCGTAGAATCGACATGTTCATCTAAACAAATTAAACTGAAATTGCCTTTTAAAAATACGCAGATGTGTTCAAACGTAACATTTTAAATACCCTTCTACGATTTGACTATTATTGGGTTTTCACAAGCTTTTATGCTTATTATATTATTAATAATGGTTCCATTAACTCCAATTAAAATAATACCCTTTAATTTTTTAGTGACTCCTAATTAAATATTAATTATTATCTGTACATTTTGTTTAATACCGGTTACTTAAAATTGAGTTAATTAATATAAATTTTGCACGTAATTTCCATTTGTTTCTTTACGTGGAATAATTATATTACACGTGGAGCATTTTAATACTGCTTCTTTTTATATAAAGCGTCTTGTAAATAATTTAAATCTCTTATTTTTAATGACACGAATGAATTTTTATTCTCCACGGTTTTTTAATAAAGCGTATTATCTAATAAAATTCCCAAAGCTTCTACCCGGTAATTAAAATTATTTGATGTGATTATTTAATTTTCTACCCTGGTCTAAATATGAGTAATATATATATATATATAATTCATAGAATACAAAGATAAGCATGGATAGAATAAACACTATTTCTTAACTGCTTCTATGAGTGTAATTAACCTTTTCTTAGTTGATAAAGAAATCAAAGTTCTTAAATATCAACACTTATATTAACTGATTTATTTTAACAGATACTTACTATAAATTTTCTGAATGTTCCTTTAATTTTGTGTATTTATATTACTAATTTTGGTTTTTTAAAAAAAAGCCTATAAATTAAATAGGATCTATAAATATTATTAACACAATTATGAGCTTTTTTGTCATCTTTTCAGTACTGACTAAACGACTCACAGGTTTACAAAATCAGTTTTGTGCTAAGATCTTTCAAATTAGTAAACTTAAACTTTATTAAATAGTGTCATGTGTAAACAAGTACACGACTATATTATTCATAATACAAATTCATAGAGATTTTGTTAGATAAACAATTTTATAAAGCACAATTTTAATCTAATGCAAAGTTTAAAATTTGATATTTATAATTAAATATTATGATTAAGATGTTAGTTTCCATTCGTTCAAACTACCAAGGTTACGGTTTATACATGACGTTAAACGTCGAACAGATGATTGCCTCAACAAATGGAAATCACTTACCAACCTTGAACTCACGGTATGACTGCTTACAAACCAATTAGCAAACAAGCTCGACACGCATGTGGACTTTCAACATTGAATAAACACATAAAAAAAGCAGTTGTCTACATTGTTATAACAAAGCCTCGTAAACTAGAACTATATTATAAGTTTCCATTGCATAAACGTTTTATATGCAAATAAATTAACTTCTTATAATAACCATTAATCAGTTCTTAAGTCTTGTTTCTGAATTAAAACAAAGCTTCTATGTTAGAACATGGGGAACGTATATTGTTGTATATAGCAAAGCCATTATTTTAGATTATTTTTTAAATATTACATTGTAACAAAATCAGTAAGCCGCACATCCTTTGTTGGAAGAAAACTTGCATCATGCTTATCAAATGTCATGTTCTTGAAATTACCTCACTACACTTATCTTTTTGTATAATTAATCTTTTAGTCATGTCTTTACTTTGTAACAACCACAATTAGGTTTCCTGCAGATGTCCTAGAACTCAGGGAAGTTTTGGCTTACCACTATTAAACATACATTTTTATCGCCTGCCACAACCTTCGGTAGAAAACCCATTTCTTGTTATTAGCAGTTATAAAAGACAAAGCACCAGAATAGTTGAGCATCAGTCACTCAGTCTGTCAGTCAGTCAGTCAGTTTGTGTATGATCCTAGTTCATCCCTTGCTCTGGAGCAAATCGGCTCAGAGCCAACCATTAGAATGGTGACTTAATCTTTTATGGTTGCTGAGACATTTTAGTAAAGATGGTCACGTAAGTATTTCTATAACTTTTTTACTGCTTCCCATTTTGTTAACATGTCATTTAGCTTTAAGTTTATTTATTATTTATTAAATACTGTCGTTGGTTGTGATTCATTTGCAAGATAATTGCATCGTTAATCTTTGTAAATTCTTGTATGTGCATTTTATCTTTGGTGCAAGGAAATTGTGTGTAGTCAAAGTGAGTGATAAGGCTGGTTAAGTTCGCGGATGTCTACACGTTGATAAGATAGTGCAGTAAAATTTGTTGCAGTTATAAGAAATTATCATAACGGTGTAGTAGTGCATTGGTGATTAAGGTGTTAATTTTAAGCATTTCTCAGCAATTGGCAAGGTATCGCGTCTCTCGACTGTATTTGAGGATCAGGGGACACAGTGCCCTGCCTATCGCCACGGGTAATATTAGTTGTTACAATTGCTTATAATGGGCGTACGAATAAAAGGAATTTTAAGGTAATAGAAAATTGTTTTCATTCACAATGTTATTAGTCGTGTAAATGAAATAAGATTAAGTTTAACTCAGCGGATGTATTTTCTTTAGTTATTTATAATTATAAATAATTATAGTCTGAAAATCCGTGCATTGTAGTGTACAAAGTTTTATAGAAAGTGCTATTCTGTGTTGTTTTTCAAAATAATAATATTTATGTGGAATAAATGAAAACTTTTTGTGTCTATAGTTTGGGTTTTTAAAGGTTGAAAATAAATTCAATGGTGAGTATTAATGTTTAAGAAAACTATATGTCAGAGCTTTGTTATGTTAGGTCAGTTTAAGTTGAGTCAGGTTAGGTCTGTTGAAGGATTCTAGTAAATAATTGGTGTATCATTCTTTCCAAAATAATATTTTGTTTCTGCATTCGTGCTTTAAGAAAATATAACTGGTTTTGTGTCCTTTTAATTTCGACAAAATTGTTGTCGGTAGCAAAATATTGCTAAATTGGAAATCTGTCATTTTTGCGTAATGCGAAAATAATTGTCGCCGGGAAGAAAAATTTCAGGGGTCAATAATGGGTCTAATTGGATTAATTTTAAAAATTGCTGTAGTTCTCTTTCAAAATTAGTTTAAATATTTTAGTTGTGCCTAAAAGCGTGTAGCGTTGTAATTAGTTCAAAAAAGACTTGACAAATCGGTTTATTTCACAACAAAATAAATTGCCATTTGTGTAGTTTAGCCAAACTTTAAAAGTACTGATGAAATAGTATTTATTTTAGTCAAAGTTTTATGTTATATGGTTTACTGCATATGTATAGGTTTAAAATAATAGTTCAAGTGGGCAGAAATTGTCAGCATTACCGTGTGATTCGTTTATTATTGGAATATCTTCTGTCATGTCGAAGTTTGAATTAGCGTCAGTAAATGATTGTTCTTTTTGCCATTTTAAATTTACTGGTTTACGTTTGTAATCTGTGATTTGTACTAATACTGAGTTTTGTGCAGATTCTTTTTGAGGAATAATTTCTCCGATTGTAGTATTTTTTAATAATTTCATTTGCCCTTGTTTATGAGGCAGAATACTTGCCTTTAAAGCATTTTTGTGTTTATATGGGGTTTTCGTAATGGTTAGGTCTCGTTCAGTGACGAAATTTGTATTTGGTACAAAAGAAAAAGTTTTAGGTATTTTCTTACACATAAGGTTTCTTGGAGTCTTAACATTGCGATATACGGTAATATCTTCTTTTAATTGAACTTTTATGGGTTTATCATTATCGACTTTTTCATAATATTGATTTCCAAAAAAATTATCTTTGACTAAAGCATCTTTAGAAACGTGTTGTTCAGTTCTTGTGCTTGCAAAACTTATCGTCCTATTTTGAAAATCCAAAATGGCTTCATTATCTTCTAAAAATTTCAAGCCAAATATAAGAGGTACAGGTAGGTCTCTGATGACTAACGTAGGTATTGCAGTATTTTGTCCCTCTAAATTAAGAGTTATATTGGATTTTCCTAAAACTGGCAGGTTTCTATTGTCTGCTGTTTTAAGTTCTAAATTCGTTTACGGGTGTACTGAAATATGATTGAAAAAATTTCATGAAGCCAAATGTTAATCGTGGTGTAATACGAAGTTATACGGCATGATGTTAAACACGGCGCCTCCACCAAATATTAAATATGGTGTAATCCAGCGAATGTTAATCACGGCGCCTCCACCAAATGTTAAGTACACCTTTGTTGGATTGTTAATTATGTTTGGGCGTGATGGCGTAGCTTGATTATGTGATGGTAGAGTCTTTAGTAGCGAGAGGTAGTACTTAACTTAGGTCCTAGGGACCTAGGGATCTAATATCGAGTGAAATAACAACATGACGAAATCAACAACTGTATTTATTGAATAATAAATAAACTTAAAGCTAAATGCCATGTTAACAAAATGTGAAGCAGTAAAAGTGTTATAGAATTACTTACGTGATCATCTTTACTAAAATGTCTCAGCAACCATAAAAGATTAAGTCACCATTCTAATGGTTGGCTCTGAGTCGACTTGCTCCAGAGCAAGGGATGAACTAGGATCATACACAGACTGACTGATTCTCAACTATTTTGGTGCTTCGTCTTTTATAACTGCTGATAACAAGAAATGGGTTTTCTGCCGAAGCTTGTGGCAGGCAAGAAAAATGTATGTTTAATTGTGGTAAGCCAAAACTCCCCTGAGTTCTAGGACATCTGCAGGAAACCTAATTGTGGTTGTTACAAAGTAAAGACATGACTAAAAGATTAATTATACAAAAAAATAAGTGTAGTGAGGTAATTTCAAGAACATGACATTTGATAAGCATGATGCAAGTTTTCTTCGAACAAAGGATGTGCGGTTTACTGATTTTGTTACAATGTAATATTTTAAAAATAATCTAAAATAATGGCTTTGCTATATACAGCAATATATCTTATACGTAGTAAAATTAACAGCTTTCGTACAACCATTATTGCTTCAGGTCTTAAGTGTTGCGCTAAGGAAAACCAAATAAAAATTAGTTTGAATTATTTAGAAATAGAAATTACAAACCATGATGAGTTTCTAAACCTACAGATCGATGGATTGCTTGAAACTAAATTGCCACTAGCAAGTCAGCCTTGGATATCAATTTTTCCATGTTGACGTTAGAATGATAAAGGGCCGACTGGTTCGGCTTGACGACAACAACGTCCTCAACAACCAGGTGCGTTATTTAATATTGCTTTAAAGATACTTTATGGAAATTTCTGAATAGCTTGTCGAGTTTTAGCATAGTTTTAAAATACAAACTGGCACATTTATAACTATGCGCTTTATTTAGTAGATATCTACAATAAAGAAGGACAATAATTGGGGTGTTTTGAAATTATGATACCTTGTTTTAATTCTGTGTTAATTGTAGTTGTACGATTCATATTGAATTATAAAAGTAAATTTAAAAATTTTTATAACACAACACATAATTTTTATGTGTAATTTTAGAAGAGGGAAAACAAACTGTTACAACATTTACATGACTTTTTGTTTGGATCAGTGTAATAGACTTTCAGTGATCACGTGAACGTCGTAAGCTAATGAAAAGCATTATTTTGTTGCGAATGAGGAATACAGTTGCTTTACATGAAGTAAAGGTGACCCTTTTACTGGAGCCTTGAAGTGGTGAACTGCTGTAACGTTAGCTACGGGGGATGATCACAATTAGGTCCTTTCCTTCCCTTTATTTTTCTTTCGTCCTTCCCTAGTCTTCTTACGGTATTTGTCGATAGACACAAGTCCCACACTGAAGCTTTATTAAAGAAATACGTACTTTATTGTTCTTTTTTGGGGTATTATAAGTATATAGCTATACTGCTTAATAGGATTACGATGTCGGTTATTCATTTTATCTTTACTTGACCTTATTTTAAAAATGGCGAAATAAGACGAAATTTATACAAGGGTTCGTACAACTGTTAAATTGTAATTTTACGGTATAAGTGTAACTTTTAAAGCATGAATCTCGTAATATTGATTTAAAGCATCATAATACTATATGCAATTACATGCATTCGACCAATCCTATATGAAATTAACGCGCAATCTCAGTTGTATTAATACGCTAAAATTTTATGCTGTAAATCTACATCTCGAAATTTCTTTACGCATCCTATCTTAGTACGTATTTTATAAAACAATGCGATGCTCGTATAACCATAAAATTTTAGAAGTTAAAAATATTCAGAGTAAAGTTGCACACGGAGGGGTAAGAAACTTTTTAGGTTAATACGTTCTTGGTTAGGGTACCAATTGCTACACGGATAAACTCACAGACCACTAGGTGGGAAAACATACACCTAGAACACTTGCACGATAAAAAACGATACAGACAAGACAGCAAAAACCACAAGGTTAACGCTGACTACTAGACGCGCCCTGAGAGGACAGGATCAACCAGAATAAAACGGATATGTTAGTACGATAGATCTAAAACATAACAAACAGCGGTAACTTGACACCAATTAGCTCAGTAAAACCGCAAAAGCGGTGGAATTCTTACAGTAGCCGTGACTAATTTTTGAAAATACACTTAATGTATTGGAAAAAAATGACGTATTTAGAATTTTTGTATATAAACGGAAGTAGTTAAAATTTATCATTCATTTATTTCACAAGATCGATAATGTAAGTTTAAGTAAAGAATAAACCATTCGAGATTCAGTATTCGACTTCGACTTCCAAGGATTATTTTTTCTCAAGTAAATTGAACATGTAAAATTGAAAGCACAACTGCATGCTTTAAATTACTTTATGACATGAAACAAATACGTTTCGAATAATTTGTAATCAATCTCATCGGCGTTCCACAATTAGCAATAAAGATGCACCTGTCAAGCTAATGTTTTAACGTCAGATGGAGGTTTAGGATAATATGCACAGTCTTGGTGGAAGATCACAACTGATGATTTTAATCGCAAATAAATGCAGTTTTAGTAAACTGATACTTTAATGTTAAATTAAGATAGAACTTGGAAGTATTTAATACCGTTGATGACAATGGCTTTTTATAAGCATTATTTTCGCAAGTATAAAAGTTGAATTTTTGTTTGTTTGTAACTTACAAAAAAAATTTTTATAAGAGAAAAATTTTGAAGGCAGAGTTCGAAGCATCTGGACGTTTACTAAATCATTTGTACAGTGTCATTGGTCAATTACACTCACGAACGGGGTAATAAATTTTTTTTTCGCCTAGCGTATATGAAAATGAATCTTACTTGCCCTAAAAATGTGACTGAAAGTAAACCTTTGCGGCCCTAGGGCCGCTAAACTCATAACAGCATGATTTTGTAAGTTTTTCACAATTTAGACACCTATGACTATTATTCAGATTCATTTATTGCTACCAGCACCTCAAATACTTACCAAGTGCCTACAAATTCTGGTATTACTATCCATAATAATGCTCAAGGGACAATTAATATCAATTACTATAATAAATAAATACGTCAAATGTTATTAACCTTCTTTATTTTGTGTAATTTTTCCTATTTTTTCTTCTTTAATGTTAGGCGAAAAACAGTTGTGTGTCACACAGGCAAATATGCATTAGCAGCCCTTAGCTATCAGCTGCCCTCGCTCGCTTTGCTTGCTCAGGCATTTTATTGCTGCGGGCTGCTAATGCTCACTTTCTGCCCTTGTGACACAATATACTATTTATAGAGTTTTATAAGCGCTATTTTCGCAAGTATAACAGTAGAATTTTTTTTTTCTACGACTGTTTTAGAACGAGCCTATTTTAGGTGTGTTTTTGATAAAGAAATCTACTACATTCTATACAGGTTTTTATTCCCGCACTCGTTGCTAGGCAAGTTGCTAAGCAACCAGTGCGGGAATGTTCAATTTGCACGGTTGCGCTTATATTTCTATTAACCAAGTAGCCCTACACTTGCATCTTATTTCCAATGACGGCCGAGTTTTCAAAGGTGGACTATGAAACAAATAATAAACCAACAAATGTCAAATAAATAATTTCATACTGTGAAAGCGTTTAAAATCTTAAAGTATTTGCAAAGTCTTTAAAAAATGGCTAGTGATAGTGAAAGCGAACTAGAACCGACGCCTCCAAATATTGTGGAAGCTGCAAATGCAACTACATTAAATTTATTACCGGAAATTTCCAAAAAAAAAATATGAGACTGCTTATAAATCGTTTATGGATTGGCGAAGAGATCAAAAGACAACATCTTATTCTAAAAATGTTTTAATTGCGTACTTTAATAAATTATCTAATAAGTATAAATCTCCGACATTGTGGACGCATTATTCTATGTTGAGAACAAGTCTCACCATCCATCATAATGTAGATATATCAAAGTATGGAAAATTAAGAGCGTTTCTCAAACGGAAGTCAAGCGGTTATAAATCGAAAAATCAAAATTTTTACAACAGAGGAAATAAATAAATTTATTACTGAGGCTCCGGATCAACAGTTTCTTCTGACAAAAGTATGTAATATTAACTTAGGACAATAATGCGTGTTTATAGCTATTTTATATTGTTACAGACTGCATTAATTATGGGAATTATGGGTGCTTGCCGCAGACAGGAATTACATAAGATGAAGATTACTCATTTCACGGAATTGGGTTCTGCGATATTAGTTACAGTTCCTGACACAAAACAAAATTATACGCAGCTTTACGATAACGAGTAATTTTATGAAATCACAAAAATACTGGAATCTACGCCCATCAAATGTTTGCGATCCTAGTTTTTCTTAAATTATCAGAAAGAAAATGCACCACACAGAAAGTGGGTATCAATAAATTTGGTGCTATGGGAAAGCAAATTGCAACGTATTTAAAACTACCCAATCCGGAATTATATACTGGTCATTGCTTCCGGAGATCTTCCGCCACTATTCCTGTAGATGCTGGAGAAGATATAACATCTTTAAAAAGGCACGGTGGCTGGAAATCAACATCAGTCGCCGAAAACTATATAGCCGATTCTTTAACAAATAAGTTGAATGTAGGCAACATAATACAAAATTCAATTGATAGCACATCAAATGTTCCATCAACGTCCAAAGACAAGAATTTCCAACGTCAAGAAAATTTAGTTTTTGGGAAAACACCTTCTACAATAACGTTTAATAATTGCAATGTAACCTTTAATATTGTTAATAATAATGAATCTAAAAACTAAACTTAAATCAATTTATTTACTTTTATTATGATAAATTTGTACTTTTCTTTGAATTTATGTATATTCACAAACGATAATAAACTTATGATATTAATAAAATGTATACTCCTATACTTACCATGTAGTTTGTAATATTAACAAAAGAGGTATCACATTTAAAAAGTACGTACTACAGTCGTAGAAAAAGTATAGTGTACAACACGCATGGAATGCCCATTTCTCACTCGTATGATTTGCAGCACTCGCTTTCAGCTCGTGCTGCAATTTATCATACTCGTGAGAAATGGGCATCATTCCATGCTCGTTGTACAATATACTATTGTAACTTACAAAAAAATTTTTTATAAGAGAAAAATTTTGAGGGCAGGGTTCGAAGCATTTAAACCTTTACTAAATCATCTATGCAGTGCCATTAGCCAATTACACTCACGAAAGGGGGAATAAACGATAGATAAATTATCCAGATATGAATTAAAGAGGATTTTATTCTTTTTAACAAAGATTAGGTAATGATTATTTTAATAAATAAGTAACCTGTAGGAGTAATTTCCTGTATAAACTTAAACTGTAAACTATTTTATAAATTCTTTTGTATGAAAGAACAATGTTTTTGAATGCATAGATGTACCTTGAGATTTCTGTGTTCTATCATTTTTGTAAATCTAACAGTAGCCACGCAAGGAAAGGGAAGGTAAGATAGTAATTTCATATTTAATATTGCATTCTCATCAATACAGTTCGCTGTACCTGAGTCACAACAACAATTAGTGGCGCTTCTACTCATGTAGGCGTATCTTAATAAAACCTTAGTATAAACACTACTATTATACGTAATGTAATACTAAAAAAAGCCTTCTTTGCAGTATCTTATAAATCGATATTTATATGACATCATATGAAACGGAAAATGTAAACCTTACGACACAATTTCTATATTTACTTGGTTCGCTTAGAAGACGATTACAGAAATTATCTCTGCATCAGCTATTGCAACGGCAAAAAGCAACAAACATTATAATGATATACTGTTATTACTTGTGTCCTACTTCCGCCCTGGGGGCTCCTGCTGTGCATGTTATATGTTTTGAACTTCCTCCTTTTTTTATTGCAAACGAAGTGTCGTATAGATCATTGTAATGGAGCTGAAAAAACAGAAAACCTGCCCAATATTTTAGTTTTATTGAAGCAACCGGATCTAAATGAACTTCAAGCTTGGGTTAAAGTAAAGTTATTTTCTTCTATGATAAATTGAACACTGAATATATAAATTGTAGATTATTTTGCGCACAATTTAGGAAGCATTTGCAACATATGCATTTGAAGAGCAAAGTTTAGTTGTCTGACCTCTACACTACAGTTTAGAGGAAGCTGCTGTTTGATTATTTGTCACAACCTTTCATATACACAAAGCAGCTATAAGGATGTCAAATAAAGTGGGCAATAGGGACTTTGAACCAAACAATTTAAAGTGCTTCAATCCTAGAAGTAGCTAGTGTATGCGGAAAATTCTCTTTTTTGGACATGTGAAGGATTAAACACTTTAATCGTCAAATATGCGATAAAAGTAGCAGTATTTCTATAGTATGCAACCTACAATAACATGGTAAACACTGTAGAAAGAGAAATAAATAAGACAAGCAGTCCCAACCACTGGCAATACCAAACAAGCCAGTATTAATCAAAATAAAAAAATGCTGTTATAAATACGCGTGGCATAATTACCCGCCATTTTGTAACATATACCGACCACGCTTTACGGGTGATGCAATCGCTATCTAAGTCAAATTCACATGCACAATTTACGTAAAATCAAATTACTCACGTGATGGGTATTTCGGAACTTAAATCTCAGGATCCAGCGGTGGGTTGTGGGTTGGGTTACGCCATGTTGAACTTCAAATTACCATCCCCCCTAACGTAACTTCTGTTGCACTCGTAGTGGGATGAAAGGAATACATACCAGGTACAAGAAAGGTAAGGTACAAAGAACCTACATATCTATTTCTAAAAATAAAAACACACACCACTCAGATAGTTGTTGCTTGCTTCAGGCCTCGTGGCTTAGTCCTGCTTTTGACACTCACGCACCCCCGCATCCTTTCTGCGCAGATGCGACTGTTTGCGTGTAACGTATTTTTTTATTCAGTTACACTTTTTTATTAATTTAATATAATATCTCAATAAAATAAAAATATAATTTATAAATATTTGATCACTTAAAATAATTCATAAAATATATATAATAGCATATGCGCTCCTTCGCGTTAGAGGTCTAAGTTCCTATAATAAGAATTGTCAGTCTGTAATTTTGTGTCACTTTTCTATCAGCGTTTGAACAGGTAAGCTGCAATCCGCAGCGTAGAAAGGTCAAAATGGTATCCAGGCACATGGCTTGCAATTCGGTCCGTAAGAAAGTTTTAACGAATTTAGCCTTCGTGTCGGAATGTGGTTCTTGGCAGCTGTTGAATGATGGTTTTATTTTGTATTCCACCTTTAGCAGCTCAGTTGATTCCTGCTGGCCGAAGAAATAGAAGTCTCCCCAACATTAAAACAGTTGGTATAATTAATTAGATAAATTTTATTAATGCTTTCCTCGTAGTGCAATATCGTCCATACCATAAATACTGCTGAAACGAAAATTTAGTTTGAGATTTAAAATACAAGAAAATAATAGGACGTACTTAATAAAGATTTGGTTTGCTTAAATAATATTTTGTTCAGAAAATCTTTTATAATTTCAGCGTTAAATTCATTCGTAATGGTTTGTTTCCTGTTGCGTGCATCGCAGATATATATGGAATAGTCCACATCTGGTGTCGTATGATTATAGTCTAGAAGTTCAAATTTTTTGATTGCACTGTACTTCGACACGTGAGTGACATTTAATCTTTAATTCCAGTTATATTTATTTCAATGTTTTACGAATGATAGAAGGTTGAAATTTTACCTTGATTTAGATATCTTAAAATTCACTTAGAAAATGAAAGATTCCGTACTAAAGTTGTAACTTTGCAAAATTTTAAAGATGGCTATGTAGTTTGATTATCGTAATGGTTTTACAAGCAGATAGCGTAACTACACTGAAAAAGTTGTTATTGACATATGATGTCAAAAAGATCTAGCTATCCAATATAAATATCACATGTTGTTCTGCGTTATTTTAAAAATATCTTTAGTTATTTTGAGGTCATGTAATTTGATTCTTAAAGAACATGAAGAATTTTTTATAAGATATTAAGTAAAACTAACTCTTTGTTGAATGACACAATTTTATAAGACGTTAAATAATTAAATTTTTTGTGAAGTCGACGTAGTACTACAGATGACTATAATTGAAATATGAAATATGAAATATAAATTATTGAGAAAGCATAAACTTTATAGTAAACTTATGTAGAAATATTCAATTTAGAAATTTTTATGGTTTTTTTTTTGAAAACAGAACCATACTAGTTCCTTTTATGTAAATTTTTGTTGAAAAAGTTAATATTAAAACAAACCAAGAGAATTTAATTGAATAGAATCCATTTCTGTTTAACTCTTTTATTATTAAAAGTTCAAGTAAAATTTATAGGTCCTTAATGAGCAAAAATTGTATCTAATGATAACAAATACCCTGGGTGTATATATTCTTGGAACTTAAATTAAATTATATTATTTTTGATGAATATTTTTAAGGACACAACCGGTGTCCATGTTGTGCATTTGTTTGTTCACAGGTTAAGTCGAGACATCTGTAACACATCTGGTAATTGAGATTTTGGTAAGTGCTTTGCAAGGTTGATATATAGGTTTTGTGGCTATATAAGCGGAGTAGATTTAAGGTTTCCGCATTCCCCTAATACAAGTACATGTATCTTTGTATGTTGTTGTATTGAAAAATACGGTGGCGCTCTATATCTATATTTTTGGTCAACAGACATCCCATGACCCAAGCTCATGATCTACCCAGAGCTAACACTCTACTAGCCGTTTATCTCTAACGAGTTTTTTCCTCAAGCCGTTTTCCATCCAACTGTACCTTGGGCTTCCATCATTAATAAGAAATTCTTGACCTTGTGATATCAGGTAAGGGTTTATGATATATGGTGGTCCAATTTGCTATCTGATATTCACGAGGGATGTTAGAACCTTTCAAGCGACGACGGAAGTTGGCGTTATTGATTTAAAAATAAGCGGCAATTAACTTATAAATTGCAACTAAGTCTAAAACATGCTACATTGCCATTTTGGCATGTAACAATGCCTAAGCAATACTGCAGTTATTCCATAAAAATATATGCAAAGAATCAATCCCCGTGATGTGTCGCTTTATATACTGAATTAACTACTTTCGAATGTTTTAAATACAAACCAGACTTATTCAAACTAACCTCTTGTAGTTTATTACAATATCTTAGTCTACTCCGTTGTAAATGTTACGGGTGAATGAAGCGTTAAATTATTAATTTTGGAATGGTCTAGAAAAGGCAGGAATTCCATAACAAATCGTGGGTGCACCGGTATTGTATAGTAGTGAGATAGTGGGTATCTATAGAGCAATCAAAGAAAAAAGAAAAGAAATCGACGACCATAAGACAAATAGATGCAATTCGAAGCTACATTACCAATAATACTTACCTTGAAAGGCTGCCAGTACTGTCTAAAACTCACGGCCGCCAACTCGTCTGATGTAGTGATAACCGTCTGTACGATGAATATTTTTGGGAATCTTAATTAAGTCGACCTCCTGGAAGAGTGGAGTTCCTTTTACAATAAAGCAGATACTACTACACTGAAGCCCTACTGCTCTTCTCCCAGCTTTTGAGGTTCTTCAACTTCCCTTTGTAAATGATAACCTGTCACATGTTTCTTGTTGCCGGCTCGCGAGTAATTCATTAATTGTCGCCGTCCGTCGTCCAACTCGTTTTTTTTCTTCCCATCAACATGCCTTCGAAGATACGTCATTGTATTACGGTCTTAAAATTTAGCTTGTGTTGAATCACGTAAAAATGTCTGATTCTGTACGGTTTAATCACGTTAACGTTACATACTTATTATTATCTCATGTCCTCAGCAGTTCATACACACATTTTGCATTGTATTTATCTTGTGATCATATGTAGCCTAATATTTCTGAGCTTTACTAAATCACCTGCTTTTATATGATTAACTACATTGAATGGATACTAATATTATCTGGTTTGGAAACAATTTAAAAATAAAACTAAACTTATAACTTTGGTTAATTATTCAACTACTACGTCACAAAATAATTTTATTCTATATAATTAGACTCTCAGCAAGAGGGTATAGAGGCATCGACTGTAATATAATTATGCTATCAAATCATGACGTCGCTCAAAAGCTCGTACCGTTACTAATGAGGATCAGTCAGAACCCTTGATTTTCCCCATTCAATTTTGTGCGGCCCAAAACAATACAAGGGATTTAAATTAGACTGCTGCAGAAATTTTCTAAATTTTCGTAATTAGTATGAATATTGTAAATGTAAGCGTATAATTTAGTTACTGATGCGTTCCTCTAGATGATATACAAACACCACGTGTAAGCTACTGAATTTCTAATTTGCAATTATTACACAAAGCACGCAAATAATTTTGAAATATACAAGTTTATTGGCCAACTTCATCAGGTGTAAAGCATCCATAATACACACAAAAGTAATGCCAATATTTGTATCGTTAACAATAAAACTTAATCTAGCGACAACACATAAAACTCTAAACCAGTAGAAAATTTTGATACTGGTAATTAAAAGTGAAATGTTTTAATACTAACTCTACGGACTATAAATGATTAACATTCACACACGAGCTTATTTTGCAAACTGAGGTTTTATAGGTAGCAAGTAGCAGTTGCTTATATTGGTAGGCAGTGATGAGTCATAGGCTTCACAGCAATGTGCGTGTGTCTATATATATATATATATATATATATATATATATATATATATATATTGCCGTAGAAGTCGGGGATTAAGCTTTTAACATCGAGTCCCAGAGTTGGGCCGTCATAAAAGTTGCTGTGGAACCTCAGGAAAATTCGTACCCCTCTTTGGTCTGGTATATAATTTTCAAAATTTTAAAAATTTTTGAAAAAAATTTCTTACCCTATTTCATTTCGTCTGCAAACTCCTTCAGCTTCCCTGGCTAGCTCAGCTGTGCATCTTCTCGAATACCTAAATTTACAACCATTTCTTTTTCACACTCACACACCATTCAATAAAATCACCAAATAATACAACAATCATACAACCTTTATTTACAGCTTTTAACAAATAAATTATATTCACATGTGTTAAAAATAGCTTGATACACTAATTATAAAACTCAAAATATGATGTTTTTAAAGTCTTTGATTTTTTAATTATTTTCAAATAAATTCAATGAGATATGAGTAAATGGGCCCCACATGTTACCCTAAATTGACTGCACACTGGAGTATGGTGAGTTCATAATAACTCAGTTTAGTTTGTATATGCCTCTTACACCTTGCATAAATTAAAACAAAATTAACAGACCCGTTTACCCTTTACAATTTAATTTGTATCCTGAATAAAATTTTGAATGTTTTAAATACACCCCTTTTCAATATTTAACCTCAATAAATTGTCCAGTACATGTATCCTTTTCAATAAGTTCTACAATCATAAATATGCCCCAAAAAAAGTCAATCACACAGCACAAAATTTCACAAATGTGTATCAAACAACAGCAATTTTAAATAAATTACCTGGAGAATTTTTCAAGCTTTCTTTCCTTCGAACATAATTGCCAGAACCCCTCGGCTTCGCTTCCATTTACCGTGCTACTCAGCGGATCACCAGGCATCGACCATCTCCCACCTCTGCGAGACAAGCGCCTCGTCTCACGGTACCATTCTATATATCATGCTTTCATTTATTGATCTTCGTGCTTTGTATTGTAGTAGCCGGACCTTTATTAATTTAAAATGCACTACACCTACTTCACGTCACTAATTTGATGTCGGCTACTACTGTTTTACACTTTCAACTACTCTATTTACGGTAATGTATTCACATAAAAATACTCACAGAAAGCTTTACTGTTATAGTGGTCGGCATTCGGTACTTTATCGAAGTAAAGTAACACAGAAACGAAGAAAAGACAAGATGCTCTCAATAACTTCGGTCAAGTATTTATATGCTTTCAAAAACCCCTTAGTGGCCGCACTTCAAGCGAAAAGCTTATTTTCAAATCTAATTCCCAAAATTTTTAATATAACTGTTTAGAAATTCGTCGAATTCGCTCCGGTCTACGTGCCGTATATCTGAATGCTTTTCAAGCTTCGCGTGTGTGTACGTTTGGAAAACTGTCTGTTTTTAACCAATGATAAAATTCTCTGTCGTCACAAATCCCGCCTAAACTATATTTATCTCTGTCTTATGTATGTCTGCTGTCTCGTTCAAAACCCCACTTGAGTTACAGAAAATCGATATTGATGACACTCATCTTTACTTCACGTGTATACGTTACATGCATTTTCAATGCCAGCGCTTTTATATTTGTCTCTATCTGTAGTATATACCCGATCGTGCATTTTCCTTGCTCTTTAAGATGTTTGTTAGCCTTGTTGTTCAAACCAAACTGACGGTTGAAAATATTTTCTATGAACTCCTATCTTAAAACACGCTCGAGTTGGCCGAACGTAACCTTTTTGAAACGCAGGTGTTTGTTAATTATCGAACGTTTAGCATAACAATTCCTAGACTTTATATTTCTTTGTATCAGATAAAACTGACGTTTGCTTGTTAAAACGAATACTTTGCTTTGGAATTATTGATTTTCTTACCCAAGTGCGTGCCCTTATGTTTACACGTGCTGGATTAAAATAAATTAAAATTAATTATGTTTATTCTATTTACTTTAAAACTGTTTTTCTTTATGTAATTTTAACTGTTCAATTATTAATTATAAAAATACGTCAATACTTGTGCGTTCTCCCGAAATGAATTAAATAAATTTTGCGTGTAAATAATTTGTTCTTTTCTCTATACAGGGTTGTTGAAATTTTATTGTTGCCTACTGATTTAACTCTTTGTATCCACAACAATATATATATATATATATATATATATATATATATATATATATATATATATATATATATCTCGATGTGATAGTAAGGCAACGAAAGATTATTGAACACCAAAAGTCATCCCAAAACGAAGAGCAACGGAGAAAATAAGATTTTCCTATAATTAATTCTTTACCCATATGTACGAATAAGCTTATTGTATTGGCACACAAAGTGAGATTCTCGTATGAAAACAATTCTTATTGCATTTATAAAGAATAAGACAAACAGCTTGTTAATTATGAAATTAAAATTGGTGTACAAACATTTATTGTAGACTGAAAATAAGTCGCATGTACTTTTAAAATAGTAGATAAATTTCAGTTTGTAGATATATTAGTTAAAAAAAATAAAATATTTATTTTCATTAAAAATACTACTTTATTAGTTTTAAACAAACCGTACCGTTCTTATGAAGAAGTTAGTTTTGAATTAATTCCAGAATTTTTAAATATTATGCTATTTAATAAGAGGATACAGTATTTCCATTTGAGAGAATTCGAAAAGTCATAAATCATATGTTATTGTACTAGAAATGTTCTAAAATCTATTAAATAAGCTAATTATTTGTATCAATGACTAAACGTTCCAATTTGCGGAAGCGATACTACCGGAAAAAAGCCATAGAAGTTAGATAAGATAGATATTAATAGCACTACGTATTACTGAAAAACAGAGATAGCAGCGGTCCCTGTCGTTTACTAATAAAGGATGGAAAAGTTTTATGATAGCCATAAATAATACTGACAGCTTAATTAATTAAAGATAAGGAAGTGAAACCGAGGTAATTATTACATCCAACCGGGTGTGTCATGCTTCGAAATAAATCTAGAATAGAATGGAAAAAATGACGTATTTACAATTTTAATATATAAACAAAAATTGATTTTTGAACATATTCATTGAGTAATTATTTATTCTTCATTACCTTAAGTGACACGTAAGTTTCAAGTAAAAATTAATTATTTAAATTATTTTACTACATGCAACATATACGTTTTGAGTAATCTGTAATTTATTTGTCGGCGTTCCACAAGTAACACAGAACTTTGCATAATTATGGAGCATAATTATTTTCAAAAATACCATGAGAATTAAACAATTTTCGACATATATAACTTTGGTATAAGAAAAACTTTTAATTTTTAATCTATTAAAAATAAAAGCACCTTGCAAACGGATATTTCTATCTCAAGGCCGATTAGATAAAACCAGGAACAATTCAATACTGTTACTTACAATAGAAATGATATTTTATAAAAGCGCTATAAAGAAGTGTCTGAGAATACCAATTGCAAGTACAATTTGTTTTGTTTTGTAATCTAATAGTAAATTAACCTAGAATAAAATTTTAATTTTATAAAAATTATTTGTCAAGTGGATTATTTCCAGCAATTTTTGAGGTAACAGTTCGAAGCATTTTGATTTTTACTAAATTATCTGTTCGGCGTCATCAGCCAATTACACTGACAAACTGCGTAATAAAGAATAGGTAAACTATCTACATAAAAATTAAAAAGTTTTTATAACTCGCATAGAAGATGCTTAGGTGCTGTAATTGTTAACAAGGGTTAGGTGAGGAGTATTTTAATAAGTAAGTGAGCAGTAGGTAAGATTTTCTGCCTAAGCTTAAGCTGTAAATTGGTTTCTTTTATACGCGTAATAATGAATTTAGAGACTCTTTAGATAATGTGTATAAAGGAAAAAAGGTTTTTGAATGCTTAGAAGAATGTTCATAGATGTTTCGTAAAATTTTGGTTTCACTTCTTAAAAAAATTTCACAACATATTTTTCTCTGACAACAAAGAGAAGGATACGGTAGGATAGTGATTTTATATTTTCTATTGCATCATCATTAATACAATTTGGTTATAGCCGAGTCAAAGCATAATTTGTGGCTCACAAGGTGGAGGATGTGCACAGCAATATTAAAACAGTTTTTACAATATTTAGAGACTTGCTAATATTTACAAGTAATCTATTACAAAAATTGTACAACTTGACGTATTACTAGATCGACCCGTATAATAAAACGTACAAAGCGACTTTTTCAACGAAAGGTCCAAACGTAAAGCTTTGTACTATTTGCTTTTTATTTTGTAGCCTCAATTGCACTCGTGTGTGCTCTAAAGCTATAAATAAAAGCTTTATTATAATTTATTTCCCTGGTTTAAAGTACGCTAGAGTAAAACCTAGTCTAAATGCGTACTACTCTCTCTTATAATGCATTTAAACAACTCTACTAAAATAAAGGGTTTTGCTGTTCCTCTTTGCTCTGAACTATATGCATATAATAAACTAAAGTAACCACCGAGTAAACTGAAACTGAGTGGATAGATATAACGTGAACTTGTCTGCTGTTAGAGCAATTTAAGGGTGAACCTGCAAGTAAGCTAACAGATTGCATCAAGTTGAGAGAATCGCATCTATTTATGCAGATTTCGGACATGGGGTTTTGTAACCATACCAAATGCTTATTCTTTAAAGTTTAACGTTTTGCGAAGTAAACGTGTTAGTTGTGTCATGATAATGGCAGGGAAATAAACCGATTGTAGTAGCACGGCAGGTTGCTTCCTCTTATTCAGCATACACTGAAAAAACAAGATATTACGCCGATGAGAAATACATTGAAATTTTTTCTACACGCAAGATACATATCCCCCAAATTAGGATATACATGTAATTAAATGAAACTATTAAAATTTAAGTTAGATTGTCACAATGTATAATTGAAGGACATAATAAAAGGTTAATGGAAGTTCACAAGCCAGACAATTAGAACGGAAGCGGACATTGTATTCCAGACGCAACATGATACTGCAGGTGCAGGTCGCAGTAGGTTAGAAGACATCAATAATTAGAATTAAGATAACTAAAATGTAATACTTTGTATAAAATACAGAAATAAGTAGACGTGAGCTCTGCAGTTCCCATAAGCAATGTTAGGGGCAGGGATAGCATAACTACCCTCGAGAGCCCAAGATGGCCAGTCAGTCTAGAGCTTCACAACTTTAACACCGTTGGTAGTTCAGCTACTCACCGTAATAATAATTTATTTAATTAGCGAAAGTCAACTTAGAATTATTTTGATCTCCACACGTTACTGCATTTAACGTACTTGTAAATTAAAATTAATGTAATTTCTGTACAAAATAAATTTGATACAAAAGTGTTTTGAAGAAGCTTTTTTAAAAAGCCGCTCTAAGAGTCCCAAAACCTATCTCGCGCAATGTGCGAGTAGGAGAGATTAACATACTGCTACTTGCCATTTTGAGTCTAAGAATTCGGCTTCTGTATGTCGTTTCATCATAACTTTGTGTTTAAAGTAAGCGCCTCTTTTTTAAATATTTACGTAATTTACAGTTAGGAATTGCGTGATTGGCTTTCAGTAATGACGTGCTTATCGTAAGCTAGTGATAATTGGAGGAGTACAAAAATGTTTTTCTTACAAAGAAGTACCTAGTGTTGCAGAAGAAAACTTTACCTTATTCCTACTTTTACTGTCTTTAATATCTTCGTCGGGTCATTGTCAATAGCTCGGAACGTTCTATTACACTTTTCCAAATCTGTATGAATTTTTAAGTTTAATTGTGCCCTGCTAAATATTTTTATTCGATTTATGATTCTGTTTAAATGTTCCTACGCTTTCACTTTGATTTCTGTGTAGCTACTCGTTATAGGAGACGTCCGTAACCACGCTTTATAATTGAATAAATCGATTTGTTCCTATAAAACTCCTAATTTAATTGAAACAAGTGCTAGTTCAACGCCCTGTAAAATGTTATTAGTGTATTTAGTCTTTATTGTTTGATATAATACTCCATATGTACTCCGTTATCTACAATCTTTGCTTTCTGAAAGAATATGTTTGTTTTATTTATAAGTAATACTGCAAGTTTGAATAACATACATTTTCTACATGTGTAATTAGCAAAGGCAATTGTATGTGAATTTGCCGGTTTTCTTTATCTATTTATGCATTAAAAGGATTCTAGAAGAGTTCTTTTGACATGTAATACCCTAATAGTTGAATCGATTATAATTAGGGGTGGGCGATACGGGATTTTGCGTATCGAATATCGATACATATTCTATATCGATATGTATCGATATATCGAATATCGATATATATCGATACGTATCGATATGTATCGATGCGTATCGATACGTATCGATACGTATCGATATGTATCGATGTGTATCGGTGCGTATCGATACGTATCGATACGTATCGATGCGTATCGGTGCGTATCGATACGTATCGATACGTATCGATTCGTATCGATACGTATCGATTCGTATATATATATATATATATAGCGATTCGTACCGGAACGTTTAGATGTGTAGATTAAGTATACATATCGAGACGTAGCGATACGTATCGGTACGAATCGATACGCATCGATAATTTATCTACTCTTTCATTGCGAATAAAATCACAAGATCGTTTTAAAATAATGTATTTACCGACAATTCGATCTTTCACTTAAGATTGTTTGTTATCAAAATAATTAAAGTTTCAAGTTTAATATTTGTGACATTAGTATATATATATATATATATATATATATATATATATATATATATTGCTGTGATAAGGGGTTGCTTAAGGGTGCACGTAATAGTAAAGGTCGTTCGGGAAGGAGTAATTAGAATAGGTAGCAGAAAACCACACTTATTTAAGGAAATAATTAAGAAATAGACATAGTTTGTAGATAGTAAGTAGTCAACACCCTGTATATAAAGTAGAAATAGTTTTTGGGCGACGCAGGTAAACATAGGAAGACGCATAGTTGACGTAGGAATGAGAAATACATGTATTAAGTAGATAGTAAATATTAAATACCCTGTAGATAAAGTTTAGTTAATTTAGGTAAAACAAATAAGGATATTTTTCAGTGGAGGCACGCGTATATTGGGAAATGAATGATAAAGTGTAATTAGACACGCATTAAGAAGAAGAGTTCCAGACGATTAAATTAATTATTTAAATTATTTTACTACATGCAACATATACGTTTTGAGTAATCTGTAATTTATTTGTCGGCGTTCCACAAGTAACACAGAACTTTGCATAATTATGGAGCATAATTATTTTCAAAAATACCATGAGAATTAAACAATTTTCGACATATATAACTTTGGTATAAGAAAACTTTTAATTTTAATCTATTAAAAATAAAAGCACCTTGCAAACGGATATTTCTATCTCAAGGCCGATTAGATAAAACCAGGAACAATTCAATACTGTTACTTACAATAGAAATGATATTTTATAAAAGCGCTATAAAGAAGTGTCTGAGAATACCAATTGCAAGTACAATTTGTTTTGTTTTGTAATCTAATAGTAAATTAACCTAGAATAAAATTTTAATTTTATAAAATTATTTGTCAAGTGGATTATTTCCAGCAATTTTTGAGGTAACAGTTCGAAGCATTTTGATTTTACTAAATTATCTGTTCGGCGTCATCAGCCAATTACACTGACAAACTGCGTAATAAAGAATAGGTAAACTATCTACATAAAAATTAAAAGGTTTTTATAACTCGCATAGAAGATGCTTAGGTGCTGTAATTGTTAACAAGGGTTAGGTGAGGAGTATTTTAATAAGTAAGTGAGCAGTAGGTAAGATTTTCTGCCTAAGCTTAAGCTGTAAATTGGTTTCTTTTATACGCGTAATAATGAATTTAGAGACTCTTTAGATAATGTGTATAAAGGAAAAAGGTTTTTGAATGCTTAGAAGAATGTTCATAGATGTTTCGTAAAATTTTGGTTTCACTTCTTAAAAAATTTCACAACATATTTTCTCTGACAACAAAGAGAAGGATACGGTAGGATAGTGATTTTATATTTTCTATTGCATCATCATTAATACAATTTGGTTATAGCCGAGTCAAAGCATAATTTGTGGCTCACAAGGTGGAGGATGTGCACAGCAATATTAAAACAGTTTTTACAATATTTAGAGACTTGCTAATATTTACAAGTAATCTATTACAAAATTGTACAACTTGACGTATTACTAGATCGACCCGTATAATAAAACGTACAAAGCGACTTTTTCAACGAAAGGTCCAAACGTAAAGCTTTGTACTATTTGCTTTTATTTTGTAGCCTCAATTGCACTCGTGTGTGCTCTAAAGCTATAAATAAAAGCTTTATTATAATTTATTTCCTGGTTTAAAGTACGCTAGAGTAAAACCTAGTCTAAATGCGTACTACTCTCTTATAATGCATTTAAACAACTCTACTAAAATAAAGGGTTTTGCTGTTCCTCTTTGCTCTGAACTATATGCATATAATAAACTAAAGTAACCACCGAGTAAACTGAAACTGAGTGGATAGATATAACGTGAACTTGTCTGCTGTTAGAGCAATTTAAGGGTGAACCTGCAAGTAAGCTAACAGATTGCATCAAGTTGAGAGAATTGCATCTATTTATGCAGATTTCGGACATGGGGTTTTGTAACCATACCAAATGCTTATTCTTTAAAGTTTAACGTTTTGCAAGTAAACGTGTTAGTTGTGTCATGATAATGGCAGGAAATAAACCGATTGTAGTAGCACGGCAGGTTGCTTCCTCTTATTCAGCATACACTGAAAAAACAAGATATTACGCCGATGAGAAATACATTGAAATTTTTTCTACACGCAAGATACATATCCCCCAAATTAGGATATACATGTAATTAAATGAAACTATTAAAATTTAAGTTAGATTGTCACAATGTATAATTGAAGGACATAATAAAAGGTTAATGAAAGTTCACAAGCCAGACAATTAGAACGGAAGCAGACATTGTATTCCAGACGCAACATGATACTGCAGGTGCAGGTTGCAGTAGGTTAGAAGACATCAATGATTAGAATTAAGATAACTAAAATGTAATACTTTGTATAAAATACAGAAATAAGCAGACATGAACTCTGCAGTTCCTATAAGCAATGTGAGGGGCAGGTATAGCATAACTACCCTCGAGACCCTAAGATGGCCAGTCAGTCTAGAGCTTCACAACTTTAACACTGTTGGTAGTTCAGCTACTCACCGTAATAATAATTTATTTAATTAGTGAAAGTCAACTTAGAATTATTTCGATCTCCACACGTTACTGCATTTAACGTACTTGTAAATTAAAATTAATGTAATTTCTGTACAAAATAAATTTGATAGAAAAGTTTTTTGAAGAAGCTTTTTTAAAAAGCCGCTCCAAGAGGCCCAAAACCTATATTGTGCAATGTGCGAGTAGGAGAGATTAACATACTGCTACTTGCCATTTTGAGTCATATCAAATCTTTCTAAGAATAAGGATATTTTTCAGTGGAGGCACGCGTATATTGGGAAATGAATGATAAAGTGTAATTAGACACGCATTAAGAAGAAGAGTTCCAGACGATTAAATTAATACGGATATAGAAATAGAGTTTCAGGTAGTTAATATAAATGCGTACAAAGATCTAACCATTTGGTAAGAGAAATGATTAAAAATTGTGTGAATCGCATGTAAACATGGAAATTAAAAGTCGGGTTGCATCAGTTGTTTATAGAAAAGCAAGTAATCTATCAAAATACAGCATGTTGATAATAAAACACAGCTGCGGGCAGGTTGTGATTATGGGAAAACGTGGAGCATTACATCAGAAACTGCTGTAAATAAAATTATTTGATTGGTCAGAGACAAGCGACGAGTTCTAGACCAAACCCACGGATGGAGTGGGAATTCGAGATTATATTAGCAAGCATCTTGATAAGAAAGGCAGTTTTGAACTCAATGAAGGCCGCAGTGCATTGCCATTAAATAAAGTAATACGTAATAAGTATAAAAGTGTACGTTTTTAATGAATTTATTGTAAACTAAGACATAAAAATAATAGGGTTTCGAGGTCTGAGGGAAATAGACTAGGATTCTGATGTTAAGAAAAAAATACAGTAATACAATTTAAATGTCAAGGGGAAAAGAAGAATAATACAATCTTGAAGTACAGGGATGAAACAAACTACAATTTTAAGTCTGGGGCAAGAATGATAAGAGTCTAAGTTTGAGGAATTGAAATAAATTGGGGTATATAATTTAATGGTGATGGTCCATAGTGTAATAATTTGAATGGAATCCAGAATTGGGGAAGATCATTTTTATTGGAAGCGTCGATGTGAAAAAGATAAAACCAGGTCAGATTTTTAGTTATAAGACATTTGTTTTTCTATATGAATTTTTATTTTATTTTTAATATTGAATTTGCTAAATATGATATGCGTGTGAAGAAGTCAACAAAAAGGGTTCCATACGTATTGAATGAGTAATAAGAAAACAGGTTTAGAATATTCTACACTTTGTTGGTAAAGATAATAAATTTTCTTTGGTGACTTTGGGTTTTTGAGTACATACTAGATGGTTGTTAATAAATGAAATTTATAAGAAATGTATTACAAATAATTTCAAAAGCTGTACATAACATATTGGTTTCATTATATAAAATCTAAATTTACTGAATTTTACAATTGCAAATAAATGCTAGTCGAGGTCATAAGATTTAAATAGTACAAAGGCGGAGCCACAAGTTGAATAGGAAAGTGATAACCCGCAAGGCGGTAACGTATCGAATTTTGCCATTGGTAGATAGAGTTGTTTAAAGATAAAGTCCAGTTGATAGCAATATTAAGAAAACAGCTGGAGGAGGAGATAATTACACTTAATCGTGAATATTAAAATGGTGGTCCAATAATTTAGAATTCATAGCAAAATAAATAATGCAGCTCAACGTAGGGGCATGATAATTCTTCTAATACCATAGCAATATATATATATATATATATATATATATATATATATATATATATATAGGGTGGGCGATACGGATTTTGCGTATCGAATATCGATACGTATCAATACGTATCGATATGTATCGTAACGTATCGATACGTACTGATGCGTATCGATATGTATCGATGCGTATCGATACATATCGATACGTATCGATACATATCGAGTATCGATATATCGATATTTATTTTTCGCTGTATCGGGGGGGGGTCGATACGGGGGTCGTATCGATACGTATCGATATATCGATACGCCGACCCAGCCCTAATTATAATATCGTTGCCAAAACATGGGTACACTTTGATCTTGTTTTCCGTTCTGGCATGTACCTTATAAGTGGCCGATTCTGCTACTCGAAGGGCGATGCTCGTCTGCTACAAGAACCTTATATATTCTGTACATAGGTAAGTCTTTACGTGCTTATTAATACTAGTAGGGTTCGCCTTTTAGCTTCTTTCACGCCTTATCGTTCCGAACTACGACGAAGACAACGCTTCAGTGAGCAAGGTTACGCTGTTTTGCGGGTTTGCCAATGTAATGCAAGATAACTGGAGATAAGTATCACTGCACATGGATGTATGTTGCGATCTTTTCTTTGTATCGTAATTCTCCACACTTGGTGTTTGTGCGTAACAAAACGAGCTTTGAAATTAGCTTCGCTAATGCTACTTTATGCTTTTCCATAAAATAATTACTAGAATTTGTTCTGCATTTCATATTTATAACTGAACACACTTGTTATACTAAAGTATAATCATCATTTTTTAATTACATGAAACATATGAAACGTGAACTTCATATCTCAATTATTAAATTGTCCGCAGATTATAATATTTTTTAAATAGAAATTTTTGTGTTAATTGGCAATAAAATTCGATGGCGATGTACTTTTTCTTGTCTTGTGAACCATCCCACTCCCCGCATCTGTAGTTAACCCGGTATTTTTAAATTTCCTTTATTTTTTTTATTGACATCCGTCTTAAAACCAATACACATCTAACTTCTTCATTACTCGCTCCCTAAATCAGTCCATCTTACGAATCCCACACCAAGACTTATTCTCAATCAAATTATAATCTCCATATTCCGATACGGGGTAGACCCATTGTTCCCTCTAACTCCTCTGCCTAGTAGGATCGTTAGAACTTTCCTTCTCTACTACTCACGAGCCTACAGAACCGTTTCTACCTCTGCACTTTGCACCCTCTCAACTCCTGCATTCAAATCCGTAACCTTAAGAAGAACCAGTCCATCTCCCTGCACGACAGAACTTTGCTCCTCGACGAATATCGTACCCTCCCCAAAACTGAAATTAAGTCTCTTATACATCGCTCCTTGTTCCATTCTTGGCAAGAGTTATGGTCCCTCTCCCAAACTGGTAGACATACCTACGGCATCTTCCCAAATATCACAGATATCCCTCTACACATTTCCTCTCCGACCCATCTACCATTCAATTCCTTACCGGACATGGTTCTTTCTGCAACAAACTCTATGAGTTGCACTTAATCCCATCACTACACTATCCTTGCGATAATCATTCCTTGGAAACTCCGATCCATCTCATATACTCCTGCCCACTCACCACAACTATCCAATCCAACTTTAAAATTACAGTCAACCCCGATCCGCACACTCTGCTACCAAATTTAAACTTCTTAGCTTCTCACCATCCACACGAACTGAACTCATTCCTTACTGAAATCTTGACCAACAAACCTCCGATCCTAAACCCGACTCATTAACTCAGAAACACACCACTCTCAAGCATTCACTGAAAATATCACACACACACACACACACATCGAAATTTAAACTTCACCACACTTGTACATAGTATTTGAACTCACAATACCCTACATACCCAACAACATTTACGCAGCGATGACAAGAGTAAGGGCAGGAAGCCCCAACCCTAGCAACCGCATTTCACCCGAAAATTTTATAAAATTTATTAATTTTGTAAATATATTCCATTAATTTTAAATGTACAACTAGGTTGGGTCTTTGGTCTGTGAATAGTTATAATAATAATAAAGATTAAAAATATAAAAAAATATACATGACCGTGATTCGTGCGGGACCTTACTTCATTTTCCTTGCTGTTTTTGTCTGACCCGTGCGATTTACCGTTACAGAGTCTCCATAGGCGATGATGAGGGCTACGGTTAGGAGATGCTGACGATGACTATTACGATGATGAAGAAAAGAAGAGAGTGTAGTTCTTAATTACTGATCCATCTCATTGCACAAGTTGAAAACGAACTTCGGGTCGAACAGTTTATTTGTACCCAAAAAATTCCTAAACAATCCTGACAAAGAAGTACGTATTTCCATAAAGATACGTACTAACTTGACGAAAAATATTTACTACCAATGAATTTTTTCTAAAACAATTTAACACCGTCTATAAGAATCATCAAAGACGTCTCAAATCACGCTGAAACTGTTTGAAATTTTATCAATATAAAACATTGGATGAGTATATCGATCTCTATTTTAACTATGATGTTTTAATTTTGCTGGATATTTTCAAAAATCCCACGTATGTAAGACGTACGCCATGAGTTAACTATTTGCCAATGCAGTAGCTAGAATCGGAGGGTCTAGAATTAAAAGGGACAAATTCTTTAAACTAACAATAGATTGATTGATAGTTTTAAGAGTATTTTAAAGAAACGAAGAATATAGAAAAGCCTTGAAATCACTGGAAATTTCTGGAGGTTGTACCAGTTACGTGCGGCAGAGCTATCAGTTACGATCAAAGTATGAATTCGCAAGTATTGTGTTGCAAACTACTGAATAAATTGTTAGAATATATACGGGGAATGTGTATATAAATTAGGTGCTTGTATAGATAAACTACTTTCTCGAAATAGTTATAGTTGATTATCGCATTAAGAAAGGATTTAGTGTTAGTAAATAATCATTAGTTATATCTGTAATGGCATCTCAGAGCATTTAGGTTTTTTTATATTTGTGAATAATGAAGCAGGCATTGGAGCTAATAAGGAACAGTAAAAGCAAGTTCATTACAATTCTGAGCCGAAGTGGGTACTACAATACCGAATATTATTAACAACTGTAACGGAAGTTCGTCGCCTACAAAATCTCTAAGTAGTAAGAAGGACTGTATTAAATTCATTAAGTTAGACGAGCTTTTAGCAAAAAAGTTTCTTGAAAAAATTAGAAGTTTTAGTGATTTACATTTTATAACAATTATGTGTTAATGTAATATTAAATTAGGATGAAAAATTAAAATTGGAAAGCAACTAGTACATCTAAAACAATCGGGAATAAATATCGGTACTTCGCACCCCTTCATATTAAACTCAAGAAAACTACAGATAGAAACCTGGAAAACACCGCTTATAATAAAGTTATTTGTACAAATTCACAATCGATTCAAGAAACGTCAATCATGGAAACATACACTGCCAAAAATTAGACTAATAAAAACGGCCATAAAGTTAATGCGTTGAAATGGCACGAATTACGCTGTCTTTGGTTTTAATTGATAATCGTGCCAACAAAAAACGGGTTCACTAAAACCGAACGATACTGGCATTGAAATTAGGATAGTGTAGACGGACAATCCGAGAGAAATAAAATAGCATGCAGTGACCCTGGGACAAAAACTTATAAAAGCCCCCGTATAGTAAAAGGAGGATCAGATTATTAAATACTTGACATCTTACAGAGACGAATATTTGATTGACATGCAACCAACGGATGTTATAAACAGGTTTGATAGTTAACGTAACTGCATTCATACCCGGAACTCTTAGTGAAGAAACTGGATTTCGGATGCGGAAGAAATACGCAAATGTGATATACCAGTAGTTAACATGGAAGGTGATCGTGTTAGAACAAGTCTGTCAACAAAAGCAAGTTTATTTTCTGTCTTGAATGTTGATGGAGTTTTAAGCAAAAAGTAAACTGTAGCTCGTTTAAATTCTGTTATACAGCTTAAAAATATCACATACTGTTTGTTTTTCTTTTTGGTATTTAATATCTGTGATTGATAGTAACAATCATGCGTGGAGCTTATCATCATTTTATTATTTAAAGCGTATTGTGCATACAGACTTCTCATAAAAAGCTAACATAGTATTCGGGTATTATCAAGTAAAATTTAAATTGGTTGAATTGCTATAATTGATAATATTAAGTAGTGTTTTAGGTAAACACATATTTGGCTAATTAGAGGCAGTTCGTCGTTTCTTCTTTTGTTGCTATTTACTCTTATAATCATATTTTACAATGTAGGGTATGTATAAACGACGTTTATAGTAAACTGGTAGAAAAAGGTGATAAGGGTGTAAGCGAGGCGCTATCAACCGTTAAACCGTTATTCCTAACACCCATCTTTCGAGTAGGCTCTAATTGTGTTTTTTTTAGGTAAGTTGGCGCTCAAAGGCAAAATATATACAAGGGAGTTTAAAGATTTTTTAAGTTAAGCGAACCGGTATTTAGTAGAAGTGTTACAAATTGTATATCCTTAAAGACAGTTGTAACGGGCATTTTTCGTACCTTAATATTTTACGCTCCCTTTCTGTTAGCGTACTTAAAATACATCGTTTCTTTGGGATCGCTGTTTGTATAAAGGAAATACTTTAGAATATTTTAGAATTGTATGCAATTTAACTCGCGTGTATTAATTTTAAAAGATAGATAAATTGAAGATTAATTCTCATTAATAAATAAATTCCAACTTATCGAAAACGATAAACAGCCTGTAATTAATTGTTAGATACGATTGTGACATTCACGTTTTAGATGTTCCTTATGTTATTAGCGAGGTAGATAATAGTCGATAAGCGGTTATAATAGCGACGAATTGTATAGTCTGTTCTTTGTTCCTGTTTAATAAGTACGTTAAAAGTGCTGTTCCATTTTGCTTTAAAAATAGTGAGAATTAATGCGGGATTAATTCTCGAATTGTTTATGAACAAACGCGGCACGATTCTAGTTGTATTTCTTGTGAAATAAAAGGTGTATTTTAACTGTAGAATGTGTTTACTCGACCGCACGGGTTTTAAGGTCATTGACAGACGGTTTTATTGCTTACGCGTTACTTTACTAATTGTATTTGTTGCTTTTCTGTTGGAAATAAAAGTGATAGAACTTGTCTTACTCGACCACACGTGTTTTACGGAACATTGACTTAGTGATTACGCGTTGCTGTGCTAATTGTTTTTTAGTTGATTTGTCTTTTTATATTTGGAACTGTATGTGCGATCTAGTTTTCGTGGTCCCTTTTCTTTTATGAGAGTAGCGCATACTTTGGATTATTTAAATACAGTGATACTGTAGTTTCTGAATTTTCGAACAACAAAGAATCTAAAATAGATCATGGCTTGCGTGAGTTTCGTTATTCAAAAGCATTAGATTTTTCTTTGTTACCATATGTAGCAAATAAAACACCTCACGTTACTGTTAGTTTAATGCAAGAACTTCTCAGATGACATGCATTACATCGTGCCTCGAAAGCCCGTGATTCTAAATTCTTATTACTATTTTTCTTTACAATTTGTGTTACAAAATATTTCGGAATTATTGTCTCAGGAAATAGAATTAACAAGAAATTTATCAATGCTACCTGGTTCCATCAGCGTGATAATGTCTGCTGCTAACCCCAGTGATTAGTGATTAGTGTAAAGTGTAAGAAATTCCATCAACACCCTCACAGGCACGGGTGAAGTGCTTCCTTAGTGCAGGACATCGTGAATCCCACACTTCAATTGTAAGGAAGCGTTACTGAAGGACCTCCTGTAAGTTGAACTATTTCCTACTTAGTATTACTTTAAATATCTACCCGTTGTTTTTGCCATACCGTTGGCGTTCTGATACCTTTTACCATAGACTTGCATGCTATTTTAAATAAAAGAAAAAAAAAGAAAAATCAATACTACTGAACTACTCATATTAATTGTGTTTACCTATTTATATTTTGTTAAAATTTTGTCTGCTTTATGTCTAATTGGTGTGTGAGGAAACGTTTCTGCTACTCCCCAATATTACCTCACTTTGTACTAAAGATTTGTTATATTGCTTTTAACGTTGTTATATTATATAGATTATGCCAACAGTTTTTTTTTATTCTACAAAGTACTGAACAATTTACACTTGATCCGTATGCTATGCTTTTTTTTTGTTTCAGGTTTGCAGGACTAATTTGTTTTTTTTTCAGGTTTACTATTCTAATTTTTCTATTGCAGGTACTGTTACTAACTCCTTACCGCCGTATACATTATATGTCAGTTTGCTTCCTACAACCCCCCCTAATCTCCAATTGAGCCCGCTCATTTCTTGATATCTTTGTGTTACGCACGAATTACGTAACGTAACATTTTTGGCGCCCAACGTGGCTGCCACAAAAAAAAAACGTAACACAGTAAATTTGCTTTCATAGAACACACCTCTATTAACTGGTATGTCACTCCAGTCCCTGGAAAGTAAAAATAAGTAAGTAACGCAACGTCAATTTTAGCAACTTATGAAAATACTACCGTCACATGCACTCCATAATAAGGATTTGAGCATTTGCCCTTGTTAAATTTTACATCAATCTAGAATATTTTTTTTTATGAAATTACTGGGTTAAATACGTCCTAATATATTGCTATGACTCGTCTACCCAAACGTTGGGGGAAACAAATTATGCTGTAAATCGGGGCAGAGCTGCCCTGTCAAATATACTGATGCAATTGAAAATCTTACCGTGCTTTTTTACTTGTCTGGCTAGCTCTACGGAAAATATGTTGTGGAATTTATAAAAATGATATGCAGCTTAAGAAACATCTGTAAACCATTTTTACATTCAAAAACATTTTTTTTTGCACACCGTATTTAACTAATCTCTTATATACACAAATATAAACAACGTTTATAAATACAATTTACAGCTTAAGTTAGACAGAAAATTACTACTTACGTATTAAAATAATCTTCACCTAATGCTCGTTAATTATTTCAAAACTCCGAGCATATCATATGTAAATCATAAGATTTTCATTAAATTTTTCTGAATAATTCAGATATTTATTATTATTGTCATTATCCGGGTCAACGCAGTTGATCAACAACGCTGTACAGAAATTCTTGTATGGATCAAAAACGCTTCGAGCACTGACCTCAAAATTTCCAAAACAAACTATCCAAAATAATTTTATACGCCAAATGAAAACTTATTCTAGCTTAGTCTACTTAAAATTTAGTTTCTAGGTTTAAAATAAATTTTAACACTTGCGGTATAAACCTTCAAATTTTTATTTCGGCTACCTGTCATCGCTTATATATGGAACATAATCAGGTAAAGCTTGCTCAACAATAGCAACAGGCGTTATAGACACCGGTTGACTAACTTAAACAAGCCTTTTTTTTAATCAATATACGAGTTATCATCACGTCAGGTACATCTTTTATTGCAAACACGACAGAAATTTCACTGGTAGTATAATTCAAGGCAGCAACGATAAACTCTTAAGTTGCTATCTGTGAATTACCAGTTTGAATTATTGGCTCAATTCGTAGAAGAAGCACAGTCTGAGGTGGAAGTAAATACGTATGATACGTATAATCATCATTCAAACAGCTAAAGTTAGAAGAAATTTGGTTCTTATTTGTAGTAGGATCGCAGTTGTTACGCTTTATTTTAAAGCTAAAAATTAGGTTCATTAATTCAGAGTTAGGGACTTTTTTTTAGAATTCCGAAATATCCCCGTTGAATGGTGCAATTTTGTTAACGCCGTGAAATCCCGGGGTTAGTAACGTTCACGCGGGTCTTGACGTCAGTTGCTTATCTTTGCAATCGGAAGCGCTGACGTAGGGTTCTGTTGTGAGAAGAAGTTTATCTTCCCATAAACGCAAGGCAAAAGTACGTAATCTCGGTTGGAGGGGAGAGACCTTTAAGACAGATCCCCTGTCGCCTAGCTCGTATCGACAGACTTATAGTACCGACAGACTTATCGTACCAAAAGCACGAATGCGTTACCGTTCCAACCCTTCTACCCCATCCTAATCGTCTCGTCGGCAAAGTCCTATCACCAGGAGCCGGGGCAGCGAATCTACAACACAACAGGTGAATAGCAGAAAGGACGGCCCCTGAGTCATCAACGTCCAGTAAAGATAGGGATAATTGTTATAAAACTTTATTTTCTTGCCCGTGGGTTTACCAGGAAGGTTGAGTGTAGTGCAGTTTGATTAACTCCCATGCGCCCGCAACCATAGCACTGGAGTACTTGAGGACGGGTACAATGTATCGACACATAACCAGGTTAGACGCAGTTGAAGCGTCTGACCTGATGTATAGCAATAGACACAGGAATAGGAGCAGAAGAAGCTAAAGAAAAAATATTTGATCTAGTAGTAGGCGTAGGATAAATCTTGACATCGGTTATGTAAAGTAATAGTGTTGGACTTATATGGGAAATCTGGTTCTACGTATTCGTGTCTTGGCTAGGGGATACTTAACTATCGACCCTACACTTTTTCAACTTTAACTATAGACATCCGTTCTCCAATTCTTGTAAGGAGGCGACGGTAAGCAGTTGGGTTGCATAGAATCGAGTAAGACAATATTCGATTGCTTATAATCGGGTAAAACGCATACCAACGAAGCATGGAAGGCATACATACTAGATCGTGAACCATGCTTTCAGGCAGACCCTGCGTCTCACATAAGATATTATCAAATAATCTTCGTTTATAATCAGTCATTTAAATCAATCAAATACTATAATAGCTAACTGAATACGTTAAAATATACCCGAAGGAAGAAATTGAAATTCCAACACAAAAATTAATAGGAGTTAAAAAAGGGAATCTAGAAATTGTGACATTAAACATTTGGGCTTGAAATCTAAAACCCTGTCGCACACGTATTGGCCGATGGTGTGCCCAAGTGGAGATTTTTTTACAAAGTCGTTGCTTTAATAGAAAGCAAGAAAAAAATTAAAGTAGAGCCAGCGGTTACTTGATATATCACGTAAACGATAATAACTTTTTTATTTGGGCTTGAAATTTAAAACCCTGTCGCACGCGTATTGGCTGCTGGTGTGCCCAAGTGGAGATATTTTTACAAAGTCGTTGCTTTAATAGAAAGCAAGAAAGAAATTAAAGTAGAGCTAGCGGCTACTTGATATATATCACGTAAACGATAACATTTTTATTTGGGCTTGAAATCTAAAACTCTGTCGCACACGTATTGGCCGCTGGTGTGCCCAAGTGGAGATTTTTTTACAAAGTCGTTGCTTTAATAGAAAGCAAGAAAAAAATCAAAGTAGAGCTGGCGGCTACTTGATATATATTACGTAAACGATAATAACTTTTTTATTTGGGCTTGAAATCTAAAACCCTGTCGCACACGTATTGGCCGCTGGTGTGCCCAAGTGGAGATTTTTTTACAAAGTCGTTGCTTTAATAGAAAGCAAGAAATAAATTAAAGTAGAGCCAGCGGCTACTTGATATATATCACGTAAACGATAATAACTTTTTTATTTGGGCTTGAAATCTAAAACCCTGTCGCACGCGTATTGGCCGCTGGTGTGTCCAAGTGGAGATTTTTACAAAGTCGTTGCTTTAATAGAAAGCAAGAAAAAAATTAAAGTAGAGCTAGCGGCTACTTGATATATTTCACGTAAACGATAATAACTTTTTTATTTGAGCTTGAAATCTAAAACCCTGTCGCACACGTATTAGCCGCTGGTGTGCCCAAGTGGAGATTTTTTTACAAAGTCGTTACTTTAATAGAAAGCAAGAAAAAAATTAAAGTAGAGCTAGCGGCTACTTGATATATATCACGTAAACGATAACTTTTTTATTTGGGCTTGAAATCTAAAACCCTGTCGCACAAATATTAGCCGCTGGTGTGCCCTAGTGGAGATTTTTTTACAAAGTCGTTGCTTTAATAGAAAGCAAGAAAAAAAATTAAAGTAGAGCTAGCGGCTACTTGATATATATCACGTAAACGATAATAACTTTTTTATTTGGGCTTAAAATCTAAAACCCTGTTGCACACGTATTAGCCGCTGGTGTGCCCAAGTGGAGATTTTTTTACAAAGTCGTTGCTTTAATAGAAAGCAAGAAAAAAATTAAAGTAGAGCTAGCGGCTACTTGATATATATTACGTAAACGATAATAACTTTTTTATTTGGGCTTGAAATCTAAAACCCTGTCGCACACGTATTGGCCGCTGGTGTGCCCAAGTGGAGATTTTTTTACAAAGCCGTTGCTTTAATAGAAAGTAAGAAAAAAATTAAAGTAGAGCTAGCGGCTACTTGATATATATTACGTAAACGATAATAACTTTTTTATTTGGGCTTGAAATCTAAAACCCTGCCGCATACGTATTGGCCGCTGATGTGCCCAAGTGGAGATTTTTTTACAAAGTCGTTGCTTTAATAGAAAGCAAGAAAAAGATTAAAGTAGAGCTAGTGGCTACTTGAAATATCACGTAAACGATAATAACTTTTTTATTTGGGCTTGAAATCTAAAACCCTGTCGCACACGTATTGGCCGCTGGTGTGCCCAAGTGTCATTAAACCCGCACCGAGTACCGCAAGAAAACAAAGAAGAATGAATCGAAAGAGTTATGCCATGATAGCTAAAAGTGTCCTAGTGTGGGGCGGATCACACATAAAGAGAAACTGGGAACATTATGAAATCAATTTTATTTACAAACTTTTAGTTAAACCCATAGTATAACAAGAATATCTACAAACCCTTTAATTAGAAAAACCTGTTATGAAGAAAACGGAAAACTAAAACCCGTATAGAACAAAACATTTTTTACAAAATATCCAAAAGGAATTACAAAATACAAAAATCAAAGCAAATAATCTATAGGAACACTGTGGAACGATTTAAATAAAATTAAATAAAAACCCTTAACCACAATAAATATTTAAATTACTAAATACGTATTTCGACCACTATGTGTTCATCATCAGTAGAAAACCTGTAATTAAAAAAAAAAAAGGCTGTTGTTCTGGAACACTTCAGAGGATATTCTCCTCACCACTTAGGCTGAAGTGAACCTTTCCAACCTATAATTTACTATATTGTTGCTTTAAACACTATCGAGGATATTCTCCTCACCCGCAGGCTGGTGTTCTCAACAACAAACAAGTGAATTGTGACATTATAACTTAAATCTACTTAATTTATACTAATTCTAAACCTACTGAAGCGGAACCAATTTAATCTTGCTTTCTCATTGGTTGTTGACCAATAGGGAAAGCAAAGCAGATGACTCTATTGGCCCTTTATCGGTGTTTAAGAGGGGTCCTTTATGTTTAACAATTTTAATTAATTCATAGGCATTTAAGGAGGAAAACGTTGGTACCGCTTTTAACAATTTAACATTTTCTAGTTTAACGGGGTGGCTGGTTTCAAATATATGTTTGGCGACCTGAGACCTTTCATATTAAATTATAGGTTGGGAAGGTTCACTTCAGCCTAAGTGGTGAGGAGAATATCCTCTGAAGTGTTCCAGAACAACAGCCTTTTTTTTTTTTTTTAATTACAGGTTTTCTACTGATGATGGCCACATAGTGGTCGAAATACGTATTCAGTAATTTAAATATTTATTGTGGTTATGGTTTTATTTAATTTTATTTAAAAAATTAAAGATTTGCTAGGTAATCCAAAAGACAAGGGGAAAAATTGCAAAAGTCGGGGATTTATGAAATTAGTTGTGCAGGGCCAGGGTGTTTTCAAAATATATTGGTCAGACCAAGAGGAATATAACAACAAGATTTAAAGAACACATTGCTCACTTCAAATATGGTAAATATGAAAGGTCTCAGGTCGCCAAACATATATTTGAAACCAGCCACCCCGTTAAACTAGAAAATGTTAAATTGTTAAAAGCGGTACCAACGTTTTCCTCCTTAAATGCCTATGAATCAATTAAAATTGTTAAACATAAAGGACCCTCTTAAACACCGATAAAGGGCCAATAGAGTCATCTGCTTTGCTTTCCTATTGGTCAACAACCAATGAGAAAGCAAGATTAAATTGGTTCCGCTTCAGTAGGTTTAGAATTAGTATAAATTAAGTAGATTTAAGTTATAATGTCACAATTCACTTGTTTGTTGTTGAGAACACCAGCCTGCTGGTGAGGAGAATATCCTCGATAGTGTTTAAAGCAACAATATAGTAAATTATAGGTTAGGAAGGTTCACTTCAGCCTAAGTGGTGAGGAGAATATTCTCTGAAGTGTTCCAGAACAACAACCTTTTTTTTTTTTTTTAATTACAGGTTTTCTACTGATGATGAACACATAGTGGTCGAAATACGTATTTAGTAATTTAAATATTTATTGTGGTTAATGGTTTTTATTTAATTTTATTCAAAGCAAAAATAATGGATACACTCCTGACTTATGTTACACTATTTTGTACCCTCAATAATCTTTACATAAAATAGCAATTAAAAGAAATTATATAGTGAGTTGCTTTCGTTACCTACAATCTTACTACTTACATAATCACAGCAATCAATAACAGCTGGCGCTAGGTAGAAGCGCTCCTCGCACCAACGCTGAAATAAATATTATTAGACAAAGAAACCATATACACCTAAACAATGGCCTACGATTGATTCTATATTTACAAATTCAGAAGAAGCAACAGTGCGCGGACCGACTCTTTACTTCCCTTGACCGGTAGCCAGCAGCACTTCAGTACATAACCTCGAACGTAGGTCCATACATACGACGCAGCCACGGATTGAATCAATCGAAAGCCAATTTGCAACAGTTGCGGTAATTTAGTTGCTAGAAAACTCCATCTATCAAACAACAATGTCTATAAAAAAATCAGTGGAAAGTAAATCAACACCAATTGCAATAAATAATTAGTTATTGAAAAACTAATTTCACAATTTTAAATTATAAATTTATCAGTGCAGTATTGCAGCAGTAATTTTTAATTTCGGATGGTTATATTATTAGCTCGAGCTGAAATAAAAGTTGGACAACGAATAACTGAATATGTTTACGTTCTAACAAGGCAAAACTAAAATCGACCAAGGGATATCCCTCTGATCCATTGACTGAAACGATCTAGAGGACGTGTCAAAAGCACTAAGACTGTTTGCAGTCAGCTTTGCAGAATCGTCGCGTTAGATGTAACATATGTGCCTATTTACAGTGTGGGACCATAAGAGTTTACTATTTTTGAATCGACCGTGTAGAAATACATTAAAACCTTGTAACTTCTTGTGGAAAACAAATGTTCCGATAAACCAGCTTATTGAAGATACACATAGATTTAACCTTCTTGGAAACACCTTACAATTCTTGAGAACAAATGTGTTGACGACAAATACCAGATTTTAGATGCTATAATAATATTTCTGAAACACACGTTTTAATAAAATAGATACCAGCATTTAAAATTGTATTGAAAGAGTAATTTTCTATATTTAAAATTATAATGACATGCTAATAAAACGTGACATCTAGTACGTTATCAACAGGATAGACTCAACCTATTTAAATTTGTTGCTAATAACAATCCTAAATTTTACAGCTAACCTAATAAGATCAAATTACCTCAAATTTTACAACTGCATATTTAATAAGATTCTACAGGATGATGAAAAAGCAATTGCTTCAACTGATCAAAGGCTGCTAGATTCGCTAATACACGCAACTAGCCGTGGAAATAAAACAGGATTTTGAAATTTGTAAATCAACACAAGCTATATATGCCCCAAATCAATAAATATGTATTTTTAAATAGAATTATTGTTACATTGTATAATTGAAGGACGTAATAAAAGGTTAATAAAAGTTCACAAACCAGACATGAGAACGGAAACAGTTACAATGTATTCCAAACGTAATATGACAATGCAGGTGCAGATCACAGTAGATAATAAGACAGCAATTATTAGAATTAAGATTATTAAAATGTAATACCTTGTATTGTATCAAGAAATAGCAGACATAAGATCTGAATTTCCCACAAAGTGATGTAAGAGCCGAGATAGCATAAATACTTTCAGGAGCGCAAGATGGCCAGTCAGTCGCGAGCTTCACAACTTTAACATTGTTGATTGTTCAAGCTACTCATTTAAGTTTTAATTAATTAGTTCGTGAAAGTAACTTTGATTATTTTTATTTTTAAACGTTAATGAACATAACGTAACCGTTTGTCGAAATCACTTAGGCTTAAAAGCCTAAAACCTATCTGGCAAAGTCAGTAGTATTTCAGAAAGGCACTAGCAAATCCAAAAATTGAGGAACTGGTGGTCTTGAATATTAATTTTTTGTCTGGAAGAAAACCAATTGGACGAAGTACAAGAATAGGCCAAGTCCAGTAACAAAGAGGAAAAACTATAATGGAACTGGCAAACAAATTCTTGTGAGGACCAAAGTTCATTTTCCTAACCATTATCAACTGAATATTGATATTAGCTAGTAAGAAACAAAAGAATTTTTATGTACAATTTATTATCGCAATTTATTACTACTATTTGTGAAAGAATTTACTCAGCAAACTTATTTTAACAAAAAAACTTTATAGACGTATTTATGTGCACAATTTATTACAATTTGTTACGATCAATGAAACGATATATTCAGCAAAGTCTAAGTCTAAGAAAAATCTAAAACTTCAATTTTCATTACATTTTATAAAGGTTTATAATTAAACACTTTCAGTGCAAACAAATTAACGAAGGTGTATAAATATTAAAGCGTTTTATGTACTTTATCACTGCAACAATTTAACGAAATAATTATTCAGCGGAAGTCTTAAGCCGATGTAATGATAACCAAAGTTATATTATAATTACACAAAATATACGTAAAGATAAGTGATTCTTTAAATAAATCGATACAAACTCGACTAAAGTAATTTAGAATTTATTATATAAAACAATGAACTGTGACAACATGAAACTCTATCTCGATGCAATCCCTCTATATGACGGAAACGAAGCACTAATAGGCATTTTTAATCACTGCTTGCAAGGTATTTTTAAAATTTTTTTATAAACCAGGTGACAGCAAACGTAACGTTTTGCTTTTACGCTTGAAAATCAGCAAATTAACCGGCAGAGCATAAACATTGATTGCGAGCCGCGATGACTTTGAGAAATGGGACGACTTTAAACGCATATTGATAGCATATTTCGAAGATCAAAGGAACATCAAATGTCTTGTCCGAGATTTAATAGATTTACGGAAGGAAACTAACCAATCACCCTATCAATTCGGTATGAAATGTCAGGACGTACGAAGTTTAATTTTGAAAGCTAAAAATTAAAAAAAACCGACCAGAATATACGATTACTAAAGACGAAAATGTGTGACAAAATGGTTTTAGACACATACATCAATGCATTACCCGAACGCCTATTAGACAAAATAAGATTTCATCATCCTCAAAATTTATAAAAACAATGAACATAATTGTAGAGAAAGAAAACGTTACGTATTACAGAAATAGACTATATAATCCTAACGCAAATAAAAATTTCTTACAGATGAAAACAATACCAGCCGCGAGACAAATACCAACACAACCGAAATTTACATCATCAAGTAAAAGATTTTGGCAACCCGGACGCGAATAATGACGCGACTTTAGGTAGAGACGATGAGACAAGTTACGAATGCAACAACCCTTATGAAAATTACGAAAAGGACACTATGAATACAAACGCATGCCGTTTGGATTAAAGAACACATTCGCCACTTTTCAAAGAGTTATGGATAACTTTCTAAGAGGGATACACAACGAAAAATGTCTTGTGTACCTGGACGATATAATCGTATATTCGACATCACTCGTAGAACATATTGAAAAACTAAGGGAAGTTTTTGAACGATTACGAAAAGCTCATTTTAAGGTTCAATTAGATAAAAGTGAACTTTAACAAAAGAAAGTAGCATTTTAAAGACACATAATAACTCCACAAGATGTTATGCCAATCCCAGATAAAACGAATGCAGTATTAAACTACCCCTTACCGAAAACAAATAAAGAGATTAAAGGATTTTTAGGACTCAGTGGTTATTACCGAAAATTCATCAAATGTTACGTACACATAACCAAACCTTTGACAAATTGTTTAAAGAAAAGTAATAAGATCGAACGCACCCAAGAATTTACTAAAAAAGTAGAAAAAGTTAAATGTATCCTTACAAACCACCCTATATTAGAATACTCTGATTTTCAAAACCATTTATATTAACAACCGACGCATCTAACGTTGCACTAGACACAGTAATGAGACAAGCTAAAGTAGGTAGCGATAGACCAATTAGCTACGCATCATGGACACTAAATGAAACAGAACAAAAGTACAGAACAATTGAGAAAGAATTATTAGCAATAAATTGGGCAACCAAATATTTTCGACCATATCATTATGGAAGGAAATTGTGCAAATACACCGACCATAGACCATTAGTATGGTTATGCAAACTCAAGGGACCGAATTCAAAATTACAGAGATGGAGGATTAGATTAGAAAAATACGACTAAGCAGAATACAGCTCAACGCAATAGAAACAGAGTCAGTTATAGGTAACGTAGACGAAAAAGGGATTAGGGAGGACCCAGAACAATTCGAAAGTATATACTCAACGCAAAACGACGAACTGAAAATTGCAATTAAGATATTAAACGAAGCAATAGACACGAAACCGAATCAATTTATAGTTACCGAAGTTTTAACCAACTCCAATCTAGTAAAACATACAAAAACAGATAATAAGAAAATATATCAAATTCAAATAACGAAAGACAAAAACGAGGAGCAGATAATTAAAGAAAACCATACACCTAAACAATGAAGCACCATTGAATCTATATTTACAAATTCTGAAGATGCAACCGTGTGCGTGCAACTCTTAATTTCACTTGACTGGTAGCCAGCAGCACCTCAGTACCTAACCTCGAACGTAGCTCCATACATACGACGCCGCGACGGATTGAATCAATCGAAGGCCCATTAGCAACAATTGCTGTAAATAATTTAGTTGTTAGAAAACTTCATCTATCAATGAATGTCTAGTAAAGAATCAGTCGAAAGTAAATCGACACCAATTGCAATAAATAATTTAGTTGTTGGAAAACTCCATTTGTCGAAGAATCAACTTCGTCTAAACTAATTTCAGAATTGCAAATTATAAATTCATCAGTGCAGTATCGAAGCAGTATTTCTTAATTTCCGATGCTTATATTATTAGCTCGAGCTGAAATAAATGTTGGACAACTATTAACTGCTTATGCTTACGTTCTAACAAATAAAAACTAAAATCGATAAAGGGATATCCTCGAACCTATTGGTTGAAACGATCTAGAGCACGTGTCCAAAGAACTAAGACTGTCTGCAGTCAGTTTTGCATATTCGTCGCGTTAGATGTAACATAGGTGCCTATTTACAGCATGAGACCATAAATATGTTCATAATTGACCGTGTAGAAATACGTTAAAACCTTGTAACTTCTCGTGGGAAATAAATGCTTCTATAAACCAGCTTATTGAAGATACACATAGATTTAACCTTCTTGGAAGCACCTTACAATTTCGAAAACAAATACCAGATTTTAAATGCTATAATAATATTTATGAAGCACGCGTTTTAATAAAATAGATACCCGCTTTTAAGAGTAATTTTCTATATTTAAAATTAATCACATGCTAATAAAACCTGACATTTAGTACGTTATTAACAGGATAAGCCAACCTATTTAAATTTGTTACTAATAACAACAAACCCAAATTTTGCAGCTAAGCCAAATAAGATCAAAGAACCTTGAATTGTACAACTGAATATTTAATAAGATTCTAGAGGATGATGAATAAACAATCGTTTAAATTGATCAACGGCTGCCGGATTCGCTAATGCACGCAATTAACCGTGGAAACAAAACGGAATTATGAAATTTTTAATTCAAGACGCGAGTTAGGTTTTGGGCCTCTTGGAGCAACTTTTTAAACAGCTTTCCCAAAAAACTTCTTCTAAGAAATTTATTTTATACGAATTACAATGATTAAATTTACAAGTACATTATGTTCATTAACGTTGGAAATTGAAATTATTCTAACTTGACTTTCACTAATTAAATATATTAAAATTATGGTGAGTAACTGAACTGACAACAATGTTAAAGTTGAGCTCTAGACTGACTGGCCATCTTGGGCTCTCACGGGTATTTATGCTATATTTGTCCCTCACATTGCTTGTGGAAACTGCAGAGCTAATGTCTGCTTATTTCTGTATTTAATACAATGTAACAACCTTAATTCTAATAATTGCTGTTTTATAACCTACTGTGACTTGCACCTGCAGGTTACGTTACGTTACGTCTGGAATACAATGTTTGTTTCCGTTCTCACTGTCTGGCTTGTTGAACATTCATTAACCTTTTTATTATGTCCTTCAATTTTACATTGTTGCATCTAACTTAAGTTTTAATAATTCTTAATTCTTAATTCTTAATTGTTCCATTAATTACATATATATTCTAATTTGGGGGATATGTAACTCACGTCAAATTATTTAACTTCAGGGACGGAACGTAACAAGGTATTAGTTATTAGAAATTGTTTGTACTAGTGATGTTATTTATTTCTTTAAATATTTTAGTATAATTATACCTTTTGTAGTTTGTGAAGATTAGAATGATTGATTAATGTTTTATATTACGTTATGTTTATGCAAGAAGGGGACTAATGACGGTTTTACCTCAAACTACGTGCACCCGCTTGGTGAACGTAGTTTGAGGTGAAACTGGCCCCTTCCTTTTTACTTATGCATAATCGTTACTAGCAGAGGATGAAGGCTGTATATTCGTCAATACAGAAATAGCTCTGGATAAAATAATTTCAGTTTTATTGGCGCTCAGCTATCTAATTCATAATTCAATGAAGAAAAATTGACTTTAAGGGTCTCTTTTCGAAAAATTCCTATTACGCAGATTTGTTTAAATTCAATAGCAGTTGAACTTATTTGAGTGACAGCGTAAACAGATTTCTAAATTTTACTCCTACAAAAGATCTTTTGAAATGCATTCAGCATTAAAGTTTGCCGTAAACAAGTCAGTGAGAAATGTATTCTATGCTAAAGATTACGACGAAACGTCTTACTAATTCCTTTTAAAGAATATGAAGTGCTGCTTTGCATTTCCAATGCTTTCTCTTTCCGAATTGATCCCCTTGAAAACCCACCAACTCACTTCCAAAGGAAAACCGTTTTTGATAAACCCTGTCAATCCTGGAATCCAAACTCAAGAGATTTAAACCGTGGATTGGACAATCTGGCTACCTCCATCAAACTGAAAAGAATTCTTAAAACTGTATATTCTAAGAACACCCTAGCTATCAGGCAGTATGTCCCAGAAAACATCGGTAGGGCTTATTTCTATCAAAGCATCGAAATCGATAAAAATAACCTGATGGGAGTTTCTCCTTCAAGCGTTCAAAGATATTATATTGGTTTTTATATCCCAGAATAAAAGCCTGTGTTTATATCTGTTAAATTAAAACGCATGAGTATTGTCAACTGCATGACGCTTGAAGCAATTTAAATCAATGACTGGCATTTTGGAACCGTTGGATTGGGAAAACAATTAAATCTCGCGAAATAATTAATTTTCCAATTACTTTACAGGTATGAGTTTTGTGTTAGAGCACTGTATGATATTTCGGCAGCGAGAAAAATGCAAAGCCGTGTATTAATATTCAACAGCGCATATTCTGCATTGAAAAGTGTTTTTGGAGCGTCTTTGATACGACAGCTACGCGAAATCTAATAAGCGTTATATAAAGTAGTGAATTCCATTTCTTAAACTCTAAATACGCTAACTAAATTTGCAGCAAGAAACGTAAAACATATTTTCAAAGCTTTATTGCAGGTTCACCTAAACTTTAGAAACGTTATTTTTTGATCCATAAACGACTAAGGACACGTTGGTCTAATAAATGTGGTCACCGAAGTGGCGAATGGTACTCTCTAGATATGGACTACACTTCACTGTGTATGTATATACATATATATATATATATATATATATATATTGCCGTGGACCTCGGTAATAAATCGAGCCTCAGTAACAAAAATACATTCGAAAATTTTATTAATTTTTCAAAACTCGAAAATAAATTTCACACAATAAAAAAATTTAATAAAAAAATTATCCCTTACCCAGATTCCTCTCTTCATCACCTTAATTCTTCTTCAGTTCCCAGGCTATCTCAGTTGGGCATCTTCTTGGATACCTAGATTCACTATTATACTCTGTATCGTTCACGCACACTCTCATTAAAACCACAAAATAATACAACCATCATACAATATTTATTTAACACTATTTACAAATAAAATTCGAAATTATCCACATTTCAGAGATCAAGTTACACCTCAATAAATCCTATTTTTGTACTGTCCTGGATTTTAATTTAAAATATCAAACACATTGAATATTCCCGGAGTAAATGGGCCCTGAATAATACCATATTTTCTTTCTTTATTTATAATTTATTTTAAATTTGTATACTCTGGAGTATGGTGAGCTCATGATAACCCAGTTAATTATGAATAATGTATGCTTTTGTACTTCGCATACTCTTACAACAAACAAAAAAAAAACAAACCCATAAACTCGTAACAATAAAAATTTTAACATTCCTGATGGAACGTTAATAAGCTTTATCTACACCTATAGATTTCTATTTAAATACCATGATAAAGTTAGTTATACGTATTATTTTTAATACGCAAAATAATGCACAATATCTTCAAAATTCACTCTCACACGTCACACAATTTTCATAGTTTTATAGTTTATAACTACAACAATTTTAAAGCGCTACCTGGAATTTCTTGAAGATCTCTACTCCGTTGACGATGCGGTAAAGTAGTTTCGCTCTGCTCTGCTGGCCGCTTCTAGCTATTTGTAGATGACCCCATCTAGGTTGTGCTGTTTGCTCTGCCTTCACGGTGCATCCAAATCCAAATCCAATTAATTACACTTCTTTTATAATTGCGTACTTTAGTTTAATTTAATTTAAATTTACGTTACTTCACGTCACTTCACGAGCTTGTTTAAGATAAATGTTTCACCCCAAATTAAAATTTAGACTCGACACCATTCGCGTATCAAATTATCAGGCCAACACTGTACTATTTAATTTAAAAATATGTATACTTACAAACTCGTATTCTGAAGCGGTGAAAATACTAAAAGATCGAAGTTAATAGAGAGCGATGCTAATTCTGTTCAAGTATTTATATGATTCCGAATGCCACCTCTAAGCCGCTCTTCTTGTGAAAAATCTAATTTAAAATAACACTTCCTCAAATTTTGTTTCAACCGTTTTCGAAATCTCCGAAATTTAGCGCGTCGTTATGATATTTTCCGAAAAGTTAACATTCTATATTCCCGTGTTTGTCTGTTCTAGAACTAACTATATCGACCAATAGTATATGCATTGACGTCTTAAAAATCCCGCCTATATTAACGCTGTCCCTTTCTTATGCATATTATGTTTCCTTCTAACCTTGTTTGAGTGGTAGAAATCGATATTACTGTCCGTGTTCTTTTTACTCCATGTGGACTTGTATACGTGCCTTTTGACTGTCGTTTAACCAATATCCTTTAAAACTTGCTTGTTATTTATACAAATAAGGGGAACCTGACATTTAGAAAACATGCAGGTGTTTAATTAACCGACGTTTTAACACATTTCTAAGAGTTGGCTTTTTAAAGTATTTTATATTCAACGGCTGTTTATGTGTTAGCAAAGCGTTTCACCTTGTTATTATCGATTTTTCATGCTTTTATGCGTAATTACCCGTTCAATTAAACTCCATTAAATTAATAAATAAATTGCATTGGCTTCTAAAATTTATTTTCTTTACGAACCTAACTAAATTTTATTCATTAATTGGAAAATTATGTTAATACTTGTTACTTTAAAATGAACTAAATGAAATAAATTTCGCACGTAAACTCTGGTTGTTTCCTCTATACAGGGTGTTTCAAATTGCTTTGTTTATAGTTAAATTTAACCTTTTAAAACCACTACATAATCCCGCTGTTTCAATTCTAGGAAAAACCCTTCCCGGTTTTTCTGAATTTAAATACCTACTCTATAATCTAATCTTACTTGCTATTTTGATACACCTATCTACTCACCTAACACTACCTATACCTGTTTATCCAACTTATCACTACTTATCTACCTATTTCTATCTATTTCTACACCGATCTCTACTTATTTCTATCTATCTACACCTATCTCTATTCCTAATTACGTATTCACACCTACCGCGGCATTTTACCTAACTATTTCTATCTCTTATTAACTTTTCACTCTTTTATTTCATTGTATTTTTTTTCTTTTATTTCACCCTTTAGTCCTTTGTTGACTCTTTACGTACCTCTTTTGTACTTTTCCCTTTATGTTCACTTTTCATTTCTTCTAACCCTGCTTACTGTCACTATCTTTCTTATCCTACCTATATATACCTAATTCTACACTTATATCTAACTATCTCCCATTTTTATCCTATTCCTAGTCTTATTTTCTATAAACCCTTACTTCTACTTTTCTATATACACCTATTCTATCCCTATCTATTCAAATTTTACTCTATTATACACCTATCTCGACGTTTCTATATACACCTATCTCGACGTTTCTATATACACCTATTCTATTTCTACACTACCATTCACCTATCTCTATCTTTTTGTCATTACTCTTTATTTCTTATTTAAATCTGACTCTTTTCTTGATCCTCCAAGTCTTTCTTCTAACTATCCTAATACTCTTCATCCCTATTTCTCCTCCTTCTATTTCTATACTTATCATTACTGTTACTTCACATAAAATAAACTTATCACTATTATCCTGTTTCTTAAATATTTCTTCTTCTTCAGTACCTACACTTGTATGTCTCTCATTCATTATTATTTCTTTTTCTGCGGACAAACCCAACGCTACTACCTCAACATCTTTATCTTTCCCCTCTATACAAAACTTTTCATCTCTTCTAGACCCTTCATGTACAATATTCATTTCACAAAAATCTTTTAAATTCAAATTCAAATTACCAAAATTATCTTTGCCCCTTAACTCACTTATGCCTATATTTACTTCTTGTGTGTCACATAATGCTATTTTTACTTCTATCTTTCTTAATTCTGACTCGTTATCCACTATTATCGCTGCGCCTGACTCTACTTCTACTTGTTAAGCCTCTTTTTTCACTATCCATTGTACCTCATCTAACCTTTCCTCACTATATTCCCCCGAGTCGATCTCTCTCACTTCTTCATCATCTCCCTCTATACTATTTATACATAACCTCATGTCATCTTCTGTGACCTCATAACTTGTCTTCCAGGGTAATATCCTATCCCCAATCCTAACTATTTTCCTTTCGATATCTATTATAACCCCTAACTTCATCATGCAATTGACCCCTAATATCCCTTTAAACTTTAACCCAGGTACAATTATAAATTCTTGATCACAGCTTACTGAACCTAACTCTACTTTCAAAATAACCACGCTATTCACAACAGCAAATCGTTTTTTATTCGGCGCAACCAGGTGACTTCTTTTTATTGGCATTATCCTGTCACACACTTTATCTTTAATTTCATTGACGAATTTTTCCGATACCAAACTCGCCTCAGCTCCTGAATCTAGTAATCCTCTTAAATTTTTCTCAAAAATTTGAATCCCAATTATGGGCAAATTAAATTTTTCTATAATTTCTGGCTCAATTTCTTCTTCTATTTTCAAAAATTCCCTAGGATGTTCATATTTGTACACAGTGATGTATAGTGGTTTGTCTTGCTCTAAAAATCCTGTCCAGGTCTGTTCTCCCTACTTGGTCCCGGTCTTGCTGTCACTTCATCGTATGTCCTAGGCGTCTCAACTCTGTCCGTGTTTGTATTTGAAGTCGCCCTCATGTCCGGTGAACTGTTCTGTCTCGGTAGTCCCGGTCTCGGTGCAGATCCCCTACCTACACTGTTGCTCCTATAAAATGTCCGTCGTGGTTCCCAATTCTGTCGCTGATACGTGAAATTATTCCCTCGTCTTGCGTAGTTGTCCCGCCTGTTGTCTAACCTAACCGTGTTTACCTGTCAATCCTTTGGTTCCCGAGGTTGTCCACTGCTTACGTCGTCATACCTATGCAGGTACTCCAGAAACTTCACTCTGTCCACAATGTTCTGTAATGCTACGTGCTGTCTCACTTCAACCTCAAAATGCCTCGACAAGTATTTTATGATCTGTCGGTCCGTCAGTGGTGGGTTCAGTTGTTTTGCTATGCTATACTTTCCTATAGCATATTGCTCCCTCCTTCCTAAAAATCTCGTACCTGGTCTTGTCTGTGGTCACTCCAATAATGTTTCAAATACCTGTCTTCAAAGTCAGTGTAAGTGTCAATTTCTTGTCCTATTAAATTGTTCCAAGCTTCAGCATGGTCTTTTAGTAAAGCTTTTACAACATTTAATTTTGCCTGTTCATTGTATAAATTACTTATTAAACTTCTAATATTGTTAATGGATATTTGCGGGTTTACCCTACTATCCCCATAAAATTTCATCTGTTGCTCTAAGGACACATTACCTGTTACAAACCTTGGGCCATCCCCCATTAAAGTTGCTACATTCTGTTTAATTCCGGTCACTTCTCTCTCAACCCGACCTAACTGATCCTTACACGAGTCCGTTACTTCAGTCATTTTAGCATTAATCTCGTCCTCACAGAAAATCCTTACATCAGTCCTTAATTGTCCCATTTCTTGATTTAAACCTCTAATATCACGCTCATTTTTATCTACCCTATTTTCAACTTCTTCCATTTTTACCGTCAAGCTATTTTTAAAATCGGAAAATTCTTTCGTGGATTTCTCTATTTTATTCTCTAATTCTTGGCTCAATTGGTAAAATTTTCGATTTGATTCTTCCCTACCTAATCTCATTTCCTCTAACATTCTCATCATTAATTCATTTCCAGCTTCTCCTGATTCTGTCCTCGACTGATCCCTACTACCTCCAGGTTCCTCCATTTTTCTTGCTTTATCAAATCACACCCACACACACTCAAAATATTCTTAAATTTATACAAATCACAAACTCTCTCTCTCAGATCGCCAGTTTCCTGGAATGAAATTGTTAAAATTCTATCTGGAATTCGAGCCTCACTTTTGGGTAGCCATAAATTGCCGTGGACCTTGGTAATAAATCAAGCCTCAGTAACAAAAAAACATTCGAAAATTTTATTAATTTTCCAAAACTCGAAAATAAATTTCACACAATAGAAAAATTTAATGCAGCAGCAGTTCTAAGAATGGGAAACAAGCAAGAAAAACACAGGTCAGAAATAAGAACATTCTTTTATAGCATACGGCATTATTTTTATTTTAAACATTTACATTTTTGCATTTATTAAAATATTTATGTAAAGGATCATCAAAAATTTTTTAAAAATTACGTAGAGAGAAAGAAGGTCGTTTGAACGTTTAAAAGGTACTTCCAGTAGTATACAGTGTTAATTTTGCTGGCATTAAGGGAATTATAATTTGGCAACAAACAGATTGATATTGCTACTTTGATTCAGGAGTTTATTTTTGAATAGCAAATCACATTATAAAATTTGTAAAGCTGTGAAGTGTGTATATTTTTTAGTCATTCAAGTAGAAAAGTTTTAGAAAAAAAGGGAGGTAAAATTTTTTGTTACCATACCGTCGTGCACTCTGTGTGGATTGAACTGAGCTAGTCGAGGCATATAAAATGAATTGTGTTTAAAACTTAAATTTGAGGTTATTTAGAGACACAGAGCGGTGGCGGGCAGCAGGAAACTGAACGTTAATTACATCAGAGTGTGGTGATATCATAGCAAGGATTATATGGCCACCCTAACGTGGGGCTAGAATAGCAAAAAGATTATATAGCAATCCACGTAGAGGCGAGAACAAAACAATATTGGCAGCATAAGCGTAGAGTTAGATCGAAAAATAAATAAATTTAAAAAAGTTAAATTAGTATTTAGGGTTTATTGTAAATATAACTAAGCTAAAATGGACAAAAGAATGCGGGAAGCTAAAGAGGCGTTGAGGAGTGAAGGGATAGATGTGGAACCCCAAGAAAGTGTGATACTGTAAGATATCAATTGCAATGGGAGTATTAAAAAGGAGTCACAGCGAGGAACAACAGAACACACAAGAATCGAAAATACTAAAACGGATAAAAATGGAAAGGCCATGAAGAGCATGACAATACAGATTAATGAAAATGGGCAAAATTTGGCTAATTTTGGGAAAAAGTTAGGCTCGGAAATAAAAATTTGAAGTGATGGCTTAAGGAGACTAATCAAACAATTGTGGAAATGAAGTGACAGATGCAGAGTAAAGTTGTTAGGATTATGGAGAATGTTGATTACGTGAGGGACGAGGTTATGAGAGTTAAATCAAGCTAAGAGATATCTGAAAGCGAGACATAGAGAGAATTACGGATTTTGGTGCAAAAGTACGAGGTGAAGGGACTTGTGAAATAGGATTTAGAACTATAAATAGGGAATTGGGAAATTTAAAAACGGACTTAGCGAACTTTGGTAAAAGTACGATGTAATATACTTGAGAACCCATAAGGTTAAACCAACCAAATATATCACTAGATCAATACTCAAAATTTTATGGGCACAATAAGCTAAACCCAAAATTATTTTTGAATAATATTTAAATGCAGATACAGGAATAAACAAACGAGCAATACAAATTAAATTTGGTCAAAGCAATGTTAAAAGGGGTGCAGAAATATGGTTTGGTTTAATAGAGAGCGAATTAGAGACTTTCCAGGAATTCGAATATAAATCTTTAAGGCACTTTTTGGGGGACAACCAACAGTATAAAGTAAGAGATGGCTTGATTATGGGTAAATATAATCACGATTCAGGAATGACCCAATAATTGTATGCAATAAAAAAGTTTAGCTTCGCAAAGCAACTAGATCCTCCCTTAGATAAAATATTTGGCAGGGCATTTTGCGGTGGAAGTGAGACAATAAATAACACTTCAAAACATCGTGGACCGGATGTGTTTCTGGAATATTTGCAGCGATATGATGAAATGGGAACGAACCATAGGGTTGAAAATAGAATAAGAAGCCAACCCGTAAATTTTGTGAGAGTACAAAGAAGTGTGGAAACGGGCAGATTTAACTATGGATGTAACAATAACAACTATAGGAGAAATTTCAATGGGGGAAACTACAATAATTACAATGATGATTTTAGACGAAATAGGAGTGCAGGTAACATGCCAACGCGAAAACGGAGAGGACCAGCCATGAGAAAAACATCAACCAGAATACACACAGTCAAAAACTCGAGGAACAGATATCAGAACCGAGAAGAACCAACCGCATTTACGCTGAAATTACGAGTCAGGCAGAACCACCTACATCAAGTCGGGATTTTTGAATGAAGAGCAATACTGTATTTAAGAGCACATAAGAACAATAAATTTGTATTAATGGTACAAAAAGATTGCAAATCATAATTTTTAAACAATTAGGCTATGAAACTTTACTGAACAAACACAAAATGTAACAAACATTATTCAAACACTTCGTACAATTTAGTCTTTGTAAACTTCCAGCTATTTCGCTTGAAATTTCTCGCCGGCCAATTTGTACCGTCTCATTAATCTGCTGAACAATTTTGTCCTTTGAGTAGTGAACTTCATCAGGTGTTGAAGACCATTTCCAATTAGAAGCCGATTTCGTCATGGCCGATATTAATACTTGGACGTCATCTCCGAATTGAACGATCCGTTAGGGATATAATTCACATTCATAACTCACCAGAGCAAAGTCTCCCACTTACAGATGTTGGAGAATATTTGATGGTTGTGTATCTGGAATGGATGGGGTTAATTGAGTTTTAAATTCACTAAATGTCTCCGGGTCTTCTAAGTCATGAAGAGAAAATATATCATCTTCTTCTTGTTCGCTACTGCTATAAGTGTTGTAACAATTTTATTTTTGAATAATAAATCCCTTCATCAAAGTGCGAGAATAATAAAACACTTTTATTAAAATAATGGTAAAATACATTTAACAACTAAGGTAATACGTCAAAGCAGCATCGTCCTTTGGTATTCTATTTGTGGTTGAATATCTGTGTCTTCTACAGCTATTCGCAGGCGCGTTTCGGTTTGACAGTTCCCTCCTTGGACGCCTCGGTCGCCCGAGCTAGTTTTGTAATCAGTCGGCCATACGTGGAAGAAGCGATAAGATGTACCAAAGACTGCAGGCCGGCAATTTGCGTATCAACTTTGAGGAGTCGGGACACATCTTTGCATAGCGCACAACGTGAAGAATGCTACAATTAAAAATGCAACTTAGAAAATAGAAAATTTAACCTATTTTAAGAAGACCACTTTGTTATACGACATGAAGGAGGCTACAATTAAAAATGCAACTTAGAAAATAGAAAATTTAACCCATTTTATGAAGACCACTTTGTTATACGACGTGAAGAATGCAACAATTAACAATGCAACTTTGAAAATAAAAAGTTTAACCAATTTTAAGAAGACCACTTTGTTATACAGCGTAAAGATGCTACTTTGGTGAGGCGGTGTGATTCAACATCCGGATTGCAGCAGCTGCCGAATGTATCGTGACCGTGTTTAATTCTACACCTGGAACAATTCCATTTTGTAGAAGCGGTTTAGTATGAGCTTGGTTCACACTACATGCAGTAAACTTCGTCTGATATAACAAGTACCTCATCAAGGCGAGAAAAGCAGTTTTTGGTTCGTAGTTAGCTTTAAGTACTTTTTTGGTGTTTCACATTAGAAACACGTTAATTTGTTCTTATGTGTAAAAGCATGAATATTATAAAAATTTTACCTACTGCTGAGCTGGATTTCCAGTGTCGAAATTAAAATTCACTAATTTGATGTTTTGAGAAACAACACTCGTGGTTCATAATGAATCGTTAGTAACAACAACAGGTGTTACTGACGTCACTTATTTTTCTGTAGTATACTGCTGACAGATGTGTTCTTGAAAGCAAATGCTTCGCACAGTTTTAGCACAAGTTATGTAAACAAGAGTATTTTTGTGATCTGCTTTTTTAGAAACTAAAACTAGTACATGTAACTTAAAAAGGAAAAACTTGAGTAGTAACATTTTTAGATGTAACCTGCCTGAACAGATCTGCACGGGTCGGAGTTTTTTTGTGTAACAGGTTTACAATATACTGTAAAATGTTTGATTATGAATAATTTAGATAAACCTGAAATTAAAATTCACGAAGTAATTCAGTTATTAATTAAATTTTTGTTGCAATTCATTTTATTTTAAAAGAGATTCTTTTTAGTAAATAATTGGTTCAAGATTAAAGTTTTTTATTTTGATCAAATATGATCAAACCTAACCACAGAAAGCTAACATCCTTAAGAGTAGAATTTTGATGCCAACTTTATATTGAAAATATCGTTTTACTACTTCTTTATGTATATTTGCGGGACACAAATAGTGTTCCACCTTTTTTTATTAACCTAACTATTATAATTTCTTACAGGACCAGCGTCTTATTTTATTAAGACAGGTTTTTGTCATCGAAGGCGATCTTTTTTTCTTTGGGTCTCCACGTCCGCCCTTAGAAATATGCCATGCCATCATCCTGAATAAGTCCGGACTTGGTGGCGCCTATTTGTCTGAGACTAAGTTTGACCTACAAACAGATTTCGACTTACGCCCCCATTTCTCATAGCTCTACCCAAGGAATAGACCCCTAGTTATGTCAGAAGACTTCGTCTCACTAGCGCCCATGGGTGGGGCTGGTGCCTATAGAGAAAATACGTTGCACTGGCGCCCATGCGTGAGGCCTGCTATATATATGAAAAATTTGTTGTATAGAAAATAAAATTCAGTTCACTGACGCCCAACGTCTGGGCTTCGAAATTTGTTTGTTCAAAATTATTTTGCTTCAAAATTTGTTTGTTCAAAGTTATTTTGCCTCGAAATTAGTTTGTTCAAAAATTATTTTGCCTCGAAATTAGTTTGTTCAAAAATTATTTTGCTTCGAAATTTGTTTGTTCAAAAATTATTTGGCTTCGAAATTTGTTTGTTCAAAATTATTTTGCTTCGAAATTTGTTTGTTCAAAAATTGTTTTGCCTCGAAATTTGTTTGCTCGAAGTTTATTTGACATTAAGATTTGTTTGTTTAAAAGTTTGGTTGAGACGTTAACCCCTATACAGTCAATTAATTAACTTAGTCAAATTTATTTTTAACTTTCATTCTGTTTTGACCCAATATAATTTTTTTTGATATTGTTTTGGCAAAAATTTACTTTACCACATACACTTTTTGACTTTTACCGTTAGTTGCCCGAATTTGTTTTGACAATTTTTGTAAGGTTTAAATCATTTAGATTTATCAGTTTGATTTCATTAGGCTTTTGCAATCATGTCGGAAAAATTCCAAATTGTTTGTCTACTTAAAAAGGAACTGAAGTATGAACTGAAAATTAGAGGAGTAGTGAGCGAGAGACCAGTGTTGGAGAAAAGGAAAATTTTAGGAAGACTGTTAGCTAAAGAAGTTGATAAGCCTGGAGTTTAATTTGCTTGAGTCAATAAAGAACATTTTTGTCCGAATTTGATGATAAGGCTACGAATTCTATTTTGAGGGTACATCGGTTTGAGCTGTCGTCGTATAATTTGAGAATTGCTCTTGTGCATAAGCACGTTTTTGATTTTGTTAGCAGATTTTTATTTAGATCGGCATTGCAACGCAATTTAGTCTAGACGGAACTTGTCGTCGTGGTTGGTCGCTCAGCAGTATGTTAGTCTAGACGAGACTCAGGAAGAGTTGGTCGCTCAGCATTACATAAGTCTAGACGAGACTCGAGGTGAGTTAGGCGCTCTAGAATTTTTGCATCATTTTTTTTGAGTTGATGTAATTTTTGTATTGTTAGTCTAGGTGAGACTCGTAGAGGGTTTGTCACTCTAGCAAATTTAGGCGTTGTGAAGCATTGTAGTTGTTTCGACAGTTCAGTTGGTAGTAGGATGAGAGTGTACCTGAACACTGATTTTTTTTGTTAGCTATCGTCGTGATTAGTTTTTTTATTGATGATTCAAAAGCAGGAAAATGGCTTTTAGTTGTTGGTGACTGGTTCTCGAAGTATTCGATTTTACAACCTTTGCGTAGTGCCACAGCACATTTGATAGAAAAGTTTTTGGAAGAAAAAGTGTTTCTTGTCTACGGAGTACCACAATTTGTTATTTGTGATAATGGTCCACAATTGATTAGACGTATTTTTAAAGCTTTGTGTGCAAGGTACGAAATCCAAAAAATTTGGTACAATGCTGTTTATGCTCCTCAATGCAATTTTGTGGAAAGAATTAATAAGACAGTTGGTACTGCCATTTGTTCGTACGTAGAAGAACATGATACGTGGGATAGTGAGATATAAAAAATTCAGTACGCAGTTAATTCAGCAAAACACGAATCCACCAACTATTCTCCAAATTTTTTAGTCTTTGGTCGTCAGGTACCCTTAAAATGGAAAAGCTTATAGTGATAATTTTAAACCTGGTGAGGATGTAGATGTTGTTTCAAGTAGTAGCCCTGCTTATGTTTTGGATCGTCAACCTTTGTTTGATATTTTTGGAAATGTCCGTAAAAATTTACATGTAGCTTATCAACGTTCGAGTAAACGCTACAATCTTAGAAGAAGAGACATTTCATTCCAAGTCGGAGAAAGCGTTTGGAGAACTAATAAGGTACTTTCAAGTGCTGGTGATAAATTCTCCGCTAAGTTAGCTCCAAAGTTCGTTTTGTGTCATCATCATTTTGTTTTCGACCTTACTTAAGGTCGGTTTGACGCAGCTCTAACTTCTTTTCTATTCTGTGGTAATCTAAAAAGCTGTACATAACCTTCACAATCTAAATTTCTAATAATTTGACTAATATAGTTTAGTCTAGGTCTTCCTATATCCTTCTATCTTTTTCCTATCCAGCTGACTCTACATAGATATTAGCAACCTGATGGTTGTTAAAGAACTCTAACATGTTTACATGATTACCATTTATAAGGAAATGAAATATTACCTGGTTATCCGCTTCAAAAAGGAAAAGTATTAAATTATATGTTATGGTAAGGCTTAAGCAACGAAACGCTACCAACATGCCAGACCGCTAACTAATTGTGAGTTGTGTCCTGGTGACATTTAGTTAACTGATTTTATTTTTTTGTTTTGTTTTCGAACTTACTTAAAGTCGGTTTGACGCAGCTCTAAATTCTTTTCTATTCTGAGCTAGTCTAAAAAGGTCTACATAGCCTTCACAACCTAAATCTCTAATAATTTGACTAATATAGCTTTGTCTAGGCCTTCCTACTCTATTTTTATTTGGTAGTCTATAATCTAAAACTTTACTAAATAGTTCCTCATGTCTTAACTGGTGCCCTATCATTCTATCTCTCCTGACCTTCAATTGTTTCCACATACAGGGATCCTCACCTATCCTTCTATAAACTTCCTCGTTTGTTACTCTATCTGTCCAACTAATCTTTAACATTCTCCTATAACACCAAGTTTCAAAAGCTTCTATCTTTTTCTTATCTACTTCTTTACTTGTCCAAGTCTCACTACCGTATAGTAGAACGCTCCATACATACGACTTTAAGAAACTTTTTCTATTATCTAAACTAATACTATTAGCTATTAGTAAGTTTTTCTTTTTTAAAAACATTTTTCTAGCTTGAGCTATTCTAGCTACTATATCCCTTCTGCTACGTCCATCCTTTGTAATTATACTACCTAAATAGCAAAATTCATCTACCTCCTCTAACTCGGTATTACCTATTTTTAATTTTGGTTTAGAACTAGGCTGTAACTCACTTGTCATTATCTTTGTCTTTACTGAGTTAATTCTCATACTATAGTTACTCTGTAGTATCTCCTCTAAAATATTTAAAAACTTTCCTAACTCTTTTCTAGACTCTGCTATAATGGCTATATCATCTGCAAAACGTAACATGTCTATTTTCTGTCCCTGTACACTAATACCTATCTCTTTTCTCTCTCTAGCTAAGTTTAAATCTTCCTCAATATAAATATTAAAAATCAAGCGAGACAGTATACAACCCTGTCTAACACCATTTCTAATCTTAGCTTCCTTTTCTATTTCATCAAATCTAATTACTACGCTTTGTTTTTTATATAGACTGTAAATAATTTTTCTATCCCTATGAGAAATTCCTATTTTTCGCAAAACCCTGAACGTAACAGTCCAATTAACCCTATCAAATGCTTTTTCTAAATCTACAAATGCGAAATGAGTCTTTTATTTTTTGTAACCTTTTTTCGATAATTACCCTAATCATTAGTATCGGTTCTCTAGTCCTCTGTCTTTACGAAAACCATATTGGTCTTCGCCTAAATAATTCTCAGTCAAAGCTTCTACTCTACTTTTAATTATTATTGTTAGTATTTTGGAAGCATGAGAAGTTAAACTAACCGTTCTAAAATTCTCACACCTATCAGCTCCTGACTTTTTTGGGATTGGAATGATAATATTTTTTTCGAAATCTATTGGAACCCCACCTGTGTCATATATTACATTTACTAATTCATATAATCTGTCTAAAGTTTTCTGACTTGCATATTTTATTAATTCTGCGGGAATATCGTCTATCCCTGGCGCTTTATTTAATTTAAGATTCTGAACAGCTCTATCAAATTCCTCTCTTAATATTGAGAACCCTATTTCTACATCCTCTTCTTGGTCGTACTCTAACTCATCCATATCGTCTCCCTTATATAAATCTTCTAAATATCTTTTCCATCTATCTGCTACCTCAACTTTATTTATTAGAAGCTCATTATTCTCGTCTCTAATACCATTACATTTTTTCCTACCTTCCCCAAAAAACTTTGTAACGGCCCTGTAAGCCCTGTCTGTCTTACCTACTCTCAAATCATCTTGTATTCCCTTACAATTCTCCTCCATCCATTTATTTCTAGCTTTTCTACACTCATGTACTATCTTATTTCTAACTGTATTATATTTTTGCTTACTTTCACTATCCACTTCTCTGAAAGGTTTAAGCTTTCTTCTATTCTCTATTAAATCTAATATCTCCTTTGTTACCCACGGTTTTCTCGCTTCTATTTTTTTCTTACCTATAGTCTGTGTTGCTGTATCATGTACAGTCAGTTTTATTTCTTTCCCTCTATTTTCTACATTCCCTGCTATAACTATCTCTTTGCTCTTATTATCTAATACTTGTTTATATTCCTCTTTTACCCTACTATCATTAAGCTTACCTAGATCCCATCCCTCTCTTTTAACCTTTCTCGATTTTTTGAATTTTAGTTTACACTTCATTTTAACTAAGTTATGATCGCTATCTATGTCAGCCCCTGGATAACTACGACAGTTTTTAACTTGGTTTCTAAATCTTTGTTTAACTAAAATATAATCTATTTGGTATCTAGCCCTATCACCTGGGGCTTTCCAGGTATATCTTCTCCTAACATGTTGTTCGAATAGGGTGTTTACAGTTACTAATCTATGTTCCTGGCAAAACTCAACTAATCTTTCTCCTCTATCATTTCGTCTGCCATACCCAAATTTTCCTACCATTTTTCCCTCACTACCTTCTCCCACTGACGCATTAAAATCGCCCATAACTATTAAATTCTCATCTCCTTTTACTTTTCTCACTATACTATTTATATCCTCGTATACCTTTTCTACTTCCTCATCCTCATACTGAGTTGTTGGCATGTAAACCTGTACTAAAACAGTGTCTGTGGGTTTTGTACTTAATCTAACCATAATTATTCTATCACTAAATTGTAAGTACTCTTTAACTTTATGCCCTAATCTTTTACCTAACACTATTCCTACCCCTGCCTGTCCATTAGTTGAAGAAGTTGTAATTATTCTATAATTATCTTTCCAAAAGTCATTACTATCTGGCCATCTCACCTCACTAATACCTAAAATGTCCAGTTTTTCCTTTCTCATTTCGACTAATAAATTCGTTAACTTATCTACTCTAAGTAATGACCTTACATTCCAAGTCCCTATCACGAAATCGAACTGTTGTTTTATATTCTTACGATGACGAGCCCCAAGTACCCCCTCCCGGAGATCAGAATGAGGGAGTATTTTACCTCCGGACAAGAATTTTACTTGTGAGCTCTCCATCATATGTATTTCGTGTTTTAGGCCACGCACACCTGGGAACGTTTTGTGTAAAGTTCGTAAAAAACATTCCAATTTAGTGTATGAATTAGAGAATGAGGATGGAACAAGAGCCGGAAAATGGCATGTTAAGGACTTGAAACCCGTTGAAGCATCATATCCAGACGAGAATGATGATCCTGACCATTAGTTCCAGTCTAGTCATTTCTTTGATGTTAAGCAAAACAATAGTTGTTTGCTTTGTTTTGTTCCGATTTTTGATTTAGTATCGTTTAACTAATACTAAATGGAGACTGCCCCTTTGTAACTCATTTTGTTTGATAATTTTGTTTGATAATTGAAGCATGTGGTTAAGAATTTATGTAGTAGTTTTGTGGTGTGCATTAGTGGGCATACTGGTTGTTTTAGTCGCGCGTTATTTGAAGATGTTATTAGAAGATGTCTTTGAAAGATATCTTTAGAATGTAGAGATAAGTTGACTATTTAAGTTGCTAGTCCTGATTTCTACATATTTAGGTAGAGAGAATATTGACTTATTCTTTCCCTTATTTCGGACCTTTCTGGGATTTTTGTTTGATAAGGTCAGAGGTTTGCACGGTGGACCTCACCATTTGATCCATCACTAATGAGATGTGTTGTTTGAAAATTAGTGATAGGATAATCAGTAGGGTGTAGGAGATTACAGCCCTAACTGGTTCGATTTTTAATTCGAATTTTGTAAGTAACCTGTTGGTTAGGTTACCTTAGTTTTGATTATCACTTTGTGATAATAATATTTTGAGTTCGATCTTTGTAAGTAACCTTTTGGTTAGGTTACTTTAGTTTTGATTATCACTTTGTGATAATAATATTTTGTATTCGATTTTTATAAGTAACCTTTTGGTTAGGTTACCTTAGTTTTGATTATCACTTTGTGATAATAATATTTTGAATTTAGACCTATTAGTTAGGTTACTTTTTTGATTATCACTTTATAGTGATAATATTTTGAATAGTTATGCTATTTTGATGTTGTAGCGTTCGTTTTTTTTGGTAGATAGAGCTGCTTGAGCTCCAGGAAGTGGAGTTTTTATTTGTGGAAATTAAGATAATTTGTAATGTGTTTAGTTACAGTTAGTAGATACTAGCCTTAGTAAGAATAAGAAAACTCTAGTTAAAGGATTACCATAAATTTAGATCTTGATTAATTTGTTTGTCCCGTGGAGTGTTTGACTTTTTGATTTGACCTCTCCCAATTTTGACATACACCGATTGTGACTCCCCGATTTTGTCTCCCTATGGGCGCTTGGTACACGTAGTTACCGACACACTCAAATTTGTAGATATTTGTCCCCCTCATTGTGATAGGTTCATAAGAATTCATAATGATAATTAAGAATGTGGAAGAGGCTAGTATATGGTTAAAAAAAATCTTTTGTATTTGTTGTACTTAAAATTTTTTCTTTGTTAAAATAAAAAAAAATCTTTTGTATTTGTTTTACTTAAAATTTTTTCTTTGTTAAAAAAAAAGATTTTTTTCTTTTAGGAAAGGGGTAGTGTAACAATTTTATTTTCGATAAATAAATCCCTTCATCAAAGTGCGAGAATAATAAAACACTTTTATTAAAATAATGGTAAAATACACTTAACAACTAAGGTAATACGTTAAAGCAGCATCGTCCTTTGGTATTCTATTTGTGGTTGAATATCTGTGTCTTCTACAGCTATTCGCAGGCGCGTTTCGGTTTGACAGTCCCCTCCTTGGACGCCTCGGTCGCCCGAGCTAGTTTTGTAATCAGTCGGCCATACGTGGAAGAAGCGATAAGATGTACCAAAGACTGCAGGCCGGCAATTTGCGTATCAACTTTGAGGAGTCGGGACACATCTTTGCATAGCACACGACGTGAAGAATGCTACAATTAAAAATGCAACTTAGAAAATAGAAAATTTAACCCATTTTATGAAGACCACTTTGTTATACGACGTGAAGAATGCAACAATTAACAATGCAACTTTGAAGATAGAAAGTTTAACCAATTTTAAGAAGACCACTTTGTTATACAGCGTAAAGATGCTACTTTGGTGAGGCGGTGTGATTCAACATCTGGATTGCAGCAGCTGCCGAATGTATCGTGACCGTGTTTAATTCTACACCTGGAACAACTCCATTTGGTAGAAGCGATTTAGTATGAGCTTGGTTCACACTACATGCTGTAAACTTCGCCTGATATAACAAGTACCTCATCAAGGCGACAAAAGCAGTTTTTGGTTCGTAGTTAGCTTTAAGTATTTTTTTGGTGTTTCACCTTAGAAACACGTTAATTTGTTCTTATGTGTAAAAGCATGAATATTATAAAAATTTCAACTACTGCTGAGCTGGATTTCCAGTGTCGAAATTAAAATTCACTAATTTGATGTTTTGAGAAACAACACGCGTGGTTTATTATGAATCGTTAGTAACAACAACAGGTGTTACAGACGTCACTTATTTTTCTGTAGTATACTGCTGACAGATGTGTTCTTGAAAGCAAATGCTTCGAACAGTTTTAGCACAAGTTACGTATACAAGAGTATTTTTGTGATCTGCTTTTTTAGAAACTAAAACTAGTACATGTAACTTAAAAAGGAAAAATTTGAGTAGTAACATTTTTAGATGTAACCTGCCTGAACAGATCTGCACGGGTCGGAGTTTTTTTGTGTAACAAGTTTACAATATACTGTAAAATGTTTGATTATGAATAATTTAGATAAACCTGAAATTAAAATTCACGAAGTAATTCAGTTATTAATTAAATTTTTGTTGCAATTCATTTTATTTTAAAAGAGATTCTTTTTAGTAAATAATTGGTTCAAGATTAAAGTTTTTTATTTTGATCAAATATGATCAAACCTAACCACAGAAAGCTAACATCCTTAAAAGTAGAATTTTGATGCCAACTTTATATTGAAAATATTTTTTACTACTTCTTTATGTATATTTGCGGGACACAAATAGTGTTCCACCTTTTTTATTAACCTAAGTATTATAATTTCTTACAGGAACAGCGTCTTATTTTATTAAGACAGGTTTTTGTCATCGAAGGCGATCTTTTTTTCTTTGGGTCTCCACGTCCGCCCTTAGAAATATGCCATGCCATTATCCTGAATAAGTCCGGACTTGGTGGCGCCTATTTGTCTGAGATTAAGTTTGACCTACAAACAGATTTCGACTTACCCCCCTATTTCTCATAGCTCTACCCAAGGAATAGAGCCCTAGTTATGTCGGAAGACTTCGTCTCACTAGCGCCCATGGGTGGGGCTGGTGTCTTTAGAGAAAATACGTTGCACTGGCGCCCATGCGTGAGGCCTGCTATATATATGAAAAATTAGTTTTATAAAAAAAATTCAGTTCTGTGTCCCTTTTTTTTTGGTTTTTTGGAGTGTTTTTAAATCCGGTCGTCCTCTCTTGTCATACGCTTTCACTGCAGTTGAAGTAGATGGTTCGTCGTCATTAACGGGTAACTATTCTATTGGCAAGACAACTTTGAATTCTTCTGAAGGGATACTGTTTCCAGAAGCGACATTTAAATTTTTCTTCCTCTTCACCCTTTGATATTCAGTTGCCTGCTGACGCTTTTTTGAAATTTGTTCTAGAACACTTTCGTCAATAAGAGAAGAAATAGAGATGTAAATGCTTCCTGATCGTAATCTTTTCAGAACTTGCTGTCTGTCTGTAGGGTAAATTCCTGACTTGCGAAAGCCGGCAATAAGATTATTCGGGTCTTTAATCATACCACTTCATATAATTTTCAAAATTGCGGGAAATTGATCTTTTGGAACTGATGTAGAACGACTTCCAGTTGCTGTCTTCTTGCAATCCTTTAATATCTTTTGCCAGGCCACCTTCATGGGGCGAAAGTACACAACATCTAATGGTTGTAAAAATGAGTTGCATTGGTGGCAACGCAATAAACTTGATATTATTCATCTCACTTTGTTTGATAGCCTCTATATTTATGTGAGAACAAAGGCTGTCACCAATAATAGCCTTACCCTTTTCTGCTTCTTGAGTATTTGTAGCATTAATGACACAAACCAATCTTCAAAAGAGTAATATTTTTATGATTGCAGTAATTAAACTGACAGCCAATTAATTTAAGAAACACGTGAAATAAATTAAATTACAGTCAATTATTACATCATATCCCGAGAAAAGTGCTGAACATTTAGAAACGAAATGACGTAGAATATCTTTTTGAATAAAATCCAGTGAAAGGACTAAACCAAGTCATTTTATATACAGTTACTTAATCGATGAGGTTACTAATTGTCTGCTCCAATAAAAGTTATAATTTAAATTTGGTGCGACGTCAACTCGATATTTTAATATTTATTAAAAGTAAAATACTTTCTAAAACCAATGAAGCAAAGTTCGACATACAAACATTTAATTAAAATAAATGCAATTATAAAACAAAACAATGAATTTTGCAATGCAGTTATGTGTAAAATTACTCTAAATCAAAGTAATCTAGGATTGGATTTTTTTACCAGAGCATGAATACCTGCCGCATTTGATGTTCGAAACGCAAGTACAACTTTATTTATAATATTTTAGCAGATAATTTGTTATATAATTATTTTAAGTAGATTAATTTTGCATAAGATTTTTTCGTATAGATATTTTTGTGACGGCCATATTAAGATTATTTTGAGGGTAAATTTCGATAAATTGTGACCATTATAAGAGGTTCCTTTTTTTCAGAGGTAAATGTTTTTTTTTGCAATTATCCATAACTAATTTTAATAATCTGAACAGTGTGACATACATAAGAACGTTCGAGAAAGATTAAATGTCTTTCACTAGTAGTTGTGAAATGTTTGTATTTTTAAATTTGAGATTAATATGGAAGAAATTTTTTTAAACAATATGTGTTAAACAAAGATGTTTGTAAATGAACGACTGTTTTTAATATTTTATATCATTGGAATTTCTTTGTTGGAGTTTCGTTGTTTAATTACAATTAGCCTAGCATTCACAATTATATATTATATACATATATGTGATAAAGAAGTTACAAGAGGACATTGAAACCTAAAGTCTATCATTAAAACCTACCCAAAGAGAAGGGAACGAAAACAATTAAAGTTTCCGAATATTTAATTGTTCCGCCCTGTATAATATAAGCGCACTTTTTGCCATTAAAAACAAAGCCTTTATTAACTATGCGATTAAATTTCCGTGCATCACATTTATGACAGACTGTTAAAGAAATCATAAAACAAATATAAACTTAAAAGTCCAAATTTTAAATTAATTTATTTCAATTGTTGTTAATAACGAGTTTTAATCAATAATATATAAATAGAAGCCCATTTAATACACCGCGTAAAAACCATATCAATTTTATTGCATTTGCAAAGATTAGAGAAAGCAATTGCGAGCTCCAATTATTTATGTAATTAATTTTCTGTGCATTAAGATGCATTAGAACACGTTTCAATTGTGAAAAAAGGCGAATTTGATTACATATGCAAAACTATTAAATTCATTTGCGTTAGTAAAAAGCATAACTCCTTTGTGTAATATTCATTCTTGTTAAAGATACCTTAAAACGCGTTTTAAAAATACGTACGTTGTATATTGTAAATGTAACACGCTGCAATAACTGAGAGATAGATTGCATTTACAAACATTTAGGATGTAACGGAATTGCAAACTTTAATTATTTTTTCGTGTGTATAATATCAAAAATAAAATATTCATTTTTGTTCAAAATAACATTTCAAGAGTTTTAAATGGAGCCTAAATTTCAGAAGTTTCGCGATTAATATAAATGAAAAGGTCAATTTTTACTAAGAAATGTGATTAAAAACCATTAAATAGTCAATTATGAATAAATCTCCTATTCAAAGAACTCGCGAACATTAAAATGCAATAAAATTCAACCGAGATAGATATGAGTTATTCGTGTCTTACGCATTTCAATATGATGAAATGAGACGAGACCATTAACCTCGTGCATTAGACAAGGATAAACGGTACGATTTACAAAAAAATATATATCAGGAGAATTGACACTAATTGGATCGTTAAAGCGCAGAAGCGGTGTAAAAATCTTGTTAATATTACATCACACAGGTCACTAATTTTCTTGGTAAATATGGAAAAACTAGAAGCGGTTTGTAGTCCCTACGGGACTACTTTGAGCGCCTCTACTCGCTTTGTGGACCACTCTCTTTACGTCCCGCCCTCTCTGCGCCCTGCCCTCTCTGCGCCACGCCCTCTCTACGCCCCGACCTCTCTGCGCCCCGCCCTCTCTGAGCCACGCCCTCTGTACGCCCCGTCCCCTCTGCGCCCCGCCCTCTCTGCGTTCTACCCTCTACGTCCTACCCTCTCTACGCCCCGCCTTCTCTACGCCCCTCCCTCTATACGCCCCGCCCTCTCTAAGGCCCGCCCTCTCTACGGCCCGCCCTCTGTACACCCCGTCTTCACTTCCCCTAGTAAAATTCATTAAAACGACTGAGAAGTTGAGCGAATCAAGATCACCTAACTCTAGTAGACTTTGTCGAAATCACTTCTGGAAGTCAACCGGATCAAGATCACCTCGCTCAAGTAGACTTTGCCGAAATCACACCGGGAGTCGATCGGATCAAGATTTATTTCGCTGTAGTAGACTTTGTAGTAGACTCACCTCTCGCAGTTGATCGGATCAAGACCACTTTGCCCTAGCAGAATTTGTTGAAATCACTTCAGGGAGTCGATAGGATCAAGATGCTCTAGTAGACTTTGTCGAAATCATCTCGTAGAACGACCGGATCAAGACTACTTCGCCCTAGTAGACTTTGTCAAAAACGCTTCGGGGAGTGGAATGGATCAAGACCACTTCGCCTTAGTAGACTTTGTCAAAATCACTTCGGGGAGTAAATCGGACCAAGATCATTTCGCCGTAGTAGACTTGTTCAAAATCACTTCGGTGAGTACATCAAATGAAGATCACTTCACTCTAGTAGACTTTACCGAAATCACTTTGGAGATTCGATTGGATTAAGATCACTTCGCCTTGTAGTCTTTGTCGAAATCACTTCGGGGAGTCGATCGGACCAAGATAATTTCGCTGTAGTAGACTTGTTCGAAATCACTTCGGGGAGTACTTCAGATCAAGATCACTTCACTCTAGTAGACTCTGTCGAAATCACTTCGGAGAGCTGATCGGATCAAGATCACTTCGCTTTAGTAGTCTTTGTCGAAATCACTTCGGAGAATCGATTGTATCAAGATCACCTCGCTCAAGTAGAATTTGCCGAAATCACACCGGGAGTCGATCGGATCAAAATTTATTTTGCTCTAGTAGACTTTGTCAAAATCACCTCTTGTAGTTGATCGGTTCAAGACCACTTTGTCCTAGCAGACTTTGTTGAAATCACTTCAGGGAGTCGATAGGATCAAGATGACCTAGTAGGCTGTCGAAATCATCTCGTGGAACGATCGGATCAAGACTACTTCGCCCTAGTAGACTTTGTCAAAATCGCTTCGGGGAGTCGAATGGATCAAAACCACTTCGCCCAAGTAGACGTTGCCGAAATCACTCCGAAGTGTCGATCGGATCAAGACCACTTTACCCAAGTAGACGTTGTCGAAATCACTTCGAAGTGTCGATCGGATTTAGACCATTTCGCCAAAGCAGACTGTCGAAATCACTTCGAAGTGTCGATCGGATTAAAACCACTTCGTCCAAGTGGACTTTGTCAAAATCACTTCGGAGAATTGATCGGATCAAAACCACTTTGCTGTAGTAGACTTTTTCGAAATCACTTCTGAGAATCGATAGGGTCAAGACCATTTCGCCCAAGTAGAGTTTGTCGAAATCACTACAAAGTGTCGATCGGATCCATACCACTTCGCCCAAGTAGACTGTCGGAATCACTTCGAAGTGTCGTTCGGATGAAGACCACCTCGCTCCAGTAGACTTTGGCAAAATCACTTCGGAGAATTGATCGGAGGAAGACCACTTCGCTCTAGTGGACTTTGTCGAAATCACTTCTAGGAGTCGAACGGATCAAGAACAATTGAGAACGATGCAGAACGATGCAGAACGATGCAGAACGATGCAGGACAAATGAGAACGTAGCAGAACAATTTTGAACGAATAGAGAATTCCTACAAATAACGCCGGTTGGCAGTTGCCGTTCCGTTTGAGAATAGATAATTTGAAGGAAGGGCATTTCGAACAATCCCTTAATTCTTCCAAAATTAATAAACAATATTTGAGGTGGTTTTCAGCAGTAGTTTTATAAGTAGAAATTAATGAAAGTGTTGAAGCATAAGTTGAAATGTAAACAAATCCCGGAATAGAATGTTAGAGTATGTTTAAAAATTCTTCTAAATATTTTCGAGTCTGTAAACTAAAGCGGCAACTTTGTTAAGCTCTTTCGTTCGTAGAAGTTTTGTTAGTGGCTAAATAAAGAAGCAACTGTATTTATTTTTGCGATTATAAATATTAAAGTAGAAAATGCGTACGAATTTTTGCTAATGGTTTTTTTTTTGATTTTTGATGTATTATAAAATGAAGGTTATTGAGTATATGTATTCTTTTAAAGCGGATATTTAAATAGAGCTAATATTACTGGAGCTTTCTGTATAGAGGAAATAATGTATGTTAAACAAACGAATAGATCTCAGTCTACTTTTGCAATGTATCCTGTGTATGTAATATATTCTATAAGAAGATTAAGAAGAATATATTTAATTTGTTTTATAAGGCTGATATGTGAAAGTAGTCGAAATGAGGTGATTGGTTTAGTTTAATTTACGTGGAATGAATGTACCGAGGATATATTTGGATACTTGTGTATGCTAATTCGTGTGGTAATAAATTTTCTTTTTTCAATATTAATAAACAGGCGTATTTTATATTTCCGATATATGATGATAGTTAAAAGTAGTAAGTTATAAAAGTGCTGCAAGCAATCGTTGGATAAAGCATAAGGTGAAATGTTAACAATATCTTGAATAGTATATCGCAGGTTAAATTGGCAAGCGATTTAAAAATCACGGTGATTCTACACGAAAGTGGCTCGGACGTTTAGCGTTTGCGTTTGTCGAAGCTGCAAATGGTTAAACAAAGAAGTATGAGATTAATGTAGCCTCATTAAAAGTGATATGTTTTGAAATATCTCTTTTAACATATTGTGAATGAAAATAATGTACATGTACGTTTTAGATATTTTTCATTGGTATTGAGTATCTCCTGTGAAGGCGTATGAAATCAATCTAACCTCGAATGTACCTGTTAACGAATATAAATAAACTTTTAGTAATTATAAATGTACATGAGGTGTAATGTTGAAACTGTGTGTTCTAAAAAGTGGTATATGCGCAGCATTTGATTTTTGACTTATACATAAGAAAAGCTATGTATTTGATGTACACCCTTTGAATGAAAATGGAAATGAAGCTGTCGTGATAGTTATATTATTAAACGGCCTAAGTAACAACAAAAGTGATAGAAATCGAAGTCGACCCCAAACTGTTGTAGTTACAGTGCAAACCTATTAAATTGGGCATTCCGTATGATTTATTTATCCCAATAAATTGGAATTATTTTCACATATAAAATGAGACATAGTTGTGCACGTTTGAGAAGCATTTGGATTTCTGCAAATGTACGTTAGACCATTATTAGAAAATATAATAATTTATCATGTGTGCAATGTAGAGAACTCGAAATACCTAAATGAACTGCGATATGCCCACAACTGCCAAATAAGAGCGCCCTTTTTAAAAATAGACCGCGCATATTAATTTATTCTGTAAAGCGGGTATTATTTAAATTAGATACTAAATTAGATATTAAATTAATCCAGATTTCTATGTATAGCAAATGTTCTATGTTACATAAAGAAAAACATTGAATTCTATTATTTGACTATAGTCTGTGTATTAATCTGTTGTTGACGTAACCGGAATTAATTATACAAAATTTAAAAAATGTTTTAAGGAAATACCGCAGTACCTGCTTTCAATCTGTTAACATTTCAGGTTTTAGGATACGGATTGAGTTTATTGACATATATATTAGTAATTTCATAGAAGCCTAATACGAATTTCGAAACCAACGCGATCTTCCACCTCTCTCATACTAAAGAGCTCCGTGTTTTTAGAACAATCAACTTTAAACGTCCGAACCTTGCTTGATGCATAAGACAAAGCAGCATTTGTTTCTACAATGCGGAGAATTCCTCGAATAGAAAAGCGTCAGTAATGATATTTAAGCAAACGTAACTGACAATTTTGAAATGAAAGAGCGGCGTAAGGCATATGAAAAAATGTTCTGGTACTTTTTATGCATATTATTGAATTAAATAAATGCTGGTGTTGTTTATAAAGTTGACGAAAAAATTAAAAAAAGTAAATGGAACTGGGAATTGAACCATTAAACTTACGCTTGGTAGCCAGATATTATAGCATCGCGCTATGGAGGTGTTTGTATTTGTAAATTGGTTAGTAGTATACTTTCAATTACTTTTAATCACCCCGAATTACTTTCAATTTAGCGGACCAAACACGAAATACACCGAATTCTGACCAAATCAGGGTCTATTGAAAATGCTAGGCTATCATCGTGAAGAAACGCCAAAATGAAAAATTTATGATTTTTGAAATAAATAGCCAGCGTATGTGGAAAAGCGACGTTTTCCTATAATTTAAATCAAGTAACGGTACTTCTAAATCATATTGGTTGAATTGTAATGGAAAATTCCAGAAATTTGAAAGGAAGTATGTTACCATAGATTTTGAAGGTACACGCTCGTACTTTTCCGTTGGTGATCGTTACCTGATTTTGACGTTTGTCGAATAAATTATACAATTTTTAATAAGTGTTTTAAGAAAAAACTGCAGTGGTAGCCCGCAAATGGTAAATTATTCAGTTTTTAGAATACGAATAGCGTTGTTTGGCATATATTAGAAATTTTTTAACGCCCGAATACGAATTTTACAAACCAACTCGATCTTTCTCCTCTCTCGTACTAACGTCAACGGAACAGTTCCCGACCTCGTCGCACGACTGGTTCGGTTTTTAGATCGGAATTTTTTGAGGGATCCAAGCTTTTTTAACACGTTAACGAATACGTCGCTTCAAATTAATCTTTTCCGGGAAAATCCTTATTTCTCCGCAAGTTATCGGTTTTCCGCCATAAAAACCGGCCTATCCTAAGCAAGCAAAAATTCTCCACCTAACCACCACCCGTCCGCGCCCCCAACTCAGAAACCCTCGGACGCAAATCCCAATAAGCGATCGATTCGCGCCTCTCAACTTTAACACAAAGACGGGCGTCCGAAATTTATAGTTATTAGATATCGAATGTGATGTAGTGAAATTATTTTGTACATACAACCGGAACTTAATTAGGTCGATTCACTCGCGCTTGATTCTTTCTAAACCCAAATAATATGTAAAATTAAGACTAACAGCACTTTTAACCGTGTGCTTGCTTCTAATAATTGGCAAACTAATTCCTCCACGTTAAGAGAAAAGTATAGGCTACCAATAAAATCTGTAGTTGCACTTCAAAAATATGTATGATCACAAATACAACTAATTAATGTTGTGAAAGCAGCAACCTGTATAAATATTGATAACGATATACAAGTCATAAATCTCGAGAAGCTAATAAACGTTCTCCTTATATTTTCAAAGACACAAACACCATTTAATAGTCAGCACACGTCAGCAATTTATGGCATGCTGCAAGGCACGGTTTTTCCAGACTTGAAATCAAGTTCCATACTATTGCATTTATGTTTTTTATTAAAATTTTATAAGCTTTAAACCTTTATTGGAAATCAAAATGCGTATAGTGATGTGGTTTGTTTAGATACATGCGCGATTCATGCAGTTTTGGTTTCTCTATACAAGCACGATTTGAGACTCGTCTTATTAAATGCGCTCTAAAGCGGTCACACTGAGATACAAACTTTTTCAGAATTGTTTGCTCTGTTTGCTTCTAGAAAATGCTTTGTCGTAAAGATTTTCTACGCGCTTCATACTCCGGATGCTTTATTTTCGCATATCCGAATTGAGAACCGAAGAAGTTTCCAAAGGAATTTAACAAGTCAATCAAATAAAAGAAACACAAGGAATCGATCAAAATATAAAAATGTATTAAGGTGTGAACCTAATATAACCAAAATATTTTACTGGCATTGTAATATCAAAGTCAGGGATTAGTGTAACATTCCAGTGGCCCAATATTTCCTTAATTACAGAATATGAGCAAACGTTTACCAATAAATGTAAAAATAATGTTCAATTTAGCGAACGCTGCCCCAGTTTATGTTTTCTTTATACTGCTATTCGTACGCGTATTTAATATCACTTTTATACTAGTTTACTTTTCCGTAGTAGCTTAATTTTCAGACATTCCTGATACGGCCCAATATTCTTTTAAGGGATACATTAAAGAAAATCCTTTGTGTTTGACTGCTTGATAATAAGCGACCTTTATAACACGTTGTTTTAATGGGATTTTGCTATTTGTAGTAAGCATTCAGATTTTTTCACGAAGAATGCACACATGTGTGTAGTGTTCCTAAGTATTTCCTAAGTCAATTCTCATTGGCTGATAATTATTGCAGATATTATAGTGTCCATTTTGAAATTAGAAGGTTTTCTTGGACAGTTCGGTAACTGGTTGTAGGTTAACCATTGTAGGGGCGAGAAAAAAGGGATTGTTTATCCGTCGACAAGTTGCAACCGGCGTTTTTACTAAACTTTATTTCCAGCGCTTAAAATGGAAGGTTGGAAAATGCCCATTTGATGATTTTATTAAAGGTTAATTAGTACATTTACATACTGTACCTCTTACTTTTAAGATTTATCGCTGTTAATTCTTTATTTTTATGACCAGTATTGCTTGATTTCTGACTGTGATTCGCCTTAATTGAATAAATGTTTAAACGTTTTTTCTTATATTATGGACGATGTCATTTAGCTTCACTAATGGAATGTTCTAAAGGTTTTAACAAATCACGTTGTTACTTCCAATTCAATATTGTATACGCGACCTCGTCAATATATATACGACCTTAGTTTAGCATTATTATACACGCTTTTCAATACTTTTAATGAAAATTACATGTCCGCACTTTTCCTGCAAACTGAAATTATTTTAGAACGCGGTTTACTGAAATCTTTTATAATGATCCTGTATCGAGTACATCGACGGTAAATAGTGGATGAGGAACTTTTTCAAAAATGTACTTTTACTCGTGGACTACCCTAATTGTTATCTAAAATACAATTAAATTACTCAATACGAATGACGCTTGCCCAATCACGGGGTTTATGCATTGACAATTCAATCTACCAAGTGTTCTACAAATACGCTACTATGAAAATAGTATTTACAAAATTTGACAATCTATTAAAAATTTTTTATTATGCGCAGGTTCGGATTGTTGTATGTTTCCAGATTGGTACTAAATAATTTTGTAAATGATCACTAATCACAACATTATATATACCCAGTGTCCACAGAAATGCGGAACATAGGACTTTACTAATGTTAAAAAAGAAGGAAAAAGTATATAAATTAAAAGAAAATAGGTGAAAATTGTAGTAACTGAAAGGCAGATACTGAACACATTCTAAAAAAATCAAAGTTATTTAACAAAAAAAAATTTGACATATATAATTATCGTATTTTAATAATGAAAGCAATGTTGATGTGGACGAGTAATGCATTTTTATTTTTTAATAGTTTTCTTTAACTTTTTAGAAAAAGTGTTAAAGAATGTAAGCTGCAGTTTAGTTGTAACACATTTGATAACAACAACTGTAAGACTCTCAAACTGGGTAAGATTTTTTTAGGTTATTTTAATAATTTACTCGTTTTAAGATGCTCTGCATTCATACTGATTTTTCATTGTATTGGAAATAAAGGCATCTAGAAATATTATCAGGTATTTTAAAACCAATAAGTTTTGCATTTCACACAGAATCTTTTGTAGAAGTGTATTTAATCAGCAATTTTACTGTCGTTTGTTAAACAACATTTATTAACTTTTTTTACTGTACTTTACATTAACAATTCTTTTTCTTTAATTTATAATATGAATTATTTATCAGTGCTTTGTAGTGATCCGTAGAACTTCCTAAGTCAATTCTCATTGGCTGATAATTATTGCAGATATTATAGTGTACATTTTGATATTTGAAGGTATTCTTAATTTAATTATTCTTGTTACGATGTAACTACACAAACCTCTGCTATGATCCCGTTAATTTACACGTTTGTTTTTGACTATGTTGGAAATAGCCGATTCAATTCATAAGTGTTCTTTGTTTGGTGATATCAAAGCATACGTTCAAGTTTAACTTCATATTTATAAATGCTCTTGTCAATGTACCTGCGGTGGTGTTTTTGCAAATGATGAAATGTATGTTAGTCATTGTGTACCATATTACAAAATGGATAGGAAACTGTTAATGGTTTGAATGGTAAGCGCCTATGGTTGGGCTTTTATTAAATTTACTAACATGTCCGTGCGGGGTTGAGCAATAGTAGTCAAGGGGTTTATCTTCCTGGTGTTCTATTCCTTTCAACTTTAGTCGGATAGTCATAGCTCAGCTGTCCTCGGTATCTTCCAGCAAAGAGCAGCTAGACTACACTATCATTTCATCAGTTGTCATATGTAAAATGTCTGGGCAACAATTGACATCCAGTGATATTAAGAATACACAAGGTGCTTGCTTGCTACACCATCCTGGGAGAGGTATATTTATGCAGGGTTGTTGAGGTTACCCGTTCCCTTCCCTCAGCATTAACCCAGGAAGACCGACACTATTTCAAACCTTTCCGCCTTAACGCCATCTCAGTGTGTATATTTGGGTTGTGTTTCGGTACACAAGATAGGAATCACGAGCCATTGCCTCTACACAACTCGATCATGAACCAGGTATTGTCAAGAGATGGTGTTCGGTCGTCCACAGGTAGGTTATAGTACAGATTTGGTGTCGTTACTGGCACACAGTACAGATTTGGTGCCGTGACCAAAATACACTACAGATTTTGTGCCCCGTGACCAAGATGGTTAAATTACAGATTTGGTGTTGCGTGATCAGGATGCTTACGCTACAGATTTGGTGCCCCGTAACCAGGATGGTTACACTACAAATTTGGTGCCGTGACCAAGATCGTTACAATACAAGTGTCCGATAAATTTTTATGGATGTTGTTTGTAAGGGCGGTTTTTATATATTAAAGCAGGTGAGTACTGTTTCTAAAACGTTTTCTTTGAAATGTTGATACCATGTTTATGTTGCAGAAGCTGCTTCTACAGAGTAAATCTTTTTGCTACTCCCTTAAGCAGTGGCAATCCACGCCTTTGCGTGGCCTTGGAAGAATGTAGGCTAAAAGCAAAGACATTCTTCCCTCAGATGACCTTCTACATTTTTAACTAAATACACCTTTGTAACTATTAATAATACAAGGTTTCTTTCAAAATCAATAGGACTTTTGCAAACTGGAAACAGATTCGCTTATATTATTCAAAATAGTTTTCTTTTTGAGTTTCAAAGAAACCTCAACGCGTAACCCACCGGCTGGCTATATAACAATCAATTGCCGGTAAAATGTGGGACTTCCCTGACGGGGTGGTTTGCTCAAGGCCACTACACTATACTACTGTACCCATCAGTCTGGCGACAGAGACTCCTTCGGAACACTTGGGTGGGCATCTATTGCAAAGAAGTTCTGTTTCTAAATGTTTCTAAATATTTTGCCATTGGAATATTTTTGTTAGAGTTTTGTTATTAAATTACCTAGCATTCACAATTATATATTATATACATGTACGTGATAAAGAGGACTATTAATAAAACCCACCCAAAAAAAAGAAACAAAAAAATTGTAATTTCCGAATATTTAATTGTTTCACCTGTATAATATAAGTGCACTTTTTGCGATTAAAAGACGAAGCCCTTATTAATTAAGTGATTAAATTTCCGTGCATTACATTTATGACACACTGTTACAAAAAATCATTAAATGAATAAAAACGTAAAAGCCCAAATATTAAATTAATTTATTTCATTGGTTAATAGCAAGTTTCAATTAAAAGAATATACATACAAAGACATTTAATACATCCGCGTTAAAACCATAACTATTTTATTGCGTTTGCAGAGGTTATAAAAAGCAATTACCAGATTTGATTATTTACGTAATTTATTTTCTGTGCATAAAGATGCATTAGAGAACGTTTCAATTGCGGTAAAAGCGAATCTAATTGCATGTACAAAGCCATTAAATTCATTCGCGTTAATAAAAAGCATAAGTTTCGTGTGAAATAATCATTCTGGTTAAAGATACCTTAAAACGTATTTTAAAAATATATACATTGTATATTGAAAACGTAATACACTGCACAACTAAGAGATAGATTGCCTTTGCAACATTTAGGAAGCAAAGCAATTCTGTGTGTTATCATATCAAAAATAAAGTATTTATTATTGTTCAAAATAACATTTTAAGAGTTTTGAAGAGAGCCTAAATTCCAGAACCTTCGCGATTAATAGAAACGAATACGTCAATTATTACTAAAATGTGTTTTCAAAAACTATTAAATAGCCAATTATGCATAAACCCCCTATTCAAAGAACCCGAGAACATTAAAATGCAATAAAATTCAACCGAGATAGATTGGTTCTCCAAGTATACAATTTTACATCCTTTACGCAGTGCAAAGGCACACGTTATCAAACAGTTTATAGAGCAGAAAGTTTTCTTAATGTATGGAGTGCCACACTTTATTATTTGCGATAATGGTTCAAATTTAGCAGGTCGAATTTTTAGGTCGTTATGTGATAGGTTTGAAATTCAAAAGATATGATATAATGCTGTCTATGCACCGCAATGTAGTTTTGGTAAGAGGATTAATAGAACTGTGAAGACAGCTATTCGATCTTATCTTAAAGAGCACGATACCTGGGATACTGAGTTGGCGCGGATTCAATTTGCTATTAATTCTGCTAAGCATGAGGCGACGAGTTATACTCTGAATTTTTTGGTTTTCGGCCGACATGTTCCCAACACTGGTAAATTATATGGTAGTCGATTTACTCCAAAAACTGACGTTGTAGTCATTCCGGATAGTCGCCCATTGGATATCATACTTGTGATTTCGTTTATATATATATTGTTGTGATTCTCTTCCCGTTTTTGGAATTGCCCACGTTCTGTGCCGGGATTTGCTGTGATTCTCTTGTCCGTTGAATCTCTTCTGATAATCGCTTCTTGACTCTTTTCTTCCGCCTCGGTTGCTCACCTAGTTAAAACTTTCATCCTCATTCATAAAAAAACAAACACATTCCTACCACAAACATCAACGTTAACTCTATTTACATTAATATTCACAATACATTAAAATTTCAAAATTAAATTTCAGCATAAATTTCAGAATCATAAAATTTCAAGTTCAAATTCGTCATCATTTTAATTTGCATCCAGAATTAGAGTCCTTGTAGGATGCATACTAATTAGGTACACAATATTTGCAGACCTGAGTCTGAATAAAAGGGAGCATCTCCCACCCCTTTACGTTAATTTAACCGGTTAGTCTAATTGAGCTCAAAGACAGACCCAAATTTTCATCATAATCCAAAACATAAACTTGATAAATACTCCTTTCTACTTATACAAGAAAATTTTACCTTAAAATTCAGAATTTGTTGTTTATACAAATTTACTACTGTCTATCTTTATCAAACAATTTATAAAGATATTCAACACGCACCAAAACATCTAAGATTGAACAACAATGCATAAGTTACCTAAAGGTTAATGCACTCGTGGCTCCAATGTACATCGTCCTTGCTAATCCCACCATTCCAGCTGGGTTATGTTTACGTCCTCGGATCTCTGGCCGCCTTTAAAATTTTTCTACACCACCATTCGTCTAAAAGGTTTCAGGGCTTCTCATCTAAATCTTGTTTTGTAGATCCAATCACGTTTACGAATAACACTTGATTACTAACACTCCCGAAAAATAGCAATGAAATTCATAATACTTTCACGCTATACCACAACTGCATACTTCTATTTATTTATTTATCGTTACTAATTTGGATAATTGGTACAGTAATACCCGCAGATATAACTAGACTTTATTACCTTTATTTATTTTCTCTAATTGCACTAATGCATAATAATTTTTATCGTAGCACGTAATCACCATCTATTCTGCTTGGAGTATCGAATAAAATCAAAAATAAAGAGAGCTAAACTCCTATCAGCATGGGTTTATATAATGGCTCGCTTGCAAGTCGAATTTGTTCCGCGACGGACGATTTTCAGAAATTCCCATTCTATTTTCCCTTCCGATGGCTCGGCACAATGATTCTACTGGAATTTGCACTCGTCCGAGTTGAAATCTAAGAAATTTTCACACGCCTCGCAACACGTCCGCGAACAACTAATTAATTTTACATAGAAATTGTTATGCTTCCACCTCTCATGTTATCATCTTATTTCAACCTTAATCGCCAATCTAGTCTGTTCGTTCTATCTACAACCTGTGCTCTTGTTTTACATATTTCCCCTTATTTAACTACCAATGCATTCCCTCTCGCTTGTCTTTATACCACAAACTTGCTTTCTTACTTGCACTCATATAGCTTGGAGCTTATCGACTATTATATACATCGGTATTTTTGCAGGTGTTCTTATTTCTAATACGCTGAAGGCTTTTACGTGACTTCCCCACGTCTTTATAATTTCTCGATAGCTTTAGTACTGGGAAAGATTAAATTAATTACAAGTTGAACATTTTAACTCGGCTTCTTTTTATAGAAAGCGTCCAGTGAATAATTTAAAGCCCTTGTTTTTTTTTTAACGAAACGAATAAATTTTTATGCTCTATGGTTTTAATAATGTGTATTATCTAATGAAATTCTACATTACTTCCTTCTACACGTTGATTTTGATTATATACAAACCCTACATTCTAATTGAATGATTTAAATCTACACAGTAGGCCTTTAATTAAGCGTTCTATTTTCCACTGCTCTGATATACACCGTGTTTAACATTATCTAAACAATATAAACCCTATGTTTAGAACTAAATGACGAATTTATCCAATATGCCTTTAAACGAAGTGTATTATTACCCCAAAGCGTCCTTATACACGGTGATTAAAATTATTTGATGTCGTTAATTAATTTTCTACCCTGGTCTAAATTTGAGTAATATATATATATATATATATATATATATATATATATATATATATATATATATATATTGCCGTGGAACTTTGCTCTAACTCAGTCTTTTCTCATAAAATATTCCAGGATTATATTTTGTTTCCAAAAAGCGTAATAAATTTCACACAATAGAAAAATTTTTCAAAAAAAATAATTTCTTAACCAGATTCCTTTCTTCATCACCTTAATTCGTTAACCGCTTCCCTGGCTAGCTCAGTTGGACCTCCTCTTGGATATCTGGATTCACTATCATACTCTTTATCGTTCACGCACACTCCCAATAAAACCAGAAAATAATACAACAATCATACAATATTTATTTACCACTATTTACAGATAAACCTTCAAGATTATTTACATTTCGGTAGTCAAGTTACACCTCAATAAATTCTATTTTTGTAAAGTCCAGAATTTTAACTAGAAATATTAAACGCATTGACTGTAACCGGAGTAAATGGGCCCTAAATAATACCTTATTTTTCTTTCTTTATTTATAATTAATTTTAATTAGTACACTCTGGAGTATAGTGAACTCATGATAACCCAGTTAATTATAAATAATGTATGCTTTTTACGTTGCATACGCTTATTGCAAACAAAAACCCATGTACTCGTAACAATAAAAATTTAAATTTCTGATGGAACGTTAATAAGCTTTATACACCTTTAGATTTCTATTTAAATACCATACTAAAAGTTAGTTATACGTATTATTTTCAATACGCAAAATAATGCAAAATATCTTCATAGTTCACTTCTCACACATCACAACAATTTTCATAGTTTATAAAAACAACAAATTCTAAAGCGTTACCTGGAATTCCTTGAAGATCCCTAGTCCGTTGACAAAGCCGTTAAGTTGTTTTCGCTCTCGGTTTCGTGGTTCTGCTCTGCTGGCCGCTTCTAGCTATTTGTAGATAAACACCATCTAAGTTGTGCTGCATGCTCTGCCTTCACAATGCATCCAAATCCAAATCCAAATTTATTACACTTCTTTCATAATTGCGTACTTTATTTTAATTTAATTTAATTTACGTTTCATTACTTCACTTCACGAGCTTGTTTAAAATAAATGTTGCATCTCTATAAAATTTAGACTCGACACTATCCGCGGTTCAAAATAATGAGGCCAACACTGTACTTACGTCTTTAGAAGTACGGCTTGCTTGCACAATTTCACACTTTTTAATTTTTAATTTAATTTAATTTACTATTCACGTAAATATTTAGCACTTTCAAGTATAGTGACTGCCCAGTTTCTAAAGTATACTAACTCGCTATTCAATTGTCATGATATTTATAGGATCGGCCCCTTTCGTTTGTGATTTGTTGACTTTACGTGCTGTGCGAGACCATGTGTCTTACCTCTTGTTATTTTGTGAAAGTTTACCAATTGTTTAGTGCAATTGCATGAAGCGATGCTAAGAAAGTGACGTAATTTATTATAATACCTCACATTTAATTCAGAAATCCCAGGAATCTTCGTCCAACAAATCACGTACTATTGTTGTTGGTCTTATTTTAATCTGAATGGAATAAATTTGGTTTGTTTTTCCCTAATAAATTGGATTTTTGAACAAATGTGATACTTTTAGATCACGTACGCTTTTAAATAATGCATAATTTTTGCGTGCATTTAAGATGATATTATTAACGCACTTTTTGAATATTTATCTAGCCAATTCATGCAGGTTTTTTACTGATTTAATTTCATTCCGTTTCGTTACATTTTTGAATTCTTATGTTTGTTCGTATCTACTCTTGGATATGCGTTTTAATCGTTTGTACTGCTATATACAGTGTGCTCTCAACTAATAATATTTATAATGACCTATTTGTTCCTCTAATATCTGTAATTATGTATTTTTGTTACTTGGGAGTTTCTCTTGTTTATTGTACGACCCCTATGGCTTAACCTACCCCTAAATTAACTCTAAAATTACAGCAATATATATATATATATATATATATATATATATATACATATATTGGAAGGAAAGAAAAGAATTACTTTAAATTATATTTTTGGTTCAAAGCAACAAGTCTTTTATTTGTGAGTATTTAAAGATAATGACATTTCAATGTGCGAATATAATTTTTAGGAAATGAAACGTGAGGGACACACAAGCATAGTTATATTACAGAAACGATGTAAGTGGCTTGCTTCTGATAGTCATTTATAAGTCCAATTCTTTTAGTATGGTAGTTCCATGATGATTAATTCATGGATATTGTCGTTTTCTTGTTGTAAGACGCAAAATGTGTCTTTTGATTAAATTGAATTGTGTGACTTTTTTTCAGGATCATCACAGCAAGGGTCGAAGTAGATACATTTGAGAAGTTTCCAGAGGTATTATTTTGTATAACTTGTATGATTTTGATAGTCACAGTAGCCTGTGAGTTTCTGCATCTTCTCATAGGATACTTTTGTTTTTCTATAACTTGTATAGATGCGGTGGCGCTCAATCCCTCTTCCCATTTTCATTCCTGTGTATAGTTAAGTTTACCTTGCATCCACGCCCAATCTCATTGCTCACCCTTGGGGGAATTCCCAGACAAAGCCGTGGATATTGTGAAGTTCGTGTGTCTATAGGAAGCGATAACATCAGTAAAATTCGTTCCACTGACGCCCTATGTCAAAACAGTTGCCCTAGTGTGGCTGACTCACCAAAAAAAAAGTTTTACTGACGCCATTATCGCGTGGCTTTCGTTGTCGCTTATACGTGTTGCTTCGATTGGTAAACTCAAAAATAGATTGCTTAAAAATTTTCATAATACCCATATCGTGTCTGGAACCTCAAAGTTTTTAAGCGTTAGTTGTCAAAAGTTCCAACACGCATAAATGTACATTAAAGTAAGGTTTTTGTTACTTCAACGTTGAGTTTAAGAAATAAAATATTTTCAGGTTGATACTACAAATTTATAAAAAAAAATGGCAGAAACATTTCAAATTGTTCACTTACTCAAAGAAAGGCTGGAATATGAACTGAAAATCCGTGGAATAGAAAGCACTAAGCCGGTTGTAGAAAAGAGAAAATTTTTAGGTAGGTTGTTAGCGAAAGAAGTATGGATACTTGACTGTTTAGTTGATTTATCGGTATTCAACGTTGAATTTGAAGAGGGGTGTAAAGGAAATAAATGTAACCATAGATTCAGGCAAACATTTGGTGTTAGAATTTGAAAGGGATTCTGGAGATTCTATTTTTAAAAGAGTGCTTTCAAGGCTTGTCTAGGCATCATGTTGTGTTGAACGTATGAGACTTTAGTCTGACAATTTGAAGAAAGCAGAACTACTCAAAAAAGAATTAATAGCAACTATTCTTACTATTGAAGCAGAATTATATGAGAAAGTGAAGCCAGGTACATGGTCAAGTAGTCCAGGTGACGTAAGTCACGTAGCTACGTTAGTAGTAACTGCACCTTTGCATAATTTTCAATATCTCTCACCACCAACCCCTATTGGTTCTTGGTCAATTAAATTTTCAGGAGATTCCAAGCAGTTGTATTTCTTTTTAGATAGAATAAAGGAGTTGGCTCAATCGCGTAAAGCAAAGAATATAGATTTGTTTGAGCCGTCTGTCGAGGTGTTGGTTGGGAAAGCTTTAGTTTGGTTTAGGAGTGTCAAAAATTTCTTAAAAGATTATAAATCCCCTGTAAACCGTTTGAAAGAAGATTTTTTAACCATCTCATTCAGAGGACGAGATTTGAGAGACAATAAAGAATCGTCGTTAAAAGAGGGATGAACGAATTCTTTTATTCGTAGCTCATGTAGATTCCTCAATACTCCAGCGGAGATTACAAAAGTTATTTATTATTTATTACCGGAATACATATCGCAACTTGCTCATTCCGATATAGAAGACATACTTACGCTAACAAAACTGTGCAAAAATGAGAGGAAGTCATGTTGTTAAAACAAAAATCAGTTTTTGTTCAGTCAAATAGTTCAGCCAAATTTTATAACAATGTCAAATCGTCAGTAAAGAATAAATACTTTATGTATATGAAAGATTCTTCTGCCGTGTTGATAATCAGAAGAAGTATACTTTACAAGTTCAGATTATAGGTAATGATAAGGCTATTCCAGTACCTACCTCTTCTAGTTTCAGTTGTGGTCATAGAGTAGTTACTCGTGATAAGTGTTCATCGTGTTCAAAAAACGAGTGAGGAGATAGATGATGTGCGGTCGGCGTTACGGTCTTCCTCAAAAGGCGGCAATTATGTTTTGTAAGCACAAGAATTATTTTTGCAAAAAAAAAGGTCAGAATGGTTAAATATAGTAAAATTTTTTGTCATACTAAAACACAGCCCAAAATTGATTTTTTATTCATTGAAAAATCTTGCGATAATCGACCATATGTGATGGTTAAATTGTTTGATATCGATGTCACTGGTCTTATAGATTTGGGATGTACTACATCGGTAGTTTGGTCTCTTGCTATTCCTTTAATTGATAAGTTTAAGTTAAAAATTTTTAGATTACAGAAAAAAGATATATTTACGGCGGATGGAGCTTTGAAACCAGTTGAGGGCATCGTAGAAATACCAATTTTAGTACGAAATAAATGTCGTGTTTTTATTGCTTTAGCTTTAGGCATTCATATTCGGTAGTGATTTTGCCTAGCTGTTTGGATTGATAGCTGATTTTAGGAATAATTCGTGGCATATGCAAGGCGATTGTGAGAGTGTTGTTTCGTATGTGGGTCCATCATCAGTGCCCTTAAAATATAGTGACTGGTTACTCAACTTAGATGATTTGTCTGTTGATCCGCGGCCACAAGCGTAAGCTGTCATTGATGCATTTCAGGAAGCTTCTAGTGCCGATATATTGGGACGTACAATATGATTGATATGGATATTGATGCAGGCGATGCAAAACCCTTATGTTATGTCTCCCTATAGTAGTAAACAGTTGGATAAAGAGTTAGATAAAATGATTTGTTTAAAAGTTATAGAACCGTGTCAGAGTCGGTGGAATTCGTCCGTGTTGATAGTTAAGAAGAAGGGTAGCAACGAGTATAGATTTTGCTTTGACGGTAGGGCATTAAACGATGTTACAGTTCATGACAGTTACCCTCTTTCTAATATAGGCAGAATCCTAGGGGATGTTGAGTAATGCAAACGACATTTCCAGTTTTGATTTGCGTAAATTTTTTGACAGGTCCCTCTTAGTGAATCATCGAAGGATAAAACGGCATTAAGCGTTATTTCTCGAGGACAATATAGATTTGTGACGATGCCGTTTGGTTTAAAAAATGCTGCGCAAACTCAGCAGCGTTTGGTCGATGAAATTTTCGGTCCGAAATTCGAACCATACGTATTCTGTTATCTAGACGATATAATTCTATGTTCCTCGACATTTGAAGAGCACTTGAAGTTTTTGTACGAAGTTAAGAAGCGCATTAGAGAGGAAAATTTAATCTTAAATTTAGATAAGTGCGAATTTTTTAGGAAATCACTCAAATTTCTTGACTATGTAGTAGGGTCAAACTCTCTGAGAACGGATCCGAAATAAGTGTCAGCTATGGTCAATTTTCCACGCCCAAAGAACATCATGGAAGTCAAAAGATACCTCCGTATGTGTAGTTGGTACCGTCGCTTCATTAATGATTTTTTTTCTTTAGTTTCGCCAATCGATGATCTAGTTAAGAAAAGAAAAAACGGTCGTCATTGTTTGGACTCCTAAAGTTGAGTGTTCATTTATGACGATCAAAGAAGCTTTAGCGTCTGCACTACTTCTGGAACAGCTGGATTATTCCGCTCCCTTCGTTATTGAATGTGATGCCAGTAATACGGGTCTCGGTGCAGTGTTAATACAGAATATCATTGGAGAAGAACGTGTTATATCATACGCCAGCAAAACCCTTAGTCGCGCTAAACGAAATTACTCAATGACAGAGAAAAAGTGTCTTGCGGTGATTTTTGCCATTGAAAAGCTCCGTCTACGGGTTGAAGGAGTTCGTTGCACAGTCGTTACAGACCACTTTTCATTGCTTTGGCTGAGTAATTTGCAAAAACCGACAGGAAAACTTGCTAGGTGGGCTGTAAGGTTAAGACAACATTCGTTTGATTTGGTACACAGGAAGGGAAAGTTCAACGTGGCTTCTGATTGTCTTAGTCGTGCAATTCCGGAGGAAAATTATGTCGTAAATTTGAGAGAGGTCAAGCTTGATAATATAGAAATTGGTATGTGTCGTTGCGTGAAAAAATTTTGGCGTCGCTTGGGAAATATCATCAATGTAAAGTTGAGAACAATTTTGTTTTTAAGTTAATTCCGTTAAATTTGTCTTTGTCATCAAACATAATACAGTGGAAATATTTGGTTCCGAAAGTTCAAATAGAAGAAGTTGTCAGATTGTGTCATGATCCCTCAGTTGCAGGACATTTTAGGTTTTCGCAGACAATCGCTGGAGTTCAAGAAAATTATTATTGGCCTTAAATGAGTGTAGATGTGCTGAAATTTTATCGTGAATGTCTAGTGTGTAGCGCATAGAAGTCTTCTAATACTGGTCCTTTAGGTTTAATGGGAAAAGAAAAAGAAGCCAAATTTCTATTCCAGATTATTGCGTAGGATGTTATGGGCCCATTTCTTTGGTCGAAATTAGAATTTAAATGGTTGTTAGTGATCGGAGATTGGTTCTCCAAGCATACAATTTTACATCCTTTACGCAGTGCAAAGTCACACTTTATCGAACAGTTTATAGAGCAGAAAGTTTTCTTACTGTTTGGAGTGCCACACTTCATTATTTGCGATAATGGTTCAAATTTAGCAGGTCGAAGTTTTAGGTCGTTAAGATATGGTATAATGCTGTCTATGCATCGCAATGTAGTTTTGGTAAGAGGATTAACAGAACTGTAGAGACATTACATGTGATTTTCCAATGCTCCACCCGAAGGTACTACATTGGCCAGGAAGCGAGTTTTTGTTACCTGGAAAATTTTGAATTTTGCCGAACCCTTGCTGTTCCAAGCAAGGTAGGGATCTTTAACGTGCGTGACAACACTCACACACGGGACCTCTATTTTACCTCTCATCCGAACGAGGGTGTATTTTTATGAAAAATGCTCGCCTAACAACTGTAGAGACAGTTATTCGATCTTATGTTGAAGAGCACGATGCCTGGAATACTGAGTTGGCGCGGATTCAATCATATACACGTGGAGAGATGTCATCAATATCGATTTTCTGTAACTCAAGTGGGGTTTTGAACGAGACAGCAAACATGCATAAGATAGAGATAAATAGAGTTTAGGCGGGGTGTGTGACGACAGAGAATTTTGTCATTGGTTAAAAACAGACAGTTTTCCAAACGTACGCACACGCGAAGGTTGAAAGCGATTTAGAGGATACAGCACGTAGTACGGAATAAAATTTTACGAATTTAGAGACGGCTATATTCGAAATTGTTGGAATTAGATTTGAAAATAAGCTTTTTGCTGGAAGTGCGTCCACCTAGGGGGTTTTAAAAGCATATAAATACCCAACCTAAGTTATAGAGGTCCTCTTCTCTTCTCTTCTATGTTACTTTACTTCGATAAAGTACTGAATGCCTGTGAGTATTTTATGTGATTATATTACCGTAAATATAGTGGTTGCAAGTGTAAAACAGTAGTAGCGGACATCTAATTATTGACGTGAAGTACGACTAGTGCATATCAAATTAATAAAGGTACGGCTACTACAATACAAAACACAAAAATCAATAAATGGAAGCATGATATATGGAATGGTACTGTGAGACAAGGCGCATAGCTCGCAGAGGTGGCAGATGGTGGAGGCCTGTGGATCCGTTGAGTAGCACGGTGAATGGAAACGAAGCCGAGGTATTCTGGCAATCATCTTCGACGGGGAGGAAGCCTGAAGAATTCTCCAGGTAATTTATTTAAAATTTCTGTTGTTTGATAAACATTTGTGAAATTTTGTGCTGTGGTTGACTTTTTTTGGTGGCATATTTGGTTGTAAAAACTTATTCTTAAAAGATGCATGTACTGGACAATTTATTGAGGTTAAGTATTAAAAAGGGGTGTATTTAGAACATTCAAAATTTTATTTAGGATATAAATTGAACTGTAAAGGGTAAACGGGTCTGTAAATTTTGTTTTAATTTATGCAAGGTATAAAAGGCATATACAAACTGAACTGGATTATAATAAGCTCACCATACTCCAGTGTAAAGTCAATTTAAGGTAACATGTGGAGCCCATCTACTCATATCTCATTGAATTTGTTTAAAATTAATTAGAAAAAACAAGGACTTTAAATACATACCATATTTTAGTTTATAATTGGTGTATTAAACTGTTTTTAACACATGTGAATATAATTTATCTGTTAATAGCTGTAAATAAAAGGTTGTATGGTTGTTGTATTATTTGGTGATTTTATTGAATGGCGTGCAAGTGTGAAAGAGGTATGGTTGTAAATTTAGGTATTCGAGAAGAGGTACAGCTGAACTTGCCAGGGAAGCTGAAAGAGTTTGAAGGCGAAATAAAGGGTAAGGAATTTGTTTTTGAAATTTTTGAAAATTTGAAAATTAAAAGCTTAGTCCCCGACTTCCACGGCAATATATATATATATATATATATATATATATATATATATATGTATATATATATGTATATATATATATATAAAATAAGATGTATCTGTAAACAAACTCTATGAAAATAATAGAGCCTATTGACGAATACAAATCGGGCTGGTAGTTATATAGCCATTTACAAAACATTAGCTTATTACTTCATAGGGGAGGAAACATCCACTGACCGACGGTTTCGGCTTTATTAAGCCTCCTCAGAGTGAAATAGTCTCCAAGAACCCTATGAAGTAATCGAAGCTATTATAATGATATAATTTCGAAACAATCACTGTACTATGGCAAAATTTCTTATTGCGGACTGCAAATAACCGTTCTGTGTATATATATATATATATATATATATATATATATATATATATGGAAGGAAAGAAAAGAATTACTTTAAATTATGTTTTTGGATCAAAGCAACAAGTCGTTTGTGAGTATTTAAAGTTAACGACATTGCAATGTAAGAATATAATTGTTAGGTAATTAACCGTGAGGGACACACAAGCAGAGTAATGTAATAAAAGCGATGTAAGTGGCTTCATTCTGATATTTATTTGTAGGTACAACACTTTTAGTATGGTAGTTCCATGATGAATGATTCATGGATATTGTCATTGTATTGTTGTAAGACGCAAACTGTGTTTTTGATTAAATTGTATTGTGACTTTTTTTCAGGATCATCGCAGCAGGAGACGAAGTAGATACATTTCAGAGGTTTCCAGAGGTATTATTTTGTATACCTTGTTTGATTTTGATAGTCACAGTAGCCTGTGAGTTACTGCATCTTCTCGTAGGATACTTTTGTTTTTCTATAGCCCGTATAGATGCGGTGGCGCTCAATCCCCTTCCCATTTTCATTCCTGTGTATAGTTGAGTTTACCTTGCAGCCACGCCCAATCTCATTGCTCATCCTTGAGGTAATTCCCAGACTGAACCATGAATAATGTGAAGTTCGTGTGTCTATAGGAAGCGATAACATCAATAAAAATTGCCCTACTGACGCCCTACGTCAAAACAGTTGCCCTAGGGTGTATGACTTATCAAAAAAAAAGTTACTGCGTTGCTGTGGACTAGGTATGATATACGGGGGTAAAAGCAAGAACGTTCCCCACTCAGTTGGCACTCTATAACTTTATTAACTAATTATACCTGTTGTAACTATTAATAACACATTCGTTTCAAGGGATAAAAAAGACTTCGCCTCAAACTGCGTGAACTTGTTTAGTACATGCAGTTTGGGATAAAACCGGCCGTACATTTCTACTTATGCATTATAGTTACTACTAGCAAAATAGAGGAGGATGTGTATTAGTCTTAAGACAAAATCAGCTCAATATAATGTAACTACAATTTTATTGCCGTTTAGGCATCTACTTCATAATTCAATGAAGAAAAATCCAATTCATGAATCTCACTTCATAAAATTCCTATTACACCGATTTGTTTAAATTTAATAGCAGTTGAACTCACTTGAGTGACAACGCAAATACATTTTTAAACTTTACACCTACACAACATCTTTTGAAACGCATTCATCATTCAGTTTTCCATAAAGGAGTCAGTAGGAGAAACGTTTTCAACGCTAAGGATTACAACAAAACGTCTTGATAATTCCTTCTAGAGAATATGAAGAGCTGTTTTGCATTTCCGATGCTTTCTATTTCTGAATTGATCCCCTTGAAAACCAAGCAAGTCACTTCCAAAGGAGAAAGGTTTTTGATAAACCCCGTCAATCCCGGAACTCAAACTCCAGAGATTTAAACTACGGAAGGGACAATCTGGCTACCTCTATCAAACTGAAAAGAATTCTTAAAACTGTATATTCTAAGAACACCCTAGCTATCAAGCAATATGTCCCAGAATATATCGGTAGGGCTTATATCCATCAAAGCATCGAAATCGATAAAAAGTAAGCTGATAGGAGTTTTCCTTTCAAGCGTATAAGATATTATATTGGTTTTTATATAACAGAATAAGTGCATGTGCTTAAATCTGTTAAATCAATACGCACGATTAACTGTCAAATGCATGGCGATGGAGCAATTTAAAACAGTCTACTAGCATTTTGGAACTGTTGGATTGGAAAAACAATTAAATCCTGCCATACAATTAATTTTCTAATTACTTTACACTTATATGTGTTTTGTGTTGGAGCACTCTATATTTTGAGAGCGAGAACGGATGCAATACCGTATAATACACAACAGCGTATATTCTGCATTGAAAATCTGTTTTTGCGGCGTCCTTGTTACCACGGCTACTTGAAATCTAATAAACCGTATATAAACCAGTGGTTTTGATGTCGGTAACGCTATATACGCCAATTACATTTGGAGTAGCGTACATCGGGTTTCCAAAGCTTTACTGCAGGCGCACATGAACCTTAGAAAAGATATCTTTTGATCTGTAGATGACTATGAACACGCTGGTCACCGAAGTAGCAAATGGTATTCTCTAGATATGTTGCACGAACCTGAATAGTCTTTCTTCTTCCAACTCCCAGAAGTTATCCTTAGCAATTCTTAGAATCCTATCTATACCACATTTAACGATACATATTCGTATAAGAATGGAAAACAAAAAAAAGCAAATGTTCGTGATGCCGATATTTCTGCCTATAAATATCAGCAATTATCTTCTCCGAAAGCTTTCTGTCCGATAACAGATAAACCAAATAAACTGTATATCTGGTTTACGTCCTATACATGTTGGTTTAAACCTACAGGCATGTCTACTACTAACATACGCAACATAAATAAATAATTTAACAACATACACTGTAAATGCATGTGTCACATACATTCTAACTTTTAAAAATATAATGCTTTTGCCTATAATTATAATTCAAACCATTCACATTATTTAGAGTAATACCAGTAAGTGTTAAAGAGAGAAATTACCTTTTTAAATACTGCTTTAATTTCATTAGAATTCTCACATATGAACAAAAAAATTCAGTATTGTAAATGGCCTCTACTTTAATCCGAACCCTATGGCGCTAAAGTCAAAATCCAAAGCAAAAGGGCCAAAAAAAAGTTAAATTAAGCCAAAGAAAACGACTTTAAAATTTTGCTGTTATTTATCTATCAAAATTTCGACGTCATAAACAGACATTTCCCGTTTTAATTTTCTAGATTTCACATAACTTCTGTTAGTGTTATCGAATATCTGCAAAATTAAACCCGAGGATCCGAATACACATCTATAGATTGGATCTGAATACGTGCATTTTAAATTGTTGTTTCTTTCAACTCAACGTTTGAAAATACTTGCTATGTTTATAATCTAGGTTTAATAGGAATTCAACATATGGAGTTTTATTGAAGCCAATTCTAACAAAGTATGAACTCGAACGTATGAACGTTGTTATTAGTTCGTTTTGCGAGAACGTCTGTTATTTTCAAGTGTTGATTAGACAAATTCTAGAATTTTTAAGGCACGTGCACTTTAGTAGAGCTTATAAGCGTTGCACTTTTAAAAAGGAATAAAATATTGTACACGCAAAACTATTAATTGAACTGCTGCTTCTCTATCAGCATTTCTGTATAATGATGTACTGCAACGATGAAATAATAACTTAAACTTTTATGCAAAGTTGTGTATGATTACATGGTCCGCGTTGGACGCCATTAAAAGTTGATGTGAACTACGCCCTATAGTTCTGAGCCATTAAAAATCTTGTGAAGCTTAGTTCATGACTTAGGACATCGATGAGTCTGTTGCAGAATGCCCTTAAATTGGCAGTTTAAAAAAAATTCTGCACAGATGGTAAATATGAAAACATTTTGTAAAGTTGGTGGAAATTCCAGGTTTAATCTTTTATCAAAAGTTAAAACTTAATCAAAAAGTATTAATTAAAGCGACATATGTAGAACTGTATATAAATGTTTTACATTAATTAGACAGATTATTTTTAATCAATGATTTTAACGAACACCAATTTAATATAAAAGAATGTATAGATAATTATGTTATCAACGTTATTTTATCCTTTAAATAAGGAAAGTTTTATAAAGTTTGAATTATCAAACGTTATTTTTACACAGTGGCTTAAAAATTTGGCTTTCAAATGACTAAGCTAACGGACTGGATTTGGATTTGTTTATGCACAAAAATCTCTATGGAAATTACCATTAAAAGGTTTTGATTTCAAATACTAGTAAAATTCACCTTATATTGCTTAATTAATATTCATAATACAAAAATTAGTATTTAAATATCACCAATACGTATCAATAGTCACGATGTTTTCAAAATAGAATAAAATTTCTGACCTTGTTCACCGAATGTAGAGCCGTCGGCTGTTGTCCTTGATACTCTAAACCCAGCATAAGTTATGTTTTCGCTTGTATTTGTTTCCTATTTTTTAACTAAAATTTATTTTTACTGTTTAAGATTGTTTTAATTTCTGACCACATTTTCTGATTACCACTTAAAATTACCACATTTTCCGACCACTATTTAAAATATCATATAAAATTATTTTTTCCTGACCACCATTCAAAGTTGTATGTTAAAAAACTTTCTGTATCACTTACAAAAATTCATGTTTACATTTTAATTAAATTTACTATATACTCTACGCACATGGACGTGCGAGGGAAGAAAGGACGAAGAGGGATTAACCAACCATCCGTCTATCACAATCAACTAGCTACAAGCAAGCGGCTACAAGACATTTACAAGTAGCAATTATTGGTAGGAACAATCCCTGGGGCAAAATCACAAAGCCCCAAGCGGAGGTTCTACTAACTGAATTGGAGAAAGTGCTGGACACTTGCTTGTTAGGATTCCAGAGACGTCAAACCCGCCCACATTCACGCGGTGGTTGTACTCGGGGGAAATCTTTCGGATTTCGTAAGAGGATGGCCACACTCTGGTGTGGATAATGGAGACGGTTGGCACTGCTGCACGTTTAGAGGTCGCCCAGTGAAATAGGTTACCCAGGCTACTAAAGGCGGCACTTTGGATTCCAGGTCCATCGTAAGACATTGATGTCGTCCAACGGCGGCTTCAGGTACAGAAACCTTGGGCAAACACAGCACAATGGTGTGTCTTTCACACTGCCATTAAGGACGAGCCTCAAGGAAAGCTGGTGGTCTTTGACTTTACGAAAGTTGTAAAAAATATAATAACTAGTAAGGGAGGAAGGCTTTTTTACAAGCTTACCTCTCTGAACCTCAAATACCAAAGCTGTTGCAGCTCCAACACTGGAAGAGCAGCAGATAAAAGATGAAAGTGTCATACAAACACAGCAGGCTCCCCAGCTAGAGGCCGTTCAACAGATGACCTCTACAACTGCACTACTGCCTACTGTAGCACCCACCAGTCAGGAAGTCGAGCTTATGCAAGCAGGAGAGGGTGAGCTTCCCCATGACAAACCGCTGGCTGCAGAATACAGTAAAGTGTCACTGAATAGCTCGTCCAGTGACTAACAGTAATAATATACAAAATTAATCTGTAACTCCAATTGCAGGACTGACAATCAAACAAATTATCTTCCAACACTGTCGGGCAGCTGCAGCTTCCCTCAGCAGACACCTAGCCAGTATGCCAGACATTGCATTCATACAGAAATCAAAAAAAAAATTATTAGGATATCTTAAACTAGATCCAAATACTCTAATATCAGTTAAAAATAAATCTAACAGTGATACTTGCGGAATCCACAAAATGCTTTTTGTAATTAAAAATCTTCTTATTTTAAATTGATCTCCAAATCGGCTTACAAGTTTTCCAAATTAAAATTTCTGATTTCTAACAGCAATTATCAAAGTACCTTTTTGGGTTAAATCTTCTTTTTAATTATTTAATACATCTTTAAAAATAGCTTTATATTGAAGAATTTGCCTTTTCTTAGTAATTAATAATTCCACTTTTGTATGTAATTTGGGTTTAAAAACATAACTTCAATACTCATTGAAACCGCGCAACTATGCTTTACTGCATAGTACTGTATAACGCAACGGCTAGCGTTTTAAAATAACATTTCTTGATTTACATCGACTGCATCGGATCAAATTTAATAAATGAATTCCTTTCGAAACAATGAGCGCTCCTTTATATACCAATTGTCTATTTTTCTAGAATTTCACCAGTATAATTTCGAACATTATGATGTAAGGTTTGCCGGCATACCCAATTAGCGTATAAAATTTCGACATTTTCTTATCTTCTTATCTGTTCTAGATATCCGTGACACGTTCTTTGTCCTTCTTTCTCATATACTATTATTGTTGCGTATCGCTTCTCTCCAATAGTGAATGCGAAGGTCATAAATTATTTCTTATCAGTTGTTCCAGGGATTTTACGTTTTATTTTCAATGTTCAAGCTGTTTCTTGGAATAAGAATGTTTATTTAATGAGTTTATACGTATTTGACGTATGCCTAAATTCTGATGACTCATCTTTTTATATTCTAGAGAATTCTCTATTTCTATGAATTGCAATATCCAGGGAATAATTAATTTAAACTTTCATTGCTTTTCAATGTAAAAGGGTTTGAATTTTATACAAAGTATTTGCTTTCAGTACACAAAATTATTTATTAATTTTGGGATTTTTAAATACACGTTGATTTTAGTTTCTGAAACTAAATGCATATAGCTGTACTCATTTATGCTATTTACAGCAAATCAGATGCATTTTACGGTATCTTACAATTTACATATCCAATTTACGTTACCTGCTATTTATTTACAATATGCTTATATCATGCAGGGTGATTATTTACACACGCGCAATTTGCGTTTTGCATTGTACATCAAAGAATAAAGGTACGCTTGTATTATACAAGGCGTAACCATGAATTTACGGAAAACTCCATTTTTCCGGATTCTATTATATTTTATTGGAATTTATTTTTAGAGTTAGGGTTTCAATGACCACGCGTAAACCCTTATAACGTCAATATTCAAAAATATGTATGATCACAGATACAACTAATTTATGTTGTGAAAGCAGCAACGTGGCTAAATATTGATAATGATATTCAAGTCATAAATCGCGAAAAGTTAATAAGCGTTCCCATTATATCGACTGTTGAAAAGCAGTAGGGGATAACCGACAACAGACCCATTTTACACGAGAACTTAAAAACTCCAAGAATTTTGAAAAAGAATTTATTAAAAATCAACAAATGGTTAAGGTCTAAAAATAATAACACCTATAAGGGCAAGAGGGTCACCTCAAAGTGATGGTTACGTTTCATTTCCAAAAAATTAATCTATTTAGAAATTAATGTCGCTTACCCAATTTGGTCACGAAAATAGGAACAGGTAAAAGGTTATAACTAAAAAGTGTATAACGTATCCATTGGGGTAAAAGAAACTAATTCAATTTTATCACGTAACAATAATAAGATAAAGTTGTTTAAATAAAGAGTTTAAGTAATAACTTATTCTGGCGAAAGGGCTTACTTAATTATTTGTTTACAAGAGTTACTAGCAGCCAGAATGATGTAACCATGATATTTATGAGTAGCCTAGGTTAGGATAAAGGGTGGCGGCGAACCTTTTTATAAGTCATGAAAACAAATAATAAAGCTAGCAATTTTTATTAAACTCCGTAAATCTACCTATTATATCTAAGATCAACAATAATCAGGCACTGTACCAGTTTGAGATCAAATAACATTATTCAAAACAGAACTGAGCTGAAGAATCAATAAGATTAACACATAATCAATTAGGACTATAAACTATTAATTCCATTCAAGAATGTTTGTACAAATTAAGCACTTAAATCTATACTAGAAAAATAAAAAAGTATACTTAACACAAAATAAACTTTGCTTTTAACCTAACGTATAAAAAGAATCAAAAAGATTCTGAATCACCATCTTCTAAGTCTGTATCTGGAAGAGCATCTATTACAACAGAAGCAGTTGAAATATTCAAATATTCGTTATAAAAACTTTAGCTTTGCAGGATTTGTTAAGGTTGTCATATTTTGTCTTTGATATAGGAAGCATATTTTTGTACCCAATAGCTGGTGTAATTTTGGTTTTTGATTGAACATCTACAAAGAAAAATTCTTCTTCATCATTCATGGAGTATTTTATAATAATTTTAGAGATATCCTTTTTCCTAAATGTGTCCACCTGTATTTTATTGATTTTATCCGTAAGGTTTCATTTGAAATATTTTTCGCTAACAACATCCCACTTTAAAAAGTCTTTGTGCGTCATTAACTCGACATTGTACGGCATTGGATGTCGTGGTGCTGTTGTAAATACAATAAACCACTGTGAAGGAGCATGAATTATACAGTTCTTTAGATTTTTCTCTATAACCGCATGTACTGAATCAACTGGCATATATGTATGTCCTGTCAGCAAAAAGTTTATTTGTATGATTCCAATATTTTTGCAACCCTAAAGAGTGGTGTGATCATTGCCAAAACTACTCGATTTCGGTTCTGACTGCGGCAACAGTCACAGTACAAAAGCAAATTTTTTACCTTTCCTTGTTCATCTACGATGTTTATGTATTTATTTAATATGGCTGCAATTTCGTTAGCTTCACGCTTGCCATTCACTTCATCCCAATAAAAACAATAAACATACGTGTGCTGCTTTCGTTAAATAGTGCAAGTTTACGAAAGTAGTAAAAATGCAAGTTACTGCCGCGAGGAGTATGAAGCACCTTTTCCAAATCAAAACATACGCATAAAGTACTGGGGTCAGTCTTATGGGTATTTTGGTGGGCTTTAAACCTAGTATATGAGTGGATTTTTTCAATTTCATGCTCCAATTTCTCCTCTTCAAGGATTGAATTACTTTCACGTGACTGTTCAAATTTCAAACATTTCAAGCATTTCTTCGGAACATGGAATGCAATGTTGAAGCCTTTCTTAAATATACTTCGGAACACTTGCTCACTTACAATATCAAAACCTTGTTCAACGTATCGAGTTTTGTAAATTTGATATAAGTTGTATAAGTTTTTAAATTCTTGGAGAAGGTAAATTCGACTTAAGTCTTTACGGCAATAGTGGGATGGCACTGCTAAACGACTTTCGATTAAATTGCTTACTATTGCCTTTGTGTAGTCACGGTAATTTGATGGAAGCTACAAAGGTGGGTTCTTTAGGGTAGATACGGTGACTTTTTGCACCTCGGCTAATACAGACTCTTCTGCAGGGGTGGATCTTGATTCCTGCAAGTAGGTCGTTAAGAACTCGAACAGACCTACGTAAATACAGTATAAAAGGCGCCAGAGACTTGATTAAAATGCCGAACGAACTACGAAACCCCAAGTCCCAATGGTTTCGGATAACATCACACCTAAAGAGCAAAATAAGTATAACAACGGTAGCCACTACAATCATATAACTATACTTCAAAATAACTGAATTACAAGCACAAGCAATTTATCTGGAATTAAATACACACCACAGTGGCAATGCAAATATAAACGCATTTTTAATAACACACATGAAGGGTAATATATAAACCGGTATCCCACTAAAAGCAATGAATTTAAGGTATCTTTCGCCTGTTGGCGAGTACAAATTGACATTAAACTAGCCGCAAAATGTTTCTTGCTAGTAAGTAAACTTCAAAAACACAGAGGAGAAAGGCCTTGCAAAATACACACAAATCGCTTTTCACCTACAGGTTAGCAATAAATATTAATTAATGTAAAAGATTACTCACCAGAAATCGGCATACATTAAGCATACCTGGACGATGCAATCACTAGCTAGTGAATCGCTGTGCTCCAGTGCTGACCTGTAACATGAGTAAACACACGAACAGCTGGTGGTAGGATACCAAGAGTTTGATATAGTTTACCAATAACAATGAAATAATATAACCAGCATACGGCTAATTACACGGATGCAATCAAGATTAAACAATAATTACGCCAATACTTGCGTAACGCAACACACAATGAATACAGCAATAGGTATCACTAATTTCTAAGTATACAACCTGGAGTCTGGATCATAAATCAATGCTTTCCGCTTCCAACCAGTCTTCAGTACATAAGCCACAGAATGAAGTAATATTTGATATTGAATTTAAACGGAAATCCAAACGGATGATTAGTACAGATTTGAAGTGAGCTCACGAGGAGCATCCGAGGGCCGATATAAGGATCTGTTTACATGGAACAAGATTAATACCAAGATTATAACCAAGATTAAGGACCCTGAAATGAGTAATGTTAGTGTTAAAAATTCAGGAAGGTATACTTTACCACAGAAGTGGGTTTCAATAAATTAGTAGCTAACAAAGAGCAACTTTGATATTCGTACAACACAAGATTCTGAAAGATAAATAATTAATATCAGAAAACACAAAACAGGAAAAACGTGGCTCACCTAATATAAGTAAAAGCAGGAAATATCCGCAAGGCGGTATTGTGAGTAGAAAAATAAATGTATAAACCAATGTAATACCAAAATATACTCCACAAATATATCATTTAATACATCCAAAACCGCTATAAGGCGAGATGAAGATGGATGCATCAAAAGACTGATTGTCAAAGCGGCGTTCGTTGAAAGAAGAACAATGGCTTCTTCGACAGTTTCTTATCAACCACCTCCAAATCGAAGTTATCAATTTAGTCAACATAAAAGGTATTACAACCCATGAAGATCGGAGCACGGAAATAATATTAAATTACATAAATAATGGCAAATGTAGAAATTTACAAAACCAACCGTTTCAGTGTATTCTTTTGTTTTATTAGAGGGCTCGTACTTGCCACGTAAATCTTCTTTGGATGTTCCGAACAAAGGGTTGCTTACTGTATAGTAAATGAATTTGTGTGAAACATCAATTGTTGAGGCCAAAAATTGAAGACAAACTGACCTTTTATCTTCAACTTCATTAATAATGTATTTATACGTAACACTAGACTTTTGTGAATCAGTGCTTCGCTTACGTTTAATAGCAGTTTTTTTTACTTAAATATACAACCCAGTCCCTACGTCGATCTTTGGAAGTTTCCAATAATGTTCGAATATGAGTCTTCTCCTTTCTTTGGGAATTGAACCATAATCATTGCCACATTTTTATCATGGCATGGATTTGGTTGAACTTTTTAAGAAGCCACTTTATCTCCATTACTTTTTGTGTTTTCCTTACCAGCGTTCTTCAGTTTCTTTCTTTGCGCTCTTTTATTCATACGTTTTACTTTAATACCAGATTCTCCAATTATATTCTCCTCTTCTGGCTTATCTTTTGTTGTACGTACCATTCTTGTTTTGCAATCTATTTTTCGACAAATTACATACGTCTTCATCGGTTGCCGATTCTTAACTTGGAAACCATTCATCAGAGTCAACGTTGTAATCTTCACCAAAGGTACTCGCTAACAAACCTTTTTCATCAGAAAGGTAATATAGATTATGCTTCTTTAATTGTTCTCGACCCCTGTAACGAGCTGTTGAAAATACTTTCTCGTTTCATTGCAGAGGTTCTAAAAATTGATCAAATGCGGATGTCGATGAACCAGCACCATCGTATAGGTCCAATACATGAGAATTTATCGACTGGTTGGTAGTTTTTTCTGAACCCATATTTGATAAATCTTTCAGATTTACAGAATCCCTCCTTAAATTTGATTGCAAGCAAATCAGGAGTGTATGGTTGTAATTCAGTATACACGGGCGTTTCACTATCTGAATTTTCTGCGATATTGTCATAATCTGGTAAAAGTTGAACAGCTGATTCGATAGGTAGATTCACAATCTTACTTATATAATCATTGTGATGCTTTTAATTGAATCGCTGAAGCTCAATTTCCATAGAAACTTATTTGTGTCGTTTATTCTACAGTTTCTGAGTACTAGATCTAAAATATTGCTACTACGTCCCTTTCTATTGATAGCTATGACTTGCAAAATTAATAAAACAAACGTAAAATAATCAACACAAAAGAATAAGGACCAGCAACACTACGCACGAACACGTGGGTATGTGGTATTTAATTCACGGTGTGGGGATTACCTACTGACTGAATCTTAGATGCAGATTGCGGCATGTGTGTGCAAATTCAGCACATACAACCATAGATGATATTGGTCACCTAAAATGTGACCCATGACCCAGTGACCTAAATGAGGACGTGACCCACCACCCAGTGACCCACGACCCAAATTGACCCAGTGACCCAAATTAAACCAGTGACCCAGTGACCCACATTGACCCAGTGTCCCAAATTGACCCACATTGGCCTAGTGACCCAAATTGACCCAGTGACCCAAATTGACCCACAATGACCCAGTGACCCAAATTGACCCAGTTACCTAAATTAACCCAAATTGATGCAGACGAAAAAATTTTCTTACTGTCTCAAATTGGCACTCTGTGATGTCTTCAATTAGTGGGCGAGTTTTATCGAATAACCGATTATGAAATTTGGAAATTTTATTATTAATTTTTTATAAATATGTGCTGTTCTACAAATTACTGTTACAAAATAAATCTCAGAACTATCTGGCAGTAGTTGCTTTCCGAGACAATTTTAATTAGTGTCAGAATGATTAACAATTAAATATACTAAATGATCAAAATATTTTTCAATTACAGACGCAATAAAATATAAATTGAATAATCCCGTTTTCTGACATCGAGTTGATACAGGAACATTGTTTTATATGATCTCTATCATTCTTTTAGTTAATTAGTTTTATCAAGAAATCTCACGGAGATTTAGAAAAGTCAGCACTTATGTATAAGGTTTAAATTACAATTAAGGTGATGTTTATCCATGCTTAATGATAATGATATACAAATTACAAAAATAATGGACACTGAAAATAACCGGGTATATAATATTAAGATTGCTACAAATTATTTCAGTTCTTATGTGAAAGAGTACTATTTTTTGAACATACAAAATTGTATACGTTCATAACACTGCATTCTCGTGGCACAGCGCCACAGCACGTTTCTTGAGAAACATGTAATAATGCGTTTCATATTATATAAAAAGCGATGTATTGATTACAAAGCATTTTAGCGTTTGCTTGAAATATGAAAGGAATGCTAGCAACTAACGACACCAATAAGCTTATGCATTTGTGAAAATAGTTAATAAATTGAGCTGAAAGTATGGGAAAAAGATTTTTATGACTTCAATAATTCAATTTGTTACTGAATCAATTGGGTCAGTTTGGGTCACTGGGTCAGTTTGGGTCACCGGGTCAAATTGGTTCACTGGATCAATGTGGGTCACTGAGTCAATGAGGGTCACTGGGTCAATGTGGATCACTGGGTCAATCCGGGTCCGTGCACGGAACCCACTGATCCAGTGACCCAAACAAAAAAGTGACCCACTTGGACCCAGTGACCCAGTTGACCCATGACCCATTTCATCTCTGCATACAACAACTTGCAAAAATAAGATACTTAAGAACCGACAATGTTCACAGCTCAAGTAGATTTACGTTAGTATTATGAGTCAAAACAATTATAAATATATGCCTGAATGCTAGTTCTTACGTAAAACTGCTTAGTAAAGACTTCCTACCGCCAAATCAATACCAACTTGCATTTAGGTGAATAGGGATAAGCGACAATATGTACGAAAATATACAACTGGGATAACTGCTTATGCTATATATTTCGCTTTATGATATTCAGGTTGAAGAAATTACTCTCTGTATGTAGCTTGTTATGCTGCAAGGCTAAACAATATAACCGACATCAGATCAATTGTTGCAACAACGCAAAACTAGATAAATCAAGTATGCACACTATTAACAAAACGGTAAAAATGTTTAAGTTCATGTTTTTATTTAAGCATTTATCTAACTACCACAAAACTAGGTGGTTAGTCATAGAATATCACTCGTTGGTCTACAAATTACAGTCGGGATAAGCGACACAAAAGTGTGGTTTTGATCATGAAGCCTAGACCAAACGACGCAGAAAATCAGGGGATTCCAACGATTATAATAAATCAATTTCACAAAAAATGTCGCTTATCCCCTTTTGCTTTTCAAGCGTCGATACGAGGGTCGTTCAATAAGTTCTTAGCAAAAGTAGGAAACATATTTCTTTGGGTAGATTTTTTTCAACATAATCTCCCTTCAGCTCTATACATTTGTCTAAGCGATTATCCAATTTTTTTAAGCCGTCCAAAAAATAGAATTTCAGAAGCTTTTCAAAATAGGCATTTGTTTGGGCGATGATCTTCTCGTTCAATGTAAACTTGTGTCCGCTAAGCCATTTCTTCAAATTGGGAAATAAGAAAAAGTCACTGGGGGCCAATTCTGCGAATACGGTGGATGTTGTAATAATTTTGGCGATCGCAACTGCGCAGGTGTGCACCCGTGCATTGTCTTGTTGAAAGAGAATCTTTTTCCGTTTTAAATGAAAACGTTTTCCCTTGATTTCTTCACTCAGCAGGTCCAACAACGACGCATAATACTCTCCTGTTATCGTTTTCGCCTTTTCCAAGTAATCGATGTAGATGATTCCGCGTGCATCCCAAATGATCGTGACCATAACCTTGCCGGCCGATTTTACCGTCTTCGCCTTCTTCGGAGCCCCCCCCCCCCCGTCTTCAAAAATCCACTGTTTTGACTGTTTTTTTTTGTCTCTGGAGTGTAGTAATGTATCTTTGTTTCGTCGACAGTTATGTATCGACGCAGAAAATCGTCAGGATTGCAACGGAAAAGCGCCAAGCAGTCTCAGAATCGACCACACGATTGTCTTTATACTTCAGTGTGAGCAAACGCAACATCCATCATGCTAAAATTTTTGTCGCAGCCAGTTTTTCGTGCAAAATTGAAGCGACTGTGCCTTCCGATATGCCTGTGGCTTCAACTATTTCACGCACGTTTATTCGTCGATCATTTAAAATCATATCGTGAATTTTGTCAATCATTTCGGAGGTAGACACTTCCACAGGGCGTCCTGAACGATGTTCATCTTTTGTGGATGTACGGCCATGTTTAAACTCATTCACCCAATTGTAAACAGCTACAAACACAGGAACACATGAACTTCATCCAACTCAGCTTTGACTTCTTTCGCCGTTAACCATTTTAAATAGAAGTGGTTAATCACTGCTCGAAACTCACTTTTATTCATTATTGTAATCACATGAAAGTTTTTACTTCAATCAACAACAAAAATGAAACTACGTGATGGATACGGCTGAAACTCTAACAACTGACTAGTTAGGATTGCTGCTTACTGTGAAAAATTTATTTTAGGTACTACAAGCGCCATCTCTTGGATTTTCTAAGAACTTATTGAACGTCCCTGGTATTATGAAAGACATAAACACAGTTTGAAAGTAAGCACTCGTCAGTAATTTGTAGCATGCCGCAAGTCACTGTATTTTTCCAGACTTGAAATCAATTTCCATGCTATTGCATTTATGTTTGTTATTAATGTTTCATAAGTTTTAAACATTTGCAGGATTGGGTAGTGATGGGGTTTGTTTAGATAAATATGCGATTCATGCAACGTTGGTTCATCTATCCAATGACGATTTTAGACCCGTCCTATTGAATGTGTTCTAAGGCGATCATACTGTGATACAGACTTTTTCAGAACTGTTTGCTTTGTTTGTGCTTCTAGAAAATGCCTTGTAGTAAAGATTTTCTATGCGCTTTATACGTACGATATCGTTCCGTATCAATTGGCTTGCGTCCAGGTCTAATGCACAACAAAAGGCGTTGTAAGAACGTATTAGAAGTAAAAGATTTCGAGGCTCTTTAAGTATGTGTGATTATAGGATTTGTTTCGATTATCCTGACAATGAATCGAAATATTACAACGGCACTTTACACACTTTCAGCGCCTTCCACACCTCTGTACTTGTAAAAATGTTGTGGATAATTGACCACTTCAATTTCCGGTGAACTCTTCTGTTCTAACAATGTCAAAATATATATTACCCTTCAGCTAGTTATACCAGCTTTTTCTTTTACAATACCACAGACTGCTAAACTAAATTACTGCGATACTAGGTGGATTTATAGTCCTCAATATTTGTGATTTGCGCACGTTTGACTCTTTTTTTGGGCACCCGTTGTTGATTTCTTAATATTAGAATTCTTCGGTTTTGTTAGCGAGAAGAAAACACGAAAGCGACTTACTTATCTTTAAAGAAAACACTGTCACAAGAGCCACATCCTGTAATTAAGCTAAATGATACCTTTTCTAAATCCCTATTCAGTTTGACCTTACTGTTCAAAATGCAAACGCATTTTTTATGGCGGGGTGTAAAAAGCGCTCCGAAGTGCACGCTTATAATATAAAAAATATTCAAATCAGATGAAATATCTTCACATATCCGAATCGGGAACCAAAGAACTTTTCAATAAAATTTAGAAAATCAATAGAATAAAGAAAGTATAATGAACGACCCAAATATAAAAATTAATTATGTGAGAGCCTAATATAACCAAAATATTTTACCCACATTATGATATCAAAGCCAAGGGTTTATGTATTATTTGCTGCGCCCCAATATTTCCACAATTACATCATTTGAGCGAACGTTCACCAATAAATGTAAAAATAATGTTTAATTTAGCCAACATTGCCCCAGTTTACCTTTTCCTTATACTGCTATTCGTACGCGTATTTGATGTAACTTTTATGCTAGTTTGCTCTTTCGCAATAGCTCCATTTTCAGGTATTCTCTATAAGATGTAGTGCGCTTTTAAGGAAACCATAAAAGAAAATCCTTTGTGCTTGTCAATATATGGCCTTTACAACATGTAGCTATGACAGAACCTTGCCATGTTTAGTAAGTATTCAGATTTTTCATGAAATTTAAAAATGCACGTGTATGATAAATCTTTATGGATGCTGTTTGTAGGAGCGACTTTCATATATGATATCAGATGGGTACTATTCCTTAAAGGTTTTTCCTTGAAAGTTTATTTGAAATGTCGATAATATGTTTATGTTGCATATGCAAGTTTTACTAGATAACTGAGTTTCGGCTACTTGCACAGAATAAATCTTTTTGCTACTCCCTTACGCAGTGGCAATCCTTGCTTTTGCGGGGCCTTGGACAAAGTATTACATGCGAGGCAAAAAGCAGACAGTCTTCTCTACACTAAGCGCTCTATATTTTTAACTAAATACATTTTTTGTAATTAATAATAAGACAAAGTTCGTTTCACAGTCAATAGTAGTTTTTCAAAATGAGAACAGACTCATTGATTTTATTTAAAATAGTTTTTTTTTTGAGTTTAGGAAAAACCTCAACGCGTAACCCAGTGGTTGGCTATATAACCATCAATTGCCGGTTGAGTGTGGGACTTCCTTGACAGGATGGTATGCACAAAGTAAGTAGGTATGCAAGGGGCGTACGAGCCCAAACAGTGCAATTATTACATGTATATTTTTATGGAAAAAATTTAAGGCCCGATCTGATAATTTTTGTAACATACATTGAAATCCTCATAACTGTCTTAAAAATCCTTGTCACATACATCTTTGATCGTAACCCAATAAAATCTGTCCTAAGTCGCTCATTATTTTAGTCCTTCATATTGGTAAAATCACCACAACGCCGAGTTTCGGCTACTTTTTCAAAGTCGCAGTGACGTCATTGCCTTTTATAAATAAAGAGCAATGTAATACTATTCTAAAATGTTTATTCTGACATTATACATAAAAAAATCTAAAAATATTTAATGCCAAGCATGGAGCTATTTAAACTTAATTTTAATACAAAGTTATACACAGAAAAACAGTCCTTTCTTTGTGTTTGTTTGGAGTGGTTTTAATTTGATCTAATTTTATTCGGAGCTTAACATTTAAATCGGCACGCAAGTCCTCTATCTGCTTTCCTGGCCAATAGTTTGATACATAGAGACCGTCTAGGTTTTCGAAGTGTAAAATGTACTGAAGTTTGTCTCAATATATTAAAGTCTTTGATTCCACAGACAACCAGATCCATTCCTTCGTGTAATTCTTGGAACTTGCGACACTTTACCACTATATCTTGCATACGTACCTTGTTAGCTTGATGGACTTCTTCTTGTCGGTATTGGAGGAAATCTTTATTCTCCCACACACTGTTGCGTAGTTGCATGCCCACCACTTTTGGGAATATATGGTAGTTATAGGTTGCAGTAACCTCGGTTTTAAATGATCCTAAAGGTTCTTTACTAGGCAAATATACAGAACCCCTTTGCGTGTGGTGTACACCAAGGTTACGAAATTCGCATTTCTTAGTCCGTCTATGTTATCTGCCAAAATGATAAACACGTTTTTAGAGTAATCTTTTAAAAAGTATACGGATTTAGTACCATCCTTTTCCGCAATGACACCTACATAACTAAAAGAGTCTTTCTTACTAACCACAAATGCATCCAGCTTGTAGAACCCGGATGTATCTAAGTCAGTCCATCGGCACATAAAATAATCTTTTAATTTTTCCTTATTTTCTCTAACAAGATGTTCTTTGTCTAACGCATCTTGGTATTGTTCACATATTGTCGCAGTGTTTTCCATGTAGTCCAACTTTCGTTTTTTTGCATCAATTTCTTCTAATTACAGCTGTCTTTTTCTTCCACTTACAGCGTATTGCGTGCATAATGGGGCAATTTTCTTTAGCGTAAACGGATAGAGTTTACTGCCAATATTTACGCGTTGTTGTACAACCTCTGGGCAAATGTTAGGTGTATTTATCAACCCCAATTCCGAAATGATTATTTATTTCGAAATTGTAGAATATGGTGTTGCAGATTGTGTAAAATATGTACTACCTGCTTTAATGTAGCACTTGTGTAAGATTTTTATTTTATCTTGGCCGTCTTCCTCATCTACTATCTCCAAATAGTTTACAGGTAAATAGTTACAACTAAAAGTCGAAAGCACACACTTTATCCATTTTTCCCTTTCCTTTGGTTTTTCGGACAATTTAATTTGCAAGCCAGTCAATTTCTTTGTATTGCTATTTCCCCGATACACGTACTGTACTAGGTTATTATACTCTAAACAGCAGCTATTTTGTAGCTTGTCTGATAGCTTATTCCACATTTTGGCAAGTGGTACCGAGTACATTGGCGCCTTTAGGAAGTATAACTTACTATCTTCGAATAAGGTTAAACAGTCTTTTAAGGAATTATACACCTGTTCCGCACTGACATAGTTTCCCATTGCACAGTTGTATATTTTCGCTCCCAATCGCGTAATACCATGTATTTTGGCCAAAGTAGAAGCGAATGTTTCCTTTAAACGTGCATCTGGACAACATAAGAAACCTATTATATGATTTCCAGGTTGTTCATTAACACCGGGACTGGTTATCTGCTACACAAATTTGTTAAATATTTTAATTCTTGCATTGGTTGTTAGCCATGTTGAACAATCGATTCCCACAGTTTATCGTTGTTAACTATAATATTGCAGTTTTCTTTGTATTCGTCCTTGTAGACGAGCAGTACATGATACGTTGGTATTCATGGCGTGGTTTAATTGTTGTTAGGTATAGCCGCTGTGCCATCTTTGAGTGCTAGAAACATGCTCAAAGTTGTTTTTATTCTATAATGGTTTTTCCGAGAGTATTGATAGAATATACTTTTGAATATGTTTGTTGAATTGGTTCATAGTATTTCGAGTGTTGGTTTGCTTGGAATCGTTTGCGATAAATATTATAAACCAAACCGTAAAGTTACAAAGTTTTTATATTAAAATTTTGCTTTCTTTTTGCGACTGCCCAGATTTTAACCCCTATTTTTAGTTTTTGAACCAATGCTTACTTGACCTTAATAACAAAATCTCACATTGTCGTTGCAATACATTTCATTTGGGTGCAGTTTTGTGAAAGTTAAGTTATTATGATGTAAGTACATTGCAGTGATCAATAACCCATAACAGACTATGTAAGGGAATGTTATCATAACCCACGGGTAACAATTGCTTTTCTCACGGTACGTGGGTTTAGTTGTTTTATATAAATATTAAGATGAACAAACAATTGGTGCTTATTTAATGTATTTAGTATTGGAAAAAAAATTTAGTGCAGATTTTGTGTGACATTGTATCTGTATTGATGGATAGCTAAGTGAATTTGTTTTGAAATTGCATATAGACCTGATAATTGTCTATCAAATGTGGTGTTTGATTAGTTATTGGTGTTGGTTTGTTAATTGCGCCTAAGTGTACTGTTTTTAAATATTTATTGTTGTCTTAGTTTTTATAAATTTTATCGTGGCAAGCTCGTTATAAGCAACATAGTAAGTAAGTTGGTATGATTCTTGTTATATTTACTTCGAGTACATTTTTATTGGTATGTGTTAAATATGTTTAAATATGCTCAAATACACCACATAACTATTTCCTGGTTTGGGTTTTCTTTTGTTTCATTTTTTGCCCCACCCCTCCATTTCCAATTCTGTTAACGTGACATTCATTTTCTTTCTTTTTCTTCTCTGTTATCGTAACTCGTGCAAACATGCGTTATTGATTTTGCTTTTTCTTCCTGACCCGCTTGTCTTTGCGTAACAAGATACTGGGCAAAATAGGGTACGCACCTAACAAATATAGATTTGCACACATGCATACATCATAATTTTCTTGCCAAATGCTGGCGCAATACATTTCTTTGTTTATTCAAGATTTGTAACGACAATGTGAGATTTTGTTGTTAAGGTCAAGTAAGCATTGGTTCAAAAACTAAAAATAAGTGTTAAAATCTGGGCAGTAGCAAAAAGAAAGCAAAATTTTATTATAACTTTTGTAATTTTTTTGTTTCGTTTATAATATTTATCGTAAACGAATCCAAGCAAACCAACGCTCGAAATAGTGTGAACCAGTTCAACAAACGTATTCAAAAGTATTTTCTATCAATACTCTCAGAAAAACCATTATAGAATAAAAACAACGTTGAGCATGCTTCTAGCACTCTAAAATGGCACAGCGGCTATACCTAATAACAATTAAACCACGCCATGAATAACAACGTATCATATACTGCTCGTCTAACTGATTAATTTCCCAAACATAAGGACAACCATTTATTAAAACAAGGCATAGGGTGTAAAAACGCATGCAATATACGGTCGACAAAATGGAACGGCAAAGGACCATGATATATTTGAGTATTGGTAATTTTTCTAAGTGGAGTCGCTGGTTTTAGCTGGACGCTTGTATATGTAGTGCTTGATACTACGTTAGCAGAGTTGCATTATTTGTAAGCGAGAAGTGATTATTATGCTTAGGTTAGTGAGTTTACATTCGTCTAAATAATGCTAGTTAGGTGTAGTAGCGCTCAACATTTTTTATTCGCTTCCTTCTTTCCCCCTTTTGCTTGACGTTGCATAACAACAGTTTTAAGATTACGAAAATGTTGTGACAAAGTTTTAGATAAACAAATCAAACGACCCCGAACACATGACTGACTACTTCAGATAAAATAGATAATACAAGAGAAATACAACGTTCTTTTCGAGCTCCTCGTTGTTTTTTCCTTTACGGGCCACATGTTGTCGAATACATAATGCATAATGCGTAAATTGCAATGAATAATGCGTAATGCGCCATGCGTAATGTGCAATGTGCAATGTGCAATGTGCAATGTGAAATGTGCAATGTGCAATGTGCAATGTGCAATGTGCAATGTGCAATGTGCAATGTGCAATGTGCAATATGCAATGTGCAATGTGAACGTGCAATACTGAAATGTATAATGCGTAGTTTACAATGCAGTATTCGTAATCTTCAATGCGGTTTACGTAATGCGTAATATATATTGCGCCATACTCTAAGCGCAACGTGTAATGCGTAATGCGCAACGCATAATACGTAATGTGTAATTACTCCCTGTATGTTTGTAGTGATTTGTTCTGTATATTCCTTAAATCTTCGTTGGCAATTAAACCACTCAAAGTTGTTAAAATCGTTTTCACTTACATTTCGATCCATGACCTAGGATAGCTGTCAAAATAATAAAACTTCAAGTTTGACATTTATAATATAAACTGAAGGTGACTTTAATTAATTAATCCGAAAAATCCCAAAAATAGGAAACAAATTCAAAATCAAAAAGTATATTGCTACGTACATTGACGTAGCCTACAAAAAAACGAAAAGTAAGTATGACCAGACTTAATCGCTGAGTAGGCAAGGAATTACACTTACAAAAATAAAGGAAGGACTGAAATAAAAAAAAAACCATGCTCGCACTCATTTAACAAATCCCCACCAAACATAAAAAACTATAATTAAACAAAAAAACCTGTTATTCCAGCACAGTAGTGCCAAAACAAATGTTAATAAGAATAACGCATAAACGTAATATACATTTATCGGGAAAAACAAAAAAATTCTTTCTCAAGATGGCGAGCTGTAGCTTTTAGGTTCCGGCCCTAAGTTAATTATCAAAAGACAGAAAAGTAAAGAACAAAATTTCCCCTCTAAAATTCACAGTTCTAAATCCTTATAGTAAATACGGAAGTAACTATCTAAAATTATCACAGCAAATAATCAGTAGGCATTCTATTCTACTCCTCACTGAAACACAGTTATTTATGCGGAACAAGGGCATATGTAGTATCAACAACTACTTAACCCCATTTAATAAAGCGGTGGCTAACACTCGAGTTTTCAACGTAGGACTGGCTCTTACCGTCTCTAATGACGGGGCAAAACAGAGGGGCGCGTGATCCCGCCTTGGAAGTGTCTTCCCATCGCAAAAAGAGGGGGCAATCCAACGAGTGAAGCTGGAATAATTACAGGTACAATTAATTTCTTGTCGCCGCAAAGTACATTCCTCTTAAAACCAGAAATACTTATCACACAATATTGGGTGCGGGAAATCCCATAAACAAAAAACAGAAACGAAAAATACAACGATAACGACGAGTACTTTTGTCGTGTTCAGAAAAGAAAATGCATATTAATTCGTTTTGAAATAACCAAAGTTCAAAGTAATCCTAGTGTTATCATACCACACCAACAGGTGACTACAAAACTCGAAACACGGTTTATCAAATAGTTCAATACATTATGTAAACGAGTCTTTAGATTGAAGTAATCTAGAAAGTAATTATACGTTATTGTAGTTCACGGATACCTAAAACAAGGTATCGACTGTTTAATTTACAGAATAAGTTTTTCAAATGAAAATCGTTAAGATGCGTACTTATTGTAAAACGTTAAAATATACAGGATGTTGTTACAGTAGTAACAGAATTTACGTATATAAATAGTGATTCAAAAAGGGTGTGGTTTTACCGTCGGAAAATGAACGTAACAATTTAAAACCAACAATACACTAAGAACACAATTAACAAAAACAAAACCCAAAAACGCAATACAACGTTCAAAAACTGCATTTATTAAATACCGTACGAATGAAACCAGTTTTATATAGGGGAAAGTTTTAGACCATTTAAAGTTCGATTAAAAGAACATAAATAATATATAAAATATAGAAAATTTGAAAAATCTAGGATTTGCCAACATGCATGGGCTTTAGTCATAAAATAAATTGGAAGGAAGCAAAAATTATTGACAAAAAAGTGAACGACAAAACGCAAAATCAAAGAACCTGCTTATATAACCCTACATAAAAATAACTGCGTAGCAAACGAATCTGTAGCTTTCTGTAAACAATGGTTTCTATTACTAAATTCAAAAGCCCCAAATATCTAGGGAGTATTGCAAGTTTTTCTTGGGTTTTCCTTGCGATATTAACATGAAGTACAGCCTACAGACATGATTTCTATCTACACATACAATATCTAATTACATAACAATAAGCATATTAGCAGCCCCCGCAAACAGCATTGGTATCTGACAAATATAAACCTGCCATAGGGTCGCCTCAGAACCATGTTTAAATGTACCAAAGAGGTGGTCTAAATCATAATGGGTTTTCCTCTTCAAGAAAAATATAAAAACGGCTGCTTAAGCCTTACGGTAACGTAATCGCACACTTCTTTAATAATCATCCAACCAATCGTATAAATAGAAACATGTTAAGAAATGTTTTCTAATCCTCAAGTTATTGAATTTATATGAAATTTAACTATATAAAAATTAATCAGCCGATTTCAGCGTATTGGCTACCTCAAAGTCGCTCCCAGGGCGCAACACAAATTGAAGGCACTCATTCTTCTAAACTTTAAAATTTTCACCTAATGTATTCAAACCAAATATGTCAATCATTAATAAATCAAATTCGCCTTCAATTTATGTAATAAATGTCAAACTTAAAATTTTATATTATTTTGACATGGATCGAAACATAAACAAAGACGATTTTAACATCTATGAATGGTTTAATTCTCAAAGATGTCTAAGAGTAATGTGTAATGTTCCTTTGGAAACACTGTTTGCTGCATGTTATACTCTATAAAAATACATACTTACGTTGTTGTCCCTATGAAACTAAAAGCATCGATTTATATGGTTTTTGTTTTATACTTGAGAAAATTTTCTTGGTATTGAATGGTTAAGAAACTGAAACAAAATTAGACTGGGAATAGCTCAATTATAGGTCACAAAATGCTTGAGTAACATTAAATTTTCATTTCCTTTTTGTTTGGTTGGAAATTTTCAGGGTTGACTTCGGCTTTCAGTCAACCGCGTATAGCATACCTGACCTGCTGAAAGATAAGTGACGTGCAGCAGTTGTATAGAATTGATCAATTTGGCAAGATGCATACTCCAAGCTCTTTATTTTGTGTCAACCCACGACTACTCGCACCCTCACCGCTAGTCGAACCTACGTCTAGCATATAACAAGTTATAAGGTATCCTTCTCTGCAAATTCGTTTAGCAGCGCTTTTTAACCCAGCGCTTATTTCTAATAACTGGTAAACGTCCCCCTCCATGTTTAGAGAAAAGCAAAGCAACCATGTAGTCTGACGTTCCTTTCTAACATCAGAAGAGTCGCAAAGGTTGATAAATATTGACAGACGAGCCATAAATCTCGAGAAGGTAATAAAAGTTCTCCTTATATTATCAAGATAAAACAGTTTGAGAGTCAGTATACGTCAGCATTTTATGGCATACCGCAAGCTATTGTTTCTCCTCAGGGTTGAAATCAAGTTTCATGCTATTGCAGTAAAGCTTTGCATTTATGTTTTTCTTTTAAAGTTTCATAAGTTTTGAACCTTCGTTGGAAATCGAATGGGTAGTGATGGTATTCGTTTAAATACGTAGGCGATTTATGCAACCTTGGTCCTTCTATCCAAGGACGTTTGTACGTCGGCTTTAGCAAATGTGTTCTGAAGTAGTTTTGCTGTGATAGAAACCTTTGCAGGATTGTTGGCATTGTGTGTGCTTCTAGAAAAACATCGTCGTAAAGATTTCCCACGCATTTTGCGCTAATGCTAGTGCTCCGCATCAGTTGGTTTGCGTCCAAGTGTAATCAACAATGGAAAGAGCTGTAGAGTTATTCAATGTTAAAAATTTGGCGTATTTTAAGTATGTGTAATGAAGCTCCTGGAAAAAATTAAGGCACGACTGCATTAAAGTTAAATAGTTACATTAATGATAAAGAAAATAAACAAAATGAATTACAAATGTAATGTAGATTTACTCATTTCCTTTAAAAAAAAGTACCGAACATAGATTTTTGTTTGAACTTGTGTTTAACATAGAAAACTGTTTGTGTACCGAAAACGTGTAGAATATGGAAACGAAAATCGAGTTAAAAAATTATAAGAAATCCTTTTAGAAGTTCCAATGCAACTCAATATCGAAAATTTGCTGTTCTTCCTCTAAGCTTGTGTAAAGTTGGTACCTTGTTTAGCAGCGCAGGTTTTAACGATAGTCCTATTGGCACCACAATAGTTCTACAGTTCCTGATGGATTATATCAATAGTTCCAAAAATTACAAATTAAATATATGAAGTGCTAACGTTGTAACAATTTTTTTGTGTGTAACAAAATTTGTTTACAATATCACAAGGCTGTATTAAGGCAAATAGAAAAATGAAAAAATTCGCTAAAAATTATTTATTTACAAAACAATTTAAGTTTTCGAATTCATAATAAATCTTTGGTTCCATATGGTAAAAAACAGACGATCTGGTATTTCTCAGTCTAATTAAATTATAAGATTAATCTCCACATTTTGTACATATAATAGCATTGAAAATAATTCAGGTGTTTTGAAACCTTGCTTAAGAAGTTCTAAATAGCATTTTAATCATTTAAGGTCCATGTAATGACTTATTGTTCAAATATAATCTTTCAAAGTTTTCAACTTGTTTTGTAAACACGGTGTGCAGTCACCAAGCATTTGTCCTCACAAGATATTTTCCTAAGCCGCACCCTTCCCCGCCAATCTTCGAGTCAACTTGCATGGGAGTTGTTGATGCGCAAACACTTTAAAGTTATTAAAACACCCTCAGGTTAGCAAACACATTTAAGTCAGCAAACACCCTAAGATTGATAGAAACTTTCAGGTCAATCAAATACCTTGCGGTCAATAAATTCCACGAATCAGTCTGGGACCAGTTTGAATTTTGCACCAGCAAGTGAACAGCAAAGGATGAGCTGAAACCTGATCATAACTAACGCAAAGACAGTAGTTGGCGACCAGCTGTTAAGGGCCAGTCTATTACTTTTGTTGAATTTTTCATGGGATTTATTTATCAAACCCTTATTCTCGTATGGTTAAATTACTAGTCGTAAAAACCCCAAAGTTTCAGCTTGTAAAATCCGTTAATGACATGTTGTAATCTCATTTAAATGACTACACATATTTTTTGTGAAAAAAACTTTCGTTAAATTTTGTTTTGAAGTTTTTACGAGAAGCTTAAAAAATTTTATGTTTTACTAGTAACCAAATGAGAATTACATTAAGACTACTTAAAATTCCACTTTTTATTGAATTTGTACGTGACTGTCAGATTTGGCAATCATTAACAAACTTTACTATTGCGTAACGAAATTTTGTTCAAGTATTTTAAAACTAAAATGTTTGTGATATAATTTATTTGTTAAAAATCGCTGTTATGTGATTAAATTATTTGTTATGGAATATATGTAATATCACTCTACTAATTTTCTCTATGTTAAAGAAGTCTGAGCAATTATCCAAGAACTTAAGTAGAAAAATTTAGTATCATCACTACGCAAGGGTTTTTTTATCTATCCTAAAATAGTTTGTTTACGATAATATTTGCTAAATACAATGGTCTCCAACTTTAATTTAAGTTGTTTTTGGTTTAGCTAAAGAAATTTTTTGTCCACCTCCAACTTTCCTTTGGGGTGATAGCCAAGTTAACCGTCGGAAAATAGGGTTAAATATTTCTATCTAGTAAGCGTATAAACTTTAATTTTTTTAAAGTACATTACTACCGCATGTCATATGCAATAATTGTGATTAACCACGCTTAATAAAATTAAACCAGTTTCAACTTCCTGTAGCACTGCCTCATCTCAAAAAGTCCTTTCAAGCACAAGATTTTACGATTCCAGAATAGTTCTATAGTTCCTGTAGCATTTTGAAAACTTATTTAATTCGATAAAAAGTTAAAGTGTTTATAAAGTATGGCTATGGAAGGTGAAAGAGAACGCAACGAGATTTTTAAACATCGAAAGCAAGGAGTCCTATCCGAAGTAACCGCTTTCTGGGTAACGAAAATATCGAAGAAATTGCTGCGGCAAGACGGTTTAGCGCCATTTTTATTGACAACTAGTAAAACTTTTCAAGTTAAATTGCACTTGTAAAGTAGTTTTAAATTTTACATATTTATATTTTTATTATTTTCATTATTTTTTCATAAGAATCCACTTCCGCAAGATTGTTTCTAGCCGGTGCACGCTAAAATTGTAGCTGCCGTCCGGCCCCTTTTTAGCACATTGAAATTCGTAATGTAACGAAATAATTATCCGTAAGAAAAAAAAATATGTGTTTCCAGGGTAATTTCCGAGGATCTATATGATACTAAAATGTTTACAGAAAATAATTGTTGAAATTGTTCAAGGTTTCGTCAATCGAATAAAAATTCTAGATCTACGCAAAAATTATTGTTACGGTTGGAGTCGTACGAAAGTAAGTACAAATTGTAATACGTGCGCAAAAAGCGTATAAGTCTACGAATGCAACGAGGCCGTCATTTTGTTTTTTTGAGAGAGACCTTAGTTATGTTGAGTAAACATGGAATTGTATTGCGCTAGGGTTTGGCAAAAAATTATGATGCATGCATGTGTGCAAATCTATATTTTTTGAGTGTGGACCATATTTTGCTCAATATCTTGTTACGCGTAAGACAAGCGGGTCAGGAAGAAAAACAAAATCAATAACGCAATGTTTGCCCGACTTGCGATAACAGAGAGGAAAAGGAAAGAAAATGAATGCCACACTAACAGAATTAGAAAGGGGGGTGGGAGCAAAAGAACAAAACAGAAGAAAACCCAAACCAATTCGCCCTGAAAAAATGTTTAGTAAATACACTACGTATATATATATATATATATATATATATATATATATATATATATATGCCGTGGAACGCCCATAAAGACCTCGCCAGAGTCCAAAACATTCGAGCCCCAACGTTGGGCCGCATAAATTGCCGTGGAATTTGCCTTTTGGTCATAGGAACTAGTGCTTTCTACAAAACATTCGAGCCCCACAGATTGGGCGTCATAAATTGCCGTGGAACTCTCTAATTTAGCTCCGTACCTCACCAGTTTAAAAAAAAAAAAACTTTCAGAAATATAAAATTTCACAAAAATTTCTTACCCGGATTCTGCTCCATCAAATTAATTTCTTCAGCAGCTTTCCTGGCTAGCTCAGCTGTGCTTCCTGTGGGATACTTAAATTTACTATCATTCTGTTTACCGTTCACACACCATTCAATAAAATCACAAAATAATACAACAATCATGCAATATTTATTTACCACTATTTACAAATAATAATTCATGGTTATGTACAGTTCAGTGCTCTAGTTACACTTCAATAAATACTATCTTTGTAAAGTCCTTGTTTTTAAAATTGAAATTTCAAACACATTTAATGCAACAGGAGTGAATGGGCCCCAAATAATACCTTATCTTTATTTATTACTACACACTGGAGTATGGTGACCTCATGATAACCCAGTTTATTAATGTATGCTTTCCACTTTGCATACTATGACTACAAACTTAATAAACCCATGTACTCTTAACAATTAAATTTAAATTCATCAAGAAATTTAATAAGCTTTACGTACACCTTTTGTTTTATATTCCAAAATACCATAATAATAGTCAGTTATACGTATGTTTTTCAATACGATAAATTACCAAAAATAACCATCAAAGTTCACTCACACATCACAAATAATTTCAACAGTTTATAAAAAATACAGCAAATTCAAATGCGTTACCTGGAAAAAGCGTCAAAAGTCCATCTCCGTTGAAGAAGCTCTATATCCTTGAACCACTCGGCTTCGAGATTATGCACGCTGCTCCCCCAGCTATGTATAGATGACAACTCAGTTTAAGCTGAGCTTCGTGCCACCAATTAACACCACTTTCAACATCCAAATCCATGTATATTACACTTGTTTATTATTGCATTATTAATTTACGAGCTTGTTAAAGTATTCGTGGACCACAGTTGAATTTAAATTGCACTCTATTATACTCGCGGTACTAACTATAAGGCTACAAATAATCTAATACTATTTCACTGAATGTTACAAATTTTAATACTCACAAGCTTTGTCAGTTGATTATAATACATTGTTAAGCGATGCAAAATTAAAGAAAGACCTCCTAATTTTCCCATAGTATTTATATCATAAAACTAGGCCCCTTGGCCACACTTTACGCGAAATACATAATCGAAATTAATATTTCTCCAAATTTTATATAACCGTTTTAAACTTCTAGAAATATTCCTGCGTCAACACGCTATCTCATACAAAACTATCGCATCCACCTGTTGCGTGTTCCTCTGTTCTAAAACTATCTATTTCGACCAATGATACATTTCAGTCACGTCTTAAAACTCCGCCTGTAATATCTCTATTCCTGTCTTATTCATATTTGATGTCGCGTTCTAACTTTACTTGCGTTGTAGAAAATCGATATAACTGCCCGCGTCTTTATGGACTCCACGTGGATCGAATACGTGCCTACTAAAATGAACGCTTTAATGCCCGTCTCATTCTGAAGCATATTATTGATTGTTCATCCCTTCTGCTTTTTAAGAGACTTTTGTTAGCGTTTATGCGTAACCACCGACGGTTTGAACAATATTTCCTTGAAGCTCGCCTCGTTATCTTCACAAATAAGCGGAAGATGACCTTTCCAACAAGCAGGTGTGCTCAATTAACGATCGTTTAAAATAACAATTCTCGGAGTCTACATTTCACAGTATTATATACAACCGACGTCTGGTTGTTTGTTAAGAAAGCTTTCCGACTTGGGATTATAGATTTTTCATGCTCTGATGCGTTTTCTGACGTTATAACCCGTTGAATTAAACTAAATTAAATTAATTAATAATTTCTATTGGCTTATAAAACTGATTTTCTTTATAAACCTATTAACTTTTAATCCCTAATTATAAAATTATGTCAATACTTGTTACTTTAAAATAAATAGATGAAATAAATTTTGCGCGTAAATAATATGTTTCTCTCTACACGGGGTGTTTGAAATTGCATTGTTTATACCTAAATTTAACCCTTTAAATCCACTACAATATATATATATATATATATATATACATATATGTATATAGATATACATATATATGGAGAGAACACTAGTGCCACACAAAAATAAAGGAAATAGTTATGGGGTTTATTGGAGCATATTTACGCATATGTATAGCTCGTTACACTACCAATTAAAAATATACTCAATATAAATATAACTGGACACAAACCAACTCACTTACTATGTTGCCTATGACGAGCTCGCCCTAATAAAATTTATATACATTAAGACAATATAAATATTTAGAAACAGTACACTTAAGCGCAATCAACAAATCAACACCAATAACTAATCAAACACCACATTTGATGGAGAAATATCAGGTTTATATGCAATTTCAAAACAGTTATCCATCAATACAAAAAAAATGTCGCACAAAATCTACACCCTAATAATAAATATATTAAATAAGCACCAATTGTTTGTTCATCTATTAATAAATACATTATATAAGAACCGATGGTTTGTTCATCTCAATATGCATATAAAACAAGCAAACCCACGTACCGTGAGTAAAGCAATTGTTACCTGTGGGCTATAATGGTATTCCATTACGTAGTCTGTTATGGGTTTTTGACAACTGCAATGTATTTACTTCATAATAACTTAACTTTAGTAAAGGGGCAGCCAAATGAAATGTGTTGTAACGACAATGTGGGATTTTTGTGTTAAGCTTAAGTAAGCATTGGTTGAAAAAACCTAAAAATATGGGTTAAAATCTGGGCAGTCACAGAAAACAAAATTTTAACATAAAGGCTTTGCAACTACTTGGTTTGGTTTATAATATTTATCGCAAAAGAATTCAAGCAAACTAACATTTGAAAAACTCTGAACCACTTCACCACCGGTATTCAAAATAATTTTTTATCAAAACTCTCGGAACAACTATTATAGAATAAAAACCACTTTGAGCATATTTTTAGCACCCAAATATGGCTCCGCGGCTATACTTAATAACAATTAAACCACGCCATGATTGCCAACGTATTATATACTGCTCGTCTAACTAAGCAATTTCCTAAGCGTGAAAACACCCATATTTTAACACAGGGTATAGAGTGTAAAAACGCACAGAATATTCAATCGACGAAATGGAACGGCAAGAAACCATGCCATCTTTAATTTTTATTAATTTTAGTGAGTGGAGGCGCTGGTTTCAGCTGGACATTTGTATGTGTAATGCTTGATACTACGTTAGCAGTGTTGCATTATTTGTAAGCGAGAAGTGTTTGTAATGTTGTAATGTTTAGGTTAGTGGGCTTACATTCGTCTAAATAATTCTAGTTGAGTGTAGTAGCGCTCAGTATACTTTTATTCGCTTCCTTCTGACCCCCTTTTGCTCAACGCTGCCTATCAACAGTTTTAACAGTAAGAAAATTTTTTGAGAGAGTTTAAGATTAACAAATCAAATAACAACAAACACATGACTGACTACTTCAGATGAAACAGATAATACAAAAGAGATACGACATTTTTTTTGAACTCCTCGTTGCTTTTTCCTTTACGGACCACTTGTTGTCAATACATAACGCATAACACGTAAATTGCAATCACCAATGCGCAATGCGCAATGTCCAATGCGCAATGTCCAATGTGCAATGTGCAATGTGCAATGTGCAATGTGCAATGTGCAATGTGCAATGTGCAATGTGCAATGTGCAATGTGCAATGTGCGATGTGTGATGTGCGACGTGCAATGTGCAATGTGCAATGTGCAACGTGCGATGTGTGATGTGCGACGTGCAATGTGCAATGTGCAATGTACAACGTGCAACGTGCAACGTGCAACGAGCAACGTGCAACGTGCAACGTGCAACCGTGCAACCGTGCAACCCTGCAATGTGAATTGTGGTACGTGCAATGCTGAAAGGATAATGTACAATACGTAGTTTACAATGCAGAATTCGTAATCTACAATGCGTTTACGTAATGCGTAACATATATTGCGCCACACTCAAAGCGCAATGTGTACTGCGTAATGTGCAACACATAATACGTAATGTGTAATTACTTCTTTTATGTTTCTTGTGGTTTGTTTTGTATTTTCCTTAAATCTTCTTTGGGAATTAAACCACTCATAGTTGCTAAAATCGTCTTTATTTACGTTTCGATCCATTACCTAGGATCGTTGCCAAAATAATAGAAATTCCAAGTTTGACATTAATGACATAAATTGAAGGTAACTTTGATTTATTAATCCGATAAATCCAAAAAATAGGAAACAAGTTCAAAATCAAAACAGTTTCTAGAACTAACAATACACTAAGAACACAATTAGCAAAAACAAAACCTAAAAGCGCAATACAAAGTTCAAAAACGGCATCTACAAAATACCGTGTGAATGTGACAAGTTTTATATAGGGGAAAGCTTCAGACCATTTAAAGTTCGATTAAAAGAACATAAACATATAAAAAATAGAAAATTTGAAAAATCCATATTTGCTAACATGCATGGGGCTTCAGTCATGAAAAAAATGAGAGGACGCAAAAATTTTTGACAAAAAAGAAAACCACCAAAAATGCAAAATCAAAAAAGCTGCTTCTATAACCCTACATAAAAATAACCGCATAGCAAACAAACCCGTACGTTTCTGTAAACAAGAAATTCCAATACTAAAATCAAATGTCCCAAATATCTAAGTAACATTGTAAGTTTTTCCTGGGTTTTCCTTGCGATGTTAACATGAAATACAGCCTACATACATGATTTCCATTTATACGTACAACAACTAATTACATAACAATAGGCATATTAGCAACCTCCGTAAAACAGCATTGGTGTCTGACAAATGTAAACCCGCCATTGGGTCGCCTCAGAACCATCTTAAAATGTACTAAGAGGTGGTTTAATTCATAACAAGTTTTCCTTCTCGATATAAATCTAAAAAAATGGTTGCTTAAGTCTTACGGTAACGTAATCGCACACTTTTTAGTAACCATTCTCTCAATCGTATAGATAGAAACATGTTAAGAAATATTTTCCAATCTTCAAATTATTGAATTTTTATGAAATTAAACTATATAAAAATAAATCAGCTGATTTCATGTTAAGCGTATTGGCTACCTCAAAGTCTCTCCAGGACGCAACACAAATTGAAAGCATTCATTCTTCTAAACTTAAAAATTTTCACCTAATGTATTCAAACCAAATAATCAAACGTTAATAAATGAAAGTCGCCTTCAATTTATGTTATAAATGTCAAACTTGAAATTCTTATTATTTTTACATGGATAGAAACGTAAACAAAGTCGATTTTAACAGTTATGAGTGGTTTAATTCCCAAAGAAGATTAAGAGTAACGTGTAATGTTCCTTTGAAAGCACTGTTTGCTGCATGTTCTACTCTATAAAAATACATACTTGCGTTGTTGACCTTATAAAACTAAAAGCATCGATTTATATGGATTGCAACAATTACAATTTTCTGTTATTCAAATATACAATTTTGTTCAATACACCTAATCAATAAATATTAAATTTCTATTGAAACCTTTTATTATAAATTCATACATAGTACGCCATCTACATTAGAATAGCAAAAGTACACTTTAAGTGAACTTCTAGTTGTTTGTATTTTGATTCAATATCTCCCTCCCCGGCGCATGCTTGTATAGCTAACAGTGCCTCGGGGAAAAAGCCATTTTGATATCAGATGTAGTCCGGATACCAGTATTATTCGGGGTCTGCACGTTTTTAATTAAACATGCCGTCCCAACAATTAGTTAAGTGGAGTCAACGTGTACCATAAGTTTAGTTTTGGTAACAGCATCGACCTAAAAATGGTTGTAAATATATTTTTACGGTAAGAAAATATTTCGCAAGCTTACCCCAAAATTCTATTCTCTCGTTTGATTTCATCGCAAGTTCTTTTTTTAGTTTAGAGTTTTAAGGATTAGACTACCAATTATTAAATATGAAGACAATTTTGATTCCGAGTTTTAAAATATTAAATTCAGGATACAAGTAATGAAGCAATGGAAATTTAAGTATTATAAAAAAAACAATCGTTAAACATAAGGCAAACACGAGACTGAGGAGCAGCTTCAATTGTTGCTAGGCAGGAAAGTAAAAACCCCCCCATGTGATTGGTTTGTATGAAGGTTAAATCCGGACCCCTGCGTCAGCCACGCTCAACTATAAGAGTAAGGACGCAGATGTTTAAAAAAAATTTAAAAGAAGGAAAACGGGCCACCAAGCAGATGGCCAGCGGTGAGTCATCCTCCATTTTTATACTTATATTTTTTAAAAGGAACTTTCATTTAACATGTTCAAATAATTTTCGAAGAAGCTATACATAAGTTTGTTTAAAATTAATTCTCGAAATTTTGCTAAGGTTCATAGATCAATTAATTTGTTTCACGTAAAATTTAGTTTGAAAATTTAATATTTGAATAAGGCATAATTGACCTTAACATTTTCAAGATATTTGTGTAAGATTATGTTTAAAGTTACAAAGTTGTATTAAAAGGTTTGCTTTACTGAACATGTGATATGATAAGGATTGTTTGCCGAATTATTGTGTATAACACATTGTGATAGTACACCTGAAGTATAATTCAATGTCGACAATAAGTATTTTTCTTTTTAGAATATGTAATTTGTTTCTTGTACACTGAACAGGGTCCTATTTTAGTAGCATGAAGTCACTGTAACATAAAATAAAAGTCATATATTTCTTAAAGAGAACTGAAGTAATTTATGCAATTAATGAAACAATATTCCAAGAATGCTTAGAGATTAATACTATATAGTGAAAACGGAACTGTTTCGAAAGTCTCCGTATAAATAAGTTTGTATAAACGATGTATATATACATATTTTTTTTAAAAAATCAATAAAAAAAATATTAAGTTGTCTCAAAATTTTCTTTCATGGAAGTCAACAGTAATTATCTTACAGAAGCAAATAGTTATGAAACTTTAATATTGAAGAAAGGTATTATTGGTGTTAAAGTTAAAATTTTTTTTTGAAAGTATAATTTTGACTAATGGATTTATTTATAATTTTTTTTGTGATAAAGTGAATAGGCTTTATCAAAGCCCTAGTTTGAATATGTTCAGGTGTGATTAATTTTTCAGATAGCACGAGATCGTCGTTCCTGTTCCAGGTTGCAGAGACCAAAGTAGGTATTTTTGTTTATGTTGCTCGTCATAAATTTTTTTTCTTTCGAAGATTTCCGTATCTGATCTTCGAATAATTTTTATAAAACACTCATTAAGATACGGTGGCGTCCAATAAAATTTCTTTTGTTTTATCGAATACCATCCTACGACCCTAGCTCATAGCTCTGCCCTAAGTTTAAGAAACTTAGCTGGCTGGAAAACCTCTTTAGAGGGACCCTTTTTTCTCAAAGCCATTCAACATCCTTTTTACCCTGGGCTTGACTATCAAACAGGAACCCCTCGTAATCTATCGAGGCTCTGCCGCATGTATGGTAGAGCAGACATATTATTTTCCTTTTGAAGAATTTAATACGTTACAGGATTTCGTTTCATACTTGAGAAAATTTTTCTTGGTATTGGACGGTTAAGAAACTGAAACAAAATGAGACTGGGAAAAGCTCAAATCTAGGTTACAAGATACTTCCGTAACATTGGCTTTTCCTTTTCTTTTTGATTGGTTAGAATTATTCAGGGTTAACTTCGGGCTTCAGTCAACCGCGTAGAGCGAACCTGACCTGCTAAAAGATATGTGACTCGCAGCAGTTGTATAGAATTGATCAATTTGGCAGGCTGCATACTCCAAGCTCTTTATCTTATTTTAACCCACGACTACTCTCACCCTCACCGCTAGCTGAAGCTATGTTTAGCAAATAGCAAGTTATAAAGTATCTTTCTCTGCAAATTCGTTTAGCAGCACTTTTTAACCCAGTTTCTTATAACTGGCAAACGTCCCTCTCCACGTTTAGAGAAAAGCAAAGCAACCATGTAGTCTGATGTTCCTCTTCTAACATAAGAAGAGTCGCAAAGGTTGATAAATATTGACAGACGAGCCATAAATCGCGAGAAGCTAATAAAAGTTCTCCTTATATTATCAAGATACAAACAATTTGAGAGTCAGTACACGTCAGCAATTTATGGCATACCGCAAGCTATTGTTTCTCCTCAGGGTTGAAATCAAGTTTCATGCTATTGCAGTAAAGCTTTGCATTTATGTTTTTGCTTTAAAGTTTTATAAGTTTTGAACCTTCGTTGGAAATCGAATGGGTAGTGATGGGGTTCCTTTAAATATGTGGGCGATTCATGCAACCTTGGCCCTTCTCCAAGGACGTTTGTACATCGGTTTTAGAAAATGTTTTCTCAAGTAGTTTTGCTGTGATATAAACCTTTTCAGGATCGTTGGCATTGTGTGTGCTTCTAGAAAAACATCGTCGTAAAGATTTCCTACGCATTTTGCGCTAATGCTAGTGCTCCGCATCAGTTGGTTTGCGTCTAAGTGTAATCAGCAATGGAAAGAGCTGTAAAGTTATTGAAAGTTAAAAAATTTGGCATGTTTTAAGTATGTGTAATCAAACTCCTGAACAAAATTAACGCACCACTACATTAAATCTAAATAGTTATATTAATGATAAAGAAAGTAAACAAAATGAATTACAAATGTAATGTAGATCTATTCATTTACTTTAAAAAAAAGTAGCGAACATAGATTTTCGTTTGAACCCGTGTTTAACTTGGAAAACTGTTTGTGTACCGAAAACGTGTAAAATATGGAAACGGAAATCGAGTTAAACAAATTATAAGAAATCCTTTTAGAAGTTCCAATTCAACTCAATATCGGGAATATGCTCCTCTACCTCTAAGCTTATGTGAAGTTGGCACCTTATTGTTTAGGAGCGCAAGTTTTAACGATATTCCTATTAGCACAACAATAATTTTACCGTTTCTGATGGGTTATATCAATAGTTCCAAAAAGTTAGTTATAAAAATGACAAATTGAAAATATGAAGTGCCAACTTTGTAACATTTTTTTTGTGTGTAACAAAGTGTCTTTACACTATCACAGGGCTGTATTAAGGCAAGTAGAAAAATGAAAAAATTCGCAAAAAATTATTTATTTACAAAGCAATTTGAGTTTTGGAATTCATAATAAATCTTTTGTCCCATATCGTAAACAACAGAAAATTTGGTATTTCCTAGTCTGATTAAATTGCAAGACTAAACTCAACATTTTGTACACATAGTAACATTGAAAATAATTCAGGTGTTTTGAAACCTTGCTTAAGTAGTTTTAAATAGCATTTTAATCATTAAAGGTCCATGTAATGATTTAATGTTCACATATGTCTCAAAGTTTTCAATGTAAATAAGGCGTGTAGTCACCTAGCATTTGTCTTTATAAGTTATTTTCCTCAACCGCACCCTTCCGCGCCAATCTTCGAGCCAACCTGTATGAGAGTTGTTGATGCGCAAACACCTTAAGATTATTAAAACACCCTCAAATTAGCAAACATCCTCAGGTCAGCAAAAACTCTGAGATCAATAGAAACCTTTAGGTGAATCAAACACCCACCGGTCAATAATGCCATGAATGACTGAACGCGCACTAATTCTAATTTTGTGGAAGTTGGGTCGATAGAATCAAGAATAGCCTTTATATCGTCGATAGTGTTATTGATTTCTTCAAAATTTTTCTCGGGATTGATACCGTTTAAGTTAAAATCAAAAAGAGTGTTTAAATTATGCAACATCGCAGCCCGATATTGTAGCCTTCGTTAATTTTGCGTGGAAGTGGGGATTATATTATGCCTTCAAATTAACAGATCAGCCCCCTTGAAGTATAGGTAATTCATATCTATAATATTTTAAAAGATACGTAAAGCCAAGTATTGGCAAGTTTTTCTTAATTAAGCAAACAAACTGAAATTTAGTATATTACAGGAAGGAAAACGCCAGAATTAGGTGCTTCAATATGCAAATATAATAGGTGAGTTTGTAACATACTGTTTTAGTACAGTCGGTTATGTAAAAATAACTCTCTATTATTTCTCAAATTGGTTTATTTTCTAGTGTAATTTTAGCGTCCCAATTATTAGGATAACGGTTTTGTAGCATAAATATGTCTGCAATTTTAAACGGTTTCAAAAGCTTCGTTCCTAAGTAGCCAGAGCAGGGTTCTTGGAAAATATAATCCAAAGATTTAATTAACATTTCCAAGGTACGAAGCTTTACTTGGAAGGCACTTAACGTGTCAGATTAGTAGTATCTACTAATAGATGTCAATCAAGTAGCTAAAACCCTAGTTATGTATAAAGCAGCCCGAGTTGTCTGAATAATTTTCAATTAGTTTGGGTACTTAACTAAAATTATAGTTTCGGAGTTTTCTTGTGAGGGAGATTTTGGCTATCCTAAAGCAATTGTTAGTTTTAATTAACTTTTAAGATATATGACAGGCTTAACCTTTTCGATTATGAAAGCTAAACTGGACTGGGTATTTTTCAATTAACTTAAAGGTATATAAGGAATTCAGCGAGGGATGGAAGGGGCTTTTTTTATTTCGATACTTCCGACAGACAGGTTGTTGATTTCTGTACTTCTGAAAGTAAAGTGATGTGTGTTTTTTATTTTATTCTGAGTAAGTACTTTCCCAGTTACTAAAACAGAGGTTATGGTATTTTTTTAAATAATGAACTCAAGGGTTGTGTTATGAATTATGTATCCGTAATTGTTTAACTAAATTGTGCCGACGTTCTGTAAAAATACCAACGTTCAGATTAAAGCTCTGAGCTTGGGCTTAAGTTGAACGTGTTGAAATTTTAATCCCTGAGTACTTATTTCGGCAGACAGAGAGGTTTCAGCAGGGTACACCGCTTCATTGTTATTTCGACGGTAGCCTGGGGGTTCACGCAATAGCTTAGCAACGAAACCTACCTGATTACGCAATTTTCAGGTCGGGTATAGTAGTAAAGGACTCCCGTAGTGATAATCTTTGTGTGTACTTGAACGAGTTCCGTTACAGTAATAGTTGACCAGTGAAAAGGTCGTTTCTGTCCCGTTAATTGGAGACACCCTAGTTAACTTAGAGCGTGAACAGTAAGTAACTTTATTAGAATACTGTATATATAATTAATTATTGTATTGGGGTGTTTGAGCCTGAAATTGGTTCTTATATCCTTAAAAAGTAGACTAGTCCTAAGGAATTTAGACATTAATTTGGTTTAGTCATATAGTGTTTAGCTAGCCGGGGACTATAATGCTCCACAGTAGTGCAGTGTTAAAATTTTCTGCGTGCGTATTTGTGACAATCTTTTTCCATTCTTAAGAACAAAGTGCAACGAGTGATAATACCTTGATAAGGTCCGTAAGCCTTCCCCTCTCTTACGGTGGCGCCCTATTGTATATAACGGCAAATATTGTATATATTTTGTACTCATATGTCATTAGGTTAAGGTTTAATTAGTTGTACAGTTAATAAAAGAATCTAAATTTATATCTTAGTGTGTTGTAGCTTAATGAACCTCACCCTCTCACCGACTGTAGCAAGCTTGCGAGGCAATGTTCCGAAACGTTTGGGTACTTTAAATTTAGGGGTCAATCCCTATTATTTTATTGGTAATTTGATACCCTCACGAGGCAGGTTTGTATAAAAATTACAAGTCTTCCTTAAACTAAAAAAAAATACACGCCAATTGATATAGATAAGTAACGAAAAGTAGCGGGTTTTACAATTAAGCACGAAAGCTGTTTATAACCAAAAAAAGTTTTACAAGTTAAAACGCATGGGATTGATTTATACCGTCTTTAGGTAGATAGGAAATAAATTTAAAAATATTTTTATATTATTTATTTGTAATCTAAACGACTCAATTTTTAAGCTTTCGAAAGGTATAAATTAAGGCACTAAAAGAAACAAGATATTTTAGTATAACAAACTCAATATCAAGTAGGCGAAATATACTGTAATTTGGTATAAACAAAGTAACCTGAATTGTAAACACCACGTGGAAATTGTGAGGTCAGGTTTTCCTAATTAAACTTCTTAAGGTTTTTCATACACAGACAACAGGTTGGTGAATTACGGCCTTCTAAAAAATCAAGAAATACAGTTTACACACCTGGGTTGGAAAATAATCATTTTAAAATCCAAATAATGTCAGGTAACCCCAAAAATAAACTTTCGCATATAACTTAACGTAGCACAATCAAATTTTTTAATAACTTAATTAGTTAAAACATTAAGTTACACAAAACTTTTACGAAAAAATAAATGTCCAGGAATTAAAACACGTATTGTATACATTATGCTGTCTTTCTAATGGTTAAGTTCGTCTAACAATTCGGCAAGAAATAAATAGCATTTTTAATATTAGTTAACTTGTAAAATACACTTTATACACATTCAAGTTATTTTTGTAAGAAAAGAAACGATGTTTTTCTTTTAATTTCGGACTATACAATGATTAAACCTATTTTTTTGGATAATAGATAGAAAAACAGGAAAGCTCTATTAAATAATTATATTTATACATTGATGAAGCAAACCTCTAATTTCTAATTCTAATTACATTTATTTTACCACAAAAAAGCCGCTAGAATGGGCGCCAAATTATAAAGTTGAACCACATCTCGATAAAACCCCTGGCAAATAAAGGTCATAAAACACCTAAGCCGTAATTCCAATTGGTCCCGTAAGTTGTCCTCCGGGAGTAGGTTTTCTGCTGCCTCCGTTGGGGTGTAGATTACCCCTTGAGGGTTAGGATTAGCATAAGAAAATAGGTTAGAAACAACGATAGTCGAAGTGTTCACGTCAGCACTACACAGCAGGTGGTAAGGTAGTGTTCACTTTTCAGAAAGTGGTACGATAATGTTCTGAGCTATGCTGTATGCCTTAGATAAAACGTCTACTTCCTCCAACCAAAATCGACGCACTTTTACTTGCGTTGGTGGAAACCTAACTTATTCCCATGAAAAACTGTTAAGTCAGCATGCATGCGACCGCAAAGATAAGTCAATGACGTTAACTACCGTGCGATCACGAACAAAGCGTGGTTTTCACGGCGTCAACGGTACTATGGTAGTTTGGCGGGAATTTTCCACCCAGAGTTCTAAAGAGTCCCAATCCCAAATTAATGCACTAATACCTAGGAGCTTTGAAATAAAGCACAACAGCCTGGTAGTGTACATTGATCCAATACGGTCAAATGATATTTAAACATAAACATACAACCACTCGTGATCGTACAGAAGGCGCAGCATTGCACAAATTTTAATAAGACGGAAGAAACTATTTAATTAACACAAAACGGCATACCTTGTTTAAAGAAGTATTTTAAGGTAGGCCAAGCGTTTTTGCTTTTCAGCGCACCTGCTCTGGCGTTTAAATATACAGCACGGTCTTCGTAAGCTCAACGGTAGTTTTTCTTTAAATTCCGGAGCAAAATTGGTTATTAACCTACAACATTTTAGGAATACAGATAATCAGATAGTGGTACAAAAAGGAAGTAGGATTTCACAGGTACACTTCAATGCATACTTCAACACGTACAAATGTACACGTCGATACGGTAACGTAGTTCAAGATACAGACCTCCAAAACGCGCGTTTTCTTATGAAACTTGTTAAATTCTCACCAACCTCGAACTTTTCATTAGCTAGGGCAATAATCACACATTTTTCAAAGCATGTGAAAAGGCTAATTCGGTGGGCTACATACAATAAACTGTAGCTCCTTTACTTATAGTGCATTAGTACTTAACCATGCAATTTGGTACTTAATAACCGAATTTATACTACAAAAATAATGATGGGAAAGAAAGCTTTCACGTTTAGAATAGAAAAATTCCTTAATCTAATATTAAAGTGAAACTTTGCGAAGACAATTAGGCGTATCGCATTTTGGAAACATTTTATTAACCAAGTACATTTAATCTGTCACTTAGAAAACCAATTTCGTTAAAAATCCTATAAGCTTTTTCCTGCAATAAAAATATAAATTAAGCTAGTTCCCGTTCAAATTAATGTCCTTTATTTAGACATTTGTTAATGTTGCGCAACAAAATAAACCCAAGGCAATGCTATATCAAAGAAGACTTCCCTATATTGTTTAGAGAATCACTGTCAAACCAAAAGACCCGCTTGTAGCTTTTGTATTTTAAAGATCAAAGCTTGCTTAAATTAAAGAACGACTTTGTTTCAACTGTTTGCTCAAAATTCCCTAGAGTAGCATTTAATTAGCTTAGAAACTTCCAAACTCTTTTAGTAACCCGTGTAATTTTTTTTATGTTTTTGGTTTTGCTTTATCTGATAAAATTTAGTTTTTGTCGTTAAGGGAAGGATCGACCCTAAGCTACCTTGATATAGTCACTTCAGTAGGGTGGGTAGTATTAAGCCTTAAACAAATTTTAATCTCTATTTTGTCTTTGAGCTTCTAGAATGTTCGCAAATGGTATTTTGTAGTATCACCCTTCATTTCTCATACATGGTATTTTGGTTACTCCCTTGTTCTTGAACTTTATATAAGAGTGAATGAATGAATGGGTGATAATATTTAGTAGAAAGACGCTTTATGTTTGTTACGTTTTTTTTTTCGTGGCAACCACTGGGGGCGAGGGGGCTTCTTAGGCCTCTGATATGGTTCTTCAGCCTTGGTTGGAGACCCTTCTTGTAGTGGACCAAGTACAAGAGGTTTGCTTGGTATCGCACTGGTAGGATATCATTTCCAAATAAAGAAATGTGCGGCTAATTTTATGCCTTTATTTACGGGTAAACTCACAAACATTGTAGCACACAAAAACAAATATACGGTATAATAAGGAATCGCGGATTACCTAAATCTTGTGTTACATATCGATAAAGCACGCCAGGGTGCATCAATATTAAGGGCGCGCAGCTTATCATACGAGTGCCTGACGACTACTGTCCCAACAGGTTAAGGAAGGGATGCAAAACCCTCGTTCACTATAACTAAAGGCGGGTTTACATCATAAAGAAATGCGACTTAACAATAACTATAGGCGGGTTTACATCATAACAAGAAATTCGCCTTAACATACCGCCCCCCTTGAAAGTATTATGGGATACCTTTCAACGTATTCTAGTAAATTAAGATAAACTAAGATAAGCAAAATAAAGTCAAATGAGATAAAACGCCATCTGCAGATGATGGCCTAAGGTTCAACATAAATGAGAAGCAAACATTGCTAAAACAAATGGCACAAAATGCCTTATCACTAAACTATACTAAGTAAATTATATTGCCATAAAACTTCAATATCAACTTATTAGGTACAACTGATTTCCACTGGTAACAGACACACATTCGCAACACTTCGTCGTAACACACCACTGGAGGTTTTTACACTAACTACTCGCACATGACCATCTCGTCCAGTATGTACAGCAGTGATACGACCTAGAGGCCAACAAAGCGGAGAAACATTGTCTTCTTTCAGTAAGACCATGGCTCCTAGCAGTTCGGAGGACGCAGGAGCAAACTGCCATTTAGATCTTTGTTGTAATGTATGCAAATACTCTGATCTCCATCGTGTCCAAAAATGTTGAAGCATGTATTGTACATGTTGGTAGCGAGACAAACGATTGACAGGCCTTTCCTGGATATTGAGGTCAGGAAACATGTTTAAAGGATGGCCTATCAAGAAATGACCTGGTGTTAGGGGTTCCAGATCATGGGGATCGTTGCTGAGTGGGCACAACGGGCGAGAATTTAGGACACCTTCGATTTGCACTAATAATGTATAAAATTCCTCATAAGTTAAGGAATTTGAGTCAGTTACAATACGCCGTAAATGACTCTTGATGGATTTTACTGAGCTCTCCCAGATTCCCCCGAAATGGGGCGACTTAGAAGGAATGAAATGCCAATTGATTTTGGTTTCCCTACAAAAGTTTTGTATTATGTCTTGTTGTACGACGTCACGAATATTCCGTAGCTCGCTATTGGCGCCAACGAAATTTGTCGCATTGTCAGAATATATATCCTTGCATAGACCGCGTCTAGAGATAAAACGACGCAAAATACTTAGAAAACATTCAGTCGTTAGTTCGGTGGCTAACTCGATATGCACCGCCTTGACAGCCATGCACACGAAAACGCAGACATATGCCTTAGAGAAACGGCGATTATGATATTTAGCTTGTTTCAACAAAAAGCGACCAGCGTAATCAACGCCGGAGACAGAAAAAGGGTGAGACATATTGACGCGAGAACTGGAAGGTCTCCCATTATGTTGATCACCGGTTGTGGATTCGCCCTAAAACAAGGAACGCATTTTTTTAGGATAGTTTTGACTGCTGTTTTACCATTTAAGGGCCAAAAGTTCTGCCGCACAAAGGATAGTGTGGCATTACTACCAGCGTGAAGGTTACTCGTATGCTCGTTTAAAATAACCAGATCGGTAAATATATGTCTCTTGGGGAGCACCACGGGGTGCTTGGCTGAACTACTTCGGTCAGAATTCATAAGTCGGCCTCCGACCCTCAGAATGCCATTATTATCAAGAAAGGGGTTTAAAGCCTTTAGTTTGCTGCAAGCTTTCACTCGGGCGTGGGCCTTTAGATAATAAATGTCGTCTAAAAATGCTGCATTCTGAACAGACTGTATAAGGAGATTTTTACTGTGTGATATTTCTTCGGGAGTAAGCGGCCCCGAAATTCTAGAGTTTGCATGTTCCTTGCAATTTTTTATAAACCTTAAACAATAGGCTGTGACATTTAATAATTTAGATAGGTTGGACATATTTTTAATAAATGTAAATTCTTGTTGAGGTTTTGTTTCCTGCGAGGTTAAAACAAATGTCCTGGCATTAAATTCAGGAATGTCGCGAGTAGCTGACTGGGATGTAAAGTTAGATATATGAGTATTACTCGGCCAATTTGCAGCTGACTCAGTTAAAAATTGGGGCCCATGACACCATAATTTACAACTTTGAAGCTCTTGAGGGCTCACTCCTCTGGATATTAGGTCGGCAGGATTGTCTGCTTAGCTTATGTGGTGCCAATTTTCAATATTTGTGGACATTTGAATTTCCGCTACTCGGTTACAAACGAAAGTTGTTAGGCTGCGGGGTTCTAAAGCGAGCCAGCATAAAACTATCGTAGAATCAGTATAGTAAAACATTTTATCAAATTTCAGATCAATTGCGGCTAAGATGCGTTTGCAAGACGCGCTAACATCAAAGCACCGCATAACTCTGCACGGGGCAAAGAGATGGCTTTAAGAGGCGTAACACGTGATTTCGCGCAATACAAATTGCTTCCAATGTTGCCTCGAGAGTCTATGGAACGCACATAAATTGTGGCACCATAAGCATTTAAAGAGCTGTCAGAAAAGCCATGTAACTCAAGATAACACGGTTCCCTGACGGTTACTTGGCGAGGTATTTTAAATGATTGAATTAAAGATAAATTATCAATAAAATTTCTCCAAGTTCTATATATGTCATGAGGTACGGGATCGTCCCAATCAGTCTTTTGCAACCATAACCTTTGCATAAGAATTTTTATAGTGATTATCATTGGCCCAAGAAGACCTAACGGATCCCAAATCGTAGATATAGAGGACAATAAATTTCTTTTAGTAAGTTGGCGCGGTTTAGATTTTATGTTTGAAGTAAAAACGAAAACGTCGTCTCGAGAATTCCAGGTTATACCCAATGCCTTGCTGTGAGCTGGGTCAGTTAATATAAATTCTACATTTGGATTAGTTTCCTCTATGTCGGATAGTACGGCAGGACTATTGGATATGAATTTTCGTAGATCGAAGCCATAGGATTTTAGTACCTTAGTCAGGTTTTGACGGACAAGTTTAAGCTCATCCTGCGTGGAGGCGCCAGTTATTACATCGTCAACGTAAGTATCCAATTCGAGAATTCGACTCTCCCTGGGGTATTCAGTTTTACATTGAATAGATATTTCTTTGAAGCAGCGTGTTGCTAAATAACTGGAACTTGCCATTCCATAAGTTACGGTTTGGAGTTGAAAAATGGCTATCTCATCAGCCGGGTTTTTACGCCATAGTATGCGCTGAAGATCACGCTGATTAGGTGCTATTAATATTTGGCGATACATTTTGGCAATGTCTGCTGTATCAAAAAATAGACCTGAGCCAATGAGTATTTGCACCTCGGGAGGCTCATAAAAGTAGTTGTTGGCTAATTGAATATCGCTTGGAATATTTATAATTTCAGGGTTAATCTCATATTGAGGGATGAGGTTTGTTATTTTATTGATTACTAAAGTAGGTATTTTAAATGTAAACGCGCCATTTGAGGATTGGAATTCTAATTTTTCGCGTTTGGTAGTCGGCACAAGAGTCTGACTTATTCCTGAAATTGGCAAATTTATGTTTTCGTATGGAAGGTTCAGTTGTCTACGTAAATCGTCAGTAATAAAATTGGTTTGGCTGCCATTATCTAAAATTGCCCTACAAGTAACTAGTCTACGATTAGCATCGTATACCTTAATGCGAGCTGTGGATAATAAAATATATGAGTTTGGATTTTGATTTGTGCAGTAGAGACTGCGGTCATTTTGTGGAGCAACCTTAGGCTCGTTTTGAGGTAATGATATAGGGGCTTGTTGCGATTGTGAACTCGCGGGTTCTGTAGAAACTGGGTTATGTAATAAAGAATGGTGTTTGCCCTTACATGTTCTGCAATAGTGAATGGATTTGCAATCAGCTATTTTATGTCCCGAACGCAAACAATTCGTACATAAATTAGCACGCTTGGCTTCAGCAAATCGGGTGCTTATAGGCATGTCATGAAAACGCTTGCATGAATACAAAAAATAAAATTCCCCGCATAACGGGCAAGGCTTAGCGGTGGGGGATGCAGCTAAGAGCGTATGTGAGACGCCCTTGGCTTGTTGAATATATCTTGGCTTAATTTCCGGCCTTCTGTCCGTGTGAGCTAGTTTATAATCGAGAGATTCTAAAAACTTACATCTGTCAGTAAGACAAGTTATAAACTGATTAATGTGAGGTGATTGCTCGTGCTTGGAATAATTTTCCCATTCCTTACGGGAAGCTAAATCCAATTTTGAGGTTAAAAGAAAAATTAGCATTGTGCTCCAATCAGAAATGTTTTCGCCAAGGTTCTCTAATGATTTATAATGATTTTGGAAAGAGTCCAAGAAATTTCTTAAATGTTGATGGGAGCCATCCTTAACGGCTTGAATCTCAAACATGGATCTCATATGAGCATGAATAATAGCCTTTTTATTTTCATACCGGTCTTTAAGCAATTGCCAAGCAGTGGCGTAGCTACCGTCGGTAGTCGCTAATGATTTGATAATTTTCAATGGCTCACCCCCCAGGGTTGATCGCAAGTAGTAAAGTTTTTCTACGTTAGTAGTATAACTATGGAGAAGCTGGGACAGCCCTTTTTAAAGGGTCATAAATATCTTGTAAAGGGTGTGTGTATTATGGAAAAGAGAAGTATGTATGTGTGAGGGTCATGTATGTGTAGGTGTGTGTGTGTGTTAGTATTAGTTAGGTTTGAGGATAACGATAGTATGGCTATGGAGAAGCTGGCCGGCCCTTTTTAAAAGGATCATAAATATCTTATAAAGGGTGTGCGTATTATATAAAAGAGAGGTATGTATGTGCAGGTGTGTGCGTGTAGGGTGTAGGGTATGTATGGTTTGTCGGTGATGTTAACGTGAAAGTCGTGCCGCCCTCGTGATAAAAGTGTGTGTGTAGATACCGATCGGGGGGGCGGTGTTGTTGTTGTTTTATTTTCGAAAAGAAAGATATGTATCGTTATGTGTATAGGTGTGTAGGGGGGGCGTGCGTGTTTTAGTCTAAGACGAAATATCGTAAGGGGCGCGCAAGTGGTGCGAACGCGTTTTTGTTTTAAGAGCGTGTTTTCGGGGGTGGTGGTCGCGATCGAAAATAAGTCTGGGTAAATAACCGCAAGGGTTTTTTATTACAGGTGTCGATAAGAAAAAATTGCGATGGCCTTTTAAAAGGGCTGTCTCAGCTTCTCCATAGCTATACTACTGACGTAATCGTATTTTTGCTCAAGATGGTTCGATCGATGACGTGTGCGTGTATTTTTGCCCTCCGAGAGAAGATGATAAAGTGCGCTATTTAATTCGTATACAAATACAGGGTCATGATTATCTCATCGGACACACGTGCAAGACGTTTCAAGTAAACTTTTAATAATTTGGAAATGTTACGCTCGATGTTTTCGTAGGCAATTATGATGAAGTATTTAAAATAACGCAGAGATTTCAGATCGGCGGGCAAGAGAAAAAACGGGTCGCGATTATCTCATCGGACACGTGCAAGACGTTTTAAATGTAATTGTTTCGGTATAAATGGTAAAAAGTTCTTCCTTAATTTTGTGTGCATTATATGAACCCAAAGCATATACGATGACGAAATCGTATTTTGCCGAGAAATAAAAAGTGGTCGTAAATTTTGTATAGTATACATTCATTATATAAAGCGGAAGTTAAAATATAAATGATCGAGTATGTTTGTATAATTATTTTTATTATCGAAGTCGGGAATCGCTTTTGTTAAAACATTGTATGTATAAAAGATAGCTTCTTGGAACGCGTAAAGAAAATACTGTAGTTTCATGATTACATCATTCGTGAGTAAGTTTTAATTTCAGTACACATCGTTTTGAATCATTAATTATATAGGAACCCATTACTTTTAACAAATATGGTTTATAAATCCTCGAAATATAGACGATTGAAATTTTTTATATTCTTTTATCGATGCCGAGTCGGCGAAAATGTCTTTGTTACTTACATCTTTGAATAAAAAATATGCTCATTAATTTTTATGCGATTTCAATATCCGCATAATAAAAGATAACGTTTTTAATATGAATGAGCATTTTTTGTCCAAAACAAGGGCAATGCTATTTAATTCTAATGAATTGCTATCGTTAATGTCTGAATCGTGTATGTGGGGAGCGGTTTTCAGATGCGTAATAAATTGTACGTCATTCGGAGTGATATAAATAGAGGATCCCTTGTAAGGCTTTTTATCTTGTAAAATATAAGTTTGAGAGTCGTGCAACGTGTTTTGTCATCGTGCAGCTTGCATTAAAAACAGGTAATAATTGTAAATATATTTTTAACTTTATGTAATTATATTCGTAATTAGAATTAAAATATGGAGTTAATTAAAAATCAATTCAGTAAGCCGCATCGATAGGAAGAAGACCGTAAAAGTCAAAGATCTCGAGCTACAGCGCCCTTATCCGGTTTTAAGCATCAAATCTCTTCAGTCAAAGAAGAATTCTCGGCTCATTCTCGTCGAATTAGAAGAATGCGTTGTGTTCCTTCCGCAGAGAATCGCGGACGTAATTAGCGACAAAGATATCGAAGAGCTGAATAAACAGGAATGCCTTTGTTTGCACTACCTAGGATCGTTCGAAGTTGGTTAGTATTTAATATCTTAATTTTTTATTTAAAAAACTAATACGAAATTCGTTTATTTTAAAGGTAAACCTAATCCTGCAGCGAGTATTTCCTTCTGCTGCATGGGCGAAAAACAAAAGGATCCATCATCATCAGCCCTCACGGATCCTCCCAAGGAAAATCAAGAACGGCAAGAGCAAAAAAGCCATCCGTATCGTCATCACACTAGAATACCTAACTATACATGGTAATTAATTTTATAATTTTAGTATTTTTACATCTTGATTTTTAAAGTTATGAGTATTGAATATAGAATTAGATCAGCAACCCATTACAATCGTGATATGCTAATTGCGGATTATCCACATAATTTTATAGAATCGCATGCAAGGAATTGCCTGCTTATTTAAAAGACTTTAAATATCGGGACGGTTTTTGATTGGGTCTCGAGCCCTTTTTCTATTTTGCATGCAATTTAATTTGTTCGACAATTTAACGTGCTTAGAAGATTCGTATTCTAACACAATAGCGTTTTGCTTCACCGACGTGTCTCGTATGAAAGAAAAGCTTTTAATTTATGTAATTACGACCGAAGGGCATTTTATAATATTAGCGAAAGCATCTCGGCCGGTATTAGGTTGTTTAGATTTGTAGATCAATCTGCCGTATCGCCATTAAAAACAGTGTTTAATTTTCAGTATAAATGTGAAAGTGACATTTTCTTTTATGCAATTCTAAGAACCGATTGCCTATGCGTGGACTTAAAAATAGAGAATTCGTGTTTTCAACTCAATTTATTAATTCTTTGTTGATTTGCAGAAAAACCCTCCGCATGCGCTTGCATGAAATCGGCGATTTATTTGTCTATAGTAAATGTGTTAGAACGAAAGATGTATTTTCTATAAAATCAACTAAAAATTACAGATTCAGAAAAATATGCTATAGACTTATCCTTTTGTATAAGATTTTTAAACTCGTACAAATTGTTAGAATAAAACGGGAACTGCATGCCGAATTAGAAGCCATTTTATGGTCCTGCGATTTATCGCCCAAAGACGATACGCCGAACGTATTAGTAAAATTGAACGGTTCAAAATACAGAAAGTTGGCATTGAAATACGAAAAAAAAAAAGTTAACTAACAGAAAAATCGAAGCGGACGCGGGCGTTTCGATGTGTTGTGATCAGATGCTACAGTTGTATCGAAAAGTGCACGCAATTTTAACGAAATGTCGTAAAACTAAAGTATTTCGCAATTGGGTTCGAATATTAAAATCACACATTTACAACACCGAATCGATTTTAAGAACGGTGAAACAAACTTCTTCTTCGCTCTCGGCTAGTTATCTGAATCTATTCGAAAATCTTCTATGCCATATGAAAAGATATAAAATGCTATTTAAAAATCTATTAAAAAAACTACTGCGGCAGAATGTTCCTAAACAATGGATGTATTCTCGGAGCACGCCTCGACATTCTGAATTGGTTTGGAAGCCGATCGTGTCTGCGTTTAAATCGAGAATTCAAACAGCTCAAATTATTAATGTTGCACATAAAGATCTTAATTTATTTATCGAAGATTGTAAAAAACTAATTTTATCCAAATTGTATACGATTTTTAAAAATCACTCGGTAAACCTTAAAATTAATGTCGTGTTAGCGTGCGATTTTTTCAAATTTTCCGTCGCGCTCAACGAAAATGAGTTTCAAACTAGGTATTTTTCGACGCCCAACTTTTTAATTTGTTTCGGCAATTTAGAGAAGTTTAACGAGTGGTTTGCGTGCAATATCGCAACACGCTTGTTGGATAAAATAGAGAACGACGCAATGCACGGGTCAGGATTCACGCTATCCGAAATATTATTTTTAAATGTTAATATTAATAAATGCTATGATATGTTTCACGCGAGTTGTTTCATGCCTCTTCCTATCGCAATTCAAAACAAAAGGCCTGTTTAAACATTAGAAACAATGATTTTCATGCTTTTATTGGAGCGTTTTAGCCGGAATAATTAAGCCTACAGCAGGTAAGCATGCTAATCGCACAACTTCGTATCCGCATTTTGCAGAAATTTTAATATGAAAAATTTCGTCAGCCCCATGCCTATATCGGATATATCGAAATTCGAAAAGCAGAATGATATTTCTGTAAATGTTTTGCTCTTATTTTAAAACGCGCTCGATACATCGTAACACCGGTACAATTAACTAGCCAAAAACGAGATAAACACGTTAATCTGTTAATTGTTGAAGATGCGTATGTCGACGAGTCGTCAAAATTTAATTCTGACGACGGCGAAGACGTCAACGGCGACGAGGACGACGACGACGGCGACGAGGCCGATAAAGTTGGAAAAAGTTTGAAAGAATTAAAAAAAAATATTAAAGATTATAAACGGGGCGTTAGATATCATTATTGTCTTATAAAAAATTTAGCCTCACTTGTGAGAGGTCAATTAACTAAACATACGGGTCACTTTTACGTATGCGATAGATGTCTCTCCTATTTTTACGATCGCAAACGTCTCGATGCCCACGAGCAAGTATGCGAAAAACTTAACGAGTGTCGTGTTATTTTACCCTCCGAAAAAAACAAATATTTACAATTTAAAGATTTTAAGTATAAAATACCTGTGCCGATGGTGGTTTATTCTGACATAGAATGCCTTATTAAGAAAACCGAAAGAGCTTCCGAATCAGAACGCACTTTCAAATACCAGGAACATATTCCGTTTTCAATAGGATATTATTTTTATTGTGGATATGACGAATCTCTTTCATATTACAGTTCATACACGGGCACAGACTGCATTTCTTGGTTTGTGCGACAATTAAAACATATTGCCATATGTTATGGGAGCGCATTTTTTAAAAACAAGCCTGCTACGTCCTCTATAGATGCCTCGACGGCAAAAACGTGCTTTATTTGCGAAGTCGATTTCTTGCCGGACGACGAAAAGGTTATCGATCACGATCACATGAATGGTTCTGTAAGAGGTGTTGCGCATAGCAGCTGTAATTTAAATTTTAGGTTATTTCCAATTATTCCCGTAGTCTATCATAATTTGAGCAATTATGATGCTCATTTTATTATTAAAAAGCTTGCTAACGCTTTCGAAGGCCCCATGAATATAATACCCTTGAATAATGAAAAATACATAACATTTTCTAAAAAATACAACGACGCAAATGTGACGTTCAGATTCATAGATTCCTTTCGCTTTATGGCAATGTCATTGGAAAAATTAGCATGCGAGTTGTCTTTCGATGACTTTAAAGTTTTAAAAAAGGAATTTAGCTCGCTAAACCCGGATCGCATTAAATTGCTAATGCGCAAGGGTATTTTTCCCTACGAGTATTTGGATGACATTTTGAAATTAAGCGAAGAAAATCTTCCTCCTATAGAATGTTTTTATAGCAATCTTAATGAATCACATATTGAAGAATCGGAATATATTCATGCGCAAACCGTATGGAGCACTTTTAAATGCAAAAATTTAGGCGACTACGCGGACCTATATTTAAAATGCGATATTCTTTTACTTTGCGATATATTCCAAGACTTTAGAAAAATTGTCTTGAAACATACAAATTGGATCCCTTAAATTTTGTGACTTTGGCGAGCTACTCGTGGTCTAGCATGTTATTATATACTAAAATCAGGCTAGAACTAATTTGTGACGTCGACATGTTTTTAATGATCGAAAGAGGCATTCGGGGGGGCCTTACTCAAGTCGTAAAACGATATGTAGAATCCAATAATAAATATTATCCCCAAACGTATGATCCATCCAAGCCGAATAAATTTTTATTTTACGGAGATATTAATAATCTCTATGGTCATGCCGAATCTTGCTATTTGCCTTACGGGATTTCAAATGGCTAACGCCTGAAGAAATATTAAAATTTAATGTTACAACGGTGAGCATTACGAGCGATAAAGGTTATATTATCGAATGCGACTTGGAATTTCCTACGGACATTCACGACGCTCAGAAAGAGTTGCCGATGTGCCCAGAACAGGACACGCCTCCGGGCTCGAAATTTTCAAAATTAATGTGCACTCTCACGAAAAAGTTCAACTACGTTGTGCATTACAGAAATCTCCAGGTTTATTTATCTGCGGGCGTAGTTATGACGCGCGTTCATAAGGTTTTAGAATTCCTTGGTTGAGACCGTTTGTCGAATTAAATACAAGAATGCGCACGGAAGCTAAAACGGAATTTGCACAAAATCTATATAAATTTGCAAACAATTCCATTTTTGGTAAAACAATGGAGAATGTTAGGAAAAGACGCGTCATAAAATTAGTGACTCATTGGAGCGGTCGGTATGGTGCTCTATCTTTAATTTCCAAACCAAATTTCCATTCGGCAACGATTTTTGACAAAAATCTGGTCGCGATCGAATTGAGCAAAACAGAGATAGAGTTCAACAAACCTATCTACATAGGTATGGCCATCTTAGAATTATCAAAAATTGAATTATATAATTTTCACTACGATTTCATGAAGGCAAAATTTGCAAATAATTGCGAATTATGCTACGTGGACACCGACAGCCTTTTGTATAGTGTGACGTGCAATGATTTCTATGAAGAGTGTATAAAGACGAATCTAGAAAAATTGATACGAGGCTTATGATCCCGATAACATCTATAAAATTCCTTTAATTAATAAAAAAGTCATTGGTCTTATGAAAGACGAAACTAGAGGTCGTATTTTAACGCACTTTGTAGGCCTTCGATCGAAAATGTACTCTTTAAAAATAGAAGGCCGTGAGATAATAAAGAAGGCTAAGGGTGTTAAAAAGTACATTATCGATCAGCAAATCTGTTTCGATCACTATCTCGATACGTTACGAAATAAAGTAGTTATAGAACGAGACCAAAATAGCATACGATCATATTTGCATAAGGTATATTCCATACGTCAGACGAAAATTGCTTTAAGTTATCAAGATGATAAAAGATACATTTTATCTAACGGAATAGATACTTTGGGCACTATCTAATAAAGGACCTTTGAATAAAACCATATTTTATTTTGTGAATTGCATGTTTATTATAAAAAAAATAATTAAAATCTTGTAACGAGAAAGAAATTGCATTGTCTTTTGTATTTTTATATTATAAAAACCGCATTGTATTTTTTTAATTTTTATATTATGTATAAAATTAATTTAAAAATATATTTTAAGCGCTGTTGTAGAGGCTCTCTTTGTTATATTGTAATCAAGAAAAAGCATTGTATTTTGTTATTTTTATATTTATTATAAAATTAATTAAAATATTGTAACAAGCCAAGATAAAAAACTGCATTGTATTTTTATTTTTATATTATGTATAAAATAAACTAAAATAATACATTTTAAGTGCTGCTGCATGTCAAAGTATCGCAGTTGTAGCGTCTCTATCTTTCTTATTTTTACAAGATCAAAAAAATGTATAATAAAAATCAAACAAAAAAAAGAAACAAATTTTTATTTTTGAAATGTAACATATTTATATAATAAAAATATAAAAACAAATGTTTTATTTTTAAATGTAACAATCTATATAAGATCAGCTTTTTGAATCCAGGAAGGCTCTTGGAAGCCCAACCATTTGACGAGAATTTTGGTTCCTTTTCGCCTTAGTATTTTCTCGATAAGGAACTCTCGTTTTCTGCAGCTCAGCTTCATAAAACTGTCCCAATACTGGATCGCCATGCATGTCGACGAGTAAATAAGTAGTCGGATTTGCTCGAAACACTTTACATATTTTAAACGTCTCCTCGCTCCAGTTTGCATTGTAGCCCTTAGAAAAAATACTTCTATATTTTGAAATGCGTACAAAGTCGTCTACGGCATAACGAGGTTTTCTAGTCGCCAGTTTTAATTTATCGTAAACTTTCAGACGCGTTTTCGCGGTCACATTTTGGGTTTTCTTTAGTGGTCGAATGCACCGTATCGTTGTATTTCGATACAATCGAATCGATTATATCAATCCACTTCCATTTGCCTCTCAGACTAAAAGCTTTATACAGTTTGTTTTTTATCGTTCTGATTGCACGTTCTACGATGGCGGCTTTGATTGAGCTATATGTGGAGTAATGATTAATATCTCCATATTCCTTCATCAGCCGTGCAAATTGGCCGTTATAAAATTCTGTACCATTATCTGTTTGCAGATTTTTCGGTAAAGGCGGCCGCGATCTTTTAATTTCATTTAGAATCTCGCGCATCGCAGATGTGACTTCATGACCATTCTTGGATTTAAGCGGTCTCGTCCATAAATATTTCGAATAGCAATCGATCACGAGTAGAATATACTTATGCCCTTTATTATATTTCGAATATGGAATAAATTCAGCAATATCGGCTTGGAATAAGTCGTGATAAGATTTGATGATCGTTCTTCGACGTGGAAAATTTATTCTAACCCCTCTGTGCAGTTCATCCACTAGTATTTCCTTATCGTTATATTTCTTAGACATTTTTAAGGTTTGACACGAGTATGAGAGTTAGACGACGAGGCTTTATCTTGCTCCAATAACACGTGCAGGTGTCTTATAACGTCGGTATTAATTTTGTGAAATTGTAAATCGCCTCACGCCTCCAGCAGACGTCTTGACTCCGTCTAATTTCAAGTGGTTGAAAATCAGGAAGTTCGTGTTTAAAACAACTTCGTTCAACACTTGAACGACCGATTGCAATACATCTCGATTGATCACGTTATCGCGGTGAATGGCGACACCTTCGATAAGATTTTGTATTCTCGCGTTCACATAGAACTTAGAAACGGCATCGTGCTCATCTTCGGCCTCGCCTATGTTGACAATTCTCAAGCCTCGAGAGTCGAAGTTCTTGGCCTTACCGTCGTCGATCGTGGTTAGTTTCATAAAATTTTGCGCTTTTTCTGACAACGTCGAGTCCACGTATCTCTTGTTAACGGCATCGCCGAACTCTGCGGGGTCGTGCAAATTTACAATGGATCGCGATTTGGCGTCAAATTTAAGTTTCTTATTAGCATGCGTTTTTCCCGAAGATGAAGCGGTCAAACATATTTCCAATGCTTTGCCTATACGCAGATTGAGTTCTTCGCTGCAAAATTTTAAGTTTACGCCGTCGTTTGATTTTTAGGATCGGCCAAATTCACTATTCTAAAATCCTTCAAGTTAACTATTTTCTCGTCCTCGTCCAATACCAAGGCGCTTCGTTTATTTACCGCATCCGTTCCGGTCACGGGATTGCCTACGTTGCAAAGTTTTCTATTTTCTATGTTGAAATCGCCTTCCGGAGTTAGTTTAAAGCCTACACCAGGAGGCCCGCGCGCAGCGGTATTACCAAACCCTCCGCCTCCAGAGTCTCTGGCAACATACGCTCTTCCAAATTTATCGACGACCATTTTATTTCTGAGACTATTCTATAGAACGTGTATATTTTATTAGGCGATTAATTTCGCCTCCTTTAATTCGGATACAATAGAAAGAAATTCGTTTTGATTCTGAGAGCTATTGTTGCCCGCCGAACGTTCGGCCATCAACAAACGAAGCCGGCTCACCAGCTCGGCCGGCGAGTCCCAATGAACGTATTCTATCTCATGATTAGAATTATCGAATTTTTTGTATCGCCAAATTCTGCTTATATTACTCGATGGCTGTCTTTTTTTCGATAAATTATCCATACCGAGACCTTTCTTTTTCTTCGTTATTTTGGATCGTAATTGCATGGGAATCGTAGGAGTCGCCGATGCTGTATTCATCCTCTTGACGACAACGACGACGGTGACGGCGACGAAGCATGCTGCGGCGAGGGAGGAGGCGTAGATATTGTAGTCGCCACGGGCGACGGTGTTAAATTCGGAACGATATAATTTTTATATTTGGGCGTTTTAGGCAGATCCTTGCGAAACAGTTTATTATATGCATTGGTTTTCTTCAAAATATCGATGTAATTTTTACATCTAGCTCGGAAGGATTGCCAGCAGGCGTTTTCTTATTTGAAGGATTTTCTTATAAGTTAACAATCGAAGTAAGCCCTCCGTAATAGGATATTTTTATTTCTAATATTAATCGTAGATCCGTCGTCTGCAATAGCTAACTCTGAATTGCCCATAGACCATTTATTCGAAAGGTCGTCGTATTGAATGCCGATTCCGGTATCGTCTATATTGGGATCCTCGCTTTTGGACAAGATGTCGGCATACTTTTTAAGTAAGGCATCTGAACCGTCGCCGACATTATCAGATTCGTGCTCCGCATTCTGACGTCGAATATAATTAGGATTTTTACTTGCAGAGAATTTTGATAGCGATTTTAACGGTTCTAGTAATTGAGCATGCTTCATTCCGTATTTTAATTGAGCTCGATTTTGATCTCGTTTAAAATCTAAAACTTTTTCTTATCGTTTTAGTGGCCTGCACTACGGCTCGATTTAAATTCGTAGAGTGACGTCGTCGTCGTCCTCGTCTCATCGCAGCCGCAGACATTGCGTTGATGAAAGTTCGCTCGAACGTCGTGATTTTAAATACATATGTAATGATCGAATCCTTTACGGTAGCGGCCCTCGTTTATGGCTTTTTCTTTGTCTACCACTAAGAATCCGTATCCGGCTTTATTGCCATCGCCGTCTTTTTTCCCACGCTAGACGGCACATCTTTTGAAATCTTCGAAGCTCATGTCGGTATTAATGTGCTCCGAATAGATATGTCTTAAGTTCATTTCGTCTTGCAAAAAACTATAATTAAATTTGTATTGTCGCGAATAAGATGCTTCGGTATTCTTGCATACGATTGGCTGAGGTAGAACGCGTCTATATTCTTATGACGGCTCATTGAAAAATATTGACGAATCGCGTTTTGTTCGTGACATTGAATGTCGTCGAAAATGAAAATCGAATTACTCTTAGCATCTTGCGGTGAAATTATTTCAGAATTTTCGCTAAATTCGTAATAGCCTAGTCCCTTGATCGGTCTCAAAACTCGACTCAAAAATCGTATTTGGGCTGAAATAGCGACTTGGAGTAAATGTAAACGTTTTCAAATTCCAATCCGTTGGGTGCCAGTAACAAACTCAAAATCAGGTTTGTTTTACCGCACGCAGAAGGTCCGCATACGATGCATCTTATGCTGGCCGGTAAGAGATCTCCATGCTTTTTGCGCGTTCTAAAATAGGAATAAGGATCATCCTGCTCGACCGTTAGATCCATATTTGCAACCGGTAGAGATTGTTTCTGTTTAATAACCTTCATGTCTATTATTCGCTAATATGACGCGTAACGATTTCCGTAAACGGATCGTATTCGAATATAGAGTCGTGCAAAATTAAGCAGTATGCTTTAGTGGTTTGATCGAAAATGTTGCTGGATTCGATTTCGAGACGTATATCGACTGCCGAATTTTTAATAGATTCTTCTTGACGACTGCAATCGATCACGAACACGGGACAATTGCCAAATTGCTGATAGTCGTTCAAACAACACAGAGCGTAGCTCAAATTGCTCGCGCCTGCATAATAGTTTTCCGGAAATTTCGAATAATGCATGAACGGGGTCGAATAATCGTTATTGGCAAAGTCCGAATTCATATCTTGAAGTGGAAATTCTTGGGAATTAAGGTATAGTTTTAAATTTGTCAGATTGCAGTGATCGAACTGGGCTGCCGATTGCTTCGCATTATCATACTTGCCATGCTGAAGAGTAAATAGAATCCATCGAGGTTTTTCTAATTCGTTCGAATTCTTAATACGCCAAACGTGAATTTTCGAAGACGGAAAGGACGGCAACTCGTGAAGCTCCCAGCGACGAAAGTAAACCACAATTCTGGGATTTTTATGCAAATGATGGAATAAATTTAATTTCGATTCATCGCTAAGCTTTAAATGCGGAACCTCCACGATATTTTAGTAATTTTAAATGTTAGCTCGTTTTCGTCGCTCTTGTAACAATTGACGTCGCTCTTGGATCTAATTAAAACAAGCTCTTGCGGCATGTTTACGACGGCTCGTTTATAATCCTCGCAAAATCCAAAAATATGCTTTAGAGGCACATTGCACGAGAAGCGTCCGTTCTTAAAAATGTCGGCGTTTGTATCTCCTCGAGGGTCCCAGGTGCTATTGCTCAAACCGTTGAATTTTTGTGATACGAAGCGAGACCCTTCATCGTGCACGTTATACCAGGCTGCTTACAAACGTCGACCACATGCGTGCTCCCATTTTGTACTGTATTTCATCGAACAAGAATAATATTGCGTTGTTCGTTATCGTATACGGTTTACCTTCGGTTTTCACCGAAAACGTTCCTTAATATTAATGTAACTGTCGTAGGTTGCGGTTATAGCATCGGAATTTTGGATTTCTATAATCACTCTATCGCTGTGGTCTGTGTTTCGCGTGAAGGGTAAATACGAATAATAATCTTCTTTCGAAATTGTCTCTTCGTAGCGAGGCCTTTTGAATACGTCTAATTTGGCCACCTCGTCGAAACGTAATTTCTTCAAAGGAGAACTAATCACCGACGAGATGTGATCTGCGACAATTTTCGTGCTACTACCAAAATCACCACGTATTTTACCGCCACGTTTAGCCATTTCTAGTACTTTTTTTCTATCTCGTATTCAAAAGCTTGTAGCCGAGCGCTTTTAAGAAACTTGCGTCTGCGCGACTAAGAGCGAAGTTCTTCTTCCTCTTCTTTTTAATATGATGTCGCTTTTTCACACCTCTTCCGCTTTTTATTTCGTTATGGCCTAACGATGATTTGCGTGCGACTGCAGATTTCGAGAACGTTTTTGCGTTTTATATAGGTTTGTTTTGAGGAAGAAGAAGAAGAAGAAGAAGACTTCGGCAGCAACGACGATAACAATGCCCAACGCGCGGATTTTTCTTAGGTATATTGACGACTGCGGCTAACGTCTGTTGCTGCTGCTGCTGATGCTGACGCTCGTCATCGTAAACGACGCCCATTTTAACTTAATAATAATTTTATTATTCGCGTCTTAGCTCTAGGCGAACGCAAAGGTACGTATCCTTCGAAAAATTAACCGCTTCACCCGTATGATCCACCAGTCTCAACGTAATGTTATCGAATTCGTCCACGCACAGAGGGAAACGAATTATATTGCTGGGTTGTTGTTCTATGCTGTAGCCTGGGGGCACGGTTAGGCCAAATTCGTAAATGCTATGACAAAGTTGGTTATTGCGGTACGCTCCGTCGTAATGTTAGTATCTACGAAAATATTAGATACCGAAATTATTTCCACATCGCGATCGGACGTATGCGAACGACCTTCCTCTAAAATTCGATCATAAAATCCCAGCATTCGACCGATGTTGCCGCGCTTCGTGAAGTCTACGGAGTATTTCGATTTTATTTCGCACTTTAGGGTATTATTATTAGCTCTTAAAGAAAACAAGCCGTCGACCAATCCGTCGTCGTCCAAAGTTACGGACGAATTAATTTTTTTGTGGGCTTTAGCCGACTCCAATATCTTTTTTCTCAGGAACGTGTTTAGCTCGTCTATTTCGTAGCATCCCTCGTCGATGGTGATTTCTTTATCTTTATCGTAATAGAACTTATTATTTCCCTCGTAAATATTTCGAACGGTTTTGCACGTGTAAAGACCCACCAAGCCGCAGGTGTACGTGCCGCCATCGTTCAGTCTCACAGGTGGGTATAGCGTACCGCTGCTGATGGTATTTCCATACCCGAATATCGTGAATGTCCTAGACATGACTGTAGCGCTCGAGGGCATTATGGTTCTTTTATGTAAAAATTTCAACACTAAATGACCACACACGATCGTGTTAAAGTCTTGCTCCCTTTCCACGTTATAATATATATCGCTACCGTGAAAATATCTTAAGACTTCCTCGGAGGCCTCAGGTCTCGAAACTATCGAAGTATATCACCGTATTGGCCCTTTTTATAACCGACCCAATGCGTGCCCGGACCGGATCCATCGTCTAAATTTATAATACCACTTTCGTTTCGCCACGGCGGTGCTAAGCTTCCGTCGCGTCTTTTAGCGGCAACTCGTCTCGCATGTACACGTCTCTAAAATACGGAACACCTTTAGCATATTTGTGCAGATCGAGATCGGTCAATGCGCGCATGGGAGGTGTAGTGGTGGTGGTGGTGGTGGTGGTGGTGGTGGCGAGTTTAGCATTCCTCGACACCGTCGAAGTCATCCGTTTTTTGAATCCCCCGGATAAGGTTTCAAGTACAAGGCGCTACTTTTCTTGTGAGGCTTTAAATACAATCCGCTGCCGACTTTTTTCTCTTCCATGGCTCTGTTGTGACGCGCGTTCTCGTCGAAATACCTCTTTGCATTTTGGCCGAATTGATGGCGTTTGCAACGCTCGACGCTCCGCCGGCCAGTGCTCCGAGCGCCGAAAGACCCGCAAATATCGGAATCAAGGGCAATAAGCCTCCTCGCTTGGGCACCGGTATTATGCGCGGTACTTTAATTTTCGAACGACCTCCCATCCTGTTGACTATAATTTTTGCGGCATTCATCGCGCTCGAAATGAGACGATTATGCGAAGCATCTCCGTGTCCTTTACTCTTGATGCTTTGTTTTCTGATTTCTTTAGATATTTTACTTATAAGACCGCCTCTGAAGGAGCATTTTCTGCCGACGTTGCCGTTATTGTCTTGGAATTTACCCGAGCATCGACGTACTCGACGTCGTCGTTTTTGTCGTCGTCGTCGTCCTCCTCGCTGTCGACGATCCAGTTTCACGGCCATTTTCTTGTCTATTCCCATTCCTAGTTTGCGTTTCGCTTTCATTGCAGCCGTTACGCCCAACGCTGCGAGCTTCTCGGACCACTTAGAATCTTTGGCCTTGACTCGCCGCCAAGCCGCTTCTTGCAAGACCTTGTCGGCCTCGTGCCTGCGCTCCACGTCTTTGTGATGCGAATACGCGATGTCGTGCTGCTTGCACGCTTCGTCTAGAGGATTGATACCTTTGTCTCCGCGGTTTAAACGCTCTTGTAGCCTGGTTCCGGGACCGCAGAAGTTATGACCAGGAAGGTGCAGTTCGAAGGGCAATTTATTTAAGAGGTTGTTGAACAACCCTTCACCCCCGTGTACCAACATTGACTAACATCTCTCCTGCAATAACGTAACAATTTAAATATATATATATATATATATAAAAATAACTGCATACAGAATAAATTTTATTTACAAAAAAGGATCATACACTATCTTTAAAATACAAAGGTTTCATTTCGACATTTAAATTCTTTTGATATAAACATAATACGTCATCGACAATTTCGTGAGGGAAATGGCGCGTGATTTCTAATAAGCCGAGTCTGTTGATGTCGTAAAGAACGTTTAGGGTACTTAGGGATGGATTTCCAAATACGTATTCGCTTATCATCTCGACTCGACATAAGATTTGATCCTGCACGTTCGAATAAAGTCCAGCATCCTCGAGGAGGGGGACGCCTTCACCTCCATCGTCGTCGCCGTCGCCGCTACTGCTCTTGCACCTGTTATACGCGTAAGCTCCGAACTCTTCGGAAGGCAAGTGGCGACGCACTCTATATTTCTATCGTAGAACTCTTGAAAATCTTGTCCTTTCAATATTTCTAATTTGAGCATTATAAGAGGCGCTAGAGTAAACACTTTTGCAAATTCTTCGCGGAGAGAGAAATTCGCGCAACATTGTATCCGGATCCTGTTGTTGTTGATTCTAATGCGGCGAGAGCCGCAGCAGTTTTTGCACCTCGACTCTATGAATGGACTCGTATTCGTCTTTAAATTCCACTTCCAAGTATCCGTCGATCGTCTGATGCATTTCACGCCTCCAGTGCCATACGTCTGCGACTACGGAGGCGGCGGTAGCGCCTGCAGATGCAACCGTGGCAGTATCCGAGCGGTTGGAAAAAATTTTCTAAATTTATGTTCGATATTGATAGACGACAAATCTTTCCACTCGTTTTCGTCCATTTGCAATTCGCCTTCTTTACAAAATCTGTTGGGGCATATAAGTCTGATAACAGGGCTAAAATCCATATTGCTCTTTCGTTTGGTTAAGCCCACTTCGATCGTATGACCGTGAGCGCACCATTGCGCATTCTCCTTGGAGGAATTCAATCGGTATTCGGTGCTACATATCAGGGATCCATCGCCTGATCGTTATCGTAGACATGAATACCTGACAAAACTTGCGGCGATCCAGATACTGCACGTAGATGATGATGATGACGAAATTACGTCATCATCATCGTTATTTAAAATACTTGACTGTCGTCACCACTTGTATGATTATTTTCGTCTTGAATATACTTCACCATAATTGCTATTTAATTAATGCAAAATTTCACGCACACATACACACCCTGAACGAAGATACCTCCCGGTTAGAACTGAAAATTATTTTGCATGCGTAGGTTTTCGTTCGAGCTCAAACGATGTTGCTCATGCGCGCATAGTTTATTTTATATTTGTAATAGATGTAGTATGCCCACGCTCCTATTAATTGCATAAGTACGATGTGTTCTAAATACGTCCATACACCATCTGAACTATCAAATTCTCGATCTTTTTTTTCTCGCTCTCTTTCTCTTTCGAAGGCGATTCGTTTATGATTCCATGGCATGACGTACCATTCGGTCTCCGTAAAACTGCTATTATATTTAAATCTTATTTTAAACATCAGAAAAGGATCGATGCCAACTCCGTCTCCGACACAATCGCCCGCGGATCCATTGTTCAACCATTCGGCACCGTCGTCGTCGTCGTCGTCGCCGTCCTCGCCGTCGCCGGATCCATCTACGTTTTCTATTTCTCGTCGTCGTTGAAGGCGTCCTCCTCCTCCTCCTAGATAACTTTTATAAATTAAAAGGTCTCTCGATACCGCGGACGATGACGACGACGACGACGTCTCTGATGATGGCGATAAGGGAACCTCTTCCGAATGGTTCTGTTGCTGCTGCTGCCATTGCTGTTGCAGCTGCATAGTAATTAATTCCATACGTTTCCAATCTTTAGAGCGAGAGCATCTTATTTGTTGTTGTTGTTGTGACGACTCGGACTTCGACAATGCCAAAACGTCTTTATTTTCAACAACCTCGAAACATACGAATGCATTCGGAGGATCTACGGGAACCGGATTTCTTTGCCAGGAGGGCACGCTCGGTTTAAATATGTATAGGTAATTATTACATATTAAAGAGTAGGCGAGATATGCTGCGACGGCTGCGGGCGGTCCTTTAGGAGTCATTTCGAACAATGAGCATTTTTAATTGCATTCATAGGTTTTTATTGCAGGGCTGCGATGTGTTGTTGTGCGCGCGTACATATGGGGTAGAACATGCGCATTCAGGACACGATTTTATTTGCAGAGGAGGTCCATCTATCTGATCTGCATGCGACGACGATTGTAAGCCATGCGCTAAACAATAGCGATGCGTCCATAATTGTTTTGCAAATACTCCGGTAATTTATCGAAATTTCTGGCGACGTCTTTACTTGCATGCCTCTCGATATACTCGAGCGGTAATTTCGTAAGATCCTCGACCGTCAACATTCTTCTATATTACAAACGTATATGATTATTAAAATAAACATATCATCTCGTAGACAATTTTCTTATCCCCTTCCTTAAGAATGCATACTATAGGTTCCTGCATGATTTATATTGACGCCTAAATTTAATATTCTCGAAAGAGCTAACCCGCTCTGCTTTTCAGTATATTCGTCCAGTTTATTGTTCAATTCCTGAATGGCTTCGGGTTTAACTTGAGTTTGAAAGTCTTCAATTTTTAAAATTTTATAATTTTTAGTAGTAAAATGTCTGTGCGATGACGACGATGATGATGATGACGATGTATCCACGGCTTCTGAAGACGATGATGTTGATGCGTTGGGCTTTACGTATTCACCGTTAAACACGAAATTAATTTTAAGAGATCCAAATTTTCTCAAACATTTTCTCAAACGTCGCTCTATTAGGGCGAATGCATCTTCTAAAAATTGCATGGGATCTATGTGATATAAATTGACCACAGCACTCGAACGTATCCTGCGGGCGAAAGCCGATTTCAAATCGACCCACACGATATTGTTCGACGTTCTACGTCTTTTGACATTCTTCTTTGATGTTAATCTATCGAAATTTTCAGCAGGATCGTCGACTTCGACGTCGTTCGCATAACCCTCGTCGTCGTCCTTCGCACTAGTATTATCGCCGGATCCATTCTTTTACTAATACCTGCCCTCTGATCGCCCTATCACGCTTGCTTTTTGCATTAGAAACGATCTGATTACATTTCAGATTTAGCAGCATCGATTCATAGTGACGTTTTCGACCTACGTTGCAAGCACTTTTCAATTGTTTTAAAATTGCACGCGTTGAGGTAGGCGCGTCTGGAATTTTAATTCGTCCGAAGCTTGAGACATTTTTACACTTTCGACACACGATGTTTACCGTTCGAATAATTACACAATAATAAATAGAAAAATATTTTGGATATTCTTTTTACCAAGACGACGAAACTATTATTCGTAGTAGGGGAGAATTTTTTTCAAATACAAACGCAGCACGCAATTTTTCTTATCGACACCTGTAATAAAAACCTTGCGGTTATTTCCCCCAGCCTTATTCTTCTTATACTTCATCATAATTGCCTACGACACATCGAGCGTAACATTTTCAAATTATTAAAAGATTACTTGAAACGTCTTGCACGTGTCCGATGAGATAATCCCGAAAACACGCTCTTAAAACAAAACACGTTCGCACCACTTGCGCGCCCTTACGATATTTCGTCTTAGACTAAAACACGCACGCCCCCCCTACACACCTATACACATAACGATACATACCTTTCTTTTCGAAAATAAAACAACAACAACACCGCCCCTCCGATCGATATCTACACACACACTTTTATCACGAGGGCGGCACGACTTCCACGTTAACATCACCGACAAACCATACATACCCTACACCCTACACGCACACACCTGCACATACATACCTCTCTTTTATATAATACGCACACCCTTTACAAGATATTTATGATCCTTTTAAAAAGGGCCGGCCAGCTTCTCCATAGCCATACTATCGTTATCCTCAAACCTAACTAATACTAACACACACACACACCTACACATACATGACCTTCACACATACATACTTCTCTTTTCCATAATACACACACCCTTTACAAGATATTTATGACCCTTTAAAAAGGGCTGTACCAGCTTCTCCATAGTTATACTACTTACGTTCTTTAAATGAGGGTTGCTGTCTATTAGAGACACAAAGGTTTCTTTAAAATTAATATATGATTCGTATGAACCTGAAAATTCAGGTAACGGGATGGGAGGTAGGCTCGGATTGAAATATTGCATCGTGGAGCGTGTTTCTTGCGATTGAATGCCCATCGCAGTCATAGTTGACTGCTTGTTGTCTGCAAGAAGTAATTTAGCTTGTGCAACTAATGCATAATATCGTGTTTCAAATTCTTCTCGTTCCCGATCTTGACTTTCGAGTTCGGAAAGGTCGCTAGAAATACATATTTGTTCAATGTCTCCTTGGATCTTTTTGAATTCGACTGGTAAATTTTTAAATGCTTCTAAGCGAGTTTGCAAGTCAATGCGGGACGCTTCTGACAATGATATCGCGCATGTACTAATAAATGAATCAAATCGCGTTAAAGTGGATTTTAAAATGCCACGACGAGCTACAAAATATTTCAGGTTGTCAGCTGTAAGTTCAGCCATTGTATTTATGAAGCTAAAAAACGCACTTAAATAACAAGATGTGAAAATGAAAAATAACAAATGGTTATAGGGTTAAACTACAGGTAGTTGAAAACGACCTGCAATGTGCGAATAGAATTGTTACTAGAGAATTTTAGGACAAGTTATTAAAACCTTTAAACTTGGGTTGTTTATAATTTTTTAACGTATGTCAGAAAGCAGTTTGATGAATGTATAAGGCTTATTGAAAATACACCTGAAGCTTATGGTGTATGTACCCACAAAAATGGATAATAAATGCTGAGTATAATTACGGTAAAATTCAATTATAGAAATGTAGGCCTTTTAAAAGGAAACAGCTGTGATGAACGACAAATATTTAAGTTAATAGGCGTAAATAAAGCTATTATATATGTAATTGACGGTAAGGTAAAGAAATGCTAATTGGTTTTGCCGGCGCACAATACGCCTTGAGATAAGAAACGTATAGGGTTGAGCGAACCGGTTTTTACGCAGATAGCAGTCAATTGAGAAAACCGCCTGCGGTGTTTTAACAAACAGTTTATAAAACCTTTAAGAAGGGGTTTAAGATTTACGATTTACAATGTTTGCATATGGACGTATGGATAATAAATGTGCTACAAAGCTCTTTGATAAATAATAGGATAACTGGGAGTACACCTAAAAATTTATGATGTGCCCACGTCGTTTCGACAATAAATAAGTTGAAGGTTAAATTATAGAATATAATGGAAAGGACTGACCTTTTGTTCCATTAAAGATGTGCCTGTATTCCATTTACGGAGGTATATCCTGTGCTAGAAGGACCAATGGGGGCGAGGGGGCTCCTTAGGCCTCTGATATGGTTCTTCAGCCTTGGTTGGAGATCCTTTTTGTAGTGGACCAAGTACAAGAGGTTTGCTTGGTATCGCACTGGTAGGATATCATTTCCAAATAAAGAAATGTGCGGCTAATTTTATGCCTTTATTTACGGGTAAACTCACAAACATTGTAGCACACAAAAACAAATATACGGTATAATAAGGAATCGCGGATTACCTAAATCTTGTGTTACATATCGATAAAGTACGCTAAGGTGCATCAATATTAAGGGCGCGCAGCTTATCATACGAGTGCCTGACGACTACTGTCCCAACAGGTTAAGGAAGGGATGCAAACCCCTCGTTCACTATAACTAAAGGCGGGTTTACATCATAAAGAAATACGACTTAACAATAACTATAGGCGGGTTTACATCATAACAAGAAATTCGCCTTAACAACCACGTTGGGCGCCAAATTTATGCTACGTAACACAAAGAAAGTCAAAGAAATGACCGGGCTCAATCGGAGAGTAGGGGGATTTGTAGAAAGCAGACTGACCTATGATGTATGCGGCGGTAAGGAGTTAGTAACAGTACCTGCAATCAAAGAAATTAGAATAGCAAACCTGCAATAAAAAAAAAGATTAGTCCTGCAAACCTGAAATAAAGAAAAAGAATAGTAGCAATGCATAGTCTAAGTTATTCAGTACTTGGTAGAATGTAAATAAAAACTGTTTAGATAAACTATATAATATAGCAACGGTAAAAGCAATACAAAAATATTTAGTACAAAGTGAGGTAATATTGGGGAGTAGCAGAAACGTTTCCTCACACACCAATTAAACATAAATCAGACAAAATGTTTACACAAGATAAATAGATAAGACACAATTGGTATGAGTAATTCAGCAGTATTGATTTTTTTTCTTTCTTTCTTTCTTCTTAATCGCAGACAAGTCTATTGTAAAAGGTATCAGGACGACGAAGATATGGCAAAACAACGGATAGATATTTAAAGTAATAATAAGTAGGAAATAGTTCAACTTACAAAAAGTCCTTCAGGAACGCTTCCTTGCATTTGAAGTGTGGGATTCACGAAGTCCTGCACTAGCGAAGCACTTCACCTCTTTACTGGGAGGGTGTTGATGGAACTTATCACACGTTACCCTAATCACACCTACGTATTTCACTGGTGTTAGCAACAGACATTATCATGCGACGGAACTATGTAGCATTGATAAATTTCTTGTTTCTTCTATTTCCTGAGGCAATAATTTCGAAATATGTTGTAGCACTAGTTTAATTTCAACTGGGACCAAATGTTTATTACGCGACGGAACTATGTAGCATTGATAAATTTCTTGTTACTTCTATTTGCTGAGGCAATAATTTCGAAATATGTTGTAGCACTAGTTTAATTTCAACTGGGACCAAATGTTTATTATCTTCATAAACATCCCAAAAAGCAGTGAGAAACTTCAACCGATACCTTTGTAAACCGGTAATCTGTTATATTTCGCAAACACGAAACTTGCACAAGCAAAGATCTGTTGTAGATTGTTTGGGGTTAGAAAATTCAGAAACTACAGTATCCACAGTATTTGGATAATCCAAAGTATGAACTACTCACATAAGAAAAGGACAACGCCACAAAAACACAATTAGTAAAAGCCACAAGGAAACAGTATTTTTCACGTAATTTATATATAGGAACGAAAAACAAACTACAAACTACAACTCTTCAGCTGTTTATCTCAACTCGTTGTTATTACAACCTCTTATCGATAACTAGAAAATCAATAATATCCACTCATTATAATACGACGCATTCACCTAAGGATGTGTTTCAATCTCGATCACCTAACCACACTATCGAATCGTGGAGAGTGAAAGTCGATAATCGCGTAATATAATATAAAGGGATTATTCGCAAACGAGTTAATAAATATATAAAACATAGAGATAGTAGTTGCAGAAATGTATTTACGAATTGAGTATTGTAAAAAGGTTAAGCTACGAAAATGCACGTTACATGCTGCCTTTCAGAATATAATTTTTTGTGTTTGATGTAAAAACGACCTTTTGTTTTGGGCTTGCTGTATCTTGAAGGGGACTTGAATTTTGTAACAATTTTACAGCAGCACCGACTAGCTGCAGTGGTTTGGTAGGAGTTTCTAAGAAAAAAAAGCCAATATGGTGACAGCTAAATAACCACAAGAAACACAATTACCACTGAAAGATTTATTTTTATTTCTTTGTCATAATTAATAGGGCGTTCAACCACCCAGTATCCAGGGAACTACCTTTTTCTACTTGAAAAGTGTTTGTTAGAAGTAGGCTTTCTTTGCCTTACATTTTTTCGTTTCGTTTATATTTTACTTTTGTGCTTGCTGTATTTTGAAGGGTACTTGGATTTCATAACAATTTTACAGCTGCAAATATCGGGACATCTATATAAACCTACATGTGATTTTCCAATGCTCCACTTGAAGGTACTACATTGGCCAGGAGGCGAGTTCTTTTTACCTGAAAATTTTAAATTTTGCAGAACCTTTGCTGTTCCAAGCAAGGTAGGGATGTTTAACGTTCAAGATAACACTCACGCACCGGACCTCCATTTTACTTCGCATCTGAACAAGGGTGTATTTCTGTGAAAAATGCTCGTCTAACATTTTTCAAACGGACCATGCCGGGATGCAAACCCGGGACCTGTGGCGTAGTGGTCACACGCACACCATTTACGCCACGGATCCGCCGACAGCTAAATAATCACAAGAAACCACAATTACCACAAAAGGATTCACTTTTATTTCTTTGTCATAATTAATAGGGCGCTAAACCACCGAGAATCCAGGGAACTACCTCTTTCCACTCGAAAGGTGTTTGTTAGAAGTAGGCTTCCCTTGCCGTACATTTCTCCGTAATCAGTTAGCACTAAATAACTGAAGCCCTTTTTTGTTGCTTAATTACAAACTCCGTGTCTCACCTTGAGCGACCTTAGTTAATTTTAATCCGGAAACGAGGAAATTAATTGGGTTTTTTTAATCACTTCTCACGTCAGTTAGATTGTTCTTATTCTGCAAATAAATTTCTGCATTCTATTGTATCTACCTTATATTCAACATGAAAATTTTCATGTAAAATCAGTCAAAATACAATAATAAACGTAACAGGAAAATAATTTTTCCTTCACAATAATTTCCTACTGCTAACCAGGCCGCAAGTTCACTCTCTACATTTGATTTTTCAAGGTTCCAACTGATAGTGGCCAAAAAGAAAATTCCTTTAACTAAAAATTTTCAATGTTGTTGAACCTTTGCTATTTAAATCAAAATATGGATCCTTAACGTGATTGACAACACTCACACACGTTTTACCTTAAATACGAATGAGAGCGTAATCTTGTAAAAAATACTTGCCTACCATTTTCCAAGGGGTTTGTGTTAGGAATAGAACTCGGGACCCTGAAATCAGTAGTCATACACGCACTTGTATTATCTACGGAGCCGCATAGAGCAGAAAAGTTTCCTACATTAAACTTTTCATACCCAGGAACCGAGTCTCTGTTATCCGAAAATTTTGAATTTTTGCAGAACCCTTGCTATTTCAATTAAGGTAGGGTTTTTTACGTGTCTAACAACACTCGCACATGGAGGCCTACATTTTACCTCCCATCCAGACGAGAGCGTAATTTTATAAAAAATGCTCGTGTACCATTTTTCAATGTTTGTACGTTCTGTGCAGTTAGGATGATTGTGTTTACCTTTTCGATAATTCCATCCACAAAGAGAGTTAGTTTCTTCGATATTCGATATAGGTGATGAGAAGTGATGACTATTGCGGGGAGGATCATTGCGGTAAGATACATTTTGTGGTGAAAATTTTGATGGGGGTTTGGTTGAGGGGCGACATTTTTCTAAACAGAATTTTACCTTTTGTAAGGAACGGCTAAGGCCATTAAGTTGGGGAATGGATTCAATTTTTTATAAAGTAAGATGTTCAGAATAATAAATGTTTAGATTTGGAATAAGCTGATTCAAGACTTCTAACTCGTCACAATCTTTTATCTAATCTATTAAATAACGTTTGTACATCAATGATATACGATAAAACGTTTTTATCGGTAGCCTGGAAACGAGCACGAATTTGACATAAAATTTGGTCGTCCTTGTCAAATGTAGAAAAAACCTGTTTCAAAAGGTTAACTAATTCAGACCAAGAGTGAATTTGGTGTTTGATATTCCAGAACCAGTCTAAAGCATTGCCGGTAAAAGTTTGACTGCATCGTTGAATCGCCTTTTTGGTCGAGAAAAGAAGTTAAAGAGATTTATTGAGTTATATCCTAGTAAATCGGTACAGATTTGAAGACGTCCTCCTTTCGGTAGTTAAGGATAGGTTATTTAAATTAGAGGTAATAACAGGAAGCGCTGAGGTAATGTCTAATCTTTTCCAACACAAGACCTTTAATGGGGAATAAATTGGACACGAGTTCATTTCTAATTTTATCAAATTTATCAGAACTAGAGGTTGCAAATAGGCCAAGTCGCTGTTTCACGTATATTAACCTAGATTGAACGCAATTTTCTGGGAGTCGATAGAATTAACAATAGCCTTTATATCGTCGATAGTGTCATTTATTTCTTTGAAATTTTTCTCGGGATCGATACTGTTTAAGTGAAAATTAAAAGGAGTGCTTAAATTATGCGAAATCGCAGCCCAATATTGTAGTGGTTGTTAATTTCGCGTAGAAGTGTGGATTATATTACGTCTTGTAACCTTTGGAATTATTTACCTTTCTAAAAGAATTAATAAGGTTAAAATTTTCTTGCTAAAATATAAATAGACTACACTCTTATCTCAAGAACTACGGTGGGTTCTTTTAATTGTTATTCCTACTAGTAAAACCATACACTTGATTTAATCCAAGATCAATAAACAGTAACAGATTGTCACTGTTTCAGCAAGTAAAAAAATATATTATTAATAATCCTTTAACTATTGATATATGTACAACCAAATTTATACAAAAATAACTGTTTTTACAATATTTACAGAATGAAAATGTTGCCACTTAAACAATAAAAATAAAATAAAAAACTTGCCGCAATGCAAACTGCATAAACAAATTGTCAAATACTTTAATATTGAATGAAGTCGTCAAGTATTTTAAATCGAGCTCGCTTTAATTGTGTCAGACTTGTACAAAATTGAAGTACCCAGATTAATAATTAATTCAAGCATAAAATTTAGTTTAATGAAATTTCATGTGCTGCTTTAAATAAATGTTACAGTACAGTTTTAACTACTTCGAGAATTAAAGTTTTGCTATTATAAAAGGAGAAAAATTGGTAATACCTATTTGCGTGGTTGGTATGTAGATAGTTGTTGTCATCTAATAAATAAGCGATGTTACCTAGTGGTCCTCAACCAAAACTTCCTATTATTGATCGACCAAGGTCAACACCTGTGAAGATAATAGTTTCTAATACACAAATGGACAGCGTGCACGAATAACGGCTTTCCATATTCTACGATTACATCACCAAAACGCATTTTTGTAGATTTCATGCAAAACAACTTATTAAACTGTAGATTGGTTATACTGACAATTGTAAAAATACTCTTCAAAAATGATGACTGAATTGCAGAATGCGTTCAGAGAGGCAACGAATAATGATTGAGTTGTTTCAAACTCAGTGGTTAGAATTCACCATGTGCGAATTCTATTAAAAAGATACGTATTTCTGATACCAGAGTGAATAAGCCATGATCAAAATTATTTCCACGTGCTTCAGGGAATATTTGATTATTGTGTGCTTCTCGCAATAATTTAATGTCACGTGATCCCGTAACTTAATGCTACTTTTGTGAATCCTTAGCTAAATGCCACTTTCGGCTTTGCACATTATAAAAAAGTGAATTGAAGACTAGGTTATGAGCTCAAGTTCACTATCAGGAAGACCTATTTTCGTACAGTACTTAAAGGAAGACAAAATTCTCGTATCTAACAATGTAGATAATATCCCTCCTAAGCACAAATGGTTTTTAAAATGTTGTTTTTGACCAAACACGTTCCTACGAGGTCTGTATGTATGGTTGTCTATCTATCAGAATAAGTAGAATACATTGCCTAACCAACAGTATTGGTAACAGAAAAATTTAAACTGTTACAGCCTTTTAAATTCCCAAATAAACTCCCTCGACTTTAAGTGGAGGTGATTCATATTTATAGTATTTTAAAAGATACGTATCGTCAAACATTAGCAAGCTTTTCTTAGTTAAACAAGTATACGGAAATTTGGTATATTACATAAAATTGACAGAATTAGGTGTTTCAATATGTAAATATAATAGATGAGTCTTTCTTAAACTAAAAATACACGCCAATTGATATAGATAAGTAACGAAAAGTAGCGGGTTTTACAATTAAGCACGAAAGCTCTTTTAACCAAAGGAAGTTTTACAAGTTAAAACGCATGGGATCGATTTATATCGTCTTTAAATAGATAGGAAATAAATTTAAAAATATTTTTATATTACTTATTTGTAATCTAAACGACGCAAAATTATTTAAAGCCGCAATTTTTAAGCATTCGATATGTTTAAATTAAGCCACCAAAAGAGTCAAGATATTTTTAATATAACAAACCCAATGTCAAGTGGGCGAAGTATACCGTAATTTGATATAAACCAGGTAACCTGAATTTTAAACACCAAGTAGAAATTGTAAGGTTAGGTTTTCCAAATTAAACTTCTTTAGGGGTTTTTCTTATACACACATAAAAGATTGGTGATTTTCGGCAAACTAAAAAATAAAGAAATACAGTTTACTCACCTGGGTTGGAAAATAATCATTTTAAAATCCAAATAATGTCAGGTAACCACAAAAATAAACCTTCGCATAAAACTTAACGTAGCACAACCATATTTTTTTACAAACTTAATTAGTTAAAACATTAAGCTACACAAAACCTTTTAGAAAAAATAAATATTAAGGAGTTAAAACACGTATTTTAAATGCAACAGAAAAGGAGAACAATATGTTGTCTTTCTAATGGTTAAGTTTGGCTAACAATCTGGCAAGGAATAAATAGCATTCTTTATTATTCTTTAACTTGAAAGCTACATTTTATACCCATTTAAGTTATTTCTACATGAAAAGATACGATGTTTTTCTTTTAATTTAGAACCATACAATGATTAAATTAATTTGTTTGGATAATAGGTAGAAAAACAGGAAAACTTTATTAAATAATTATATTTACACATTGATGCAGCAAACCTCTAATTCTAATTACATTTATTTTACCACAAAAAAAACCGCTAAAGTGGGTGCCAAATTATAGCGTTAAACTGCATCCTAATAAAACCCTGGGTAAATAAAAGTTATAAGACACTCATGCCGTGATTCCAATTGGGCGCGGAAGTCGTTCTCCGGGAGTAGGTTCTTTGCAACTTTTGTTGCGGTGTAGATTGCCGCTTCAGGTGTTGCTGCTGGTGATAGGATTAAATTACAAAAAAAGGGTGGAAACGACGATTGTCAAAGCACCCACATCGGCACTTCACAGCAGGCGGAAAGGGAGTCTTCACTCTCCAGAAGGCGGTACGATAATGTTCTGAGCTATGCTGTATTCCTTACATAAAATGTCTACCTCCTCCAACCAAGATCGACGCACTTTTACTCGCGTTGGTGGAAACCGAACTTGTTCCCATGGAGAACTGATAAGTCAGCATGCTTGTGACCGCAAAGATAAGTCAATGACGTCAACAACCGTTCGATCACCAACAAAGCGTATTTTTCACGGCTTCGATGGTATTATGGTAATCTGCCGGGAATTTTTCATGCAGGTCGCCAATACTAAGTTAATGCACTAACACCTATTACAGTTAAATGAACCACGCGTGATCATACAGAAAGCGCTGCATTGCACAAATTTTAATAAGATGAATGAAAGTATTTAATTAACACAAAAGGCTTACTTAGTTTAAATAAGTATTCTAAGGTAGACCCAGCGTTTTTGCTTTTTAGCTTACCTGCTCTGGCGTTTAAATATACAGCACGTTCCTCGTAGTTAACTGTAGTTTTTTTTAAATTCCGCAACGAAGTTGGTTATTAACGTACAGCATTTTAGGAATACAGATAATCAGATAGTGGTAGAGGAAGGGAGTGGGAATTTACAGGTAAACTTCACTGCATATTTCAACACGCACTAACGTACTCTAATACGATAACTTAGTTCAAGTTAGATACCTTCAAAACGCGCGCCTTCGCATGAAGCTTGTTTAATTCTCACCAACCGTCGAACTTTTCATTAGCTAGGGCAATAATCACAAATTCTTTAAGGCGCGTGAAAAGACTAATTCGGCGGGCTACATACAATAAACTGTAGCTCCTTGACCTATGGTGCATAAATACTTAACCACACAATTTTATACATAATATTTGAATTTATACTACAAAAATAAGGATGCGAAAGAAAGCTTTCACGTTTGGATTAGAAAAATCCCTTAATCTAATATTAAAATAAAACTTTGCGGAGGCAATTAGGCGTATCGTATTTTGGAAACATTTAATCTGTCAGTTAGAAAACCAATTACGTTAAAAATCCTATAAGCTGTTTCCTGCAATAAAAATATAAATTAAGCTAGTTCCAGTTCAAATTAATGTCCTTTATTTAGACATTTGTTAATGTTGCGCAACAAAATAAACCCAAGGCAATGCTATATCAAAGAAGACTTTCCTATATTGTTTAGTGAATCACTTTCAAACCAAAAGACCCGCTTGTAGCTTTTGTATTTTAGAGATCAAAGCTTGCTTAAATTAAAGAACGACTTTGTTTCAACTGTTTGCTCAAAATCCCCTAGAGTAGCATTTAATTAGCTTAGAAACTTCCAAACTCTTTTAGTAACCCGTGTAATTGTTTTTTATGTTTTTGGTTTTGCTTTATCTGATACAATTTAGTTTTTGTCGTTAAGGGAAAGATCGACCCTAAGCTACTTTGATATAGTCATTTCAGTAGGGTGGGTAGTATTAAACCTTAAACAAATTTGAATCTCTATTTTGTCTTTGAGCTTCTAGAATGTTCGCAAATGGTATTTTGTAGAATCACCCTTCATTTCTCATACATGGTATTTTGGTTACTTCCTTGTGCTTCAACTTTATATAGGTATTAGCAACTCATGATGAGTGACAGTATTTACTAAAAAGACGCTCAGTCTGCCTTTGAGAATATAATATTTTTGTGTTTGATATAAAAACGACCTTTCGTTTATATTTTACTTTTGTGCTTGCTGTATCTCAAAGGGGACTTGGATTTTGTAACACTTTTACAACCGCACCGAGTAGCTGCAGTGGTGTAGTAGGAGCTTCTAAGGAAAGATATGCAAATATCGAGACAACTAAATAAACCCACAAGTGATTCTCCAATGCTCCACCCGAAGGTACTACATTGGCCAGGAAGCGAGTTTCTTTTTACCGGAAAAATTTTGAATTTTGCCGAATCCTTGCTGTTCCAAGCAAGGTAAGGATCTTTAACGTGCATGACAACACACACACGGGACCTCCATTTTACCTCTCACCCGAACGAGGGCATATTTTTGTGAAAAATGCTCGCCTAATATTTTTCAAGCGGACTGTGTCGGGATTCAAACCCGGGACCTTGGGTGTAGTAGTCATACGCATACTAACTACACCACAGAGCCGCCGACAGCTAAATAACCACAAGAAACTACAATTACCACAAAAGGATTTATTTTTATTTCTTTGTCATAATTAATAGGGCGCCAAACCACCGAGTATCCAGGGAACTACCCCTTTCTACTCGAACGGTGTTTGTTACAAGTAGGCTTCCCTTGCCTTACATTTTTCCGTAATCCGTTATCGCTAAATAACTGACGCCCTTTTTTTGCTGCTTAAATACAAACACCGTATCTCACCTTGAGCGACCCTAGGTAATTTTAAACCGGAAACGAGGACAATTAATTAAGTTATTTGAATCACGTCTCACGTCAGTTGGACTGTTCTTATCCTGTAAATAAATTTCTGCATTCCATTGTATCTACCTTATAATCAACATGAAAATTTTGATACAAAATCAGTCAAAATACAATAATAAACGTAATAGGAAAATAATTCTTCCTCCACATTAGTTTCCCACCGCTAACCAGGCAGCAAATTCACTCCCTACATTTGACTTTCCAAGGTTCCAGGTGGCCAAAAAGCGAATTCCTTTAACTGGAAAGTTTAAATTTTGCCAATTCTTTGATATTTAAATCAAAATATGGATTTTTAACATGATAGATAACACTCATACACGTTGTACCTTCAATACGAATGAGAGCGTAATTTTGTAAAAAATGCTCGACTACCATTTTTCAAGGGGTTTGTGTTAGGTAAAGAACTTGGGACCCTAAAATCAGTAGTCATACATGCACTTGTATTATCTACGGAGCTGCACGGAGCAGAAGAGTTCACTACATTAGACTTTCCAATACCCAGCACGAAGGTACTACATTGGCCAGGAAGCGAGTTTCTTTTATCAGAAAATTTTGAATTTTTGCAGAACCGTTGCTATTTTAAGGTAGGCTTCTTTAACGTGCCTGACAACACTCGCACACGGGGTCCACATTTTACCTCCATCCAAACGAGAGAATAATATTATGAAAAATGCTCGTCTACCATTTATCAAGCCGCCCGACTCAGGAATCGAATCCGGTACCTTGGGATTAGCAGTCATGTGCAAACGTGTCTGATCCACGGAGCCGACCGGGGCAGAGAGTCCCCTTACATTTGACATTCAAATATTCCACCCGAAGATACTACATTGGCAGGAAGTGGGATTTTTTACCCGAAAATTTTATATTTTTGCTGAACTGTTGCTAATCCAAGCAAGGTAGGGATCTTTAACGTGCGCGACAACACCTACACTTGGAACGAACCTACATTTTACCTCTTATTCAAACGAGGAAATTTTTGTGAAAAATGCTCTCCTAACATTTCTTAAACTGTCCGTGTCGGGAATCAAATCCGAGACCTTATGATCAGTAGTCATACGTGAACCTATCTAATAAACGAAGCCGCCGGCTAAGGTACACCCTACATTTGTTTTTTTAATGCTCCACCCCTAGGTACTACATGGGCCAGGAAGCGGGTTTGTTACTTGGAAATTATGTTGAACCCCTGCTTTAGTAATCAAGGTAGGGATCTTTAACGTGCGTGATAACACTCACACACGGGATCTCCATTTTGTCTCTCATCCGAACAAGGGCGTATTTTTGCGAAAAATGCTTGTCTAACATTTTTCAACCGGACCGTGTCGGGACCTTAGACGTAGTAGTCACACGCATACCAACTACGCCACGGAGCCGCCAGGTTTTTTTTACTACCGCTGTGAATAAGAAAAACATGGCGTTACGCGCAGTTTATTCCTTTCGGACGTCTGATGTTGAAATCCAAGCAAAGGTTAATGCTGGAGTATTGCTCTAGGGGGTCTATATCGCTGCCAGTAGACAACTTAATACACACCCAGGTTAACTATAGCCGGAGAAAGGAATTTAATTTTGCATTAGCACAATTTGCATGTAAACTTTTTTGAAAGCCCAAACGATGAGGTCATAGGCGCTAAATAACCACAAGAAACTACAATTACCACAAAAGGATTTATTTTTATTTCTATGTCATAATTAATAGGGCGCCAAACCACCGAGTATCCATTCGAAAGGTGTTTGTTACAATTAGGTTTTCCTTGTTTTATTTTTTTCCGTATTCAGTTATCACTAAATAACTGACGCCCTTTTTTGCTGCTTAAATAGAAACACCGTGTCGCACCCCGATCGACTTAGTTAATTTTAAACCGGAAACGAGGACAGTTAAGTAAGATTTTTGAATCACTTCGTTAGCTAGACTGTTCTTATCCTGTAAATAAATTACTGCATTCCCTTGTATCAACCTTATATTCAACATGAAAATTTTGATAGAAAGTTAGTCAAAATACAATAATAAACGTAACGGGAAAATAATTCTTTTTCCACAGTAATTTCCTACTGCTAACCAGTCCGCAAGTTCACTCCCTACATTTGACTTTTCAGGTTTCCAACCGATGGTGGCCAAAAAGTGCATTTTTTAACTGGAAATTTTTAATTTTGCCCAACCATTACTATTTAAATCAAAATATGGATCTTTAACGTGTTTCACAACACTCACACACGTTTTACTTTCAATACGAATGAGAGCGTAATTTTGTAAAAAATACTCGCCTACCATTTTTCAAGGGTTTTGTACTGGGAATAGAACTCGGGACCTTGAAATCAGTAGTCCTACACGCACTTCTATTATCTATGGAGCCACACGGAGCAAAAGAGTTCCTTACATTAGACTTTCCAATACCCAGCGCGAAGGTATTAAATTGGCCAGGAAGCGAATTTTTTTTATCCGAATAATTTGAATTTTTGCAGAATCCTTGCTATTTTAATCAAGGTATAGGGTTACTTAACGTGCCTGATAACACTCGCACACGGGGATCTATATTGTACCTCCCATTCAAACGAGAGCGTAATTTTATGAAAAATGCTCGTCTACCACTTTTTAAACCGTCCGTGTCAGAAAGCGAACCCGGTACCTTGAGATTAGCAGTCATGCGTACACATGTCTGATCCACAGAGCAGACCGGGGCATAGATCCACTTACATTTGACTGTCAAATACTCCACCTGATAATACTACATTGGCAGGAAGTGGACAAAGGAATAGGGGTAAGTGATGAAGATATGTTATTAGAAATGTAAATATTGTTTATTTAGCTTAATTGTGGCGATAACGTTAATTTTGTGGTGTTGGGTGTTTTTGAAGGAATGGAGCGCATAAACCCTGAACAAAGGCGTCCATTCGATAGTTTTCCATAACGTAGCAAAAAATGTTTCTACGTTCCGTGCAGTTAATATGATTGTGGTGACCTTTTCGACAATTCCAACCAGAAAGCGAGTTAGTTGCTTCGATATTCGTTATAGATGATGAGAAATGATGAGTATTGCGGGGAGGATCATCGCGGTAAGATAGATTTTATGGCAAAGATTTTTATGGGGTGGTTTGTTGAAGGGTAACATTTTTCTAAACAGAATTTCATCTCTTTAAAGAACGGCTAAGGTCTTCAAGTTCACGATTAACGGCTTTCCATGTTCTACAATTACATCACAAAAACGCATTTTTGTAGATTCCATGCAAAATAACTTATTAAACTGTAGATTGGTTATACTGACAATTGTTAAAAGTACTCTTCAAAAATGATGACTGCATTGCAGGATGTCTTCAGAGTGGCAACGAATAATGATTGAGTTGTTCCAAACTCAGTGGTTAGAATTTACCATGTGCGAATTCTATTAAAAAATACGTATTTCTGATACCAGAGTAAATAAGACATGACAAAATTATTTCCACGTGCTTCAGGGAATAATTGATTATTGCGTGCTTCTCGCAATAATTCAATGTCACGTTAACTCGTAACTTAATGCTACTTTTGTGAATCCTTAGCTAAATGCCACTTTCGGCTTTGCACATTATAAAAGAGTGAATAGACTAGGTTATGAGCACTTAGATCCCTGATGCTTTTCAAGCCAAGCTCAAGTTTACTATCAGCAAGACCTATTTTTTACAGTGCTTAAAGGAAGACAAAATTCTGGTATATAACAATGTAGATAATATCCCTCCTAAGCACAGATGGTTTTTAAAATGTTGTTTTCCACCAAACACGTTCCTACGAGGTCTGTATGTATGGTAGTCTATCTATCAGAATAAGTAGAATACATTGCCTAACCAACAGTATTGGTAACAGAACAATTTAAACTGTTACAGCCTTTTAAATTCCTAAATAAACTTCCTTGACTTTAAGCGGAGGTGATTCATATTTATAGTATTTTAAAAGATACGTAAAGTCAAACATTAGCAAGCTTTTCTTAGTTAAACAAGTATACGGAAATTTGGTATATTACGAGAAAATCGCCAGAATGAGGTGTTTCAATATGTAAATATAATAGGCGAGTCTTCCTTAAACTAAAAATACAATCCAATTGATATAGATAAGTAACGAAAAGTAACGGGTTTTTACAATTAAGCACGAAAGCTCTTTTAACCAAAGGAAGTTTTACAAGTTATAACGCATGGGATCGATTTATACCGTCTTTAGGTAGATAGGAAATAAATTTAAAAATATTTTTATATTATTTATTTGTAATCTAAACGACGCGAAATTATTTAAATCCGCAATTTTTAAGCATTCGATAGGTTTAAATTAAGCCACCAAAAGAGACAAGATATTTTTAATATAACAAACCCAATGTCAAGTGGGCGAAGTATACCGTAATTTGATATAAACAAGGTAACCTGAATTTTAAACACCAAGTAGAAATTGTAAGGTTAGGTTTTCCAAATTAAACTTCTTTAGAGGTTTTTCTTATACACACATAAAAGATTTGTGATTTACGGCAAACTAAAAAATAAAAAAATACAGTTTACTCACCTGGGTTGGAAAATAATCATTTTAAAATCCAAATAATGTCAGGTAACCACAAAAATTAACCTTCGCATAAAACTTAACGTAGCACAACCATATTTTTTTACAAACTTAATTAGTTAAAACATTAAGCTACACAAAACCTTTTAGAAAAAATAAATATTAAGGAGTTAAAACACGTATTTTAAATGCAACAGAAAAGGAGAACAATATGTTGTCTATCTAATGGTTAAGTTTGGCTAACAATCTGGCAAGGAATAAATACCATTCTTTATTATTCTTTAACTTGAAAGCTACATTTTATACCCATTTAAGTTATTTTTACATGAAAAGATACGATGTTTTTCTTTTAATTTCGAACCATACAATGATTAAATTAATTTGTTTGGATAATAGGTAGAAAAACAGGAAAACTTTATTAAATAATTATATTTACACATTGATGCAGCAAACCTCTAATTCTAATTACATTTATTTTACCACACAAAAAACCGCTAAAGTGGGTGCCAAATTATAGCGTTAAACCGCATCCTAATAAAACCCTGGGTAAATAAAAGTTATAAGACACTTATGCCGTGATTCCAATTGGGCGCGGAAGTCGTTCTCTGGGAGTAGGTTCTTTGCAGCTTTTGTTGCGGTGTAGATTGCCGCTTCAGGTGCTGCTGCTGGTGATAGGATTAAATTACAAAAAAAGGGTGGGAACGACGATTGTCAAAGCACCCACGTCAGCACTTCACAGCAGGCGAAAAGGTAGTGTTCACTCTCCAGAAGGCGGTACGATAATGTTCTGAGCTATGCTGTATTCCTCACATAAAATGTCTACCTCTTCCAACCAAGATCGACGCACTTATACTCGCGTTGGTGGAAACCGAACTTATTCCCATGGAGAACTGATAAGTTAGCATGCTTGCGACCGCAAAGATAAGTCAATGACGTCAACAACCGTTCGATCACCAACAAAGCGTATTTTTCACGGCTTCGATGGTATTATGGTAATCTGCCGGGAATTTTTCATGCAGAGTTCTAAAAGTCCCCAATCTTAAGTTAATGCACTAACACCTAGAGTTTTAAAATAATGCGCAACAACCTGGCACTAAGTACGTTTATCTATTACAGTTAAATGAACCACGCGTGATTATAGAGGGGGCGCTGCATTGCACAAATTTTAATAAGATGAAACTATTTAATTAACACAAAAGGCTTACCTTGTTTAGTTAAGTATTCTAAGTGATTAATGGTGATTAAGGAGGTTAAGATATATGATATGCAAATTGCAATGAAGGACCAATTGTTTTTATAGCAATAACGATAATGGTGGAGCGGTTATGTAATAACAAAAAAAAAACTACACCAAACTACTTAGTAAAAGGGTATAAATACCTTAAGTCCTGCGCCGCTGGGGGCAATAGACACTTTCACGCACAAAAGCTTTTACGGAGAACCAGAAACACGCACGAAAATGGTGTCGGTCTCGCTTTCAAAGCTCTAACACAACCGTCCTTTTCAAGGGTTCGAAGGCGACTTGCTTCTTTAAAGGCTCGAGTACGACTGTCACTTTATGCACTGTTATTGCCGGTATATAAAATGTTTCACTCAAACTGTAGGATGCACGCACAAAGTATTTATTGTCACAAAATACCGAATTGTTCGATGACGACGTAACATACCGCCCACCAAATTCATAGAATTTTGAAAAGGAGGAAGTAGGTTGGGTGAAGGAAATCACATGGGATTTGACCTTGCTAGGAAAGGAGGTAACGAAAGATAGGGTGGTGCACTACAGCGAGCGATATTACCAACTATGCAAAGAATAAAAATATATATGTAAATAAGCAAATATGTAAAAATAATATACTACTATACATGTAAAAAATGTGTATATACATCTAAACATAAAAATAAAATTAAAATACCGGTAGCGGCGCTAGTTTGACCAAAGGTCGTTTTAGTGTGCCATGTGCCGTTTTGACTTCAGCGACACGTATAATACCGTCCGCACCGGGAAAAGTATTAATAATACGACCAAACTTCCATTGAAGTGGAGAAAGCTGGTCGTCCTTGACGAGGACAATAGTGTCCTTTTCCACTTGTCGGACACCTACCTTAGAGTGCCATTTAACCTTCTGGTTCAGAGTATGTAAGAAGTACTCATGGCTCCAGCGAGCCCAAAAATCTTGGTGGAGTTTTTGCAGGAGTTTCCACCTGCTTTTTAATGGTACAACGTTGGTTAAATGGTCCTCATCTGGTGGTGCAGAAAGAGGCTCCATAGTTAGGAAATGACCTGGTGTTAGGCAACGCAAGTCATTTGGATCCGAACTCAAAGCGCAGAGTGGCCTTGAATTTAGCACAGATTCAATTTGTGTAAGAACTGTGTACAGTTCCTCAAAGGTAAGTTTTTGTTCGCCGATTACGCGAGATAGGTGTGTCTTTACCGACTTAACACCGCTTTCCCACAAGCCACCGAAGTGAGGGGCGCTAGGTGGATTAAACGACCACTTTATCCTTTCTGAGGTTACTGCACTATGCAGATAACTCGTAAGCTGACGATAGGCACCTACAAAATTAGTACCGCAATCGCTAAATATTTGAGAACAGCGTCCTCGACGTGCTATAAATCGTCGCAAAGCGGCAAGAAACGCGTCTGCCGACAAATCCGAAACAAGTTCAATATGTGCTGCCTTAGTGGCAAAACAAACAAAAATACAAATATAGGCCTTAAGAGTTTTAGAGCCTCGCAGGCGGTTAGCCTTTATTAAAAGAGGGCCAGCAAAATCAACACCAACAATACTGAACGGTTTGATTTGGGTAATACGTGCTGCCGGTAGGTCTCCCATAGGAGGAGTTACCAGGACCGGTTTGGTACGAAAACATCTATGACAGGATGATAAATAATTTCTGATTGAATGTTTAATAGAAAGGATCCAGAAATTCTGTTGGATAAGATACGCTGTGGTATTAACACCGGGATGGCAATACCTTTCATGAGTTGACAGAATGATAAGTTCGGTTAATCGGTGCCGCTGAGGCAATAACGCAGGAAACTTTTCGGAATAGGAAAGCGAAGAATGTGTCAAGCGCCCACCTACTCTTAAGATGTTTTGTGGATCAACAAATGGAGAAAGTTTTCGCAAGCTTTTAGGTAATTTACGGTTTGCCTTAATCGAAGCTATTTCCTTTAAAATGTAACATTTTGTACATGCCGAACGATAATCATGAGAGCATTGTGTAGTTCAATGTCTGTTAAGGGACCCGTATGACGTTGAGCCATGGGTTTAGAAAATCTATAAATGTAAGCCACGATGCCTTGGATTTTATATAACGATGAAAAGCGACTTAGTAAAATGTCAATGACGTTTGGATCTGTTTGAGCGACAAATGTTAGGATCTTCTTTTCCGTAGTTACCTCAGCAATTGAGGTTGACAATGTTGGTTGAGGCGGCCACGAGTCACTAGGGTAGTGAAGCCATTCAGGCCCCGCCCACCATAGCAAACATGAGATAACCGCGCTTGGCATTAATCCCCGAGATGCAGGATCAGCCGGATTATGCGAAGATTTAATATAAAACCATCGGCTAGGTGCAATGATTTCTTGAATGTGGCTAACACGGTTTGCCACAAAAGTTTTCCAACGAAAAGGTGGAGAACGTATCCAAGTGAGAGCGACCGTAGAATCACTCCACGCTGAAACATCGGAAATGTCAATCAAGCCTTGATAAGAACGAATGGTAAAAGAAAGTAAATCGGTTAATAAAACGGCGGCACATAATTCCAAACGTGGAATTGAAATGCGCTTAATTGGAGCTACTTTTGTTTTAGCGGTTACAAATTGTACAGTTATTTCTCCGGTAGTTTGATTTATGAACTGAAAATACACTACCGCTGCATACCCTACCTCGCTAGCATCGCAAAACCCATGCAAATGACAAGTAAAAGGATCCGAAGGGGTAAACAACGTGGTAACTTTAATGACGATAATAACGGCAACTCTTCTTGGTATTGCTGCCATTGAGACGAAATGTCTGCTGGTGGGATGTCATCCCAATTTAAACCTAACATCCACAGATGCTGGATTAGGCGTTTTGCAAAAGTGTTAGTGGGGCTAAAAATCCTAATGGATCATATATTCTGGCAACTTGTGAAAGTATGTTGCGCTTTGTACATATTTGGTTTAATGGTTTAACCCGAAACGAGAAAATATCTTCTGTAGGTGACCATTGAAGACCTAATATTTTTATTGATTCGTCAGAATCGAAATCGAGAGAAGTATATTGGCAAAATCTGACGGAATGCCCTCCAAAATAGAAACTGAATTAGAACTCCATTTTCGAAGTTCAAAACCAGCCAAATGTAAAAGTCGGATAAGTTGATCTTTAATTTCGCGGGCCGATTGTATAGAATCTCCACCGGCGACGAAATCATCAATATATAGATTTGACCGTATAGCCTCAGCGGCTAACGGAAACCTTTTGCCTTCGTCAATGGCTAATTGCTGAAGAGTCTTTAATGCTAGATAAGGCGATGACTTAATACCATAGGTCACTGTATTAAGCTGATAAGTCTGAATGGGTTCTTCTGCGAAGAACCGCCAAACAATTAATTGAAACTTTCGATGTTTTCGGTAACCAAAATTTGTCGATACATTTGGCGAACATCACAAGTAAAAACGAAACGATGAGAGCGAAATTTAAGTAAGATTGACGAAATGTCATTTTGGAGACTAGGTCCAGCCAATTGAGTGTCATTAAGTGACACGTTGTTTTTAGCCTTTGCAGAGGCGTCAAAACCACACGAATTTTAGAAGTATGACCTTCTTCTTTAAACACAGGGTGATGGGGTAAAAAATAATTATCGTTCCCAACGGGCGGAGAATCGAGTAATGCCATATGACCCGCATCAAGATAGTCCTGCATGAAATTGTTGTACTGTGCGCGTAGCTCCGGTTGAGCATGCAATTTGCGCTCCAACGAAAATAGTCGTTTTTTAGCCATGTCAAAGCAATTATCAAAAACGGGCAAAGTATCGTTGAACGGTAACGCAACAATAAAACGACCGCTAGGGTCACGAGAAAACGTGTTTTCAAAAATCAGATCTGCCTTTTCTTCTTCTGGAGAAGTATAAGGCTTGGATGGCAACTCTTCTATCTCCCAAAACCGCCTTAGGGTCTGGTCGATAGGATCTTCTACAGAAGTAAAAAATGCTTGGACAGTATCAGACTGCAAGCTTTTTGTGGGACCGAGAATAGTCCAACCAAAAATTGTATTTATGGCGGCAGGCTGAAGAAATTTGCCATGTATCACACCGCCATTGATGATGAACGGATAAACATCTGCTCCGAGGAGCATGTCAATGGTTCCTGGGGAGTTCCAGGTCGGGTCTGCAAAGTGCAGGCCGCATAAGTGTTCCCAATTATTAGGAACTTCAACGCTAGGTAATTTGCCAGATATTGACGAAAGCACAAAAGTTGTGACTTCTAGAGATTTTTCAGAGTCTAACATAGAGCGAATGGTGCAGCTGACGGCACCCTATTGACTGCTGAAGTTGTCTGCCCAAGTCCATAAATCGGAACTTGAGAACGTATGCGTGGAAGCCAAAGTTTGCTCACGCAATCGTCTCGAATAAAGCTAGCTTGGGAGCCAGGGTCTAAAAGTACCCTGATCGGTTTGTATCTACCAGAACGATCTTGAACTTCCACAACAGCAGTGGAGAGTAAGACAGTAACCCCAAGATTTGAATTCGTCTGTGAAGACAAAACATTTGCCGGAATAGGAGAGGCTGACTGCGTCCTATTGGCATTTTTATGCATGTGTAGCGGTCGGTTCAGCTGAACGGCTAGAAGCAGGTTGCGATTCAAAATGTAGCAAGGTATGATGCGGCTTGGCGCAAGTTCGACAGGAATTATAAGATTTGCATTGCATGGACGCATGGTCTGTTCGTAAGCAATTTAAACAAAGGCGTAAGCGTTTGACAATGTCGAAACGTTCTGTCGGAGTTTTCTTTAGAAACGATTGACATCTGTAAATTAAGTGATTGCCCTTGCAGGAAGGACAATGGTGCGAAAATGAATTATTTGAGTCACTGGAGCTACTTGGTGTGTCCAGTGAAACTACGTTAGAAGAAACCTTTGGTTTAAATTGAAACGCTGAGGATTTCTTAGGCACTGATGTGTGCGATGTATGGACAGTCGTCGAATAAGAAACAGGTGCGGTTGAAGAAAAGGTTTCAACGCTGCACATTGTTGGGTTAAAAAATATCTCAAATCCTCGAAATTAGGTATTTGCTTCGGATCCGATTGGAGTTCGAAGCGTTTTCTAGTGAACGGATCAAGTTTTTCTAAAAGCAGATCGACCAGAATAAAGTTCCAATGTTCAGTGGGAAACTTTAAGTTAGTTAGAACAGCAAGGTTCTCCGAAAAACAATCAATAAGTGCCCTAAGTTTCTTAGGGTCTTCTGATTTTAAAGGTGGAAAGACTTTCATTGCTTTCCAATGCAAAGTTGCCAATAAACGCGGATTGCTAAATCTCTCACGCAAGGCGTTATAGGAAATAATAAAATTATCCCCCGAAATGGGTACAGATTTAACGATTCTTAAAGATTCCCCGCTACAACAATTAATAAGGTGATTTAATTTTTCGATATTGGACAGCGACGCGTTGTTATATACCAGACTGTCAAATAAATCGATAAAAGATGAGAATTGGGTTACCTCATTATTAAAACTTGGGAGTTTTAACGGTACCAATTTTGATACCGTGCTGCTTGGAGCATTTTCGATGATTTGTGGTGCTTTCATTTCTTGCATCGTATCGAAATGCAGCAGTATGAAAAAATAAGCGGAATCTACTTCCTTCCGTACAGCGTTGTAAGTTAATGATTCTGCCTCGTTACAGGAGGCCAAAACCGCAATTAAAATTTTGCTGAAATTTGTATAAAGGTCATGTATTCCCCTTGTTTGAATAAGGAACAATGCCTTTAAAGTTCGGTCACTTTGTATAGTATTACAAAGCTCAAACATTTCTAAAATGCGTGTTTTCAGTAATTCTAGTTCGGTTACCTGAATTTTCTTGGGAGCCATTCTGACAGTTATTTTGAACGATCTACAATAAACTGTTGTAAAACGGTAAAGCTAAATGTGCACTGAAAAATATTAAAATATTATGAGTTGTTCAAAGCACGAAAAATGTAAAATAGGGTATAACCAATAAATCACGTTTTATGACTAACGGTTCGTCAAACAAAAGCGTGAATATAAGATGTACCGCTTAACAACCCGAGCGGCTTACCATCAAAAGATCACAGGAAACGTGGTTTTAACGTATTTGCCGAAAGATGCAGCTTTTACATTATATTACTCCTGCAGATGTTCAATATTTTACTGTAAACCGCCTGAAAAGGTTTGTATTGATACTAAAAACGTACAATAGCTTTTAAATACAAAGCAAACCCTTTCCTTTTTCGTTTAAGAAGTATAAAGCGATTTATAGTTTTCAGGTTGCTTTGCTTTATACCGCTAAAATAAATTTAAAACTGAAAACTGACAAATTTTATGTTAAGGATTTGTTTGTAATTAAAACGCTTGCTGGTTTCAATTACGGCGAAATCGCTTAATTTAATCTAAAGAAAGTATGTAGCTAATATTATACATATTTTAACCCGCTAAATGGAGCTTGAAACACAAATTTTAATAGCTAAAATATTTACTTAATTAAAAGCTCGCTGAAATGCACAATAATATTTAATTTAGGACATGTGTATAAAACCATAAGACTGGTGAATTCGGATCGTTTGGACCATATGATTAATGGTGATTAAGGAGGTTAAGATATATGATATGCAAATTGCAATGAAGGACCAATTGCTTTTATAGCAATAACGATAATGGTGGAGCGGTTATGTAATAACAAAAAAAAACTACACCAAACTACTTAGTAAAAGGGTATAAATACCTTAAGTCCTGCGCCGCTGGGGGCAATAGACACTTTCACGCACAAAAGCTTTTACGGAGAACCAGAAACACGCACGAAAATGGTGTCGGTCTCGCTTTCAAAGCTCTAACACAACCGTCCTTTTCAAGGGTTCGAAGGCGACTTGCTTCTTTAAAGGCTCGAGTACGACTGTCACTTTATGCACTGTTATTGCCGGTATATAAAATGTTTCACTCAAACTGTAGGATGCACGCACAAAGTATTTATTGTCACAAAATACCGAATTGTTCGATGACGACGTAACACTAAGGAAGATCCAGCGTTTTTGCTTTTTAGCTTACCTGCTCTGGCGTTTAAATATACAGCTCGTTCTTCGTAGTCAACTGTAGTTTTTCTTTAAATTCCGCAACGAAGTTGGTTATTAACGTACAGCATTTTAGGAATACAGATAATCAGATAGTGGTAGAGGAAGGGAGTGGGAATTTACAGGTAAACTTCACTGCATATTTCAACACGCACTAACGTACTCTAATACGATAACTTAGTTCAAGTTAGATACCTTCAAAACGCGCGCCTTCGCATGAAACTTGTTTAATTCTCACCAACCGTCGAACTTTTCATTAGCTAGGGCAATAATCACACATTCTTTAAGGCACGTGAAAAGACTAATTCGGCGGGCTACATACAATAAACTGTAGCTCCTTGACCTATGATGCATAAATACTTAACCACACAATTTTATACATAATATTTGAATTTATACTACAAAAATAAGGATGAGAAAGAAAGCTTTCACGTTTGGATTAGAAAAATCCCTTAATCTAATATTAAAATAAAACTTTGCGGAGGCAATTAGGCGTATCGTATTTTGGAAACATTTAATCTGTCAGTTAGAAAACCAATTACGTTAAAAATCCTATAAGCTGTTTCCTGCAATAAAAATATAAATTAAGCTAGTTTCAGTTCAAATTAATGTCCTTTATTTAGACATTTGTTAATGTTTCGCAACAAAATAAACCCAAGGCAATGCTATATCAAAGAAGACTTTCCTATATTGTTTAGAGAATCACTGTCAAACCAAAAGACCCGCTTGTAGCCTTTGTATTTTAAAGATCAAAGCTTGCTTAAATTAAAGAACGACTTTGTTTCAACTGTTTGCTCAAAATCCCCTAGAGTAGCATTTAATTAGCTTAGAAACTTCCAAACTCTTTTAGTAACCCGTGTAATTGTTTTTTACGTTTTTGGTTTTGCTTTATCTGATACAATTTAGTTTTTGTCGTTAAGAGAAAGATCGACCCTAAGCTACCTTGATATAGTCATTTCAGTAGGGTGGGTAGTATTAAACCTTAAACAAATTTTAATCTCTATTTTGTCTTTGAGCGTCTAGAATGTTAGCAAATGGTATTTTGTAGAATCAACCTTCATTTCTCATACATGGTATTTTGGTTAGTTCCTTGTTCTTCAACTTTATATAGGTATTAGCAACTCATGATGAGTGACAGTATTTAGTAAAAAGACGCTTAGACTGCCTTTGAGAATATAATATTTTTGTGTTTGATGTAAAAACGATCTTTCGTTTATACTTTACTTTTGTGCTTGCTATATCTCGAAGGGGACTTGGATTTTGTAACACTTTTACAGCCGCACCGAGTAGCTGCAGTGGTGTAGTAGAAGCTTCTAAGAAAAGAAATGCAAATATCGAGACATCTAAATAACCCCACATGTGATTTTCCAATGCTCCACCCGAAGGTACTACATTGGCCAGGAAACGAGTTTCTTTTTACCTGAAAAATTTTGAATTTTGCCGAATCCTTGCTGTTCCAAACAAGGTACGAATCTTTAACATGCATGACAACACACACACGGGACCTCCATTTTACCTCTCACCCGAACGAGGGCGTATTTTTGTGAAAAATGCTCGCCTAATATTTTTCAAGCGGACCGTGTCGGGATTCGAACCCGGGACCTTGGGTGTAGTAGTCACACGCATTCTAACTACACCACGGGGCCGCCGACAGCTAAATAACCACAAGAAACTACAATTATCACAAAAGGATTCATTTTTATTTCTTTGTCATAATTAATAGGGCGCAAAACCACCGAGTATCCAGGGAACTACCCCTTTCTACTCGAAAGGTGTTTGTTACAAGTAGGCTTCCTTTGCCTTACATTTTTCCGTAATCCGTTATCGCTAAATAACTGAAGACCTTTTGTGCTGCTTAAATACAAACACCGTATCTCACCTTGAGCGACCCTAGTTAATTTTAAACCGGAAACGAGGACAATTAATTAAGTTTTTTGAATCACGTCTAACGTCAGTTGGACTGTTCTTATCCTGTAAATAAATTTCTGCATTCCATTGTATCTACCTTATAATCAACATGAAAATTTTGATACAAAATCAGTCAAAATACAATAATAAACGTAATAGGAAAATAATTCTTCCTCCACATTAGTTTCCTACCGCTAACCAGGCAGCAAATTCTCTCCCTACATTTGACTTTCCAAGGTTCTAGGTGGCCAAAAAGCGAATTCCTTTAACTGGAAATTTTAAATTTTGCCAAACCTTTGCTATTTAAATCAAAATATGGATTTTTAACATGATAGATAACACTCATACACGTTGTACCTTCAATACGAATAAGAGCGTAATTTTGTGAAAAATGCTCGACTACCATTTTTCAAGGGATTTGTGGTAGGTATAGAACTTGGGACCCTAAAATCAGTAGTCATACATGCACTTGTATTATCTACGGAGCTGCACGGAGCAGAAAAGTTCACTACATTAGACTTTCCAATACCCATCACGAAGGTACTAAACTGGCCAGGAAGCGAGTTTCTTTTATCAGAAAATTTTGAATTTTTGCACAACCCTTGCTATTTCAAGGTAGGCTTCTTTAACGTGCCTTTGTTACGTGCCAAGGGTCACTTTAACATTGTATTTAGGTTAAGTTGTTGTACGGAAGTTTCCCGCCATATTTTCAAATACGCGAGACGCGGGAATTTTTAAATGGACGAGGCGGTACTTCCGTACGTAATAGTAGTGAGTTTGCGCAAGTTGTGCTTATCCCTAGAGGGGTAGAGCAATAGTAGACAAAAAGTGGGGACTAGTTTTGGTGACGCTTGGAAACGTGGCTGTTTTCTTTTGATCTTGCAGTGAAATAGTCGTGCCGGGTATCGTGTCTTATCTTATTATGTAGATTTCCTTTTGATTATCTTTGTTTTGTCGTTCCTAATTAACCTGTCCTGTCGTTCCACTACATATAGGAAACAGAGATAACCTGGAGCAGCAGCCCACGACCCGATGTTCATGCTCAACCAACAGCACCGGAGCCGAGGCTACCGTAGCGTGACTTCCTGCCGGATACCTGATTCCTCATGTGAGTAAGTTCTCTAATTTTCATTGTTCTAATTTTATGTAAATTTTCCGATTATGGCGCAATCTAAATTATCGGTGACGTCATGGTGGTTGGCTACGCGGAACCTGTAAAAAGGTTTGCGCTTTCCTCCGCCAGGGCGTAGCATCGCTTTTCTTATTGCGCTCGCGCGATGTATCTTATAAACTTTCACGAATAAAAGTGTAACAAGATGGCGCCCTTATTAACGTGGAGGTTACGACCGGAGAATTTATCTTTGTTTTTATAAACATCTAATGTATTATCAATGTTAATTAAAAAAAAAATAATAGTTTTTTCACTTAAAACCAATTACCGAATACATATAACCTTGAGTTTTATACCCGCATTTCAGAACATGCCTCATTTTGTTAAATGTCAAAAAAATTTTGAAAATATAACTGTTCTTTTTACAATGTGTTTTAATATAATGTTTTTCTAAATTTAGAATGTGCAATCTGTTTGTTAACTTCAATTGTGTTGTTGTGAGTGAGTGGTTTATTTTCGGATTCAAATATGACCTTTAGGAAATTAGCTATCCCTATTATTTTCTTATTATGTAAGTAAGTATATAAATAATTAAGCTTTTATCTTATTTTATGTCTTTAAACACTGTTTATTATGGAGATTATCTATATCTATTAAATTTAAAAACATAACTCTTCCTGTCTTTTAAAAAAACCGTGCTTAAATTTCCTTGTATGTTCTAAACAGTATAACCTATAAATGCGTTTTATAAAGGTTTTTGCCTTACCTATAATAACGAAATTACCTAGATAATATTTTTACCTTTCAAAATGTTGTAATAAAAGGAATTTCTTTATATCTGTGCCTTTGAATATTAAATTAAAGAAATTTCGGTTAACGTTTATTATTTAAACTCATTTACGATACTTCTGGATAACTTTTGCAATATTGAAAGAACATCCCAAAAATTTGGAATACCTTTTGTAAAGGTATCGTGGAGTTTTTCTTTCATGTTGCGAGTTCCATTTTGTCTAATTGCATATTTTTTTAGTTATTGATATTTCAACGACCTACGTTAACATCCATTAAGCGAAGTTTGCTGTCGGATTTGGTCGTGTAGCTCTGTAAGTCTAGAACGAGGCCCAAACGGCCGGTCGTTAAGCGTTGTAACTCTAGACGAGAATTCGGTTGGTAAGTTGTCGCTTTAATTTGTAAATCATTTTTTAATAATGATGTTGAAATTTTTCCTTATTGGGTTGGAAAGAACTCAAATGAGAACTTCCCATCCCAGTAAAAATATGCTTTATAGAATGTCTATTACTATTATCTCTTTACATATCGATTAGAATCTCTTTGAATGCCTTAAAATTGTCTTTAAAATCGTTTAGCTTTACGTATATCTGGGAGCTTGTCACGTTTACTGCTTTGGCAATGTACCTAATGTTCGTAGCTTTCACTTGGCTTAATAATTTAAAATAACCCGTAGGTTGTTTGGCAAGATGGAACTTGCGTATATCTCAATTCACTTTTGACGTTAGGCATAGGCCTGGCAAATTAAATATCGTACCTGATGCCTTATCTCGTGATGTTGTTTCTCTTAACCTTCCAAATTTAATTCCTGATACCTGGTACCTCAATATGATTAAAAAAGTTTCTGATAACCCCGACAAATTCCCTACCTTTCGTGTAACTAATAATAGACTATACAAATTTGTATCTTCGTCCCGGCATAAAATATCGAATATACCTGAATGGAAACTGGTCGTGCCCACTGCAAACCGCAGTGAGGTGCTCAAATTATGTCACGACGATCCCATTGCTGCACACCTTGGTGTTACAAAAACTCTCGCTAAAATATCTGAATTATATTACTGGCCCACACTTAAGCAATCTGTTTGTCGCTACATTAAGAGCTGTAAAATTTGTGGTTCCCATAAGAGTTCACAAGACGCTCGCCCTGGTTTAATGGGTAACTTTAAGCGTGTATCTTATCCCTTTCAATTAATATCGCTTGACTTATTAGGACCTCTCCCTCGATCGAAAAGAGGTAATCAATATCTTTTAGTTGTTACCGATTGGTTTTCCAAATTTGTTATGGTGCAACCCTTACGTAAAGCTACTTCCGCTGCTATAATTTAATTCCTAGAACAAAACGTATTTCTTATCTTTGGTGTCCCCCAGATTATTCTTTGTGACAATGGTGCACAATTTATCTCTAAAGATTTTCAGAATTTCGTTAAGAGTTATAAAGTACAAAAAATTTGGTTTAACGCAAAATATCACCCCCAAGTAAACCCTACCGAGAGAGTAAATCGAGTTTTAATTACCGCTATCTCTTCCTATATTAATTCAGACCATACTACATGGGATGAACATATCTTTGAAATTGCTCAAGCTTTGCGTACATCTAAACACGAAGCAACCCAATTCACTCCGTCATTTCTTGTTTTTGGAAGATATACCCCAATCGATGGGAGTTATTATGGTTTAGTGCCTGACGATACTAACGTAATTGAATTTGACGATAAAGTACGTTGGGACAAAGACCAACAGTCATTACCTTCTATCTTTAACGACGTTAGAAAAAATTTGTTAAAAGCTTACGAAAAGAGTAAGGACCATTATAACTTACGTAAACGAAATATTTCCTTCGCCTTGGGCGAACAAGTTTGGAAAAAGAACTATGTCTTATCGGATGCATCTAAGAAATTCTCTTCAAAATTAGCCCCTAAATTCATTCTTTGTAAGGTCACTCGTGTCATTAGTCCCCTTATCTACGAACTTCAGGATGCTGAAGGAAAACGCCAAGGCAGGTGGCATATCAAAGACCTTAAGCCATTCTCTGCCGACCCAAATGCTAATTAAGTTTTTCATGTTCCATGCTCCTCACCATTTACAGAATATTTTTTTGTTTTCACCATCAATTAGTATCTTTAATTACTTATTCCTTCTCTTATACACCTACGTTTTATACGGTTAACTCATTTACCTTAACCCTTTTCTTTTGGTTGACTTTTCCTTGACTATACCGTTGGTTGTGTGTCACTTCATTCTCTACACCCCCCAATATAACTCTGTAGTTTCATTTAATTAACCCTTGAACTTTTACTACTGCATATTATTTGGTTTTTAGTGTTTATCTTACGTCATTTAATTTTGTGTGGTAATTGTCGTAACTTTGGTTGAAATAACTCATTGAATTTTTATGATTGGTTCTAGCTGATGTTGAGTGAATGCTTTCTTCTTTGGGCTCACATAGTGTTCGCGACCTAAACCATTGTAAGAAATAGTTCATATTCGCAGCTGCAAAAACTAGGACTACCTATTCCATGTGTTTTTCTTCTGAATTATTGCAGTCGCCTACATTATACTACATCATTATTTCTTGTTTTTTCTATTAAATCTACGTAACTTATAAACATTTTTTTTCATTGTTTTTTATTGAACTTTGTGGTGAGGTGCTATTGCTTTTTATTGTTATCTTATTAAACTCTCGGTTCTTTTAGCATATGGGGACAGTGTATCTGTATTTAACTGCTTATAATTGAACATTTTTGTGTGTTTAGGGTGCTACCGTTTTAAAAAACTACCTTAAAACAGTTTGTTTTTGTGTGTCTGTATCTGTAATGATACTTGTAAGTTGTTGTGTCAACTTTTGTCTGATTTTCTTATCGTAGTCAATGTACTCGTTAGGAAAATGATCGCACTAGTTCTCTTGAGAGTCTAGTGAATGTCAACATATGATATATCTTATCTTGTCGGATTAATATCGCAGGTGGTCCTTCAGACTGCGCTGTGTTTAATAGGGACAACTCTCTACCTTCTCTTGGACGCTTGTCCAAAAACTATACTTTTTTCTTATCCCGCTATCTCCGCTATGCCTTATTCTTCTTTCGGTGGACCTGTTCTTGTCCCGGAACACCCGTCTGTCACATAAGAATGATGTTCCCTCATTCCGAGCTACTGGCCACATTGGCTGGTTGAGTAGCGCCTTGTTATCCACCTTTCCCTCTGTCGCTTTTGCTCAATGCGAGCCCTTCCTCTACTTTCTTCTACCTGGAAGTGTCTCTAATGCATTCCAAAAAACCAACCTCCTTCTTTTTACCGTTCCTGTTTCTCTACTGCCTTTTCATTTCTGTTAGTCACCGTGTGGTTGCGCGGGAGATTTTCACAGACACCTGGACCACGTCTCTGCGAATCTTTGGTGAGGTCATGCGGTGCCGCTGTCAGTGCATGGGCTCTGGCAGTGAAGGTATGTATGAGTGTGTGAATGTGTGAGTGAATGTGTATATATCTGTATATCGTTATATACCGTGTGGGTATCGGGTGATTGTTTCACCGATATCAATTATCGCCGGGTGCAGGAATGCACCCAAATGTCTTTGCCGGTCTCTCGTGCTGTTCTTGTGAACGGACCTGCTTCACGGGTTTCTCTTTTTAGAGGGCACGAGTTAATCCCACTTAAACGGCTCTACTGGAGCCACTCTATTTGTTGTTATTCATTGTCTTGGGTAATAACTAGGCCAATATCTTTGTCTTCTTTATTATCTTTGACAATACCCTTAGTTTTTAATATCGTTATCTTACCGTTTACCTGCAATAATAACCTTAGTTTAGTCTCGTTATCTTACCGATTACCATTAGTAATAATTTTGGTTTAATTTTTTGTTATCTTACCGACTACCGCTAGGAATAACTTCGAGTTATTTCGCGTTATCTTACCGGTTATCTTTAGTAATAACTTTTTTAAATTCATGTTACTTTACCTACTATCTCTTATAATCACTTTAACTTAATATCGTGTTATCTTATCTAGTATCTCAAATAACAACTAAAGCTTAATACCGTTATCTTATTCATTACCTTTGAGGATAACAACTTAAGCTTAATATCATTATCTTATCTCTTATCTTTAACATCAATTTGAGATCTTGTCTTATCTTTTTATCGTCCTAACGTGTGGTATATATGACCAGACGTGGGAATTATCTTTCTTGAATTTAAGTGAAAAAGCTAACCCGATTTAGAAATGTAATTTGTCAGGTTAGCATATAAGGATTTAGTAGGTGGTACTTTTGGTAAATTTGTGATTCACAACTGTGTCATGGACAAGTTTTAAATGTGCATCGTTAGAAAACCAAAGTACCAGTAACAAAATTTGCTAGAGTGCACAGTGACGCACTCCATGAACATTTTTAAATTTGGGCACTTCTTGCCAAAAAGAAGAATAGTTTTGATGCAACACTCATGTGTGTTTGCACATAAGAACTTCAATGTTAGCTTTAGTTAGATAGGTTTAGATAGTTTAGGCGACTTGTCGCACCCGTGTTAGTTTAAGTAGTGTTTCATGCTCCCCGACAAATTTGTGCTGTCGGTAATTAGTGTAGTCAAAGACTATCGGGCTACCTATTCCGTTTCCTGGTACTTCGGTAGACGTGCTATCGGTCGGAAAAACCAGGTGGCGCCTTATATAAACATTTTGTAGGTTTTAAGTTAGGTTTTATTTAGGGTAGTTAGGATTTAGATTTTAAGCTGTTACTGTGCTAACAGACTTTTTCTTTTTTTTAAGTTTTTTCTTTTGTGGCTTTGTCGCGATTGTTACGTGCCAAGGGTCAGTTTAACATTGTATTTAGGTTAAGTTGTTGTACGGAAGTTTCCCGCCATATTTTCAAATACGCGAGACGCGGGAATTTTTAAATGGACGAGGCGGTACTTCCGTACGTAATAGTAGTGAGTTTGCGCAAGTTGTGCTTATCCCTAGAGGGGTAGAGCAATAGTAGACAAAGAGTGGGGACTAGTTTTGGTGACGCTCGGAATCGTGGCTGTTTTCTTTTGATCTTGCAGTGAAATAGTCCTGCCGAGTATCGTGTCTTATCTTATTATGTAGATTTCCTTTTGATTATCTTTGTTTTGTCGTTCCTAATTAACCTGTCCTGTCGTTCCACTACATATAGGAAACAGAGATGACCTGGAGCAGCAGCCCACGACCCGATGTTCATGCTCAATCAACAACACCGGAGCCGAGGCTACCGTAGCGTGACTTCCTGCCGGATACCGGATTCCTCATGTGAGTAAATTCTCTAATTTTCATTGTTCTAATTTTATGTAAATTTTCCGATTATGGCGCAATCTAAATTATCGGTGACGTCATGGTGGTTGGCTACGCGGAACCTGTAAAAAGGTTTGCGCTTTCCTCCGCCAGGGCGTAGCATCGCTTATCTTATTGCGCTCGCGCGATGTATCTTATAAACGTTCACGAATAAAAGTGTAACACCTTACAACACTCGCACACGGGGTCCACATTTTACCTCTATCCAAACGAAAGCGTAATTTTATGAAAAATGCTCGTCTACCATTTATCAAGCCGCCCGTGTCAGGAATCGAATCCGGTACCTTGGGATTAGCAGTCGTGTGCAAACGTGTCTGATCCACGGGGACGACCGGGGCAGAGAGACTCCTTACATTTGACATGCAAATACTCCACCCGAAAATACTACATTGGCAGGAAATGTGATTTGTTACCCGAAAATTTTATATTTTTGCCGAACTGTTGCTAATCCAAGCAAGGTAGGGATCTTTAACGTGCGCGACAACACCTACACTTGGAACGAACCTACATTTTACCTCTCATCGGAAAGAGAACATTTTGGTGAAAAATGATCCCCCAACATTTTTTAAGCTGTCCGTGTCGGGAATCAAATCCGGGACTTTGGAATCAGTAGTCATACGTGAACCTATCTGATAAATGAAGCGGTCGGCTCAGGTACACCCTACATTTGAGTATTCAATGCTCCACCCGAAGGTTCTACATTGGCCAGGAAGGGGTTTTTTACCTGGAAATTTTGTCAAACCCTTGCTGTTGTAATCAAGATAGGGATCTTTAACGTGCGTGATAACACTCATACACGGGACCTCCATTTTGCCTCTCATTCGAACGAGGGCGTATTTTTGTGAAAAATGCTTGTGTTCGCACAATACGCGACTGTAAAGTTTACAAAAGAAAACAATAGAGTGCCGCTGTTTACAGACTGCTTTGCGATCACTTACTAAACCTAGCACGAGATGGAGTGATTTTTGAAATTTTGATTAATGCCGATTGGTCCCGGGCAAATGAACCAAGAACGATAAAACAGACAAGTACTGTGACCACGCGAGGTTGATTTTCTGAGTTATAGTTACGTGATTTTCACTGGAAACATTTATCTTCAGTTTACATACTGCCGTGTGTGCTGTGCTGTTTATTCCACATGACATTAAAAACATTAAAAGTGCAACAAAATCAACGGAAATTAGAAAAACCAGCGACCGACCAATCATCCACGACTACGTGTTTACTGATTCCACTGGTAAGTCGTCTACTCATAATTTACATTTTACATTACTCGAATTGGTGTTCAAATCAGGGTAGTAATTACAAATACAGTCCACTACGAAAAAATTACAATTTACTATTTTCGATACTCTGATTTGCGCCACCAGCTTGCCTAACATTTTTTAAGCGGACCGTGCCGGGACCTTGGACGTAGTAGTCACACGCATACCAACTAAGCCACGGAGCGAAGGTACTACATTGGCCAGGAGGCGAGTTTTTTTTTGCCTGGAAATTTAGAATTTTTCCGTTCCAGGCAAGGTAGAGATCTTTAACGTACGCGACAACATTCACACACGGGACCTCCACTTAACCTCTCACCCGAACGAGGGCATAATTTTTGTGAAAAATGCTTAGCTGCCATTTTTCAAACAGTTGGCCGTGTCGGGATTTGAACCCAGGACCTGGGGATCCGCAGTCTTAGGCTTACTATATTGATCCACGGCGACGCCTGGCTTAAGTACAACACTGAAAATTCATAAAATTGATCACAAATCACAACATTGTTTTCTATTTCTATTAAAATACTAATGATGTTTTAATTAGGAATTGTGCTAGAGCATAATGCAGATTCATTCGAATCTTCAACAGTCTTTCTAAAAATTTTCCTTAGCGCTCTGGTTAACGCCATAATTAACATATACAAGCAAATATTTCATAATATTTTAATAATATTCTAAAGTAACTTATTGCCAATACCATAAGTAATAACTAAACACTTGCCTAGTGGTACAAATTGCATGTAAGTCTACAATCGAAGGAGATATTGAGCTCACTGTTTAATCTGTTCTCCACTAGAGATGTAAGGGCGCCAGTGTTTATGGAAACTCGTAGACTCCATAGTTTGCTCCATTACACGAAAAAACGAAAAAAGATATCCAGAAGGCAATTCTGGCGGATATAAATTCTCGTAATTCACTATACGCGGAGCTTTAAAGTGTAAGCGCCACCTTATAACCCCTATACTTATCATAATTTGAATATGACCAGTGTTAGACTGATGGCCTTTTTTTGTCGCCCTGTTTTTTTACTCTTCACTTTCTGCTTGATACACGTCAACCGAGTTTGTTCCTTGTGCATTATAACATGTTTTACTCAGGTGATTATTGCACGGTAATTCTCTATTGAAGTAATTTTTCTACTGCGTGATTATTGCGTATTTTTCGTAACATAACCCTGTGCTTGGTTGTCATGCAACGACTTTAAACGATAGCTAAGTCTTATACCAATCAGTTTTTCATACATTTCATTACACTTTCATGTCTAATAGTTTTTATGGTTAATATTATTGCGCGATATTCTCCGTCACAGATAAGGGTTATTATGTAATTCGTTAGTCTTCCCACGGTTAAATATGTATTTAAAAAAACCAATCTGCCCTAAATCAATTTTATGAAAATATTATCAACTGGTTATCAAAATTATTTTCGGGTTATTATGTACTTATCTTGATTTAACGAAGGCGCATTCAAAATATATGTGGTTAACCAAATTTCATAATACACTATTCATTTTGTCAATCTTAATTTTAAAAACCCGTACTGATTACCCTATGCTTAACTAAAATAATCGCTACGTCCAATTTCGTACTTGTAAATTTTCTTGTTTCCTCGATTTAAGGCTTATTTCTTCTATTACTTAGTTAAATATACGGGTCCGCTACACTTTCATTATTTCAAGTTTGTAAGAGTTCAGTTAGACAACTTTTCTAGGCTTTTTGTTTAATTTAGGAGTCCACCTTTGATATGTTACACTTTCTGGTTTTTTATGCATGTGTTGGATAGTCAAGAAAATTATACTCCTGTTGTCATGTGTTCTATTTATCATTGAGTTCACTAGCCGCAATTTAAATTTGTCATGTTATTGTGTTTTAACCGTTGTATAATTGTAATTAATAAGTAGCTTGCGGTACCAATGCAGAATGTTTTCTTTTACAGTTCTTAAATGCCAAACACCCTTTAGTTTGATCGTTACTTAGATATAATTAATATTTAAAATTGGTCCGTGTGGAGTGAAAAATTTAGGTGTTCGTCTTTAAACCAACAATTTCCGACTGTGTTAGCGTGGCATTTATTTTCCTTTCTTTCCTTCTTTTGTTACACGTAATTTGGGCGAGCATTCTGTTACTGCTTTGGTTCTTTCTTTACTTGCTCACTCGTTTTATGGGTAACAAAGTTTGGAGCTCAGCGAGAAATCGAACCCACTATCTTTAAATTAAAAAAACTAGTGTCCAGCTACCTCAGTCTGTAGAGCATAAGAGTTGTATGATCTACCGACTGAGCTAGCTGAACACTTGTTTTCTTTCTTTACTTTCCTTTGTTACCGTAATTCTGGCGAACATTTCGTTAATAATTTCGTTTTGTTTATACCGCTGTGCTCGTCTTATTGCCAACAAATTCTGGCATGCCTAACACGAGGTGTTGATTTTTTTGTACACACCTTTCGTCCCGATAATAATTTTCGCTGTGTCCGTTTTATTATTCTTCTTGCGGTACATGGGAATTTTCTCGACATTTTTGTTTCACGCCGAAGAAACGGAATTGTATTTTCGCCTACAATTTTAGTGATTCTCCGTTAAAAAATTGAAAATTTTTACGCCCAAATTCTCGATTCTCCTTCTCTATTTTAGTCCATCATTTCTCATGCTGTTCGTTAACTTTAATTTGCTTACTTTTTTTGTAATTTTTTGGGTATTCTGCTTCATAGTGTCACGTTGGCAAATCTACGTTAACCGGCTCCAAAAACCGAGCTACAGTACGAACTCGATTCGTAAAGTTTTGATTCGGAGGCCATTGTGGACGAGTTACGCAGGTCAATACAAAGTGCTTACCAACTGGAGGGGGCAAAGCACGTTCCACTACTTCTGTAGAAGTTGATTTTGCTTCCGAACAGAAAAGAGTTACGACTTTAATCCAAGGGTTTGGTAGTGACAAGTCTTCTTCTACGTTCAAACGGGTAAGTTCCCTGTGGTTACGCATAGAACGTCGCCGAGGCGGAAGGTAAAATCCATTCCCAATTATTACTTGCTTTGACGAATCTCCGCAGTGCTTTTGAGACTAAGGTAAAAGAATTTCGTCACTGTACGACTTTATATGAGACACCAGTAATTACTTATAGTCTTGTTTTGCTCCTAGTTAGGTTGCTACTGAACCGGTGAACCAGAACTAGTTTCCACTACATTTTCTACTTTCCCCTGCCTCCCATTGTGGTCAACCAGTATCGGAATGAATTTGAAATTTTCTGGCGACCCATATTTCAGTCCATAACGTTTTACAAAAGGTGGAAGAATTTCGAAGCGCTTGATATGTTTCTGAACGGTGGACTATCGATATCCTTGTTTTAGTACAGCAGCAATAGTCACAAGTTTTCTGACTAGAAGTCGTTTTCCGGCTAACTAATACAACATTTTGAACCTCCGGACTATAAACGTCGTTTGTTTAGCGATATCTTAAAACAAACACAAGATGCTTCTGAGGGTATTGCTGTATACCTATTCTGTATATCTGTTATGTTTAGTCGTTAAGATAATCTACCCGCAGATGTTCAATTGGATGTAGTTACTCGTAATTTATCACCATTTCATGTTTAATGTTAACAACGTCAATCACATCCTTATTTTCGCCCTTTTTTGTCTTCCTTATCTATTTCCAAAAAAAATTTTTTGATCCCTTCAAAATCACTCTGCATTTTTTCACCTTCCATCTCAGTCAGCTACTCTTTGCTTGCCTTCACTACTTCTTCCAAATGTTCCCTATTCTACTTACATATTTCCCGAAATTGCTCTCTTAATTCAACATCTTTCTTGCAATCATTCTCTTATAAGCCGCTTTCTTTTCTTTGACAACTTGTTTCACGTAATCGCTCTACTATGCACTTTTATTACATTTTATTACAATTTATTACATCGTCATTAGGTAAACGTAGGACAGTTGTGTATGTACTAGAATACATCGGACACATATTCAAACTTCGCATAATTATAAACAATGTATTAATTTTTTCAATATGTAAAATTCTTGATACTAAAATGTAACTTTGAATTGATAATATAATCAACTTGAAGTAATAATCTTCGAAAAATGCTGTTATATAGGGATGGAAAAGAAACTATCCTGCGTAAGATATTGCCTCCAAAATTGAATATTTTTTCAAATGGTGACAGTAAGTAAACCATTACAGAAACTATTAATTGATTTTAAACTATGATTCCAACATATCGTAAGAAATGTCACAAGTTCTACCATCCTTCAGAATACTGCAAGAGTTTTAAATTTAAAACTTGTATCGAAAAAAATCTCAGAATAACCACCCTTACTCTACACACAGGATACAACTACATATTATCTAGGGCAAAGCGCTAGTAATAATTCGACACATCTAAGGAATTGGTAGAAGGTTAGCAAACTCGGATATATCAGAGAGGATGAGATACAGTTTGATTTGATTAGATTTTCCCTCTTTGAGAACTTCGTCGATATTAGATTTGATTGAAACTTCCCGCTTGGAGTGTGCAACTCACTTCGTTAATTTGAACCTAATTAATTAACGGGTATTTAGTATCCTGAAACTGAATCATGTTTAATAGCATTATGTTGTACGATGTTTCAGCTATCGAGATATATCACGACTCTGATATATATATATATATATATATATATATATATATATATTGCTGTGAAAAATTCCTTTGGTCACGGGAACTGGTACTTTTTGCTGATAATCGCCTCTTTACTCTTTCCGTCTCGGCTGCTCACCTAGTTAAAACTTTCATCCTCATTCATTAAAAAAAACAAACACATTCCTACCACAAACATCAACGTTAACTCTATTTACATCAATATTCATAATACATTAAAATTTCAAAATTAAATTTCAGCATAAATTTCAGTATCATAACATTTCAATTTTAAATTTGTCATCATTTTTAATTTGCATCCAGAATTAGAGTCCTTGTAGGATGCATACTAATTAAATTAACAATATGTGCAGACCTAAGTCTGAATAAAAGGGAGCATCACCCACCCCTTTTACGTTAATTAAACAGGTTAGTCTAATTGAGCTCAAAGACAGACCCAAATTTTCATCATAATCAAGAACATAAACTACTAAATACTCCTTTCTACTTAAACAAGAAAATTTCACCTTAAAATTAAAAATTTGTTGTTTTTACAAATTCACTACTGTCCATTTTTTATCAAACAAATTATAAAGTTATTCAACACACACCAAAACATCAAAAATCGAACAACAAAGCATAAGTTACCTGAAGGTTAATGCACTCGTGGCTCCAATGTACATCGTCCTTTGTTAATCACACTATTCCAACTGGGTTATGTTTACGGCTTCAGATTCTGAACGCTTTTAAAATTTTTGTACACCACCATTCGTCTAAATTGTTTAGGGCTTCTCAGGAACTCATTTATGTATATCTAAATCTTGTTTTGTGGATCCAATCACGATTACGAATAACAGTTGATTATTAACACCCCCGAAAAATAGCAAAGAAATTCATAATTCTTTCACGCTATACCCAAAACTGCCTACTTTTGTTTATTCATTTATCGTGACTAATTTCGACAATTGGTACCGTAATACTCGCAAATATAGCTAGACTTTATTACCTTGTATCTTCTCTAAATGCATTTAATAACTTTTATCGTAGCACGTATTCTGCTTGAAGTATGGAATAACAGCAAAAATTAAAGAGCAAACTGTTTCAAAGTATTGAATAAAAATCGAAAATCTAAGAGAGCGCAACTCCTATAAACACGGGTTTATATAACGGCCCGCTTGCACGTCGGTTTTGTTCCACAACGGACACTTTCTAGAATTTCGCATTCTATGTTCTCTTTTCGACAGTCGGGCACAGCGATTCTAAAAATTTGCACACGCGCCAGTTGAAAATCTAAGAACTTTTCACACGACACGCAACGCGTCTGCCAACAACTAATTAATTTTGTATAGAAATCGTTACGTTTACACCTCTCATATCTGCATCTTATTTCCACCAATCGCAAACCCAGTGAAGCTTCGCAAATCACGCCTTTATTATCTGTGTCTCTGCCTTGCGCATTTTATCTGTCTCTTTTCTACTTTGTTCTGAGTGGTACAAATCGATATTATTTAGTATCTGTTGTCTAAACTACACGTGGACTCGCGACGTGACTTTTAAATAAACGCTGTTTTGTATTTCGTGCTAAAGCATCCGACCGTTACCAATATACGTAGAAGATGCATGTTTATCTATTCAAATTTATTAGAACTGTGATATTTAAAAATACGCAGGTGTTCAATCGTAATACTTCTACGATTTGGATATTCCATTTATTTAACCTTCTTGATAGATTTGTATGCTAGCAACGCGTCTCATATTTGGTATTATGGGGTTTTTAAAAGCTTTTATGCATATTATGTATTTTTAATAGTTCAATTAACTCCAATTAAACTAATAAGGAATGGCATTGACTTCTACCCTTTAATTTTTAGCGAATACTAATTAAATATTAATTATTATCTGTACACTTTGTTTAATACCCGTTACTTAAAAATTGAATTAATTAATATAAATTTCGCACGTACTTTCTATTTGTTTCTTGGAACAATTAAATTAAATACACGTTGAGCATTTTAATTCTGCTTCTGCTTCTGCTTCTTCACAATAGGCATTTTAATTACGCGTACCTTTTCCCAAAGCTTCCTTATACACGGTGATTAAAATTATTTGATGTCGTTAATTAATTTTCTACCCTGGTCTAAATTTGAGTAATATATATATATATATATATATATATATATATATATATATCAAATCCTGTCCAAGGCCTTATATTTTCCTTCTTTCAATTACTAGCTCGATTTGAAATGATCATTTGGGCTTTACTTAAAAGGTCTAGGTTATTATTTCATCTTATTAATTTCAATACGTTAGTATTTATCAACTTACCTTGTGTAGAAAACTACTTATAATATTTATATATATTCTTGTATATAATTTTAAATTTTATATTATATAATTATTCCTCCTTTAAACAAGATTTTATTACACGACTTTTGTCGTCGTCACAATGATTTCAAATCGAGGTGCTTTAGCAAACGTTTGGTTGGTTTTTCTTTTACTAATTACTATATTTTATATGCCTCGATTATTTGAAACTTTAATCTCAGGGTTTTCTCACCTACTCACCGTGGGTTCAATCGTGAGTAGATGTGCAATACCCAACCAAACTGCACCCTCGTTTGTTTTACCACTTTTGAAATGTACTAAATTTATTTTAATATGCCAAATCTTATTAGATCAACGATGCCTGATGTCAAATTAATTTATGTAACTTTTATGACTTTAATTTCTGACGTTCTAATATATTCACGGTACTTACCAGAAATATACTGCGCTGAAGGCCTTCCTTTGACTGCTGGCTCAAGTTCGAAATTGCCGTACGCACTTTTACACAAGATTCTCCAAAATTGTCCTCTTGCGCACTGCCTCCAGGTGTTTTATAAAACAATTTTGATGCCCCAAACCTGAAATAATGTTACCCCAATTTAGAATTTAGTAAAACCTTTATCTACTTTCCCTGCGTCAATTCTTCCTCGCCGTATTCCTATCTCCTGTTCCTCTGCTCCGTATCCCGCTTACTTCTCTCTTCGCACAACCAAATCAATCCCGCTGTCTTAATACAAATCACTCCTAATCCTGCTATACCAATTATCCATACGATGTCCTTCTGCCGTTATATCTTCTCAAATCAATCCCAAAACCAACACTAATCTTCTCAAATAATATCCGTCGCTTTCTCCTTTACACCAATAACCACTTCCAAAATCTTCCTTAAATACACGCTGACTTTCCCTTTTCACTTTTAAACACTTTATATACTTTCTTTTATACTTGGATTAAATAATACTCGATGAATACACAAATAAACTTTTATTTCAAAACTATTTTACAATTTTAACGCAGGTTTCATAAATAGGTCTGTATCTGAACAAATTTAAAAAAGAAGTCCCTTTTTATATTGCTTAGTTATTAACTAAACAAACTTAGCTTACTACAATAACATTTTTTACATATATAACATCCAATAACAAATCTCCCGTCTTTCAGTGTCCAACATACCTTCGCTATAGTCTTTATAATAATTTTAAATTTCTACCATTGGTTCAAAACACTTTACTAAACTCCAATAACCTTTTACATTTTGATTCACTTTAAATTTTGATTTACAATTCGTCTAAAAGTTTGATTCTATAAAAAGGAAAAGCCAAATAATTCATACACGACCTGGACGCTTTGTTATATTGCAGATATCCATAAATGCGTCCGGCTTTCCGACGGCAAATGTACTCTCAACTGGCTCATGAAATATCAACTCAGTATAAAACCTCAAGTACCGTGCATTATATCAACGTCATAAAGTCATGTTACTACCTTTTGGCATATAAGTTTCAATCTGAAATGGTACATACTTTAACGTATGTAAAGTATAGCAAATTTTTATAGTTTTTAAATTATTAAATCTGAAATATTAATCCTATCGTTTGGCATACACCCCTATTAATACAAATATACCTTTAGAAACCTTCTAACCCCCTCCCTTACACAATATTTGGCCCCACTGGTTTTTAATGAAATTGGAAATTTCATATGTTTTTCTCTTCCCCTGGTGTGCAAAAATTTCTGATTTTCATTCAAAACCATCCTTTCGATGTTTCTATTTTACTTTGGCAACCCGCATTCGCCTTTCTCTCACATCTATTACACTACGCTATTTTCTAACCTAGACTATACTACTATAACAAAACAAAAACAAAAACTAAACTAAACTTTCCGTTGCATGAATCACATTTTAACCTATCCTATTAAACCCTCTTCCTGTACTACTCTATATGGGTACAAATTCTCCAAATGAAAACGCCCGCGATACCCCCCTGTCATATTCTCCAGCTCAAACGTATTGCCTTCAGCAAAACTACGCGTGATCCTGTACGGCCCTTCATAAGGAAACAACAGCTTCGCGCAAATGTTTTTGTCGCGGTTTGAAACCCTTAATCGTTTGACGACTACTAAATCCCCTATTCCAAAAATCGTTCTTTTCTTAATTTTTCTACACCTTCGTTCGATGTCCCTACGCTGCATCCTTTCGATTCTGCGCCTGGCATTACTTAGCAACTCTGTTATGTCTTGTACCTCGACTTCCTCCTCCATGGTCTAGCTGGTATAATCCTTCGCATTAATGTTACCGGACATGTTTTCGTAACCGAACTCGGTACGCTGTTCATAAAATTTTCTATTTGTGGTAGATACCTAACCCATCTGTCGTGATGCTCCTGTGTCGCTAATCGTAAATATTTTATCACCTCTCGTATGTAACGTTCGCATGGATTAGCTTTCGGATGTCGTATGCTACTAAATGATACTTTAATATTTGCCCTTTTAACCCGTTCCTGAATCTTTGATTGTTGAAATACGTTGCGTTGTCTACCAAAATTCTTTTATCTTCCCGACTTGGCTTTCAAATTCTCCAATTGACTGCAATGCATGCACCGTGTTACTCCGTCTTGCAGGAAATAATTTCACAAATTTAGAAAAACGTCGACCACCACCAAAATATGTCGATACCCTGTTCACTCGTGATCAGGTTGCTTAAATAATCAATCGCCACCAATTCCAATGGTCCATTTACGCTCACGCTCATCGGCATATTCTGCAGCACCACGTTCTTGTCTTTACCTAGAATGCAAATTTCACACCGATTTATCCTTTCCTTTATCACCGTGATATCATTTTTGCGTAAAACGCCTCTCTGAATACTAAAAATGTTTTCCTGATACCTATGTGTCCGAATTTTAAATGAATTTCGTTTATGATTTCAGCGGCAACGTCTCTTGATAGCACTACCAGCTCTGCATCCCTATTCTTTTCACCACAAACTGCCCTACGATGGTAAATCCCTGTACTCTTCCATATTTTCTCTTGTAAGTTTCTCTCGTATCGAGCTCACCTCGCTGTGCCTCTGCGCCTCTATAAGTTTGGTGTTTGTCCATCGACCAACATCCCTGAATTCCTGCAAAGCAATTAAACACCCGTTTATGCCCTGATTCGATTCCACCTGCGGTCTGCTCAGAAAATCCGCCGTCACATTCTCCTTTCCTGGCTTATGCTTAATTTCGAAGTCGTATTCCTGTAACACCAATGCCCATCTATACAATCTGCTGTTTAAAACTCCTTTTTCTTCATGAACGTTACCACCGTGTTGTCGGATTCTATTAGAAATTTCTTACCTAACAAATAAAACGCAACTTCTTCACCGCGTATACTATGGCCAACATCTCCTTCTCTGCCGTCGCATACCTGGTTTCGCAGTCTTTCAACACCCTAGAAATGAAAACAATTGGTACTTCAACTCCATCCTGTATCTGCACCAACTCAGCCCCGATTGCATATTTCGACGCATCCGTCCTCAAAATAAAATCATCTTTAAAATTGGGATATTTTAATGCTAACTCCTTGTAAAATGCTTCTTTTAAATCCTGGAACGCCTTCTCTCGTTCAGCAGTCCACTTCCATCTTTCCTTTTCTTTAACAAACTCACCAACGGTACGCACATTTCAGAATACCTCGGTATAAACCGTTTGTAATAATTTAGCACCCTAAAATCCTCGCAGTCCTCTCACATTCTTTGGTCGCTGAATGTTTTCAACTCGTCCAATCTTTTATTACAAATTTTCATCCCTTGTTCGCTAATTTCAAACCCTAAGTATGTAACCTTGCTTTTAAACAACTCGCATTTCTCTACGTTCAGCTTTAAACCTCCTTCGTCCAGTCGTTGGATCACCTTTTCTAAATGCTCCAGGTGTTTTGCTCGTCCCTTGAAAAATTAACAAATCATCGACATAATGCGAACAGAAACATTCATATTCGTTAAACAACTTCTGCATCGCTCTTACAAGTGCTGCTGAAGAACTACTTAAACCAAATGGAACTACAGAAAACATATAAATCTCGCCTTCGATACTAAAACCTGTAAACTTTTACTGTCTTCATGCAACGGAATTAACCAAAACGAATTCTTTAAATCTAATTTGCTGAAAACTTTCATTTCATATACTTTATACCATAAATTATCCAATCCTTGTGGTTGCTCATACTGCGGTTTTGTAATCGCATTCAATTTCCTCGCATCTAAACAAATCCTTATATCCCTTTTATTTGGTTTTGGTACTATAACTACTGGGTTCACATATTGAGTTCTCGCTGGTTCTATAATACCTTCTTTTAACATCCTGTCTATCTCTATTTTAACCCTATTTCTTATGGCAAACGGAATTGGATACACCCTTGTATTAAATCCGATGTCTTCCGTGACCTCCAACTTATGTGTGTACCGCCTCGCAAATCTTGGCTCTTCATTAAATAACCCTACATATTTATTAAATAATTCTCCTAGCTTCATCTTAGTATCAATACTCACTTTCCTATCTGTTCATCATTAATTAATCTTACAAACATATTACATAATCGTACTTTAACCTGTCCATCATTATACTCTTTAATCATTCCTAATCCTGTACTATCTATATCATTTCCATTCCTATTTTCCTCACTAACCGTAGGCACCACCCATGACCTATCTTTATCAAATATCCTAATTGACCTATCCTTTCCATCTATATTCAATCCAAAATCCTCTATAAAATCCATACCCAATATGAAGTCTAACTGTAACCCTTTCGTAATTAAAACTCTGCATTCCCTGCTTCTTTATTTCCTATATATATCGGTACACGGATAACATTATAAATCGTCGTAAGCTTTTTGTTCATCGCTGACCATAAATTAACCCCTCAATTGTTCCTATTCTTTCCTTTAAAAATTCTCCATGTTCGACTACTACCCTATCATTTACCAGCGACAACTGTGACCCACTATCCACTAAAGCAACATAAACACGGTCCCTTAAACTAATATTTATAAATAACAAATTCTTTTTATTAAAATGTAACTGTTTAACAACAAATCCCTTTATACTATAGCAAACATCAATCTTTACTCCTAAGCAGTCGGTCGTCCAAAAATTCGCGTTTTTTTTTCTTGAGGCGACTCGTGAATTTCCACCACCTCAATCCTATTCGGGTCCGTTGTAATTGCGCTCGTCGTCATATGTTGGACGTTTACGTCCCTGTCCGTCCGGCTATTTCCATTTTGTATTCCTCCCCCAGTCGTCCGGCCGTCATCCTCGCCGTTGTCGTGCCGGTTTCTGTTTTGTCCATTGTAGGCGTTATCCCTGTGATCCCTATTGAAATACGGTCGTCTATGTGCCTCGTGTCCCCAATGATCCCTAGGTCCGTAGTTAAAATTTTCCTGTCTATAATTTTGTCTGTTTTCATGGTACGGTGGTCGTCGACTGTCTTCCCTGTAACCCCTGTTTTGTTCCCAATGGTGTGTCCGCGTTTTCGCTTCCAGTACTGTCGCTAGGTCGAAATTTCTCCTTACTCCCAAGAATTCCCTCAACGTCTTGACATTTTGTATTACTTGTCCTGTGAGTAGTAATACCATGTCGTCCGCGCCCAATTTCGGTGTCAAGTGCTGTGTCTGTCCCTGCAATTGTAGCCGTGTAATTTTAGTCTCGTCATCTACGCGGTCTACGTGGTCTTGTAATTCCGTCCCGCGTTCGTCCTCTGTCCGCGATTCTTCGATTGCGTCTGTTAGGTCCGTTTGTAGTTCCGTGTGTGTTTCTGTAATTGTGTCAGTTACATCGGTTTTTAGTGCCGTGCATGTCGTCTTGATATCTGTCCGCGACTGTTCGGTTTTGTCTGTCGATTCCGTGTGTAGTTCCGCGTGTGTTTCTGTAATTGTGTCAGTTACATCGGTTTTTAGTGCCGTGCATGTCGTCTTAATATCTGTCCGCCATTCGCCAAATAGGTTCATTAAATCCTTGTGTGCCTCTCTTCGTTCCGCGCGTGATTCATTAATTTCGTTTGTCAAATTTATTATGAAATTTATTATATCTTGGTGACTGACTGTTTTTGTCACCTTAACCTCTGGTGCCGTCGCCTGGTCCATGTCCGTGTCTGTCATCTCTGTGTCCTTGTTTTGAACTCGTTTCCTGAAAAAAATTAAAAAAAAACTTGCGGGCCCCACCTAACTCGGGCTCCCGGATTCTGCTCTCTTTCGCTCTAACACCTTTTTAACCTTTTTCTCGAGCCCCACGTTGGGCGCCACCTTCTTGTATATAATTTTAAATTTTATATTATATAATTACTCCTCCTTTAAACAAGATTTTATTACACGACTTTTGTCGTCGTCACAATGATTTCAAATCGAGGTGCTTTAGCAAACGTTTGGTTGGTTTTTCTTTTACTAATTACTATATTTTATATGCCTCGACTATTTGAAACTTTAATCTCAGGGTTTTCTCACCTACTCACCGTGGGTTCAATCGTGAGTAGATGTACAATACCCAACCAAACTGCACCCTCGTTTGTTTTACCACTTTTGAAATGTACTAAATTTATTTTAATATGCCAAATCTTATTAGATCAACGATGCCTGATGTCAAATTAATTTATGTAACTTTTATGACTTTAATTTCTGACGTTCTAATATATTCACGGTACTTACCAGAAATATACTGCGCTGAAGGCCTTCCTTTAACTGCTGGCTCAAGTTCGAAATTGCCGTACGCACTTTTACACAAGATTCTCCAAAATTGTCCTCTTGCGCACTGCCTCCAGGTGTTTTATAAAACAATTTTGATGCCCCAAACCTGAAATAATGTTACCCCAATTTAGAATTTAGTAAAAACCTTTATCTACTTTCCCTGCGTCAATTCTTCCTCGCCGTATTCCTATCTCCTGTTCCTCTGCTCCGTATCCCGCTTACTTCTCTCTTCGCACAACCAAATCAATCCCGCTGTCTTAATACAAATCACTCCTAATCCTGCTATACCAATTATCCATACGATGTCCTTCTGCCGTTATATCTTCTCAAATCAATCCCAAAACCAACACTAATCTTCTCAAATAATATCCCGTCGCTTTCTCCTTTACACCAATAACCACTTCCAAAATCTTCCTTAAATACACGCTGACTTTCCCTTTTCACTTTTAAACACTTTATATACTTTCTTTTATACTTGGATTAAATAATACTCGATGAATACACAAATAAACTTTTATTTCAAAACTATTTTACAATTTTAACGCAGGTTTCATAAATAGGTCTGTATCTGAACAAATTTAAAAAAGAAGTCCCTTTTTTATATTGCTTAGTTATTAACTAAACAAACTTAGCTTACTACAATAACATTTTTTACATATATAACATCCAATAACAAATCTCCTATCTTTCAGTGTCCAACATACCTTCGCTATAGTCTTTATAATAATTTTAAATTTCTACCATTGGTCCAAAACACTTCACTAAACTCCAATAACCTTTTACATTTTGATTCACTTTAAATTTTGATTTACAATTCGTCTAAAAGTTTGATTCTATAAAAGGAAAAGCCAAATAATTCATACACGACCTGGACGCTTTGTTATATTGCAGATATCCATAAATGCGTCCGGCTTTCCGACGGCAAATGTACTCTCAACTGGCTCATGAAATATCAACTCAGTATAAAACCTCAAGTACCGTGCATTATATCAACGTCATAAAGTCATGTTACTACCTTTTGGCATATAAGTTTCAATCTGAAATGGTACATACTTTAACGTATGTAAAGTATAGCAAATTTTTATAGTTTTTAAATTATTAAATCTGAAATATTAATCCTATCGTTTGGCATACACCCCTATTAATACAAATATACCTTTAGAAACCTTCTAACCCCCTCCCTTACACAATAATATATATATATATATATATATATATATATATATTTTTAATACAACGTTGGTTTCATTTTGAGGCTAGAAAATTTAAGGACGTTGCATTTATTAAAGTACAATTTAGGTTATGTTACGTTTGTTGCTACTGTTACGCCATTTCTCTGTGCATTTGACATATTTTTCCTTTCTTGGTTAACGGTTTTATTCTCAATTATGCAGGATTCACTATTCTCCCTTCTCCCGTCTCTTGTAATGGCATTTCCTCTACCCCAATTATTTCTTTGCATATTCCCCCTTTCAAATGGTCTGCCTCCGTTATTCCTCTAAAATCTAATTGTATTCATAGGCTGGGTCCATAACTTGATTGACCCATATCAACATAACGTTGGACTTCATCTCATCGGTTCTCCAAAAAGAATATTTTTGACTCTATCTTCTAAATCCTCAAACTTATTTCCTAAGTTTGTTTTAAGTTTTCCTAAATCATTTCTAAATGTTTTAAAGACAGCTTGGCAGCTTGCCTCTATTTCGTTTACTTTTTTTATATACAGTTTTAATTTTTCTTCTAGTTTCGCTTTCATTTGCTTCCTGATTCGCCTTTATTTGAACAATTTCTTCTTTAACATCATCTATATCTTCTAAAACTTGTACTACTTTTCCTCTAATTTCAAATTTCACTTCGTCAATGGTTTTGATGGTTTCATTTAAACCCGTGGCTGGTTGTTCACTAATCTCTTTAAATTATCTTTCATTCTTGCCACTTTCTAATTTTAAACTTTTCCCCAATTTTGCTATACTCTCTCCAAATTCCGCTCGTAACTCTTGAGTATTTTTATCAGATCTTTCAGTCATTTTCTTGATACACTTTGCACCCACTTCTTTTATATATTTTTTTATTTTCTTGATATTTTCCTTTTACTTTTGCCTACCTTTCTCATTCATTGCTTTTTGTTCCTGCATATTTGGATTTAGACTTAATAAAAGAGCCATCATTTTTGATTCCTCTTGTCTTCTGGATACTCCTTTTTCCCTTCTTCCATATAAACGCTTTCCTGAGAACCAACTTCTGCTTGCTCAGGTCTCAAACTTTCACGAACGTCTTCTACTCTGTCAGTCATACTGGAAATTAATCAGATATCACAAAAAGAAAAAAAACTTTAAACAAATCCTACAAGCCAAGAAACTCAATTTACAGACAAATTAATCGTGTCACAGGTTGAGCTGCCGCCAAAAAAAGTGCTGTGATAACGTCACACGTTGAGGCGTCACTAGAAAAGTGCTGTGACAAGGCCTCGCTTTGATGCACCGCTAAAAGAGTGCTGTGATACAGATACAGCAAATTCTAAAATTTGAAATTATTCACTTACATCCTTTCTAACTTTGTCCGGCTAGCTCAACGGAAATGTTGAGGTTTTCCAAAATGTAATCAAACGTAGCCAACCACAAAGCATTTATACACCATGAAATATTTTCTCTGATACAAGGCATATAGAACGTTTACACCATCGTTGCTTTCAAATATAAAATAATTTCTAAGAAGTACTTATTTACTTAATTAAAAAATGGTCCTCACCTTATTTTAAATTTACAGAACTAAATTTTTTCCGTTATGGATGATTTACCTGGTTATGATTCTCCCGCTTGTAAGGTTTGTTTTGGCCAAAAAAATCCTAGATAGATAATCTATTAAATGGTCAGAGTGCTTCGAACTCTGAACACAAACTTTCCTTATAAAGATCCTTACAAAAATATAATATTATATGACTAACACTTATTCTAGTTTAGATTTAAATGACAAATACTTAACTATCAGTTACAAACAATGTTTAAAAAAATTATACTTGTAAAAGTCCACGAAGCGTTTTTCTATCCAACTCGTAATTAACTATCTTCTTATTTTAAATTGAAGTCTAAATCAGCTTACCAGATGATGCATAAAATCTCCATTTAGAGACAGCGGTTATTAATTTTCTAATATGCTTAAATCTTCCTTTCAATTATTTAATAATTTTTTTTAAAGTAGTGTTATATTGAAGAATTTTCTCTCTACATTCTATATAATTACATTTAATAATTTCCAGTTTGTATGCAGTTTACGTTTAAAATTAAATTCTGTATTCACTGTTATATTGTAAATATTAAATTACAATATGCGTACTTATGCCTGAAATAAGATCTTCGCGACTTAAATGAACATTTCGCGATTGTGGAAATATAAAGGCATTCATTTATTGTGTTAATATAAGAACCCCGTGCTTAAATATTTATTGTCCTGAAAAATATCAGTTTTATTGCATTTATGCAGACTGTAAAACAGGTCTAAGGCGTAAAGATTTATCTACTTTATTTTGATGTCAAATTTGGAAAAACAAATAATTACAGATATTTCGAAAAACTACTATATTTATATTAACAAGTATGAATAAATGACTCAATTTGTGGAACGCGATAACTCCGAAAGACTTTAAAACCAGATAAGATAACAATTTTTAATAGCTAGTATTATTACTGAATCTTATAATAGAGAGAATTAAATAACTGATGGTTTAATTCATTAGGAGAAGATGGGAAAACTTACACGATCGTCATGAATTTTAGCTGACGGGCCATTAAAGAGCTAAGAACATGTGAAATTGGGGTTAATTGTTGCATCAGGAGGATGACTCTCCGGCAAGAATCTGATCGAAGTTTGAGAAAAATTGACGTATTAAGAATGTGTTTATATAAAAGGCGAAATTAATGAGAGCGATTCATCCAAGATTTGTTATTCAAGATTTAACATTCTAGATTTGAATATAAGTACTTCGTCATAGGATAATTGATAAATAGTTACTGAATGCAGTGCAACAGTGATTAATTTATTGCGCCAATATAAATAATAAGTCATTTTGGTGCAAGGTCACCAACTACTTTTAATCTATTAAAAGAAAATGTACTTTTGAAAACTGATACTTCGACGTATGAAGATGGACTAGAAAAGGAAAATATAAATATGGAACTAGAAATTTTTTGATACAGTTAATTCCAATGGAAAATACCTTTTAAATATAAATTATAAGAAAAGACAGGCGGTCATAAAAAAATTGATGATCTAAAACGTAAGTAGAACTTTGTTTTAAATCTAGAAAGTCAATTGGTATGTTATTAAGTAGATTAAGCTACTACAAGTTTTTAATTTATGTGTAGAAAATTATTTGTGAATGGATAGTTTTGATTTTAGCAATTTTGAGATCAGATCTCAAGGTGTTTGGCCCTTACAAAAATTTCTGTTCAATGTCGCTGATCAGCTACACCGACACCATGTAATAGAAGAACATTTACATTTTTCATAAAAATTTTGATGAGAATTTTGTGACTTGTGGTTTTCTAATCATTAACAAGGATTAGGTGAAGACTTTATGTACGCGAGTAGTGATAAAATGTTGCTTTTTTCTAAACTTATGCTTTAAATTGTATTTGTAAGCTTTCTTTACACCTGTGTGCGTAAGTAGATTTCTTGTATAATGTATGTAAAAGAAATATGTTTTTAAATGTATTGAGAATTGTTTCCTAAGACTTTTTTGTTTCATTTCATTTTTGTAAAGTCCACCGATTATTTGTCGCTGAGTTAGCAAAAGAAAACGTGCAAAATAAGGTAAAAGTTGTTACGTTTATCGAGGCAGCCACGTTGAGCGCCAAATTTATGCTACGTTGGCTCGTAGCCGTGCGTAACACAAAGAAAATCAAAGAAATGACCGGGCTCAATCGGAGATTAGGGGGGGGTTGTAGAAAGCAGCCCAACATATAATGTACGCGGCTGTAAGGAGTTAGTAACAATACCTGCAATAAAAAAAATTAGAATAGTAAACCTGCAATAAAAAAAATTAGTCCTGCAAACCTGAAATAAAGAAAAAGCATAGCATGCTGATCGAGCATAGATTGTTCAGTACTTTGTAGAATGTAAAAAAAAACTGTTTGGATAATCTATATAATATAACAACGGTAAAAGCAATACAAAAATTTTTAGTACAAAGTGAGGTAATATTGGGGAGTAGCAGAAACGTTTCCTCACACACCAATTAAACATAAATCAGACAAAATGTTAACAAAAGATAAATAGATAAGACACAATTGATATGAGCAATCCAGTAGCATTGATTTTTTTTTCTTTCCTGTCCAAATATTCAAACTACTCAAACTAATTTGTTTTGTTTGTTTTTTTGTCTCTTAATAGCATGCAATTCTATTGTAAAAGGTATCAGAACGACAAAGATATGGCAAAACAACGGATAGATATTTAAAGTAATAACAAGTAAGAAATAGTTCAACTTACAAAAAGTCCTTCAGTAACGCTTCCTTGCAATTGAAGTGTGGGATTCACGATGTCCTGCACTAACGAAGCACTTCACCCTTGACTGTGAGGGTGTTGATGGAATTTCTTACACTTTACACTAATCACACCTACGTATTTTACTGGTGTTAGCAGCAGACATTATCATGCTGATGGAACTATGTAGCATTGATAAATTTCTTGTTAATTCTATTTCCTAAAACAATAATTTCGAAATATTTTGTAACACAAATCGTAAAAAAATGGTAATAAAAATTTAGAATCACGGGCTTTCAAGGCACGATGTAATGCATTAAACTAACAGTAACGTGAGGTGTTTTATTTGCTACCTATGGTAACAAAGCAAAATCTAATGCTTTTGAATAACGAAATTTGCGCAAACAATGATCTATTTTAGATTCTTTGGGGTTAGAAAATTCAGAAACTACAGTATCAACTGTCTTTACATGTGAATGAGATACATGTTTATAAGAAGCAACCTTTTTTTTTTAGATTTTTTTTTGGAAATCTGATCTTCACGTCGACTAATGCAAACCAGCCCATCTACTAAACCTGCTACAACTGTATCATCATTTTTTTTAGAAACGCTCAAGCTTAAAACTGTGCTTGGATAATCCAAAGTATGCACTACTCTGATAAAAAAAGGGACCACGAAAACTAGATCGCACACACAGTTCAAATATAAAAAGACAAATCAACTAAAAAAAACACAATCAATAAAGCACGTGCAAACACTAAGCAAGTCCGTCAAATGCTCTGCACAACACGCGTGCAGGTCGAGTCCAACAAGTTTTACCACTTTTATTTGCAACAGAAAATTAACAAAAAAAAACACAATTAGTAAAGCAACGCGTATCACTAAAACCGTCCGTCGATTTTCCGTAAAACACGCGCGGTCGAGTAAACACGTTCGCCTATAAAGCATACTTCCTTCAAATAGAATTAGAACTACACTTACTACGGTTAATATACAACTTTTATTTCACAAGAAAAACAACTAAAATCGTGCCGTGCTTGTTCATGGACAATTCGAAAATTGATACCGCATCTATTCTCACTATTGTCAAAGCAAAGAAGAAACAGTATTTTCAACGTAATTAATATATAGGAACCAAGAACAAACTACAACTACTCATCATCTGTTTATTCAACTCGTTGCTATTACAACTTCTTATCGTCTATTATCTAGACTTGTATATCCACATAAGGAACAAAATCTATACGAACGGCAAGACAAGAACGATGTAATCCACTCATTATAATACGACGCATTCGCCTAAGGAGTTAATAAATATAAAATATAGAAATAGTAGTTACAGAAATGTATTTACTAATTGGGAAAAAGCGTAAAATGTTAAGCTATAAAAATGCACGTTACAAAGTCCACATTGTGTCAATTTTATCTTTTCAATTTATACTCACTACAGATTTATAATACCTGTACTCGAAGTAGTATCCTTCGTTTTCGAATAGTTTTGCATATAACAATCAATAACCTAATTTTTTTTAACGAGTTTATAAGCAAATCAATTAGTAGGTTAATACTGAATCATATATCCTAGTACTAGTAATGCACGATTTATTCCAGTAGCAGTTCGAGCTTAAATATAAATTAACTATCTAACCTTATTATAATAGAGCACTACCAAAAGTGCCTTTAAAGTTACCTGTATATTTTTTCAATTTGGACGTTTTTCTAAAAGCGCCAAAAATAATTGAAATCAGGTGGCGTCCAACAAAATTACAGGCTAAAACAACGATAGCGTTATAACCTCTGGAATTCTGACTCTTTCTTCAGAGTTAGTCGGCAACATTTGCCTTGTTTTCCACAGCCAAGGCTAAAAATGATTTTCCAGGTTATAGAATCTTGGGTGGGGTACATACTGAGCCTCCTTACTAAATACTGAACTGATTTTCCAGACCAAAACTAGGTAACAACTTATACGTTGCTAAATCTCATGCTACCTGTTTTTCGCTAATATGCATAATCTAGTGCCAGAGACGAAAATTTCAGTTTTAAATGCTTTCTATAAATTCCCATCACAGCATATGTCGAAAGCAGATACTGTATCAATCAATACTATACTCGGCGATGTAGTTGTGCAGTATATCTTTCTCTTTATTGGCCTAGTAAGCACGTCGTGCGTTTCCCAGAATACAGAATAGGATTTGGAAATTCACAAACATTGGAGAGGATAAAAACCTGTTTGTTTTTAAATGAGCTTTCTTTCTGAGAGGAATAAAATTTGCTGATGACATATTTAGAAGAAAATATCGCAATAGTCTGTATTCCAAAATCCAAGAGGCGGAAATGATTGACTGAGTGCTTATATGTTTTAATATTCTCAAACTAAATTGTATACCCGATTGACATAGAAGCAATTGATTGGGAATAACTCCAATGAGACCTTTCAAATTAAATCCAGCTCTTAGTATTACGTTTCTCCTAATCTCTACAATTTACTAATTGCTTGCCACTTTTATAAAACGAGAGGTTTTAATACAAACAATAGTATTGATTTTTTGCTGCGAATTATAGTGTTTAAGAAAATATATGAGGAAACGTTGCAAAGGTCAGATTTTGCGCACCCTTTTTATGACAGCGCACATTTAGATAAAAATAAAGCCTATGAGAAAAGTTTTTTACCCCTTGAGCAAAGAGTTTTAATTTTAAATACAAGTATATAGCAGTATAGTAGATTAAATACAAATAGTAATAAATATATGGACTTTATACCCTTTCGTATTAAATGTAAAAATGACAGATAGACACTCAGAAAATAATTAACATATTAAAGTTATTTGCAGAAATTTACACGAGTTCAACCAGAGAAACAGTTCAATAACCATATACTCATAAAATACTGTCATAAAGTTTAGTGCGTTGCAGATGACGAAAAACGCAATTTTTAATTTTAGATCTACAAACGTGGGAACATAATTATGATTCACACGAACAGAACAACATTAATATCGACAATAGAATAGTTCAGACGTCCGACCTGTTAAAAAGGAAACAGTATGCAATGGTCCTAAGACCTAAAACTTATAAAAACTGATAGATAGTAAAAGAGGGACGGATCAGATTAAATTATTAACGACAAATCATTCAACCGAGGTTTACGAGTTCGCACGACTCCCAGTCATCGGATGTTGGAAACAAACTGTAAGTCGTTGAAATATTTGTAATGCAGCTTATGATTATCATTTACCGTACAACGGTATTCCGTGCAGACAAGAAAGAAAGCAGCAAAGTAGAGAAAATTGCATACATCGAATACCGCAACAAAATTGGGACATAATGCTAGAATCAAAATCCAAAAGAATTAGAGTTTGGGCTAGCTTCAAAACGTCGTAAAATGGTGATATAGAAAGAATAAAGATTGGAACATCAGAAAAAAACTATGTTACAACCTGTAAGTCAAACATACAGTCCCAAGAATATTTACAAACGTCAAAAACACATTTACGTAATCTTTGGTTACAGCATCATATACACAAAGCGCCAATTTACATATAGTACAGTATACATCCAAACATTTTAAAATATCGAAAGGAAATCTTATTATTTAAATGCAAGAATACTTACAACATGTTTCAGCCCTAAATATATAAAAGAAATAAAGAAATAATACAATAACATCTGCTTTAGTAAGCATATCCCGTACGATTTAAGACCGTAACGGTAAGTTTTTAAAGAGCAAGTTGTTGACGTTAACATTAACTTACACAGCAAAGTAAACAATAAATAGTGCTATAACGCAAACTTTAAGAATAATGTACATAATCGTTTGTGTTGTGAGCGTGCATTTGGTAACTTACAGTATGAAATTTCTTACGGAAGCAACCAAAAAGAAAAAAAGTGTGTATCTTTCAAAACAGCAACACAAATAAAGCAAACAGAAAAATATAGTATACTTTAGATTTCAGCTTCTCTCTGGTACCTTCTTAGGGTGATAAATTGCGGCTGCATTTGTTTACGACTGGGTGCTGGAACCACAAACTTAACTATAGTAGCACAAAACGCATTTTAAAAGCGCAACTTTACAACGCTCAAAAGATGTTGTATAACAGAAGAATCGTATAAGTAAGGATGAAGGATAAGTGTGAAAGCTTTTCAAAAGTTGAACTTTTATTTATCCACTTTTAGAACGACGGGGGTACCCAATATAAAACCATTCCCAGCAAGAAGATCTGACGTATTCTACAAAAGCAAGAAGATTTGACGTATTTTACAAAAGCAAGCAGAAATATGTATATAAGGAATGCAAAATACTATAATTAATTCCGTTGAATTTCGTTGTCAGAATGGGAAATCCAAATATATTTTGAAACAACTAAATAATTTATGCAACCAAACACACGACCAAAGACAGCCATTTGCCTAAATTTTAGGAAGGATTGAGGCTTATATTATTATCGATCCACTTTAGGAAAATACCTGGAATGACCTAATTAGGAGGAACGATTTTGTTACACATAAAACTTGAGGGAGCTCGTACGCCTGCAAATATAACCACGCTTTTATACAAATCAATGGCTTTTGAACACGTTTTCGTAGAATACACTAATGAAAATAAGCGCGTATTTCAAGGAAGGATAAACAATTACAGTGTTTAGGAGAAACAAATGCTTGCTTGTTTCGACGAATTTAATATTAGAAATAATAAGCAGCGGCTAGACTGTGTTACAGGAAATTGATGAGACGAGCTTCTAGCTTCTAGAAGTGGTTTAAGGACCAGAAAACATTTCAACGAATTTATAAACAGTTTAATACGTATTTATTGAACTTATCAGACGTGTACAATTTGAGAATAACATAAAAAAGGGTTTATATTAGCGTTTTTAATTAAGGTAGCTGCAAATTAATGCAGAATCACTTTATTTCAAAAAGTTACCGTAGCATTGGCTTGTTTGTTTGGTATTTAATAAATCAAAATATGTAAAGGTGATTAGTCCAAAGGCAATAAAAAACTCAAAATTCTAATTCTTTCATTTTTATTTTTTAATTTTTAATTTTGGTCATTAAATTTTTTATATTTGATTTTTATTTAAAAAAAATTTTTATTTATCCTATTGCAGCCAACTATTATTTAATTCTAACTTATATAAATCAATGGTTGAGAGTATAGTGGTAACCATGTGATTTATTTAAAAAATATATTTTTTCTTTTAGAATATTGTAAATGAATTTTCTTTTGCCATCTACAGCTTCTTCAGTTTGTAATTTTATCACCTGGTGATGCCACTAGTTATGTGGTGAAACTAGTTGTGTAGTTGATTTACCAATTAAATTTGAGTTTTTCATTGTCTTTGGACTAATTAACAACTACCCCATTTGAGAAATAGACAAATTTCATTATTAATTCATGTGTGAAGCTGATTATTAAAAAGGACTATTACGTTACTGCACGCTTACTAAAGTGCATTGTAAATCCAAAATTATCATATGAAAACATTCATCATTGTAGGGGCAAAATAGTACGCTAAAATTAAATTGCTTAAACATTATTGTAGTTCTTTTAGCTAAACGCATATGGGACCAATTAGGGGTAGATCTTAGTATTTTTTGTTATTCACTGTTATAATCATGTTTTACAACATAGACTGCGGATGCAGTCGTGGAGTTTTTCATTTGTGTTTATTTTAAACTATTAGAAGAGAATGGTGCAGGCGAAGCTCTATCAACCTTTAACAGCAGTGATTACAGCTATACCGTTATCCGGAACAACCACCTTCCGAGTAGGCTTCATCTGTGTTGATTCTTTTCAGGTGGGTTGGAGCTCAAAGGTTTTACATATAGATAAAGGTTTAAAGGCCTTTTCAGCTAAGCGTAAAAGTATTTAGTAGAAGTGTCAGAATTTGTATACTCCTAAAGGTAGTCTTTTTCATAGAACCCATCCAGAAACATCGAAAATTAGCCCGTGCACTAACTTATTATTACGGCTGACCGCCTATGCAAAGTAAAATTAATACAGAAGCGTATCGTCGATTTAGCGCGTAACAACTAAATTCACCCAAAATAACCCGCACCATTCCCTACCAAAATCCATTCAACCGGAAACTCGTCTTAAATAAAATTATTATGTCCATTATACGATACAGGGTTGACCCTGGCACCACAAAACAATTCCACACTGGCGGAGAATATTAAATCGTATAATTTCTCCTTTTATTTTCTATGCAGAAAGAGCTTTCACAACTATACCCCACCTCTGCACTAACACCTTACTTGAAATTGCACGCTTAGGAATCCTCCCTAATACATCAGTCCAAATCCTTAACCTAAAACACAACCGTCCCATCTATTTGAACGATCGTATAATACACCACGCTGACTTCTACCCCCTCTTACACACACCAGCAGTACAACAGCACTATACAATTCGCACTCTAACTGCGACTTGGTTTCTCACGGCGAAGAAGACGATAAGGGCCAGCTACTCAACACCAACAACATGTTTGGTGTATTACCAGTTTTTTGGCATGGGTATAGTACACACCTCTAACTAGCGCACACATACGTGCTTGCTTATAAACGTAAACACGCACTTACGCATACGTACACAGGCCCGTACGCACGCAATTCAAGTCCGTACACACGCATGAACTCGTTCCGTTTGGGAGTATATATTTTGCACCTCACTGCGAAGAAAACGATACGTGACAGCAACTCAACACCGACAACACGTTTGCTGTATTACCAGTCTTTTGGTCTGGGCATAGCACACATCTCTGTCTAAATAAAAAAAATTAGCGTACGCAGACGTACTCGCACATAAACGTAAACACGTGCTTACGCACACGTACACAGGCCTGTACGCACGCAGCGCAAGTTCGTACACACGCATGAACTCATGCCGTCTGGAGTATACATTTTGCGCCCCACTGCGAAGAAAACGACAAGTGCCAGCAACTCAACACCAACAACATATTTGCTGTATTACCAGTCCTTTGGCCTGGGTATAGTACACACCTCTGTCCAAATAAAAAAAATTAGCGCACGCAGACATACTCGCACATAAACATAAACACGCACTTACGAATACGTACACAGGCTCGTACGCACATAGAGCAAGTCCGCACATAAACTCATGCTGTTTAGGGTATACATTTCGCACCCCAATTGCGACTTGGTTACTCACTGCTAAGAAGACAAGTGCCAGCAACTCAAGATCAACATCACATTCGCTATATTACCAGTTTTTTGGCTAGGGTATAGTACACACCTCTATTCAAATAAAAAAATTAGGACACGAGCACTTACGCATACGTACACAAGCCCGTACGCATGCAACGCTAGTTCGTACACACGCATGAACTTACGCCATCTGGAGGTATCCACGCACATGCGCATGCACGCAGGCATACGTATTGATTGTACAATTTATTATAAATGCTAATTTTATCGATTTACTAGACGCGGTGTTTCGTTATACAAAAAATGTGCGTATGAGTTACTCGGTATAAATTCTATTAAAATACTGCTCAAGATATACTTTCGAACGATAATGCCGTTTCAACTTCTAGGTGACGATATTTCAACTGATTTCCTATAACCAATCAGTAATAGGCGTTCCTTTTTTTATAATTAATGGATGAGTATAGGTATTTGGTGCTTTCAAATCAACTTTCTGACCCTTATTAATTTTTGGTTTCAATTCTGGGAGCGTTTGCCGAAGTATAATTTATAACTGAAAAACGAAATGAATCGCTTATAATTAATTTATTAACAAAAGCGCTTCGCTATACAAGCAGCAACCCTTATTAATGGACCATATATCCTTCAGTAAAGTTAGCGTACACCCTAAATGAGAATTTAATGGAGTAAGGGTGACAGTAAAGAAAGAAACATGGAGAGAGCACACTTATATATAAAACATTAAGAAGTCTTCCTCTCTGAAATTGATCTTAGTAGGATTGCTGCATAACTCGTATTTTAATACAGGATACCTATATTTTTCAACGTACTGGATTAGTATTCAGCCTCATATATGAAAACTTGAAAGCTCAACACAAAACTTAATCTAACACCAAAAATTCTTGACAAAATTTAAATTGTTGCTTACAAAATAAAAGTTAAAATTTTACTCTTCCCATACTGTTAATAAATATTCTACACTCTACGATTGCAATCATTATCAAGGATAATATCGCAAAGAGTCACTTTTTTAAACACACACCTCCTTTATTATTGGTTAGTGACCAGTATAAAGCATGTGTAATAAGTTAAATATCTATGCTGTTTAATAATTCTTCATCATTAAAAAAACACCAAAAAAGGAACTCATCCTTGTAACATCAAACAAAAATATCTTATACAATAAAATGGTTTAATTAAAACAAACAGTAGAGTTCAACACCCTTATGTTCACAAACAATAAATCATATAAAAATGACTTGGAAGTAAAAACGGTTTTTTTTCAATTATAACAAATACATTTTTCTTGTACCGAAAATCGATATTAAGTTCTGCGCTTAACCTATATTCAAATTAAAATCCTACACAATTCTCTTCTTCAAAAATGGCTGTTCAACTTCAGTATACTGTGTGGTGTTGTTTTTTTTTAAAGAAAATATTAGTGGCAGAGAAATATAACAACAACGCACCTTGCCGGCTAACTGCTGGGGTTCGTTGGAGAGCACTATAGCCGGGGGTTTATGTATGAATAAAATTAGGGCCACTTAAGGGCAGAGAATTTAATGAGAATATAAATCTCAAACGAATAACTTGACTAAATCGGAAATATTTTTGGGCACCACCTGTTTCGGTAATAGGCGCAGTGACACATTCAACTGGAAACAGGAAAATTGAGTGTAAACCAAGCGTATGTAAAAGATATCAATTATTATAAATAAAGTAGTCGTGAGGTTAATTTTTAGCGTATCGCATATAATGTCATTTCAAATAATATTGAATATAAGCTCTCATGCTCGAGTAATTCAAATAAATAAATATGTAAATCATAATAAGTGATTATTATAAACTTCAAGAGTTTGCGACGATCAACGTAGTTACCATGGTTACCTCGTAGTTACAAACAAAACATAAACGTTTACGTATATGTGGATTGCAGTTGTTAAAAATTATGGTAACAATAATTTAAGTAATAGAGTAGATTAATACATTTCCAGCTGATAATAATATTAGGTACGCTATTTTAATCTTGTAAATATTTAAATATAACATCAAAGAACTTTAATAAGATTACTAGCAATGTAATTGGGAATTAGATCTCTCAAGTACTAGTGAGTACCAGGATAAAATAAGTTTCCAATATACCGTTTATACACACAAATACATGTTATAGGAATCTACCAACACCTGATTCTTCTGACAGGCTGATAGTAGCATCAAAATAAACTAAATAAGATAAAGAAAGAGATATACGACCTTGTTATCCGTTAGCTTCGTATGCTGAACACGACTCTCGACGGTGTATAACAGATGTGCCTGCGGGCGTGTTATGTTACAATACAGATGACCAGGGTTTCCTAGATCGACGGTAAGTGTTTGAAAATAGATTCAGAACTTGTTTTACCAGGTGACGATACGGGAATGTTACTTCCGCAATATTTGTGGTGCTGTATCAAATCTCCTGTCTAGATTTATCTGGGCTTCCAAACTTCCAAGTTCCAAACTTCAAAAATTTCAAACTCCCAAAAGTTTCCTAAGATAACCAATACAAGGGGAATTACAATAGAGCAATATAAACGTATAATAAGATATTATTACTAAATACTTACCCCTGTATTAGGGGAACACGATAAATAAGTTTTAACCCTAACTTCTGCATAGTTCCGATTCCCTGCTTGAACCTAACCGTCTTTTTAATTCTAATCAATAGCTTTCTAACTTACCCTGCCACCTTAATCCTGACCATTTCCCCTTTCACTATCACTATATACTAAACTATTTCCTGGTATCCTAAATCCCCCCTGCCTTTCTTTATCTTTATATTTGCTTTAGACAAACCATACGGTGCCATATCCGAATTCTCAAATTTTTCTTCAACACATACCCCTATGTACCTTCTAGAATTTCCATATACCTGATATAACCAGAATGAATTCCTTAAATTTAATTTATCCAAATTTACTTTGTCACTTGACCTCTTTAAAAATCTGCCATCACTTAACATTTGTATGGCTTCCTGTTGTACCTGCTCCGTGAATGTTACGTATATTGAATAAATTTTTGTATTAAATGCTTTCAAGTTATCGACCTTCAACACGCTCGTAACCCATTGCTGTGCTCGCCTGTACTCCCACCAGCTCTGAACGTTTCCTTAATAATGCTGGGACCTCTTCAATGTTCTTTTCTGGACATTTAAAAGTATTTAATCCACCAATCTCTTCTTCATTTAACTTTATTACGTTTAGGTTTAAACCTGTGTCATCATCAGTGACATTATAACTTCTCCTTCAGGGCAATACCACGTTCCTAACCTTCACTAATCTCCTCTTCAAATCAATCACTACACCTACCTTTATCATGCAATCAACCCCTACAGTACTTTTAAATTTAAGTCCAGGAACGATAATAAATTCCTGTTCACAGCTTACCGATCCTATTTCTACCCTCAATCTTAGTATACTATTTACCACAGCAAACCCTTTCTTATTAGGAGCTATCAGATGACTCCTCTTGATTGGCATAATCCTATCATGAATTTCTGCTTGGATCTCTCTAAGGAATTCCTCCGATATTAAACTCACCTCTGCTCCTGAATCGAGCAACAACCCAACACAAAGTTTAAAATTTTGATCTCTACTACCGGCAAACAAATTTTCTCTGCTTCTTATGGTTTTATTTCTTCTTCTAAATCCATTAATTCTCGCGGATGTTCATATTTACATACGTCAATTTTTAGTGGTTTGTGTAAATCTAAAAATCCTGCCTTCCTCGGGTCTCACTACTCGGTCCTGGTTGTCCTTCCACTACTTGTGCATACGTTTTCCTGGTCGCTTCTTGTCCATCTGCCATTTCTGTATTACTCACACTCGTAGCTGTCCTGATCATTTCTGGCGAGCTATTTTGCCTTTGAACTTCCGGTCTTGAAGAAGTACCCCTCGTACTGCTACTGCTCCTATTAAAACTACCTCTTTGTCCCCATCGATCCCTAAAATCCCGATTATAATTTTGAGTAGTGTATTATGGGCGTAATCAGCACCTCATTTGCTCCAGAATCCCTCATTTGCTCCCTCATCTGGACCAAATTTACATGTAAATTCGCACTATAAAGTCTTATTTTTTAAGAATCTCCACCTGCTCTCTCCCTGTGGAGATGAATCTCCTCCTTGTGGAATTTTTTACCCCAACCATTTTGATTACATCACACCCGCATTCTTTCCACCCGCGAGATAAATCTTTCTCCACATTTCCACCCACGAGATAAACCTATCTTGTTTGGTATCAATTAATATTAGAATTTTCTCAGCTACCTGAATCTCTAGGAATTTTTCAGATTGCATCATCCCCAAGGGAGCTACCCTCATTTTAAGATTTCTTACCTGTAGCGACTTTTGAGCGTTCTTATAAATTTTTTTATACATGCGATACATCTTGTTAGTCTAAAATTTTACACAGAATTCAAATCTGTAAACAGATTTGAAATCGGACCATGCCCTGCAAAGTTATACCCCTTTAAAGTCCTGATCTTCTAAATTTCGCTCTTTGCTTTATAAGCAAAACTAACAAATAGTTTTCTTCGTCTGACCAATGCATCTTTCGAGATAAACCTATCTTGTTTGGTATTAATCAATATTAGAATTTTCTCAGCTACCCAAATCTCTAGGAATTTTTCAGATTGCACCATCCCCAAGGGAGCTACCCTAATTTTAAGATTTCTTACCTGTAGCGACTTTTGAGCGTTCTTATAAATTTTTTTATACATGCAATACTTCTTGTTAGTCTAAAATTTTATGTAGAATTTGAATCTGCAAACAGATTTAAAATAGGACCACGCCCTGCAAAATTATACTTTAAGCTCTCAAACCTATTTAAAATTTTTGCTTGTATATATTTAACTCCATTTTTAAAACCTTTTTCGCTACCCAAGGTATATGCTTTAACCAAACAGTTAGAGGTAGTAACACAAAAATTAAGCACGCAAAATTTTAATAATTTATTTATCCAACTTACAGTTTAATAAACTTATAGAACGCAATTTTTACAAAGTATAACATTATTTCCTGTGCGTAGCCGAAAGTTTAACCTGTAACAAAAGGAAATTAATGTGTTGTTTAAATAGACCTGTAATAAAAAGAGATTAATGTAAAAAAAGGAGACGTGTTTTCGGTTAATAAGACATATTATCGTTAATCTAACAATATGTTTTACCGTCCAGCGACATCACGTGGAGGTAAACACATTCCAATGTAATGGGTTTTAAATAGGAAAGTACGCTAAATACAAATCAATTAACAGCAATTAAATATTGCTTACTGACCTACCTTAATTAGGTTGCTGTGCTATTAGGAATGATGTTTAAGACTTCGTACGTATTTTCCGGATTATATGTTGTATTCTTTTTTTATTAAGTAATCGAATAAATCGTTCCTTCTGCTTCCAAAGAAACTCGGACACTCCATTGTCGACGCTGGCGTTATTTATGCGATAGCTAGCCATGCAGTTGTTAAACGCTGTGCTAATCATTTCTACACCATCTTCGTTAGTAGCGGTAACTGATGCATTTTTATGTTTGTTGCTCCTTAAGTGTGCGGTATATGTATTCTTTTCCATTTCGAAATCGCATACTGTACACATAATTCGTGGTTGTTTCGTACAAGACCCTTTAACAGCTGGCGGAGCTGAACGTTTAAGGCTTAATGACATACCGTGCTGTTTTCCTTGTGTCGCAGTAAGTTGTCCATTCGCGTAAAAGCGAAACCGCAAGTCCCACAGTTTAAGTACTTTGCTGCGGACGGCTTAACCCTGGGCGATGTTACACTACGACATTTGTTCTGGTGCCGTTTGAGAGCATTTTCCAGGTATAGGAAGCACCGCAAGGTTGCACTTATAAACGTTTGCAGGTACCATTTTAGTACAAAACAAAACCCGCACTATAGCACTTTGGTTAAACTTGTAATCTAGCTAACTAAAAAGCTTACTCGAGCATACCTGATTTATGTTCCTTATAGAATGCATACCGAAGGTTTCGAAGACGACCGAACGATGTTGAGGATTCGGCGGGGAACTAAATGATGTCATATTCCTTGCTGCTCGTCCAATACATTTAGCGCTAATGCATGCACCTGCTTCGCTTCGTCGATGGTGTGAATGCCGTTAGTAGAAACACCGGAAAACGTCTTCCATGTTATACGGATCGCATGCATATTAAAAATCCAAAAGGGTGGTAGCACACGCACACAAATTGTGTGCAAGTCGTGCTGTAGAAGATGCAATGCTACTATAACCAAAAACACTTTAAACCATTACTAAGAAAATACCAACTTGTTGTCTACAGGATACTTACAACAATTTAATTTTAAATAACTTCTACGTCATATTTTAGGAAATGGGGGGCTTGAATATTTTTCCAAATGAATCACCAAGCGAAAGTATATGCTTAACGGTATTAGAATTACCCATTAATTTCCTATTTTTACGACCGTGGTTAATTATAGATTGAAATTTAATTTGTGCACGTTCGAGCTTCTCGTAAACTAACATATTTTAGAGCAACAATGCGCTGTATAATACATGCATACCCTTCGCCGCGCTACTGCTATTCTTGTAATTGCTAGAAAAAGTCACTCTCCTTTTTACTGTTAGGAGCGATGCAAAGCACCATTTTTATACTTTCTATAGCACATCGCACACTTTTCGTCTGATAATTAAATTTTGCTTCTGTAGGCTTTTACACTTTCGCATAGCGGTCGATCGCACGTATTGATTTCTAGAACCGGTAAGTACTCGATATCCTCCAAATAGAAATTAGATGCTCGATGTCTGTCAACTTCCAATTCCCTCGTAAAGGTAGAAAAACTCGGTCAATCATCCATTAAACTTCCACCCGCTACCGTTTGATAATTTCCAAACATTTTCGAACGACAATGGGCTGAGAATTTTTAAACCTCCGAGGATCTTTAAGTCGTGATCAATTACACATCCGAGCTACGCGTAAACTAACATATTTTGCAGCAACTGTATAATACATGCATACCCCTTCTCTGCGCTACTGCTATTCTTGTAGTTGCTTGGAAAAGTCAGTCGCCCTTTTACTGCTAGGGTCGCTAAAAGCACCATTCCATACTTTATTTATAAGTGTAGGACATCGCACACTTTTTTGTCGGTTAATTAAATTTTTGTTTATGTAGACCTTTACACTTTCGCTTATTTAAACATCTAATACAATCAATTAACCACTTTCGATTATTCTAACGGAGACAACCATACATCCCACCGCATCGTTCTTTTTGAATCCAACGATCCTATGGGCTTCCACGCACTAACACCTAACGTATTTTCCTACTATTTGTTAAACAAAAACTACCGGTATCGCCATTGTGGACGTAAACAGATGTTTGTGGATGTGTAGAGTATGTAACCATATACATTAATTAGTCTAAGCTATTTTATTTAGTCCGCGAAAACTACTATTTTCTAATCCACAACTAATAATCGCCTTTATAGGTTTAACATTTCTACCATTTCCCAATGACTGGTGCTACGTACATGGAAACTTTAATTTCTTATTAGAGAATTCTTATTCTCCCGCACTGCTGCGTAGTTGCATGCCTACCCTTTTGGAGTATATGCTCGTTATAGGTTGTAAGACCCTCGGTTTTATAACTACACTTCGTGAGACCCTTTAATCTTTTTAATCGTATCTTTCTCGCCTACAATACAGTAGGACTTAACATTACTACCAACAAATTCTAATACTAGACCCCCATTAAATACGTCTTTAATTTTCCTACAACTTTTTATCGACAAGTGTTATATTGTATTTATTATACGCGGGTAGTCACTCTTTTAAGATAAATATATTTTGCTAGGTATCAACTAATATTAAATTTTCTAGGGACCCCAAATCTGTAAACAGATTTTAAATAGCTCCACCCATACAAAGTTATGCCTTCTAAAGACTAATTTTGCCCATCTTTATTTAACTCCATCTTTAAAACCCTTTTTGCTACATGAGACATATGCTTTAGCCACCCATCTCCCGAAATCTAAAACCTCCGTGTCCCGCGAATACCACGTGGAGATAACACGTATACTCTGTCAACCAGGATAGAAGCAGGAAAGATTTGGAAGGTGGGCGAAGAACTTAAAAATTATGGAATTTAAAAACTAATATATACAAATATAAACAACTATCTTATATCTTTACGCCCCCATGCGTAGATTGTTGTACTATTAGGAATGATGTACCTTTTGTCATCTTCCCTCGATAAACTAATTTTATTAATAAGCTGCGTATGCAAATCGTATTCTTTTACTCCGGATACATACGCAGGCAAGTACTCGATACCATCCAAATAAAGAATTGGATGCTTGGTGACTGTTAACATCCGCTTCCCTCGTGTACGCCAAAACACATCCCAGCCCGTGTGCACCCCTGCCCATGCGCCCCCTCTCTGTGCGACTGCTATTTCATGGTAACGTCACAGCCTTTTATAAATAAAGAACAATGTTATATACTATTATAAAATGTTTATTCTGACATTATACATAACAAATTTAAAAATATTTAATGCCAAGCATGGGGTCATTTAAACTTAATTTTAATACAAAGTTATACACAGAAGACAGTCCTTTCTTTATGTTTGTTTGGAGTGGCTTTAATTTTATCTAATTTTATTCGCAGCTTAAAATTTAAATCGATACCCAAGTCCTCTATCTCCTTTTCTAGCCAATAGTTTGATACATAAAGACCGTCTAGGTTTTCGAATTGTAAAATGTACCGAAGCTTGTCTCTATATTTAAAGTCTTTGATTCAATCGACAACCAGATCCATTCCTTCGTGTAATTCTTGCAGCTTGTGACAATCTTTTAATCGCAGCTTTCCCACTATATCCTGCATACGTATCTTGTTAGCTTGATTGACTTCTTCTTGTCGGTATTGGAAGAAATCCTTATTCTCCCACAGACTGTTGCGTAGTTGCATGTCCACCACTTTTGGGAATATATGGTTGTTATAGGTTGTAAGACCCTCGGTTTTAAATGATCCGAAAGGTTTTTTACTAGGTAAATATACAATGTTTAGCGGAACCCCTTTGCGTGTGGTGTACGCCAAGGTTACGAAACCCGCATTCCTTAGTTCGTCTTTGTTATCTGTCATTTTGATAAATACGTTTTTAGAATAACCTTTTAAAAAGTATACGGATTTAGTACCATCCTTTTCTGCAAGAACGCCTACATAACTAAAGAGTCTTTCTTACTAACCGCAAATGCATACAGCTTGTACAACCCAGATGTATCTAAGTCAGTCCATCGGTACATAAAATAATCTTTTAATTCTTCCTCATTTTCTCTAATAAGATGTTCTTTGTCTAACACATCTTTGTATTGATCGCGTATTGTCGCAGTGTTCTCCATGTAGTCAATTTTCGCCTTTTTGCATCCATTTCCTCTAATTCCAGTTGTCTTTTCCTTCCACTTACAGCGTATGGTATACATAATGGGGCAATTTCCTTTAGCGTAAACGGATAGAGTTTACTACCAATATTTACGCGTTGTCGTACAACCTCTGGACGAATGTTAGGCGTATCTATCAATCCACAATTCCGAAATTACTATTTCTTTTGGAATTGTAGAATATGGTGTTGCAGATTGTGTAAAATATGTACTACCTGCTTAATGTAGCAGTTGCGTAAGATTTTTATTTTATCTTGGCTATCTTCCTCTACTATCTCCAAATAATTTATAGGTAAATAGTTAAAACTAAAAGCCAGCACATACTTTATCAATTTTCCCTTTCCTCTAGTTTTCGGACAACTTAATTTGCAAGCCCGTCAATTTCTTTGTATTGCCATTCCCCAATACACGTACTGTAGCAGGTTATTATAGACTAAACAACAGCTATTTTGTAGCTTGTCCGATAGCGTACTCCACATTTTGGCAAGTGATACCGAGTACATTGGCACCTTTAGGAAGTATAACACTATCTTCCAATAAGGTTAAACAATCTTTTAAGGGTTTATACACTCGTTCCGCACTGACATAGCTTCCAATTGCACAGTTGTATATTCTCGCTTCCAATCGCGTAATACCATGTTCTTTGGCCAAAGTAGACGCAAATGTTTCCCTTAAACGTACATCTGGACAACGTAAAAATCTAGTATATGATTGCCAAGTTGTTTATTAACACCAGGACTTGTTATCTGACACACAAATTTGTTGTATATCTTAATTCTTGCATTGGTTGTTAGCCATGTTAAACAATCAATCCACGCAGTTTTATCGTTGTCAACTATAATATTACACTTTTCTTCGTATTCTCCCTTATAGCAAAAGTTATGCTTTGTAGTTAAATAATTACACACCTCCATCTTGCTAAATATGCCGCAAAATCTTGGGTTACATCCATGTCAAAAAGATAGAAATAATCTTTTTCGACTTCGTCTAATATATCTGGTAGTTTCTCCAATAAAAGTTTCCAACTTAACATCTGCTAGTTCCACTTTGTATCGAACACATATAGGATTTTGGAATTTTTTATTAATGCATTCGAGTTCTTCTTTTCCGATAATTTCTTTTACTCTCTGGCCCATCTTGTTAGTGCTTTCCAGAAAACGGAAGCTTAGCTTTAACACCATGCCTAGCGAAACAAATCGGTTGAACTTTCTTCGTAGATAGCTGTTAAATGCACCACAAATTTCTTTTTAGGATAAACATCCTTTTGTTTGCAGATGCTTGTTCGGTGTCAGAAAGGTCGCAAATTTTAACCAACATTATATTGTCACAAAATGGTTCTGCAATTGGTGTGTGTAGTCCACCAGTCAGCATCTTTTCGCCTTCGACATAACAAATATTACCAATATCTGTCACCAGATTATTGTTGCACATATAATCTGCCAACAGCCATAATCCAAATCGCTCATTTGTCGGTTTCACTTTATTCCCAGAAGTTGAGACACGTTAATCACCTTGGAGACGCTCATGTTTACCGTTCTAGCTACTATCGAATACTAAATTGAATACGAAAAAATTGTTCTCTTACGTATTCTACAGAGTGAGGACGTATATTGCCGAAGATAGTCGAATATGTTGTTATCCAACCTAAGCCGACAGGGATGCGCATCGACATATATCCGGATATATGTAGGATGTTAAGTTAGGGTGAAATTGCCCCATAGGGTGAAATTACCCCCACATGACCACATGGCCATATGACCACATGACCATATGAGCACATGGCCATATGACCACATGACCATATGAGCACATGGCCATATGACCACATGGCCATATGACCACATGACCACATGACCATATGACCACATGACCATATGACCACATGGCCATATGACCACATGACCACATGACCATATGACCACATGACCATATGACCACATGGCCATATGACCACATGACCACATGCTATGACCACATGACCATATGACCTAATTGCTTTTAATGAGTTTTCTCATTAAAAACATGTAGCACTAATTGCATTTTAATAGGAAAATATGTTGGGTCGGCGCCGCGGCGCGGCTAACCTATTTTCCTTTATCTAACCTGGGTCCACACTTGTTTTAATGGAAAAACTCATTAAAATGCAATTGGTGCTAATGGGTTTGTAATGAAAACTCATTAAAAGCTGGGTCATATGGTCGTAATGGTCATGTCGGTCGTGGTCATTGGTCATGGTTGGTCATGTGGTCATGTGGTCATGTGGTCGCTGTGGCCATGTTGTGGTCATGTGTGTCATGTGGCATCGCTGGTCATGTGGTCATGTGTAGTCATTGGTCTGTGCGACATGTGTGTGTGCTACAGACTGTCGATGGTTGTCGTCATCGTGGCTGTATTATTCGACATGTGGCGTGTCGCTACGTGTGAGAATGTCGGTTCGATGTGGAACTGCATGCGTCTGTGTGCATGGCTGTGCAGATGACATAGCTGCTGTTGACGATGTGCGGTCAATGTAACTGATGATGTGGCATGTCGCATGGCGTGCGCGTTCGTGTGGATGTGATTGCGGAACGGTATCGCGTGGTTCGCAAAGGATGTTTATCTAAGTTTGGTGAGTTAAATAAGGAATTGGAAATGTATGGTGGGCATGAACTGTTAATGTGCGGTCGAAAATTGTGTCGATGTGTACTAAAGATGAACCGGATTAAACTTGATACGAAGTGAGAATTACTTTGGTGATGAATTGTGGATAGATGATGTAGGCAGAAGTAATAAGTTAAAGGAGAGTGTGTTGACAACGAGCTAAACTGATTGTTAAGGCATGACTGAGAGTGGCTGGTGTTTAAATGTTCAACGTGACGTTTGGAAACGGCGAATTGAACTTAGCGTTTGTGCGTTGAAGGCTGTTGTCTGCTGACAAAATGCTTAGATTGAAGGCATATGACTGGCATTGGCTCAGTGCGGATGGTTGTTTAAATGACTGGAAGATGAGGTTAGCTGAAAGTGCCGTATGCACAGCGGTGCTGCGACAACTGACGTTGGTTAATGATGCGTGATGTGAAATGGAAGGTGGCTAAAAATTATCCGGAAAAAGTGAAAAATGATGGAAGGCTTGTGTACACTAAGGGTGGTTGGAAGGAAACAAGATAAAAAAATCTTACGAACGTGCGAAAGTGTATGGATTGTCAAATCTGACTGTATTCGAGAATATTCGGTGTGTGATTTGAACGTTCAGACGCGGTGATTTTGATGATGCGTCCGTTACGCGAAAGTGCCGTCGTCCATACGCTTGGGAAGAGACTGGTCGAAAATGGAGCGTGAGAAGCTCGAGCAAGTATGATCATGGGATGCATGAAATGTGAAAATGGGAAAATAAAGAATTTTTGCCGATGGACAACAGTCGTGGTTAACTGCGTTCGTGAAAGACTCTTTGGTGAGCGTTCTTGCGAAAAGGATCGTATGCGTAAGGTTATAAACGTGTATCAATGCGAATGAACGAAAGATGCGGTTTCATGCTGCGTGCACATACAAATTGTGCATCGGATCTTACACTGAGTTCTGCACCAACTGGTTGAAAGGTGGACATCGGCTGCATGCGAGAGTACTCGATGCGCTGAAGTCGATCAACAGCGTGAATGCTGTGAGCTGCGATGGGTGTCTGCAATCAGAGAATGGTCGATGCGGCAATTGAATGACGATTTCAGCTCGAGATCGTGATCAGCAAATATTGAAAGATGAACGGTACGTTAAGCGCTGCGAAGTAAAAGTAAAGCACTGCAAAGACTGTCTGTGCTAATGTTAAATGGTGATTTAAATGACCGTGTGCGTTGAATCGTGGTGTGAAGGGTATGTTTATAACGTTGTTCTTTGTTATAAAGGCTGACGTTGCAAAGCTGATCGACGAAGCACGTGAATGGTTTGGCGTCACGAAAGTGGTCGAGCGTCAATGCTGTTTGGATGGATGCGGCTGTGATTCGTGTCAACGTGACAAGCGGAAGGTGGTTTATCGAGGAAGATGACAAATCATTCTAGATGACAATCTGCGTGAATAGAATGATGTTTATGTATATGGTTTAAATTCCATAATTTTAAGTCTTCGCCCCTCAAATCTTTCCTGTTGACGACGTATCTCACGTGTTCGGGATCTTCGAGAAGTGCTGCTGTCGGCGTAAGGTGTAAATAGATGAATGGTGCTTAAAAGATAACTGTGAGTGACTGTTAAAATCTGTTGGTCTGAGTTGACTGACTGAACAATGATTTATCTTAAAGTGACACCGACTGTATAATGATGCAGTCGATAAAGTGTGAATGAAAGATGTGGGGTCTGATGAAGTCTGACTGTGAGTGCGGGCGGATTGAAAGAGTCTCACGTGTGGTTAACCAGCGGTCTTAACGCGACTCAAAGGAGCATGGCTGCACGTGCTGCGGATGATCTCTAATGAAAGTTTCCATGTGGCCCAGTCGTGAAATGAATGAAACTGTGCGTTGTGGTTGAAAAATAGTGGTTTTCGCGGACTAAACAACAACGGAATGTGTGTTGACATGCTCATGCATCGATGCTGTACGTCCGTGACGTTTGTTTAACAATAGTGAACGTGTTGTGCGTGAGCGATGATCGGTTGGTAAAGACGGATGGTATGTCTCCGTTAAACAATCGAGGTGAGTGATGTTTAAATAACGATGTGATCTACATAACAAAATTGTACCGACAGTGTGCGAAGTGAATGCTGCGATGCTAGCAAAAGGGCGACTGACTTTCGAGCAACTGCAGAATGAGCAGCGTGTGTCGATGTCGGTTGCTGCTGTCGTTACGCCTCGGATGTTGATCGATCCTAAACGGGTTCAGTTCGGCATCGTTTGTAAATGTCGTGACGTCGGTGATGACGTGACGGTTTACGAGGTGAGATGACGCATCGGCATCGTCTGTTGGAGATATCGATACCGGTTCTGAAAATCGTACGTCGATCTTCGCGTGTAGCGAAAGCGAAAGTGTGCGATACGAAATGTCGATAATGTTGCTCTGTAGAGTGATTTCTGGCGGATAACGGGACGGGGCGTATACGGCGCGTGTCTCGGTTACGAGCTCGCGTGCGATAATCGTCTAACAGGTCGTAAAATAGTAATGGTAGTTAATGCTGCGGTTCATTGAAAAGTCTAAAATACGTGAATGTGTAAGTAGTGACTGTGAACATTGTTAATGGTTTAAATGTTTTGTTTGTAACGTGCATCTTCTGAACGATCATCATGACTTTCGGTGCAATTGCATGCGATCCTGGCGAAGATTCGCTGTTTCAACGGCTTCACCGCGACGAAGCAGGCAGTCTGCGCTAAATGTGGACGAGCGGCAAGATGACGCATGTTCCCGCGAATCTAACATCGTGTCGAACTGTCGTGCTATCGAATGGACAAATCGGTACGCTCAGTAAACAGTTACGTAGATAAGTAAATGCGTGCGGTTTTGTTCTAAAATGGCTGCAAACGTTATATGCACCATTGCGGTGTAAACTGGATTTCGAAAGGCACAGAATGACTGTGACCGGCACACTATGCGTGCAAGCTATAACTGTCGGTTTGCGGCTATCTGCTGACGAGATGGACGTAATGTAGCTCAAGCTGGAAAAACGTCATGGCAGCTGACGCTAAACTAACTGCCAGCTGAAATGGCGTCTCGTCGAAGTCATGTTGTGAACAATGGCATTTCGAAAGTGAAAACATTATGTCGATACTGTTATAGAAAGAATAAAATATAAGGTTCTCGAAATCTACACAGTCTTAAACATCATTCCTTTACAGTACTGCAAGTCTACTGCATAATTTTGTAAGACAGTCAGCTAACTCCTGAAATACTTTGAATAGCAATGTTAATTGATTTGACGATATCATTCGTAACATTGCTCTATTTAAAACATGTACATTGGAATGTGTTGCATAACTCTTTACGTGATGTCAAAATGGAGTTAAATATATACAAGCAAAAATTTTAAATAGGTTTGAGAGCTTAAAGTATAATTTTGCAGGGCGTGGTCCTATTTTAAATCTGTTTGCAGATTCAAATTCTACATAAAATTTTAGACTAACAAGAAGTATTGCATGTATAAAAAAATTTATAAGAACGCTCAAAAGGTCGCTACAGGTAAGAAATCTTAAAATTAGGGTAGCTCCCTTGGGGATGGTGCAATCTGAAAAATTCCTAGAGATTTGGGTAGCTGATAAAATTCTAATATTGATTAATACCAAACAAGATAGGTTTATCTCGAAAGATGCATTGGTCAGACGAAGAAAACTATTTGTTAGTTTTGCTTATAAAGCAAAGAGCGAAATTTAGAAGATCAGGACTTTAAAGGGGTATAACTTTGCAGGGCATGGTCCGATTTCAAATCTGTTTACAGATTTGAATTCTGTGTAAAATTTTAGACTAACAAGATGTATCGCATGTATAAAAAAATTTATAAGAACGCTCAAAAGTCGCTACAGGTAAGAAATCTTAAAATGAGGGTAGCTCCCTTGGGGATGATGCAATCTGAAAAATTCCTAGAGATTCAGGTAGCTGAGAAAATGTCTAATATTAATTGATACCAAACAATGATAGGTTTATCTCGTGGGTGGAAATGTGGAGAAAGATTTATCTCGCGGGTGGAAAGAATGCGGGTGTGATGTAATCAAAATGGTTGGGGTAAAAAATTCCACAAGGAGGAGATTCATCTCCACAGGGAGAGAGCAGGTGGAGATTCTTAAAAAATAAGACTTTATAGTGCGAATTTACATGTAAATTTGGTCCAGATGAGGGAGCAAATGAGGGATTCTGGAGCAAATGAGGTGCTGATTACGCCCATAATACACTACTATTTTGTACTTCTCCGTTTATTGAAGTTTTCTCTCCTGTTATCAAATTTTATTAGGTTTACATTTCGCTCTCTACTCTCCCTAGATCTTCCCGAACTTACATCATTATACCTTTGCAGGTACTGCAAAAGTGTCTCCCTGTCAACTATATTTTGTAATGCAACATGTAGCCTAACCTCCCTTCGAAATACCTAGATAGCAATTTAATTATTTGACGATCAGTCATCGATAGGCTTAATTGCTTCGCTATACTATACTTACGAATAGCATATTGTTCTCGGGTTCCTGCAAACTCCCATTTATTTTTCCCTGTGATCAAATCGTCCCTCACTTGATCCTGTTTGTGATCACTCCAATAATATTTCAGGAATTTCTCCTCAAAATCTAAATGCAATGGTATATCCTGCCCTATTAAATTGTACCGGGCCTCTGCATTGTCCTTTAATAAAACTCTCACCACATTTAGTTTAGCCTGTTCATTCATGCAAATTGTTTATAAAAATCTGCAGGTTCACCCGATTATCTCCATAGAATTTTATTTGTTGTTCTATGGACATATTTCCAGTAAAAATTCTTGGACTATCCCCCGCTACACTGTAAAATTTTGTTTTATCCTTGTGACTTCTCTTTCAAACCTTCCTAACTGATCTCTACACGAATCACTCACCTTTGTCATTTTCCATTTATTGTCTCTTCACAGAAAATTCTAACTTCAGTTTTTAACTGCCCCATTTTCTGCCTAATACCTGTTATATTTCTTTCATTCTCCTCTAGTCTCATTTCAACCTACCCCATTTTTACCGTTAAACTATTTTTAAAATCCGTAAATTCTATAGCTGACTTTTCTATATTCTTACTTAAAGTTTCTGTCATCTGTTCTAATTTCCTATTCGATTCTTGGCTTAGTTGTTCAAATTTCCGGTTTGACTCTTCACTCATCTGCTCCACATTTCTCTTTGATTCTTCGCCCATTTCCCCAATTTGCTCAAACTTCCGGTTTAATTCCTTTCTACCTAGTAGGATTTCCTCTAACATTGTCATTATCAACTCATGTCTTTGTCCTCCCGATTCTGTCCTTGATTGATCCTTACTACCTCCGACTTTCTCCATTTCTTGTACTGATTTCTCAAACAAAGCACTGTCGTCACTTCCGACTTCCAATCCTTCACTCCTTAACCACTCCTTTCTTAACATTCGTTTAACAACACCCCGCTCATAGCTCACTAATTCTAACACAAATAAAAAAATTAATAGAATTATTTACAAGACGATAACCATTTAATCTCAGGTCGCCAGTTTCCTGAAATAAATTTTCCTATATTTGAATTAGAGCCCCTCATGTTCCGGTCGCCATAAAAATGCGACGAAATTTCCTTTTTCCTAGCCCCAGCGTTGGGCCGTCATAAAAATGTTCTGTATTTCCCCTGAAAACAAGCTGGAGAAAGTCCCACACTTTTGGGCGTCATAAATACTGCGAATCTTACCTCGGCTGCTTCGCTCCCTCCTATATATAAATCTTATAAATCGTTAAAAGAAGCTTAACTGAACTGCTGAAAATTAAACTTCACCTAGCCGCCACTGTGCTGTACTCTGAAAACTTCTTACTTACAATCCTATAAAAAAAACGTAACTACCAAAATTCATTACACTCTATTTACACAAAAGAAAATACTAGTTCCAAAACTTTGTCCATTACAACCGTTCACGTACGTAAACTTACATATCTCTTATAAGAAAACTATTTATTTTTAAAATGTGGTTGAATCAAATATTTCCTATTTTACAAATATTTAATTTAAAGTAAGTGGGCTAACGTCATACCTGACTTTAAACCCTGTCTTAATATGAGCTCACAGTAAAACTCTTTTAAATCTGTGTGCAAAATTATAGCACTGCAGCAACAAAAGCCCCTTTACTTTGTACATACACGGCCTTTCTATCATCATATTACATATCTTTCTCTACATAAACATCTTTTCTTTTAAATGTAAAGTTCAATAAATTCTTGAGTTCATAGGATTCATAAAAATAATCACTCAAAAAGCACAAAGTGTCAACACATAGAAAAACTCAACAGCAGCGTTTGTATAAAAATGAGTTACCTGGTAACCATCATAACGTCTGCAGTCTCGATGATAATGCACTCAATAATGACTCTGAGTTATGGAACGGCTCCCCGGGTTGAGTGACACCAATCCTGTCTGCACGTAGCTACCCAAATCTCTCCATCAGACCCTAGATAGTGCATCCACGCTTCCTGAACTCTTCTGCTACTCTATATACCATCAGCAAATCACTACGTAATGCATTCACAATTGCACATCCTTCTTAGCACGCCTCGCAAGCCCCAACAACCAAAGTAACAGTAGTCTGTGCGTACATGACTAGGAAAAAGCTTCGCTATTTATTTCTACATATACTTTAATATTTTCAAACTATAAACACCAACTTGTGTGTAATAACAACTTCTTAAAAAGCACAGAATAATATTGATTACTACTTGAGTTAAACGTCGATGACGAGCGAAGGAAAGAAAAGAGCCTCCCACCCCCTTGCAGCTGGTTATATAGACCAAAAACACCCCCACTGTTGTTCAATTTTCCCCGTAACCGCTTAGCGGTTTGCTACACTTTTCGAATCCCAAAATCTTAACCGACATCAAATTCTAACAACCCCAAGTTAATCCTTCCATAATTCTCTATAATTTTGTATATAAACAACAACGGACTTTACACTCCTGGAATTTTTACGTTCGTATCCCATAAATTACCGCGAAAAGTACTGGTACCCGTATAACAGTTGGTCTGCTTCGCCGTAAACTAGTCTCAACTGATATCAATTCTCATATTCACGACTCCCAATGTAAAACGAATCTAGCCCCTTCTCTCTTCATCTCATGTACGACCATTTTCTCTTTTATGCTTCGTTTAGGAATGCCACTCACATATGCACCCTCTCTTAAACTCTTAAACACTTCTACCTTTAACGTCTAATAACATTTTTTTAATTTCTCTCCCCATATAAAACATCTTCTACTTCACTCTTGTTTATAGCTTCGAATTTATCCTTGTTCCTTCGTTAGTTACCAAGTCTAATCGATATCTGACATTTTCCTTCTTTTTGTTTGCATATCGATCCTTGCCTGCCTTAACGTCTATTTGTATTCGTAGAAAATATTGATTTTCTTATGAGGTTGTTGACAACACGCCCAATTCTTGTAGATAATCGTTACCTAAAACATGCTTGTCTTAACCGTCAAGTGTTGTTTATCGAAACGCTTTTCTATCTCTTTCTACCCAGTTCGTGTTTTTAAATGCTATCTTATACTAAATTCTCCCCTATACTATTTCATATGCTAAACGATATTAACTAAATGTTTCTACTTCATTACAATTATGCCCGTAAAATTATTGATCTTAGCTAAAAGTGAAAAACTTTTCACCTATTATACGCTAATAAATTGACTTTTATGATAGATGCTTAACGTCTTTGTTCCTGCTCCTAGATATTATGAAATATCTTTGCAAATAAGTGCAAAGCTGAAACTGAAATGTAATTAACTTTAAAATTCTTACTTTAAATTAATTAATCGTTACACTCGATTTCTAAGACACCTATTTAACTTTATAATAAGCGGTATTTACACATTTAACTGTTTCATAGATGGTATCTATACATGCTAACCTACCCTAAACTGTCCTATGACCTTCCTAGCTCATTTCAACCTACAAATTACATAGTAATATATATCAATTTGGAGGATATGTAACTATCGGCACTCTTAAAATTGTGACATTCCTTTTAATAGTCAAACTCGTAAAATTGGGCAAGCTTTCCAACGAAAATATTTATTAAAATTAAACAAATTTGTCAGTTGTTTGATTTAGTAATGTAAAATACATTTCTATATTCAGTAAAACCCTTGGTTTTAAAATATTTCTATATGGAGAACAGGAAGCACCATAGACGTAGTGGTCACGTGCTGCGAGGTAGGCAAAGTAAATATATATACGAGACAGATATCGAAATTACGTGACAGGTCTACATCTTCTCCTTTCTCTACTCATAAATAGTTCACATGGAAAAAATGGAATGAGAAAAATTTTCTTACTTTATTTAGGCTTTTTAAGTAAAGATTTTTTTGTTTCAGCTCTCCTCTATTCCATCTACTAGCGCGTGTTTCTACCGCTTTTTAGTACTGTGTAAGTAGTAAATTTAATGACCTGTCAGTGAAATAAAATCGCTTGATTTTATTAATGACCTCTTAAACGTATCTGCATAATATTAAAGCCCCAATGAGAATTTTTATATTTGATTCATCTTGTAAGCGACAAAACAAAAACCACACCCAATTAGACTCCCTAGAGTTTTCCCTCTCTACTTATGAATTCAATATCTACTGCGGTCTTACGAAGATTGCTCTAACAGACTAAGTTAGCGAATAATGTAAATATTAACTAGACGAAGGAGAAAAGTTAAGTCCTTAGATTCTAAACCTGTATATAAATTGATTTATTAAAACAGACAGAAAGGAGAAAACAATTTAAGTTAATGACTTTAAAAGCTGCGTTTAGCTTAGCATGAATAAATAAATTAAGTAACTTGGGTAATTTGCAAAAAGGCTAATTAGTTTCTGTAATAGGAGGATGTTAAAGACAAGGAGGAGTGAATTGAAGGCTTTGTTATGCATTATAGATTCACCTACAGAAATTGATGTATATGGTATTAGATATATTCCTGTTGATATAGAAAATACAGCCGTTGCCTTGTGTAACGCAAACTTCAGTCTACGTTGCCCTAATTTTGCTTAATGCTTATCAGCTACGTGTTAAAGCTTCACAGAAAAATAATTATATCAAATAGTACACGAAGTTAGTTTCGTGAGTAGATAGGCAATGCTGCTATGCAACCAGAAATTAGCCTCCGAAATCGCTCCCCAATATACTATTAAAATCCTTTTAAAGTTTGGATTCATAGGGAAAGGGAGCACGCACTTACACCTCTCAGTTGATTTATTGAGGCACCCGCTTTACAAATGACCTTGAGAATGTCAAACCAAGGTGAGTTGCTAATTCTAGAAATGTCCGGTGGATCCTCGTCGTTTGGTGAGTCAAATAGCGCACCACCGTTTCGTTCGGACATGCTAGTTGCAGCTGTTTGATGAAAAGAAAAAATAAAAAATTTGCTAAAAATTGTTTTTTTTTGCAAACCCAAATAAGCTTCCGAACTCATATGTCCTATACGGAAAACACCAGACGATCCATTATCCTAGATTAATTAAATCGTAAGGTTAAACTCCACATTTTGTGTTATAATAAAATTGAAAATACCTGAGGTATTTTATAACCTGCTTAGAACGTTTTAAATAGCATTCTTATCAGTGAAAGTCCGATAAATAACTTACTGTTTACAAATACGTCAAGATTTTTAACTTGTTTTATAAATTGCGCGTGGCTTTTAAACATTGGCGTAAAATTGGGGGAATCAAAATTTTCAGGTCGAACTGTTTTCATAAATCGTTTTCCTAATCCGAGCATTTTTATTCTATACTTTGAACAAATTGGTATAAAGGTTGTTAATTCGCAAAAACCCTCAGACGACAATACCAACCTTTAAGGTCAAACCAGAGTCTTACGAATTTAATGCCTGCTGAACCGAAACCTGATCATATTCAGTACAAGGTTAGCAGTTGGCGGCTTGTGGTTAAGGGTAGGCCATTTAGTTTTGCCGTATCTTTTACTGAATTTAGACAAGAAAACCAGTTGTGTCAAACTACCCCTATTTTTATGTATAGTCAAATTACTTGCCGTAAAAGTTCCATTGTTTTAGTTTACAAAATCCATTTTGTTAAAAATAGCACTTAATATTACCAATTTTTTGTAATTACAAGATATTTTATGAAAGAAAGGTCACGCGTTAAATTTTTGCAATATTTGAAACAATCTCACTTACGAAAAACCTAATCGAAATGATGTTTTATTAGCAATAAATAAGATTTGTGTTAAAATTGCTCAATATTTTAGTTTTTAAATTAAATATTTAAATTTGTAAATGGCTGCCACATCTGACATTCATAAAATAACAATATGTAAAAAAATTTTGTCCAAATAGTCAAAATTAAAGCATTTGTGATGAAATGTAATTGTTAAGAATTATCGTTATTTGATGAAGTTATTTGTTTTGAAGTAGACGTGTTACCACGCCAGTAATTTTTTCGCAAAAAAATCGATTAAAACTATTTCTATGTTAAAGACGTTTGATTATGTTGAAAGTTAATCAAAGAAATTGAAAGAAAAATTATTTAAAACTAACAAATACAAAAGAATTTTCTGTATTTACCATTTTAAAATGATCGATATTTGCCCGTTACAGCGGAATCACGTCTAACTTTAGATTAAATTGTTTTCCGCAGCACTAATAAAACTTTAGCTCCGACTCTACCTTAACTCTCCCTTGAGGTAATAGCCATGTTAGCCGTCGGCATACAGTTTTTAACCTTCAAATACATTTGTTGCACTGTTTAGAAATTGTAGAAAATGTACTTGCAGTATAAGTTTGGTTCATTTTAAATTGTTAGGCATCGTAAACAATTTTCATTTTTAATAATAAAAATAATGCAATGAGGTTAGTGTTGTTAGTTGCATATAAATACAATGGTTAAAAGCGTAGAATGTTAACTTAAAACCGCAGTTAGTTCATTATTTACATTTTGAAATTCAAGCTGGAACAAGGTGTTTGTAATGCACGAGGTAATAAACATTCCAGATGTTCAGCATGCGAACGGTGACATAAATTTTATGTAGAAAAGTTTTACCAAATATTCAAATAGGGTTTTGTATACTGGCAAGGACGTATAGGTAAAACGTTTAAAGACAGAAGTAAGTAAGGAGTAAGAACGAAATGAAACAAAAGGCTAAAACCGAAGTGTATTAGATCGAAATATTCAAAATCAAACCATACTAACCAGAATCGTTAAATGAAAAATGCGTATACGGTATAACAATACTTAACCACACTGATGTTACTCAAAAGTCTCGATAGCGTCCTTCCACTTATTGAAAAGTTTTTCAACCAATTGTTTTGGTGATTCGCGAGATCCACTGGCAACTTCAGATTGCCAAAAAAAACTCCATGTCGTAAGAAAGTTGTTTGAGACATAATAGCGACAATATTTTTGTTTTTATTTAACATAACCTGTCGACTGTTTCGTCAATAAGTACTTTTACGTGACAGTACAACCGAAATCGCCTTAAACAATGTTGAGGTACACCCATTTAACGGAAACTTTTAACAATTACAACAAACTTCTCAAATTATCAAATCCGCTAATTAATTTTACAGCGTTGAATATCGTCATGTTGTATTCAGATAAATCTGAGGTTGCCAGCACCTCCTGTAAAAGCTATTTGAGAGCTTTACCAACTTCCTATTAGTTCTTAATTATAAAATTGTATCCAATAATTATGATTGGAGTATGAAAAACATATAACCGAAACGACTAATATTTCGATGTACGCTTATTGAAAGCGGATGATAAAAATATAATTTTTGATACATAAAAGCTCATTACTGTAGAGGCAAGATAGTAATTAGAAATTAAAGTGGTTGAGTGTCTATTATTGACAAATGTCAGTTTTATTGTTATTTATTCCTTTCTTAGAATACGATGAACACTTTATAAAAATTAACTGTTGTAATTATTCTGTTCACACAATTAACGCGTATAATTACATATGCGCACGTCTTTTGTATACGTATTTCTAACGCGTAGTATTAATGATTATGTTCTTTTTTGTAGTTTTGAAATGGCTAAGCTATGTTCAAGTATGTATTACAAAAAAGCATAATTATGGTTTTGTAGGTTCAAGTTTATTGCCTGAATTCCTTTTATAAAACTGGAAATATCATTGAACTGCCATGCTTAATGAACGTTACTATTTATGAAATCATAATATACAGAGTACATTTGAATTTATTTTGTTCATGTAACGTAGAATTTTGTCTTCTTTAATCTGGTTTCTACCTGGCGTAACGCAAATCCGTTACTACATGACAGAAAAAAGGACATGCGTAACAACATAATAAATGGTGCCTTAGCAACTCCTTATACCACATGGACACTATTTATACAATGCAAGATTACGTATAAGTTTAATTCTTCATTTTAAGTTGCACGTTAACATAGTTATTTTTGCATCCCCAATTTGTTATGAAGAATTGGTGTAGAACTTATTTGTTCATTGTAACCCTTTCTGTTGGAAAAACCTTTGATCCTGGAATAACAGCCCATTATATCTCATTTGTAAGTGATAACATCAACTTCCTCAACTGTATACTACTGAAATCAGTTACAGTGTGTGTTATATGCTAATAGGACGTTAAGTACCTGAACTAATTCTACTCTACCAAATTAAGGTTGCTTTCAATGGAGTGGGTTTTATATAAGCAAATCAAATCTTTTACTAGATACTTTTACATTAACGTTGAAAGTTCTCTGAAATTTACCTATTAAGGCTCGTGAGCGCCACCCACTTAAATAAACCCAAATCTAAAACCTCCGTATAAGATAGGTGTTCCGAGAGACGATTTAATTGTTTTTACTGCAATAGAAATTAATAGTGCTTTCTGTACACGCTTCTTACCTTCTGCTAATTTAAAATAATAACAAACTCAAAGTCTTGTTCACCTAACATATTTATCAAACATGAATATCACAGGGTAACTTTATCAATTATAGACATCCAACCCAATTAACTGGTACGTATAAATTATACGGATACAAACCCGCTGCTTTTCTATATAAGAATTCCAGAGTTTCTAAATACACTTTAACTAAGCATGCACCAACATAAAAAGTCCTCTTAATGATAACAAATTTTATCCATCCGTATTATTACAGCCAATAACACTTAAATTCAAAGATACAACAGCATGACATGTGTAACAAGTGGAAAGCAAAAATTCAATAACTCACAGGTTTTGTTGGTCCTTTTACAAAGTTCAAAACAACTTTTTAGTGCAGGATTCTTTTGGTTGACAATAGTACAATTCTCCAGCTTAGCGTTGAATGAAAGCTTTCTACAACGGACACCTTCACCTGTAATGGTATTCTAATACCGCGTTTTGACTTGCGTTTGGATACTTGTTATTCACAATTTCGGAGTTTAATACTGTACCTGAATTACCTATTTAATCAACCTTTAACCCGAACGGCGATGGTTGCGTGTCAATCGAATTGGAAGTTCTATAACTGAAGACAAAGTATTGAATTCCTCTCTTTGTTATTATCTAAGTGCTTTATAAGCTTTTTGTTCAAGGGTCATTGTCTTCTGTTCTCACGGTGTAGTGTGTCTTTCTACTGTCCTTATGTCAAAGTTAATGTAGTCCTGTTCGTGTGATCGGTCGTTTGTTCCCACACATTTGAAAGTGGCGTTTTGGTTTACGTTGGCAACACATCTTTTGTGTCGATAATTTATATGTCTATGAATATAGTAAAGATAATCAACTACAGTGGCGGTTTCTTTGAATTCGTGTAAATGTGTACAAACAAACTTTTCTGTGCCTGTCATTTTTCGAGATCTATTTGAATTTCTCTAACTTAGTACAAAGGGTGTAAAGCCCCGTCTTTTATTTCTGTTTGTATAGAAATGTACTAGGTGATTTACTATCTTAATTCTTTACCCTAATTTAATGTATTGAAGTAGTCACGTTATTAGAATAAACTACTAGAACTGCTATAAATATTTCAGTGTGTTTTCGTCCTAAAAGCTCATTTAACTAACTAAAACTCCTAATCTCCTTGCTTAAGTAACGCTCTAGCGTTACAGGTCTTTTGCAGTATCGTCATATAAGTTATATAAAAATCCACGCTTTAGAAAAGTAATTTTTGATATTAGTTCTGTTCATAAGGAGTACAAAGTAATTTGTTAATTTAAAAAAGTGTTTGTACGGTGTGAAATTATGTTATGAATAGATGCTTTCCATCACTTAATAAAATTTGTGTTTCCATTATACTTACTTTTACGTTATAAAAGACAGCTAAATAGCGATTTAATTAATTTTGAAGAAAAGGGTAGTGTATATGCATCGGATGTGACGATAACAGTGATCTTTAAATTCCCCTGTACCTCTCAAAAAAAGTCAAGTACTTGTGTATCGGACTTGACAAGCGGCTAAACATACACGCAAGAAGTTAACGGGATCAAAACTTGTAGCCTATATAATTCCTCTGCGCTTTTAGGAGAAGTTAAGTACATGTCCACAAGTCCTGTTGAGAAACTGAATTAGACAACACATCCACAAGCAAAAATAACACAAGCATGTGGAATATTCTGACAATAAAAGGTTTTTAGGAAACATTGAGATGTGTGTGTGTCTGCGTGTGGATGAGTAGTGAGCTATCTAGCAAAACATTAGGTAATGGAAACGAAGTTAGTAATTTCAGTTAGCTAAATGAGTATTTGGCATGAAAGCAACGTGAAAAATTTAGAATCTTTGGTAGTTTAGTTTTAATAATGTGGCTTTCTACAAAGAGCACCTTTACCTATAATGGTATTCTAATATCGCGTTTTCACTTGCGTTTGGAAACTTGCTCTTCACAATCCCGGAGTTTAATACTGTACCCGAATTACCTATTTAATCAACCTTTAACCCGCACGGCGATGGTTAGATGTCAATCGAATTGGAAGTTCTATAACTGAAGATAAAGTATTGAATTCCTCTCTTTGTTATTATCCAAGCGTTTTATCAGCTTTTCGTTCAAGGGTCATTGTCTTCTGTATTGCGTTCTCACGAGCTAGTGTGTCTATCTGCTGTCCTAATGTCAAGGTTAATGTAGTCCTGTTCGTGTGATCGGTCGTTTGTTCCCACACATTTGAAAGTGGCGTTTTGGTATACGTTGGCAACACATCTTTTGTGTCGATAATTTATATGTCTATGAATACAGTAAAGATAGTCAACTACAGTGGCGGTTTTTTTGAATTCGTGTAAATGTGTACAAACAAACTTTTTTGTGCCTGTCATTTTTCGAGATCTATTTGAATTTCTCTAACTTAGTACAAAGGGTGTAAAGCCCCGTCTTTTATTTCTGTTTGTATAGAAATGTACTAGGTGCTTTACTATCTTAATTCTTTACCCTAATTTAATGTATTGAAGTAGTCACGTTATTAGAATAAACTACTAGAACTGCTATAAATATTTCAGTGTGTTTTCGTCCTAAAAGCTTATTTAACTAACTGAAACTCCTAAATTCCTTGCTTAAGTAAGGCCCTTGTGTTACAGGTCTTTTGCAGTATCGTCATATAAGTTATATAAAAATCCACGCTTTAGAAAAGTAATTTTTGATATTAGTTCTGTTAATAAGGAGTACAAAGTAATCTCTTAATTTAAAAAGATGTTCGTACGGTGTGAAATTATTTTATGAATAGATGCTTTCCATCACTTAATAAAATTTGTGTTTCCATTATACTTACTTTTACGTTATAAAAGACAGCTAAATAGCGATTTAATTAATTTTGAAGAAAAGGGTAGTGTATATGCATCGGATGTGACGATAACAGTGATCTTTAAATTCCCCTGTACCTCTCAAAAAAAGTCAAGTACTTGTGTATCGGACTTGACAAGCGGCTAAACATACCCGCAAGAAGTTAACCGGATCAAAAACTTGTAGCCTATATAATTCCTCTGCGCTTTTTAGGAGAAGTTAAGTACATGTCCACAAGACACGTCGAGAAACTGAATTAGACAACACATTCACAAGCAAAAATAACACAAGCATGTGGAATATTCTGACAATAAAAGGTTTTTAGGAAACATTGAGATGTGTGTGTGTCTGCGTGTGGATGAGTAGTGCGCTATCTAGCAAAACACTAGGTAATGGAAACGAAGTTACTAATTTCAGTTAGCTGAATGAGCATTTGGCATGAAAGCAACGTGAAAAATTTAGAACCTTTGGTAGTTTAGTTTTAATAATGTGGCTTTCTACAAAGGGCACCTTTACCTATAATGGTATTCCAATATCGCGTTTTCACTTGCGTTTGGAAACTTGTTCTTCACAATCCCGGAGTTTAATACTGTACCCGAATTACCTATTTAATCAACCTTTAACCCGCACGGCAATGGTTAGATGTCAATCGAATTGGAAGTTCTATAACTGAAGATAAAGTATTGAATTCCTCTCTTTGTTATTATCCAAGCGTTTTATCAGCTTTTCGTTCAAGGGTCATTGTCTTCTGTATTGCGTTCTCACGAGCTAGTGTGTCTATCTGCTGTCCTAATGTCAAGGTTAATGTAGTCCTGCTCGTGTGATCGGTCATTTGTTTCCACACCTTTGAAAGTGGCGTTTTGGCTTACGTTGACAACACATATTTTATGGTGATAATTTATATGTCTATAAATACAGTAGGGATAATCTACTATAGTGGCGGTTTCTTTGAATTCGTGTAAATGTGTACAAACAAACTTTTCTGTGCCTGTCATTTTTCGAGATCTATTTAAATTTTTCTAATTTAGTGCTAAGAGTGTAAAGTCCCGTCTTTTATTTCTGTTTGTATAGAAATGTACTAGGTGGTTTACTATTTTAATTCTTTACCCTAATTTAATGTATTCGAGTAGCCACGTTATTAAAATAAACTACTAGGACTGCTAAAAATATTTCAGTGTGTCTTCGTCCCAAAAGCTCATTTAACTAACTGAAACTCCTAAATTCCTTGCTTAAGTAACGACCTAACGTTACAGGTCTTTTGCAGTGTTCGTACGGTGTGAAATTATTTTGTGAATAGATGCTTTCCATCACTTATTAAAATTTGTGTTTCCATTAAACTTACCTTTACGTTATAAAAGACAGCTAAATAGCGATTTAATTAATTTTGAAGAAAAGGGTAGTATATATGCATCGTATTTGACGAGAACAGTGATCTTTAAATTGCTCTGTAACTCTCAAAAGAAGTCACGTACTTGTGTATCGGACTTGACAAGAAGCTAAACTTACCTGCAAGAAGTTAACCGTATCAAAAACTTTTACCTTATATAATTCCTATGCGTCTTTTAGGAGAAGTTAAGTACATGTCCACAGGGCCTGTCAAGAAGCTGAATTAGACAACACATTCACAAGCAAAAATAGCACAAGCATGTGGAACATTCTGAAAATAAAAGATTTCTAGGATACATTGAGGTCTGTGTGTGGTGTGCGTATGGATGGGTAGTGCGCTATCAAGCAAAACACTAGGTAATGGAAACGAAGTTACTAATTTCAGTTAGCTAATTGAGCATTTGGCATGAAAGCAACGTGAAAAATTTAGAACCTTTGGTAGTTTATTTTTAATAATGTGGCTACCCCAATATGATATTGAATTAAAATAAAGAATTAAAATAGTGAAACACTTATTACATTTCTATGCGAATATCAATAAGGATCGGGACTTTACACTCCTCGTATTAAATTTAAAAAATACAAATAGGCACTAGTTAACGGCATAGAAGAGTGTATTCTTACAGATACACACGAGATAAAAAACATCATTAAATCATGGAATTAGACAGACACCCTTTAGGATATTCTCCCTATATTGAACTCCATTGAATGCTCCTCTCATTGTTGAAACACCGCCATATCCTTGACCTCGTAAATTTTGTAACTTAAGGCCAAGACGTTGCAGGTGTTTTGACTGTTGATGCTATGCCAACACTTGTCACGTCGAAAACGAGAACAAATGTAATAAAATCGTCTTTTAAATTCATAACGTCGATGTCAATATACCGAACATAAATGGAAAATTGTTCTACTCGGCTAATGTTTGTTGTCTTATCTCCCAAAACCGTAAAAAAATTTTACTTTATTTACTTTCTAAAATATTTTCTTAGAATTTTTTCCAATGATGCTTATTAGAGTATTTTGAGCTGTTGGACTGGCGTACATAGCGTTACCAGCTGATGAGTGAATGCGTTCAAACAATACATTATCTCCATGACGTGCTCTGTATCTGATTAAAGCCCTAAAGTTTCCATCATTTGTGTCTAGTTCTTTGAGTGATAGCCGTCCTGAATCACGATGACCTCCTTAAGGTAGTTCTTATCGTCTACAGAATAAGATTGTTTTTGCAATAGATCTCATAATGCATCTTTTCTTTCAATGTCTACTTGATCTTTCCTCCATAACTGCTGCACTACATCTTGAGGCGGCTCCGTGGCGTAGTGGTATGTGTGTGACTACTACGCCCAAGGTCCCGGGTTCGAATCCCGCCACGGTCCGCTTGAAAAATGTTAGGCGAGCATTTTCACAAAATACACCCTCGTTCGGATGAGAGGTAAAATGGAGGTCCCGTGTGAGTGTTGTCACGCACGTTAAAGATCCCTACCTTGCTTGGAACAGCAAGGGTTCGGCAAAATTCCAAATTTTCCAGGTAAAAAAAACTCGCCTCCTGGCCAATGTAGTACCTTCGGGTGGAGCATTGGAAAATCACATGTAATGCACTACATCTTGCTGCTTTCCTTCAAAAAAATCAAAAAACAGTTCTAGCCAAACATGATCTTCCTTGTTCTCAAATGTTCCCCAAAGGTCTTGATAGCATCCTTCCACTTATTGAAGGGATTTTTAACCAATTGTTTTGATGATTTCTGAGAGCCACTGCCAACTTCAGATTGACAAAAAAAACTCCAGGTCGTGAGAAAACTGTTTGATACATAATAGCGAAAATATTTCTGCTTATGTTTAACATAACTGTCGACTATTTCGTCAATAAGTACTTTTACGTGACAGTACAACCGAAATCGCATTAGACATAGTTGAGGTACAGCCATTTAACGGGAACTTTAAACAATTGCAACAAACTTCTCGAATGATCAAATCCTCTAATTGATTTTATAGCGTTAAATAGAGTCCTGGTGTATTCAGAAATAAATTTGAGGTTACCAGCACCTCCTGTAAAAGCTATTTGAGAGCTTTACCAACTTCCTATTAGTTCTTAATTATAGAATTAAACGATGTTTCATATAGTTGCAGGAATTAATGGCAGCGCGCTTTAATCTACTTCATCTTAATTAAATCGTTATTTAGCTGCCTTTGATATCGCTAAGGTAAGCTTAATGGAAACACTAATTTTATTAAGTAATGAAAAGCACCTATCCATAAAGTAATAATGCACGAACACTTTTTTAAATTAACAAATTACTTTGTGCTCTTTATGAACGGAACTAATAACGAAAATTACTTTTCTAAGGCGCGGATTTTTATATTACATATATGACCTGTAACGCTAGTGCGTTATTTAAGCAACATTAAATAATAGGAAGGAATTTAGGATTTTCAGTTAGTTAAACGAGCTTTTAACACGAAAGCACTCTAAAATATTTACAGCAGCTCTAGTAGTTTATTTTAATAACGTGGCTATTCCAATATGATATTAAATTACGATAAAAAATTAAAATAGCAAACTAGTAAAGCACCCAGTACATTTTTAAACAAGCAGCAACTTTACATTCCTAGTATTAAGTTAGAAAAATGCAAATAGATCTAGGTAAATGACCTTCACAAGAAAGCCTATTTGCATACATTTATACGAATTCAAAGAAGCCCCCACCCTAGTAGGAAAATTATCTTTACTATTTTTGTATACTTATAAACTACCGCCATAAAGGGTGTGTTGCGAATGTAAACCAACGTGCCACTTTCAAAAGTGCAAAAGCAAGTCACCGACTACGCGAGGAAGACCTTGACTTTAGGAGAGCAGCTAAATATTAGCTCGTGAGAACGAAATATAAAAGGCGATAATTTTGGAGCGAGAAACTTATAAAACACACGTGTAATAATAGAGAAAAACGTAATCCGTTATCTTCAGTTGACACCCAACCAATGCCGTGCCGGTTAACGGTTGATTAAAAAAGTAACTCAGGTACAGTATTAAACTACGATATTGTTAGAAACAAGTTCTCAAACGCAAGTAAAAAACGTGAAATTAGAATACCGTTACCAGTGAGACTACCTGTTTTTTAAGCATTCGTTCATTCCTAAGTTGAATTATTCGATTACCTGCAATAAAAAGATATCTGCATTAATAGGTCGTTTGGAGCTTTGTAAAAGGATCAACAAAATTTGTAAGTTATTAAATTTTTGCCCTCCACTTGCTACACATTTCATGGTTATGCGCAATTAATAGTTATGACTAGCTGCAATAATACAAATGGGTAAAATTTATTACCACTAGGAGGACTTTTTGCGTTGGTGTACGCTTATTTAATGCGTATTGCAAACGCGAAAATTTTATATTGAAAAGCACCACCAATTAATCCGTATAATTAGTGAGTGCTTGCTGATTTGATTGCATGTCTATAAATGATACATCTAAGTTGTATTATTTCTTTTAGATACAAGCATAGGCATTTGTTTGCTACTTACTGTGATATTCATGTTTGATAATATAGGTTAGGTCACCAAGATTTGGAATTTGTAATTACTTAAAATTAGTAGAAGGTGAGAACGTGTGCACAAGGCTCCATCAATCTCTGCTGTAATACAAACGGTTAAACCATCTCTCGGAACGCCCATCTCATAGGGAGGGTTTTGGATCAGGATTTTTTCAAGTGGATGGAGCTCAATGGCTTTATTAGGCAGTTTTCAAAGGTTCTTCAATGTAGGTTTAAAAGTATTTAGTAAAACATCTGCATTTTTTTATAGAGCCAACCCCGCTCTACTGAAAGCAATCCAGTACACTTTTACGTCATTTCACTTTAGTAGAGCAAAATTAATTCAAGTATTTAACATCAGGTTAGCATGTAATAGACTCTGTAACTGATTTCAGTAGTAAGGTTGAAGTTATAATTAACAGATGAGCTATAATCGGGTTCTATTTCATGATTAAGGGTTTCTCAGACAGAAAGAGTTGTAATAGACAAATAAGTCCTAGACCAATCCTTCAAATCAAATCGGGGAGGGATAAATAATGAGGTTTAAGCTGCCAATTTAAACTAAAAATTAAACTTATGGGCAATCTTGCATCGTATAAGTAGTATTCATGCGAGCTAAGGATTTGCTAAGGTAATATTTCTTATATTGTTATGCATGTACGCGCTTGCGTTACGCTAAGCAGAAACCAAAAGAAAAAATAAAAAATTACCTTAAACGGACAAATTAAATACATTTGTACCCTGTGTATTATAATTTCATAAATAGTAGTGTTCATTAAGTAAAGACTGGTGAATAATATTTTTAGTCTCATAAAGGGAATTCAGGCAACGAAGTTTATATTTTTTGTGTAATACATAGTTGAACGTGAATTAAGTAAATAAATTATTTCAAAACCTCAAAAAGGAATACAATTATCAATATTACTTGTTACGAAGTCGTATACAAAAATATAAGCATTAGTCATTAATGAGTTAGTAGTGTGAACAGAATAATTACAGTAGTAAATTTTTAATACATGATCATGATACTTTAAGAAAGCTTTTACAATTATTAAAGAAGTAAATAACAGTGAAAAATAATTTATCAATGATATATACTCAACCAATTTAAATTCTAATTAATATCTTGCCTCCGCAACAACGGGCTTTTGTGTACTAAAAGTTATGTTTTTACTATCGGCTTTAAATAAGCGTGCAGTAATCGTTCTTTGTAGTAATAAGTTTTACTCACTCCAATCACAATTACTAGATGCAAGACAGCATGTAATGTTTATGAAATTCAAAACAAGGATTGTTAGACCTACAGTTGTGTTTGTTTATTCTCTACAAAGCTACGACAACTTTCTAGTGCAGGAAATAGTTACAGGTAGATTAATCAATCCAATTCCAGGAGGAATGAAATGTCCCAGCAAAGGATACTTTCACAATTAGAGGTACCTTTTGGCTCCGCGTTCTTACTAGCTTTTGGACGTTTACTAACAGTACCTTGGTCTTGCATACTATAACGTAATACCCACACACCGATGGTTGAGTGGTAAATTTGAAGCTCTACTCTAATCTCGGAAAGCTCAAGATAATAGATAGATTCATTGACCTCTCTTCTACCATCAATATTTTTATACCATTTGTCCCAGAGCTATTCGTGATATATTTTGTTCTCAGGCGGTAGTGCGTCTAACTGCTTAATTTTCGAGTCAATGCCATAATATTTATGTGACCCGTCATCTTGCTCTCGCACTTTTATATTGGGTACCGAGAACGGCGTCATTTATTTACTTTCGTAACACAACTTTTATAGTAATTTATTAGTTTATGCTTGCGATTTCTTTCAATTCGTGTGAGTACTTAATTCTTTCCACGGGTTGCATGTCACGCATTAAGTTTTATGTTTGGTTTAATGTCTATTGACATTGTAGGGTGTGTCGGTCGAATTCCATGATTTAATGATTTGTTTTTTATATCGTGTGTATGCGTACGAATACACTCTTCTATGCCGTTACCTAGTGTGTATTTGTATTTTTCTAAGTTACATACGAAGAGTGTAAAGTCCCGATTCTTATTGCTGTTTGTATAGAAATGTAATAGGTGCTTCACTATTTAAATTCCTTGTTCTAATTTAATATGCTGATTTAGCTAACAGAAAATAACTAACTTCGTTTCCATTACGTAATGATTGGTTAGATAGCGCAATAACCATCCACACGCACACACACACTCCAATGTTTCCTAAGACCCTTTTATTGTCAGAACATTCCACATGCTTGTGTTATTTTTGCTTGTGGATCTGGATTCAGCTTCTTGATAGGTCCTGTGGACATGTACTTAACTTCTCCTAAAAGGCACAGAGAAATTATATAGGCTACAAGTTTTTGATACGGTTAACTTCTTGCGGGTATGTTTACTTTTTGTCAAGTTCGATACATAAGTACTTGACTTGTTTTGATAGGTACAGAGGAATTTAATCACTGTTCTCGTCAAGTCCGATGCATATGCATTAGACTTTTCTTCAAAATTAATTAAAACGCTATTTAGCTGCCTTTGATAACGTTAAGGTAAGCTTCTTGGAAACACTAGTTTTATTAAGAGACGGAAAGCATCTATTCATAAAATAATTTCCCACCGCACGAACACTTTTTTAAATTAACTAGTTGTTTTGTGCGCTTTATGAACAGAACTAATATCGAAAATTGCTTTTCTAAGGCGTGGATTTTTATATCACATATATGACAAAACTGCAAAAGACCTGTAATGCTAGCGTTATTTATGCAAAGAATTTAAGAGTTTCAGTTAGTTAAATGAGCTCTTAGGACGAAAGCACACTGAAATAGTTATTGCAGCTCTAGTAGTTTATTCTACTAACGTGGCTACTCCAATATCATATTAAATTAGGATAAAGAATTAAAATAGTAAAGCACCTAGTACATTTCTATACAAACAGAAATAAAGGACCGGGCTTTACACACATAGTACTAAATTAGAAAAATTCAAATAGATCTCGGAAATGACAATCACAAGAAAGTTTGTTTGTACACATTTACACGAATTTAAAGAAACCGTCACTATATTAGATTATCTTTACTGTATTCGAATCCCATATATTACCGCCATAAAAGATGTGTTGCCAACTTAAACCAAAACGCCACTTTCAATGGTGTGGCAACAAATGACCGATCACACGAAGAGGACTACATTAACCTTGACATTAGGACAGCAAATAGACACACTACCCTGTGAGAACGAAATACAGAAGACAATGACCCTTGAACGAAAAGCTTAGAAAGCACATGGATGAATAACAAAAAGAGGAATACTTTATTTTCAGTTATAGAACTTTGAATTTGATTGACCCCCAACCATTGCCGTGCAGATTAAAGGTTGATTAAATAGGTAATTCAGGTACAGTATTAAACTCCGGGATTGTGTGAAACAAATTTCCAAACGCGAGTGAAAACGCGGTATTAGAATACCATTACAGGTGAAAGTACCCTTTGTAGAAAGCTTTCATTCAACGCTAAGCTGGAGAATTGTACTTTTGTCAACCAAAAGAATCCTGCACCAAAAAGTTGTTTAGAGTTTCGTAAAAGGGCCAACAAAACCTGTGAGTTATTGAATTTTTGCATTTCACTTGTTACACATGTCATGCTGTTGTATAGTTAACAATTATTATTGGCTGTAATAATACGGATAGACAAAATTTATTATCATTAAGAGGACTTTCTGCGTTGGTTCATGCTTAGTTAAAGCGTATTTGGAAATGCGGAATTCTTATATAGAAAAGCAGCGCATTTGTATCCGTATAATTTATACGTTTCACTTAATTGGGTTGAATGTCTATAATTGATAAAGCTACCCCGTGATATTCATGTTTGATAAATATGTTAGGTGAACAAGACTTTGAATTTGTTATTCTTTTAAATTAGCAGAAGGTAAGAAGCATGTACAGAAGGCACCAGTAATCTCTATTGCAGTGAAAACAGTTAAATCGTCTCTCGGAACACCTAACTTATATGGAGATTTTAGATTTGGGTTTCTTCAAGTAGGTGGCGCTCAAAGTTTTTAATAGGTAGAACTTTCAACGATAGTGTAAAAGTATCTAGTAAAAGATTTGATTTGTTTTTATTGAACCCACCCCATTGAAAGAAATTTCAATTTAGTAGTGTAAAATTAATGTAGGTACTTAACGTCACCTAAGCATACAACACACACCGTAACCGATTTCAGTAGTATACTGTTGAGGAAGTTGATGTTATCACTTACAAATGAAGTATAATCGGCTCTTATTCTAGGATCAAAGGTTTTTCGAACAGAAAGGGTTGCAATGAACAAATAAGATCTACACCAATTCTTCATAACAAATCGGGGATGCAACGATAATTATGTTATGGTGCACCTTGAAATGAAAAATAAAACTTATAGGTAATCTTGCATTGTATAAATAGTGTCCATGTGCCATAAGGAGTTGCTAGGGCACTATCTATTATGTTGTTACGCATGTCTTTTTTACCATGCTGTAACGGGTTTACGATACGCCAGATAAAAACCAAATTAAAAAAAGACAAAATTTACGTTAAATGAACAAAAAAAATACAGATGTACTCTGTATATTATGATTTCATGAATAGTATTGTTCATTATGCATAATAGTTCAATAATATTTCCATCTATAAAAGGATTTCAGGCAATAAACTTGAACCTACAAAACCATAATTATGCTTTTTGTGTAATACATACTTGAACATAACTTAGGTCAACAAGTTAATTCAAAACCGCAAAAGGGAACACAATCATTAAAACTACGCGTTACAGATACGTATACAAAAGGTGTGCGCATAAGTAATTACACCCGTTAATTGTGTGAGCAGAATAATTCCAACAGTTGACCATCATATTTTAAGAAAGGAATAAATAACAATAAAACTTACATTTGTCAATGATAGACATTCAACCACTTCAATTTCTAATTATTATCTTGCCTCTACAGTTATGTGCTTTTATGTATCAAAAGTTATATTTTTATCATCCGCTTTAAATAAGCGTACATCAAAGTATTCGTCGTTCTGGTTATATGTTTTTCATACTCCAATCATAGTCATTGAATACAAGACAACATAAAATGTTTATAAAATTGAAAGCAAAGATCGAATAGATTTACAGTTGTGTTTTTTTATCCCCTACAAAGCTTCTACGACTTTTTACTGCAGGAAATAGTTGCAGGTAGATGAACTATTCCAACTACAGGTTGTATAAACGCTCCCAACACATGCCACTTTCACAATTAACGTTACTTTTTCGCCCCACGTTCAGGTTTGATGCATAAATACTTAACTTCTTCTAAAGGGCGCAAAGGAGTTTTAAGAGTAGCGGTTTTTGCTACGAACTTCTTGTGGGTGTGTTTAGCCTTTTGTCAAGTTCGATGCACAAGCTCTTGACATCTTTTGGGTAGTACAGTGGAATTTGAAAAACTCACGGTTATTGTCAAGTTCGATGCATATACATTTGAAACTTTTTTTTAGAAGTATAGTGAAATTTAGAAGGGTTACCATTAATTTTAATAGTCCTAATTAAAACAAGTTCTGTTTTGCTGGGGTGTTTTTCTACTCACCATCGCCTAGCTGGATTTAGTGTTGTTTGCATCAGGTTACATAGCATTTTCTCATGACTATCGACCCTTATGGCAAATATATCTTCTGCTACTTGGCTACCCTATGCTTTGTCTTCCTAAGTTATTATTAATAATTTGCTCTTATGGTGTACTCAAGTGAACTTGACTAAGTTAGTGGTCTATTCCTCGGGTTGGGCTTATGAGGAGTGGTCGTGGGTTTTATAACAAAAACATTATTCACTTACTGACTCTAATAATACTAAAATAGGGGTGCAAGAGGGGCGCCACCAAGTCCTTAAATTTTCTAAACATGGGTTTGCTCTAAGGGGGGACTTGGAAGTTCTTAGAGAAAAATATCGTATTTACTGCCTAAGCAGGAGCTATAAAAAAATATTATTAATATAGCAAAGAAGGACATGAGAGGGGTACTTTTGGTACCTTATACTATAAAGAAAAAGAGTAGCTACTAATATCAATTATTTGAACACAATTATAAACACAAGTTTCGGCATTAAAGTTCTTGAAAGTGCTATAAGTGCTCCTTAATCAGGGCTAAAATTATTAATTTTGTAAAGGGTGTTTATGCTTTATTACCTCTTGATTTAATTACCCTATTCTTGAACTCACTTGTTCAAAATAAAACATTTACTCAAATGAATTAAATGGTTGTCCTTTAATTAAATATTGCCTTCTAAGTAATAAAATTTTATGTACAAAATATACATCTCAAAGGTAGTTTAATTTCTTTAACACAATTATTGAATGAGAAAATTATGATTTTCTCTACTAAGAATTAAAAATATCAATAATGTATCCAACATTTTCACAAGGTTTTCAAAATTAATTACCCAAAATTCCAGATTTGTTACCTTGGTTTACAAGTGTGTATTAAAATTTCAAAGTCCAATAATTTTAGTTCTTAAGGTATGATTGAGTTTAAATGAAATATTTTTTTAGGACTAAATTAAGGTATTCATATTCATTTGTAATAATATCATGCATAACTCTTAATTGAAACTGTGATAAATTCTAAACAGAAAAAGTTTTCATAATTACACAGTAAAACAAGAATCGTCGATTGTTACAATGTTGTTTTCGACAATCTGCCTCATTGTCAAGATAGGCTAACAGCTGTCGTCATGTCAAAGTGATAAAAAAAGCTTACCTTGAAAAGTGTTGTTCTAAGCTACATTGAAGAAATTACATTGTTTGGACCAGATGTGCTGGCATGCGATTCTTTGACAAACAACTGAGGTCAACGTACTGTCCACATATTATTGCGTAATATACTAGAACTTTACTGAAACCATTTACACGAACTTGAAGTGTATCTCATATTTGCATGTCGAAACAAAACCAAACCATATAGTGCATCTCATTCTTGCAAATTGAAACAAAACCAAACCATAAAAGAGACTATTCAAAATACATCAGTTTCAACATTCTTCAACTTGTTTAAAGACAGTTAATTTAAAGGTGATTTGGAAAATTAAATGTGGTATTTGAACTTGTAAGCTCGTAGTCTTATCTTTACTGAATGTTCAGAATAAACATTACTACAATTATGTTACGGATAATAAACTTGATAATTACAAAGAGCAAACTTTAAGAAAATTATTATTGGAAATTCTATAAGACCATAACTAGAAAATCCTCCAAGCACGTTTTATAAATTTAGTGAAATTAAAATTAACAAATTTGGACAATTTACTATTAAAAATCCATAAAGCGTTTGAACGCTATCTAACAAAAAAATTCATAGAGCTTTTGAATGCTATCTTACAAAAAATTATCATAGAACGTTTGAGCGCTATAACAAAATTATTTAGTTTTATTTGACAATTAATTAATCTGCTTACCATTATTAAAATACACTGTAAATCAAATGCATCTTGCACCAGGCTAAGTAGCAACGCCTATCGCTATACAAGGTTGCTGGCGAGGACCCAGTTCATTGCATCGTGCTTCTTTATCAAATGGTCGTGCCAGACTGAATCGTTTGCTCAATGCGCACAAGGAACATCAAAATCGCCTGACATTGATGATTCTATTCAAACGGCCAACGTTTACTAATCGTAACTAACCCAGTATTATTGAATAGTTTTCGGCTTGTGATTGGGCTACTCTGCCTCGATCTAAATATTTATTTACATCGTCAGATTTTATTGTTTATTTAAATAGACAATGCAGCGTACTTAATTAATAATTTTAAAGGATTTGCAGCCATAAAAAAATTGTTACAAAGTAATCAGTTCTGTCGCTTACATGGAGCCTGGGATTGCATTTACTGCTCTTACAACTGCAGTGGATAATTATAATAAATTTATTTAAAGTATAAAACAAATGCTTATTAGTCGTAAATAAGCTGTTTGAGACATTTAGTAAAAATATTTCGACTTTTATTCAACATAGCTGTCGACTACTTCATTAATCAGTACTTCCTACGTAGCAACGCAACCGAAATCGCACTAAAGGTAATTGAGATACACACTTTTAAAGGAATCTTTAAGCAATACTAACGAATTTAAAAAAATATAAAATTTGTTGGTTGATTTTATGGCGTAAGATATCTTCCTAATATATTCAGCAATAAATTTGAGGTTACCAGCTACTCCTGTAAAAGCTAATTGAGAGCTTTACCTACTTCCTATTAGTTCTTAATCATAGAATTAAACGACGTTTCACAAAGTCGCATGGAATTAATGGCAGCGCGCTTTAATCTACCCCATCTTAATTAAATCGTTATTTAGCTGATAGCTGATAGCGTTAAGGTAAGCTTAATGGAAAGACTAATTTTATTAAGTGATGAAAAGCATCTATTCATAAAATAATCTCACACCGCGCGAATTCTTTTTTGAATTAGCAAATTACTTTTTGCGGTTTGGACACGTAACTAATATCGGAAATTACTTTTCTAAGTTGCGGATTTTTATATTGCTAAAGAAACTGAAACGCTGGTGCGTTATTTAGGCAAAAACTAAATAATAGAAAAGAATGTAGGAGTTTCAGTTAGTTAACTGAGCTTTTAGCACAAAAGTGTCCCGAAATATTTATAGCAGCTCTAGTAGTTTATTTTACTAACGTTGCTATTCAATATGATGTTAAATTAGGACAAAGAATTAAATTAGTTAAGCACCTAGTACATTTTTGTACAAACAGCAATAAAGGACTGCACTTTACACTGTTAGTATTAAATTATAAACATACAAGTAGATCCCAGTAAATGACCGTCATAGAAAAGCTTATTTGTATACATTTACACCAAAAGGAAAAGACAAATGGCATCGGTGATAGTTCTTAACAAAAATATCAGCGCAACGCGTATACATGACATCCAGAATGAGCACTGAGTGTGCATTTAAGTGACAGGAAACGTCTTAAAACTATTTGTAGTGGCCACGATCTACTTCCAGCGCAGACACGAACCGGGCGCATACCTAAAGGACGCAGGGACCATTTTTCGTACGCACAACCATCTACATACCATTTTGTCAGCCGATGTCAACGCCAAATCCCCACTGTGGCATTGCGATAACACGGATAACAGGGGCGAAAAGGTCGAACAACTTCTACATCAATAACAGCTAGAAATTATTAACCAACTTAATAACCCGCCAACTTTACAAACAGGGCCGGGGCGAAAAGCAACATAGATATTACGGTGGCAAATAGCAAATATCGACATACATCCAACTGGAGGGTCTACAGTATGGCAGCAATAAGTGATAATAGTCTGATCATTTTAGATTTTAGCAGACAACCCGAAACCCCACTGAGATGTTAATTAAATACTTTAGTTAGGTGTGTTATTTTGTCTTGCATACTGTCAGTTAATGTCAAGTAGTTTTAAATAATGAATATGTTGAGTTCTCTGTTCATTAAGCCTTACTACAGGTCTAATTTATTACACCCACGTTACAGAGACAATACACCAATGACAAGTAGGAGGTACAACATAAAAAAGGCCAACTTGAAAAAACTCAAAGTAAATTTCTATCCGATATCCATAATACAACAAGGAGGAAATGTCTACGAATACGCTAAACAAGTCACTATCGTCATACACCAAGCTATGAATCGGTCGATTCCACAAGCAACCCGGTGTCGAAGTCCCAGGCTAATACCATGGTTCGAGGAGCTTTCGACATTGACAAAACAAATAAGAAAAGCCAGGAAAACAAATCTGCAATCCCTTACGGAAATTTAGGTATGGAGAAACAAAAGCTGTAAACGAAGCGAAGCTACAAATATTCAAGCGAGAATCTTGGGACAAATTTGTAGAGAAACACCTGAGGAGTAACACATGGAGTGTTCCGTATCGGATAGTTAGAAAAAAGATAAGACCATCAACCATCTGCTCCACCTTACAGATGGATGGCGGAAACACCTCTAACTAGAACGATTCGGCAATGGCACTAATAAAAGAGCTGATACCTGATGACAATGCCGAGGAAGACTCGGACAGTCAAGCGGATCTACAAAACAGCATGATTCGACAAAACGGCAATTGCAACAGGCCTTAAAATTGAGAGGACGAGAACATCTCCCCCCCCTCCATTCACGGAGGGTAAGATGCTCCTGATGATTGCAAGGTGCGGATATAAAAATCATTTGGCCATGACAACATCCAGGCTGAAGTCATAAAAAGGTTGACAGACCAAATATCCGATATGTTAACTGCATTCTACAATGAATGTTTCATACAAATAAAATCTCCTACGGTTTGGAAAGGGGCAAATCTGGTAATTATCCCGAAGAGGCATGGCAGAGATATGTCCTCGTCAGGATCATATCGGCCGATATGCCTTCTGAACGTTCTAGGAAAATATATGAAACATTACTAGCCAATAGGACGGTGGACCATAGAAATATATACGGTATGAACAACTACCAATACGGTTTTAGGGAAGGGAAGTCGACTGAAGACGCTATCAAGCACGTGTTTGAATCTTCGAAAAGGTGTGACAATAAATACGTCCTAGCGGGAACGACAGACATCGAAGGGACATTTAACAACCTTCGGTAGCCATCTCTGTTTCACAGGCTGGAATCAATCAACTGCCCCAAGAACTGTATCATACGTTTCGAAATTACTGCCGGGACAGATACGTTACACTACAAGGACCACAGTTTTAACTGTCGTTGCCTACGCGGACGACATACTCGTCATGGTGGAGGGGAATACAAGAGTCGCAATCGAGCAAAAAACTACAACCACAGTAGAGCGAATACACAACGTGTAGAAGCAACAAAATGCACATCTCTACGTCTAAGAGCACACACATGATGATGAAGGAGAAACTCTCGAGGAACCCATAAATCATCTTATGACACGAAACTAAGTACCTTGGGGTCATCCTGGACGAGAAACAAAACACTTAAAGATCACTTACAAAAGACAAAAAGCTTAGTGGACGGCATCGTTAGTATAGCCTAACGCGAGTACAAAATCCCGCTAAACCGTGTCAAACTCTGCACGAACAGCGTGATGGTATCCACAATAACTTATGGGGCAAGCGCGTGGCATCCCAGCATGAATCTAGTGAAGCCCTCACAACGCGAGTTATGTATCCCCCAATCAATATATATATATATATATATATATATATATATATATATATATATAGAAATAGAATTTATTAGAAATTATTAAGATATTAAGATATTATTAAAGAAACTTAAGTTATATGCAACAATGTATTTTAAGTATAAAATAAGAAAGGTTATTAAAAGTTCACAAATAAGTTGTGAGAGGATGTTATACATTGTATTCCAGACGTAAGTGATACTTCAGGTGCAGGTCACAGACGCTTAAGAAACCGCGATTACTTAGAAAGTAAGATTGTTACATTGTATAATGATTAGAATTAAGAAATAAGCAGACATCAGCTTTGCAAGTCCCACAGATATGTGAATGGCAGGGACAACATAAATACCCCGGGAGCCCCAAGATCATCAGTCAGTCTTGAGTATTTCAGCTTTAACTTTGCCGTTTGCTTTGGCTACTCACCCAAATATTAATTCAATTATTATTTTATTTCGACTTAGTTTAATTTATACAAGTTTGTCAAAATTCCATATTAATATCTGTTTAATAAATAAAATTTGTTACAAGAGGTTTTGAAAGAAGTTTTTAAAAGGTCCAAAACGTAACTGGTGCAGAGTCGTACAGATCCAGAAAGGCACTACGAATCCAAAAATCGAAGAACTGGTAACCAGAAATTTCAATTCCCAATCTTGAAGACCCCAACCAAACAAATTTGGATGAGGTACAAAAATCTACCGAGCCCACAGCCAGAAAACAAAAGAATACGACGATGAAAATTATGTAAGTCTATTATCCTAAAACCAATTATTCTTTTTACAAATTTATTGATGCTAGCTAATAATGTGTAAAACGCAATTCTTATAACAGTTAATAATAGAAACGAATATTCAAAGTTTTATCTTCATCAATTTCTATAATTAAACAACTAGTGTATAATTGTAGAAGCATCCGTAACTTTATTAAATTAACTCAGCGTGCAAATCTAAAACGCGACCCTAAAACAACTTATTACTAGAAACCATCACTGAATAAAACCATTCCGACAAAATCCAACGTTATAAGGTATAATTAAATATTTTTCAACACGAGAATATCTAGTTATACAGAAAGCATTTACGCAAATTATTAACCTATTACCGAGACTAAAAATAAAACTTTTCAGGAACTTAAAACTTTATAATATAGACAATCTTATTGTATAAATTGTAAAGGGAACATTGATGTAACTACTGTAACGAAACAGTAAACTGAAAATTTGCAACTTTATAATTAAACATTCAAGGTAACTAAACAATACAATTGAAAGGAAGGATTTCATGCACTTATCAAATAACACCTACCGAGACGGAAATAGCAACTGACCATTACAGACACTTAATTAGCCAGCAGGACTAAAATAAAATCGTAACTGGCGCAAAACGTACAAAGTATAACGCAAATTATTGCAAGAAATTATTAATCCCATAAAAACCTTCCAGAAAATTAATACCCACGACAACGATAACATCCGCGACGTATAAAAATAAAAATTCAAGGCTACAGAAATTAACCAAACATTACCAAACACAAATTCCTCAATTTAATTATAACATCGTATAACTACGTATAAAATATAAGTAAAGCAACTCTTTAAATAACCCGACACAATCCAAACTGAAACGTTTTAAAGCAATTTTTAAGCGATAGTAATGAATTTAAAAAAATAGAAAATCCGTTGATTGATTTTATGGCGTTAGATATCCTCCTAATGTATTCAGAAATGAATTTGAGATTACCAACTACTCCCGTAAAAACTAATTGAGAGCTTTACCTACTTTCTATTAGTTCTTAATCATAGAATTAAACGATGTCTCACAAAGTCGCATGGAATTAATGGCAGCGCGCTTTAATCTACCCCATCTTAATTAAATCGTTATTTAGCTGATAGCTGATAGCGTTAAGGTAAGCTTAATGGAAACACTAATTTTATTAAGTGATGAAAAGCACCTATTCATAAAATAATCTCACACCGCGCGAATTCTTTTTTGAATTAGCAAATTACTTTTTGCGGTTTGGGCACGTAATTAATATCGGAAATTACTTTTCTAAGTTGCGGATTTTTATATTGCTAAAGAAACTGAAACGCTGGTGCGTTATTTAGGCAAAAACTAAATACTACAAAGGAATTTAGGAGTTTCAGTCAGTTAACTGAGCTTTTAGCACAAAAGTGTCCCGAAATATTTATAGCAGCTCTAGTAGTTTATTTTACTAACGTTGCTGTTCAATATGATGTTAAATTAGGATAAAACATTTAAATAGTTAAGTACCTAGTACATTTTTGTACAAACAGCAATGAAGGACTGCACTTTACACTGTTAGTAATAAATTATAAACATACAAGTAGATCTCAGTAAATGACCGTCACAGAAAAGCTTATTTGTACACATTTACACCAAAAGGAAAAGACCAATGGCAGCGGTGATAGTTCTTAACAAAAATATCACCGTAACGCGTATACATGACATTCAAAATGAACACTGCGTGTGCATCGAAGTAACAGGGAACGGCTTGAAACTACTTATAGTGGCAACGAGCTACTTCCAGCACAGACACGAACCGGACGCATACCTAAAGGACGCGGGGACCATTTCTCGTACGTACAACCATCTACATACTATCCTGTTAGCCGTTGTAAACGTCAACTCCCCACCGTGACATTGCGGCAACACGGGAAAAAGGGGCGAAAAGGTCGAACAACTTCTACATCAATAACAGCTAGAAATTATTAACCAACCTAATAACCCGCCAACTTTTGAAAACAGGGCCAGGGTGAAAAGCAACATAGATATTACGGTGGCAAATAGCAAATACTGACATATATCCAACTGGAGGGTCTACAGCAGGGCAACAATAAGTGATCATAGTCTGATCACTTTAGATTTTAGCAGACAACCCGAAACCCCACTGAGGTGTTAATTAAATACTTTAGTTAGGTGTGTTATTTTGTCTTACATACTGTCAGTTAATGTCAAGTAGTTTTAAATAATGTCTATGTTGAATTCTCTGTTCATTAAAGCCTTACTACAGGTCTAATTTATTACACCCACCCTCCAGAGACAATACACCAATGACAAGTAAGAGGTACAACATGAAAAAGGCCAACTGGAAGAAACTCAAAGTAAATTTCTGTCCGATACCCATAATACAAGAAGGAAATGTCCACGAATACGCTAAACAAGTCACTAACATCATACACCAAGCTATGAATCGGGTGATACCACAAGCAACCCGGTGTCGAAGTCCCGGGCCAACCCCATGGTCCGAGGAGCTTTCGACATTGAGAAAACAAATAAGAAAAGCAAATCAGCAATCCGTTACAGAAATTTAGGTAGGGAGAAACAAAAGCTGTATACGAAGCGAAGCTACAAATATTCAAGCGAAAATCCTTGGACAAATTTGTAGAGAAACACCTGAGGAGTGACGCATGGGGTGTTCCATATCGGATAGCTAAAGATAAGATAAGACCATCAACTATCTGCTCCACCTTACAGATGGCTGACGGAAACACCTCTAACTGGACGATTCGGCAATAGCATTAATAAAAGAGCTGATACCTGATGACAATCCTGAGGAATCTACAAAACAGCATGATTCGACAAAACGGCAATTGCAACAGGTCTTGAAATTGAGAGGAGGAGAACCTCCCCCTTCCATCCCTTCATGGAGGGTGAGATGCTCCTGATGATTGCAAGGTGCGGATACAAAAATCACCCGGTCATGACAACATCTAGGCTGAAGTCATAAAAACGTTGGCAGACAAAATATCTGATGTGTTAACTGCATTCTACAACAAACATTTCATACAAATAAAATCTCCTACGATTTGGAAAAGGACAAACTTGGTAATTATCCCGAAGGGGCATGGCAGAGATATGTGCTCGTCAGGATCATATCAGCCGATATGCCTCTTAAACGTTCTAGGGAAAATATATGAAACATTACTAGCCAATAGGTTGGTGGACCATAGAAATGTACACGGTATGAACAACTGCCAATACGGATTTAGAGAAGGGAAGTCGACTGAAGACGGTATCAACCACGTTTTTGAATCTTCGAAAAGGTCTGACAGTAAATACGTCCTAGCGGTAATGACAAACATCGAAGGAGCATTTAATAGTCTTTGGTAGCCCTCTATGTTTCACAGGCTGGAATCAATCAACTGCCCCATAGAACCGTATCATACGTTTCTAAAATACTGCCAGGACAGATACGTTACACTACAAGGACCACAGTTTTAACTATCGTTGCTTAGGCGGGCGATTTACTCGTCCTGGTGGAGGGGAATACAAGGGCCACAATCGAGCAAAAAGCTACAACTACAGTAGAGCGAATAGATAACTGGTGTAGAAGCAACAAAATGCTCATTTCTGCGTCAAAGAGCACATACATGATGATGAAGGAGAATCTCTCGAGGAGCCCATAAATCATCTCACGACACGAGAGGGTTAAAAGATTGTCCCAAACTAAGTACCTTGGAGTTATCCTGGACGAGAAACAAAACTTTTGAAGATCACTTACAAAAAACGTACGCCAAGACAAAAAGCTTAGTGGACGGCATCGTCAGTATAGCCTAACGCGAGTACAAAATTTTGCTAAACCGTGTCAAGCTCTGCACGAACAGCGTGATTGTATTCGTAATAACTTATGGGGCAAGTGCGTGGCATCCCAGGATGAATCTAATGAAGCCCTCACAACGAAAGTTATGTATCCCCCCAATCAATGTATACAAATAAATACAATTTATTAGAAATTATTCAGAAACTGTTAAAGAAACTTAAGTTATATGCAACATTATATTTTAAGAATAAAATAGGAAAGGTTATTAAAAGTTTACAACCAAGTTGTGAGAACGGATGTAATACATTGTATTTCAGACGTAAGTGATACTGCAGGTGCAGGTCACAGACAGTTAAGAAACCGCGATTATTTAGAAAGTAAGATTGTTACATTGTATAATGATTAGAATTAAAAAATAATGAGCTTTGAAGTCCCACAGACATGTGAGGGGCAGGGACAACATAAATACCCCGGGAGCACCAAGACCATCATTCAGTCTTGAGTATTTCAGCTTTAACACTGCCGTCTGCTTAGGCTACTCACCTTAATATTACTTTAATTATTATTTTATTCTAACTTAGTTTAATTTATACAAGTTTGTCAAAATTCCATATTAATATCTGTTGAATATATAAAATTTGTTACAAGAAGTTTTGGAAGAAGTTTTTAAAAGGCTCGAAACGTAACTGGCGCAGAGTTTTACGGATCCAGAAAGGCATAACGAATCCAAAAATCAAAGAACTGGTGACCAGGAATTTCAATTCCCAATCTTGAAAAATCCAACCAAACAAATTTGGACGAGGTACAAGAATTGACCGAGACCAAAGAAACAAACGTGGACGAGGTACAAAAATCGACCGAATCCACAGCCAGAAAACAAAAGAATACGACGATGAAAATTATGTAAGTTCATTATCCTAAAACTAATGATTATTTTTACAAATTTATTGATGCTAGCTAGTAAAAGAAAAATTTTTTATTATTGTTTTTATATATGTACAGATATTTTGATTATTGCAATTTATGCCATTTTATAAAAATAATTTACTTATTTATTAAGAAAAATTATTTTTTCACGAGAACTTATTTTTGAATCTAGAAAATTAAATTTTAAACAATAGAACCAGAAAAAAACGCATTTACATGCGCTAATATGTACAATTATTACGAAATATTAAAACGAAACAAAACGAATTCAATTCAGCAAGTCTGTAACATAAAAATAGAACGCAAATAATTTTACCATTTTGTCACTTAAAGCTTAATGTATAAAACACAATTCTTATAACATTTAATAATAGAAACGATTATTCAAAGTTTTACTTTTATCAATTTCTATAATTAAACAATTAGTGTATAATTGTAGAAGCATCTTTAACTTTATTAAATTAACTCAGCGTGCAAATCTAAAACGCGACCCTCATACAAATTATTACCGGAAACCATCACTGAATAAAACCATACCGACAAAATCCAACTTTATAGAGTCTAATTAAATATTTTTCAGCACGAAAATATCTAGTTATACAGAAAGCATTTACGCAAATTATTAACTTATTACTGAGACTAAAAACAAAACCTTTCAGGAACTTAAAACTTTATAATTTAGACAATCTTAATGTATAAATTGTAAAGAGAACATTGATGCAACTACTGTGACGAAGCGGTAGACTGAAAAATTGCAACTATATAATTAAACATTCAAGGTAACTAGACAATACAATTGAAGGGAAGCATTTATGCACTTATCAAATAACAACTACTGAGACGAAAATAGCAAGTGACTATTACAGACACTTAATTAGTCAGCAGGACTAAAATAAAATCGTAACTGGCGCAAAACGTACAAAGTATGACACAAATTATTGCAAGAAATTATTAATCCCATAAAAACCTTTTAGAAAATTAAAATCCGCGACAAAGATAACATACGCGACGTATAAAAATACAAATTCAAGGCTACAGCAATTAACCTTATATTACCAAACACTAATTTTTCAATTTAATTGTAACACCGCATAACTACGTATAACATATAAGTAAAGCAACTCTTTAAATAACCCAACGCAATCCAAACTGAAAAGTAATAAACCAAACCGCGAAATAAATCTCAATTTATACAAAAACTTGACATTAATTAAAAGCGAAAACAACCCTTAACGACCATGAGTTTAGATATGAAAATTTACCTCGAAAGCATACCTCAATTCAACGGAGAACAGGTTCTCCTCCAAAACTTCATTACCGCGTGCGAAATATTTTTGAAAATCTTTTACAAACTAGGAGATAACGAAACTGACCGGAAGGGCACTAACGCTAATAGCCAACCGAGACGATTTAAAACAGTGGGAAGATTTTAAACACATATTAATAGCATATTCCAAAACCAAAGAAACATTAAATGTATTATGCGCGATTTAATAAACCTTAGAATGGAAAGTAACCAATCCCCATATCAATTCGGAATCAAATTGAAGTTTAATTTTAAAAAAACTAAAAATCGACAAACCCGACCAAAATATCAGCCTATTAAAGACAAAAATGTATGACGAAATGGCACTGCACACCTACGTAAACGCATTGCCTGAACGATTATCAGATAAAATAAGATTTCATCATCCTCAAAATTTAGAAAAAGCTATGAATATGATCATAGAAGAAACAACGTAATGTATTACCGAAATAGACTATATAACCCTAACGCGAATAAAAGCTATTTACTAATAAAAACTATACACGCCGCGAGACAAACAACCACCTAACCAAAATTCACTTCACTTAACGCACAAACAAATCAACCGCGAATTATCAACCCGAATTTTAATAACACAAATTCCAATAATCGATTTAAACAACTCCCAAAACCAACATTTACAAAACCCACATTTACACCAGGATTTAACCAAAACATAAACCAACAAAACCAAACATTTGGCGCAAACCCAATTAGAAATACACCGATGATAAATAACAATAACAACCCCAACAGTTATTACAAACCAACCCCTATGGACACCTCGTCTAGTAACAACAGACAAAACACAAAAATATCGCAAATCCAACCAAGTCATAACCAGAAATAAAACTTTACATCGGAAGAATTATTTCACCAAGAAGTAGAAGAATCTAACGATGAAAAACCACTTAAAAAATTATGAACGTGACGAACCATGCGAAAATTACTAAGAATACGACGAAGAAAACGCGTACTCAAATTTTCAGATAGACCGATTTATAAACGACCAAACATAATCAATTTAAATAATATCAATCAACAAGTATTGCCATACATAGAAATACCCCACGCAGAACTTAAATTATTAATCGATACCGGATCTTCAAAAACATTGTATTTCAATGATAAAATAAGAAAGGTTGTTAAAATGTCACAAGCAAGTTGTGAGAACGGATGTTATACATTGTATTCCAGACGTAAGTGATACTGCAGGTGCAGGTTACAGACGGTTAAGAAACCGTGATTTCTTAGAAAGTAAAATTGTTACATTGTATAATGAATAGAATTAAGAAATAAGCAGACATGAGCTCTGCAAGTCCCACAGACATGTGAGGGGCAGGGACAACATAAATACACCGGGAGCCCCAAGACCATCAGTCAGTCTTGAGTATTTCAGCTTTAACATTGTCGTTTGCTTAGGCTACTCACCCTAATATTAATTCAAATATTATTTTATTTCGACTTAGTTTAATTTATACAAGTTTGTCAAAATTTCATATTAATATCTGTTTAATAAATAAAATTTGTTACAAGAAGTTTTGGAAGAAGTTTTTACAAAGACCGCTCCCAAGGCCCGAAACGTAATTCGCGAAAACTAAGCTCAAAAGGGACCCATGCTACAGTTGTCAGCGACCTACCGCACCATCTCGCAAGAAGTACTTGCCGTAGTACTGGGAACAATTTCAGTAGATCTAATAATAAAACAACTGGCAACTACACACTTCCTACGGAAAGAGCAGTACGCCAAGGTGGAGGTAAAAACGGAAGCACCATCACGCACACGACGTAACATGCAGAAAGCCATTATTGTCAAATGGCAGCACAAGGGGACACTTGTACGTAGTGGCGACGTACTCAGACACTAATTCTAGACATAGTACGCATACTAAACACACTAAACTTCTAACCCAGGCTGGGACTATTACATTTCATGGTTGGGCATGGACCATATCCAACATACAAGCACTGATTTCAATTAATTGACACAGACTCGTGCACATGCAATGTCGGGGACTCCAAAGCACCGGGACCCACACGACAACGCACACCAAACAAGGAAACTAATACAAAACGTACTTAACAACGAACAAACTATGACAGACATACTGTGGCGTGAAGATCTCTTTCCGCATATAAATCAACTCACACAATACATGAGAAAAACACTACACGAAAGTCACGAAAGACAAAGTCCCTAACTAACTAACCAACAATCAAACAACTAAACAACAAACACCAAAACAAAACAAAACTAATACACCAAAACACACACACACACACACACACACACACACACACACACACACACACACACACACACACACAAATCGCTCGACCGACCAAATGACAACATGTAACCTAACAAATATTACAACGAAAGAGACAACAATAACAACACAAATACGCTCCTGGAATTACCAGAGACACGTTCACTGACGACTTCCCAGGGGCTGGGCCGATAATGCACCAGGAACAAAATCATTTAATAAAAAAAAATCAACTTTATTTAACTGAATATGTGCAGTGACACTGCGTGCTGTGTATAAACAGCTAGTCTTGCCAGAATTGATGAACTTCCGTGTAGAATAAATTTAGTATTTAATTTAGTTGCAAGCTATGAGACTAGGACTTTTTGATAGTAACACTAGTGTACGTCTCTTTGTTAAATTATTTGAAGACTTTGTAGTATCTCAATTCGTACACCAAGAACACGGAGCTGTATTGACAACAGATAATGTTCTATTTTGGCATCCAAACATATTCCGTTTAAATATCAACATATTCAGATTAGTGGTGCTGAAGTGTCCAATATTTACCAGCATCAAGGTTATCAAAACACCGTTTTTCTGCACAATACTTCCTCCCCTTTCTTGAACTTGTTTTCGGCGAAAAGCAGTTTGTATTTTGGAATAGACAAGAGAGAGAAGGCATTGAATATGATTGTTGAGAAGAGAGGAACTCATGATATTTGGTATATTCTGCGCGTAGGGGAGCGTTTTTCAAAGTCTCATCCACAATTTTGTTATTAAAGTACTCAATTAATGGTATAAATTTCGCGTAAATGCGGGGTCATATTATAAAAGGTTTATTCAATTTTTCAAGATCAAAGCAATTGACGCATTAGGGTGCAATATACGATCTCTACTCAAATATAAAATTCTATTTAAATTTATTACGTGTTCTACTCTTAACTAAATAAGTTTTAAGGTTTACATATTGCAATGTCAACATACAAGCTTTAAAATTATAACACTCACCGTCCAGTTAACTCTGATGTGCTTGTCTCAGTGTTTTGGTAGGTCTGGTTTTTCTTTATAGATTATTGACTCGGTGCTTGCTCGTGGTGAAAGGTAATGCCCCAAGAGAATGGCAGTAAAGGTTAAATAAGTAACTCACACTACATTGAAGACAACCACGAGAACGGCACTCCAAATAGTGCATCCGCATTTTGTCAAACCCAAACTGAACTGCTCAGTTTTGGTTTTTGTAAATCACCTCCATCGTTTCAATTCATTCCTGCCGAGATTGGCTCATTCAAATTGGACGTTGTCCTACAAGTAATTAGAATAGAGCACCTCGACACTTCAATAACGCGTGTTCACAGTACATTTTCGAGAATAATAAATCCCGAAGGCATCTTAACGTATTTATATTTATTAAATCATTCTAAACTTACTGTGTAACAAATAATTTATAACACACACAGAACGAGATTCAGAAAACAATAGAAATTACTTTACTTTAATAAATAAAATCGATTTAAAATAAAAAAATCGAAACTAGTTATGCAATAATTGAAAAGACATGTACTGATTAATTCACTTAACACGTAACAAGTTCTACTAAAACTTATGTGGATTTAAGAAATAATGAAAGTTGCAAATTAGCGGGCTAAATAGGTTAAATAATGCTCGCAATGACATCGGACGGTTTGATAAGATAGAAAGACATCGGTCCCTGATGCAGTAGATACCACAGCATATCATTAGCCAAATTCTTTGAAAAATTCAAATATTACACTACTACGTACAATAACTACCTGCAACTGATTATCCATGGAAATATTTCTGCAACTACGTGAAAATTTTATATTTACAGATATACTGTTTGTTGATAGTACATCTAAGACACCAGCACTACAGTGGAATTCATTTTGAGACCTGTTGAAAGAATGGAATTGAGCGTTCTTTAAATTTAATGCGTCGAACACTTAGTTCCAGCTATGTTCATTAAATACGTGAGTTTCCAGATAATTTCAATACAAATACACAATTTATTTTTCAATAGAGCAGATTAAAATATGATAAGGTACTTAGAATCGATACCAATCACCAAATTTCATAAGTGAATACAAACAATTAAAACGAACAAATAAAGTATCTTTAAAATTGAACAACATAGATAAAGAAAATGCTTTAAAACGACACCAATTTACACACGTTTCTAATTTAGAATTATGAAAATGAGCCAAGGAATGAAATAACTATACGGAGCATTTGTAACGATAGGCTGCTACTTAAACTTAAACTTAATTTTTAGGGCCTGGCAGGGAAAGGAAAAGTACAGGTGGTAAATTTTAGAAAACCAGAAAACCGAAATCCAGGAAAACTACCCGGATTAATCGTCTTCCGGGCAGGAACAAATCTCAAAGAAATTGCTTACATTAGACGGTTTGGCGCCTCTTTGTCAACCAGTGTAGAATTTCAAGGCAAGTGGCTTTCGTAAATTATTTTATATTCATGTAGGCCTTTTTATGTGTTTACTTTTCTGTGTTTGTAATCTTTTTTCTTAAGAGTCCACTCACGCACCACTGTGCCCCTTAAAATAGTTATTGGTTTCCTGCTCATTCTGGGTAAACTAAAATTGGTATATAAGGTCACGTTTACCTGTAACAGATTAAACAATTATAAGGTATTAAATATGTGTAACAATTTGCGTAGGTACGAGTATTAACCTTCACTGTGAAATACAGCCGTCACATGGTTGTTCGATATAATTAGCTTAGGGTTGACAACACAATAAAATTTGCACCGGGCTTGTCAATCGAAATCGTTAAATGATTTTAAAAAATATATAAGAAGTTTAATTTTACGGGAACAAATAACAAGATAATGGGTACAATCCAGATAGGCTATCCATAAATTTACAGTAGTCTTCTGCCCCGGAAAAGGCTAATTGAGAGCTATAGCTGTTTGCTTTCACAACGTAATCGTATAATTAAGCGAAGCTTCCTGTAAGTAGGAAGGGAAACGCCTTTCAATCTATAATGACCTAATTAACTTGTTATTTATACTGTATTATTAAAGCCATTGTACGCTTAATGAAAACATTAATTTAATATTTGATGAAGGGTTGCTCGTTGGAAATCAATTCTATAGCGCATGAACCCTTTTTGCGCTTATAACTTCTTTGATTACCTTAGGATCAGAAGAGAGAATACAGAAAGTCATTATTTTCATTTGGAAAGTTCTATTGAAGCACACATTTCCTAATTCATTTTGAAATCGAGATCAGTAATAAACTCGCAAACAACCGTTCTTTTAACGCTGATGGATTTTTTTAAAATTTAACGTTAACTCTAAATTAAGCCTTTTTTCTTAACACTTATGTGCCCTCCTGTTAAGAATTGTGCGATTGGCTGTTAACGACCGTCTGATGATCATCAGCTAATGTGAAATGACTGGTTAATTCAAATGGGGTATGCAACTCAATTCCCTGCAGTGAAGGTGACGCTTTTTACCGGTTACGTCAAGTTTGAAATGTGGTACAAGTAGACTTTCCTTTCTCATCCCATTTCTTCTTTATCCATCTGTTAAGTTTATTTTTCAACATAAATTAAATACTCATTTTTCCCTGATTAAGTAATTACCCGCTCGAATAAATTCCATTTCTATTCTTAAATTCTCCAACAATACCCTATATAGTGTACCTGTTCAGAATAAGCCCGCTTTAACTTAATTTTAGCTGAAATCCATTTTGCTTTTAAAACGAAAATTTATTTGATAAATTAAATAGTCAATACCTTGTTTTAGGTATCCGTTACTTTGTTTAACATTCCGATAACGCATAATTGTTTTCTCTTGTGTTTCCCAGTTTGCTAATCGCGCTTTGATAACGCGGGTGTTGCAGTTCGAATTCGTGTTATTTGAACCAGTTTTTAATTTGATTCTGCAGCTTGAGCGTTGAAATATTTTCTACGTTACTCGTGCCAGATCGGATCAAGGTCACTTTGCCGTAGTAGACTTTGTTGAAACGATTTCGAAGAGTTGATAGGATCAAGATCAATTCACCCTAGCAGACTTTGTTGAAACGACTCTGAAGAGTTGATCGGATCAAGACACTTTGCGCTAGTAGATTTCGATAAAGAAGACTTTGAAGAGTTGATCGGATCAAGATTACTTCGTCGTAGTAGACTTTGTTGAAACGGCTTCGGAGAGTAGATCGGATCAAGGTCACTTCGCCGTAGTCGACTTTGTTGAAACGACTTACAGGAGTTGATAGGATCAAAGTCACTTTGCCCTAGCAGACTTCGTTAAAAAAAACTTCGGAGAATTGACCGGATTAAGACCACTTCGCCCTAGTAAACTTCGTTAAGGAAGGCTTCGAGGAGTTAATCGGATCAAGATCACTTCGTCGTAGTAGATTATGTGAAAACGACTTCGGAAAGTAGAACGGGTATAATACCTGTACATAAACGTTATTTTAGTCAGCTATTGAGTTCTGCGTGGGATTTCTTGCACGTATCAGATATTTTATAAGGACTTTTAGTTGATGTAGGTAAACGTTTGATTTTATGTTCTGCGTCTAACTTTTACGAATCCACATCATACTACCTCTCTCTTACAGTGTATTAGTCTTGCCCGTTAAGACAAAATAAATAGAACAAATTGAAAACAAATGCTGGAAATGTAAATGTTGTAAATGCTGTAAACGCCTTTTTTAATCAAAATAGGTATAATTAACATATTGTAGACCGTTGTATGGCGGTTATAATTTTTTTTTTGGTATTTTTACGCATATTAGATGCTTTCTGATGTTTTAAACATTCAACACAAAGTAAAAAATTAGACTTTACTAAGCATCAAACCACTGACGTTACAAATGGAAGATGGAGCTCTTAAACCTGCAACACCGAGATGATATTTATCGCAATGACGTTGATTGTATACTTGCATTTGAAAATGCCACATAAGAAATGTATCATATTCTAACTAAATTATGTTGAATTGTAATTGCTCAACCGTATTCGTAAAGTAAAGTTTAATTAAGTTTTTAATGTTTTTTTAAAAAATAGACCGCGTATATTAAAAAAGAGTATTTTTAGAATCCTAATAAAGGTATTGTAATAAAAAAATAATTTAGCCATTCTATAAGGTTTAATTTTAAGAATTTGTAAAATAAGTGTGTCAACATAGATTTTGATGGTACTTACTCGTGCGCCTACGCCGGTCTACGTAACCTGCTATTAACATTTCTCGAATTAATTAGACAAATTTCTATAAAAGTTTTTAAGCAAACTATAATACTTGACTGCAAACGGATAATAATTCGGGTTATAGGATGTCAATAGTTTTTTTTCGTATATATTAGATATTTTTTAGAGACCGGATATGAATTTTGGAAACCAACTCGATCTTCCTTTTCTTTCGCACCAACGCTAACCGACCCGTTGTAAGCTTTGTCGCACGGCTCGCTCGGCTTCTCAGATCGTAAAATTTTGTGGGATCCTAGCTTTTTTAACGCGTAAGCAAATACGTTACTTGAAAATAATCTTTTCCGGAAAAACCCTTAGTTCTCCACAGGTCATTATGTTTTTGCAGGTAGTTCTTTAGACCAATCTGTCTTAACAGTCACATTCTCTACTCTCTACTCTTCTCAAGTATGCATATCTTAAAACTCTACTCTTTGTTATACCTTTATATCTATTTAAACCATAATTTTTCCTTTGGTGGATCTGTCTTAAGTCCTGAAAGAACCGTCAATCACATAAGAGTGATGTTTTCTCACTCCGAGCTACTGACAGCATTTTGGCTGGTCGAGTAGTGTTTCGCTTTCCACCATTTTTTCTATCACTATTGTTCAAAGCGAGCCCTTTCTCTTATATCTCTTCTACTTGGGTTGCTATATAGCTCCTAACTTCCCATCTCTCACTTCTATCTTAACTTTATTTCTTTTCTTTTATTTTAGAAGTTGCTGTATAGGTAGAAGGTTGATACTTCACGACATAGGGCCGTGGGCGTGAAGAACCTCTGACTAACTGTGTATCGCCACTGTCTTCCGCTGAGGTAAGTTGATTGTGTACGTTGCTATCGAGGCTGAGGACGGTGTGCGGGGTTTGCATTTCCCTTTCGAACTGGTCCCCCATGCCGTTTGTACAAGCGAGTGCTGCTTCACGGAACTTCTTCTATTGGAGAAATGTGTTAAATAACCAATTTTAAGTTCCTACTCAAGTTCCTACTCTACTTCCTCAGGAGTCACTTCTTTGTTATTACATTTATAGGAGGATAATTTGAGAATAATGCCTCAGAACCAAAATTAGGTCTTACGTTCTTTCATAAAAATTTTTATCGTAATATATTATCTTATATTAATTTTTAGGTTAAATCATAAATGTTTAGTGTCTATCTTTTTTTTTTAAACTGACCTAAGGATTTTATTTTACATAATTAATATGTGACCATAATTGGCTGATTATCTTTTTTCCCGAAAATATCTTAGAGATCTTATCCTAACTTAAATAACTTTTCGACCCATACATGGTCAGGCATTTATTTTTCTTTTTGCATTATCTCTGAGATGTTATTGTCAACGAGTGCCGCTTCACGAGGCTTCTGCTTTTGGAGGGCATGTGCTAACACCCATTTTACGTACCTACGGTATAACTCTACTCCCTTGGAATTTCCAATTCTTTCTTGTTATTTTATTTATTGGAGGGACGGTGTATCTTAATATCAAGGCCTCCAAACCAAAATTAGGTTTTACGTTCTCTTTTTAAAAAATCTTGTAATATATTATCTCATCTTAATTTTTAGGTAAGATCATACATATGCAGTGCCTATCTTTTAGCTTTAAAATATCTTTAAAGATTTTAGTTTACCTGATTAATATGTGACCATAATTGGTTAATTAGCTTTTCTTTCGAACATATCTTAAAGATCTAATCTTTCCTAAAATATAATTCTCCAACCCATGGATGATTTGGTATTTATTTTTGTCTCTGCAATTACCTCTGAGATGTTATCTTTGCCTAGCCTTTACCGTTAAGTACTGCTGCATCATATTCAGCATTATCCTTTTAAAGCCAGTAAAAATTTGTTTAGCTTCAGCAAATGTTTTCCAAGAGACGGTTGTAAATATGTACGCATTTATAAGTAAATGTGAAAATAACTCTTGATTTAGATTTACACAGAAGTTCAGTGCTAGTAATCAGTATGTGAGTCTAAAGTTTCTGACGGAATTTGTGAGATCAGTTCTGCGGCAAACATGACCTGCGCGCATAGAGTCAAGCAAGACCTACAATTAGATGGCTGCTCAATTCCGTTTCTTGGTATCGCAATTTTTGCTGCGGTAGCGTCTATAAACAAATGCAATTTAAGTTATACGTGAATGTGTAAGCTCTTGTACAAAGAGACCTTTTCGTTTCATTTGTTTTTCTTTTTCAAGTTTTAAGGCGAATGCTACGATTTTTTTATAAAGTTATAGCGGTTGTTGTGTTAGTTAGGTTTGTAAAACCTCGCATTTGGAAATTCCCAGCACATTAACGTTTTACTGCAGAGGTTCGTGAAAACCACACACAGCTGTGGTTCGCACGGAAATTCCTGGTCATTGGCTTATTTTTGTGGTCAGAGTATATGCTTTGAACGGCGTTGTACCCGCCAATATACGTCAGAGAATATCTTTAACCTCTCCTGGAGGGGATGAACATTTTTATGTGAGCAAATATATCAAAACAAAGGACTCAACTACTGATTTCCTTCAAGTGCTAACGTGTGAGTATTACTCCGACTTATCGACAAGTAATTTTCTCTTCCGTTTCTATCTCGTACCGTATCGACACTTCGTCAAGAAAGGCTACAGCCAAGCAAACATCGGAACACAGGAAGCCACCACGAAATTCCTAGATAGTCATTTCACCACTTCATCTGGAGCCAGATACCGTGGGTAGGTTTAATCATCTTTGTCGCTTCTGGAAATTTAACCCCCGAGTAAGTTTGAGGTTATATGTGGATTAAATATCTTGCAGCTATCTCTAAACGCGGAGGAAAGGGTTACAAATTATTTTAATGATACATATAGTGTACTTTTCGCTTTAAGGAAAGAGCTAAATTGGTAATTACAGTTCTATTAGTTATTATTTAGAATTCTTTGTAAATATTTATGAGTTGTACTAGATCGCTTAGTGGGGTTAAGTGGGGCCAAAAGCGTACCAATGCCAACAAAACGTTTGTTAATATGCTTCTATACTTTTATCGTTGCAAAACCATACAGCTGCACTTTAACAGTCAGTAAGCTGTCATTTTAATAAACTTCGTCCTTTCACAGTTTCTCTCCTAATAAACATTATTCAAATTCTTGCCTTTTATAAAGAAGAACAAATCATTCTGCACAAATTTAATAAACTGGGTGCAATTCATAAACGCTCACCCTTTATGTATTGCCAACTTCCTGCGGTTTAATTTAATGCCTCTACCACGTATGCAGTTCATGCAGTTACGGTTGCTTTTATAAATTCAGAATTGCAACTAGTTTGCGACACCACATCTGAAAACTCGTGTCGAGCTGAAACCAATATAAACGCGTTTAGTGCCTTGTGAAAACCGCACAAGTTTCAGTCATCTTTCATTGCCAGGGATCACCGCATCTGTGCAAACACAACATCCCTTAATATTAGATTGCGCTTCACGTTTCACAGTGAACGATATTACGCAAAGGTAGTAGAAAATATTACGTCGATTTGTTCGGTTTGTTGAAGATTTCGCTTTGAAACACAGATTAGGTAGCGTTAATAAATATTTCTTGAACTTGGGAAATTATTCAAGTCTGTGTGATCTTTTCACCGATAATTTTTTACTAGCATCGGTTTTGAAATTAAAAATAAAATACATTGATTGCGTTGGTTGGTACCAAATAATGAACGGTTTTAGTAGCACTTCAAATCGGTCTGCTCTGTCTGTTCCAAACGTCAATATAGTCGTAAAATGTTTAACACTCTCAAATTAATATACAAAGTAGCAAATTCTCAAAACTCAGCCCAGGTGGAGTAGGTGACATTCTATGCAAGCACTACCTAATATAATCGTGTTGAGGGTTGTGCATTCGGTTTTGATGGCCTGTTCTGCTGTGCTTGCAGCTCATCAATAACGCCAATAAAATCGTAAAGCGTATTAAAAGGTCCCCTAAATTTAATTAATACACTAATTGTTAGAGCTTTATGTAAAAAAGCGTAACAATCGGCCTTGCAGCTTTAAAAAGAAAAAAGTCTCTTTGTACTAGAGCCTTCACATTTACGTGAAACTTAAATACATGTGTCTATAGGCGACACCTGATTTTTTAAACCTTAGTAAAAATTGCGATATAATAAAACGAGAATGAGCAACCACCCGATTTTAAATCTTGCTCGAATTTAGCGCGCACAGGTCTTGTTTGTCGTATCATATACGGCACAAATTTCGTCGGGAACATGATACTCACATACTTATTACTACAATTAACTTCACTATAAATCTAATTACAGAAGTTTCTTTTCACATTCTTTTATAATGCGTGCAATTTACATCTGTCTCTTTAAAGACATTCTTTAAAGCTAAAGAAATTTTTACGGGCTTTAACAGGATAAGGAAAAATATTGTTCAGCAGCGGAGACGTTAAGTTAACAAATTAGTCAGTGCTACTGCATTTACGATACATAATTTCTTAACCCTACTCTATCAAATACAGCGTTAAGGTATCAGTTTGCTTGTTCACCTTACAGTTATAAAGCCTAACTTGGGTCATAAATACCGATGGTTCGGAACAATGAAACGATGAAGTAATTTCTTTCGAGAAAGATATAGGTAATTTATTTAGCTTTCGGTAAAGGCAAGGTAAAGATAACATCTTAGGGGTAATACCTAACCATCTATGGGGTAGAAAATTAATTAAGGTACAAAAAGATCTCCAAGATATTTTTGGAAGAAAAATAGTTAGCCAATTATTTTCACATATTAATCAGGTAAAATAAAATCCTTAGGGAAATTTTAAAGAAAAAAGATTGTTCCTAGACATTTATGATCTAACCTAAAATTAACATAAGATTAAATATTACAAGATTTTTTAAAAAGAGAACGTAAAACCTAATTTGGTCCGAAGGCCTTATTTTCAATACACACCACCGCTCCTATAAATGTAGTACCAAGTGAGAATAGGGATTCCTAAAGGAGTAGAATGATCCCATAGGAACGTAAAATGAGGTTTTAGCACATGCTCTCCGAAAGGAGTTGGCATGAACGGCATGCGGGACCAATTCGCCAGGGGAATGCAATCCCTGCATCACGACCTTGATTAGGAAGATTGGCACAGCCAAATCGATATCAATATTCACGGACAACATAAGTTATGTATCCCCCAATCAATATATATATATATATATATATATACAAATAAATAGAATTTATTAGGATTTATTAAGAAACTATTAAAGAAACTTAAGTTAAAAGCAACATTGTATTTCAAGAATAAAATAAGAAAGGTTATTAAAAGTTCACAAGCAAGTTGTAAGAACGGATGTAATACATTGTATTCCAGACGTAAATGATACTGCAGGTGCAGGTCACAGACGGTTAAGAAATCGTGATTACTTAGAAATTAACATTGTTACATTGTATAATGAATAGAATTAAGAAATAAGCAGACATGAGCTCTACAGGTTCCCACAGACATGTGAGGGGCAGGGACAACATAAATACCCCGGGAGCCCCAAGACCATCAGTCAGTCTTAAGTATTTTAGCTTTAACATTGCCGTTTGTATAGGCTAGTCGCCCTCAATTAAATCCAATTATTATTTTAGATGTTAGATAAAGATAAAAACAGGGAACTTATTTATTTATTTATTTCACGTCTTTATTGTTTAAACTAGTTTCATACAAGCTAGATTAGGGCCATTAAGCCATTAGGACCATTCAACAATAACATAAGGAACAATATTTAAAACGACAAGCAATAGCCACTCACCAACGCGTTCAGAAAACCCTTAAGTTCAGCGATTGAGTTGTCTTTTTGTAAAGCTAGATGTTTTGATTAGAAAGCTTTCGAATTATGAATAAGGTCTATTACATAACGTTTGCAGTTAAATAATATAAGATACAAGATTTTCATCAGAGGCTGGAGACGGGCACGATTTTGAGATAAAATTTCATAATCATTGTCAAGTGCAGAAACGTCTTTTTTTAAAACTTCAACTAACATACGCCAAAAGCAAATTTGTGTTTAATACTTCGATACCATGCAAAAGCACTGTCGGAAAATAATTCGACTGTGCAATTTTGGTAGATATTTAAATCGCCTATTCGTTTAAGAAAAGGTGCTGAAGAGATTTTTGAGGTATATCTTGAAAAAGTAAGGTCCCATTTATAAACAGGTACTGAATTAGAAATGTCTACATTTTCTAGAGGTAGTAAGAAATTTTTTAAATTAGAGGCAATTTCTGGGGGTTCTGAAATAATTTCTAAATTTTCTATGATAAGTACTTTAACAAAAACAAATCGGACATGATTTAACTTTTAATTTTATCAAATATGTCAGCATTAGAAACCGTAACTAGACCGTAGACGCTGCTTTACATGGATTAATCTGAAATGACTTCGTACCGATTTTAATTTTGGAAAGGTGGAATAAACGATAGACTTTGTGTCAATTATAGTATCGGTAATTTCTTCTTAAGTCTTATCTGCATCCATAATATTTACGTTAGCGTTAAAAGGTATACTAGGATTATGCAAAACGGCAGATCTAAACTGTAGATGATGTTGATCCTGTTTAGATGTGGATTTTATATTTCGCACCGACAGTCCCCAGCTTAATTTCTTGTTTTTTAACTGGAGGTGGTTCATATTTATAAGTTTTTGGAAAGATACGCTAACTTAAATATTATATTTTTACTAAATTAGTAAATATCAGCGATAGGTCGATACTATAGTTTGAAGAAACAAACGGAGTTAAACGTCTCAAGCTGCAATTCGTTCACTAAATTAGATAACGCAAAATGGTTCCAAAAAGACAGAATTTCTTATATACCTACGCAAATTCTACAGTTTAGGATTTTTCAAAAACTACATTTAGGAAGTATCAAAGGTAAAAATAAAGAAAAAATTCTAAATTGGCTTTCACTTGAAAGTAACTAAAACTAAGGTGAGTAGCTGAACAACCAACAGTGATAAAGTTGTGAAGCTCAAGACTAACTGGCCATCTTGGACTCCTGAGGGTATTTATGCTATGCCTGCGCCTCACATTACTTGTTGAAACTGTAGAGCTCATGTCTGCTTATTTCTTTATACAATACAAAGTATTACTTCATAGTAATCTTAGTTCTAATAATTGCTGTTTTATAATCTACTGTGACCTGCACCTGCAGTATCATGTTGCGTCTGGAATACAATGTAACTGTTTCCGTTCTCACGTTTGGCTTGTGAACTTCCATTAACCTTTTGTAACATGTCCTTCAATTATAACTTGTAACAATCTAACTTAAGATTTAATAATTCCATTTCATTACATATATATCTTAATTTGCGGGATATGTAACTCGCGCAGCTGAAAAATTATAAATCCAGATTTGACCAATCTTAAAGAAAACAAACTCTCTTTACATCAAAAGTTGCATTATTTAAAGGAACGTATATGGAAAAAGTGGTAATTAGAGTATATTGCTGAACTTCACTGTCGACAAAAATGGAACCAGTGCCATGCAGAAATCAAAATAGCTGCAATTGTTTTCGTAAAGGATAAAAACCTCTAATCTTGGAATTGACTCCTTGGACATGTCGTCAATCTACACCCAGGATCTGATGGCATCAATTGTGTCATTACAATCAAAACAGCCAAAGAGCTTTTGAAAACAGCTGTTTGCAACGTATGTCCGTTACCTAGTATAAACACCACTGAAGATTAGTTTAATGTGCCGTAGTTAGTTTATTTTGTTAACTTAGACTGTTAAGAAGCATAATATTTCTTTTGTTATTGTTCTTTCATTTATTGAAGGTATCTCTTTAAGGTAGGGGACATTTAGGAATTTGTGTTCAAATTCTGTACTTGTCTTATAATCAAACATTATTTGTGCTTCTAGTATTAAGTTAGGATTTAGTGACGTGGACAGAAATGACAGTAGTGGTTTGTAATTGTTGTTTAAAAAATGCAATGTGATACCAGTTTAAAATGAGCATTAAGCTAAAGTTCTTATTGAATAAATAAAAAAAAGCAAAGAATTCAACAAATTACAGTCTGTTTAGTATTTTTTCTTACAGAGCAGTTAGTTAAGATTTTTTGTGTACAAGTCTTTGAGTACAAGTACGATAATTTAGTAAGAAAAGGTAGGCATACCTTTTCTGTCGGTTTTTGTCAGTATACAAAAGAATAATAAAACCTAACCGATTAGATATGTTTAAATACGATTTTTAGAAAGAGTCTGCTAAATTATCCAACTTATTTTGATAAATTTTGTATATAATAAGATCTAGTCAGAGAGTTATTGGTGAATGAAAATTAAGAGTTTAGGATTTGTGAGTGTTCATTCTATCTACAAAAGAAACATTTTTAACTTAATTATTCAGAAGCTATACATATTTTTTTATTTATGACATTATCCGCAAAACAAAGCTGCAGTGGAAATTTTGGGCTCTGTTTTTAGTGTATAAGATATGTGAGGAAAGGAAGTGGTTTTTTATAGATGTTATATTTAAGAGACTCATATAAGCGAAAGCTCTTGGGGATGTAAACATTTGAACGATTATTTGCAAATTATGTCTCGTATTATTATTATTATTATAAATCTTATGTATGATTTTAGTGCATTTATTTGAAGAGAGCTAGCTAAAAATAATTAGACAGCGAGAAAATTGGAAACTTTCATCAGAAATATTTTTATTCGGGCAGTTCGCAGCAATCCTTTACAGATTGCACTTCGAAGTCAACTGCTTTCAACGACTTTTAGCAATAAACGCTTACTTCGTTTGTGGCTTCTGGTTACCTACCTCACAGCTGGAGGTTTTCAGAAGTCTAGTAGTTTCCGACTTGGAGAGTTCCACTTCCTGCAGACACGAGGAAGCTAGATTTAACTCAGATGATACTACGATCTTTCTTCTCAAATGAAAAAGAACCTTAAGGGTCGTAAATTTTGCTTGAGCAGAGGTAAAAGATGCTGCAAAGAGCTTCGGAAGAGCAAGATAACGATTTCTCTTAGAAAGTTTTAAAAAGTTACAGTTTGTTGTAATAAACGTATTTCTTCTATTATGATATAATATTGGTTGATACACTAATTCGGTTTCAAATTGATGCTTTTATACTAAGCTTACTAGCTATCAAAACAATCTCTTATGACCTGCTCGTAATGAACCAAATGAACCTCCTCTAGAAACAACATGAAAAGCGAGTTTTACAATTTGTATAATAAAGGTTTCAAAGCGCATGCAAAAAGGATCAAAGTAGAAGATGGTGGGTAAAGAGCACATTCAAGGAAGTTTTAACACTTCAATTTTCTGGCTCTTTTATATACATGAAGAGCTGTAGTGCTATAATGACGCAATATCAAGAACACAAAGTATATGAAAACGCATTTTGCTTAAAAGTTTGCAACGGATTACTTAGTAGCAAAGAAGTAGCTTTATCTGCGTCTAACTTTATGCAAGATTATGAAATTATACCATTACGACATTAAAGATATCTTTAGTATGCATATTGATATCTAAAAGCGTGCAAATTACTATGTAAAGTGGGATTACTCTGCAGAATGAAAAACCTTTCAGTGTTTACATAAGTTAATCAATATTATCGGTGTGAATAGTAATTAAAGCATTGCATCTTGTATTCTGTAGCTCTGCAGCTTACTCTCAATCTATTCAAATGATACCGGTGTGCCTATATAAAAGCTCTAGTGTATTGTAAAATTTTAGAGAAAATCTGGTTACTCTTCTGGTTGTACCAACCTTTATTTTAATATTTGGAATAGGGGATTTTTAACCTAAAATTAAAAACATTATTTCCCATCGTTAATTGAGTTAGGTTATTACGCATTAGATTGCTGTTGATGAATTTCCAAGCACAGTCAGGTGAAAAACCTATAGTTTACTATATAGAATCTAATAAACAAACATTTTTCTCACGTTCAAAGTAATGTGCGGTTATTGCCTTACGCAATGAGAACGTTTGGCGGTTGGAGTGATTTTGACGCGTTTGTATTAAAGTACGCGATTAGCATAGAGTTTATCTGGGGTTACCTTTGTGTCTAGATATATTGGCAGATAGTGCATCATGCAGTGAAGCTACGTTTTGAATTCATAACCATTCCTTCTAAATATATCTTACATGTATTTCAAACTGTTGTAGGTTTCAACAACGACTTCACTGTTAAATTTGCAGAAACCGCCGTCGACACCGAACGAGGACGTTATCGTACGTGTAGAAAATAAGAGCCGACTTACAAGGATCAAAAAACGTTGGCCTTCCTTAAAAGACTTTTCTAAATAAACAAATGCCGTTCTTTAGCTATTGTTCTTTCATTATTGAAAAACCTGTGTAATATTGCGTCCTTTGTATAACCAAGTTCTAAACGAAAGTACGTTTATCTGCAACTGAATTGGCTTTGCCTTTTTAGGGTTTTTCGTCATGAAGGTTAAGCATTAGAATGTTGTATGGCGTTAAAATGAAATTGTCTCTAATTACATTTTAAATCATATGGTAAATATGCAACGAATGTGGCAGAATGCCTGTTTATCTAAAAATAGTATATTGAGGGAATGCTATCTCGTGCGGTCAACGACCCCGATCAACTGTTCTTCCCTTTAAGCTATCTGCTTAACTAGACTTCTTTCTTCAAACGGTTTCAATATACAATGATATTAAAACTACTTTTCACATGAAAAATTTAGACATAGAAAACATTACTTGCATCTTTCGGTTAAAACTATATTTTACAAATGATATAAACATTGTAGATTGCATATTTTATCACTATAAACAGTTTACACTTCAAACTTAGACCGAAATCTTGTTACAAACAAACCTACTCAAAATCGCTAATTTGTTATTTAACACGTGTGTTGATAAAATAATTATTCACATCTTCGAATTGTTTTTGTAAAAGTGCACCTTGATTTGTATTTAAACAAGTTTCCTCAAATTCACTGCACAAACGTACATTCCTATCTACCATTAAAAGTTTACTGAGAAGTTGTAAATTTGATGTTTCTCATAAACTATGAATTCGAGCTGAATGCCTCAATTAAATTATACGACTACAAAAATAAAAATAAACTCGAAATACTAAAAGAAACCCAAGGGGAATTTCAACAAACGCTAGGTAAGCAAATAAATGGCATGCGATCATGTTAATCATATAATAATTGTTTTGTAAGAGATTTTTACCAGGAAAATTTGTGATCGTAGTTCGAAACAATCTGACCTTTTAATAGATTATTTGTCAAGGATTTTTTGGCCAAACAAACTTTTCAAGCGTGGTAATAAAAATAACCAAGTAAACTATCCATAAAATAGAAATTTAGTTCTGTAAAATTAAAATGAGGCAGGTAACTTTTTTTTATAACAAGCACTGCTTAGATATTACTATATGTTTAAAAGAAACGATGTTGTAAATGCTTTTGTATGACAATATATATTTGATACTGTATAAATGTTTTGTGCTATTGCTGTGGTTTATTTCATTTTAAAATCTCCGTCAATTCCGTCGAGCTAACCAGGCAAAGTTAAAAAGAAGGTAAGTGAACAATTTCAAGTTTTATAAATTGCTGTATTTGTATCACAGTATTCTTTTAGCAGCGCATTAAAGCGGAGCCTTACCACAGCACTTCTTTAGCAGCGCATCACAGCGTGCGTTACTTTTCACAACACTATTTTAATGACGCTCACAACGCGGGCATTATTGCATCATTTTTTTAACAGCGCACCAACGTGCGGCCCCTTTCCACTTCACCGTTTCAGTAGTACCAAAACAAGCGGCCTTTATCACATTACCCATTTTGTGACAACTCAACGTGCGGCCCTTAACACAGCAATCTTTTAGTGGCTCCCAACGCGAGGTTATTTTCATATCACTTTTTCAGCGACGCACAACGTGGACCTTAGCACAGCACTCTTTTAGTGGCACCTCAACGTACGGCCATTATCACAATATATATATATATATATATATATATATTACTCATATTTAGACCAGGGTAGAAAATTAAATAATCACATCAAATAATTTTAATCACCGTGTATAGGGAATTTTATTAGATAATACGCTTTATTAAAAAAAAAACCGTGGAGAATAAAAATTCATTCGTTTCATTAAAAATAAGAGATTTAAATCATGTACAAGTCGCTTTATATCAAAAGAAGCAGTATTAAAATGCTCAACGTGTATTTAAATCAATTGTTCCAAGAAACAAATAAAAATTACGTGTAAAATTTACAATAATTGATTTAATTTCTGGGTAACAAGTAGTAAACAAAGTGTACACATAATAATTAATATTTAATTTGTATTCGCTAAAAATGAAAGGGTAGAAGTCAATTTTAGTTGGAGTTAATTGAACCATTATTAATAATAAGCATAAAACTTGTAAAAACCCAATAAAATGCAAATCGTAGAAGGGTATTTAAAATGTTACGTTTGAACACACCTGCGTATTTTTAAAAGGCAATTTCAGTTTAATTTGTTTAGATAAACATGTCTATTCTACGGATATTGGAAACGGTCGGATGCTTTAGCACGAAATACAGAACACCTGCGTATTTTTAAAAAGCTCATTCTGCGTAAATGTTGCAGATAATTAATGGTTACAAAGAATCTTGGAGAAACCGTGGCTTAATATTCACGAGAAGGTGCGATACGGGGTTATTTAACCAGATAGTCCACATGGACTGAAATAATCGATAATAAAGAATATCAATTTGCACTAATAAGAACAGGGTAGATAGAGACAGATAATAGGCGCAAGACCGAGACACATATAGTAAAAAGGCGTGAGTAGAGCAACGTCATGGGGTTGCGATTGGTTGAAAGTAAAAGGCAAAATTGAGAGGTAGAAATAACATTTCTGTATAAAATTTAATTAGGTATTCTCAGACGTTGCGTGCCGTGTGGAAATTTTCTGAGATTTAACTGAGGCGAGTGCAAAATTCGTAAAAATCGCATGCCGAGCTGCAGAATGGGAACATAGCAGACGAAATTCTTTAGAATTGTCCGTTTTGGGGAACAGACCGACAGACAGGCTAACCGCTATATATACGGAGGTGAATATGAGGAAGCTCTCTTAGATCTTCGACTTGATTGAACGCGTTAAACAGTGCTTTTTAGTTTTCCGGTTTTAATATTAAATAATTTAAACAGTTTGCTCGAATATTATGTGATTTAAAACAGCTTGTTCTTTACGTGCTACAATGAATGTAAGTTAGTGCACTTAGAAAAGAAGATACAAGGTAATAAAGTTTAGTATCACTGTACCAATTGGTAAAATTTACAACGACAAATATATACACAAAAGTAGGCAGTTTTGGCGTATATTGGTGAAAGAAGTATGAAGTTCTTTGTTATTTTTGGGGTATTAATACTTAAATGGTGCACAAACGTGTCTGGATCCACGAAACAAGGTCAGATATACACAGAGGAGTTCGGAAAAGCCCTGAAACAACTTTAGATGAATGGTGATGGAGAAGATTTTAAAGCGTTGAGAATCAGAAGCCGTAAATATAACCCAGTTGGAATGGTGTGATTAACAAAAGGGACGATGTACATTGAAGCTACAGTGCAAGTAACCTTCAGGTAAATTATACTATTTTGTTTGAACTTTGATATTTTTGTGTGTTGAATAACTTTATAATTGATTTACTCAAAATGGACAGTAGTGAAATTGTACTAGCAATAAAATTTTAATTTTAAGGTGAAATTTGCTTGTTTAAGTAGAAAGGGTATTTAGTATTGATGTTCTGGATTATGATGAAAATTTGGGTATGTCTTTGAGCTCAATTAGACGAACCTGGTTAATTAACGTAAAGGGTGGTAGATGCTCCTTTGTCCTCTGCATATATTGTTATAGTAATTAGTAGGCATCCTACAAGGACTTTAATGCTGGATGCACATTAAAATGATAATAAATTTAATTTTGAAATTTTCCGATATTAAAATTTATGCTGAATATTAATTTTGAAATTTTAATGTATTGTGAATATTGATGTAAATAGAGTTGACGTTGATGTTTGTGGTAGGAATGTGTTTGTTTTTATGTATGAGGATGAAAGCTATCTAGAGGAGCAGCCGAGGCGATTAACAGAAAAAGTCAATGGACCAACACAGTTAAGGTAATGAATAGCTTTTGTAGGATTCACAGCATTCTTGACATCCAATTCGTGGGGCTCGATTCGAAAAGCGGAGTACCCGGATTTTGGTGGTATCACAGCATTCTTTGACGCCCAATTCGTGAGGCTCGACAATAATACAGGGAAACACAGCAATATATATATATATATATATATATTGCTGTGATACCACCAAAATCCGGGTACTCCGCTTTCCGAATCGAGCCCCTACGAATTGGATGTCAAGAATGCTGTGAATCCTACAAAAAGCTATTCATTACCTTAACTGTGTTAGTCCATTGACTTTCTTTTGTTAATCGCCTCGGCTGCTCCTCTAGTTAAACCTTCATCCTCATTCATAAAAAAAAAACAAACACATTCCTACCACAAACATCAACGTTAACTCTATTTACATCAATATTCACAATACACTAAAATTTCAAAATTAAAATTCAGCATAAATTTCAGTATCAGAAAATTTCAAGATTTAAATTTGTTATCATTTTAATGTGCATCCAGAATTAGAGTCCTTGTAGGATGCCTACTAATTACTATAACAATATATGCAGACCTGAGTCTGAGTACAAAGGGAGCATCTACCACCCCTTTACGTTAATTAACCAGGTTCGTCTAATTGAGCTCAAAGACATACCCAAATTTTCATCATAATCCAGAACATTAATACTAAATACCTTTCTACTTAAACAAGCAAATTTCACCTTAAAATTAAAATTTTATTGTTAGTACAATTTCACTACTGTCCATTTTGAGTAAATCAATTATAAAGTTATTCAACACACAAAAATATCAAAGTTCAAACAAAATAGTATAATTTACCTGAAGGTTACTGCACTCGTAGCTTCAATGTACATCGTCCCTTTGTTAATCACACCATTCCAACTGGGTTATATTTACGGCTTCTGATTCTCAACGCTTTTAAAATCTTCTCCATCACCATTCATCTAAAGTTGTTTCAGGGCTTTTCCGGAACTCCTCTGTGTATATCTGACCCTTGTTTCGTGGATCCAGACACGTTTTTGAACCATTTAATTATTAACACCCACGAAAAATAGCAAAGAAATTCATGCGTCTTTCACCAATATACGCCAAAACTGCCTACTTTTGTGTACTCATTTGTCGTAAATTTTACTAATTGGTACAGTGATACTAAATTTTATTACCTTGTATCTAAGTGCATTAAAGTACATTCATGGTAGCACGTAAAGAACAAACTGTTTTACATCACCAAAATATACGAGCAACCTTTAAATTATTCTATCACACTAAAAAAACACTGTTTAACGCATTGAATCAAGTCGCAGATGTAAGAGAGCTTGTTCATATTCACCTGGGTATATATAGAGGTTAGCCTGTCTGTCGGTCGAGTCCTCAAAACGGACAATTCTAAAGAATTTCGCATTCTCGGTTCCCATTCCGTAGCCCGGCATGCGATTTTACGAATTTTGTACTCGCCCCAGTTAAATCTCAGAAATTTCGACACGGCACGCAACGTCTGGAAATAACTAATTGGATTTTCTACAGAAATGTTATTTTTACCTCTCAAATTTTGCCTTTACTTTCAACCAATCGCAACCCCATGACGTTGCTCTACTCACGCCTTTACTATATGTGTCGCGGTCTTGCGCATATTATCTGTCTCTATCTACCCTGTTCTTATTGATGCAAATTGATATTCTTTATTATCGATTATTTTAGTCCATGTGACTGTGAAATATCCCACCTTTAGCATTTCTCGTAACTATTATGCGACGGTTTCTCCAAGATTCTCTGTACCCATTAATTATCTGCAACATTTTCGCCGTACGTGTCTTTTAAACTACGCAGGTGTTCAAACATAATATTAATTCTCAGAGCTTTATTTTATTGGGTTTTACAAGTTTTTATAGATATTATATGTTACTAACGGTTCAATTAACTTCAATTAAAATTAATACCCTTTAAATTTTAGTGAATCCTAACTAAATATTAATTATTATCTGTACGTTTTGTTTAATACCGGTTACTTAAAATAGAGTTAATTAATATAAATTTTGCACGTAATTTCTATTTGTTTCTTTACTAGGAATAATTAAATTATACGTAGAGCTTTTTAATACTGCTTCTTTTGATATAAAGCGTCTTGTACATGATTTAAATCTCTTATTTTTAATGAAACGAATGAATTTTTATGCTTCACGCTTTTATTTAATAACGCGAGTTATGTATCTTTTCCCAAAGCTTCTACACGGTGATTAAAATTATTTGATGTGATTATTTAATTTTCTACCTTGGTCTAAATATGAGTAATATATATATATATATATATTGTTGTGGATTTAGAGGGTAAATAGGTGTAGACAATAAAATTTTAACAACCGTGTATATAGAAACAAGAGCAAATTATTTACGCGCCTAATTAATTAATTTATATAGTGAAAACGGACGGGTATTAAGGTATTTTTCTATATTTAAATTTGAATGTTAAAATTACATAAGGACAGAAAAGCTTTAGAGTACATACACATCTCAAGGATACGCATAAGTAATTATAACAAATGTTAATCAACCGCATGGAAGCAGAAAGGGAGCTTGCATGCATAAAAAGTTAACGTTTGTTTATACAATACTAAGAAGGGAAGAAACCGAGAATTGTTATTTTAATCGGTCGGTTGTTTCAAGAAACACCTGTTGTTAAATGTTACATTCAGGAAACTTAATTAAACGTTAAGACAAAATTCCATAGAAATTGTTTGCAACGGTCGATTTGTATAAGCTGTTTAAGTATCAAATGCCTTGAGGAGTGAGTGGAAAAAACGATTAATAATATAAAACAGACAGAGAAACTTATAAATAAAGCGTTGGATAGAAGTCACGTAAGATATACACGGGTAAAAGTAAAGGACGACTACAATATCGATTTTCTGTAACTTAAGAGGGGGTTCTAAAAGAGACAACAAATATGCGTAAAACGCAGATGGATAGCTGATAAGTGGAGCGCTGTGACAAAGGAAAATTCTATCATTGGTTGATGGCCAGCAGTTTTCAAGAAGAACGCGTTCGTTACGGTGGTAAACAAAATTCTATGTATCAGCACGACGAAAGTGGGATATTTGGAGAAGTCAGTGTTCGTTACGTTAAAAATTTTAGGAAGCAGCTTCGAAAATAAGCTTTTCAAGTGAAATAGGTTCCAAGGGGGGGAGGTGGAAATGATATAAATACACGAACAAATATATTAAAGCTCTCTTTCTTTCCATTTAGATCTAAATACGGGTTTAGATCTACGATATAATAGTAGTAAATGCTCTTACCGTTATCAATTATTGGGTGTTCAGTAAAGTTGCATTAAACATCCTGTTTAAAAATGATGAAAGCTGTAGTAGTGTACCACATGTTATAAAAGCGATATTGCACGAGTTGGTGCTTGTTTAGATAAAAAGTGAAAAAACGTCTTTCACATTCGCACACCATTCAATACAATTGCCAAATAATACAACAACCATACAACTTTCTATTTACACTTACTAACAGATAAATTATATTTACACATGTGTTAAAACAGTTTGATACAATAATCACAAAACTCATTCTATTATATGTTTTCAAAATCCTTGATTTTTCTAATGACTTTTAAACAAATTCAATTAAATGTGAGTAGATGGGCCCCACATGTTACCCTACATTGATTTTACACTGGAGTATTGTGAGCTCATTAAAACCCAGTTTTGTTTGTATATGCCTTTTAAACCTTGCATAAATTAAAACAAAATTACAGACCGTTTACCCTTTACAACACAATTTATATCCTGAAAAAATTTTTAATATATTCGAAATACACCATTTTTCAATACTCCAATTTAGTAAATTGTCCTGTACAGGTATCTTTTTAAATAAGTTTCTAAAACCATAAATATGCCACAAAAAGTCAACCACACAACACAAGAATCCCACAAATGTTTATACAATAACAGAAATTTCAAATAAATACCTGGAGAATTCTTCAGTCGCCATTGCCGTCGGAGATGGTTACCATAAAAAAAAACCCTCGGCGTTGTTTCCATTAACTATACTGCTTGTCGAATCCACAGGCCTCTACCATCTGCTATTTCTGTAAGATATTCGCTTCGTCTCACAGTACCATTCCATACCCATATCATGCATACAAAATAGATTACCAGCTCTGGTTACCCCCATATATCATGTATCCATTTAATAAATTTAGTGGTAGTAGCCGGACCCCTGTTTAATCACGCACTAACTCGTGCATCACATTAATAATTGGCGGTCAGCTACTACAGTTTTATACTTGTGAATATGATATCAAATGTAACTTTATTGCACACACAAACTACTCACCAAAAGCGTTATTATTATTGTCTGAATTGGTATTTAGCAGTTAATCGACGTAAAGAAAAAGAGAAAAAGAATATTAAAGCTCCGGCATTTATATCATTTTCTAACTTTCTATCGGACGCGTTTCATCAGAAAAGCTTATTTTCTAACACAGTTTCTTCAAATTTTGAGCATAATCGTCTGTTGATTCCGAAAATTTCTCCCTAACTAGTTGCTTACAGAGAAAATCGTTTTCTGCTTTCGCGTGTGCGTTCGTTTTGAAACTGTTGACTTTCAACCAATGACAAAATTCTCTGCCTTCACAAACTCCACCTAAGTTCTATTCATCTCTGTTTTATACATGTTTGCTGGCTCCTTCAAAACCTCATTTGAGTTACAGAAAATCGATATTGTTGACATCCTATCTCAACTCCACGTGTATATGGTACGTGCATTTCAATTCTTTGCTTGCTTTATATCTGTCTCTATCCGTTTTATATTACCGATTGTCCATTTTCCTCGCTTCTTAAGATATTTGTTACCCTAGTTGTTTATCCAACTTGACGGTTGAACATAATTTCTATGAAATCTTATCGTAACATACGCTCGACTTCTTTGAACGTAACCTTTTAACAAGCAGATGTTTCTGTTAATTATCGACCGTTTAAACATAACACTTCTTGGACTTTCTGCTTCTACGTATCTGTCTAAAACTGACGTTGACTTTTAAAAACGATTACATTTGCCTTGTAATTATTGATTTTCTTACGTCAGCACGCTCCCTTATGCTTATAACAGTTTGATTAAAATAAATTATGGTTAATTATGCGTATCCTTGAACTTTTATTTGCTTTGAAGCTTTTTTCCTTTATGTGATTTTAACATTCTAATTACTAATTATCAAAATACGTTAATACTCGTCCGTTTTCAGTAAATAAATTAAATTAATTTAGCGCGTAAAATCTTTGCTTTTTTCTATATACATGGTTGTTGAAATTTCATTGTTTTACACTGATTTACCTCTTTGAATCCACAACATTATATATTGCTGTAATAATATATATTTATATATATATATATATATATATATATATATATATGTTTGATTTCTGACCATATTATTAATATTATATGTAGATTTTCTGGGTATTGGTCATCAATAATATTCAAGTAAATTTGTATGACGCGTTTCGGTTTATTACAACCATTATCAAAATATCTAAAATACATAAAATTAATTACAATATATAAAACGTTATTTGGTATAAATACAGTATAAAATAATAACATTATAGTTTATACCTGTTCAAATTTTGAATAGCAGAATTTACATATTAAAAACATCAATGGATATTGTGTCAATTGCTTAAATATACGTGTTAACTGTGGGACTGTTTGAAACAAAGTGTAGGCGAAAGTTGTGTGAGTGTAGATAAAAGAACATCATATTTGTTTTGTTGTTATGATAATTATTCTGATATTTTACTAAGATGCAAACTATTGATTTAATTATTAATTATGTTATGGTATATATTAACAAAGCCATCATTATCAGTCTTTGAATTTACAGTATTATGATCTCTTTGAATTTGTATCATTTCTAATATGTTTCTTTTTATTTCATGTTTTTCGGTACCTAAAATGCTAATATTATCAAAATTAAAATTATGTAGATTGTTTAGTGCGTGGTTGGCTAAAGCGGTACATCTATTATTGGTTTTTATAGAGTATTTATTTTCATAAATTCTTTTGTTTATGTATTGTTTTGTGCTTCCTATGTAGGTGCTAGGGCATTCTTTACAATTTATTTTATATATAGTGTGTGTTTTATTTTTATCAAGAATTTAACATAAACCAAATAACTATACAAATAAATTCTTTAATAAATTGAAACCAAAAATTCTTGATAAAAATAAAACACACACTATATATAAAATAAATTGTAAAGAATGCCCTAGCACCTACATAGGAAGCACAAAACAATACATAAACAAAAGAATTTATGAAAATAAATACTCTATAAAACCAATAATAGATGTACCGCTTTAGCCAACCACGCACTAAACAATCTACATAATTTTAATTTTGATAATATTAGCATTTTAGGTACCGAAAAACATGAAATAAAAAGAAACATATTAGAAATGATACAAATTCAAAGAGATCATAATACTGTAAATTCAAAGACTGATAATGATGGCTTTGTTAATATATACCATAACATAATTAATAATTAAATCAATAGTTTGCATCTTAGTAAAATATCAGAATAATTATCATAACAACAAAACAAATATGATGTTCTTTTATCTACACTCACACAACTTTCGCCTACACTTTGTTTCAAACAGTCCCACAGTTAACACGTATATTTAAGCAATTGACACAATATCCATTGATGTTTTTAATATGTAAATTCTGCTATTCAAAATTTGAACAGGTATAAACTATAATGTTATTATTTTATACTGTATTTATACCAAATAACGTTTTATATATTGTAATTAATTTTATGTATTTTAGATATTTTGATAATGGTTGTAATAAACCGAAACGCGTCATACAAATTTACTTGAATATTATTGATGACCAATACCCAGAAAATCTACATATAATATATATATATATATATATATATATATATATATATATATATTGCTATGATATCGCCGTACTCCGATGTATTTAACGTTCAGTTGCTTGCTGCTCGCCACCACTCTGTCTTTAAATAACCTAGGACAAATTTTAGATTTTACACAATTCGTTTTATATACCGCGACTAGCTCAGTTCAACTCCACACAGAGTGCATAACGATACGACAACAGAGAAGTTTTCGTCTCCCCTTTTCTCTAACAATTCCCATCTGAATGAGGTAAACAAAATTAACCAACATTTATATAATGATCAAAATATGTACAATTTGTAGCTCCACAACCTTTATAATATCATTTGCTATTTTAGAAAACCCCTAAATTAAAGTAACAATATAAATCAGTTTGTCCCCAAATTATGACACCCCTAAATCAGTTTAAAGCCAGAAAAAATAACTCTGTATACTACTAGAAGTCCGTTAAACGTTCATGACCTTCTTTCCCTTCTTCGTAATTTCTACGTATCAACCAAAATTGTTTGATGACCCTTTACATAAATATCTCAGTATATGCAAAATTTAAATGTTCAAAAGGAAATTAATGACTTATGCTATTAATGAAATTTAACTTTGACTTGTTGTTTTTCCCTGTTGAACTCCTGGTTGTAAATGCCCCCAATTCTCAGAACTGCCGCTGCGTCCTGTTGACCATTTCGGGTGTTGTATTAACTATATTTATGACCTAAACACCTTTATCATAATTTTTGTATTATACCAGACGTTCGCCAGTTTCACCCTGGTTATATGATTTCATTCTTATAGGTGAAACAGTTATCATTTCGTTTTGGCGTATGGTAGTAAAATTATCTACATTCGGGGTAAAACTGATAAGCTGTTAAACATTAAATGCGCCGTTTAACAAACTTGTTTTTCCACTATTCCCTAATTTAAATAACCTGGCATTAAAGCGCGCCGGGTCGTATAAACAAATTAGTTTCCAGTAGGCGGATCTAACCTGATATAATACACGCTTTTGAATTGGTAATCACCAGTAACTTCAACGCTACATTCCGTCTACTACAGACATAGAGACTGTCACGAACCGTCACATTACAAATCTTCCAAGTTCCTAGAAGTTTTGTTCATTAAAGGGTTCCAACCAGACAATTTCTTCACAGTGCTCTTCAAAAAGTTGAAATGATCTTCGAGTGGTATTTTAATGCAGCATCCTAAACATATAACGTCACTGCATACAGTTTATTTAGTACGCCAGAAGTAAGAGTTTACGCGCTTTATGGTGTTACGTGTATTTTGATGCGTATCAAATTCTTTTCTGTTGGGCATGCTGTAGTAAGATTTGAACGATCTTATGACCGTCGCAAGGCAGTAAGAATTGACTCGGCAAGTGAAAGATAGAACAGCTTTCCCAGGTGTGAAGTGGTGCTTTAAGGTTGTGATCTGTTGTTGCCGAGTTTTGTGAGAAAAAGCTTCTTTACCGTTTTTTTGCTTTACCTTTTTATTTACCTATTCCTAGGTTTTATATATAAAAGAAGTACCGCAGAATCTGCCGACAGATATGGATTTCTTTGAGGAGATTCCTACTAAGGAAGATTATATTGTTACACTCTTCTTCTCAAAAGATATATAGTGTGTCTACTCTACTTTATAGGCGGCAGAGCCTCGATAAATTATGAGGGGTTCTTGTTTAAAGTTTAAGCCCAGGGTAAAGAGGATGGTAAATGGCTTTAAGTAAAAAAGGACCATCTAAAGAGATCTTCCAGCCAGCTAAGCTTTTTCAACTTAGGGCAGAGCTATGAGCTAGGGTCGTAGGATGGTATACGATAATAAAAAAATTTTTAATGGACGCCAGCGTATCTTAATAATTATTATACTGTGAATCAATCCGAAGACCAGATACGGAAATCTTCGAAAAGAAAAAAAATCCTTGGCGAGCAACACATAAAAAAATGATACTTACTTATGACTGCAAACTGCAGTGGGAACGACGATCTCGTACTATCTGAAAATTTAATCACTTCTAAACATTTTTAAACTAGGGCTAGATTAGAGCCTAGACACTTTATCACAAAGAAAAAATTATAAAAAGATCAACTAGTCAAAATTATACTTAAAAAAAAATTTTTAAACTCAACACCAATAATATGTTTTTCTTCACTACAAAAATTTCATAAGTGTGGTTGTTAGCTTCTATAAAAAAATTATTGATGACTTCAATGAAAGAAAGCATTAAGACAACTTATTATTCTTACTATTAATTTACAAAAACAATATATATATATATATATATATATATATATATATATATATATACATAGTTTGTACAAAGTTATACGTACTGAAACTTTCGAGATAATTACTTTTATTACGGTCTAGTATTAGTCTCTGATTATTTATATAAATTCTATAATTAAAAATTTATCTATAGTGTTTTAGTTATTATACTACAATTTATATATGATACCAGAATAGGATCCTTTTCGGGTTTGCAATCAATAAATTAAATGCTCTGACTTTCGGTAGATTACAAAACTACATTTTTAATTGGTTTAACTGAAGGAATCAAAAGTCAAAAACACTTTTTGTTTAAATTGAACTATACTTCAGGTGTACGGCAAAAAAATTATATGTTATAGTGTGACAAACAAATATCAACGTGTCACATGTTTAGTTACGAATACATTTTTGTGTATCCTTGTAAATTCAAAAATTATCATTTAGAAATTACTTTGTGTTTTAAGAGCATTTATGAGATATGCAACTGTTAAATCTGAATAAAATATTACGTGTCTAATTTAAATAACCATAAAAATTTTACAAAAATTTCGTGTACCAATTTAAATGAACATATAGAATTTACAACAATTTTTTGTACATTTTAAGTAATGGTTCCATGAAATGAAAATTGATTTAAAATTGGGTATAACTCACCACTAACAATCTGTTAGGCATCCAAGTTTGTCGACCATCTGGAGTACTTACAAAAGCAGATGCGCGCGACTGGCACATCACGGCTTGACTTCTATACAAAACAACGTCTGCAAAAACTTCCACCATCTTGCATAGCAACGTTTAAGACTTTGTACTTGTCATACAACTAACAACCAAAAGTGCTTCTATGTTCCATAATAATTATATACAAAAGTTTTAACGCTCCACCATTTGATAAATTACGTGCTTACATAAAATTGCGTTCTAATACTATAAAATTTGTGTTTCAGAATTGGACTCTAAATTTGTTTCGATATTACTTGTTAAATTTTTCGTGTGTTTCAATACTGTATAAACATTTTTACTTGATTTACTTTCTACTTGTTTTACTTGATACTTGATACTTGTTATTTGATACTTGTTACTTGATACTTGTTACTTGATACTTGTTACTTGATACTTGTTACTTGATACTTGTTACTTGATACTTGTTACTTGATACTTGTTACTTGATACTTGTTACTTGATACTTTTTACTTGATACTTGTTACTTGATACTTGTTACTTGATACTTGATACTTGTTACTTGATACTTGCTACTTGATACTTGTTCCTTGATACTTGTTACTTGAGACTTGTTTCTTGATACTTGTTACTTGATACTTGTTACTTGATACTTGTTACTTGATACTTGTTACTTGATACTTGTTACTTGATACTTGTTAGTTGCTACTTGTTACTTGATACTTGTTAATTGATACTTGTTACTTGATACTTGTTACTTGATACTTGTTACTTAATACTTGTTACTTGATTCTTGTTACTTGATACTTGTTACTTGATACTTGTTACTTGATACTTGTTACTTGATACTTGTTACTTGAACTTGTTACTGAACTTGTTACTTGATACTTGTTACTTGATACTTGTTACTTGATACTTGTTACTTGATACTTGTACTTGATACTTGTTACTTGATACTTGTTACTTGATACTTGTTACTTGATACTTGTTACTTATACTTGTTACTTGATACTTGTTACTTGATACTGATACTTGATACTTGTACTTGATACTTGTTACTTGATACTTGTTACTTGATACTTGTTACTTGATACTTGTTACTTGATACTTGTTACTTGATACTTGTTACTTGATACTTGTTACTTGATACTTGTTACTTGATACTTGTTACTTGATACTTGTTACTTGATACTTGTTACTTGATACTTGTTACTTGATACTTGTTACTTGATACTTGTTACTTGATACTTGTTACTTGATACTTGTTACTTGATACTTGTTACTTGATACTTGTTACTTGATACTTGTTACTTGATACTTGTTACTTGATACTTGTTACTTGATACTTGTTATTTGATACTTACGCTGTAAAGAAACAAGGAAAATGACTTGAAGGTAAACTTGAAAATTATTCACCTACCGTTGATATATTTCCTTTTCACTCTAAGTCGATACAACAACTAAATGAGACCATGGTATCCGTTGACACCACTGCACTTCTCATTGGGACAGCATGTTTTTTCAAACCTGCTAGCCCACGTTTCAACACTTGCTTTGCTGATTACATTTGAATGGAAAATGATGAACCTTGCCCACGAGGCAATATTATTATCCAAGCATGCGCAGAAAAGGAAAATCGCATCAATACACATACAGATAGAGGAAATTTTAAATTTTACTTCGAGTACTTAAATATAGGTGGAGCTCTATGTCTGAATTGGTAATATATTGTTACAATCGGAATTTAATATTTTCTGTTTAATAATGGATATTTGTTAAATAGAGATATAGAACAAAAATGTATATTTAAGAAGCAGATAATTGTATTCGTTACAATATTTGAAATCATTTTATTATGTTGCATGAAGGTATTATTCCGTTCAGTTAGATATATTGCCAATTATTCATTTGATCTTAAAAACTATGCAATGTTGCGTAATTTATACCCGTTGAGAACCGTAAACAGTGGAATGTCCATAGACGTCGTCTAAATCAAGTACATCGCATCGCAATGTGGACGCATTATAATCTAAACTTCTGCGAGTGTAAGAATTATCGCGACATGTAAACCATCACATGTTGAAGTTCCACTGAAGCATTACAAAATGCACAAGACTTTGTTCCTTATTAATTACTTTTAAATATACTTTTGTTTAGTTAGCTGCGCACTTAGGCACCACCTCGCCATAAACCTATTTGGCAAAAGATTTAATAACTAAGGTAGTCATAAATCTCTTCAGTTACGTTACATTTCATGAAAATACTGTTAATATGCAAATGTTTGCTTTGAAACAAACACTATAGGAAGTGAATGCTTGTTAACAAAGCTGTTCCTAGTATTATGGTTTCGATCTTGATAGACGGACACAATGAGGTCGGAATACAAAGGCAATAAATTGTGGCGTAGACATCAGGTCTCTAAATTACTGTGATAACCTGAATTACTATGACATTCCACTACTGTATCTTTTAGTGGCGGTCGTTTGAATACCTTAAATTGTATCCATATAGTCTATAATCAACGGAATTCTAACAGAGGGGTGATTTTAAAGTTTAGCTTGTGCAAGGATTTTATGACTTTTCATTGAGAAAGGAGAGGTTTCCCCAATAGAAGCATTCATATGTCAAGCGACTGTACGCCACAACTGGCCCAATCAATTTTTTCGTGCATTCGATTCGATGCGATGTATAGTTGTATAAAAGAAGCTTATAACTTTATATATTCGTGTAAAATAAAATAAATTTTAAGAAATTTATATTCGTGAAATATGCTCAAGAATTAACTTTTTTATATATTCAATAAATGTGATGAAATCACATGCTATATATGGCGTTTTCATGTGGCAGAAGGGTATTGGAATCTTGAATAAGAATTCTTATAAGTTATTTTGACGTATTTAACTTTTATATATAATCTTACCGTAACGCTATGTCGAAGTTAAGCATCATTTGTGTATATTTGGGTATTACCTTGTGCAAATGGTGAAACTGGCTTTCACCGGCCGCGTGACCGTCGTAAACCAATAAGGATTAGGTGAGTAGGGAGTAGAACACAATAGTACATCACGCAAGTATAGTACACAGTTCTAGTGGTGAGTTAACGAGAACATGTGCCACTCTTTTCACTTTTTGTTCTTCTTAGCTATTGCTACGTACCATAACGTAGCCGGAGGAGAACGTGAGTATACCAGGCTAACTACCAATGCGAAGAGGGAAGGGGTTTCCTAGCAACACAAAAATTAGACATCGCCAACGATTTTCTATTTACAATAAAAAACACAAATATAGAAATTTTTATTGAAACAGCAAAACAACACTAACTAAGGATTGACAATCGGAGGTCCAGGAGAAAGGGGTGTTTTTGCGGGTCAGGTTGAAAAACAGAGCTGTGCGAGTGGCAAAATTCGGGATAAAACGAAGGTACCAATTGGCATTGCCAATCGGTTGACGGACTGCGGTAACAGTGGAGGGAGGAGGGATATTAAAGATTGCAGAGACTTTATCGGGTCAACAAGGATACCACCCCGGTTAACGATGTATCCAAGATTTCGGAGCTCAGGAAGGCAGAAATGACACTTGTCATGACGAAGAGTAAGACCAGCATGTAAGAGATGAGAAAAAACTAGGTCAAGAATTCGGAGGTGTTCTTCGAATGAGGGTGTGGTGATGATATCATCCAGGTAGGCGAAGTAGAATGGTTTTAGGTCAGAACCGATGACCTGATCGATAAAACGTTGGAAGGTGGCAGGAGAATTATGGAGGCCCAAGGAAAAACGACAGAATTGAAATAAACCTCGATGAGGTACGGTGAAAGCAGTGATGGGTTTGGATTCGTGGGATAGGGGGAATTGCCAATAGGCGGAATGGATATCCAGCGAGGAGTGATAACGAGCATCACGGAGCCGGTCAAAGATGGTAGATATGTACGGAAGAGGATATGCGTCTTTTAGGGTGACTTGGTTGATCTTCCGAAAATCAATGCAGAACCGATAGGAATCGTCTCTCTTCTTAACTAGTACAGTTGGGTTAGACCATGGACTAGCAGAAGGTTCGACGACCCCTAAGCGGAACATTTCATCAAGTTCCGAATTGACAATCTCAAGGAGCGGAGGGGAAAGAGGATAATAACATTGTTTGATGAGATCGGTTAAGATGCGGATGTGGTGTTGTACTAAGGAATTACAGCCGAGACCAGGAGGTTGTTTGGAAATGGAGGAGGTGATTAAGGAGTCGAGTCGAAGTTGTTGTTAGGGACCGAGGTCGGAAATAAAGTGGATAGAAGAGGAAGTAGTGATGGTCAAGGAGGAAGGAGGAGCAAAAGTCTATTGACCATCCAGAAGACCAGGTACACCCTGCATAGACTGCCAGAAATCAATGCTGAGTGTAAGTTGGTGGGAGACATCAGGAATAACCAGGGTAATCATGGATTCTGGGAGAGTGATGGGAAGGGAGACAAAACCTAGGATGGGACATTTCGAGTTGTTGGCCAGGCTGCAGAAAGATGAAGAGTACTTATGCAGTTGAAGGTTTAAAGGACGTAATTGGTGCCAACCAGGCCCAACAATGATTGTACAAGTGGCTCCTGAATCTAACGGCTCAGTAAGAAGAATCCCAAAGATTTGTACAGATAAATATGGGCGTTGGTCGCACCGGACACTAGTGCACAGATAATTTAGCAGGGAACGAGATTGGTTCTCAAGACAAGAAAAAAAGATATCCGAGGAGAAAGAAAAAGTACGGTCTTCGCCTCGACCGAAAAACCCTATCGTCGGTTTACTGACGCCGTGCATGTTGGGCAGTTAGGTCGAGTAACTCCCTTTCTACCACAACCATAACAATGTCGGACTTGCGGACTAGGACAACGGGTAGAAATACGTCTAGTTTGGTCACAATTAAAGTAGGTGACCTGATGAATAGAAGCAGACGTAGGGACAGGAACAGACGATACGACAAGAGAAACGCTATGTCGAATCGGAAGTGTAGGACCGGTCTTGATAGGTCGATCAGGTTGGCTGAGTGTATGTGTGGAAAGCGAGGCGGGTGCGAAGGCAAAATCTGGTTCCACGTATAAGTTTTTATCCTGGCAAGGGGTACATAGCTCTCAACGCAAAATTTTCGGCGTTCTAATTGTAAACACTCAGTTTCCAACTCTTGTAGAGATCGAACCGCAGGTAACCGGGTGAAATAGAAGGGGGATAAATTTCGGGAAGCAACATCTAGTTGTATATCATCCGTATACTTCCATGACGACAGAACATGGCAGCCATACAAGCTAGGTACTCGATAATTCCTTCCGTTGAGTCCTGGGTTCGTGTTAAAATGTCTTGGAACAATCGACGTTTATAATCCGGTGGTTCGAAATGTTGGATCAGTAAATTGGACAAAGACTTCCAATCAGAAAACCTACACCGATTACCCCGATACCAAAGCAACGCCTTAGCTTCAAACAAATCTGCTGCAGACTCAAATCGCTGCAGTTCCGACACATGTCGAGCTCGTCAGAGTTCTTCCACCTGTTCTAAGAAATTATGTACAGTCAGAGTGTTTAGGTTGCCAGAAAATATCAAATTCCACTTCGACACCGGAATGTATTGGTGGAAATCTGACAAAGGAGTAGCGGAAGCTGATTCCGGTTCAGGTTCAGATTCCGAATCGGCGCTCAGTAAAGGAGGTTCATTGGTATCGACACTCGTAGTATGTGCCGGGCTAGAAGTAGCTATCGGAGTTTAGGATAACGTAGCAGTATGACGAAACTTTTTTTTTGTGGCAAAGTAGCCGCAAAAATTGGCTAAGGTCAGCAGTAATTAGTTATAGCCTTGGCGGTTCTCCTGCGTTAGAGACATTCTCGAACAGCAACATTCGGTATGTAGCCAGAGGAAGCTAATGTGTTTAAACGCAGGTAAAGGTTTGTGCCCACAAAATGTAGCCAGAGCTTGTTTTAGCTCTTGGACAGCAGCCGTAACCTTACATGTAATTTTCCAATGCTCCACTCGAAGGTACTACATTGGCCAGGAAGCGAGTTTTTTTTTATCTGGAAAATTTGGAATTTTGCCGAACCCTTGCTATTTCAAGCCAGGTAGGATCTTTAATGTGCGTGGCAACACTCACGCACGGTACCTCCATTACACATCTCATCCGAAAGAGGGTGTATTTTTTGTCAAAATGCACGTCCAACATTTTTCAAGCGGACCGTGTCGGGATTCGAACCCAGGACCATGAGCGTAGTAGTCGCACACATACCACTACGCCACAGAGTCGCGTAAGTTGCCGTAACCGCTATCAGTTTGGAAGCGAAATCAAGCTCCACGAGAACAGGATTAGATACTGGTTCACGTTCCATGCGGTACGTACTCTGTACGGACCTACGTAACTCGTCGACATAATTCTCGGGATCAAAGCCTCGAGATGCTAGTTCGTATTGAAGCTCGGTTTTTCGCAACTAATTTATATGGATGCGCCAATATGCCATGGTACACCAAGAAAATAAACAACGTATTAATAAATGGTATTTCAACCCATACGTCCTACGAACAACAAAACGATTTGGTGACCCGTAGCACAGTTTAGAACACAACACGTCGAAAGGACAGGCGTTAGAATAAAAAAATCGGAGAAAAAAAGAAAAAAACAACTCTAGACTTGTTGGGGAGAACAAAATATACAGAGAGGGAAGGAGGATAAAGAAAAATCTTGGGCGCCAGCGTTTTCAGTAGACTAGGATTATTGGCGAAAACACAAGTCCAATAATCTGAAATTAACCCATCAATAATATTGAACGTAAGGGACGAAATATAAGTAGTACCAGGCTGAGAAAATGCGGTTCATATAGGAACTTAGGTACTAACAATAAAAAAAATCGGAGCAAAAATTAACTACAACAAACTCGGAGCAGAAATTAATCACAAAAAAATTCTCGACCCTACGCCAGGGAGTCAGGAATTATGCTACGCACCATGACGTAGCCGGAAGAAAACGTAAATATACCAGGCTAACTACCAATGTGGGGAGGGGAGGAGTTTCTAGCAACCCAAAAATAATACATCGCCAACGATTTTCTATTTACAATAAAAAATACACAAATATAAAAATTTCTATCGAAACACTAAAACAACATTAACTAAGGTTATCATTTAATAAAACAATTTTGCTCTATGGACAAATTCGCTAATTTTTTCACAAAGTGCTCAATTGGTAGCTAAAGCAATAAATCTAATCAATACCAAAAAGAACAACGCTGATACTTTTGTTTAAGCGCATGGGTTAATTAAAAACATTAAATTTAGAAACCTTTCTAATCAGTAAAAAAAAGAATACTGCTGATACTTTAGTATAATCAGATGGGTTAAGTACAAAAAGAAAAAAGCATTAAAGTTTGAAACTTTTCTAGTAAGGATTTTACCAGAACAAACATTAGCGTATCTAATTTCAAATTGACTTTATCCCTGGGTATGTTAAAAAAGAAGAACAAGTCACATACATGTGTCGCGATACTTATATTGTCAGTCCTCAAAAGCGGATTAGCATAGCATCGCCGCGGTAGTCAGCAACAACCATGCTACTACCGTAATGGCAACGGCGGTCTACATGCAAGAGCAGTTGATCTACATCAAGGAATAATCGGGCTACACAACAAGCAATTTAGCCTCCAGCTAAGAGCAAATCCACACATTTGATACAGGAGAAACGTGCATCGCTCTTGGAGTAACAGAACGAGTAGTTTTTACAAGTGCATCAACGCACAAGCTGCAGAATCAAAGTTTAAAAGGAGTTCAAAATAACACAACTCGAAAAGCAAACATCCGCGTTATCGAAACGCGATTGAAATTGAAAAACACGGTTTTACCGGAGAATAGTGGGATATATTATTTCGACCAATCTTTAGATGGGAAACCCACTAGAACGCAATTATACGTTATCGGAAGGTATAACCCGTTCACGGATACCTAAACATGATCTTAACTAATTAATTGTAGCATAAAGTTGTCGTTTCCAGGCAACTAGATTTACGTTGAAAAATTTTTAGAGAGAGTATTTATTATTAATTATGCGGAAGGATTTAACAATAGATATGGAATTTATACGAACGGTTAATGAATTAACAAGGGATTTGAGTTGAAAATTATGGTATAGCAAGCTTATCTGAACAGGTACGATATATCGGGTATTGTTAGAGAATTTAATATTAGAAAATGAATTTATGTAAATAAAGTAACCAACTATTGCCGAAAATAAACGTAACACTTTTTTCTACCAAAGTTTGAAGTTCTCCTTTTTTTTGATATTCACGGCTTAGTCTGAGAATTACCGCAAGGGTGAGCAAAGAGAATGGGCGTGGATATAACGTAAACTCAATTATGAACAAACATGGCAAGAAAAAAGGAAGAATTGAACGACACTGTATCTAAATGGACAATAAAAAAACACAAGTATCCTATGAGAAGATACAGAAACTCACTGGATATAAGCGTTATAAAAAACTTACAAGTTATATAAACCAACACATCTGGAAACTTCTTGAACGTACCTACATCAGCTTCTATTACGATGACCCTGAAAGAAAAATGATACGCAACAAATTTTATTTAAAAAGACGCAGTTTGTGCCTTTCGACAAAAGAGTATGACGATGCTTATACACTAATCATCTTGAAATTACCACACCAAAGGTCTCTTACTTAAAAATAGATATTAAGGATAATACAAGTACGTCAAGTCTATAATTTTATACTGTTTCAGCATTCCTCTATTTTCCTTACTCAAAATTTATTTTCTCAATCGTAGTCTTATTAATGTTAACTACTCATAGAATAAGAAAAACTTGAACCAAAAATGTAATTTAATTCAATTCTTTTCTTTGTTAAATAAAGTTACAAGTATAAAATTAAAAAAAAAATAAAATTGACTTCTGATAATCCATAAGTCTCTTTCTACATAATGAGACCTTATTGTTTGACGGATCTGTAGATTAATTTACATATGTTTGAACTGCATTTAGCTTGTATTCATTATAAAAAAATCTAAATCACATGTAGCTAGTTTAATTTAATAAAATTTTTAATTTGTCATGGCACAGAAATGACACAACAACCCTACTAAATATCGGACATACAATAATTAAATCTTTTTAAATAGAAAGTGAACTTTGCAACCTTTTGTTTTTGAACACATGTATACTCCACGTGTCTTACAGAATAACTTTATATTACTTTTTAATGAGCCATATTTTTCTTTGCTTCCATCTATTTAACACAATTTAAGAAAATAACCCCTTATAAGTTAAGAAAATATTATTACTTCTACGATCTTTTATGTTTGAACTTAAATGCAAAATTAATTCGTTCGTAAAATTTAATATCATTAACTTAATCCTCTCCTAAAATTTGATATCATTTATCGATTCAATAAGCATTTTCAAAAGTCTAGAAGGCTTAGAAACAAAGCTACACCATAACTAACACACAGTGGCGTACCACTCACCAAGAAATGACTCCTATGTCAATGAAAGTTTAAATACCTGGACTTTGTGTGTGTAAGGAGGCTGTTTCTTCTAAACGAACTGCGATGCACAAACTCAGGGCTTCATTTGCTCATCAAAACTTCGCCAACGGGGATCTTACATTAAACGACCACCATCCTCTCGTCACGCCTTCCCGAATAAAGCTCTATGAACGATCTCAAATATTTTCATAGCGAAAGTTGCTACTTACTATAATTACACCAAAACGCTAAGAAAATTAAAGATTCTTTTTAGCATAAGAATTACTTATTAATTCTAATCTATCTGTTAATGGACGCCGAGGACAGTTACCACGTTGTCACCACTCAAAGTATTCTGGTTGTATGGCCTGAACCTAGGAATTGTTACGTCCTGGGTCCACCAAAACGACTGCGAACTTTCCTTCTTCAAATTGCAACCCGAAGGCACGCACCATCGGACACGCAAACGTGTCTTTACTTTCTCACCTACTCGCTTCGTTCACGCTGTCTTCGAACCACAATGGCCGAGTTTCCTATTAATACCTTCCACGTCGAGAACCACTGATCTCTTTTACGCGTTACCTCGTGACACTCTTTGCGCAAACACTATATTAACTTAATTTTAAATGTGGATGTAATCCGTCTACAAATTAGGTAACACAAGTGACTCGTTCATAACGTAATCCTTATTAAAGCGTTTTCCAAGTATTTGTTACTATTAAATGTCGTCTTGTGATGAATTCAAAGCGAATTAAACAATAGTAAAGTTTTGTTTTATTGTGTAATTGTTTTCTTCTGATATTATTATGCTGAATAAAAAGGCTTATATACCACAGAGCTGTAACAAATAGAAGCGGTTACCAGAGCCAGTATCACAGAATATATTATATTTGTTACAAGGTGTGCAGGGGATTGTGTTGATACACACATATTCAACACTAGAAATTTTTTACAGAAATTCCTAGTATTGGGGATAATTGTTTAAATGCAGTGAAGTTTCACACCAACAGTTCTAATGCATTGGATTTAGTATTCCATAATAGATTATGTGTTGCACTAATTATTATTCCATGTGCTATATGCAACCCCAAATTGCATAAGCTTGTACAGAACAACCAGATGCATTTCATACACGTAATTAACACAAGTTTACTCATTCATAATGTGGTAACGAGTTCGCACGCAGCACTGATTAAAACTGCCTCGAATACGTTTAAAAACTCTACTGTACAATAAGGATAAATTTTCAAAATGCTTGGGAAATGCAATTTAAAACAACTTTCCACTTAAGCTGTTAATTTTCCACGCATAGAACTTGTAACGAGCACTCAAAACCTTTTCTCATTTTACGATTAAGAATGGCGATTATTAGACCACTCGCTACTTGCACGTTTGGAGAAATTTATAAATGTAAAGCGATACGAAAGCATCATTACAGTTAGAAATTAAACATATAAACTCTTACAAACCAAGTCTACTTAGAAAATTATTCTAAATATATAAATAGTAAAGTTTTGCAAATTTGTGGCTTGCTTTTCAATCATTTTTAACTGATACCTACATAAAGTTGTAGAAACTGTAACATTAGTGCGTTTTTTAAGCAAACATTAGGTAATAGAAGAGAGTTTAGGAAATTTAGTCTTAAATAAATTTTTATAGCAAAAAAGCAGTATATAAAATTTAGAAGCTTTTGTAGTGTACATTTAATAGTGTGGCTATTCCATACGATATTAAATTAATAAAAGGAATTAGCATGGCAAAGCACCTAGTACATCTTTATACAAACAGCAATAACCTTTGGGATTTTACACGCGTATTAAATTTTAAAAGTTCATATACATCTCAATAAATTACCGACACAAGAAAGCATATTTGTACACATTCACATGAGTTCAAAAATAAAACCTTGATTTTAATTTTCTTTGGGAATTAAACCACTTATATTTTTTAAAATCAACTTTATTTACGTTTCGTTTAATTCCCAAAGAAAATTAAGAAGAATGCTAAACAAACCACAACAAACATACAGGAAGTATAAAACATTGAATTATAGAATTGGATCAACACACCTTAAAATCTCAATTATAATAGAATCAAACAAACAATTAACGCGTTATATGTAAACTCTGGAAGGAATTAAGAGCTCACGCGAATTCAAAGAACCTTCATCAAGTGAGATTATCTCAATATACATAGATACATAAATTACAGGCACAGAAGATCTGTTGCGACGAAAAGAAGTTACGCCGCTTTTGGCATCCATTGTAAAAGTGCAAGGACAGAATTACCGTTTACATAAGTATTACATTTGTTACGTTCATTTCCGATGGTAAAACCGTATCCGTTGATTTTATTACTCATTGCCATAGATTCTGTTTCTACTCTTCAATACTGTTCCGTTTATACTGTAAATAATTAAAGCTAAATTTTATTTCTATTGAGTTTGTTGATTATTTACGTTCGCCTCGGTATATTTAAATTTGTCAGAGAAAAGTTTTATGTGTTTACTTTATGTATACGCCAACAAGTGCTGCGAGTGATAAAACTCTGTGTTATTCCGCATGTGCAAAAACAGAATTGACTGGAAAATCCGCGAAGCAAGAGAGAATCGATGTGTCGTTCGAACCGACCGCATCGCAGTTTTACACGTTCTACGTAGAACAAATTAATTAGATAAACCGCTTTTTTCAGAACCGCTATTGATATAAATGTGCTTCGCTACACCCGCAAAAAGCAGAGTAGATGTTACATTGTTTGTTTCGTTACCACGGCTTCATAAACACCAGGTGAGTGCTTTTAGTAAACGCCTGAACTGATTAAAACCATTAATTATATGTTGTTTGTTAAATTATCGCTTAATTTTATATACAGTCCACATTTCTCTCCTAGTTAGCTATCGTAGTTTTGTTACCGCATTTTACAAATACTACAACAACATCTTGTAGGCTTTACGCGTTTACAATAAGACCGCTTTAACTACATTTTAATTTCAAATCTATCTACTCTAAAACTAGAAGTTTACGCTCTAAATTATATAGTTGGCACCTTGTTTTGCGTATCCTTTAACTTGCTACACATTACGACAGCGTACAATTGATTCTTAAGTGTTTTCCATCTAAAGATTCGTCGAAATAAAGTCGCGTACTATTAGATAAACCATGTTTCAAGTTTTTTAATCACGTTTGATAACACTAGTATTACTTTGAACTCTGGTTCTTATTTAAACAAATTAATATTCACTTCCTTTTCTAAATTTTTTAAAGCACTCGTCGTGATTGTTATATTTTTCGTTCCCGTTCTTTTTTATGGAATTTTGTGCACACAGTATTGCGTGGTAAGTAATTGTGGATTTACAAACATGTACGTTTCGGCGGCCATAAATTAATTTATCTGTAATTATTCTAGCTTCTTCCGGTGGACCTAACGATCAGTTTGCACCAGCGCACTTGTTGGTATGCGAGAACACACGTATGGCGTGATACCACACACAGCTGTTCCACCCTGTCTTTAGAGACGGTAGCCAGCCTACAACTTAGACGTGGGTGTCTTTAACCCGATTTCTTTCTGTTTATTTTGTTGGCACAAATCCTGGGAAAGGGTCGCAGCTACATGTTTATCGGGTTCGAAGCGAAGTCTACACCTTGTAGTTGTTAATATGATAATCGTTAGGTAAGATGGTATTTATTATTAATATTGTACGTACTGTGACCATCTTACATCTGTAGTGGTATACTTACGCTGATAAATTAGAATGAGGGGTTTCCCTTTTTTCTGGGATTGTAAATTTTGTTAATTAAAACATTGTAGTGCTAACGATTTTATACGTTTAACTGTTTTATTTAAGATAATGATTTAGAGCTGTTGGTTCTAGGGTTGTAACTTTATCTTTTTCTTCGTGATTAATAGGGGGAACCTAAGAACGGCAGCTCACCATTTTAAGTATCAATTCTTTTTTTTTTCTGTGTTAATTTTTGGCACTACTGTTCTCGTGTAATATGCTTTTTTTGGTAAATAGAGGTTGAATGATTATCTTTGTGAGTTGTAAATGAGTGCGTGTCTTTTTATTTCAAGCTTTCCTTTATTGTGGTAGTTGGAATACTTCGCCTACTCACTAACTGAGCCCGGGCATTCCTTTCTTTGTGCTTCTAGCTACGTCAATGTACGCAGCATAGGTTTTGGTGCCCAATGTGAGGCTCCGAGTTTGTTTTGGTTAATTTCTGGCCCCGATTTTGTCTTGAGTAATGTTTGCTTCCATTTTGGTTCGTGTAACTTTGGCTCCTATTCGTTCTGATGTTGAGGCGGCTGTTAGAAAATTCAAGCGTGTTACTTTTGCTGATTTTACTCAACAGCATTCCTCCAACCCACAAACTCTTAATGTAGTTGCCACCGTCACCGAAGAAGTTCCTCATCATTTTTCTGATTCCGAGAAAGAATTGGATACCTCTATTACTGTCAATACTATGACCCCTACTACAGGATACCCGCTCGCTAAACTAAATGCCTCTTTTCGGGTGAAGGTTCTCTACAGAAATTCTTGATTCGTATTAAGGACTCAAGTGTTTTGCGTAATATTTCTGCTCAGCAACTTTTTCTTTTTACTCCGGAATTACTTGCCGAAAAGGCTTTACTTCTCTTCCGAGCACATCAGAGTTCCCTCAAATGTTGAGAAGACGTTGTTACGTTATTCCACGATGAATTTCTACCCGTGGATTACAATAAGCGCCTAGTAGACAAAATAAATTCTGAACCGGATCTTGCGTATAAGTCTGCTACAGTGGGGAAAAATACTTTTACTTCACATGACCGAGTTGTTAAGGTTTCTTTTACGCCTACGGGTAGATCGGATACTCCTACCGTAATTTCTACTGTTCTTCTTCCTAGTTCTGCTTTAATTGCGACAAACCTTGCCATATTACAACACGTTGTACTCGTCCTCAAGTACTCCATTGTTATGGTTGCGGATATAAGGGAGTTTCTTGCCGCAACTCTCCAGACTGTCATCCTACTACCAATAGGTCTTCAAATCATATTTCAAATTCTGTCCTCACCTCTAGGAGTCTAATTTTTTCTGCTTCTCACTTTACGTTCTTTTCTGTACGTCATCCAGGTCATCCTGCTGCTACTATCATAACAAACCCTTCTTCGTCAAATATAGCTTCGAACAAAATTTCTTCCGTTTCTAGTTCTGCATCTTTTTCTACACCTCCTTCTGCTCGATTTACTACCATCACTTCATAACCTTTTCAGCCATATGAGCCTTTGAACTATAATATTGATTTTTTCGGCTATCACGCTCCTACTTACCGAACTTTTACTAACAAAAACGAATTTCTTCTGTCCTTTGCGATTCAAAAATGCTAAAATGGATTCTACGTTTTCACTTCCGCCCCAAACTGTGTCTCCACCACCATTGCAGCCCATATTTCGAATTAGTTACTTGCAGCTAGCTTTTCAAGAGTTTGTTCCCGCTTTCCTAAACGATTCTACTCAAGAAATTTCTGTCGTGTCTGCAAGCACAAATGTCGCTGAGGTGACGATAATTTCTAATTCAGTCAGCGAGGGTCCTGTTGAAGTTCATGAACCTGTATCTTTAATGCCTCTTGCATTTTTTGTCAAAATTTTACCTGTTCCTGCTTTCTTAAATGCTGCGATAATTTCTAATACGGATAGAAAGGTTCCTGTTGAAGTTAGTGAACTCGTAGCTGTAATGGCTGTTACTGTTGGTTTTCTTCATCGCTTCTTTTCCTTTACTTTTGTATTTTTCTGCAGGAAACCAATCGTTTTTTTTTAGGGTGAAGACTTTACTGTTTCTTTTCTGAAGAAGCATCCGTCCTTTGACCACTTTGACAGTGTTGCCGCCCTTCTACATTTGTCCTTGCTTATTGCTATTACCCACTTATCTTTCCCTGTGCTTTTGTTTCAATTTTTTTCTCTTTCTTGGTTTTGTTCGGTTGCTTGGTTCCTTGAGTCGGATGAAAAGTCTTTATTTTTATTTTGGAGCATTTCTTTCGTTTTTTTTCGTTAAGCGAATTTTCATTTGGTTATCCTTTTATTGTATGTTAGGCTTTCGAGCCGGATATCCGTTGATATTCTTTGGGGTTTTCTTTGTAATTTACTTAGGCAAATTTCTTTTTGTTTTTGCTTTGTTTGGTTTTTCTTTTTGGTACTCCTGTACTATTGCTTTCCTATCCCAATCTTTTAATTTTGCTGGGAGAGATTTATTACGTTCATTTCCGACGGTAAAACCGTATCTGTGTATTTTATTACTTATTCCCATAAATTCCGTTTTTACCCCAACAACATCTTGTATGTTTTACCCGTTTACAATAAGTACGCTGAAACTACATTTTCAATTTCAAATCTATCTACTCTAAAACGAAAAATTTACACTATAAATTATATAGTTGGCACCTTGTTTTGAGTATCCTTTAACTTGCTACACATTACGACAGTGTACAATTGATTCTTATGTGTTTTCCATCTAAAGACTCGTCGAAATAAAGTTACGTACTATTAGATAAATCGTGTTTCAAGTTTTCTAATCACGTTTGATAACACTGGTATTACTTTGAACTCTGGTCATTATTTAAACGAATTAATATTCACTTTCTTTTCTAAATTTTTCAAAAGTACTCATCGTGATTGTTATATTTTTTGTTCCCGTATTTAAATGGAATTTTGTGCACGCAGTACTGCATGGTAGGTAATTGTGGTTTTTCAAACATGTACGTTTTGGCGGCACTAAATTAACTTACCTGTAATTATTCTAGCTTCCTCCGGTGTACCTAACGATCAATTTAAACCATCGCTCCTATTAGTATGTGAGGACACGCGTATGGCGTGATTCCGCACACAGCTGTTCCACGCTGTCCTTAGAGACGGAAGACAGCCTACAACTTGGACGTGAGTAGGTCTTTAGCGCCGATTCCTTTCTGTTTTTTTGGTGGCACTGATCCTGGGAATAGGGTCGCAACCACATGTTTGTCGGGTTTGATTCGAAACCTACGCTTTGTAGTTTTAATATGATAATCGTTAGGTAAGATGGTATTTATTATTAATTTGTACGTACTGTGACCATCCTACATCTGTAGTGGTATACTTACGCTGGTAATTTAGAACGCGGGGATTTTTCTTTTTTTCTGGGGTTGTAAATTTTTGTTAATTAAGACATTGTAGTGCTTACGATTTTATATGTTTAATAGTTTTATTTGAAATAATGATTTAGAGTTGTTGGTTTTAGGGTTGTAACTTTTTCTTTTTCTAGGTAATTAAAAGGGGGACCTTAAAACGGCAGCTCGCCATTTTAAGTATTGATTCTTTTTTTTCTGTGTTCATTTTTGGCACTACTGTTCTGGCGTAATATGCTTTTTTTTGGTTATTAGAGGTTGTATGATTATTTTTGTGAGCTGTAAATGAGTGGGTGTCTTTTTATTTCAGGCCTTTCGCTATTGTGGTAGTTGAAATACCCCGCCTACTCACCAACTGAACCCGGGCATTCTTTTGAGCGCAACACCCTGCGAGAATCAAAAAATGGCATGTGGTTTCCCAACGATAAAAAACTTATAAAACCCACGGTTATGATTAAGAAGGGGGGTGTCTATCGCTCAGTTATAAAGCTTTGAATTCTATTGATACCCAACCAACGTCGTGTGAAATGAGGATGCCTATCGGATAATTCGAGTGATGCTATTATATACCCGAATTGTTTGTAAACAAGTTTCCAAACGCGAGTGAAGACGCGAAATTAAAAATACTGCTAACGTAAAAGCCCTGTATTGGAAGTTTTTAATTAACGCTAAGTTGAAGTATTCGTTCGCCTGCAACCATTTTTCCTACAATAAAGAGTCGTTTGGGGCTTTATAAAAATCAACAAAGCTTGTAAATTATTGAATTTTTGTTTTCCACCCGATAAACGTCATATGCTGTTCTGTAATTAATAATTGTTTTAATTGTAATAATAAAAATAAGGAAAACGTGTTATTAAATGAACTTTTTACGATGGTGCGTGCTTATTCAAAGCGTTGTTATTATTTTTTCTTTTGCTGGTTCGACAATTTTTTGTGGGTGGCCTTGGTTAAAGATGTGATAGGGCCAGAAGGTGTTTCGAAGAAAAAATCTGTTGTTCTCGGTCTAAACTCGGGGTCTATTCCTGCAGTAGCATGAGGTAGTCGGGGTATTTTACGAGAATAAATTTGTATTACGAAAAAATCTATAAAAACAAAAAAAGATTATCTTAAGTGTAGACGCAGAAAAGCCTTAAGAGAATTATATTGACTAGATTTTAGAAGTATAGTAATTTAATAATTTCCATAATTTTATCATTTTAAATAAATTCAATAGACTGCTTATTTTTATTAAATTTTAGAAATAAAACGGTTTCAGTTTTGGTTAGCATCTAATAAAAATTAATTTCTTTTCATATTTGTACAAAATTAATGGCGGATATACAACAACATAAAAGTGAATGCTGCCCAAATTATTAAGTAGGCAAAAACTAATTATTAACAAACTATGCCGGTCATAAAAAAATTGCTTAACGTTTATTAACATTAATCATACGCTGTAATCAGAAATCTTTGATATAGCTTACAAGTATCATGAAAATATGTTTTTAGCTTAAATTTTAATCTTTCTACGATTTTACTTTATTTTCATGAAATCATAAATTTCTTAATTCAGAACTTACTCAACAAACATTACCACCATCTGTTTTAGCGAAATTTGGAAAAGATTTTATCACTACTATGTTGTTTTGAAGTACTGAATCTGACAAATGTTTAATACATAAATATGGCTACTTAAAAATGCCATATCATCCTAACAAACACCTTATAAAATTGTGATTACGTGCAGTATTGATATTCAAAATATTAATTTTCACATATACTAAATAATTACATTTTGGTTTATCAAACTGTACTCTTCAAATAAAACTTTCCATCACGTACGTGTAGAATACTTCCATGAACGAAAGTTATTATATGTTCATCTCGATCATTATAGAAAAAGAGAATGTTACTCACCAAAGTTTTATGACAAAAATGTTTAAGTAATTAAAAAAAAGTTTGGGACACCTGTTGATTCAGAGCATCGTAATTCTGCCACTTTCTTTAGAAAGTTAACAATTTTTTTTCAAAAGCTAATAATTTAAACTTGGTCAATAATTTGTATTGAAATCAAATTCTGCTCTTGTTTTTTTGATTCATAAATTTTATTATCATCTAAACATGCTTGCGTTTCATATATATCACTTCATTAATTATGACCACATTCTAACAGAAAACTCAGCGCCTGGTCTTAATCCCAGGCTATACGAAATTGCCATGAGTGGAGTTTGTTGTCACCCAGGTTAGCTCAAAAATTGATTTTCTTCCCAAAAACCGTGTCTGTCGACTACATCCAAACAAACAAGAACCAACTTCTCATATTTTACGCATCCATGCGCATGACTATCCAAACTACGGCTGCGCGAGATATTATTTACTTCAGTAATGACTTTCTTGCCAAAATTCTAGCAACCCACGTAGCATGAAGTGCATTATGTAATTGCCTAAAACTAAATTGTTACAGCGTATTGTAAACACCGAAATTCTCAAGTGGATAAGCACCACAATTAAATCCACATCAATCATATGTAGAAGTTTGGTTGGATTTCTAATATTGATAAATTTAAATTGTTCTGCTTGTATATGCACGCCTATTTGTTCAATTATGAGTAAATTCTAGTAGTTCTGTTTTTATTTGTTATCTATCTTAGCATTCATGTTAGATAATATAGGTTAGGTGAACAAAACTTGGAGTTTTGTTATTATTTCTTTTTATTTTGAATTAGAGATGGTTAAAAACGAGTACACAAGGTTGTATTAACGTCTACTGCAGTTAGAACCATTAAACTCGTTTCTCCGGACACCCACCTCCCAAGTAACCTGTAAACAGGGTTTACTCAGGTAGGGTGGCGCTTATAGGCTTTATTAGATAAACAGAGTTTAAAGATATTTTAAGGTGGGTATAAAAGTAGTATAACCTGTTACCCCGAAAAGCTTTGCATTTGCTTTCATAGAATGCACTTTGCACCACTAAAAACTGACCGGTGCACTACTATACTGCCACGTAACTACACGTTTGTAGAGTAAAATTAATTCAGGTACTTAACGTCAATTTAGCAGGTACACACATGTATCAAAATAATCGGTAATAGATTCCATTTTAAAGTAACTGTTTTCATTTGCTTTCAACGAGAGGTGATTTCTTCTTCAGTGACTTCTAGCTACCAACTTCGCTAAAGATCTTCAGTAGTCTAAGAGCTTCTGATATGGAGCTTTCTATTTTCATCCGCAAGGTTCTAACAAGGGAACAGGAGCCAAGATTCTAGACTAGATGATACCTCCAGCTTTTCTCTTAAATGAAAAATAACCTTGAGGGTTATAATTTTTGTTTGAAGAGGTAATAGACGCTGAAAAGAGATTCCTGGCAGGGCAAGGTAACGATTTCGGTTTGAAAACTTTAAGGAAGTTGCAGTTTGTTCTAATAATCGTACTATTTTCTAAGATGTGATAATACTAGTTTTTGTACTAAGCTTATTAGCTATCAGAACAACCTCCTATGCTCTTCTCGTAACGAACGAAATAAACCTTTTCTTAAAACATCGTGAAAAGCGGGTTTTACAATTTGCATAACTGAGGTTTCAAAGCGCTTGCAAAAAGGATCTAAGTAGAAGATGGTGGGTATAAAGCACATTCAAGAAAGCCTTAACACTTCAATTTTCTGGCTCGTTTATATACATGAAGAGCTGTAGTGCTATAATGACGCAATATCATAAACACAAAGTATATGAAAACGCATTTTGCCTAAAAGTTTTCAACGGATTACTTAGTAGCAAAGAAGTAGCTTTATCTGCGTCTAACTTTATGCAGGTTTATCAAATTATAGCATTACGACATTAAGGACATCTTTAGTATGCACATTGATATCTGAAAGCGTGCAAATTACTATGTAAAGTGGGATTGCTCTGCAGCTTGAACATCCTTTCAGTGTTTACATAAGTTAATAAATATCATCAGTGTGAATAGTAATCCAAGCATTGCATCTTATATCCTGTATGCTCTGCAGCTTACTCCCAATCTATCTAATTATACCAGTGTGCCTATATAAAACCTCTGGTGTACTGTATATTTTAAGAGAAGACCTGATTAGTCTTCTTGGCGTTTCAAGCTTTGTTTTAATATTTTGAATAGGGGCTTTTTAACCCAAAATTAAAAACATTATTTCCCATCATTAATTCAAGTACGTTAATACGCAGATTGTCGTTGATAAATTCCCACGTAATATCAGCTTATTATATGGAAATTGATAAACAAACATCTTCTTACGTTCGAAGTAATGTATGGTTATTGCCTTAACCAATGTTAATAAAATATTAAGTAATTTTTTTTTATGACAAGCACAACCTTTTAATTACTGTGATTTTTGCCTGCTTAATACTTTCATCAGCATTCACTTTTACGATGTTGTATATACACTGTTAATTTTGTGCAAAGATGAACAGAAACTAATTTCTTATTGGCTGCTAGTCAAAACTCAAATCGTTTTATTTCTATAATTGATACGAATTTTTGTAGTTTTTTGATGGGCGCAAGTGAAACTTAATTTTCTAAATGGGCGCCAGTGAGCAAAAATCTTCCGACATAGCTAGGGGTCTATTCCTGGGTAGAGCAATAAGAAGTGGGGGAGGGGGTAAGTTGAATTTTGTTTTCAAACAAAAACTAAACAAAGTTAAATAGACGCCACCAAGTCCTGAGATAATCACGATAAGAGCAAAGCACAATTCTAAGGGCGGACGTGAAACCCAAAGATAAAACCATCGCCTTCGTTAACAAAAACCTGTTTTATAAAAATAAAACGCAGCTCCTGTAAGAAATTACAAAGATTAAATAAAAAAAATGTAGAACGCCATTTGTGACCTATAAAAGTATTAAAAATAAAAAAATGTATATCCAATATGATATTGGCACAAAATTATTACCCAAAAATTCTACCTTTATGTTATCAGATTTGATCGCATTTGACCAAAATAAAAGTCTCAAAGTTTAGATAATTGTTTACTGAAGTAAAAAACTTTCTTTTAAAAATTCATAACTTATTTACATGTAAAAAAAAATTCTCAACAATAACATTTATAACAAAGTCAAAATTTTGTCTTTTTAAAGCAAAAGACTGCTCTCTAAATATAAGCTTGTTTTAAATATTTGATCAAAATAATTTGTAACCACAATGCATTGAACTAACATTTCTATCCTGGGCAGATCTTATCAGGTAGATTAGAGTTTCATAATTATTACGCAGCGTGTATTTAAATTTTTATACTTAGTTTTTATAATTTATCTGTGAATGAAAGCTAACTTCAAGATTGAAGAATGTTTAATTTGAATTTTAGGAAAGCTGCACGATACATTTGCTTTCACGGCAAATATCTGTCAAATGTGCTACATCACAGAAAAGTATAACGTCGAAAATATACCTTGTAATTTATCTGAAGTTCAAATGGAACAAAGCTTACAATTATATAAACCTATCCTGACAAAATTTCTTTCTACGGTTTATAAAACCAGTTCAACAATAATCGAAAGTGAAACAGATCATATCTTCATAAACATGATAGCAAAGTTCGTGTTTTTTATATGACCGTCTGTTTATCAAAGACTAACGACATTCTAAACACATGCAAAAATTTCTTAAATTTAATAACGAACCCAACTCTGATTTTCCTAGACAAATCCTATCAGAAATTTCCTCAGCTTCAGATAACACCATAAACCATTTCAAACTTAGGAATCCGTAACCATTCCTTGTACAAAACCAAACAACTTACAAAACAAAATCTTCACTTGTCCTTTTCTATTGTTTTTCGTAGGCGCGCTAAATAAATGAAACAAAATTAAATTAAATTCGTAAAATGTATAAATTACAAACCGTTAGTAGAAGTTATTGAAATTTATTCAAGTCTACCATGACTTGAACCACTCACGCAAATAATTTAATCGAAGGTCGCAAGCCTTTAGTCTGGAAAACATCTTGATGAATTGATAGCTAGGCTGCGACTAACGAACAAAACTAGAACGAATGATAGCGACGATACAAACACTCGCGGTTAGAGGTTGGGAAATACGAAAGCCACAAGATTGCTAGAGATGCTCGACGAAATAACTTTATGTCACACAGATATTTTACTACAAGGAGATTATTAAAACGAAGCGTTCCATTATGTACTGTATGGAGCATTAATAAGGAATAAGGCACGCTTGGCGCTTTATACTTGTAATTCAATGCGAATAAATACATAGCAAAATAAACATGTTTCAAAATTTAATAAAAAAAAAGAAGCAATGTATGAAATTTAGTTGAGATGATAAAATTGAGAAAATATTATATTACTATACATCTAAATTCAGGCCGATATAATTCCCTTAAGGTTTATCTGCGTCCATCCTTAAGACGCTTTTTTAGTGTTGATTTTTATTGCCGCAGTGGCGCCCAAGTTTATTTGTATTTCGAGTTTAGTCTCAGAAGGTACCCCGACCATCTCATGACTTTGCAGAAATAGACCCCCGAGTTTAGACCGTAAGTACCATTTTTTTTTTCGCAACACCGTGTGGCCTTTTTCATCTTTAATGAAGGCCATCCTCGGAAAATCTTTATCGAGCGAAGAGAAAAAAATAGTAACAGTAACACAGACCAAAGTAATAAAATATTGTTTAGAGTGGGGAAGAACGAGTTTGGTTGAAAGCAACGAGTTATAATAACCGGTCTTTTGAAAACGTCAATTAGGAGGGGTTCTTAATACTAGATCCCCAGCAGGGTTAATTTAAATGAGGATTGGCATTTATATAAGTGAATCGACTTAGTGAAGGAATGTAAAGTCAAAAATTTTGAAAATGTAGTCAAGTTAAGGTATGTTAAAGTAAAACACAGTTGAAGAAAAAAACGCGGCATACTAAGTTTTCGACTTTATGCTTAATGAAAGGTAAAGTTCGAAACGCTTGCGGTCGGAAATTTGTTCGTTATGACTGTGTATAGGGAGTAAAACTGGACATGCTCATCTCGCCATTAATTTGCGAATCTTGAAATTTGTAGTAGCTGTTGTTTTAGAGAATGGGAAAACTGGTGCGACCTGGCATTACCTGAAATGTAAAAATAAAGCTGTAAGTAATAGTATAGACTTATGTAAGATTCAATATAATTTATATGTAAAAATGGGCGTTAGTCGAAAGATAAATTTACTAGCAGTAAAATATTGATATATGTAGGTATTATGTATTTTGGGAAGGACAAGGTGATAGTGCAACATGGGTATTAGAACGTGTACTTGTTAGAGGAAGGACATTACCATTCATTTGGGATTCATAACTGAGTAGCTCAATACGAAGGCAGAAACGTTTGGAACGTCGGATAATTTTGCGGCTGGATTAGGCTAAATTTTCTTTAAGATTTATTTAGGGTTTGGTTCAATATCACCTGGCTTGATTGCAGATAAGGAGAAAATTATATTTACATGTATAAGTATGACGATGCATTTTATGATAACAGAGGTTAAGCTAGGCTGATTTAGCAAATAAGTAGTAATTTGTAAAGGATCTCCAGCTATCTCAGTGTTAGGCAGATTTGTAAGGAGTAGTGTATTTAAATCAAGAAACGTGACAATCGAATGTAGAATATCCAAAACTAGGGAATTTATGCGGAATAACAGTCTTCCGCTTAGGCAAGAACATCACAAAGCTTGCGACGATCGACTGATTGGCACCCCTCGATATTGACGAAGATAATACTTTTGAGGGTGTGTTAAGGTATTTCAGAATTTTAGTTAAAAAACTGTGTAACATTTTAGTTTTAGATAAATACGTGGTGCACTTAGTGCTGTGTGGGTTGACGGAATTTAGGCGAGAAAGTCGCTGCTAATGTGTTTGAGTTCTCGCGCAGTTGTAGTTAAATAATCATACGCATTGAAATAAAACGTAGGAGATCATTCTTCTCGTTGGCATGTAATGACGTTTTTTGAAAAGGTGGTGTAAGTTTTTGGGGTCGTCATGAGTTGAAGAAAGCTCCACTCATTGCAATTGCACTTAGCTTAGCGTTGGGGCCATAGTACCGAACTATTTTAGAACGCAGTTCTAATTAACATTAAGTATTTATAAAACGCAAGCAGCTTTAGATTATAGAGTTTATGTATTAAAACATAACGCAGAACCTCATTTCAATACCAATTATCGTAACGCAAGATGTAATTCCTAGTTTTTGTAAAGAAGTTTTTGTGGATCGTAGGAAAGATGGCGGACTCAAGATGCTCTGTTAGACAGGTGTTTTGTATTTTATTGTTATTATTTAGTACCGTCAAGCTTTGGTGAGTACAATTTCCTTTTTTATGATTTAGAGGAATCAACGCGTATGTGATGAACGTCTTGTTTCAGAAGCTGAGTTAGATAAACTGAAAGTAATTAATTACAAAACACGAAATTAAGAATTTTTGATTTACAAGTTTGAACCGTATGTTATTAAAACAAATAATAACTTTACTTGGTGTAGTTTAGATGATTCGGCAAAATTTCTTATGTCGCCGTATTCTTATGTTAAATGTTTGTTAAGAATAACACTTTAAAATAGCAGGTGTAATGATAAAAATCTAGTTTTCCATGTTTGTTTAATACAGATGACACTTATGTTACTAAGTAAGTTTTGTATTGAGATAATTCCTGATATAGAGAAAATTCAGTAAAACCTTAAAAAAACTAAAGCATAAACTAAAGACAATTTTTATGAGCTATATCAAAGATCTCTGATTACAGCATATAACTAATGTAATAAGATTTTTGAGTAATTTTCTATAATGACAGGTCTAACCTGTTAATAACTGTAATTTTTGCGTACTTAACATTTTTCATCAGCATTCACTTTGGTGCCATAGTATTTACACTGTAAATTTTTTTAAATTTTTTTGTACTTAGATGAAAAGAAACAAATTTTATTAGACACTACTCAAAACTTACAATTGTTTTATTTTCAACAGCTTGTTACGTACATTGACGTAGCCTACGAAAAAAAACCAAAGCAAAAGAAAAAATATGACCGGGCTCAATTGGTGAGTGGGCGGGGTTTTATACTTTATAAACGAATTAAAGGAAAACCTGAAATAAATAACGAGAAATTTATATACACTCACTCATTCGCCCTCATCAACACTCAGAACAAAACATACAAAGGAAAAAAAGAGAACTTATAATTAAACAAAATATTTACAGAATACAGTATTCCCAAACCCAACAAAAAAATCAATGTCCCCAATTTACACATACATCATGAGAAACCCCCAAACAGCCAGAAAAAATTACTCATAAAAATGGTGAGCTGCAGTTTTTAGGTAATTACCCTCCCGACATTATTTAGTAAAAAAGAACCAAACGCAACCCTAAAAACCACAGCCCTATATCATCCTAAATATAAACTTAATCTATAGTTACAAAAATAATGGCAACAACGTTTTCACACATGCCAGCAAATTTTTAACCAATTTTTACTTTAACAAGTAGTGTATTTTTGGTTATTTAAAAACAAATAGTACTGCATTAATATAATGCCAATAAATACCAAAATAGGGCAATAATTTTCGTGTGGTTAAATTCAATTTTAAAATGCATGATACTTGAACGGGAAAATTCCAGGCGATCTGGTTCCAAAGTAAGTAGCGAGAAAACAAAAAAAACTCACACTCGAGTTGCTGACGTCGGGGTAGAGTCAGTAGCTGGTCCACGTCAGCGAGTAGGTGAGCCTACGTCCAGGAACAACGCGTTTGGTCTCCCATTACAACAAGAAACGGCAACTCAAGGAATTAGCGTGTCCCACGCAGGAAGCACGCCGCAATGCGTGCACAAAATTTGCATAACGAAAAACGGAACGAAGCAAATCAAGACGGACGTTTTCGTGTTGCTATTCGAACAGAAAGTGAATATTAAATTTGTTTAGCTAAAGCACAGAGCTCAAACTATTCTTGTTGTTAAAGAAATAAAACAGGAATACACGAGTTTATTAAAATAATATGCAGTTTTTATTCGACAAATTCTTTCAAAGGGAAAACACATAAGTATTAATTATTGGATACTTGGAAAGACGTTCTTGCCTATCTAATTGTGGCGTAAATTCCGCGTAAAAGAATTCTTAGAAACGATATTTTTTTAATGAGCAGAAAGATTTATCAAGTTAAATATATAGGATATTTATTATTATTTACAATACAATTTTAAACACGTGAAAAGGTTATTTTAATTTACGAAATTAATTTTCATGTTTAACGCCAAAGGGATTTGAGTTAAAAATTATTGTAGATAAACTAACCATTTATTTCCGAAAATAAACGTAACAAATCCTCCCAGCAAAATTACAGGGTCGGGGGTTGGGAAGCAAAATATAGAAGTGGGTAGGACCAACAAAAAAATTTGTTTGGAAACTAAAAGAAAACTCGTTACAAAAAAAAACTAAAGAAAACACTCCAAAGAAACCCAAAAAACTAAAAGAAAATTTCATCCGGCTCGAGGGACCAAGAAACCGACACAACCAAAAGTGAAAAAGACATAAGAAAAGGAAAAGGTAACGACCATCGAGGACAGAGATGGAATGGCATTGACACTGCAAAGTTGTCAGGGGACGGATGCATCTCAGAGAGAGAAGGAGTTGGTTTCTCGCAAAAAAAACAAAGTAAGATAAAGGAACGACGAAGAAAACCAACAGTGCAGCCAGAAAAGGACCCAAAGGTCAAGCCTCAAGTAAACCAAAGGGACAACAAGGGAGAACGAAAGGAAGAGAGGAGGAACGCTGGTAACAAAACGATGTACTCTCAACTGCGGCAGCGAAGAAACGCAACAAACGAAAAACTGACGAAAAGGAATGTTGACTAGTCCTACAGTCGACTAAGTCGCGGCTTCCGAAGAGAGAAAAATGCACTAGAAATCACCTATCACAGGAGCGGATGGAAGAAACATAAACGAACTAAGAACCAACAGCAAAGAAAACCAGCAAAAGATAGGGAAAGGAAAGTGGAACGAAAGGAACGGAAAAAAATAAAGAAAAGAAAAAACCAAAAAGAATAATACCAACACCAAGTACAAAACCCAAAGAAAACTAAAAATTGTTCCAAAAAAAATAAAACAGAATTCCAGTGTAGTTATGTATGAGTAGATGTGTGCGTCTGTGTGTGTGTATGTAGGTGTATTGTGTGTGTGTGCGTGGGGGTGTAAGCAGGGTGTGTGTATGTGTTGTGCGTGTATAAAGTGTGCGTGTGTGTATGTGTTTGACCGCTGTAATCGCCTCTTACGACAGGCAGGTCGTACCATGGGACTATTCTATTCCCGGAACCACACGGGTAAAGAAAACAAAACCCAAGAAGAGAACAAAAGAAAGAGAACCAAACAGAAATGAGTAGATGCATGAAGTGTGCGCGTTTATGGAGTGTGTGTATGTGTGTAGGAAGTCTGTATTTGTATGCGTGGGACCGCTGTAGTCGCCTTTTACGACAGGCAGGTCGTACCGTGGGACTATTCTACTCCCGAACCCACACGGGTGAAGAAGAAAAAAGGGAAAGCAAACGAAAGAAAACCCAGCAAAACCGGGAAGTAAACCGAAATCGCAATATCCGAAAATCATGTCCGAAGGAGAGCCAAGTCATAATTTGGGGCGAGAGAACTAGGTATTGGGCTTAAGGCGTTTACGCCGCCAGAAGGAAAATGACCAAGATCAAGGACATTAAGATTTCGCCGACCTATATCCTTAGGTTCGAAAGGAATATAGAATAAACCCTGCCTCTTTTGAGCAGTTTTTTGCCAAATAGGAATAGCAGGGGGGTGTAGTAGTTATAGCACTAGGTTTAGGAGGTGGCAAGGGTAGTTTAAAAAATTCAAAACGCTTCATAAAAGGACGTTGTCTATTATTAGGATGGGTGGTAAGAAGGTCAACGGCAGAAAAGGAAACATCATGGGTTGTCAGAATATCAACGGTGGAAAAGAAAAAGTATTGGCTGTACGAGATCTAACCTGATGAAAAGAAACACAAGCGGAACACACTTCAGTTACGTTTGAGAAAGGGACAGAAGCAAATAAAATTTTATTGACGTTATGTGCAGAACTAGAAGTATTACAGTTAGGAGAGAAAACAGCATTGGTTGTAGAAGTATCCACTTTAAGAAAAGAAGCAGAATCAGATAGAAGTTCGTCAGCATTAACTAACAGAACATCAGTTAAGATGTCACCAACCTTAGTTAAAAGAACAGAAGTAAGTAGCATTTTGTCAGCATGAGAAAACTGCGTAAGGGTAGGTAAAGAAACAGGATCAGGTAAAGCTTTAACGACAACAGCAAGAGGCATCACAGCTACGGGTTCTCTAACTTCAACAGGACCTTCTCTATCCGTATTAGAAATTATCTTTACTTTAGCTACGGCTGTGATTGTCGACACAACAGGAATTTCTGGATTCGAAGCATTTACGAAAGCAGGAACAGGTAAAATTTTAACAAAAACGGGCAGAGGCATTAAAGATACAGGTTTGTGGACTTTAACAGGACCTTCGCAGACTGAATTAGAAGTTATGATCATTTCAGTAACCTTTGTGCTTGCAGACACGACAGAAATTTCTTGGGTAGAATCGTTTAAGAAAGCGGGAACAAACTCTTGAGAAGCTAGCTGCAAGTCACTAATTCAGAGTATGAGTTGTAAGGGGGGTGGAGGCACAGTCTGGGGTGAGAGTGAATAAGTAGGGCGAGAAGAAAGAGGAGTAGAATAGAATGTGGAACTAGAAACGGAGGAAATTTTGTTTGAAGTTATATTTGCCGAAGAGAGGTATATTTTGCTAGTAGAAGCAGGGTAACCTGAATGAGGGACAGAAGAGAACATAAAGTGAGAAGCAGAAGAAATTAGGCAGCTAGAGATGAAGGCAGAATTTGAAGGATTATTCGAAGTCCTATTAGTAGTAGGATGGCAGTTGGGACAGTTGTGGCGAGTAACTCTCTTATGTCTGCAACTATAACAATGGAGTATTTTAGGACGAGTACAACGGGTCGAAACATGATCAGGTTTGTCACAATTAAAGCATACGACCCGACGAGTAGGGGTAGAAATAAAAAGAAGAACAGTAGAACGTACGGAAGAAGTATCGGATCTACCTGTAGGCGTAGGAGAAACGTTAATAACTCGGTCATGTGAAGCAAAAGTACTTTTCTCAAGTGTAGTAGACTTATAAGCAAGATCCGGTTCGACAGTAACAGTATGTTGTTTTTGACTAGGTGATACGACATGATCGGCCGGAATCTTTGACGGTTCCAACTTCAGACATTCGTGCTTTCATTCTTGTAAGGAGTGGACGGTAGGCAAATTTGCTCGATAGAATGGAGCCAGGTTACGAAGCGCAATGGATAATTGATCATTCTCCTTTACAGTTGAGGTGGTTAGTGATACTTTCTGATGACTCCTGCTGTCTATTGCAGATTTTTCTCAATAGTAGTAGCCTTATAAACACACTTCGTGTTCAAAATGATGAATCAGTAAATTAGACAACGACTTCCGGTCAGAAAACCTATGCTGAAAACCACGATGCCAAAGTAAAGCTTTAGCCTCGAACAACTCTGCTGCAGACTCACATAAATGTAATTCGGATGCATGGTAAGCTCATCGGAGTTTTTCGACTCGTTCCAAAAAGTCATGTAGGGTAAGAGTGTTTGGATTACCAGAAAATTTCAAATTCCACTCCCACACTAGGAGGTCTGAGTGGGAAGTCGAAAAAGATGTCATTTTGAATACGAACAAGAAAGAAATTAGTAGAAAGTAACGAAATAAAGGTTAACCGTAACTCGATAAAAGCTCAAAACAAAAAAAATTGTTGCAAATACAGAACATATTCGACGGGAACACCAATAAGAGCGCAACAACAAAATAAAAATTAGAATAGGGCTGTAGAATAAAGGAAAAAGAAATCGGAGGGAAAGAAACTAACTCTAGACGTGACGGGGAGAACAATATGTACATAGAGGGAAGGAAAGAAAAAGAATAATCTTGGGCGCCAACGTTTTCAATGGACTAGGATTATTGGCGAAAACACAAGTCCAATAATTTGAAATTAACCCACCAATAATATTAAGCGTAAGGGACGAAACATAAGTAATATCAGGTAAACCAAAAATCGGAGCAAAAATTAACTAAAACGAACTCGGAGTCAAAACTAACTAAAATAAAATCGGAGCCAAAGTTACATGAAACAAAATCGCAGCACACGAAAATTAACGAAAACCAAATCGCAAAAGAAATTCATTAAATAAAATCGCAGCAGAAATTAATTACCAAAAGAAAATCTCAGCCCAACGCCAGGGCGTCAATAATTTATGTTACGTACATTGGCGTAGCCTACAAAAAAAATAAAAGGTATGACCGGGCTCATTCGGTGAGTGGGCGGGGTTTTATACCTATAGACAAATTAAAAAGAAACCTGAAATAAATGAAGAGGAATTTATATACACTCACTCATTCACACTCACTCACACCCAGAACAAAACATACAAAGGAAAAAGAGAGAACTTATAATTAAACAAAATATTTACAGAATACAGTATTCTCAAATCCAACAAAAAAATCAATGACCCCAATTTACATGTACATCATGAGAAACCCCCAAATAGCCAAAAAAAAATTACTCATAAAAATGGCGAGCTGTAGTTTTTAGGTAATTAGCCCCTGACATTATTTAGTAAAAAAGATCCAAACACAACCCTAGAAACCACAGCCTAGATCATCGTAAATATAAACTTAACCTATAGTTACAAATATAATGGCAACAACGTTTTCACGCATGCCAGCAAACCTTTAAACCATTTTTACGTTAACAAGTAGTGTATTTTTAGTTATTTAAAAACAAATAGTACTGCATTAATATAACGCCAATAAATACCAAAATAGGGCAATAATTTTCGTGTAGATCAATTCAATTTAATAATGCATGATACCTGAACGGTAAAATTCCAGGCGATCTGGTTCCAAAGTAAGTAGCGAGAAAACAAAAAAAACTCACCCTTGAGTTGCTGATGTCGGGGTAGAGTCAGTAGTTGGTCCACGTCAGCGAGTAGGTGGGCTTACGCACAGGAAGAACGCGTTTGGTCTCTCATTAGAACAAGAAGCGACAACTCAAGGGTTGAGTGTGTCCCCCGCGGGAAGCACGCCGCATTACGTGCACAAAATTCGCATAACGAAAAACGGAACGAAGCAAAACAAGACGGATGTTTTCGTGTTGCTATTCGAACAGAAAGTAAATATTTAATTTGTTTAGCTAAAGCACAGAGCACAAAGTAATCTTGTTGTTAAGGAAATAAAACAGGGAAACTCTGAGTTTATTAAAATAATATGCAGCTTTTATTCGATGAATTTTTTTAGAGGAAAAACACATAAGCATTAATCATCGAATACTTGAAAAGACGTTCTCGCCTATCTAATTATGGCGTAAAAAAAAGATATTTATTTTTAATAAGCAGAAAGATTTATCAAGTAAAATATATAGGATATTTATTATTAATTACAATACAATTTTAAACAGGTGAAAGGGTTATTCTAATTTACGAAATTAATTTTTGTGTTTAACGCCAAAGGGATTTGAGTTAAAAATTCTTGTACATACACTAACCAATTATTTCCGAAAATGAACGTAACAAGCTCAATAAAAGAAATAAGTTTGATATAAAAATAAATAAAGGAATTATGTTACTTTTTATTTAAATTCAGGTAGATATTATTCTCTTAAGGTTTATCTGCGTCTATCCCTAGGATGAATTTTTGTGTTAGCTTTATTGACGCAGTGGCGCCCAAGTTTATTTAGAGTTCTGGTTTAGTTTCAGAAAATACCCCGACCATCTCATGTCTCCGCAGGAATAGACCCCGAGTTTAGACCGAGAGCACTCTATTTTTTTTCGCAACACCGCTTAGCCCTACTACATTAACAATAAAGGCCATCCTTAGAAAATATACATATAGCAAAAAAAATTAGATTACAACTGGTTATTTATTGAGTTTTGTAGTTTTCTATTGTTTCTATATTATCTTTCGCATTTATCTATAGGAACCCACTTCCGATCACTGCAGTTAGCCTACGTACCCCTATTACTGTTACGGAGTCCCCTCTCCTTCGCAGCAAATCAACATTTAAATAGTTTCACCTGTAGCAGGAGAATAATTACAGTCCTTAACAGCCTAATTCCCAATATACCTTAATCCGCATTAGACCTTTTTCATTATACCCAATGCTCATCTTGCGTAATTCTCACTGGATCTAATTTTCGATCGTCTTAATTCTTGTTTGGCCTGACTTACGGTATTCACTTAAACGAGTAGTGTTTCATAATTACATGCCTCCATTTCATTCAATAAACAGGAAATAGCTACCAAAATGGTTACCGATTTAACTCGTGATCTATTGAAATCTACACGTGATTAAACTTAGAACAAATGAGATAAAAAGCTATAGGGGACGAAATCAAAAGACCCAATTTATGTTGCCCTCGACACTGCTTAAGTTAGCATTTTCAAAGCTTTTTCGAAAGCTGCTTAGAAAACATCAACCAAATTTAAAACAAAATCAATATAAATTCTACCTTAAAAAGCAATTTATTCAAATTACGCAAATCGCCCCCAAAACGTGCTAGGCATTTCGACTACGCTGAGATTGCGAATTCCTTCCTTTTGCTTGTTGTGAAGTAGATAGATGTATTTACGAGAACATTCGCAACTTCTCTTTCAATTGAGTTTAGACAGTTTGATCAGTCTGAGATTCTTTTATTAACTTGAAGAAATAAAAGTATGAAAAAGTTGTAAAGATTACAATAAAGAAGTTCGTAAAATAGCTTTAAAACTGCTTCAGTAAAGCAGGTTTATTTGCAGAATAAAGTTAGATTGTTCCCTGTTATATTTATTCGATGGTATTGGAATTGTAAGCTTGATTAAGCGCACTGTTTTTTTTTTATGTCTTATAGAATACTGATATCGAGTTGGGTTTATAAATTACGCAGCAGAATAATTGAGTAATGTATGTAATAAGTGGAAGTTTGAGAAGATTGTCTGACCACCTTCCATTAGCTTTCAAAACATGATACTCTCTTTTCCTGAACAGCTTCAGCATTCCTGTAAAGATATGCTGGTTCAGAGTCACTAAATCAACTGCTTTCAAATGGTTTTGTGATACTGAGAAACTAGGTACTATATACCATCATTCATCATTTTGTTTTCGACCTTACTTAAGGTCGGTTTGACGCAGCTCTAACTTCTTTTCTGTTCTGTGCTAATCTAAAAAGCTCTACATACCATTCACAACCTAAATTTCTAATAATTTGACTAATATAGTTTGGTCTAGTTCTTCCTATATCCTTGTATCTTTTTCTATCTAGCTGGCTCTACATAGATATTAGCAACCTGATGGTTGTTAAAGAACTCTAACATGTTTACATGATTACCATTTATAAGGAAAAGAAATATAACCTGGTTATCCGCTTCAAAAAGGAAAAGTGTTAAATTATATGTTATGGTAAGGCTTAAGTAACGAATCGCTGCCAACATGCCAGACCGTTACCTAATTGTGAGTTATGTTATGGTGGCGTTTATTAAATTATATGTTATGGTAAGGCTTAAGCAACGAAACGCTACCAATATGCCATAGCGCTAACTAATTGTGAGTTATATCCTGGTGACATTTAGTTAACTGTTTTTATTTTTCTTTTTTTGTTTTGTTTTCGAACTTACTTAAAGTCGGTTTGACGCAGCTCTAAATTCTTTTCTATTCTGAGCTAGTCTAAAAAGGTCTACATACCCTTCACAACCTAAATCTCTAATAATTTGACTAATATAGCTTTGTCTAGGCCTTCCTACTCTATTTTTATTTGGTAGTCTATAATCTAAGACTTTACTAAATAGTCCCTCATGTCTTAACTGGTGCCCTATCATTCTATCTCTCCTGACCTTCAATTGTTTCCACATACAGGGATCCTCACCTATCCTTCTATAAACTTCCTCGTTTGTTACTCTATCTGTCCAACTAATCTTTAACATTCTCCTATAACACCAAGTTTCAAAAGCTTCTATCTTTTTCTTATCTACTTCTTTAATTGTCCAAGTCTCACTACCGTATAGTAGAACGCTCCATACGTACGACTTTAAGAAACTTTTTCTATTATCTAAACTAACACTATTAGCTATTAGTAAGTTTTTCTTGTCCATCTTTTGTAATTATACTACCTAAATAGCAAAATTCATCTACCTCCTCTAACTAGGTATTACCTATTTTTAATTTTGGTTTAGAACTAGGCTGTAATTCACTTGTCATTATCTTTGTCTTTACTGAGTTAATTCTCATACTATAGTTACTCCGTAGTATCTCATCTAAAATATTTAAAAACTCTCCTAACTCTTTTCTAGACTCTGCTGTAATGGCTATATCATCTGCAAAACGTAACATGTCTATTTTCTGTTCCTGTACACTAATACCTATCTCTTTCCTCTCTCGAGCTAAGTTTAAAGCTTCCTCAATATAAACATTAAAAATCAAAGGAGACAGTATACAACCCTGTCTAACACCATTTCTAATCTTAGCTTCCTTTTCTATTTCATCAAATCTAATTACTACGCTTTGGTTTTTATATAGACTGTAAATAATTTTTCTATCCCTATGAGAGATTTCTATTATTCGCAAAACCCTGAACATAACAATCCAATTAATCATATCAAATGCGTTTTCTAAATCTACAAACGCGAAATGAGTCTTTTTATTTTTTTGTAACCTTTTTTCGATAGTTACCCTAATCATTAGTATCGGTTCTCTAGTCCCTCTGTCTTTACGAAAACCATATTGGTCTTCGCCTAAATAATTCTCAGTCAAAGCTTCTACTCTATTTTTAATTATTATTGTTAGTATTTTGGAAGCATGAGAAGTTAAACTAACCGTTCTAAAATTCTCACACCTATCAGCTCCTGACTTTTTTGGGATTGGGATAATAATATTTTTTTCGAAATCTATTGGAACCTCACCTGTGTCATGTATTACTTTTACTAGTTCATATAATCTGTCTAAAGTTTTCTGACTTGCATATTTTATTAATTCTGCGGGAATATCGTCTATCCCTGGCACTTTATTTAGTTTAAGATTCCGAACAGCTCTATCAAGTTCCTCTCTTAATATTGAGAACCCTATTTCTACATCTTCTTCTTGGTCGTTCTCTAACTCATCCATATCGTCTCCCTTATATAAATCTTCTAAATATCTTTTCCATCTATCTGCTACTTCAACTTTATTTATTAGAAGCTCATTATTCTCGTCTCTAATACCATTATATTTTTTGCTATCTTCCCCAAAAAACTTTTTAACTGCCCTGTAAGCCCTACTCTCAAATCATCTTGTATTCCCTTACAATTCTCCACCATCCATTTATTTCTAGCTTTTCTACACTCATGTACTATCTTATTTCTAACTGTATTATATTTTTGCTTACTTTCACTATCCACTTCTTTGAAAGGTTTAAGCTTTCTTCTATTCTCTATTAAAACTAATATCTCCTTTGTTACCCACGGTTTTCTCGCTTCTATTTTTTCTTACCTATAGTCTGTGTTGCTGTACCATGTAGAGTCAGTTTTATTTCTTTCCATCTATTTTCTACGTTCCCTCCTACAGCTATCTCTTTGCTCTTATTATCTAATACTTGTTTATATTCCTCTTTTACCCTACTATCATTAAGCTTACCTAGATCCCATCCCTCTCTTTTAACCTTTCTCAATTTTTTAAATTTTAGTTTACACTTCATGTTAACTAAGTTATGATCGCTATCTATGTCAGCCCCTGGATAACTACGATCGTTTTAACTTGGTTTCTAAATCTTTGTTTAACTAAAATATAATCTATATGGTATCTAGCCCTATCACCTGGCGCTTTCCAGGTATATCTTCTCCTAACATGTTGTTCGAATAGGGTGTTTACAGTTACTAATTTATGTTCCTGGCAAAACTCAACTAATCTTTCTCCTCTATCATTTCGTCTGCCATACCCAAATTTTCCTACCATTTTTCCCTCACTACCTTCTCCCACTGACGCATTAAAATCGCCCATAACTATTAAATTTCCATCTCCTTTTACTTTTCTCACTATACTATTTATATTCTCGTATACCTTTTCTACTTCCTCATCCTCGTACTGAGTTGTTGGCATGTAAACCTGTACTAAAACAGTGTCTGTGGGTTTTGTACTCAATCTAACCATAATTATTCTATCACTAAATTGTAAGTACTCTTTAACTTCATGCCCTAATTTTTTACCTAACACTATTCCTACGCCTGCATGTCCATTAGTTGAAGAAGTTGTAATTATTCTATAATTATCTTTCCAAAAGTCATTACTATCTGACCATCTCACCTCACTAATACCTAAAATGTCCAGCTTTTCCTTTCTCATTTCGACTAATAAATTCGTTAACTTATCTACTCTAAGTAATGACCTTACATTCCAAGTCCCTATCACTAAATCGAACTGTTGTTTTATATTCTTACGATGACGAGCTCCAAGTACCCCCTCCCGGAGATCCGAATGAGGGAGTATTTTACCACCGGACAAGAATTTTACTTGTGAGCTCTCCATCATATGTATTTCGTGTTTTAGGCCACGCACACCTGGGAATTATTGTGGTAGGCTCCCATATCTTTCCACAACGCAGTTTTTAAAGATTTTAGCAAAAAGCCGTATCCGTCACGGCCAACCCCCAACAAGCTTGTAAATTATTGAGGATCGCCCGAGACCAACCGACCCTCCTCCAATATCTTTTAGCCAGCAAGGCTGCTGCCCCTTGCTGTGCCTTTGAATCGCCTTTTACGATAAGCAGGCTTACTATAGTAGTATTCTTTATCCCCTACTATAGGGATAATTATCCTTTACAATGTTACAGAATCTAAATCCGCAAATGTGACTGATCGTCAACAATTAGATAAAACTGCTGCTGTCCAAGTATTAAACACCTTGGAAATTTATGATGTAGCTCTCGTTACTGTTATTAAATTGGGGAAACAAGCAGAAAAACCTAGACCTTTAAAAATTGTCTGTAGTGTTAGCGCCATTTCTTGAAAAATTCTAAAAAACAGTGTCATTCTAATTACTACGTCATTTCGTATTGCTGCTGATTATACTTTACAACAGAAAAATTATCTTCAATCGCTTAAAAGGAACCCAGTGAATGCCAGTTGAAAGAAGAAGCTGTAACAATTGAATATATTAACAGCACATCGTCTATAGTACCAACTAATTCTAAATATTCTACAAAAAACTAAATTCAGCCCTTTTACATTTAAAGGTGTATTACTAAAATGTGGGTGGCATTAGAACCCGTTTAAACGAGTTCAAAAACATCATTAATATTAATAATACTTATGATGTTATAGTTATAATGAATATACTAGTTCCAAAATGCGTGGTAGTGGTGTTGTTCTAATCCTAGTACGGTCGTCGTTATCTCCTCAATTAATCAAAACTAATGTATTAGATATGGAGCAGCTTTTCATCTGTAGCGATCGCCAGGGAGGAGAAAGCGTTGTGTTGAGCGGTTTTCTTTTGGTTTTATTGTTGGAGAGATCGTTATCTTATTTGAGGGTTGGTTGAGCGGTTTTCTTTTGTGACTGTCCATATCTCTGACTGGAAAGAGGGGAAAGTGCTATCATTTGCCTTAGACGTATTGGGGGTCCTAGGTTATTACTTAATTCAAAGTCTAATAATATTATTTGGTATAATTGACTACTAAATATAAAATTTATTTATTATATTTACATCTTCAGAAATTTAGGGGTTAGATACGCAACTTACGAATATTGTTATCCAATGGGCACTTTTTGTCGGTTTTCTTTGTTCATATAGAACAAATACATCTATCTGATCATATCCAATCCTGTGAAGTGGGATTCCATCACATGTCTAGAAGCTGTGTAAAATTATGAGCATAGTTGGAAATAAGGTTTTTTTTTTATTCTTAAGCATTTTTTTCCTCGAGTTTGGTCAATACACGTCTGAAAGTAAACATCTAGTTTCGATATGAAAATCACCTTTTGTGTGCACAAGTTTTATATCTGTTGCAATTGCCATAGTTTCGTTTTGATTATCAACACTGTCTAACTAATCGTTCACATAGTGACGTTCCATTATGGTTTTTGATGCTCCTAGGTATTGTCTACAATATTCTAAAGCATTTAAGTTCTTTGTATATTGGGCAATACAAGATTGACTTGAGGTGCCAAACGTCATAACTTTCATCACATACGAAACTGTACAACCACTTTCATTTCAAAGAAAGCATCGGGTTTGTTGATTCTCCTCTTTTACGGTGATTTTGTGAAACATATGCTTAATGTCACCATAAACTGTTATTTTCACTCTCGAAATTTATATAGTATCATAGGGGGTGACTTTAGAAAATCAGGTCCGTTTGGTAGCATTGAGTGTAGTGAAACTCCATTGACAACTGCAGCAACATTCCATACCAGTCTAACCATTTTCGGTTAATTAGGATGTAAAACTGTGAACATCTGTAAGTACCACATTTTAGTAGTGATTTTATTTACCTCCTCTTTCGATAATTTACAGTCATAACCTTTTGAAATATACTCTGTTATTGTGTCGTGTAATTTCTTATCAAGAATCAGGTCCTTTAGCCGTTTTCTTTCTAATCAGTCAAGCTTACTTTCAGCCATAATTTTACTATGTGGAAAAACTACCTGGTCATATTTGCATAGCAGCGGTGTTTCAAACTCGAATCATCCATTCCTTGGTATTTCACGAGCTCTTTCGTCCTACATGGGTTCTAATAATGTCTCAGGTTTTTAACACCAAAGTTTTCAGCGGAAAAGATGGGAAAAGGTGAAGATCAACTTCTTGATGACATCCACACTTGATCTTTAATATTTATGTGGTTTGTAAGTGGACCAAGACTTCCCAACGCAAGGGAGATTTCGACGCAACCGAATCAAACAAAGTCCTTCCTTAACCTTTAGTGGTAGACCTAATTGCCAGTGCTACAAACCTATTAGAATGGTTGGTGTTGCATTTTCATACCAAGAAATTCATAAATTTGAAAATGGGTAAATACTGATTCGTTGTCAGGATTTCTTAAACGAGTGTTGGAAGATTTGAGTTTGGTACTGTTCAGATATCTGATATTTTATACTTCTTGCCTTCAGGATGACTACCTAAAATGGTTAATGATATCCTTTGACTGCCCTTTTCTTGGTAAGTGCTGTTTCCAGTCTATTTCAGATACAGGCATTCACAGAGTTTTTCCAGTTGCAGCATTTTTGCGACACTTTCTTCCAATAGCGTTAATGATGACTCTTTGTCAAGGAAGGCATATGTGTTAACTGAACTGGTCTTTCCATGTAGTACGACAGGCAAGATTCGAATCTGCACATTGCTTTGGAACTGTTAGTATATATTTATGCTAAAGCTTGCAACAACTTGGTTTAGTAAAACCTTGTCAAGCTTTGTTACTGAAGATTGAGGGTTATGTAGTAGCGGATGATATTTGTAGATACATCCGTCTATAGAATAAGGCTTAACACTACTGCATTTTCGAATTAGTTAAAAATCTAAACAACAGATACAGCCTCTGTCGCTAAACCATTTTCTATTATTTGCTGCAACTACAGGATGCAAATTTCTTGCCGTTAGGAACTGTGCGATTACCGATACGTAACACTTTGCACCTCAAAAGATAGCGTCTTTTATAACTTTATCTATAGCAATTTTCCTGAAGCTCGAGGTTGATCCATGTGATAAAAGTTCCTTAATAATTTAGATTTTTCCACTTTTACTCGTCTTTTTCATGATCATACACGTCATTTAGTGCTGCCATAATGATCACAAGCCAGAACGAAAATAAACTTGAACTAACAGTGTTTTGTCCCAGTTTGTGTATTCCCCAATCAAGTTTTAAGTTTGCTGTAGGGTCTCGGGATTATTTAAATAATTATCTAATCAGCACGATTCTATAGTAACACAAACATTTTACACACATAGCAAATGATAGTAGCAAATCTAATCGGTCTTTTGATAACAGTGGCTTAGACATTACTACCTTCATTAACTCATGCACAGTAAACTCGGGTTTCCCGAATAATTTGCAGTATATCTATCACTTTTAGCACCCTTGCAGGTACCAAAAGATTGGCTTTTAATATCGTCTGAGGGCTGGTTAAATTTTGTGCATTATTAAATCCACAGTTCTCTGTTGAAGTTTGGTAACTGCTGAAAAAGATTGGCCAAGTCATCGGATTCCCATCAAAGGATGGTAACTTTCTTGGAACTACCTGTCTAACTGCAATTTGCCTAGAAATAAAAAGGGATGTTTTACTATAGATTTACTATTCTACCTTACGCTGACTTATAAAGGATGCTTCTAAAGGTAGTACTTCTGCCTTTAGCGATGAACAAGTAGATAATTTGGAAGCATGCATTTTAATCTATACTTTGGTTTATCGTTAACTAGGTATATCATCACTTACTGGAGGTTGTTTCTTCCAACAAGTTATACTTCTTGTGTACCGTTGCGATTGGTATATTTGGCAGGTGAAGCATATAAAACTTCCTTTGAGGGGTTTGGATGATGCAATGGTGCTTGAACATGAAGCTTTGGCTATGACTTTTGCTTTAGAAAATATAGCCCATCATAGGAGTAAAATGAATCGGATGTCAACATATCTGTTTGCATAAACACACATACTACGGAACCTACTCCTATTGGTTTTTGATCAGTGATATTCTCTGGAGTTCTTGTAAAGTTTGTTATGTTTATTTTTTAACATAAATTAAATACCCTTTTTCTCCCTGGTTAAGTCAATACACGCTCAAATAAACTCCATTTCTATTCGTAAGTTCTCCAACAATACCCTATATAATGTACCTGTTCAGAATAAGCCTGCTTTAACATAATTTTAACTCAAATCCATTTTGCTTTTAAAACGAAAATTTATTCGATAAATTAAATAGTCGATACCTTGTTTTAGATATTCGTTAATTTGTTAATCATTCCGATAACGTATAATTGCTTTCTCTTGTGTTTTCTAGTTTACTAATTGCGCTTTGATAACGCGAGGATTGCAGTTCGAACTCGTGTTATTTAAACCAATTTTTAATTTGATTCTGTAGCTTGTACGTTGAAATATTTTCTACATTACTCGTCCCAGTACTTCAAGAGCAATGCACGTTTTTTTGTTTGACAAGTAGAAGCTCTTAGCTGGAGGCCAAATTGGTTCTTTTTATGTAGGCCCAACTGTTCTTTGCCATAGATCAACTGCCGTTGCTTGTAGATCGCTAGTGCCGTCATGGTAACAGGGTAAATAGATCCCGACGACCGTGGCGTTGCGGTGCTGATTCACTCCCGATGGCGTGTAAGCTGAGTATCCCGACACATGCAGGTATACAACTTGTTTTCTTTTGTGTATATCAAGGGAATATTCCTTATCAGCGTTTGGTGTAGTTACGTGATAAGAAACGTGACACTGTAGGACTATCGTTTGTTGCTGTGAATCGATATTATTACTCTATAGATGTGATGCACCATTGTTAAAAATGTTTGACAAAAAGTTTCCACACACTTATTCTTTTCTACTGATTAGCTTAGGTTACAAAAGGTATTATGTGCAATTTTTTTTTAAAACGCTCACATGTTTATTTTCTACTGATTAGTTGTATTTTGCGTAAAATACGAGATGCGCACTTCGTATCTAAAGTATTAAATTGTTCGTATCACATAATTGTTTGCTTTGAAATAGTAACGCTTAATTTATTTATTTCTTTTGCTTGTTTGTACAGAATCCTTTATTTATTCTTATGGTTAATAGATAATCATTAACAAAACTAAAACTAAAGTTCTAGTATGCAAAGGTGGGGAAAATAAATCAAAAACAAGAATACAAGTATGTAACACGAACTTACAAGAGGTTAAAGATTTCTGCTACCTAGGAAGCCAAATAACGCAAGATGGGAAAAGCACAAAAGATATAAAACAAAGATTAGCACAAGGTCGTGCTACATTTAACAAGAAAAAGCAACTACTATGCTCAAAGACCACAAACATAGAAACAAGGAAAAGATTGCTTAAAACATATGTGTGGAGCACAGCACTGTACGGCTGTGAAGCCTGGACAATAGGAGAAGCGGACAAGAAAAAGGTAGAAGCCTTTGAAATGTGGTGCTACAGACGTATGATGAAGATATCATGGACAGACAAAGTTAAGAACAAAGGGGTACTAAAAATGGTAGGGGAAGAAAGAAATATGTGGAAAATGGTAAATAAGAGGAGAGATAGGATGATAGGCCACATACTACGGCATGAGGGAATAGTGCGGAATATATTAGAAACAGAGATAGGAAAAAAGAGAAGCAGAGGCAGACCTAGGTTAGACTACTGCACACAGATAGTAAAAGATGTAGGCTGTAGGGGTTTCAGGGAGATGTGTAGACTAGCCCAGAATAGAAATCAATGGAGGTACGCATCCAACCAATCCCAAGATGGATAAACTAATGACGAAAAAATAACTGCTTAAACATGGTGATTATTATAAGTAACTACAAGTATTGGTAAGGCAATATTCTCGAATAATGGAAAACCATATACTATATACTATATACCACAGCTGCAATATTTAACAAGCCGTACATACTTAGAAGCAGATTTACACCACATCCATTGAGAGCTTTCTTTTAAAAATTTGTCCGAGAGCCATTTAAATTATTGTCAATCCGATTTCCCCAATCACCACTTCACACGCATTTGTCGGTATTTCAGAACATTAATTAATCAATACTTTGGAGTCAAATTTAAAAAAGGTGTCATTTGTTACGCGCTAAATCGCTCAATTAATTTTTGTAAATAAACAATTTTTAGTTATTAGGCATATTGCGTAAACTATTTTTTTAAAATATCACAGGAAATCACCAGTACCTATTTTACAAAAAATATATTGCGCAATATCCTTAACAACCTAATATTAAATATTTACAAAAATTAATTGAGCGGCGATTTGGCGCGTAACACATTTTGACACATGCAGTTTATTTAATATTTAATTTTTATATGTAAATTTATTGCAATCTTGTTTAAATTAAGCGCTTTTTCTGAACATTTACAACGATTGCCTGATAACGGTCACGTGATTGTCGTAAGCCGAAGAAACGAACCCCTTAGAGCGAGTAGGGCTGTAGTAACTTTCCCTGCTTCTTAGTAATGAAGTAGACGCTTTTTACTGGTAATTTAAGGTACGATCTGCACTGAAGAAGAGAAGACCTGTTCCTTTATTCTTTCCCCCTTGTATTTACTTTATTTCTGAATCAGTTAAGCAGAAGTGCAACAGATTTGGATAAATACGATCCCTTAACCCCCGCCTCCAAAAAATGTCCTGCACAAGCTGGGTTTAAAATCATAGGTGGTGAATTTGCATTCCGGGAGTATACCTTTGTCTTAATGCAATTTTGTACTTTAAATATTGTGCAACGCCGAGCAAATCTATACCTTCAGGTAGATGCTTAAAATACAACAATTAGCTTAAACTGCAACAAGGTCAAAATTTCTCCAACATTTTGGTCGACCGAATATACGATTTTGAATTATCCTTCCTAACTCTATATAATACCATATGTTACGGTATTCCGTGCGGACACGAAAGAAGATAAAGTAAGGAATGAAATTAGCTCGCACGAAGTACCGCAACAAAAAGGGTATAGAAAAGAGGTCGTGCTAGCTAAAACGTGGCAGAGCGAGGGGAAGGGGGTCAGAAAGGAAAAAACAGGAACCTCATTAGAGTAATTTTATTTACAAACTTATAACGCTAAATCATAATACACAAAGAAAACCAGTTCGCGTAGAAAATAATATTTATCCAAAACGTATCTCTAAGGATTTACACCGTATAAAAACTACGCAAAATAATTTATCGTAAAATTAATATTTACCCTTCTTTAAGTACCTAGAACGAGAGTGTCAATTCAATTTTTAACATGTATCTACAGAAAAGAAAAGAAATTAACAAAAATCTATCGTAGACTGTCTGCAGTCCTAAAACTGCCGTGATTTAAAATTGTTGTACATGTAAAATATTCGTTTGGAAAATATATACTTACAGGAACCACACGGGGAGGTTAAATCCCAACATATCCATAAAGCAAAAATTAGGCAATAATGTCGTTACGTTAAAATCCTGCAAGGGTTACTTTCTGCACAAACTTTAAATTCAAACTACTGTTGTTTAAAACGCCCAAAAAATGTTGGAACGATCTCACGTTTTTTATATTATTTTAAATCATAAAAGCTATCGATCAACAAACTCAATTTCCTTCTAATTGAAATTAGTGCTATTTTATAAAATTTCATCAAGTGTTTACTATATAGTATTTTGCGCTATAAAATCAAAAATCTGCCTATCAACTTTGTTTTACAATGTCGCTAAGATACGTTCTAACACCTGCAGTAAATACGCTTCAACCACAGCTGCACATACATTTATGGCTTTTTTTATAGATTAGACGGCCTAACCCCCTGGAACACTTGGAATGGGTTTGTTATCTATACCGAGTACTTCTATCAAAAGGTATGCTGTTATCTTGCGGCTGTGCAGGTGTTCGAAGCAATAAGATTGCACTTTTCCCTCTGTTAACAATTGTTTGCAAACTCATACAACTGGTACACTTCTGCGGGTGCTATCTGAAGATTTTTTATACTTGATTCTTTGGATATATTTTTCAAAGCCAACACCTTGCCCCCAACTTGGTTCTTTCCTTATAAGTACAAACCGTGCTTTGAAAACTACACATTCAATACATCATCTTTTTAGCGAAAAGAGACGTTGTGGGTTGCGATATTAAAATACTTTCTGTACTTAGTTAAACTGGTTGATACGGTGTCTAGTCTATCAACGGACTGGCACACGTTTTCCGAATCCTGTAGGATGGTACCAGAGAACCAGGCAGCTTTGTCTAAGATACGATACTTTGTTTCCTTTACTTTTTGATGCTCTGTGAAAAATAGACATTTCGTTTGCTACTCATAATTATCCAGTTAATTGCAGACGGTACGATACAAAGTTACGTTCACAGTGCACGAGTAGTTAGGTAATTATTTTCAAGTAGTAACTAGTTAAACCACAGCTAACGTTAGAGCATTTGTTTCTGATACCTTTTTTTGTACATTCCTGTTAATGTCAATAACATGCTTACCAATGTTAGAATAAGTTCATTTAAGTAGGGTATGTTATAGTAAGTAAAAATTACGTTATTTCTTGAGGAGGTGCATTTCACAAAGCAGAATATATAGATTATGTCTACTTTTTTCTTTGGAGGTATAATTACTGTAAATTTTACGTCTAATTTTCTTTTGCATATGTTCAGAGTTTGAGGTAAATATGTACATATTATTTAGATTTTAAAATTTCATATTTGTCTATAAGTTTATATTTTTATGTTATATAATATGCAAACTGACGCTTTGACCGCATTACGTTGTGACAGGACAATTGCCAAATGTTCGTATTTTTGTTGTTTTGTAAATATCTCTTTTGGTACTATGTTTATTAAAGGTGTACAGTAAATCGGTTTAAGGAGGTCTCCAATTTTTCTGTCTGTAGAACCCACCCCACTCTACGACAATTTGAGCTAGCCCAAAATCTATTGCTTTTGGATTTCTATTCTACTCTGGTCTCTGTTTTGTTACGGTATTCGAAGTAGGCGATTTTCCTTACTGATTATAGCGCTTTCTTTTGTGTCTGCGCCGAATACCGTAACAATATATAGGGGACTATTTTTATTCCTGAAGGTGCCGAGACTTAAAATATAAATAAAAAACTATTTACTTAGCTACAGTAATAAAGAAGACCAGCTACAGGCTGAAATGCATTTCATCCGCAGTCAGTCCAGGATGATGTACTAATGTCACGCCTAAACAATAAGATAGCTCTACAAAAACATTTATATAAAAAAAATGTTTAGTCAGTCCAGCGGATTTTATTATATAGTTAATACTCAATCAATAAGATCTGTCACCAAAACCTCTTCAATTGTGCGATGAGTAACCTGAAAAATTCAGACCCAATTCTTCCCGAAGGAAACCATCAAATATTCGCAGAGAAAAACAACATTCCCCTTGAAAGTAGCAGCCCCAATTACAATAAATAATTTAGTTGTTGGAAAAATTCCATCTTTCAAAGAAACAACTTCGTACAAATCAACTTTCAGAACCCCGCGATACAAATCCACTAACTGCTCTAACTGCATATTTTTACAGTACTTGTTTGCCAGCGATTAGACAAATCTATTTATCTTCAACCAACATTGCAATATGTTCGTACAAAACGACAAATTGTCGCTCTTTCAATGCCGTTTTTGTAAAGCAAGCACCATACAACTTTACACCCTACTTTACCAACTAACGTCTCTAGTAACCCACAAACATCTTCAGGCGTTATAACCAATAAGTGCATTGCTCGTTCAACCAATATTTCCGAAGATCTTCCTGGTGCTTCTTGCGGTGTCGCAAACGCCAATCAGAACACAGCTTTTCTAGCCACCGCCGTAGTAAATATCTGCGACGGCAATGTTATTTTTCGCCGTATCAGAATAATTATAGACTCCGGTAGTCAAGGTAAATTCATTAGTGAGAAATGTGTGCGTCGTTTAAATTTACAAAGGCGCTGTTTCTTTACTACGATTTTTGGCCTCAAACTCAACTAGTGGCTTATCAAATTGTACAATCAGACCGGGATAACTTGAAACCTACATTTGCATTCGAAGCAATCATTGTCTCCAGGTTATGTTCTGACATGCCACAATTTTTAATTTAAAAAAATGGAACCATTTACAAGGGTTTCAACTTGCTGACAAATCGTTCTGTCTGTCGGCTCCTATTGACCTATAGGTGGGCGCCGAAATCTTTCCACATATTTAAAAAGAGGGTAAGGTATTAGGTGGTATAAGCAACCTACGGCTATCCACACAGTTTTTGGTTGGGTGGTCGTGAGAAAAATTGCTCAACAAAGTTCTTTGACTATTTTTTCCTTTTTCACAACTGCTCATATTCCGCTAGAAATTTTAATACCCAAGTTTTGGGATATTGAACAGATTCCTAATTGCTGAAGAAATAAAGTGTGAAGAAATGTTTCGGAGTAGTGTTACCCTGAACTACTTCGGGTCGGTTCCAAGTAGCGCTTCCCTTCCGCGACGAAGAACCTGTTTTAGCCGACACATACGACCAAGCTTATCGGCGACTTATTTTACTAGAAAACAAATTGCTAAAATCGCCCGAACTTTACTTGACGTATTCAAACTTTGTGCGAAAGTACAAAATGTACAAAATGTTTAAAATGTTCAAAGTGTTCAAAATGTACAAAATGTACAAAATGTACAAAATGTACAATATGTACAACATGTACAACATGTACAACATGTACAACATGTACAAAATGTACAAAATGTATAAAATGTACAAAATGTACAAAATGTACAAAATGTACAAAATGTACAAAATGTACAAAATGTACAAAATGTACAAAATGTACAAAATGTACAAAATGTACAAAATGTACAAAATGTACAAAATGTACAAAATGTACAAAATGTACAAAATGTACAAAATGTACAAAACGTACAAAATGTACAAAATGTACAAAATGTACAAAATGTACAAAATGTACAAAATGTACAAAATGTACAAAATGTACGAAATGTGCAATATGTACAAAATGTACAAAACGTTCAAAATGTACAAAATGTACAAAATGTACAAAATGTGCAAAATGTACAAAATGTACAAAATGTACAAATTGTACAAATTGTACAAAATATACAAAATGTACAAAATGTGCAAACTGTACAAACTGTACGAAATGGGCAAAATGTACAAACTGTAAAAATATGCAAAATGTACAAGATTTACAAGATGTAATGATGTACAAGATGTACAAAATGTTCAAAATGTTGAAAATAAACTGAAAGTACAAAATGTACAAAATGTACCCTGTATATTCTGATTTTAGTAATAGTAGTGTCCAATACATTTTTAGTTCTATTAAAGGAAATTCTGCTCATAACCTTAAAACAACAAAACAGTTTTTTTCTGTGTAATACATACCTGAGCATAACTTAAGAACATAAATTACTCCAAAAACCGCAAAAAAAAGAAACAGTTTTAATATTACACATTATAAGTCAGATAAAGGAAGTAAGCATGAGGAATTACCCGAGTAGTTGTGTAAACAAACAATTACAAAAGCAAATTTTCATAGTATGTCATTTTAAGAAAGATTTTAGAATAATTATCAATTAGGTAGAAGTAAAATTGTTAATATGCACGTTTCATACTATAATTATCTCAAATATAGGAGGGTTTTTAACAAATTTTAGTAAAATGAGGTAGAACTAATGTTATAGGAACGCACGTGTAATTAAGACAAAACATACTCCTGACAATTTAATAATCATATTCAGAAAGGTAAGCCAACGCTTAAAATCACGGACGGTTTAGTAAAATTCAAAAATATCAAGTTGCATGTAATTGATTCACATCATTTCCTACAAATAAAAATATTTCCACTGTATGTACTCCGGCTGCTAAGAAAATGAAAAAGCCGTGTGCCCGTGACTTTTACATGATAAAACTATATAGATTCACGGCTAATTCTACACAAGCAAAAGAATTTTTTGTACAATAACATAACCCCCACCAAACGCACGAGGTGTAGGAAGAAAATGCCGAACTCTAAACAGTGAACGGAAAACCATGATTTAATTATTCACGAGCCATAAACCAGAATATATGTGAGGGTGACCATTGAGTAGTTAGTCAAGCTCTTAGGCTATGAATTAGCAAACGGAAGAGTACACAGTAAGATCTACAGATTTTCGGTCAAATTTAGCAACACTTAGTGTTGCGACACATTGGTTCCAAAGCAGCGAAGAGCGAAAATAAGAATCCTATTACACATTAACTCATTTCTAAGTAATGAAATTCTTTATCCGTATTAAAACTTAACTGTAAGTCGTAGCAATTTATAACCTAATTTTATTGATTGATTGGTTAAATTTATGCATAGTGCTTGTTTAGCGAAATATAGACAAATTATAAAACGTCTACCATTAGCTACAGTAGTGTTAACTTGATAGATATAAAAGCTGAACGACGCAAGTTTTATTTGAAAATTTGGAACGTGCTCTTAAATACTATCTGAAGCATCAAGGTTATGGTTAATTGAATATGAACTAATTTGTGCAATACCACAGTTCTGTGTGTGCGCAGAGAGCGCGCGTGCGTATGTGGCGTGAATTGATTCACAAGAACACTTTTTTGTCACTGATGCTCAAATTGATTTAAGAAACTTTAAAATTATGTATACATATCTGTTTCTAGAAATAATAAAATGTTACTATATTAAAATAGATTTAGGTGACGCAGTGAGCTGGAATTTCTTGTTTTCTTTGTGTACATTCATAGTGTAGCAGTTTGTTAAATAAACTACATTTTACTAAAAGGTCGACGTAATTAAAATTTGCAGAAATACTCATCGTCCTAAAGATTCTCAATAGAGTAGACTAGACGAGTTGGCGTCCATAAAAACTTATGACGCTGTTGGAAACCTTTCAAAGTGCTGTTGGCAACGTAGCTTGAAATTGTACCTTATAGCCTTTTTAGTTAAGGGGTTTTTACTCCTCTGTGACCAGCTGAAAGGCACAAGAATGTTTGACGAAGTTTTCCAGTAAGTGTAAAAAGCCCACGGCAAGTTTCGGTGGAAAATGGCTCGTAGATGAGGAAACCTTAAAAGTCTAAGCGGCTAGTCGAGCTATTTGCTCTGGGTAGAACATGAGCTGTGGGTCGGGGTTGGACTGCGACCAAAAATGTAAAGAATATGGCGTCACCGAATTTTTGTATACAAAGAAGACCTTACTTAAGTCCCTTGTATAAGGCCAATGCGGAAACCTTTACTCAATTACCGCTATACAATATATTACTGAAACACAATCCCTAAAGTTTTCTTACCTTATGGCTCCACTTTGATCTTTATAGATGCACTGCTACACCTGTGAACAGATTAAAACAAAGATAGCACTGTTTGTGCATTTATATCCAAAATTTAATAATTAATTCGAATCAACCCTCATACATTCCAATTAATAATCATAGTCTTGACCAAATAAAAATCTATTCCTTCAGTAGCAAGTAAGTTATTTACAAGACATCTTCTTTAAATAAGTTTGATTAAATTAAATTATTGAAAGATATGTGCATATGTACTTGATAGTATCAGTATTTCTCACAGATAAAATATAATAATTTTATATTAGCAATGTCTAGCAAAAATTTATTCTCAAATGAATGAGTAGGAGTTTGTTTGAATGTTTAACTTTATATTACAACTTCTGTTGGTTTGAGTAGCACTACTTTAACCTCACATTCTATGACTAAATATTCCACTTAACAATTAGTGAAATGTAAAATGTAAAAATTTAACTCTCTAAGATTTGAATAAATTATGTTTCGAATAATCACATCAATTTTCATTAAATATAGAATTTAACTTTTCCTATCTTCATAATGACATCTACCGTATATTAATAGTATTAATAAAAAGATTTAATGTGAAACTTTATAGGTTCCTGTTGCATAATTTAAAAAATAACTTGTCTGTCATTCACCTAATGAACTTGAACATTACCACGTGATCAAACAAAAAATTATTTATCTGCTATACCCAATGCTACAGCTGACGTATAAGAAATCAAATTACATACCAGATGTTAATCCGATGGAAAAATACTTGCTAGGTATATGGACCATACCCGGAATTATAATTGATAATTTATAATTCACTTGTTTCAGCAACTAAGAATATAGGAACTTCCAATTCCATACAACCAAATTAGCTGCGTACTGAAATTCAACATAACATCACGGCGTCCACATTAAATAATTGAAGCACGCCAATTCGACTTTCGTAAAAGGTTAAACTTCACATAGATACTAATAAATTTTCATTTCTTGTCCAAATAAATTAGTTATATTTCTTAAATTTCAAAAGCTAAGATGTACAAATTATCCTAGATTGCATGTTAACCAAAGGCCATTCAAACAATTTAACGTCTCGTCAATTGCGAGCTAATTCCAACAAGTGTGGACATAAAATTTCGCGTCGCCGAGACTATACCATTTCAAGAAAACAATTTGTAATTGTTCTGTGCTTCCAACACATGGACTGCAACAGCGTCATGATCCTTGAGTTCAAGGAACAATTGACCTCCTCTAACGACAGCTCAGTTGGAAGTGATAAGATAACGTGAGTTGCCGCCTGGCAACAAGCTTAATATTACAATCATCTAACAGAGGGAACTCTTATGATGACACTAACAACGAGCATCTTTCGTCGCCGCGTAATTTAATACTTTCAAATTGAAGGCTTATATTGTTTTCAACAATATTCAATATTTATTTCGTAGATTGTGTAGCATTATTATACTTAAGTTGGTTATTAATAAATTAAATAAGTTAAATATCTGTGAAAATATTGTCAGAAAATAAAATGGTTACAACCTAGTTAATGGTTACATTTGTTGATTTTTCTTTTTTTTTATTGTTACTCCTTACACCACTGCCATGCTGGCGCACCCTTAATTTTTTACGAGATTCCAGCCTCATCTAGGTAATTCCAAATTTAGTAATTTAACGCTTTATTCATTCGTATTAATCCCTCTCATTTACTTCTCTCTGTTGCGCATTATAAAGTCAAAAATGAGGGTGTACACTGAGTGTATTTCTAATCAAATAGCTATTTCAAACTTCTATTAAAAGATGCCAGTTCGCGAGTATGAGTATTTTTACGTTTGCATCTCTAATTAACACATCTAAATCAAATAGTTCACAATGAATTTGAGCATAAACTAAATATTGTTTTCCACTCCCTCAAAAACTAGTTAGAAATTCAGTAGTAATTTAGAAAATCTAATTCTGTTGAATTATTCACACTTTGTAGGAGCAACCAGGAGTTGGAAGTTTATTCTACTAATGCTGAATTGCTCCCGATTTAATTATTTGGTAGAATCAACACGGACTTAAACTGATTGTTTAACCAAGCGAAGTCTTCTCACGTATCTACAATTCCCATTCCATAATGTTTTGCAAATGTGCAGCAAATTGTATTAATTGGATCAAATTTGCTTGTAGAAGACAATAGTAAAGAAACGTGTTATCTTATATTCCGCCCTAAAGTAATTTAATTTTAGTTCCTTGTTCTTTCCCCAGCGTTTATTCAAGAAGTTAAGCTACGTATAGTAACGGCGTTATATTAGAATTCTAATTTACCCAGAACGGTTGGGGGAACACTGCAACAGTTTTTCAGCTGCTTCGACTAGCTACAGTGGTGTAGGATGGTTCCTGAAAAAATACAAATCGGGAATTATCAAATTACAAACAACTACGTTAAAGGGCACACTTGTGACGTTATTATCGGGGCAGCCACGTTGGTTCGTCAAATTTATGCTACGTTGGCTCGTGGCCGTACGTAACACAAAAAAAACAAAGAAATGACCCGGCTCAATCGGAGAGTAGGGGGGGTTGTAGAAAGCAGACCAACATATAAGGTACGCGGCTGTAAGGAATTAGTAACAGTACCTGCAATAGAAAAATTAGAATAGTAACCCTGAAAAAAAAACAAATTAGTCCTGCAAACCTGAAACAAAGAAAAAGCATAGCATACGGATCAAGTATAATTGTTCAGTACTTTGTAGAATAAAAAAAAACTGTTGGGATAATCTATATAATATAACAACGTTAAAAGCAATATAACAAATCTTTAGTACAAAGTGAGGTAATATTGGGGAGTAGCAGAAACGTTTCCTCACACACCAATTAGACATAAAGCAGATAAAATTTTAACAAAATATAAATAGGTAAACAATTAATATGAGTAGTCCAGTAGTATTGATTTTTCTTTTTTTTTTCTTTTATTTAAAATAGCATGCAAGTCTATGGTAAAAGGTATCAGAACGCCAAAGGTATGGCAAAGCAACGGACAGGTATTTAAAGTAAAAACAAGTAGGAAATAGTTCAACTTACAAACAGTCCTTCAGCAGCGCTTCCTCGCAATTGAATGTGGGATTCCCGTTGTCCTGCACTAACGAAGCACAGCACCCTTGACTGTGAGGGTGTGGATGGAATTTCTCACATTTTACACTAATCACGCCTACGTATTTCACTGGTGTTAGCAGCAGACATTATCATGCTGGTGGAACTACGTAACATCGATAAATCTTTTGTTAATTCTATTTCCTGAGACAATAATTTTGAAAGATTTTGTAACACAAATTGTAAAAAAAAATAGTAATAAAAATTTAGAGTCACGGGCTTTCAAGGCACGACGTAATGCATTAAACTAACAGTAACGTGAAGCGTTTTATTTGCTACCTATGGTAACAAAGGAAAAGCTAATGCTTTTGCATAACCAAATTCGCGCAAACAAAGATCTATTTTAGATTCGTTGGGGTTAGAAAATTTAGGAACTACAGTACCAACTGTCTTTACAAGTGAATGAGATACCTGTTCATAAGAAGCAACCTCTTTTTTTTCTCTACTAAACCTGCTACAACTGTATCACCATTTTTAGAAACACTCAAGTTTTAAAACTGTGTTTGAATAAACCAAAGTATGCACTACTCTGATAAGAAAAAGGAGGCCACGAAAACTAGATTGCACACAGTTCAAATATAGCAAGACAAATCCACAAAAAAACACAATTAGTAAAGCGACGGTATCAGTAAGTCAATCTTCCTTAAAAACAACCACGTGCGGTCGGGTTTTCCAAGTTCTACGATTTTTATTTCTAACAAAAAAGCAACAAAAACAATTTGTCGTGCAACGCCTAATCACTAAGTCAATGTTCCGTAAACCTTTTATTTTACAAGAAAAAAAAACTAAAGACACAATCAGCAAAGCAACGCGTATCACTCAAAAAGCATACCTCATTCAAAGGTAATCAGAACTACAGTTCTTATCTGTTTATATTTAGACTCGTATATCCACATAAGGAACAACATTTATATGAATAGCAATTTATCATTAATTCCAAGCGGTTTGTAATTTTTACTAAGTTGGAAAACAATTTACGAATAATTCTATTTAAAATTCATTCATTGCAATGTATTTATTAATGAAAACCAATCTTCAATTAAACCATCTTTTAAAAGTAATACCCGCGAGTTAAATTGCATACAATATAGAACTAGTAGTTGCAGAAATGTAATTACGAATTGGGAAAAAGGCGTAACAAGGTTAAGCTGTAAAAATGCCCGTTACACACTTACCTCTAAAAGCTTTTTGATGTTCCATTTGTCACAATTGGTAGGGCGCCAAACCACCTTTAACTCGGCAAAATGTTACCCAATATCAAAATTCACTTGTTAGAAATAGAACAAATTCCAAAAATTATCGAAAAAACCGGCAAAGAACTAGCAGCTTTAAACACTGCATTCCCATTGGTTAACGACGCTCATTGGCTAAAGATATCACACCCATACCAAGCATAGGGAGATAAAAACTATAAAAGAAGGTTCGTGGTTAACAATAAGCATTCACTTGGAGCACCTCATAGCCTGAGCAAACAACAAGCAGCGCTGTCCTATCCTCTGACATTTTCTGTAGCACTAACTGCGCTACCCTATAGCCCGCTTACGCCGACACCTCAACGAGAGGTGCCCTCGAATCACGACGCCAATGCTGCAAAGAGCGGTGCGCTGTATCACGACGCCACTGCATCACAACGCCGACGCCTCCTACACCCACACCTTAGCCAGTTGTGCTAAAACTATAGCCTTCTGACGCCGATGTTTCAACGAATGGTACGCTGCTCTACAACGCCGACTCCTTCTACACATGCTTGAAGTAAGCTACAATGTTTTCCAAAGTCTATTAAGCCACCGACACCAAGACGTAACAAGTGGCGTCTAACGTAATTAGATCGTCTTTCTCAAGAAACTGCAAGCAAAAGCTTGCACGGACTAAACAATATGCCCGAGATGAGCAGTTAAATAGCCACCAACATCCAGACGGACACCAATCAGTCACCTCCAACCCCGGAGAACACCACCACTAACAGTTCTGGGACCGCAACAACTCAGTGCCGCTCAGCAACAACAACAAGCTATCAACAAAATGGTAAAAATCAAGGCGCATATCGGAACACCTCTACCGTGTCACCACAGTAGCCAACGAAACCGAGAAACCCGTATTTTCTGGCACCCCTCTGTAAGATCCGAGAGAATTCCTCCAACGAAAGCAAATAGGGGCAGACGTACCAACAACTACCGCTCAACTGCAAGGCTATGCAGCCACATGTCGGGCAACGCTCGAGGCGTTCCAGCCCAGCTACAGCAACTTTAAAAAGTTATTTCTGGACCAATACAAAAATCCAACCATTAAGACAAAACAGCCACAGAATACTGTGGACAGAAACAAACGGTATTTCAATGAGTAGCTGTCTTCCTTAACACTAAGGTGCGACAAGTCCGCCGCCTAAGGATAGAGATCAAACAACAACATAGAGCTGTTCACGTACCTCCTCTTTCCGTCATTGGGGAATCCAACTCAATGTCACATATCGACAACTATATGGGAAATGACCATCCGCCTCGCCAGGATAGAAGAGAATGCAAAAGAGCCAACAAAAGGGACAACCGCCCCCACTTCAGCAGCCAGATGTTTACCCGCAACGGAGCAACTACTAAGGTGCAGGTTTTGCCCACAACGACATTAGTGCCGTGACTGCCCAACCAGAGCGTCGGGAAACGATGCACCGACTATGACACCAGACCCGGCCGGTAGCGAGGAACTGGCGCGATTAAACACAATATACGATGATTCTCTACTAAAGATTCTCGTCACCATACACAAAAAACCTGTATCGCACTGCTGGATACAGGAGCATCGTCATGTACGATCGGGAGATCGAATGCCCACAGATTCACGGTTAGAACTCTACCGTACCTTCGCCTATCTAGCCAAATCAGGGACATAAATAGCCATTAAAAGAAAATTCCGCACGTTATTCACCCTCAGGCACGTAATGCACCGCGCAACCTTCTTGGTAGTAACTAACCTGGCCGAGGATGTCATCCAGGGGCAATTCTAGCTTTGACGCCAAAAAGTGGTAATAAATTACGAACCAGACCCCATACACTTCAGAGCACACAACCACCAGACGCTCCACTGGAACCAAAAGGTGACTCCCGTCACCACCAAGAAACCTCCCACGTCAACTGCAACTCACCAGTTAGCAGACGAATCCTTCCCCAAATTCAGCAGCCAGCGGGAAGAATTTCAACGAGTGATCAATGTGCCAAGACACCCAACTAGCACTGCCAGCACAAGCGAAAATCGTTATTACCAATGAACACCAAGCCATGAAGACCACGAGCTAATTACGCAGCTCTTGTTGATCGGCCCAAGCATGTGCAAGCTGCACAACAAGAAAGCCATGCCATTAGACGGATGTCTCAAGAGGCACCCTATTGACGGGATCTACTCCGTCTGGGAGAACTCCATTGTCAGCTGTAGGAAACCCGACACCGCCGGCATCAAACCGTAACAAAGCCTCCTTTTGATGTTCTTCCGTACATGAGAAATTAATGTCTCAAATAGGTCTCCTTTGCTTTATGTTCCTTACCTCTGGCCTTAAATAATACTTTACCAATTTTTAATTAAAGAAAAACTTTTTACAACTGCTATCCTCGAGGTTGTTAGGTTATCTCTTACAATTTTAGTGTTTTTACTGTTCTTGTAAATAAAACTCAAGGACTCAACGACACTTAATCTATATTACATGTAATACCAACAAATCAGTTTCTTATCCATTTCCTGTAAACAGAAATAAAAACTAACTTTCCAACTACTGCTGGCAGGTTACCTTCACAAACTAAACACACAAAAACTTATTGTGTGAATCGCAAATGGCTCGGATCGTCTTGCCTCTCAGAAGTTGTTCAGGTGTTTGTGGTTCAGTTGGTAGACAAAGCCCAGGTATTCTTTATTTTGGTAACAAAGGAAGATAGATCACTTCGCCGACTTTTGGAACTCTATTTTGGCACGTTAGTGCTTTATAAAAAACGGTAGTAAATGCGCTGTGTTTTCGACGCTTTTCTCTCACAAACTATTGTTCTCTCCACGATTTTTCATGTTCACATGCTAAAACCGCAACGCAGCTACGTTTCCATGGAATAGAAACGCAGCATTTAAAATTTTTTACACCACAAATCCTAGACAAATGTCCTAAAATATGTGAGAGCCAAATCCCTGTGGGATTTACACGTGAAGCTTAAATTAAACTTAATAATTGAGGACTTTCCATACGGGGTTTAAAAATCCTGTAAAATTAAATAATGCAATGAAAAGCTGAAGTCTTATTAAAAAAAGGCGCAACAACTAGTACGGGTAAAATAAGCGCTACGCTATACATTTTAATTTATTTTAAAGGTGCGGGGATTCCGTATCAATTTAAGGGTGTTTCGGCAAACTACAGTTGAGCTGGAGTGGTTCCTATGAAAATAAAAAAAAAACATTGAAGATGGCTAAAAACAAGCAAACTACGTTACACAAATCTCTTACTCTAAAAGGCCTTTTCTACAGTCATAATTAAGTGGCGTCAAACCGTCTTATCGTTGCAATTCCTTTAAACTTCATCCCCTACACAGAAGACGATTATTCAGAGTAGGCCTACTTTATCACCGCTTTCCTAAATTTTATCACGTTATACGTTGCCTTTCTTTAAAATATCTTAAAACACTTATTGACTTTTGTCATAATTAAAAACATTCTCGAAATCAATGCCTCTCTTGAATACGACTCCATCACTAGAGTGACCAAATTTTTATATAGTTAATAAGTAGGTGCAAATAATTTCAACATACACTTTGCCTCCATCGACATTAAATAATTGCAAGGTAAATACAAATATACTTAAAAACCCTAATTTTATTCTGGCCAGGCATTACTCAAAGAAATACTAGAAAGCTTTAAATTAATTCCGCTAACATTACTATCACTTCAATTGTCCCGTTTTTTATTCAAATTACATGATATTATAATGCTATTGCCTGAACAATCTTTTATAACCACATAGAAAACAGTTAAATGCCAATTCTACCTTTTATCTTTTTACTGTCCATTCAAAATACTAATGTTCTATGTTTTAACTGAACACAAAATTCTATGAATAAAACTTATATTTAAAATTTTATACATAAATAATCTAAATATAAAAGCTTATTCCATTCACCGTTTAATTTCATCTTTTAAAAGGTTAAAGATGTCTAGAAACCACTAGTATCTTTTAGTCCTTTAAACAGCCGTTTCCTTAATCCAACACTTATTTGAAACTATATGTAGGGTGAACTCGTAAATTTCTTTAACTGTGATTTTTTTAACTATTAATTTACCGCCCACTTTACTATTCACTCGCATTAGTACATTTACCTGCATGCGAATAATTAGTTCATATCCTTCCATCGAATATCTAGCTTTTGTCATTTGTCCCCCATTATAAAATACATACTCACAATGTAATATATTTTAGTTTATGCTTACTTATAAGGTTATTGCCACGTTAGTTTGTATCAAATTTGTATTGTTGTTGCAATATGGCATTGTTTTTATATCCTTTGTAGTTGAGACCGACGACATCTGTTTATTGTAAATTATCTTGTTCATAGGAAATGCATACTAGGTCTCTTGTCATATTGAGATGTTTTCTTTGCGCTTTCTAAATTAAGTCAACGTCTTGGATTATTACTTTTTCAACGCATTTAAAAGAAATAATGTTATATCTATTACCTGAATTGCCTTTATAGAAACAAAATTTTAAAATAACATGTTTAATTAAGTTTAATTATTTGCAACATTAACCATAGAAGGTGTGTCCATATTTTAGTTTGTCCATACAAGTTTAAAAAAATTCCTTTCCTATATAATTTATTTCTAACGTAACACTAGTCGCGTAACTGTTTAACAATAAACGGCGTTTTAGTCCAATTTCTCACAAACGCCGTACTTAGCAATAAAAATACACACCCTGTTAAGAAAATAATCCCCTTCGCTTTGCCACTAACACCTTGATTTGTAATAAACAAGGTAGTCTACCTAATCTTTATTTGTTTTTAATTACAAGTTGATATTACACTACTGCAGGGCATAGGTCTATTTTATTATTTAATACATACAAGTTCAAAAATTATATGCTATAGAGTTTTACTCTTAGGGCGTCAGTTCTTGTTATTCTCATCATCACCGTCCGGTCTTCCTCATACTTGGTTACAGTGTGACGATGTGGCGTGCTAAGTGTTTGGAGGTAGGCTGTGTGGTGGGGACTTACATTGTTCGTTGGGAAGTTGGTAGGACAGTCAAAAGATAATTCAGGTGATAGAGGTTTAGTATCAACTATTTCTTTTAGGAATTTTTTAAACTGAGTGAGTTGGTTTTGCCTTTTGGCGAGGAATGTAATGCTTGGCTGTGGAAAAAACTGGTCAGGGTCGGTTGAGAGTTTTAGAATATATTAAAAGACGTTGCGTTATAGCCTTTTATATAATGCAATGGGGAGTTTTAAGGATGTTTTGATTTGTGTAAAACCACTGTGGTGAGAAGAAGAAGTTAAAGGTGTGAAGTTTTTGTTGAAGTTTGCCACGTCCTATAGGGAAATGGATAGCGGAGCGGCTAGTGGTTGGTGATAATGATCACGGTAGGGAAAATTTAAGGCGTGTCGCCCCATAAGGGTTGGTTCATAGTTCTGGCGATGCATAGGTATGAGGAACTTTATATCAGTGACTGTCATTGTTTGGTAGGCGAGGGGTTTGTAAAGTACCACCGTATGTATTAACGGGATGGTATCTTTCATATTTCAGATTTAAACAAAGACATGTAACAGGATTTCTAAGGGCGGTATTTTAAGAAGAACATAAAGTGCAGATGTTGTTACGTGCCGAAAATCGGCACTAGACATTTGTAAATAAGTGTTAATATGTGAGAATTTCGCGCCATAAATTTAAAAGACTTGTTGCGCGTATTTCTGTCACTTCAGAAGTGCGTTGCACCAGTTTCACGTCAACACGTGTGGGGGAAGAAGAAAGTGGGGAATTTCCGAAAGATGGGTAGGGACTTACCTCCGAAACGCGAACAAGAGTAGTTGGTCTTGTATCTTATCGTATCTTTTTGTTATGTAGATCCCTTTTTTTCTCTTATCTTTAATTATTGTTTCTTATAAACCCGTTCCTGTCGTTCCCTCTACATAGGAAAAAGATAAAATTTGGATGCAACCTGGTTCGAGAAATCCTACTACCTGAGAAATATCAGATGAGTCAAGGCCGCCGCCATTATGCAGTAATCCTGAAGGAAGCCTACCTGTTCACGTGAGTACCCCGTGGGGTTTTTTTATATAATTTGTGTAATTGGTAATTACGTGCCATAATTTGCATATTGTGTGACGTCATCGAAATTTGCGCGTCAAGTTTCACATTATGTAATATCTTTTGTGACGCGCGTACCTCGTTTACGGGACTATAATAATGTGGGTATAGTTTTGTATTATATAGGTTGCAAATAGTAGAATTGGGCGGATGTAAAGCGTTTGTGTTATCGTACTTTAGATAGAAACTAGATGGAAAGTAGAAAATACATCTTAAACAGATGTTAGGGCTGTAATTTTTCTTACGGTTTTGACCTTGTTCTGAAGGAGCGAGGACGCCGTAACAATAAAGGAGGTGCGCCGGCTAATTGCAGTGGTCGGGAGTATGTTCCTATAGATAAATGCGAAAAGAATATAGAGAACACTAAAGAAATACAAAAGGAATAAGATAACCGAGTTTTTAGGTAAAGCTCTGCATTACATTATCACTTACCCTGAAAGGTCTCGTCTTTGCCAATATCGAGAGGAGCCAAAAAGTCGATCGTCATAATCCTGAGTGATGTTGTTGTCTACGTAAAAGACTGTTATCTTTCACTTTAATTATTCTACCTTCGATGGTCACGTTCTTTCGTTTAATGAAATCACTCCGTCCAGATGCAATGGTCATTGGGGTAGCTAAAGATCCTTTACAAATTACTATTTGCCTAAATAATTGAAATAAAAATTCACCTAAAACTTAACCTCTATTAACATAAAAAACATAAGTTTTTACACATACACCTATTAATACGCTCTCCTAAAAATAACCAATCTATAATCTGGCCAGGTGATGAATAGCTAAATCCTAAAAACCTTAACCTAATCCAACAAAAACATTATGAACTGCATATTTTCCTGCTTTCCTATTTAATTGTTACATTTATAAATTCCAAATTAAAAGTAATGTCGTTTCTTAAGCAAGAAAACATCCCAATACCCACCTTAGAGCATATCATTGTTCGGTCTAAGAAGATTTCACATTTAATACTTTTGCCTAAACTTCAATAATGATTCTAATCTTAAAATACTAATTAGTCCGGTGAATTAATTATTGCTACTTAATTACTGTTTTATAACTAAAACACAATCACAAGCTAAAAATTCTTAATACAGCTTTTTCATACTTTAAGTACTCACATTTCAATTCCAGCATTTTCAATAATCATCAAGATTGTTCCAAATCGTTCAATTAAGGGCCCAAACACAGCAGCTCTTTGATTCCTAAACATACTTCACAGTTACAACATAATGAAAAAATTTCTACCAACCCCTTGCTTTAAAATAGTTTTCCAACATTAAATCTGCACTTACGTAATTGAAAATACCCTGTCTCTTGCAAAAGGTATTTCATTACATGTCGATCGCTGTACATTCCCCGAAGAATTAGCATACATTTTTTTCCTTAAAGCTCTGTACCATCACCCGATCAAAACTCAATATTACCACATTCCTCTTAAATTAACCCCGCTGTGGGATCTAACATAACTGATTTAATTATTTAATAAATTACCAAATCTTGACGTTTTCAGGTGACCGGTTACTATTAGCCTGTTGCTAACTTAATCTGAATCCGCTTTTATTATTTTTAATTCCCCTACTATTTCATCTAACGTGCAGGTATTGTAATTTTAATTACACAATATTGCCATCACTTTTTATGTCATTTAAAGCTCAAATAAAGGTGAATTTTAATGGATATTTTATTAACTTTAAAAACTTTTTTAAAAAAACATGCAATACTTTTACTATAAAGCTTTATGAATTAAAATAGAATTGATTTATTTACATTTTTATTTATTTTAGAATAATTTAAATATGATATAAAGATTCTACAGGGTATTCCCATAACAGTTTATGCAAAACTAAATATTATTTATTTTTTATCTAATTGATCTTATTGACGTATAGCGTTAGATCCCTCTTACAAACGCAGATTTTTTACAGAAATCTACTATCTTTACATTCCTCACGTTAGTTTGGTATTCATCCTACGTCAAAGTCTTTTGTCAAACCGTCTCATCCGAAAAATTTTTAAAAATTAAGAAGTGCATCATTCGAGCTAAAAAGTTAAAATCAAAAATAAAGAGTCAAAAGTAAAGCAACTTAACTTTAACCTATTCCAATCTGCGCGTGCCGTTGAAGGTGAAAAGTAGTGAAGCGTCCTTTTCTACTCCATAAGGAATAGAACTCCCACGTGGGACAAGCTCTTCGACGCTGGGGCTACAGTGTTAGAAAAAAAAAACACCTGAGAAAGGAAGCTTGCGTCATCCCAGAGTTAAGAATTATTCCAACACTCTGGGCATAATTTTCGGTTGGACTATTTGGGAATTGCGAATAAAATTTCTCAACAGAACATCTCGTTAGAAAAAAACTATGAATAAATTTCGCAAACTATCTACTTCTAAGCTATGCTGTGTTACAACTGTCTCTCGAAATTTTAACTGCTGATGACAAGACGTTCAAACAACATCAATATTCTCTATCGTCTGCGTTACAAAAACACATATGCCAAAATTGATAAAATGATGTGGTGTTATTTTGCCCAGTTCTTCCTCTTGGAGTAATCCCATTTTATTAGTTGAAAAAAAGAGCGGAGAATACTGTGTCTGCTTCAACGATCGAAAAATATATTCTATCGCAATTCCTGATAGATAGCATCTACCCCATACTGACTCAATTGAAAGCCGTTTGCGTGATGCTAAATACATATATTTCATGGATCTTAAAGAAGCAACACGTTTTTCTTGTTTTTGGTGTGCCTGAAGTTATTCTCTGTGACAATGGTACACAACTCATTTCAAAATTTTCTACAAAGTTATGAAGTTCAGAAAATTTGGTTTAATACTAGGTGTCATCTGCAAGTAAACCCAGCCGAACGTGTCAACTGTATAATCATTACTGCTATCTCTTCTTATATCGTATCCGAATACTAAATGGAAAGAAAATATATTTAAAATTGCACAAACGTTGCGGACTTCTAAGCATGAACTACTTTCCTCTCCCATTCTATTTTAGTTTCTGACCGTTAGACTCCAATTGACAGTAGTTATTACTGATCTATTCTTGACTGTACTGGTGTGATTGAATTTGATGAAAAAATACATTGGGACAAAGATTAAGGACTATAACCTTTTATCTTTATTAATGTCCGAAAGAATTTATTCAAAGCTTGTGAAAATGCAAGAATTATTATAACCTCCGTAAAAAAGACACTTCATTTGCTTTAGGCAAACAAGAATGGAAGAAAAATAATGTTCTATCCAATGCCACTAGCGGGATTTTTGCTAAACTAGCTCATAAATTCATATCATGTTAATCTCTCGTGTAATTTCTTCGTTGAGATATGAACTACAAGATTCAAATAGAAAACCTCAAGGACGCTGGCATCAAAGACCTAAAATCATTTTCGTCTGCCCTTCACGGGCACTATTTACTTACGGTTGTATTCATAGCTTCATCTAAACATGTTTTTTTCCTTCTTGTTTCTACCAATTCTTTTCTTTTAGCTTTATCTTCTCTACCCAAGCATGATTTAATTATCGAGTCTCATATCATTTATTGTTACGTAAATTTAGTTTTTAACCTTTGACGCAATAGCGTACATCTAAATGGTTATTATCCCTTTAATCTGCAAGTGTTCCAAACTTTGTCTTGTCGTATATAGTTTTTTGACCTTAAGAAATATACCTCCCATTTTTAGTTATAATTTTTTTCCAGTGGTCATTACATGCAAATAAATTCAATTTCTTTAAAATTTTCATAATCTACCTTACTATTTTACAATGTAATGTAGTCATTTATCGCAATTGACATATTTTTTGTCTGAACAACCCCGGGGAATATTTATGATTTGTACTAGGTGATGTCCGGGTTGCTGCTTTATTCTTTGGTTTTATATAGGATCACGATCTATGGCACTGTAGTAAAAAGTCAGTTTCCGCAGTTGCGAATACAAGAAATTTCTATTCGATTTGTTTTCTTAGGCATATATTTCAAGTATTTTTTATACTTTTCGTTATCAAGCATGTTATATCAGGAATGTTAGTGTATTCTTTTTGTTTTTCCTGAACCTGTTGGCGAGAGGGTATTACCTTTGTCATTTCAAATATTATTCCTTATGTTGTGGTTGTATTGAAAATTTTCTATTTTTGTCTTTAATTAACTGTCTATCGTACAATTACTGCTGTGTACATGGTAATTATTTATTTAAAATTGTTATATCGGTATATTTAAGTTGATTTCCTCACCCTTATTTGATTTTCTTACCGCAGTGAATGCGCTCGTACGGAGATGATTTGTCTGCGTCTAATTTGACAGCTAGTTGTTTTTAAGTACCTACATGGTAGTATAAATTTTATCTTTTCTTTAACATTGCAGATGGTTTTTGAACCAATCTGTCTTAATAGGGGCATTCTCTAGTTTCCACCAATTCTCTTGGATAACTTATCTCATTCCTCTACCTTCTACTTCAACCTTAGATGTTCCTCTGGTGGACTTGTCTTAGGTTCGAAACAACCGTTCATCATAAAAGAGTGGTGTCTCCCACTCCGGGCTGCAGACTACACTTTGGTTGGTCGAATAGTGCTTCGTTATCTACCGTTCCTTCTATCACTATTACTCAATGAAATCTCTTCATATGTCTTCCACCTGCTTCCTATAAAACTCCAAACCTCCCCACCTCCCATTTTTAACTTTTTTTATTTTTTTTTCCATTTACATTCTAAGTTGCTGCATAGTTGGAGGGTTGTTACTTCATTACATTGGGCCATGGTCGTGGAGAACTTCCGTTTTATTGACCTTATCGATCAGCTACTAAGTTTGGCGCATCAGCCGACGCCACAGAGAAAAAAGAACCATGAGCAAAGGCCATAAGTCCCTCGTCCGATTCCCAATCCAAGCACCGCCTTCCAGAGCATCCGCCCTAACCTTCGCCAGGAGCTTCTACTAACTTAGGTGCTTCAGTTAAGTTACTCCGCACAGGCAAGGACTTAGATCGAGAGGTCTCGCAACCTCCGTTCAATCCCAGCTCCATACAGCGCCATCAAAACATCCGCCGGCACTTTCCATTGACACTACGATCAGCTTTCCTCAAGCCCACCACCCGGAACGGCGCGAACCGCTCCAAATGGTTTCAGTCCTCAGCCCCCTTCCACCGGTCTCCTAGCATCTGCATTCGCACTCAGTTCGGTAGCTGCACTCCTGGACTCCAGGTGTACCACTAGACCGAGGTCTGAGCCGTGCGTTGTGTTTCGGTTTCCGACTTCCGTGAGCCAAGTACCACCGAGGGTTCTTACGAATTCCCTCTTCCGCACCTCACGCTGCTTACTGCCTCATCCGTTAGCACAAAAGTATTACTAAGCAGATACATGTCACAGCCGGTAGACCAATGTGGTGCGGGTCTCCCCTCGCATGTAGTAGTAGCACCACCCTCCTATCTACGAAGTACAGCCCGTAGTCTATAAGTGTAGGTAAGGTACTTTGCATTTACCCGTACCTGGGATTTTTATTACAGCCCACAAGAAAGTTCAAGCATTCTCCTTTCTGGTTAGCGCAAAGGTCCCATTTCTACATGTTCCATGAGACAGTTACTCTCATCATCTGGGAGTAGGACTCTCCCAGTCTCGCCTGTGACCCGGGCTTTGTTTACGTTCCTAGCCTCGTGGAGGCAGCAAATGTCCCATGGGACTAAGCAGCAGTATCCACGTGGTCTCCGCCAGTGTTATAAACAACACATGTCGGTCACCTGGTGCTACATCCCGTTGGGTAGGGACCACTGTCTTTCGTTGATGTACGTTATAATTGTCGAAAACGAATTTGTTATTGATTACGCCTGGGCACCGATCCACTCTAAATCGCACAGGTTTTATTACTCCTAACCTCTCTTTGATTATATCGGAATTTAAGAATGTTACAACTTGATGATGTTAACCTCAAAATACAGGTTTCCCTCACTACACAAAGTGAATTCACATATGTAGGTTATCTGTTGGAGAGGATAACATCAATCTGCGTGATCAGTAAGCCATCAGAAGGGTTCCAGAAAAAACAATTATATTATGATTATTTTGCCCCTGGTGATGGGCACTTAGCGCTCGAAATGCGTACTTAGTTGCCACCCAAATGTGTCAGTCAGTATCCCTTCATACATACGAATATAAAACGGTATGGAACTTAAAATTATATCTTCTCTTTAAAATAATATGCCACAGTAAACAACAACACTTAAGTTTCTTTTAATAATTTGAAAGCTAAGACTGTTATTCAACTAAAACACCAGCCATGCTTGACCTTATTGGATTAATAACGCTCTGTAGCATCAACCAACAGCAGAAATTTAATTTAGTAATTCCGGCTCGTAATTTAATAACCGGTCAGAATCAACACAGCTTGAACTGATTGTTCGTACAAAGCTGAAGTATCATCGTGAACAAGAACTGCACTTCCATGATGTTTACGGATGTGGCGCAAATGAAATTATTAAACGCTCATTTGAAATTCGCTAATTGGTTAAAATTTGTTTGTCGAAGGTAAAAGCAAAATAACGCGACCGCTATTGTTTTACCGGGTACATGTTATAATTGCAATTATGTATGTCATTCGTTCTTTGCCTGTATTTATTCAGAATGTTTGCTGACGGAAGGTTCATGACATTTTCACTAAAGCATGTGTTTGTTGCTGTTAAACGGAAGATGTCTTTGAAATGTGGTAAAGTGCCCTCGGTTTTAATAACTCTTTTTATTTGGAGGTCAGAAGCAAGTACAAAGATTCCGCTGCAATGTATATATATATATATATATATATATATATATATATTGCCATGATAGGAGGGTAGTTTAAGGGTAGATTAAGTCATAGTGGTCGTAAGATAACTGTAAATATAATTAACATTAAGAAAACAAAATAATTCCACCATTAAATAGGAGTAAATCGAATATTTTACAAAAGATCAATAGCGAGCACACTGTATATAAATTGTATTTAATGTAATGCATAAGAAAGAAGCTCATTTTGCAATAATTAGATAATATTTAGCTTAAAGTACATCGTATAATACGCTTAAGTTGAAGACACGAACAAAGATAATGTTATAAATACATCAAGTTTCATCACAATAAACACGTAATCGGTAACGATAAACATCCTGGCATTCTAGCTATTTAAGAATTTCATTAAAAATGTCAACGCATAAGTAAGAAAACGCATTCAAATACATCATTATTAGAATGATGAGTATGTGACTAGAATATCATATTTACATGAAATCCAACGTATTTAAAATAACAAACAATAAGCAACAGGCGGTTCGTTATACGATAAGCTTTGGACCATAAACAACACAAATATAAAAGACGTGACAAAATTTTAATGGATATTTGAAAATTCTGAAAATATACTGTGATATACAGAACGCTTACGTGATCGGCAGAGCATTTCATCGAGAATTAAGCCAGGGAAATTTGAGAAATATCTGGTTCTGCAGAGATTGGCGTAAAGTACAAGCCTCGATCGACGAACACGCCAATTAAAACGTTGGAAGGTGGAGTTTATAAATAGGATAGGAAACTCGAAAATGGACGGTATATCTTCAACAAGGCACGAACCACGTCGATTTAAAATAAAAATTACGTACCAGTAACAATTAGTGAAAAGTAGATGATTTATTAAAACTGAAAAATTGAAAGTGCCAATATGTTCAGCGAAGAATAGCCGTTCTACGCGTAAACGTAAGATAAACTATTAATTGAATTTTATTTTAAATATTTAACAAATTTAGGGCTCCGAATAAAGATCCGAATAAAGCTCATAATAAAGGCTCCGAGGATAGATCCGAATAAAGCTCCGAATAAAGATCTCAATGTAGAAGAAAAAAGTATATCTAAAGATCTAAATGTACCTCTAGATGTACTTATAAATGAAGATCCAAAAATACTTCAAAAATACTTACTAGAAAATAAACGTAAAGATACTGAAGGTTACTCGAGAGATCCGAGAGGAAAAATACAAGCAACCATTAATCTATCATTCTGGCCAATAAGTGAAGCAAGTTGATCTGTAACAATCAAGGGGCGCTGACCAGAGATACTCTGAGAAAATTCCAGTGACAAGCAAGGAAAACGCAGATTAGAGATCTTAAATTTTTTATTAGACAAAGACTGTTTCAATTTTAATATTTGCTATATATTATATATCTGTAAGGGTCAACGAAAAGGTCAATTGAGAATTTGAAAAAATAGAGAAAGCATCTTTGAACGTTCGAAAGGTGCTTCAGAGTAATTACAAAAATATTTTTGCTGGCTTTCAGGAAAATTAAATTTGGTGAATGTAAATAATTTATTCAGGGATTGAATTTTGAATTGACATAAAACTGTACAAATTATTAATCATTATACTGTGTAATTTTGGATTGCTTCATTTAAATTATTTCAATAGATAAAAAGAAAAAGGGGTTAAACAATCTTTATTGTTGTGAAATAGGGCATTCAGTGAGCTAGCCGTGGAAAAACAAATTCAAGAAATTATAGGATTTTAAAACTTCGCCAATCATAAAAGAGTTATATCACAGCAATAAAAAAATAACGTCCAATCGTAGTACTTAAAGGTAATAAAAGTATATCACAACAATAAAAATGACACCCAACATAGGGGCTAAAAGAAAATAAGTGTTATATTACAGCAATAAAAATTGCACACTAACGTAGGGGCTGTATCACAGCAATAAAAAAGGACACACCAACGTAGGGTCGATATCACAGCAATATATATATATATATATATATATATATATATTGCTATGATAATAGGGTCATTTAGGGATATATAGGGTCACTAGGATAGATTATTACAATTATATTCAATGAAAGGAAGTGTACTTGTAAAGATTCAACTAAATAGACAACCTAGGAAGTCATAAAACCACATGGACAGAATGCATAAAACAATACGCGTGAATAGTGCAACATTATTATATAAGTAATTTCATTTAAACGAGCAGGTTTGTCAGTGCGTAAAACAGAAAAACGCATACTATTTTGTACATCAATAAATATAAAGCTACGTGACTAAAGAAAGTATAAAAATCCAACACCTTGATAATTTAAGAATAATAACAGCATGAGGATAAAGCAAAGTTTAACAAATTTGGTGTACAAACAAAGAGTAGGCAATTTAAAACACCATAGAAGATTTTAGACTTAAACAAATTTATATAAATAACCTAAAATTCTACGTGCAATGAAGAGCGCCTCGACTTCGTTATACACGGAAAATTCATAAAAATACCCAAGCCTGCATGTGAAAATCAAGGTACAAGGCGATGATCAACAAACTATGCGCTTGACCGACGAATTACAAACAAATAGGCGTTTTCTTTAAATACCACATCACCTGATATAAAATATTTACCTGAAATAATTGCAAGTGATTTTATAATTAACTATTTAAATATGGTGATAGTGAATAATTAAACAAGGTTTGTTTAATCTTCAAAAACGTAAATTATAAAAGGTTGCTTTTATATAGATTTTAAGATTTATATTAACAAAGCACTCCAAACAATTTCTGGATCCAACCGGAAAAAGTTCAATAAGTATATTGCGGGTTAAGTGGAAGAACATCTAGTAGTTTTGCTACTAAGCTGAACTTTGCCCATTGTTTCTTAAATTTATTTCTCATTCATAATTTGCTTTAGTTTATATGTAATCTGTATAAATCAATTTAAGACAATAAAGACCTTTAATAATACTAATAATAATAATAATAATAATAATAATAATAATAATGATAGTATACCTCACGATTGGCTTATAGAAATTTTAAAAATTTACAGAATTAGTTCAAAAGTGGTAAATTTATTAAACTATATTATAAACTTTTGGAGTATCCGTTTAAACATACAAGATGGGTTTTATACCGATATTCATATAAAACGAGGTATTTTCCAAGGTGATTCTTTAAGCCCTTTATGGTTTTGCTTGGCTATAAATCCACTCTCAACCCTGCTAAATTCAACAAGTGCAGGCTATCGATTGGAAATACAAAATGGAATGACTAAATTTAACCATCTGATGTTTATGGATGACTTGAAACTATATGCCGAAACACACGATCAACTCCACTCTCTAATAAAAACAACTAAACTATTTAATGATCAAATTGGAATGTCTTTTGGCACTGACAAATGTGCTACAATAAGTATAATTAAGGGTAATGTAATTAAACAAACAAAATCAATCGAAAATTTCAAATCCATGAACACCACAGATGAATACAAGTACCTTGGTTTTTATCAAAATAAAACTTTAGACCATACAAAACTAAAATCAAAATTAAAAGAAGAATATTCCAAACGTCTTACGAATAGACTGACACGTAGATTACTGAGAAAATTTAGATATCTTCATCCAAATTCAGCAATGGAAAGGTTGTACTTACCAGAAGGCTAGGTGGACGAGGTTTGTGCAATATTTCAAATACATGCAAAGAACAAACAAATTCTATCAAAAACTATTTTTTAAATTCAGATAATGACAGACTCAAAATACTCAAAAAGTACGACAAAAACTTTTCTGCACTAAATCTTCAAAATTGCACCGAATCGATTGTGTCCAATTTTTCAGATCAACTAGAAGCGTGGAAGGAAAAGACTTTACACGGAAAATACCCTAAATCATTAGAAGAACCTGAAATAAACAAGAAACTATCACTTAAATGGACTACACTTGGGTACCTTTATAGTGAAACTGAAGGATTCTTAATGGCTATTCAAGATGGAGTGATAAGAACGAAAACTACGAAAACATATTCTTTGCATGGATGTTACTGACAAATGCCGCAAATGTGATCAAGTGGGTGAAACAATTCAACACATTACTGCTGGATGCCCCAAACTAGCAAAAGCGCTTACCTAGGAAGACACAACCAATTTGCCAAAGTAATTCATCGACAGTTAGCCATCAATTATAATTTAATTCAAAACCCTCCGCCATTTTATAAATATTCACCATGTGCAGTTCTTGAAGATGAAAAGACATTGTTATACTGGGATCGACCAATACTTACAGACCATACAATTGCTTTTAATAGACCTGACATACTATGTATTGATAAATTAAAAAGAACAGGTCACATAATTGATATTGCAACCCTTTACCACATAATGTTATAAAACCGAAAACATAAAATTGAAAAATACACTGACTTGGCCATAGAAGTGAAACGCTTATGGAATTTAAATTCAGTGAAAATAAGCCCTCTAGTAATTGCTGTCGATGGAGTAACCAGCAAAAACATGGAAACATACTTACTTAACCTTTCACTACCTTCTGAGTTACATACTGTTTGCCAAAAGGCTACAATACTTCAAACATGCAACATCGTACGCAAGTTCTTAAATTAGTGGGCCGGGTTAAATTATCCTTCCACTAATTAAGTTTACCATAGCTACATGTAGTTATGAGAATGATTAGATAGATAATAATAATATCCAAGTAATTTTTGGATGACCTGGAGAAGTTGAACAAAGGAATCGAAATAATTTCTGGATCCAGACTGGAGTATCTAAATATATACATGAAGAATTCACCTGGCGCAGAATTTCTAAATCCTGTTTGGATAACTCAAAGAAAAACTATAAACTGAAGCTGAACCAGCGAACAATTGGGGCAGAAACTGGTTTGAAATGAGGCAACGAGACACTCTATAAAGGGACAACAGGTTAGCCATTACAAATATTTTGTTAGATTGATGATTTTATTTAGGAATATTTAAAAATATTACATTCACGAAAGTTTATGTGAGGGTCAACGAATATCGTTTTGGCATGCGTTGTAATTTTCGTAAAAATTTAACAAAAGCGGATAAACGTTCATAGGGCTTCAAGGAATAATAAAAGGGGTGGTTTTTGCTGGATTTTTGATAAATTAAAGGGAATTATATTTTTTGGGAAAAATTAATTCAATTATATAAAAGAGGTTCTATTCAACAACATTATAAACGCTTTGTACATTGTATATATTGAGAACATTATATAAATTGTAGTTAATCGTGTTTAGCTCAAATACATAGAAAGTAGAGATAAGAAGGAGATTAAGAATTCTTTGTTGTCGTATCGTCGCAAGCTCCGTGCGTGGTAAAAACTGAGCTAACCAAGGCATTACAATTAAAATTAATCTTTTTGAATAAAATGGGGAACACCGGGTTATTGCAACGATATCATAGCAATATATATATATATATATATATATATATATATATATATTACTCATATTTAGACCAGGGTAGAAAATTAAATAATCACATCAAATAATTTTAATCACCGTGTATAAGGAATTTTATTAAATAATACGCTTTATTAAAACCTTGAAGCATAAATAAATTCGGTCGTTTCAGTAAAAATAAGAAATTTAAATTATGTACAAGACGCTTTATATCAAAAGAAACAGTATTAAAAAGCTCTGCGTGTAATGTAATTATTCCTAAACAAATGGAAATTACGTGCAAAATTTATATTAATTAACCCTATTTCAAGTAACCGGTATTGAACAAAACGTACAGATAATATCTACAGAAACTTGTAAAAACCCAATAAAATGCAAATCCTAGAAGTGTTAGTTAGAAGTAGGATGTTTGAACACACCTGCGTATTTTAAAAGGCAATTTCAGTTTAATTTGTTTAGATAAACATGTCGATTCTAAGGATATTGGAAACGGTCAGATGCTTAGCACGAAATACAAAACAGGGTTTATTTAAAAGCTCATTCGGCGAAAATTTTGCAGATAATTAATGTTTACAAAGAATCTTGGAGAAACCGGGGCTTAATATTCACGAGAAGGTGCGATACGGGGTTATTAAACCCAGATAGTCCACATGGACTAAAATATAATCGATAATAAAGAATATCAATTTGCACCAATACGAACAGGTTATAAAGGAAAGAGAAAATGCGTCAAGCAAAGACACATATAGTAAAGGCGTGATTTAAGCAACGTCACGAGGGTCACAATTGGTTGAAAATAGGATGCAAATATCAGAGGTAGAAACAACAATTTCTGTACAAAATTAATTAGTTTTTCTCGGACATGTTTGCGTGCCGTGTGAGAATTTCTGAGATTTAAATGGGGCGAGTGAAAAATTCGTAAAAAACCGACGCGCGAGCGACGGACTGGGAACATAGAATGAGAAATTCTTGAGAATTGTCTGTTTTGAGGACAAAAGCGACGTGCCGGCTATTCGCTATATATACCGGTGGTAATATGAATTTTGGCCTCTTAGACTTTTGACTATTCGATGCGTTAAAAGCTCTTACATCCCCTTCTTGATTCAAGACGTTAAACAGTGCATTTTAGTTTGATAAAATAATTTAAAGTTTGCTCGTATATTTTAGTGATTCAAAATAGTTTGTTATTTACGTGCTAACATGAATGTACTTCAGTGCACTTAGATACAAGGTAATAAAATTTAGTATCACTGTACCAATTAGCAAAATTTACAACGACAAATGTATACCAAAAGTAGGCAGTTTTGGCGTATATTGGTGAAAAAAGTATGAATTTCTTTGTTATTTTTCGGGGGTGTTAATAATTAAATGGTTCAAAAACGTGTCTGGATCCACAAAACCAGGGTCAGATATACACAGATGAGTTCCGGAAAAGCCCAGAAACAACTTTAAGTAAATGGTGATGGAGAAAATTTGAAAAGCGTTGAGAATCAGAAGCTGTAAATATAATCCAGTTGGAATGGTGTGATTAACAAAAGGGACGATGTACCTTGAAGCTACGAGTGCAGTAACCTGCAGGTAATTTATACTATTTTGGTTGAACTTTGATATTTTTGTGTGTTGAATAACTTTATAATTGATTTACTTTAAATGGACATTAGTGAAATTGTACTAACCATAAAATTTTAATTTTAAGATGAAATTTGCTTGTTTAAGTAGAAAGGGGTATTTAGTATTGATGTTCTGAATTATGATGAAAATTTGGGTATGTCTTTGAGCTCAATTAGACGAACCTGGTTAATTAACGTAAAGGGGTGGTAGATGCTCCCTTTGTACTCAGACTCCGGTCTGCATATATTGTTACATTAATTAGTAGGCATCCAACAAGGACGTTAATTCAGGATGCACATTTAATTGATAATAAATGTAATCTTGAAAATTTCTGATACTGAAATTTATGCTGAATTTTTAATTTGAAATTTTAATGTATTGTGAATATTGATGTAAATAGAGTTAACGTTGATGTGTGTGGTAGGAATGTGTTTGTCTTTTTTTATGAATGAGGATGAAGGTTTAACTAGAGGAGCAGCCGAGGCGATTAACAGAAGAAAGTCAATGGACCAACACAGTTAAGGTAATGAATAGCTTTTTGTAGAATTCACAGCATTCTGGACATCCAATTCGTAAGGGCTCGATTCGAAAAGCGGAGTACCCGGATTTTGGTGGTTTCACAGCAATATATATATATATATATATTTTGCTGTGATATTTTACCAGCCCCTACGATGAGACGTCATATAATGCTGTGATATTCGCCGACCCTACGCTTGGGCGGGATATAAATGCTGTTTTATAACCCTTATATTAGGCCCCACGGTTGGGCAGCCCATGCTGTGTTATTCTCCTTGTTATTACTCAAGCACTTGTAAAATGTGAAATCTCTTTGCCTCAACTAGCCGATTGAATTAAATAAAACAATTTTACAATACACAGTATAATGATTAAATATTTACAACCTTTTCAAATAACTTCCCACTTTTAATTTATTTACATCTGTCAAATTCTTAGAAAATGAAGCCAGCAAAACGAGCTTTTTATTACATTTAGAGATTTTTTGAAAAGTTTCAAGATGCCTATCGCCTTTCATAAATTTATCCAAGACACCTCAGTTTGTCGGCTCGTATATTTTGAATTATTATTGAAATAAAACAGTTTATAGAAATAAATCATATCAAAATATCTAACCTGGATTGGTTCAGTAGGTTCTCTGCATCCCCAAGAATGTTCGTGTCTAGTCTGAATGTTCTGAGTCGAATTTGAAAGTCGACATCCAACCAAAATCCTATCCAAGTCGTTGTTAGAGAGGTTGTTCCAATAAAAAGCTTTTCATCTCCGTAATTAATGCATATTTACCATTTTTAGAGATTACCAAATTAATTTAACAGGCAGCATTCTCCAGAGTCTTCTTAACTCGTATCCAAGATTGTATTTAAGATTGTTATTAAGAGTTTTAACAGTAGTCGTAACAAAATCTTTATTAAGAGCCCTGTTTTATTTATTATTAGAAATTGCATAATTTCATTAAATCTGGTTTACTTACGTCTGTAGAAGTACGGCTCGCTTACACAATTTTACACTCTTTTAAAATGATTTTCACTTTAATTTAATTAACTGTTTGCGTGAATATTTAGCACTTTCGAGTATAGTGACTGCACAGTTTCAAAAGTATACTAACCCGTTCTTCAATTGTCATCATATTTATAGGCCCCGACCCCTTTTGTTTGCGATTCGTCGACTCCATGTGCTGGGCGATACTAAATGTCTTATCTCTTGTTATTTTGGGAAACTTTACCAATTGTATACTTTAATTGCATGGAAGGATGCTCAGTTTGTCACGTAATTCATTCATATACCTCACATTTAATTGAGTAATCCTAGGAATCTTCGTTCATAAAATCACGTATTATTGTTGTTGGCTTTATTCTAATCTGAATGGAATAAATTTAGTGTTTGTTTATTTCCTAGTTAAACTGGAATTTTAAACAAATGTAATACTTTTCTATCACGTACGCTTTTCAAATAATGCATAATTTCTGCCTGCGTTTATGATGATATATTAACGCACCTTTTGAATATTTATCTAGCCCATTCATACAGGTTTTTCATTGATTTAGTTTCGATGCGTTTCTTTACATTTTTAAATTTTTATCTTTGCTCGTAGCTACTCTTGGATATGCGTTTAATTGCTTGTACTGCTATATACAGTGTGCTCTCAACTAATAACATTTATAATGACCTATTTACTCTTCTAATATATGTAATTATGTGCTTTTGTTACTTGGGAATTTCTTTTGTTTATTCTACGACCCCTATGACTTAACCAACCCCTAAATTAACCCTATAATTATGGCAATGTATATATATATAGCTATCATAATTGGTTTATTTAAGAGTGTATAGGGTCACAAGGGTTGTACACTCCATGTAAACGACACCAAAATCTAGAAAATTTAACATTTTTATCAGAGAGAGTACGCAATTCGCCAATTATGCAAATAACAAATATCAAACATACTATATAAAACTCACAACCAACTTTAATCAATGATAGGAAGTTCATTCTTCAAGGATTCAACCACATTTAGTAAGATAAATAACTTTGTACGCAATCCAATTCATTTTTAAGAATAGCATTGCAATCATAAACTTTAAATAAATACGCATCAAGAACATCAAATGTCTAACAACATTAAACGAATTTTTTTAAACTCTACGCACTAATACTCGCGAAAAACCGATCTTACAAAACAAACATGTTTTATAAACGCAGAAAGTAAATAAATGCATTTAATTTACGTCTTTATAAAATTTGTCTACGTGATCTTTAATATACAATCAACCCCTAAATCCAACAGATTACTAAAACAAAAATAAGGAACCATACGTTTGACTACGTGCGATTTTAAGTAATAAATTCCTATACAAATAAAAAGACGTGACTTGAGAAGGTACAAGGTGTCATGATCAACAAAATCCGCAATACAAAATTTGATGTATACGTGATTTGCAAAAGCATTGCGACGAAATTTAGGATGGTAACTCTATGAAAATCCAAAGGCTTGCACGATAAGACAAGTGCAACGCCTCAATCAAGATAAACTGGGTAAACCAAAATATAAAACAAGGGCTAGGCGTAGCTTTAAATACCGCACGAACTGATAAAAGGTCAGTCTTTATACAACTAAGACACGCGCTATACTTGTGTGAACCAAGATAACACGCGAAGTTAAAGTATTAAATTAAATAATAAGTGAAAGTTGGTGATTGAAAAATTTCAAACACTAATAGAAGTACAAATATACAACAGAAATTGGCCGTTGACATTTAAAAACGGCACTAAGCACTGCACTGAGTATTGAACCAGGGATTAAACTAATTATTGAATTAATTATTGAACTAAAAATCAAACTAAGTATTAAACTGAGGATTGAACTAAGGATTGAACTAAATTTCACCAAGTAGACAAATAAGTGTTAAACTGGGCGTTTAACCAAGCTGTACTACTAAACAAAATCAATAAGAAAATCTAAATGAAAACAATCCAAGGATGCTAGTCAACAGCACAGCGGCGGTTTTAAGAATTGGGGTGCATGCAGAGACGCGCATTCACAACCAGAAGTTCAACAGGGAAAAACAACAGGTCAGAGATAAGGTATTAATTTCTTTTTGAACATTTAAATTTTGCATGTTTTGAGGTATTTATATACAGGGTCATCAAAAATTTTTTGTTGATACGTAAAAATTACGTAAAAGGGAAAGAAGGTGATTGAACGTTCAACGTACTTCCAGTAGTATACAGGGTTATTTTTGCTGGCTTCAAACGGATTTAAGGGAGTCATAATTTGGGGACAAACTAATTTATATTGTTATTTTGATACAGGGGTTTCTTAAATAGCGAATCATATTATAAACGTTGTGGAGCTACAAATTGTGCATATTTTGGTTATTATATAAATTCTGGTTAATTTTGTTTACCTCATTTAGGTGGGAAGTGTTGGAGAAAAGAGGGGTAAAACTTCTTTGTTATTGTATCGTTGTGCTCTTTGTGTGGAGTTGAACTGAGCTAGTCGAGGCATATAAAAAGAATTGTGTAAAACCTAAATTTTATCCTAAGTTATTGAGACAGAGCGGTGGCGAGCAGCAGCCAACTGAACATTAAATACATCCGGGTACGGCTATATCATAGCAATATATATATATATATATATATATATATATATATATAAAATAATTCAATTTATTGGGGATTGCAGCAAATTAAGAAAGTCTACTCTTTTTTCTTTAACTCAAGCTTTCGAGATTTTATTTTTCTCTTCTTCAGGAGTAACTAAATAAATACAATGGTAAACAAACAAATAAATTTTAAAAGTTAAATACTTACGAATGTGAGGTTTGACTTAGATTTAAAATATTAATTTTAAATTACAAAAATATGTTTCAGAATTTTGAAGGTAAAAGTAAGTGTCAATGTCAATGGGTACTACAAGATTAAAATTAGTGATACAAAAATTAACATTAAACAAGTATTAACAACTTTAATATTCCAAATGGAATACATTCTAATTAGTCTGGACATTGTATCGTTATTCACAAATATAACTTCAAGTCGTGCTATTTCAAGCATAAGTAATAAATGGGACATTATTAAAAACCACTGCAAAATACCACTTCAAAAATTCATAGAACTTGTTCAATTTATTTTCGATTCAAATTATTTTTCATTCCAAGGCAGATTTTACAAACAAATTACAGGCACACCTATGGGATCTATTATATCACCCATAATAGCACAGTACGTCATTGATGAATTATTAGACACCTGTTTAACCAAATTACCATTCACTGTGCCATTTTGTAAGAAATTTGTTGACGATTTGATTTGTGCCATACCATACAAAGCACAGGACATAATACTAATTACTTTCAACTCCTACGATGAACATATACAATTCACAGTTGAAAGTGAAACAAACAATTCTGTGCCTTTTCTAGATTTAAAAGTGATAAGAAACGATACAACCATCGTAGCAGACTGGTACAAGAAACCAATATCCTCTGGAAGATACCTAAACTATATGTCATACCATCCCATGTTTATGAAAATTAATACTATTTTGAATTTAAAACAAGAATACTGAAATTATCAAATCAATCCTTTATCGATAAAAATTTAAAAATCCTTTATGAAATATTACAAAAGAATGGTTATCCTAGAAGATTTCTAACAAAACTCCTATATAATACACCTATCAAAAAACATTCAACACCGCATACACAACAAGAAGAAACCAATAACCTAACAGAAGTTCATAATCTCTCAAAATACGTAAGCTTACCATATATCAGAGGTCTAACGAAACGAATAACATCTATAATCAAAACCCTACAATTAAAATTACACTAAAAAATGTCAAATTAAGCAGAAGTCTTTACACTAAAATCAAAGATGTTACTTCAAAAGAACTAAAATCTAACATAGTCTACAAAATTCCTTGTTGTAACTGTATTCAAAGTTATATTGGCCAAACGTCAAGGACGCTCCATCAACGAATTACTTCACATAAAAGTGATACCAGAAGAAATGTTAATTCTTCAGCACTTTCAACGCATGTTATAGAAACAGGCCACAAAATGAACTATACTGATGCAGTAATTTTAGATGTAGAAAAGGACACCACAAAAAGGAAATTCATAGAAATGGTTAGAATTGCACAAGAACCAGAAGCACTAAATTTAAAGAAAGATATAGATAATCTTAGCTGCATATACGCGTATCTACTGGAAATAGACACCAAAATAAAAAAAACTGTACCACAGACATAATTACTAAATCTCATTAGTGCTTATATTCTTAGCTTTGTTTTTTTTTGTTTATGTGTCTGTGTATGTGTATGTGTGTTGTGTGTTTGTTTGTTGGTGTTTGTGTGTCTGTTGGTTGTATGTTTACGTTTATACTTACATGTATTCTTGCACATGTTCTTTCTTTTTTGTTTTATTTATTTTTTGTATGTGAATTGTTTGCATGTGTACATGCACACACATATATGTATTTCTATACATTTATATGTATATGTTTATATGATAAAATGAATGTGATTCTATTGTTTCTACGTCTTCCTACTACTTGTACAAATTTCTCATACAGACGTACATACTCTCGCGTTTTAGTTTATGTTTGTTAGTTAATTAATTATTTTAATACTTGTTTAATGTTTAAAATTTATCCAAGGAATTATTATTTTTGTATCACTAATTTTAATCTTGTAGTACCCATTGATATTGACACTTACTTTTACCTTCAAAATTCTGAAACATATTTTTGTAATTTAAAATTAATATTTTAAATCTAAGTCAAACCTCACATTCGTAAGTACTTAACTTTTAAAATTTATTTGTTTGTTTACCATTGTATTTATTTAGTTACTCCTGAAGAAGAGAAAAATAAAATCTCGAAAGCTTGAGTTAAAGAAAAAAGAGTAGACTTTCTTAATTTGCTGCAATCCCCAATAAATTGAATTATTTTAAATTAATATTCAGCAAATAAAACGTGAAGATTATATATATATATATATATATATTATTGTGAAATTATTTATTTATGAATGATTTCGCATAGTATTTAATTGGGACGTTAACATAGGGTAAAACCAGAAACATTTCAAACCATACAAACAACAGGGGTAACGTTATCTAAACGAACGAAGCTATAAGATTTAATATGTTTCAAGAAAGACAGACTGCTGGATATTTGTGTAAGCAATATACAGCAAAGTCCGGTGGCTGTTAAAGAATACGGATCGATATTGTACAAGGAAGGATAGCGTTTTCCGTATGTGTTAGTAAAGGAGCGTAGATAACAGGTGTTGATTAGTTGGTTGACTTTTAAATGTGCAAATAAACAAAGATGAATCCAAGCATTCAAGTATAACGGAGAAACAGCATAAGATATCAAGGTGATCATGAAGGCAGTACATTAAGGAAACGGAACCATGAGGTTATAGAAGAAAATGGAGGATGCAGAACGTATGAATGTGATAGAGAAGCACTATATTTTTAGGATTTAATCATAGAAGTAGTATGGTTGGGAGACGGTAGAAAAATCAATAATTTCTATAAATTTTAACAGCAAACACGGATTGGTTAAAAGCAAGGGAGAGAGTTTGAGTGACTTGATAAAACGTTTAAAGTAGACGCGCAACAAGTTGGTTTTAGGAAGGGTAAATATCGATCGCAGAGAAGCATAAATGTGAAAGGACGCTATATGTAGGTAAGGAATGAACGATATTTGTTTTAAGTAGAAGGCGTGGACGTAGCCAAAATTGAAAGTTTGTTGAGACCAGTTTTCGCCGAAGCATAGAGTCGATTGACGGTTTTGTGAGATTTTCCGAGTATTTTGGTGTGTTTATCAAGCGATATTCATAGAAAACGAAAACGGTTAAAGCTTTTCACAGGAATTGAGAGTCGGTTACAGTTTTATGGGGAATTGTTGTGTCCGTTGGAAGTGTACGTGCTAAATTTCAACAAAGGGGGACCGACCGAGGCTATATAATCATCCGAAATGAAGGGTAACACTCTCTTAATTTTTCGTCGTTCTTACGTTCAACAAAGTTACTTCCAGTGAAATAGTTGGTGAAGTTTTATGTTGTTTATTAAGATAAGTACACACAAGTGTGTGTAATGTGTAATGTCCAGTTATATAAAAGCTAGAAGTTGAATAAAGAATTAGAAACGGAACGTAGATGCTATACGTAAGTACTACGATCTCTATTTTGATATTGGAATGTATTAAAATTTGGAAATGAGTGGTGAAGGCAGCAATCAGTAATTAATTTGTTATAAATTGAAAATTTTGGAAGTTGGATGTGGATGATTATTTTTAATGAAGAGAAATTTTGGGGTAGCAGCATACAGAAAGCGATATTGATTCAAGCGGGCAGTGGTTCCATGGAGTAGAGCCATACTCGACGGCACCATCTGCAAGGGCTGGTTGGAAGAAACCTGTTGAAGATTGTTACCAGGTAACAACTTTTATTCAAATACTGTGTGGTTACTATTTGCAATGATTCTTTTTAGTTTTTGTGCTTTGGTGTATTTTTCTAATTGTTGTATTTATTAAACTGTAAATTTATGGGACTTTCGAGGTGAATGAAAATTATTTAGGTTGTCAAGGAGTAATGACTTACAGATAATCAGGATATAGTATAGTATTGTATAGAGGGCTTATTTAATTTTTTTTGGTAGTGCTGTAAATTTGCACTCATAGTTAAAAAGTTTTAATATGAGCTCATGTTAAGACGAAGGGATAAAGTCAAGTATGAGGAATGCCCTCTCACTTTAAAGGATAATTGTTTAATAATGTTATCGAATTGAAATATTTCCTTAAAAATGAAATTGTTGTTAGTAGGAAGTATTCAAGTGTACATAAAGAAAAATCTTATGGGAATGTAATATTTATTGACGATAAATAGAGTGCGTTATATTTGTGAATTACGTTATTTTGAGTGTGAATGTTGAGTGGATTTTCTTTTAGGTTATAGCATGGTAGCAGTGAGGCGGAGCTTTTGGATTCACCAATCCAGGTAAGCGTCTGAGTTAGTATAGGAGTTTTTATTGAAGTAAAGAGGGGCAGAGCGGAGCAGTCGAGGTGACTACTACTACTACTACTACCTTTTCAGATGTCTTTCCTAGTAAAATATGTAGATGATATCATCTGCTCCGTTCCTCCCGAGTATATTGATGACACTATTTCTATATTTAACAACTTCAATGAACACCTTAAATTTAGTATTGAAGTTGAAGTTAATGGTAAATTACCTTTTCTGGACGTTTTAGTCATTAGGAAACATGACAATTCATTAATTTTTGATTGTTATACCAAAGCTACAAATTCAGGCAGATATGTCAATTTCTTCTCAAACGACTCCTTCAAACACAAAATTAACACCGTCAAAACGCTACGCTCCCGCATTGAATTGATCTCTGATCCACAATTTCTCACTAAAAACAAAAAACTACTTTTTAACACTTTAATAAACAATGGATACCCCAAATCTTTGTTACATAAACTAATTTATAATAACATGTTACCTAACAATAGCCACAAACGTAATAATTTTATTTACAAAAAGCTTCCTTTCATCCAAACGTTGACTCCTCTATTAATAAGATTGCTTAAACAACCCAACCTAGCCATTACTTATGAATATTACACTTCCATCAAAAATCTCTTCACTAAACTCAAGGATCAAACTTTAAAACCACTCCATAGTAAAATCGTTTACAAAATTGAATGTAGCTGTCACAGCTGTTACATTGGACAGACTTGTCAGTGGTTGAGAAATCGCTTGACTCAGCACAAAAGTGATTGTAGTAAGGATTCCAATAAATGTACTTTAGCTTCCCACGTATATACCACCGAGCACAAACCTCTCTATGAAGATGCTGTCATTTTGGATAATGAACCAAATTACAAGATTAGGCTATTTTTAGTATCCTATCATATTAATAAAGAACAAAATCCAATTAATAATAAACTAGATGTAGACAATATTTATAAGATGTACTCTGCATTGTATAATATGAGTCAATTTAAACAACACCAACATCACCTACATTAATTTAATATCTTTCTGTATTTTTTTAAAATTACTGTCCATGCTGTAACGTACTCCTGCAATTTTTGAAACTACAATTCTACGAATTCTCGTTACCAACGTTACCTTTTTGTCAGAACTGTACAATTTTTGTATATAATTTTAAGTGTCAATCATTTTTTCGTTTTAAATTCAATTACTTGTGTTCAATACTTGAAGTAAGTTACATCTGTATATTTATATAATTTCTGCTATTTCCATTCTTTTATAGCTTTTGAAAAAGGCACAAAGTATGCGCCGAAACGTCAAGTTGAAATAAACTTATTTCAAATTAATCATCTATTTTAATCATTTTGGGCTATATACCCAAAAAAATATTAAACAACCATTTAATAATATATATATATATATATATATATATATATATATATATATTTCTGTGATATTTGGGGGTTAAACTAGCACTATTATTCAATTTGGAAACTATTTCAGGATTCAGCATAGAAAATACAAAGAACAAGGCAAAACACTTTCTTTAGAGTGGAAATGAATAATTTTAGGGAATAATTGCAGTAAGCCAAAAGTTAATTCAGCATTATCCTTTAACTATGAATACTAAATTAAAAATAGCGTATATTATATCATCATAATTAGGTCTTCAGTCCTGGAACTAGTTAGACGCGTACCTGAAATTTTCACAGTCTGCATCTATCACTATCTGATCTAGGTCTACATCTACCTCTTTTTTCCTACCTCTGCTTGTAATATATCCCATACTATTCCCCAAAAATGCCTTAGAACGTATTCCGCGTTTCTATTTTTTTTCCCAGATATCCTTGTTCGCTTACTATTTCTATAACTTATTTCTTATTATCTTTGTCTGTCCATGCTATCGTTCTAATACATCTGAAGCACAGCATTTCAAAAGGCTGCTACCGTTTTTCTGTCTGCGTTTCAGACTGCTCGTATTTCATAGACATACTGTGCTGTGCTCCACACATATGCTTTCAACAATTTTCTTCTTGTTCTGTTTGTTGTCTTTTCTCATAGGTGCTGTTCTTTCTTGTTAGATACAGTTCGGTCCGGTCACCTTCTATTGTTTTACAGTTATATACCCTATTTCTCCGACTTTCAGTGGTTGTGAAGGGATTAGGCGTCGCCGTGGATCAATGTAGTAAGCGTAAGACTACGGATCCCAAGGTCCCGGGTTCAAATCCCGACACGGCCGACTGCTTGAAAAATGGCAGGTGAGCATTTTTCACAAATATTACGCCCTCGTTCGTATGAGAGGTTAAATGGAGGTCCCGTGTGTGAGTGTTGTCACGCACGTTAAAGATCCCTACCTTGCCTGGAACGGCAAGGGTTCGGCAAAATTCTAAATTTCCAGGCAACAAAAAACTCGCCTCCTGGCCAATGTAGTACCTTCGGGTGGGGCATTGGAAATGTAAATGAACGGTTGTGAAGGGAGGCGTCGCCGTGGATCAATGTAGTAAGCGTAAGACTACGGATCCCAAGGTCCTGGGTTCGAATCCCGACACGGCCGATTGCTTGAAAAATGGCAGGTGAGCATTTTTACAAAATTACGCCCTCGTTCGGATGATAGGTTAAATGGAGGTCCCGTGTGTGAGTGTTGTTACGCACGTTAAAAATCCCTACCTTGCCTGGAACGGCAAGGGTTCGGGAAAATTCTAAATTTCCAGGCAACAAAAAACTCGCCTCTTGGCCAATGTAGTACCTTCGGGTGGAGCATTGGAAATGTAAATGAACGATTGTGAAGGAGGCGTCGCCTGTCGATCCAAGTTCCCAACTAACCATTTACCGATTTAATATATCCATTACATCCTGGTTCGCACAGTCCAACATTAGTTGCAGATATTTTGCAACCAACAACTAGGTTGTTTATACTAATCATCAGATTTATGCACTTATTTGTCATTAGGTTAATTCCGTCTCAAAACTGTTTGGACACGTATTTGCACTTATTTATAATCTGAACTAGCCTGAAGCATAGGTTCTGAAAATCTCACACAGCATGTGTATAGTCTTTGCAATTTCTAAAAGACCTGCCGTCATTACCGTTCGTGACGTCAAATTGGTAGCGACGATTGCCGCTACCAAAATCCTATGCCACATGACGTTATAAGTAGCGCCATCGCGTAGAATACAGATGTGAAAATATTTAATAGCAGATGATCGAATGTGATTTGTTGTTTTAATAAAGTACTTTAGGATAAATTTATCGACAATATTACAGATTAAAGTCATTAATTAACAATATATTTTATTTACTTCCATATTTTTACCACTGAGCATATTTTAAATATAGGTTGCCGTATTTCTAATGCTCCTAATTTTATGGGCATTAGTATATTATACCAGAACCAATAATAACCACAGTTATTCAAGAGGTTATGTCATTGAAATTATAATTTAAACGTTTTGATTACAGCAAATCGAAAAGAAAACGGAACAAAATTACAATTCCATTATGTAAGTAAAATTCCATTAACTTGAAGAATTAAGATATGTCATTTAAAATAATCTTAGATTTTGAAACCATTACAAGACTAAAGTGTTATGTACAATGCCAAAGATTAACACTTTCAACATTACCGCATTTAAATATTTGTGCATTTTACTCTTTTGCATTAGTATCAACATTAGATTGAATACAGATTTTTAAAGCATTACCAACAACTAAGTTGTTTATACAATAATCGATAAAGATTTAATGAACAACTTAATTCTTTTTGATCATTGCGTTATTCCGTTAAAACTGGTTGAACGGATTTATTATTTCATAAAATCAAAATGAAGTACTAGCGCTAACAAATAAAACTTTATACTAAAATTCCATGTATATCTTTGAATTTTAAAGATATACTCGCGTTTTAGCGAATGCCGTACCAAAACTATCCATTATAGCGCCATCGGTAGAATACAGAATGAAAAATTTAATACAGATGATGAATGTGATTTGTTAGTTTTAAAAAGTACTTTTAGGATAAATTTTATCGACAATATTACAGATTAAAGTCATTAATTAACAATATATTTTATTTACTTCCATATTTTTACCACTGAGCATATTTTAAATATAGTTGCGTATTTCTAATGCTCCTAATTTTATGGGCATTAGTATATTATACCAGAGACGCAATAATAACCACAGTTATTCAAGAGGTTATGTCATTGAAATTATAATTTAAACGTTTTGATTACACAAATCGAAAAAGAAAAGGAACAAAATTACAATTCCATTTGTAAGTAAAATTCTCATTAACTTTGAATAATTAAGATATGTCACTTTAAAATAATCTTTTAGATTTCCCTGAAACCATCTACAAAGACTAAAGTTATGTTATGTACAATGCAAACGAAAGATATAACACTTTCAAATCACCCTAAAATTTGTGATCATTTTACTTCTGTTTATTAGTATGCAACTAGATTGAATACGGCATGTTTTGAAAGCATTTCCAACAACTAAAACAATACATACGGATAAAGACTTTAAATGAACCAACTTTGAATTCTGTTGTTGAAATATGCCATTATTCAAGAAAAGAATAACTGTTATAGGATTATTACTGTTCCCAGTAAAATCCAAAATTGCAAGTTATCTCCAGTCGGTGTCGTAAGCTAAAAATGAAAACTTTATAACCAAAAAGTTCCATGACTAATCATTTCGATGGAATTCTTAAAGATATAAACAGCAGTTTGTTAAAGATACACAAGCATGAAGGGGCAAAAATCTTCCAAAAAATAGGCATTTGCTTTATTACTCTTTGAGACCATATAATTGTTGCAGGTAATTGAGTAGTTTGAAACAAATAATTCAATATACAATTTACCATTTTTTGTAGATTGGTGTAATATAAAGACTTTGACCTTACTTGTATTTAGCACCTCCAAAATTTAAGCTAGTGTAGTATTGGCCAGTTCATCACCAGTGTGTTTCTTACATAACATTAACATTGAACGCTGTGGAAGCTGTTAGGATGCCAAAAATCCAATAGCCTGAAGATGAATTTGCAACCCATATTTTAAAAACAAGTCGCTCAAGAGTTTAACGAGTATTAAAAGCTTGTAATTTAACAATAAAATATATATGGTTGTACTTGTTTATTATACATAAAGTTTTAGATAGTTATAATTAAATTAGAAGTACATCGTGTAAAAAGTTTTTTAATTCTAAATAGCCATGCGATTGGTTGGCTAGTTCAATTTGATTGAAAATGAATCACTGTCATCACCATCACCAATGTTAATAATTAGGGGTGCATTATCTTCTTGATCAAATTTGATCTCACGTTCCACCAATCTTTGATAATTTTTTCTGCATGTTCTATCGAATGTGCCCAAATCTTTGGTGTTATTTTTTTCTAATGCTTCTTTTCACATCTGTAAACAGTTTTCAACAGACCTCCCATCTCTTCCAGCATGTCGGTTGCAGTAGCTCTTACTAACACCCCATACATTTTCAATTGCATTGAATATGCAGTGATACGGTGGCAATCTTAACACCCTATGTCTGATCGGCCAGCAAATCCGCTTTAAAAATCTTTGGCGGTTTATGCCTAAAATTTTTAATAAATACTGATATGCTATAAAGCACATAATTTTGACTTACATCGTGGCAAGTTAAATAAACTTTGCTTAAAATCATTAGTTCCGTAAGAAATTGCTTATTTAGTAAGTCGCTCTGCAACGTTACTTTTTTCTAGAAACTGTTAGATGTTTTATTAACAAGTATAATAATACGACATGTCTAAAATTATTGCAAATGATTTTTCCAAATTTTTTAATAATTAGTTTTCAAATTTTGCTCATTCACTTCTCTGCAGTAATTTAGGTTTTTTTGTGGAAGACGAGAAAAATCAATTTCAGCCCCATTTAGTAATTCATTAACATTACGGGCATGTAATATGTAATATGTTCCTTTGGTAGGTACGGCTTACGGCACCATTCTGAAAAAGCCATGTTTCGTCTAAAAATAAAAATGCTGCAGATTCTCTTCTTTTATTTTGGATTCTGGATAATAGATCCAGAATCAAATTCCATTTATTCATAATATTTAGCAGTTCCATTAAACCTCTTCTTGGATTGTCTTTCAGTCATTTAAATCCAAGACTGTATTCAGGGATCGTTCACTATACCATTAAAAAACTCATCATGTTTTAAGTTCAACCATCAAGTATCAACAGAAACGTGATAAATCTAAAATAATTACATGTTGCACTATAAATTTAATTGAAAAACGAATACTAACGATTTTTACACAGCGTATAAAAGTGATCAAACTAGCAACAAGTAGCTTAGTTCTGGGTGTAAATGAATCTCGTTCATCGTCTCTGGTTATTAGAGTTGTTTAATACTAATATAAATTCTGAATAGCACTATTAGCAGTAAAAACCAACCAAATATCAATATGTAAAAACGGAAAATTCATGAGGTCGTTGACACCAACTAAACAAGGAATGGCATATAACCTAAAATTTAAACGTCAATATTTGACTAAAATTATTGGCAACGTCGTAAATTGCTATTATTCAAACCAAAACTATAACATAAATGTTGTACGGTATTAAGTTGACAAACATCTACATAAATAGTTAGTACTTGTGTGACATCGCGGATGACGAGGTCTATTTAGAAATTGCAAAGACTATATACAGCTCGCTCCTTTTCTATTGTTTTCTAATTTTATGCCCTATTTCACTGAGAATCAGTGAAGGGGGTTAAGCAACCTGTGACTACCAAGATCCCCCAACACTTAGACATTTGCCGAAATAATGGTTTTCCAGTAAATCCTTCCACACACTTAACATTATTCGAGAATATTGCCCAACCAATTCTTGTAGTTACTTATAATAATCATCATGTTTAAGCACAGTTATTTTTTCGATATTAGTTTATCCATCTTTGGATTCGTTGATTTCTATTTTGGGCTAGCCTACACATCTCCCTGAAACTCCTACAGCCTACATCTTTTACTATCTGTGTGCAGTAGTCTAACCTACGACTGCCTCTTCTTCTGTTTTTTCTATTTCTGCTTCTAATATATTCCGCACTATTTCCTCATGCCGTAGTATGTGGCCTATTATCCTATCTCTCTTATTTTTGACCGTTTTCTACATATTTCTTTCTTCCCCTACCATTTTTAGTACCTCTTTGTTCTTAACTTTGTCTGTCCATGATATCTTCATCATACGTCTGTAGCATCACATGTCAAAGGCGTCTACCTTTTTCTTGTACGCTTCTCTTACTGTGTTATATCATAAACATATTTTACCGTTGTATTAAGAAGTATAAAGTATTGTAAATTTCATATTATAAACCAAGGTAACCTTCAGGGTTAAATTATTGTAAAGAAGAATGAATATTTTCTAAAAAAGATTGAGCATTTTAAATCGTTGTAGTTCTACGTAATTTTTATAACAGTAAAGGTGGCAGTTATATTTGAATAAAGCTTTCTGAGTATCGTTAAAAGATAAGACGACACAAATAACAGGCAATTCTAAGTAGGGTTGGTCGGCGCTGTTAATTAAAGATGAATTTATAGTTTAAACTTAAGAGGAGATGGTGATTTTATCAGTTACAATAGAACTTGCAAACCAGTAAATAAAGTGAGATTGGTTGATAGAATGGGTGTGAGTGAGATAAACAGAGATGAAACTTTAACGTTCAGGGACAACGGGGATGACAGACGAAATAGACAGGTGATTTAGCGCGTATATATTGAAACGAGATAGCTGTAACGCATATTTTTTGAGGCGTGTTTTAAACGTTACCTTATGCCAGTAAGAGTTCAATTTTCAAGGAAATGTTTTGAAAGGTGTTAGAACGAATAAAGTGAAATGATGTTAGTACGTACGTTGTTGTAAGCTTAAACTTAAGCTTAAACTTAAGCTTAAACTTAAGCTTAAACTTAAACTTGGAAGAGCTATGGTTTAAATTTATTCTGTTGCATTATTGCACAGTATTTTTAAGTAGAAATTTCGGTTTAGAAATGATTTATGGTATTAAAAATATTTGGAATGTACAAGATAAAAGAGGACTTTTATGAGGATTAATGTGCAAAATTTGGCACGAAGGATTAAGGCTTATTATGAGCTCGTACTAAACCGGAATTAAAGTAAAAACTGTGGTAAAGATCTGTTACTTTTTATGATAATATAATTGTAAATATTTATTTAGGTAATTATTGATTTAAAAATGTATTATGAAGTGTGTTAATTAAACAAAGAGAATGTTCCATAATGTATAAATAATGAGTGAACGAGGAGTTTTATGTTGATCTTGAAGTGTCTTTCCTCATGAATATGTTAATAAACTTGGGCAAATTACCGTAGCAGAATTTTTTTGTAGCTAGTTTGATTTACAGGAAGCAGCTGTGCAGCCGTGGCATACTTCGTTGCAAAGCAAAAATATTTTTAAGTTTTTTTTATGTATATAAGCAGCATTGAAGGTTTGTAGCGTTTTTTGTTAGTGAGAGACGACCAGCGTCTGCTTTCGCAGCAATATATATATATATATATATATATATATATATATATTCATTTTCGTTGTCGGTATATATGTTTATTCAGAAGACCATAAATCAATAGATTTTTGTTTCAGCCCAGACTCTAATGAAGGCAATAAGAAGAAAAGCTTCTTAACTTATTTTTATCTAGCTGCTGCGGTAAAGGTTTTCAGCAATTTCAGCTATACCTGTCATTTGTCTCGTGTAAATCCATTTAAAATTCTCTATCAAAAGATCTTTAGAAGCAGAAGTATCATCATATCGCAGGAACTGCACATCCATATTGTTTACGGATGTGATTCAAATAAAGTTATTAAAAGCTTGTTTTAAATTTTATAATTGATTAAAATTTATTTGTGGAAGGTAAAAATAAAACAATGTGATAGCTTTTGTTTTAGCGAGTATATGTAGTAATTGCTAACGGAAGGGTGATGACACTTCAACTAAAAACTGCGTACTCGTTGTTATTAAACGAAGATGCCTTCAAAATTTGAGGAAGTACCCTTGAGCTTTTAATCATCATCCCCAGTTAGAAACACAAAGCACGTACAAAGATCTCGCTGCAATACAATAATAATTAATTAATATTAAATCGAAACCTTTGGTTTTAGGAATAATACGTCACGTGCTTGAAATCTTCGGACATGAGTTGCCGACTTTGAGGGCGAGGGATTAACCTCAAGCTATACCTTCTGCCAGAAATCGAAGCTATGCGTATGGACTATGGGAAATTGAATGTCAGTTGCTAGGGAAATTTTGGGGTGATGACCTTTAACTAATTGGATAGGTTAGATTTCTACCAAAAGGTAAGCCAAGACCTTCAGTTCTTTTTTGGAAATAAGTTTTTCGAACGATTTTGTACTTTGATAGACGTTGTTGTTTTAATGAGTTGCGGTACTATACGACGCTAGCGCGTTACTTCGGTAAATATTAGGCAATAGAAAAGGATTTTGGAAATTTAGTTAATTGAAGAAGCTTTTAGCAAGCAATGACTCTGTAACATTTATAAAAGCGTTGGTAGTTTATACTAATAACATGGCTATTTTGATGTAATATTGAATTAGAATACAGAGTTAAAATAGGAAAGCACCCAAATTCTAATGGGTATAAGTATATATCCTCTTCTTATTAGATTTAGAAAAAAACAGAAAGATATTCGGGAAATAACCGGCATATAAAATTTATTTGCGTACATTCACACGAGTTCAGAAACAAACCTTTGAAATATGAAATTGCACCGTCAAACCCTACACCCACAATGACTATAAAACCAGCCATTAATGCGTTGCGCACAACAAATGACTTCCTTTTCGGTACTAAATAAAAAGTTTAGGAGGTGTCGCAAAGTCATATCCCATTATATGATAAACATCTGGCTTTACAAATTAGAGAATATTCCAGAAAAAGCCAAATTATTTAGACTTTTGTTTTTACAGAAAATGCATTTGTCAAATGCCTGGTATGAAGTGTACCAATTACGTTTGTGGCATAAAAGCCATGATGATTAGAGGAATTTAATAACAAATGGATGGTGTTGCAGACAGAAATAAAGGTTTTTATTACGTTCAACGAGAACAAGTTTTTCAAAAGAGTTTTATTCACATTTTATAATAAAAGCATTATGTTTAGATAACTACTCAATTATATGTGAACTCGCTTGTGTAAATACTATTAAAGGATTTCAGTTTTGTAAGTTAAAGATCAATTTACGTTCAAATGCATAAAAATACTCTAAAAGAGTTTTCATTTGCAATTAATTTTGGTTCAAATGCATAAATACTTTAAAAGAAATTTAAGTTAAAATTAATGTTAATTTTATGTACAGGCGCGTGTATAAATTTTTTAATGTTCATGTAATAACAAAAGAATTGATACCAATGGAAAAGATGCACCTTAAAGCATAAGAGCGTGATTATTTACTGCATGTTCTAGAACGATCAAATGTCGAGCTAAAATATGTGTAACAGGAGTCGTCCAATTATTATATTGGGTAAGGCGGTAATAAAACGTCGTGAAACAATAAATTCTCGAAAACTGAAAGCAGACGTAAATACGACACACGTTGAACAAACAGAAAAGGTGACAGAATCACACACTCACTTTCGCGAACAGATAAAAGCGTGAAAATAACGTACTAGATCTAGTACGAAAGTTTTCGAAGTCTACGTAAGTAGGGGCTGGTCTTTATAAAAACCAATCAGTGTTGAATGGAGAGCAGCTTTGATCGAAACGTCGGCATACAGACGACGTAGTTAGATAACACGTTACGTAGTATAAAATGGCGCACAAAATGTACAGTATTTATTAGCGAAATTTGTTTATATACATTAAAATGAAGGATAGACGATTGGAAACCAACTAAAACTATTGTAAAACGGACTTTACCTGGAGATTTACTTATACAAAAATGAATAGAAGATATACGAACGGATATTTGTAATGCAGGTATTTCCATAAGAAATTTTACTTTAAAATTGGTTTAAAAAGAGATGAAGTACTGAAAGGTAATTTCTATGCTTTAGAAAAAACAACAATAAACAGATATGTAACAATGTAATTATATCTTGTATAAATCTCTAAAAAGAATCATATCTATTAATTAATTAGTTAAGTTGCATAACGAGATTTTGCTCTGTGCAAGACTTTTGAATTTAAGATTAAGAGTTGTGTGTAAAAGTCGATATAATTTAAATAGTTAGCAAACCTATAATACAGATTTTTGCCACTGTAAAAAGTAATAGTTAAACCTAGCTGAATTCAGATAAGTTTGACGCTGTTTTAAAGGGAAAGATATTAAATTACACGACTTATTGCGGTAAATAGTGTACATAGTAAAGAATATTTAATTATGGAGCTGTTTATGAGAAGGATATTTAGGGCAATATTGAGTCATAATGGACACACAATACATGTAAATAGTACTAGTAGTTATAAAACTACATTTATTTGGCATGAAAAATACGTAATTTGCAAATTATATTTGTATAAGGATCGCAGTTGACTCTAATTAATGTCGGGAAGCATATCATTCAACAATAAACACACATTCAGCAAAAGAAATAACTCTACACGCAATCAAACTTGTCTTAAACCAAAAAGCATTCATAAGTTGTAAATAGATATACGTTAAATACAATACAACCTAGAAAATCATGACACGATTCCCATTAAAATTAAACATACGATAGTGAAAGGAGATAGCATAGCGTTCTGATAAGAAACGCAAGATGTAAACAGAAATGTCAATTTACGTCACTTCGTCTACGTGATTTTCTACATGGAGTTAATACAAATCGCAAAGTATTATCTAGACAAACAAAAGCCATAATTTAAATTACGTGCCAAGGCGATTTTTTTTTTGATAGTTATCCAAACCCGGTGGAGTGGAAAGCTTTTATAGCCAAAGTGTGGGACTCTCCTTGCGGCATATCTACTAAAACCACTCCTCCTAGCGGGTGCGTCTGTAAAACGGCTCCACCGCATTGCAGCCTAAAAGGCTTATTGTGCTGACCCTGGTTAAGTTGATTAGTATACAAGTCCTGGGTCTATCAGTAGATCTACTATATACAAGTGCCCTACCGATTGAACTCAGTCCTAGTACCTTTCCCTTGCAAATCCAAGTTTCCTGGATAATGACGGGTGTGACTCCGTCCAAGTCCCAGATTAGACCTTCTTGGCTTTCCTCAGCTTCCTACGCAGAGCTCCCAAAAGATTCTATGCTTGCAGTCCAGTGCTTGCAAGTTTCTATATAGTATTCCCCATATCTGGTGTTTCAGACACCGGTCTTGCAAGCGGACTTGCATTCCGGGTCTGCTCCACCTCCAAGGATACATTTCGGTTACCTGAGGAGTGTCCCATTGCTGGTTCCACCTCTTCAGGTTCAGTTTTACTAGTGGTACCAAAATTATTCATGATTGTTCCCACGAGTATGGGCGATGTAAATGGTCGCCATGCCAGGTGCCTCATGTTGGCATGGAAGGTGTGAATAAAACGGGGTGCCGCCCACTTCTCCGAGTTATGGACCGATTGAGACTGGTTAACTATCCAGCCACGCATCCACTGGCCTCGGTCCTTCATCACGGGGTTTAGGGATTTTTACCGGGGTTGTCTCTTCTTGGTCCGTGCTGTTAAACCAAGACCCCCACACCCTCTTGCCCGTGGGACATGGCCACGATGACAGGGAAGGTACGGTATGACGGTGTTGCAGAATTACCCCACCGGCTTTGTTTACCTCAGTGTATGCCCATTAGCCACGAAACTACAGCTTGGTTTGAGGGGCTCGCTTCGCGGGATCGTTTTCACTTGCTAGGGAGCGGATTTTATCCCGCATCAGCACGGTCTCTTGCTCTCCACCAAGTTGTGGGCCTTATGCAACTCTGGCCACAGGGTCACTGAAAGAGATTAGCTTATCACGATCCTTCCCAGAATAGATAGCCACTTCCTTGGCCATATATCTTGGGATTCCTCCTATCCGCCACCTGGAGACGCGCCAAATGGGTAACCAACCACATGGGCTAAGACGAATGAGAACTTCCTGTAATAATATCAAAACACATGTCTAAAACAAATACAGACTAGAAATCCACTGGTATCCCACGTGACCAAGAAATCGTCCCAGCAAGTTATTATCAGACGTATACCTGTAAAAGCCCAAAATATCCAAAACATCCTATGGCTGGTTGTAAACTTTGAACACAGCGCCGATAACCAATAAATTTTTAGATGGGGCGTAGCTTATATAACACGCAAATTTGATAAGCAGAAAGTCTTGAATCGAACTAAGCACAAGCTACATCACTTATAGTCAAGAATCCACGCAAAGGGTTGATATTAAAATTAAATAATCAAATTTTTGTGAAAAGTGGTGTTAGAAAATTTTAAAATAAATAATAGTAAAAAATATATGAGACAAGTTTTGCCGTTTGCTGAAAAACGGCTCTAAGTAAGACGGAGCAACTCTAAGGAAGATTAAGAAAATCCAAGTAACTTTAAATAAGACAGGGCAAATCTAAGTGAGATCACGAAAATCTAAGGAAGATTACGAAAAATTAAGAAAGTAGTAAATTATTGATTAAACTGATAGCACTGAGAAGAAATCTATATAAAAATATTGGTTTAAATCTATGCGAAGGCGCACAAAACAGAGGATTGTTTTAAGCATTGAATGGAGCAACTCAACAGAAAGTAAGATTGGGGTACTACGCCACAGTACGCAGTAGCAGATCCACAAAGACGCACAATGAAAACTACAGGTCAGAACTATCTAGCAAAAGACATTATTTTCTCGTTATTTTTGAACATTGACTATATTTATTATACCCGAATATTTTATGTAAAGAGTCATTAAAAATTTCTTTTATACGTGAAAATTACTTAAAAAAGGGAAAAGTCTTAAACGTTCAAAAAATTTCCAGTAGAGTACTGTGTCATTTTTTGATGGCTTTAAAATAAAGAAAGGGAGCTTTAATTTTTAGGGATAAACAATTTAAAAATCATTGTTATTTGATTAAGGCGTTCATTTTTGTCATGCAGTAAAACAGATTAAGCAGTAAAGTGAATATGATTTATTCTTTCTCATTCTACAAATATTAGTCGATTTCGTTTTTATCATTCAAATCAGGAAAAGTATTAGAGAAAAGGGGGTGAATTATTTGATTATCGTAACGTTGTGCACTCTGTGTGAATTAAACTGAGCTAGCCGAGGCATATTTAAATTTTAGGATATTAAAAGACACAGAGCGATGGTGATCAACAGGAGACTGAACGTATAATTACATCAGCGTGCAGCGTTATCATATCAAATATATATATATATATATATATATATATTTATAGATATATAAATTTACAATAGTTCATGAACTCTTTAACTGTGAGAGATACACCTTGAAAACCACATGCTCATAAAAAACAGTCACAAAATTGTTGTCTTGCAAAATACGAATGTACAATTATCGATAAAATTGCGAAACAGATTAACCGTTCACACGGACAGAATGACATTGACTCCGAAAATAAGACAGCTTAGACGTGCCACCCGTAACAACGAAAATAGCGTGCACAAATTCTCAGACGTCGAAATTAATTAAAACACACGAATAGTAAAAGAGGGCGGTTGATTCGGCGGTTATTTGATACCAGACATCAGTCAGCAGACTTTCGTGTTCGATCGGCATGCGAACTCGATTGCAGTGCGGGACCAGGTTGAGAACCAGGTACGAACCTAAAATCCTACCAAATGTTAAAAAATGATTTACCTATGACACTAAGTTATCCGTACGGATTTCTTAATAATTGCGGTTACAGGTTATCAAGAAATCTTGACTGAAGTCGAGACAGAACTCCAAGAATAAAGCATAGAAAATTCAGTTCTTAGTAGATTGTTTCAAGGAAATAATTTTTGAATTGCAACTCTACTACTGAACATATCCAACTTATACTATTTCTAGCACTACATTGCCGGAATTAAAACAAACTTTGCAATCTTTTTAGTTGATAGACCAACAGATATAGCAATTCATATAAAGCTTTATGCCTGTTATCGATATTTAATAGCGGTTTTTATTTTTAGCAGTTTCAATTAATTCATAAAAATTCAACGAGGAATAAGTACTGTGTTCGTCGGTTTAACACTATACAGTTAAATTTAATTGTTAAGTTTAGCCTTCGCATAAACTTTTCAATATATTTCTCAAAATTTCTTGGTTCCGAAGGGCTGATTTCATAAATTCCATATATTTGCAACATGTTCGCATTGTTTTTTACATTACACGATACATGTATCGTATAATCAAAATCATACCTTGCAAAATATTTGTTTGTTGGATGAAATAAATAACAGCGCAGTAACCGGTAGTCCTGTTTCTTACCATAACTATCGCAAACATAGGAGATGTTTTTACAAATTCTAGCAACATTAAACATAATTAATAACACATAGTTACAATACAAAGAAAACCCCAAACCATATCAGATATATATTCATACAATACAGTAATTACTTAAAACACAGAAAATTCACGACTATCAAGTTGCAATTAATTTAATCATTTTATACAAATGTCTTTATTTGTACTGCTGAAGACATTACACGTGGCGTTAACTTAAAAAAACTATTCAGCATACTCGATTTATGTGCAATAGGAATGTTATATGATGACATATCCCCCTGAACGAAAGAAAGAGGTTGAAAAAAAAAGACGAGTCTTGACAGGGAAAAGGTGAGTTTATTATTTCCGAGCGGTTTATTAGAAAACAAAAAAGTATAATCATACCGTCGAGTAATACTGGGGATAGGGAAAGTTAAACGTTGGAAAGAAACGCAGCTTCCAGATCAAGATGTAATGTGACCGTATTTTCCGCAGGAATAACAACGGGATGTACGACTTTTTTTACGTACGCTTATACGTCAGTATACTTTTGATTTAGGTGTTTCTAGAATTATCGTCATTTCGGCCGGTTAAAGGAGATAAGACTTGAGAGTTCACCGTATAATAATTTGAAATTTTGTGTGGTGTTAAGGATACTAGGTTAAATGCGAACGAAAATTGGAAAATCTTTTTGGTTTTTGGACATCCTTCACCTTTTGGGAAGATAATTTTAAAACAGTGAGTAATATGTGATCGTTTATGTTAATATGTTTAACAACCTACATGTGAATTTTAAACTTCATTGTAATGGTTGGTATTTATGTACTAAGAAATTAGTCAAAGTCGCCGTAATGAATTTTATTATACTTAATTAGTGACGGAGGTAGCGTACTTTGATCTTAAAACTAAGCTTTGTTAGTGGAATTGACGTTGGTAAAAGAGTGACAATTTAACGAATAATGGAATGGTACATGAAAAGCTAGTATTTGTAGTTTTCTATGTTTGTAATTAAAAGCACCTCCATAAATTGGAATATATAGCGTCAAGTAATTAAATATAAGAAACCGAAGAATTGGAATTATGTTATTGTTGATGAACTTCATTTAATGTTCTTTTTTTAGTATTTTAT